>OX439474.1:58473245-59893060 GCA_949320105.2 Crepidodera aurea | reverse complement strand
AGTTATACTGGAATTAAGACCTTGATTAAAAAAAATGTTTTTATTTGTTAATTAACAAATACATTTTTTTAAAACAATTTTTTTCTTAAAAGTTATTATTTTTCTCGATGATTAGGTTTCCAGAAAAAAAATTCCATACGTAAACATGTGAAAATTTCAACGCTATACAATGGGATATTTTTGTCAATGTATATAATATCGCAATGTAAGATTCTTATCAGTGTAATATTGCAGTGTGATATTCTTCCCAGGATGCAAATTCACAATCCATTGGAAAATTAACAATACATTTGATTTTACTCATCAGGTCTTGTAATTTCACAGGAGGGTGGGTAAATTGGTTGTATTTTCAAAATGTGAATTCACAAAGTCGACTGTAAAAATACATAAAATTGGTGAACTTTCAGAACACAACAAGTATCTGTGATTTCTCATTGCAATTTTACATTTTTTGTAGCATTTTACAAAAAAAATTTGTTTTATTACTGGCATATCTTGTGCATTCTACAGGTTATATGAAATTTCACAATATATCTGAGAAAACACATTTTTTTTCACAACGTACTTGTCAAAATCACTTGTTAGCAATTGGCAATTTTTTTTACAGCTATGGGACTGTAAACTTTCCGTCAATATCTACGCAAATTCACAACGTGATACAAATATTTTTTTCAGTGTAGTAAACTTATTATTCTTTAGTAGAGATTCGTTGTTCCTTTTGGAACGAAATAACATGTAGTTTTTTTCACTTACTTCAAACATTTTATTGTATGTTATCTAATATATTTTCTTATGATCACTTAACGAAAGAAATCTTTTGTTTATCAATTACTTTACTATTGAATTTAAACGTAATTTATAGGTTACTTGTAATAACAGTTGGATATATTTTGTTATCCTCCAACTCTAATTATTAATACCAAATTTTGACGGATTGAATTCGCGAGAAAATCTTTCTTTTTACCTTTGTACTTTGTAGAAGACACTTCGAATAATTTAATTTGGAATAAGTGTATTTTTCAATTAAATTTTAATAGCTTAAGCCTATAATATTTCGTTTTACGTATTGAATTTAGAAGTTAACGTCATAGGGGGTAAGCATCTTGTTTTTAAATATATCTCAATAAATTAACGTAAACATTTTTTTTTATATAGACGTTTTTTCTTTTACAGGCACAACTTATGGCTAAGTTGTGGGTATATCTTTGATGAAGTAAATTAATCTATGGTACCTATAATTCGATTTGACAACGTCTAATTTCTCTTGGAGTTCGTGTGAATATTTTTTTGGACTTTTTTTATCCTGTATGGCTACTACCATTTGCTAGCAGGAGGATTAATGGAAATGTGATCTCACCGGATATTGCAAGCTCTTTTGATGAAGATAAGTTATATTGATTGTCATTTTATTGTACATTAATATTTTTTATAAATTGGGGAATTTTTAGGTACTATTTGTTAGCAAAAAAAACTGGTTCTTAACAATATTTAGGTGTTTTAAAGGAAATTGAATGAATGGATATTGTCGATTTTACTAAATATCTCGATTAGTGTTAAATAATAATAGAATTTTGATCTAGTCACTGTACTGTCCTTTTTTCAATGAACAATTTAGTATAAAAATCACTATTTCACTTTTTCCACATAAAATTTGAAAGAGAAGCAAGACAAACATTTTTACGTCCTTACTAGACAGCCTGTTTAATCCTAATATATCCTAATATATATTTTGATAAATTGGGGGATTTTAAAAGTAAAGTTATATCTTGTTTATAATACTAAATTTGTGGAGATTTTTATACTTACGGTTAATAATTTGTAACTTTCAATATTGCTCGATATTGCTGATTTGGGGGTTCTAAAATAAATTTCTTAAAAAATTGTACATTTCATATAACCAGATTGGGGGTCCTATAAATATGTTGTTTGAACTTTTATATATGTATATATTATAATGATATTATATGGGTTGGGTTTGATGTTAAGATGACATTTGGATTAGGAAGTTTGTTTGTTTAAAGGGAAAAATTATGTGGAGTTGACTTTAAAAAATTTGACAGTCTTTGTTTGATTTAGATTGTAAAAAATGTCAATGTTACACTTAAAATATAAAGAAAATTAAAATTTAAAATTTTATAATTATGAAATACTTAAGTATTTTTTAATTGTAACATTGACATTTTTTACAATCTAAATCAAACAAAAACTATAAAATTATTTAAAGTCAACTCCACATAATTTTTCCCATTAAACAAACAAACTTCCTAATCCAAATGTCATCTTAACACCAAACCCGACCCATATAATATCATTATAATACCGGGTGTCCCAGAAGTTTCTGACCCATTTTAACTGCAAATATCCCGGAACTCAGAAACGATAGGGAGGTGCGGTTTTCACGGAACAGTTTCTTTTTATATAAAGTTTTTTTTCAGTATAAATGTTTATTTAGTCAAATCTTATATAGGGTATTTTAAAAAAACGGTCTTTTTCAAATGCAAATAACGTCTCGATTTTTTTAACGACACACCCTATATATTTTTATTCTATCTGAAAGGTGAACTCTTTCACTTTCCGAAAATGTATAATATGTTGAAGTTTAGATGAAAAATAAGTGAGTTATTTGATTTTTAAGGATAGGCGGTTATGTAGACATCTACCATTAGATAATTTATATGTTAATCCCTATCGTTCCGAGATATTGGCAGTTAAAATGGGTCAGATACTTCTGGGACACTCGGTATATATAACAGTTTTTTTAATAATAACCAACCTTTTATTTTAGTCTTTCTTTTTGCTAGATGAGGCTCGATAATTTTTGGATCCAAAAAAAATAATAGTAGGATGAAACCCATTGGAAAAGGAAGAGAATATAACAAAAATGAAAGGAAAAATAATTTACGGGCGATCTAAGGTCGGGAAGTGGAAGGGGGTGAGTTTTTAAGGGTAATAAACTGTTTATCTCGATTTCTGGCAAAACTACAAGTCCTATGGAAAAAAGTTAAATGGCGAAGTTGTAGGTATAAAAAGATCTATAACTTTTGTATTTACACTGTTTTCACATAACCTCAAAATTTATGTGAAAAATTCAAATAACTAAGTTTTTGGTTTTTTATTTTAATCTTTTACAAAAAAAAATTTTTTTCACGAAATTTGGTGAAAACTGACCTTTTTATGTCACAAACACACTGTAATTTTTTTGATTTAAAATATTTATTTTTTCACCTTATTTTGATTTAATATCGAAAAAGCTCGTTGAAGTCTCTACTTTTTGCTGGTGTAAAAAAATATACATTACTATGGTAAATGTTCTCAAAAAATGCAAAGAAACGAAAAAAACTCGAATCCGATTTTTTTTAAATCATCATGTACAATTTTGAGCTATTTATTAAAATTTATAATTTAATTACTCGAAAAACATGGAATGTAACATGAAATCTTACGTTTTTTCGATTGAAAATTAGGGTGCTTTTTCGATATTAAGCCAAAATAAGGTGAAAAAATAAATATTTTAAATCAAAAAAATTACAGTGTGTTTGGGACATAAAAAGGTAAGTTTTCACCAAATTTCGTGAAAAAAAAATTATTTTTTGTAAAGGTTAAAAATAAAGAACCAAAAACTTGGTTATTTGAATTTTTCACATAAATTTTGAGGTTATGTGAAAAAAGTATAAATACAAAAGTTGTAGATCATTTTATTACCTATAACTTTGCCATTTTACTTTTTTCCATAGGACTTGTAGTTTTGCCGGAAATCGATATAAACAGTTTTTTTACCCTTAATAACTCATCCCCTTCAACTTCCCGACCTCATATCGCCCATAAATTATTTTTCCTTTCATTTTTGTTATATTCTCTTCCTTTTCCAATGGGTTTCATCCTACTATTATTTTTTCACTTTTTACCAATTTCAAAGGCTTCAGAACTGGTCTATACTGTTGACCTTTTCGCTATCAAGTAAATTTGAGCCTTGGTAGTTACGAAACCGCCATCCTAATTTTATGTAGATCGTAACAATTTTTGGCGCCGTGACCAGGATTTTGCTTGGGTGAAAGTGTCAATCCTGTTCATTACTAAATATACTGATTTGTTCTGCATTTTTTAGGTTCTTCCATTAATTGTACTTCATCAAGGAATGTTTGCAATAATCCACCGGCGATTTTCGACGCAAGATCCAGTTTCCATTTTGTAATCTTGTTAGCAGTTCAGACCGGTACTCAGGAATATCTATTGGTAATAATTTTTTTCTTTCTTGTTAAGTGATTTTGTTGATATTTTTTACTACAATTTTGCCTATCTAAAATGTTGAATTTAAATGTTGATCGATTACTTAAAGACGAAGTAATTTTTGAATTAAAGTTCCGAAATATTAGACCAAATGGTAAAAAGTGAAATAAAATAATAGTAGGATGAAACCCATTGGAAAAGGAAGAGAATATAACAAACATGAAAGTAAAAATAATTTACAGGCGCTCTGGGGTCGGGAAGTGGAAGGGGGGAGTTTTAAGGGTAGAAAACTATTTATCTCGTTTTCCGCCAAAACTACAAGTCCTATGGAAAAAAGTTAAATGGCGAAGTTGTAGGTATAAAAAGATCTATAACTTTTGTATTTACACTGTTTTCACATAACCTCAAAATTTATGTGAAAAATTCAAATAACTAAGTTTTTGGTTTTTTATTTTAATCTTTTACAAAAAAAAATTTTTTTCACGAAATTTGGTGAAAACTGACCTTTTTATGTCACAAACACACTGTAATTTTTTTGATTTAAAATATTTATTTTTTCACCTTATTTTGATTTAATATCGAAAAAGCTCGTTGAAGTCTCTACTTTTTGCTGGTGTAAAAAAATATACATTACTATGGTAAATGTTCTCAAAAAATGCAAAGAAACGAAAAAAACTCGAATCCGATTTTTTTTAAATCATCATGTACAATTTTGAGCTATTTATTAAAATTTATAATTTAATTACTCGAAAAACATGGAATGTAACATGAAATCTTACGTTTTTTCGATTGAAAATTAGGGTGCTTTTTCGATATTAAGCCAAAATAAGGTGAAAAAATAAATATTTTAAATCAAAAAAATTACAGTGTGTTTGGGACATAAAAAGGTAAGTTTTCACCAAATTTCGTGAAAAAAAAATTATTTTTTGTAAAGGTTAAAAATAAAGAACCAAAAACTTGGTTATTTGAATTTTTCACATAAATTTTGAGGTTATGTGAAAAAAGTATAAATACAAAAGTTGTAGATCATTTTATTACCTATAACTTTGCCATTTTACTTTTTTCCATAGGACTTGTAGTTTTGCCGGAAATCGATATAAACAGTTTTTTTACCCTTAATAACTCATCCCCTTCAACTTCCCGACCTCATATCGCCCATAAATTATTTTTCCTTTCATTTTTGTTATATTCTCTTCCTTTTCCAATGGGTTTCATCCTACTATTATTTTTTCACTTTTTACCAATTTCAAAGGCTTCAGACCTGGTCTATACTGTTGACCTTTTCGCTATCAAGTAAATTTGAGCCTTGGTAGTTACGAAACCGCCATCCTAATTTTATGTAGATCGTAACAATTTTTGGCGCCGTGACCAGGATTT
Source organism: Crepidodera aurea (assembly GCA_949320105.2). Taxonomy (NCBI): domain Eukaryota; kingdom Metazoa; phylum Arthropoda; class Insecta; order Coleoptera; family Chrysomelidae; genus Crepidodera; species Crepidodera aurea. Next base: position 59,887,456 of record OX439474.1, on the reverse strand, counting down.
TGCTTGGGTGAAAGTGTCAATCCTGTTCATTACTAAATATACTGATTTGTTCTGCATTTTTTAGGTTCTTCCATTAATTGTACTTCATCAAGGAATGTTTGCAATAATCCACCGGCGATTTTCGACGCAAGATCCAGTTTCCATTTTGTAATCTTGTTAGCAGTTCAGACCGGTACTCAGGAATATCTATTGGTAATAATTTTTTTCTTTCTTGTTAAGTGATTTTGTTGATATTTTTTACTACAATTTTGCCTATCTAAAATGTTGAATTTAAATGTTGATCGATTACTTAAAGACGAAGTAATTTTTGAATTAAAGTTCCGAAATATTAGACCAAATGGTAAAAAGTGAAATAAAATAATAGTAGGATGAAACCCATTGGAAAAGGAAGAGAATATAACAAACATGAAAGTAAAAATAATTTACAGGCGCTCTGGGGTCGGGAAGTGGAAGGGGGGAGTTTTAAGGGTAGAAAACTATTTATCTCGTTTTCCGCCAAAACTACAAGTCCTATGGAAAAAAGTTAAATGGCGAAGTTGTAGGTATAAAAAGATTTATAACTTTTGTATTTCCACTGTTTTCACATAACCTCAAAATGTATGTGAAAAATTAAAATAACCAAGTTCTTGGTTTTTTATTTTTACCGTTTACAAAAAAATTTTTTGTTCACGAAATTTGGTATAAACTTACCTTTTTATGTCCCAAACACTCTGTAATTTTTTTGATTTAAAATATTTATTTTCTTAACCTTATTTTGACTTAATATCGAAAAAGCAGTCTAATTTTCAATCGAAAATTTTCACGTCAAAATATCTGCTTTTTTAAAAAACTCGGTGGGCTTTTCGTTCGTTTTTGATGGTGTAAAAAAATATACATTACTATGGTAAATGTTCCCAAAATAAGGTTAATAATAATAAATATTTCATAACAAAAAAATTACAGAGTGTTTGGGTTATAAAAAGGTAAGTTCGTGAAATTTCGTGAAATTTTTTTTTTGTAAAACAAAAATAAGAAACCAAAAACTTGGTTATTTGAATTTTTCACATACATTTTGAGGTTATGTGAAAAAAGTGTATATACTAAAGTTTTAGATCTTTTTATTACCTACAACTTTGCCATTTAACTTTTTTCCATAGGGCTTGTAGTTTTGCCGAAAATCGAGATAAACAGTTTTCTATCCTTAAAAACTCCCCCTTCCACTTCCCAACCTCAGATCGCCCGTAATTTATTTTTCCTATCATTTTTGTCATATTTTCTTCCTTTTCCAATGAGTTTCATCCTATTATTTTATTTGGTTTCAAAAATTATCTGCACTGGTCTATACAGGGTGTCCCACGACGTACTGTACACAGTCCAACCATAAGTACTATGGACCGAGGCCATTTCATATCTGGTATTAAAAAATGCCTTTTTGCTTTTTTGACGGATATACAGGGTGATATTTGAAAATATGTGAATTATTCTACCTTAAATATATCTAAAAGTAAAAATCTCAAACCAATCAAATTTGGCACACTGAGTGTGCTCCCTGAGCTCAATAAAATAGGTTTTAAAAAATTTTTAATTTCAGGTCCGGACTTATTTTTTTTTAGATTTTTATTGGTTTTTGAAAACAACACCCTGTAAGCCAGATCAGACAATTTTTATTTTTCTCACTTTAAAGCTTAAGGATGATACTAAGCAGCAATTAAAAAAATTGAACGAGCAACTTTTTGTTTTCTGCCGAAAAAAATAAAACTTTGAAAAATAGTGTAATTTTAATGGATTCACATTCTTCTTATGACTGATTCGGCACTATATTGATAGCACATCATCATTTTTCAACAAAAATCATAAGGAAAGTTCGTTTTACTCGATATAAAGTATTATTCAATCAACCGTTGAAATTCCAGGGCCGTATTTATTTTTTGCAGTCTCTGTACCAGTTGGGGGTGATATGGATGGAGGAGATCTTTCTTTAACGTCCTGAAAACTGTGGACTTAGCTTTTCATTTTGATTTACCATTTCCAAAATACCCTATTTTTGGTCTTCTGTCAGTCGCTCACCACGTTCTGTCACAAACTGTCAAAATGGACGTCAAAGCGAATTCAAAGCCTACTTGCATTTGCACAATTATCAAAAGTAATAGTTTTTTCTTCGACGTTACAGAAAGAAAATTTGTACAACTCGCTTTACAGGGTGTTGTTTTTAAAGGATCAATAAAAACTTAAAAAAAATAAGTACGGCCCTGGAATTTCAACGGTTGATTGAATAATACTTTATATCGAGTAAAATGAACTGTCCTTATGATTTTTGTTGAAAAATGATGATGTGCTATCAATATAGTGCCGCATCAGTCATAAGAAGAATGTGAATCCATTAAAATTATACTATTTTTCAAAGTTTTATTTTTTAAGCTTTAAAGTGAGAAAAATAAACATTGTCTGATTTGGCTTACAGGGTGTTGTTTTCAAAAAACCAATAAAAATCTAAAAAAAACTAAGTCCGGACCTGAAATTAAATTTTGTTTCAAACCTATTTTATTGAGCTCAGGTAGCACACTCAGTGTGCCAAATTAGATTGGTCTGAGATTTTTATTTTAGATATACTTAACGTAGAATAATTCACAAATTTTCAAATATCACCCTGTATATCCATCAAAAACGCAACAAGGCATTTTTTAATATCAGATATCAAATGGCCTCGGTCCATAGTACTTATGGTTGGACTGTGTACAGTACGTCGTGGGACACCCTGTATAACATTTGATGATTTTGCACCAAATAAAGATTTGGTTAAAATTGTTAGAGAGGTTTTAACTATTGAAAACGAGGGTCGTAGTTTCAAATCTGACTTTAGAGTAGAAATTAAAGATGAACTAATAGCCCAGTTGCCAGAGAAGGACCAGAAGCTCGCACAAAATGTGATATTTAAGTACTTGAAAGGGTGTAGAACACGATAAAATCTTTGCGCTCTAAAGTGTATGCTAACTTCACAATTTCGCAAATAAAATCGAAAATTTGGTTTTTCCATATATCTCGAAAAAAAAAATAAAAATTTCGAAAAACTAATAGCAACACGTGAAAGAACGGAAAATTTGACTAACAATTATGTTATAAGTTATTTAAAAAAAAATTGTATTACTATAAAAAATTATTAAAAATGAGAAAGCAAATTCGAAAACTCAACGCGCGCCGTGCCGTTGAATACAAATATTCAGGCGAGGCGTTCGGAAAAACTAAAGTACCGTTCCTAAAATGTACGCAAAGAAAAAAAAAGAAAGTAATTTAAAGAGCTTTCTCAGGAAGCCATTAGTTTTTAATTTTTTTTTGTTTTCTCATAGAAAATTTGACCGTAATTTATAATTTCTAAAATTGTCAATGATTTTTATAAAACTGAAGATATTTATTAATAGAGGCATAACAAAAAAATCGTTGTGGATTTATCATCATTATACTTTTTCTTTTGATTTAAATACAATTAAAATGATGAACATTATCTCTGTTTAATAAAAATTATGTTTTAAAATGATCATTTTTTTTACAACATTCATTCGACGCAATTTTTATTTTCAAAATAGTGTTTATTTATTTATATAAATCAATTTCTAAATTATTTTTAACTTTATTTTAAAAAAAATAATAATTTCTGATTTATATAAACACTGAATGTTTGGTTCGGTTAAATAAGGTGACGCATCAAGTTGTAAAGTAGTTAATAATGTACTGTTCCTATCACATTGAAACTTATGTATTTGATATTGTTGTAGCACCAGAGTTGCGTCATACTGTGGAAGTAATTTTTGGGTTAAAATGGGTATAGTCCCCGACTTAAGAAAGGGACAGTGGTATTTTTCTAAGATGCCCTGGTGTAATGAGTTATCAGTTAAAAATAATGCAGGTATAACAGAGCATCTCACTACCGCTCAACAGAATCAATTATCGGAGATTGTAAATGAATATTCAGACAGAATAAGGAATGTTAAGTTAGTTTTTTCTTCAAAACGACCAAAAACCATTCATTGGAGGGGGTTAAACGCGCTTTACAAGGTTTGTCTATAAAAAAACACACTTTTTCGAGGATGCTGAGCACGGTGGTGATGTTGCATATCGCTTCCGACTACCACCAACCCCTGCACCAGTCAATACTCTTTCCCGAAAGGGGTCAATTTTCATAAGTGACACCTTTTTTTTCCGGACAGGGCCAATTTAGTCTCTCCTCCCATTTTCGAGGTCGCTGAAACTGAATCTGAGTTTAAAAAAAGTTTTTACACTCAGCGTCCCCTTCAAAACTGCCAAAAACCACCCCCTAGAGGGATTAAACGCGCTTTACAAGGTTTCCCTGTAGAAAACACACATTCCCCCCATTTTCAAGGATGCTGAGCATGGTGGTGATGTTAGATATAGCTTCCGACCACCACCAACCCCTCCACCGGCCAATATTCTTCCCCGAAAGGGGTCAATTTTCATAAGTGACACCCTTTTTTCCGGACAGGGCCAATGTATTTGACTTTGGTATCATTGAGTACCAATCCACCTCAAGTGTGTCACGGTGAAGGTCCAACCACAGAAGCCTCTCACGAAAAAGATACCCTTGAAGCTCTCAAAGTACTTTCTGAGTTGGGTCATGATATTGCTCCCAAGGACGGCTCTTCTGGCCCAGCTGGAGTAAGAGTTCTAGTCGTGATCGTAGAGCACAAACTAAAACACCAGAAGAAAGGAGCCGATCCCATTCTAAACATAGTAGTAGAAGTCAGGAGTCGGAATTTGAGGTGATTTTCCCTTTTTTCCGGACAGGGCCAATTTAGTCTTCCCCCCCCCCCCCGTTTTCGAGGTCGCTAAAACCGAATCTGAGGGTAAAAAAGTTTTTATCATTAGCATAATTGTGTCCAAATTTGAACTCCTAATATAACGTAGTTTAAAAGATAGGAGTCTGCGAAAATTACGCCTGGGTCTATACTCCTCTTAAATCCGACAGTCTATAAACTACACTAATTCTTTGAAAACCTAAATTAATTCTTTTTTATTTTTTTTTAAATTAAATGAATAAAAAAATATAACTAAATAATTAAATATGTAAATAACCAACCCCCTTTTTTTTAAACAAACTAATTCAGATGACATTTACATTGAATCAACAAAAAAAAATTAAACTACAGTTGATCCTCCAAATTACTAATCTAACACAAAAACTAAACATGACAGTTAAAGGGAATTTACGATGACTGGTCTACCTTTCCAGTCTTCCACCCAAGAACAAAACAAAGTTCCAAGCGATTTATTTCTATCATTAACTAACTCATAAGTATTAAGACCAGTTTTCTTCCTTACTTTATAAGGGCTACTAAATTTAGGTGCTAATTTAGCAGTAAAATAATAAGCTGCATTGGAAATCGGAAAATCCCTTTTCCAAACCAAATCACCAACTTTAAAACTGACTGGTACTTTTTTAAGATCATAGCGTTTCTTTGTTACCTCATAAACTTTTTTTAATTTTTTTCTAATCTCGTTAAGTATGTTCTTTAAACTCTCACTTTTTAGCTACCTTCTCATCATTCTTTTTATGATCAGGCATACCACTAACTTGTTCCCTATGTCTAAAATCCTTGTATTCTTTACCATTGAGAACCATTTCTCTACCAAAAACTGAGAAGAAAGGAATATATCTAGTAGTTTCATGCTTAGCTTTACATAATGCACATGCTAATCTTCCAAAAATTTATTAAAATCAATACTTCTTCTATAGTGGACTCCATTATCTACTATAATGAACTCAGGTACACCATATATTAAGAAAACTTGTTCTTCAATGGCTTTAATTACATTTCTGGCAGTAGCCGTCCGTAAAGGCAACAGGATAGAGAATTTACTAAAATAGTCAAAGATTACCAAAATAATTGATAGCCATTGGAAATCGGCAATGCTCCAAATAAATCAGAACTCAGAAGGTTGCTTGATGTCTGGTATGCACATTTGACCAGCAGGCAACTTTTGTAAAGGTTTATATTTACTACAAACTGGACATTTATGTATATATCGATAAACATCAGATTTTAAACCAGGCCAGAAAAATTTATCTAAAATTTTATTATAAGTTTTATAAACTCCTAAATGACTACCTGTCAAAACATTATCATTATATTTTTTCAAAATTCTCTTCCGAAGGTATTTCGGTACAACTTCTTTCCAAACATCCGAATCAGGTTTCAATTCAGATAAACTCAAGTTCACTCTTTTATACAGTCACTGTTCATGAACTCTCCATTTATAATACTTTTCTGGATTTTGTTTTTTGTATCGCCCTAAGCATTTTTGAATACAAAACAATGGGATATCGCAGCGGTCGCGCTGCTGAAAAGAATAAAAAGAAAACACGCAATTTGAATAAGGTCAATACTGATAAAACAACCGAAGTGACTGAAGAGATCAATCCCATCTCACGATTGATTGAAATTCAACAAGCAGAAGTCCTCTTGATAGAATTGGGTTACAATAATCCTTCCAGGGGGTGGTTTTTTGCCGTTTTTAAGGGGACGCCGATGATAAAAACTTTTTTTACCACCACATTCGGTTTCAGCGACCTCGAAAACGGGGGGGGGGGAGACTAAATTGGCCCTCTCCGGAAAAAAAGGGTGTCACTTATAAAAATTGACCCCTTTCGGGGAAGAGTATTGGCCGGTGGAGGGGTTGGTGGAGTTCGGAAGCGATATCCAATACCACCACTATGCTCAGCATCCTCTAAAATGGGTTTAAAGTGTGTTTTTCTACAGGGAAACCTTATAACACGCGTTTAACCCCCCAGAGGGTGGTTTTTGGCCGTTTTGAAGGAAAAACTTTTTTACCCTCGCATTCGGTTTCAACGACCTCGAAAACGGGGGGGAAAGACTAAATCGCCTCAAATTCCGACCCCTGACCTCTACTACTAGATATGTTTAGAACGGGATTGGCTCCTTTCTTCTGGTACTCTGCGACCACGACTAGAACTCTTAAATCCAGCTGGGCCAGACGAGCCGAGCCGTCCTTGGGAGCAATATCAAGACCCAACTCAGAAAGTAATTTGGGTAGCTTTTTCGTGAGAGAATTCTGTGTTTGAACCTTCACCGTGACACACTTGAGGTGGATTGGTACTCAATGATACCAAAGTCAAATACATTGGCCCTGTCCGGAAAAAAAGGATGTCAATATCGAAGTTTTATGTTTCAATGTGATAGGAACAGTAATTACACGACTAGAACTCTTATCTCCAGCTAGGCCAGAACAGCCGTCCTTGGGAGCAGTATCAATACCCAACTCAGAAAGTGCTTTGGGAGCTTCAAGGGCAGCTTTTTCGTGATAGGCTTCTGTAGTTGGACCTTCATCGTGACAAACTTGAGGTGGATTGGTACTCAATGATACCAAAGTCAAATACATTGGCCCTGTCCGGAAAAAAAGGGTGTCACTTATAAAAATTGACCCCTTTCGTGGAAGAGTATTGGCCGGTGGAGGGGTTGGTCAAATGGTGGTGGTTAGATTTTGTAAAATCAGAGTACTCAACTTGAATATTCATCAACTGGGCTAGGTACAATAGCTTGTTGAGAGGCTGCTAGATGTTGGAAGGATTATTGTAACCCAATTCTATCAAGAGGGCTTCTGCTTGTTGAATTTCAATCAATCGTGAGATGGGATTGATCTCTTCAATCACTTCAGTTGTTTTATCAGTATTGATCTTAATCAAATTGCGTATTTTCTTTTTATTCTTTTCAGCAGCGCGACCGCTGCGATCTCCCATTGTTTTGTATTCAAAAATGCTTAGGACGATACAAAAAACAAAATCCAGAAAAGTATGATAAATAGGGAGTTCATGAATAGTGACTGTATAAAAGAGTGAACTTGAGTTTATCTGAATTGAAACCTGATTCGGATGTTTGGAAAGAAGTTGTACAGAAATACCTCCGGAAGGGAATTTTGGAAAAATATCATAATGTTTTGACAGGTAGTCATTTAGGAGTTTATAAAACTTATAATAAAATTTTAGATAAATTTTTCTGGCCTGGTTTAAAATCTGATGTTTATCGATATATACATAAATGTCCAGTTTGTAGTAAATATAAACCTTTACAAAAGTTGCCTGTTGGTCAAATGGGTAGACCAGACATCAAGCAACCTTTTGAGTTAATAAGTTCTGATTTATTTGGACCATTGCCGATTTCCAATGGCTATCAATTATCTTGGTAATCTTTGACTATTTTAGTAAATTCTCTATCATATTGCCTTTACGGACGGCTACTGCAAGAAATGTAATTAAAGCCATTGAAGAACAAGTTTTCTTAATATATGGTGTACCTGACTTCATTATAGTAGATAATGGAGTCCAGTATAGTTGAAGTATTGATTTTAATACATTTTTGGAAGATTAGGATGTGCATTACGTGCAGCTAAGCATGAAACTACTAGATATGCTCCTTTCTTGCCAGTTTTTGGTAGAGAAGTGGTTCTCAATGGTAAAGAATACAAGGATTTTAGTCATAGGGAACAAGTTAGTGGTATGCCTGATCATAAAAAGAATGATGAGAAGGTAGCTAAAAAGTGAGAGTTTAAAGAACATACTTAACGAGATTAGAAAAAAATTAAAAAAAGTTTATGAGGTAACAAAGAAACGCTATGATCTTAAAAAAGTACCAGTCAGTTTTAAAGTTGGTGATTTGGTTTGGAAAAGGGATTTTCCGATTTTCAATGCAGCTGATTATTTTACTGCTAAATTAGCACCTAAATTTAGTAGCCCTTATAAAGTAAGGAAGAAAACTGGTCTTTATAATTATGAGTTAGTTAATGATATAAATAAATCGCTTGGAACTTGGCATGTTAAGGATTTGAAGCTTGATTTCACTAAATCACTTGATATTTCATTTTCAGATTTCCCTTTAACCGTAAATTCCCTTTAACCGTCATGTTTCAAATGTTCAAATTTGGACACAATTATGTATACGTATTATTGTAGTGCTTTTAGTATCAAGAAAGGTGAATCTTTTTTGGATACCAAGATACATCAATAAAAATCTCTATAAAACGGTATTTTTCAAAATCAATACTATTAGCCCTCAAGAACTCTTTTTTCACTTACTTCAAACATTTTATTGTATATTATCTAATATATTTTCTTACATGATCACTTAACGAAAGAAATCTTTTGTTTACCAATTACTTTACTATTGAATTTAAACTTAATTTATAGGTTAACTATATTTTGTTATCCTCCAACTCTAATTATTAGTACCAAATTTTGACGGATTGAATTTTTTTGTTATATAGACGTTTTTTCTTTTACTGGCACAACTTATGGCGAAGTTGTGGGTATATCTTTGATGAAGTAAATTAATCTATGGTACCTATAATTCGGTTTGAGAGAACTTGTAACTCCACGTCTAATTTCTCTTGGAGTTCGTGTGAATATTTTTTTGGACTTTTCTTTATCCTTTATGGCCACCATTTGCTAGCACGAGGATTAATGGAAATGTGGTCTCACCGGATATTGCAAGCTCTTTTGATGAAGATAGCTAAGTTATATAGATTGTCATTTTATTGTAAGTTCATATTTTTTATAAATTGGGGAATTTTTAGGTTTATCTATATATTAATTGTCATTTTATTGTACATTAATATATTTTGATAAATTGGGGGATTTTTAGGTATATATAACTTTAAAGTAAAGTTATATCTTGTTTATAATACCTATTAAATTTGTTGAGATTTTTATACTTACTGTTAATAATTTGTAACTTTCAATATTGCTCGATATTGCTGAGTTGGGGGTTCTAAAATAAATTTCTTAATAAAATTGTACATTTCATACAGGGTGGGCCAAACTTCTGACCTCGGAGGACTACGTCGTTGTGGTAAGAGATAAAACTTTCAAATTTTGTGTGAGCTAGTACAGTTACAGGGTGTTCCAAAAACTCGTGGCAACACAAACTTACATTTTTTTAAATGGAACATACTATTTATTTTATTCAAGAACCGAAAAGATCTCACCGAGATCGTTAAAAAAATATAGCATGTTAATATATTATAGGCGTGTTTCAAAAAGATATGGCCAATTATTAGCAAAAATGGCCTAATCTTTAAGACTCTGTAAAACAGTAAATCAAAATAAATCAACAGGTCTTTGTATTCAAATGTCATTCTCATATCGTTGGCTGTGCTCACTATTAATTACTTTTTTATGTGTCTTCTTTAATACAGGATGAAACAGAACTCAAATCAAGTAATATCTCAAAATTTTCAAATGGACCACCCTATAAGTCTTTTTACAATTTGTTAGTATAATTAATAAGCTTTCAAACGATATAGTATAGTTAGGTTATAAGTTAATGGAAAACACAGCCAACGATATGACAATGACATTTGAATACAAAGACCTGTTGATTTATTTTGATTTACTGTTTTACAGAGTGTTAAAGATCGGGTCATTTTTGCTAATAATTGGCCATATCTTTTTGAAACACCCATATAATATTTTAAAATGCTATATTTTTTAACGCTCTCGGTGAGATCTTTTCGAAAATATAGTACGTTCCATTTAAAAAAATGTAAGTTTGTGCTGCCACGAGTTTTTAGAACACCCTGTATAATCGAAACTATTTTCAAATTGTGCACCCAATAACTGTACTAGCTCATACAAAATTTGAAAGTTTTATCTCTTAACACAACGACGTAATCCTCCGAGGTCAGAAGTTTGGCCCACCCTGTATAACCAGATTGAGGGTCCTATAAATATGTTGTTTGAACTTTTATACATGTATATATATATATATATATATATATATAACATTTTTTTTTGTAAATAAATACCAACCTTTTATTTTAGTCTTTCTTTTTGTTACTGTTGACCTTTTCGCTACCAAGTAAATTTGAGCCTTGGTAGTTACGAAACCGCCACACTAATTTTATTTAGATCGTAACAGTTCTCTTCACTGAAGAAGAAGAGTAATTTTTGCACATAATTTGCATTTATACATTGTCTAAGAAACCAGCCTAGATTTATTGTAAATGTCTAAGAAATAAAAATAAATAAAAAATAATCTAATAGGCACGTACTTTATTGACGGTAATCTGAGTGGCCAGAAGTATCTGGATTTTTTACAAACCGATTTCATTTAACATTTCATTTTAGTTGTGTGCAATATTTAGATAGGGATGAATAGGAAATCCGCTGTTAATGTACATTAAAACTATCTGTATCTTTTAGTTTCCCTAAAATTGTATAATTTGCATTGCTTTAGGTAAATTTTGCAAAAAAATAATATCTATTAATAATAACGCTTTTATTCCCAAAAAACAAAAATACAGAATATAAAATATTACCAGTTGAGAATGCTCTTCTAGCATTGTCATAGACCGAACAAATTGTAACGAAAGCATTAATAAAATTTTAGATTGATAGTTCCTATTCTAATCAACACAGCCACAGTCTACCCACTTTTAACAAAAAACGTGTCTACTTTAAATTCGATGTCTTTTAAACTTCAAAATTTTCATATTTTGGATCCCATTTTGAAGGTGTTCTCGAAGAGGTACGGAGGGGCACATCAAACCCTTAGCTTACTTATGTATCAAAATCTGAAGTCAGAATTTTAAAATTCATAAACACAAAAAAGCTACACACACAGATCGAATTCAGATACCGAACAATTGTTCGGTGAAAATAATAAATTTCACAGTTGTTAAACAAAGCACAAATCCGATAAGTATACATACATTTCTTTCGGTATGAGTATATAATAATTAAAAATATTTTAATAATAATAAATAAGTATAAAATATAATAGATAGATGGCATTTATTGACCAATATATACATACCGGGTGGATCAACGATGCGTGCGTGGAGGATAGGTGCTTCCCTTTTTCAGATAGGAAAAAATGTTTCAAATAAAAGTTGTACCTATATAGCAATTGTGTGACTTATCAAAGTTATGTTTTTTTAAATGAAACACCCTTTATATTTTTACTCGATTGAATTCCTTCGGAAGAGTGCTTCTCAAAAATATAGGGTTGTATGGGTTTATACCAGGTGGTTCTGAAGTTATGGTGACATTTATGTCCCAAAATGGATTCATTCAACACCAAATATCTCAAAATCAATAACTAGGAATAACAAAAATTTTTTACCAAATATCCTCGAAAATGGTGTACTTATTTTGATTTCATATTCATAAATTTACCGAATGGCACTTTTCCCATACAGGGGCAACCAAAACTCGGGACCATTTTTTTCTCAGTTTTTTCAAATGGAACACCCTGTATATAATGCCATACCAGAATAGTCGACACTATGAGCTTTCAGAAAATGTAGGGTTTGCCTACTTGATTTTCATCGGTAATGCATCTAATTCTTAAGGAAAGTATGAAAAATGTCATAAAAGCAATAATGATATTTTTTTATTCAATGATGGACAAACATGGAACAAAATAATCTCAAAAAATGTAAAAAACCGTCATTTTACAGTAGATGTTCAAACAATCACCCTTTTTGAGCTATGCATAAATTAAGTCTACTTAAGTTGATCTTGTAGTAGAGCGAAGAAATCCTCTAATTCTATTTTCCTTCGTTGGTTTGCCGCTAATTTATTTTTTTGCTCACTTCTTGTGTTTCACATTTTCTGTTTCCACAAACCTTCCTTCGAAAACTCTCGAGTCGCATATAGAACTGCATACATTCTACTGGTCTACTGGCCAAAAGCAGTTTCTGTAAGATCTATCTGGAATGTAGATCATTTTATCAATTATATCAAATCACCCTTGGAACATTTGAATGTTACAGAAACTGTCAACAAACATTACATTTTATTATCGAAGTGAATTTATAGTTTAAATCTAATATTTGATGTAGATCATGTTTATCATTTCTTCGGTGGATAATTTCATTTCGAAACGAGATTTAAAGAGTTTCTCATTACGAAATCCGTAAAACTCCATTTTTCTTGTAAAACACCAATGTCAACGCAATCAAATACCTTACTTAGGTCACACATAGTGGCGTAATAGCAGTATTTACGCCACTATGTGTGTGACCTCTGATCAATGCCCTCTATAGTTGAATGCAGTGGCAAGTGCAGAAACGGTGGATTTGTTCTGTCGGAAACCAAATTGCGACGTCGAAATTTTGGTTTTAGTCCAATAAACGAAGGAGCCAACTCGAGCATCAGGTCTGTCCGACACCATTTTTTTTTAATTTGCAGGTATTCGTGGGTACATTCACCCCCGAGAATCTCAGCTGTCTGAAATTAGTGGAAGGGCGGGAAAATGGCCCATTGGTCTCAAAAATGTGTTTTTGTTCGCCTATTTCGCCTATATTTACGATATATGACACTTAGAGAATTTTTGTTTGGACGAAAATGAAGATCAGTTTATTACCTACAAAAATGATACTTTTCGACATTTCCACAACCGGCTCCAAAACGCACCCCCATTTTTAGCTCCTGCCCTGCATTCAGAGAACACGCTCTAAAGGAATGACACTCCCAAGCGGATTACACATTTTTCAATAAATCACGTAAAAATTAATATTTTTTCATGATGTAAAGTTCAGATGAAAGAAGGAACCTGTAGCTATAATATAATGTTACTTTTCCTTTTATCTATTTCTTTGGATTATTGAAAAACCGGGCCAAAGTTTGTTTTTGCTCGATATTTTGACCCTCCTATAAATGTATTCATATTTTTTTTATCAAGACTAATTTCACCGAATCCTTTTGGATAATGGGGCTTTGCAAGGTGTTAAATATATTCCTTTCGAAAATGCTCGGGTATATCGGGAATTAATAGATAATCAAGGACCATATCGGTTTTCAACGCACATCATTAGAAAGCTTAGCTTGTCGATTGCATTTTTCTTTTTTTTTCATATTTTTCGGTTTTCCGGAAAATTGAGAAAATTCTCACCCCTATGAGGATTATTTTCTTTTCGTGCTAAAATTTTTTTGGGGTTAGGAATTGCACTAAAAAAAATTGTTGGTAAATTTTTGAAATTTGAATATTATTTTAATTTTTAGGTTATTATCAGAGCTCTTCAAAAGGATTTTCACTGTAATATTTATCTCACATTAAATCATTTCCTTAGGTAAGTTAACTTTTAACTTTTATCTTTATAAATAAAATTGTTTATTCTTTTAAACTTTATTTTAATAATACTATTTCTTTATTTCTAGGTGATGTTTCATTAACCCTGACAAGATACTTTTAAGAATAAATATTGGATTGGACATAGTCTGGGTATTTGGTTTCTTTAATTTTTAATTGAATTTTATCTTATATTATAATTTTGTTTGTTAATGTTAAAATTCCATTTCAATATGTATATATATATATATATATATATATATATATATATATATCAAATATTTTATTAAGTGCTCGAGAAAAAACTCTGCCTTCAAACTTTCTCAAATTGGATTTTTTTTACAATATTAATCAAGTGCAAAAAATGAAAATAAAAGGTTATTATTGCCTTATATTTTGTCTTCCGACAAAAACGGGAGGATATTCATGTTTTGTGAGGATATTCAAATTTTCCGTTTTCACCACAATAATTTTGCGAATTTTCAGATTCTCAAAATTGCGAATTTTTGAAACGCCGTTTTTGCAAAAAATATTAGTGTAGCAAAAAAAAAATCATAGGGAAACTTTTGTAGGTAATGAACTGCTCTTCATTTTTGTCTAAACAAAAATGCTCTAAGGGTCATATTTCGGCATATATCGTCGAAAAACGGATTTTCGGGAACTCTAGAGCCATTTTCACACCCTTCCACAAATTCTACGTAGCTGAGATTTTCGGAGGTAAATGTACCTATGATACCTGCAAATTAAAAAAAAAAATTTGACGGACAGACTTGATGCTCAGGTTTTGGTTTTTGTGGCGTTATTTTACTGGACTATTTGTATAACGCGTGTTTTCTTCTTGTTTAAAACCAATCAAAAGGTTTACTTGCATATACAAACTCTAGTTGTTGAACCAATATCAACTATTCAGAACTCTAGAGGGGGCCATGGCCCCCCTTCAGATCCGCCAGTGGCTCTGTCTCACTGAACATCTCAATTAATCTAAAATGTTTTTGTATTAGTGGTTCTTTTAAAATAATATTTACTCCATGAATTTAGCATTTATACCTTTCTGACCAATAGTTTCTTATAAACCTATAAAGAACACGGTGCTATAATCATTAGTAGTTAATTAGTTAGTGGTTGCCACATTGATTTGCCAAAATTTAAAAGAATAATTTAATAAACTGTGCATTCACCAAAATTAACAATATATCAGTCAGTACATCCACCATAATTTAAAAAAATTCGTACTTACTGGAAAAAATCAAAACCAAGTTTACGTAAATTCTTTTGCCCACACCTAAACAGACTACTTTCTTCCCATTAATACCTGAACACCCTTTAAACTGATGTAGAAAAATATAAGTCGTGTAGTTTTCAATTCACAATAAAAATCGTACGAATATAAAAATCTACATAAATTAATAATTTTTTGAAATTTCAAGTTTTTTTTTAGTGTTTTAATTTTTTTAAGTAATTTTTGAAAAACAAAAGGTGAAAGTTTCGAAAAAAAAATTATTTTGAAAAGTCAAGGAATGGAAGAAATTACGTCAAACACTAAAATCGATGCCAAAGTAGTTATTTTGACAAAAAATGTGAAATTATCTGTAAAATTAAATGAAAGCCTAAAATTCAACAACCAAACGTAAACTGGCACCTTGATTGATATTTGATACTTTGTTCACGGTTTAGATTTTTTTTGCATTAATTTTTACTCTTTGATGTGTCGCCCTTATGACTTTTATAATATTTCTCGGTACTTGTAGTTTCCTAAAGCATTTTCAAATGCGGTTCCTGTTTATCGATTTAATAGGCAGCTCTAATAAATATTTTCTTTAATGTTGCCTTAAGGAAAAACTGTGAGGTTCTTATCACAAATTATAACCGCAGAATCTTCCAGGAAATTACTTTCATATCAATAACACGCCTCCCGCTATCAGATACATTAGTGTTAAAAATCCTTTAGCTCCTCCCTGTAATCCGCCGCTGGTTTAACAAGAGATCAGAGAATGCGAGTCCATTCCCTCACAGTCGGATGAAATAGGCCCCTCCCCTCCTGACCCCTCTCCCACACTACTTAGTTGAGTTGTAAGGCCTGCCTGTCAACCGAAATTCTCCTGCCTCTGCTCGCTAGTTAGTTCCATGTTGTCTGTAGCGCCCTATGTACGTAGTGTATCGCCTTAAAGCGTGTGCGACACGCACCAAAAACAATTGACATTTAAGTGTTGACAAACATGCGTTCAGTTGCCGATTGCCGGATAAGCCGCTTCGACGACCAGATTTAGTGTCCAGTGATGTGATCAGTGACATGCCGGAAAAAGAAGTGGATTTTCAAACCGCTATGTCCGCAGGACTTCCTATGCAGTTTCCCTCGGCGTTCGCTGCTTTTCATGCTCCTTTGCCCGTTGACCAAAGGACTCACGAAGGACGGTACGTTTGGGACCACAGGATGCAGCCTCCCACTGGGGCTTTTCATCCACCTGCGCCTCCAAGGTGAGTTTTAAATACCTCCAAACAATTTTCTTCTCCAAATGTCTTTAATAACTGGTCAAAAAGAAAACAGAAGAACTGTCAGTCCGAGTTTCAACAGTTTTATATCACATTCAGAAGTAGCAGAAAACATCTAGAATAATAAATTATTATTGCAATATTACCCAATACCGCATCGAACAAAAATTACCAAAAATAAATTAAAGCGCTATTCGGTAGTATAACTTTTTTACATTTTTTTAAAATATTTTATTGACAGTGTTTTATAAATATTTAGCTACTTTGAACCTCCTTTTTTCGGCTCAACTCCTTAGTATTCCTTAAAAATCGTTTCACAAAATTTAATCCGTATTAATCGATTTCTTTACCGATAAATTTTTTTTCAATAAATGATAAACCAGCCTTCACAAATTTAACTTTTAAAATCATAAGATTTAGAAACCACGCTCATTTACGTCAAAATTATGAAGTCTCCTCTAAGCAGATGGCATCGTCCTTAAAACAAAAAATCAAAGACAAATGCAAACTATGGTAAAAACATCTGGATTCAAGAAATAGATGAATTCAACATGAAAGTAAATGTAAATAGAAGTAGTCATGACAATCAATGCTAAAAAACAATAGAGAAAAAGGATTTTAAATAAAAACAGAAATAGATCTGGAAATAATGAAGAAAAGACAAAAACTACAAATAGATCACGCAATAAATCATGCTTTCCTAAAAAAAAACGTCAAAATATGCAAAACTCGAAAAGGACAAATTATAAATGTTACGAAACGAGATAATCTCAGTAAAACTAAAAAAAAACAACTACATTGATATGGTCATAGGTTCAATAAAAATTATTAAATAAGTAATGGAAACAGGCAAAGGAATAAAGAGAAGAGGACGGTCAAAAAATCTTGGATAAATAGAATACAGAAGATAGGTTTAAAAAGAGAAAAAACACCACATGAAAGTAGAGGATTGGAACTATTGCAAAATATATTAATGAAGCAAAGACGACTTCGATAAGACTCAAACTTGTAAACGCTTGTGCCCATGTCAGCCAGCGATTTAAGAGCTTTAATGCATAAATTTTACACCTTAAGAGATATCCTTACCGAGACAAAGTTAAAAATAGTTTATAACTCTCTTGCAGAAATAGTTTTAAGATATTGCATTGTTGCCTGGGGTGGGTTTTTTAATATTAGTACAACCTTTAAGATTCTAGAGATAGTCCAAAAAACACTTCTTCGAATTATTTACAAAAAAGTTCAACTTTATTCAAGAAAAAAATTGTAAGAAGAAACTAAAATTTTTAATATTACACATTATTATTAAACATAGATATATAACAACCCCAACAAATTTAATTATAAAGAAAACCGATTAACATGCTCTTTAGCAAATATGGAACTGAATATCAGACGCTTTAAAAAACCTGTAACCCAAAGATTGCTATTTTTCTTTGGCCCAAAATTTTATAATTTGATCCCCATAAATATTAATAAAGAACCTAAACTGTATAAATTTAAAAATGTGTATATAATATAAATATATAACTACTAACTTACCGTTGTTTATGGAAATATTGTCACTAGTAATCTCCCTAGAGCTTGGGTAAGAAAAATTTCACACCAAAGTAATATAAAAAATTATAACATGACATTTTCGTAAGATACCTATTTATGGCACAAATGAAACGAGGTCCTTGAATTTTAGTTACATGAAATAATTAAAGTCAAATTAATAGAACCTTCAGCAGTCCGTTTAAATTTAAGTTTTGCTACTAAAATTTACCGAAAATATAGTTTTTGGCAAACATTAGGGCCACCTTTTTTTTTAATTTATAATTATATCGAGTCTCCATATATACCAAAAGAATATGTTCCTACGATTTTAGTAGGATGAAATAAACATTTGTTGGTCTAAAATATTGTATTCTATTAGCTATCAATCAATCTGTATTATTTTACAATGATCGGAAGGGTGTATTTTTATAATTTGACACTTGACAGAAATACTATCGCTGTGGTACCGGCCAGGGTACCCAGGAAGAAAATACTATCGTCAAGTTTTTTGGTTGCTACAGTAACGAGCTGAAACGAAAGCCTTTTATTGGTTAAAAAATGTTGGTGTGAAATTTTCTTAAAAATATAGCATGTATTTATTATCAGAATATTAACACGTCAACATAAATTACAATAATACTATTTTTCGTTATCGACCACTCAATAAAGCTCTCCTTTTGAGTGTTTTCATTTCTCTGTTTTATCCTAATGCAAGCAGACTAACCTAATTTTAAATTATGTACAATATATAAAATATCCCCAAGCTTAGTACACTGCAAAACAGACAACTCTTGTCTAGGCATGGGTGAGTTTTCGGCCTTTTGAAATAAAATCAAAAATTGTAAATTATTTGTATTTAATTGTTTAACATTGAAAAATTAAAAACCAGTTGAGAATGCTCTTCTAGCATTGACATAGACCGAACAAATTATAATGAAAGTACTAATACAATTTTAGATTGACAGTTCTTTTAATCAACACAGCCATCAACACAGCCACGGCCTACTAACTTTTATCAAAATCGTCATTCATGGTGCGCGTCTACTTTAAAATCAATGATATTTCAAAATTCAAGATTTTCATATTTTGGACGCCATTTTGAAGGTGTTCCTGAAGAGGTACGGCGGGGCACATCAAACCCTGAGCGTACTTTTTGATATTTATCAAAATCTGAAGAAAAATGGAAAATTAGACTCCTTTGGGTTTTTACTCACCATACTATAATTTCACGCCCCCTCAATATTCCGCTACTTCCCGAGAGGGCGTAAAGATAAATAGACAGTTATATACGACATACGTAAATATTTTTGCATGAGTTAATTTATGATATTTTAGTATTTTTTCGTTTTACTGATTTTAAATTTACCAGGTATCTGTGGAAAAATCTAGTTTGTAGTTCAAAGATAAATATAAAATATTATATTTAACTTGCTGCTTCATTATTGATTTCAAAAATTGACATTCTGAAGTCGTTTAATTTAAATTGGCATTTTAAAATTAGCGCGTCACAATATTTTTGCTGCTTAAAAATAATAATCGTAAAGCTAAAGATTTTCGACAAGTTTCAATCATGAAATAGAGACTTTCTAGTAATTTTCTTATGTTCACAACGTTATTTATGTTTTTGCGGTTTAAATCTGAAAAGAAATACATAGGTAATCGCTATTTTTTATGTTGTAATAATTTTAAATTATGAAAATGAATTCAGTAATTAGCCTTTTTATTATTATTAAATAATAATCAGGCAAAAAAATGCTAACAAACTTATCTCAGACAATAATCTGACTCATTAAATCATATTTTATTATAATTATATTAAACAAAAATGTAGGTGCTTAAGTATATGTTCACATATAGCCTAGAAACTTTTTAATTAAGAGACGAAAAATAAAATAAACAGATTCTTAAAAGTTCACTCTGACGTTTATGGCCTTTAAAATTTGGTGGCAAATAGTGGCAGCATTGTCCATAAACCTAAATCTAAACCCATCAACCAAAATTTAAGAGCCGTCTGGGTAATTTAAGATAGATAATAAACCGCCTAAAATTACCACCAACAGGAAACGGTCACTTAATACAACAAAAGTCTTAAAACAGTCTCCAAATGAAGCGATAATTCATTCTGGAACAGTTTTGGAACTTCCTTGGCCCCTGTTGTCTCGATGTAATATATAGATAAAAGTTTTAAAGATTAGGAATGTGACATAAAGATTTTTATGACAAAATCCATTTCCCAAACGAAACGGTTTTTATATTATACATCCTTTTATCCCATTGAAATCGAAAATTTATATAAAAGTATATGCATCAGACAATAATTTGAAGTAAAAGATAATTTATATTTACAAAAGAATTTGGTTTTTTAATACCGTTTATATAGTATATTGTGTCACAAGAGCTGCTAAAGCGTTTTCTGCATGTGTGACACACAACTGTTTTTCGCCTATCAAAAAAAAACAAAAAATTGGAAAATATAACAAAAATCTTTAACTTTATAAATACAGACAGAATTTAATGAGAAACTTAAGTAATAAAAATGTACCAATTTACTTATTATACAGGGTGAGTCACGAGGAACTTTACATACTTCTACCATAAGCAGAGGCACCTTAGGGGATTTGTTGAATTGCTATACTTGCAATAATTCACCCTGTACATGATTTCTCTAAAATGTGATATGATTTCTCCAGATGACATAAATAGACAGTTAAACCTGGATATGTGAAATTTTTGTTACCTTGCCTTACATTTTTAATTAAAGATTCATTTTAAAGTCAAATTGAAAATTGGCGAAAATAAAATATCTTGCTGTATAATAATGTTTAGTAATTATAAAGAAATCTTTAAAATAAACAATAACGACACACACTGTATTCCAGTATAGTAAATACCAGACTTTGAATCAATTTACAGGGCCGGATTTAAAAATCTGGCATATCTGGTTCAAGTCAAAAATTCACCCTGTATGTAACTTTTTCCACCAGCAATGGACTGAAATTAGATTGTAAATGTTTGGATTAACCTAGTTTTGTCAATTGTTTCAGCGAAAATCATGTGTAATTATTTTAATCGGAATGAAATTAACAACCCCAAGAAATGTTTATTCATAAATTTAATTAAGAAATAAAATAAATAACAATAACCAAAAACAAAACAGTTTTAACAATACGGAACAAAGTAAAAAATAATTTAATAAACATTACGATTTTAAAAGATGTTCAAAATAAAATCCATTTGCCTCAATACACTTTTCTTGGCGAATGTTTAAATGTGTAATGGACTTTCTTATTGTCAATGGGTTATTTCTGATAATATTGAAACAGCGAATAATTCTATCAATGAGCTATTGTTAAGAAAGTCCATTACACATGTAAACATTCGCCATGAAAAGTGTATTGAGGCAAATGGATTTCATTTTGAACATCTTTTAAAATCGCAATGTTTATTATATTGTTTTTTACTTTGTTCCGCATTGTTAAAACTGTTTTGTTTTTGGTTATTGTTATTTATTTTATTTCTTAATTAAATTAATTGGGGTTGTTAATTTCATTCCGATTAAAATAATTACACATGATTTTTGCTGAAACAAATGACAAAACAAATCCAAACATTTTCAGTAGTAATACCCCTAGGGCCTTGATAATACCGAGATAATTTTGTCATAGAGAATGCTGAAAGCGTGTTGCTTGATAATGGCCCGAGGCCGAAGGCCGAGGGCTATTATCCTTAAGCAACACGCTTGAAGGATTCTCTATGACAAAATTTTGAGGATTTATCAAGGCCCGAGGGGTATTCGATAAGATAATTTTTTACTTTGTAGATTTAAACATTTTTAAACTAGTTGTCAGTTTGACGTTTAATTAATTTTTAATCAAAAACTTGACTTGCTGAAAACACCAAACTGAAAACACCACATGTAGGGTGTTATCGCTGTAATCCATAGCTGATTGGATGAAATTTGACACATGACTCTAAATTAAGTAATTTGATTGGTTACAATAGTTAGTAAAAAATTATCAATCTAATTTCAGTCCATTGCAGGTGGAAAAAGTTACATACAGGGTGAATTTTTGACATGAACCAGATATGCCAGATTTTTAAATCCGGCCCTGTAAATTGATTCAAAGTCTGGTATTTACTATACTGGAATACAGTGTGTGTCGTTATTGTTTATTTTAAAGATTTCTTTATAATTACTAAACATTATTATACAGTAAGATATTTCATTATCGCCAATTTTCAATTTGACTTTAAAATTAATCTTTAATTAAAAAAGTAAGGCAAGTGTAACAAAAATTTTACATATCCAGGTTTAACTATCTATTTATGTCCTCTGGAGAAATCATATCACATTTTAGAGAAATTATGTACAGGGTGAATTATTGCAAGTATAGCAATTCAACAAATTTTCGCGAAGCCGGCCCTGGAATTTTTTAGTTCTGAATATGTCAGTTAGTTGCTAGACACCAATACAAACTTTTACCAAAAAATAGGACAAATCGACTTAATCATTGAAAAGATATGACCAAACATTATTTTGGTCCAAATCCATAAATCGCTCTGTACATTAGTAAAGAAAAACCGAAGACATTTTTTAATGGTCATTTGGTAATCCCCTAAGGTGCCTCTGCTTATGGTAGAAGTATGTAAAGTTCCTCATGACTCACCCTGTATATTATTTCCAGTACTTAAACAATTTATGATACTTTTCTTACCTTTGCGCGTTTTCTAGACTTTGTAGGTAACAAACTTAGAGAACCATTAATAGCTTCTTCTTGCAAATCTGTTGGAGTATTCGTAAATTCTTCATCACTGTCTGAATTACTATTCATTTTCACTAATTCACACAAACGCAATTATTTAGAATCAGAACGTATTATTATTATTTCTCTTGATTGCAGACTTTGATTTACACTGACGTTTAATGAAAATTTATGTGAAACGTCAAAGTCAAAGATGTTTAGATAGTGAAAAACTACAATATCGTGGTCTTTATGATTTTTGCGGCCTGAGGGCAGAAATTAGTTATTTACGTGTCAAGCTCGGAAAGTGATACTTTACCTGTAAATACACTTTCCGAGTGTGGCGCGAACAATATTGTTTGTGCAGCCACTAATAATTTGACAATAATATAGGAACAGAATCATAATAATACACAAAGTACATCAAAACGTCAAAAACATTTACTGACTGATGGCTACGGTATTGTCATGGCAACTGTGATATTTAACAAATTTTGACATAAGAGCTCGGGAAAGTAGGTACTTTGCCGAGCAGTTATGTCTTTCCGATCTAGACCGGCAAAGAGGCACTTTCCGAGCTAAAAAATGATCGGAAAACCCCATTTTCTAAAGTGGCGGCACAAAAATATAATTTTCGATCTGATTTTTAAGGTTGATATGATTTATTTTCACATATGGTAGGAGAAAAATATATTTGGATCCTTACTAGATATAGAAATTTTAGATATTGTGCTGAAAATTGGTGTAAGTATATTTTTAGAAATACACGTTTTATGTTTATTTCTGAATACTAAAAATTGTTTTAAATTTATGGGTTTGTGTTGTTATAATTTTTTATTTTAACTTTTGAATGTTTTTCTTACACACTTTATAGCTTTGCATTCATCAAAATTTTTAAAGAACACTGGGGGCACTCAGCAAAATCCATCGACTACCAATCGAAATCCAATCATTTAATTCGAGGTTTTTTGGTATTTGTCGCAAATCTATTAAATTAAGAATCGAGTTTTTTTATAAAGTTCAGGATTAGATACGGTAATCTTTCATGTAAGAGGCCCTGTTTGGGATTAGGATTATCTCTAGCCCTTTTTTCGATGTTAATTTTGTTCTGTACGATTTAAAATATCTAATAATGAAGTCTCTGATCGCTTTGATGTGAGTCTCCTCGGAAAACTTCGTTATTCGGTTAACTCTTACTTCCAACATTTATTTTCTGGATAATAAAACAATTTTTTCAACAACTGCTATGAAAAGTAGCGTATTTCTCACAGCTTACATAATTTCAAAACCATGTATTGCTCATACTGTGCGGGAATATTTTTCCCCACGGCACTTTGCCCACACCACATACATTTATATGGAGAATCAACAAAAAACGACAAAAACTTAGTTGGCTGCTATTCAGCTTTAATTAAATAGTTGTCGAATAAGTATCTAAGTAAAAAGTACTTTTAGACTGGATATACAGACAGATAGAGTGAAAGTACGTTTTGAGAAAAGTCTCTTAAATTTAAAATGGTACAAGTGTAGTTAGTTGAGGCATCAATGTTTTCATTAGCTAATCCAAACTCTCTATTTTATCGAACGTTATGGTTATTTGCAAATAAAAGTAAATGCTACTATCGCATTGCATGGAAAAGTGGACTTTCTCTAATTTGAATTGAAATCTAAATATGGTATTTCCAAAATACATTTACAGAAGTTTCTGCTGGGGTAATTGCAGAGCAAAAAGACGAGATATATTATAATAAGGAAGCATATTAAATTGCTTACCTAAAAGTAACAATGCCGACACATAATACTACTAAATTAATAGTAGGTATACATTCCGTGAATATTCACCCGTAAGACCGAAATTACATCAATGTCAGAAAGTACACGTCTCCCCGTCAATGATGCTTGTTGCAAGTCATACTAACATCTTTTCCACGTCCATTTATCAGCAAGATTGTGCTGTCAGTAAAACCCATGAACATTTCGTCTTTCGTCTTCTCAGTACGACCATGATTGGGCTGGTTTTTGTCACGATGTCCTGTCTTTGTATTGTCAGAGGGTTTGCATTCTTACAGACATGTCTATATATCACGAGACTATGCCGAAAACTGTTTGTTTCTGAGGTGAATTATAGCTTCATTTGGATATTTTTGGTTTTAATGGGTTACATATATCTAGGACGGTAAAAAAGGTAGTTTTCTTATGTTTTTTTTGTAATTCATTTAATTAATGACTATGAAATGTTCAGGAGTATACAAAGTGAAACTAAAATGGCCTCAATATACAGGGTCTGTCTATTCTTTTCAGAGATTTTATTAAACATTATGCCATTTTAGGACCGGAATATTTCAGATTTAGGAAAATGTATAGATTCTTCTTTTGACTTTACGTACTCCTGCCGAATTCAGGGGCACCCTGTATACACGTCTAAATAAATAACACGTAGTGTAGAACTGTCAAACAAGAAATTCAATGCTATCTCGGATGCGGACGTGATATTCACGGTGTTTCAGAATGAACATTCTGATAATAGAGTAAGAATGAAATACGTATAAAATACATAAGAAAAAAGTGTTTCAGAATTTTCTTTCAATCTGTAACAAGGTTGGAATGAGAAGTCGACACGAGTGTCGCATTTTCATTCCAACAGAGTAACAGACTGTACTTTCTCCACGGGCACAGAAAATAGAAATTAAATATAGTAAAATGAAACCTCAATCTCTCAACATTGTGTAGGTAGTATTTTTATATTCAAGCTTGGATTTTTGCGGTAGCAAATTTTGAGTTACCTATATTATCGGCATATTTTTTATTTCTAGAGGAGTATTTTTAAATTCTACATCTGAATAGTTTGATTTTCTTCTCCTTTTTAATAAATTAAAAGTTTTTACAACCCAATATTAAGACCACGTCAACTAATACTGACAGTTAATTTGACATTCATGGAAAATCTTATTTTTTTAAACAATGACGGAATAATGATTCTATCTCTAGTGATCAATGAGTGTGCCGAAATACTTATTTTATTTTGATGTTTTATGATTTAATATTATTGAATATTAAGTTCTTGTTATAAAACTGTATAATTTGTAATATTACAGGCTTTTTAAATAAACCGTCGTATACAGGATGTTGTCTATTTATCGTTTTACCAATTTTTTTTTCGTAGTCCCCATTTTAGGAAAAGTGGGTAAAAAAATAAAACTTCACTTAGACTTCAAATCTAGATGTATTTGTATAATTTGTAATATTACAGGCTTTTTAAATAAACTGTCGTATACAGGATGTTGTCTATTTATCGTTTTACCAATTTTTTTTTCGTAGTCCCCATTTTAAGAAAAGTGGGTAAAAAAATAAAACTTCACTTAGACTTCAAATCTAGATGTATTTTTTAATGCTGAACAACTTTTCTAAATAATATTTTCCGAGAAGACTCCTCGTATATTACGAGTGTTTTACTATATTTTGTTGGTGCATGTTTAGTTTTAGGGGATGCACAAACTTTTATCTGGAATAACTTTTTGTCGAGAAACCCTTAATAAAAAAGTTTCCCATATGGTGCGTACTTTCGTAATGACACTGTATAAATATAAAAAATAAATTTCATTTGTAAAAAATTAAGAATAAAATGTAAATATTTAATCAAAGACGACAGTGGCTCAGTGGACAAAGTCATTTCAGTGCTAACTTTGGATAATAAATAATTAGAACCAAGCGTGGATTCAGCGGCAGATCGTGACGTTAGTGTTATGATTTCTACAAAACATTTTTGTTTCATAATTGCCCCCTTTTGTAGGTTCAAAAGCAGCAACACCCAGTCATCGGCGAAACGTCTAATAGCACACTTACTATGACTCTATTTAAATCCAGAAACGGTAATCGGTATATCTCGAAATATTTAGAAATAAAGAATGTTTGTTTGAAACCTACTCTTAAGTAGAAAAACAGTAGGATACTTTCATATGCCATCTCTATTTAAAACTCTTAGGAACTGCAAATTTAAACTGTCGGCCCTATCTTCGTCCCTTTTAGCACAAAAGGGATCATGATTCAGTTGAAACCAGAAGATTTTAGGCAATACGTCACTGTGTTCTGACATTTCTTGGAAAAAGTGATTGTAGGAGGTACTCATTATTTCACTATTGTACCGCTACCTACAGGACCATATGGAACTTATTTTTAACGATGTGTCAGTGTTTGTTATTCTTTGGGGTTCCGGTTCTAAATCTGCAGAGCAAATCCTACAAATTGCAGAAAATCTTTATACATGGTTTATTTATTTAGTTTAGCTAAACGGTCTGGTAAATTTGAAAGATATTTAGTTACGCGTTGATTAAGTGGACGAAATTATTGACAAGCATTGAGATTACAATTAAATTTTCTTTAACAAATTAGTAAGAGAAACACGAAATTTAAAAAATATATTATATAGAAGCAAATACAAAATCTAGGTAGATTATTATCACTTACAACGGAAATCACGTTTTCGCTGAAGGTATTCTATTACAAAATGACGTCTTTTCGTAAAGGGTTGTAGAAAAAATAACGATTTGAATAAATTAAAAAATGTAGCAAAATTAAAATAATAATAATAATAATAAACTAAACAAATTCTACACTTGTAGAAGATTCGACTGATGTAAAAATAGCAAACAAAGCGCGTACAGTTGTAATTCCCGCCTAACCTTTATGCCTTCATTATTTATTACTGCAGGGAATTGTCATCGTCCCACGTCTCTTTGATTGTAACAAGTTGTGAAACTGGTCCCCTATAATTATTATTGAGAGTAACGTTATATTAAAACACCTACTATTCAAATAAGTCATTACAACGTCGAATTGAGACGCTCTATGTTTTTATTGCTTTCAATTTGGATTCTATAATATATTTCAATGGGTAATTACAACCAGGTGCTTGTAATGTACGTAGGTTAAAGAAGAATGAAGAATGTGCTTTAAATTCTGTTCCGCTTGCTTCTTTAGCCTTAAGCTATCAATCATAAGATTGTAGCACTTTAGATTGATGGGGTTTCACAATCGCACACTCAAAAAACAAATTTTTAGTTTATTACTTTTTATGGTAAAACGATTATAGGCACGGGAAGGCGCAGTTTTTAACACCTATTTACTTCAAAAAAGAACTATCATACAATTTTTTAGTGTAGTTAAATAGTTTCAAATTTTTAAAAAAAGTTTAGATGTGTTAGATCTGGTAATATATATTAAAGTAATTCATTACTTTATACATATAAGTAAGTATATCTTCTTCTTCCCGTATCATCCTTATGCCTCTGTTTCTCTGCAATTCTCTCTTGCCCAGATTTTAGGTCTGCCTCTTATCCTTTTTTCTATTCTTATTGTCACCAGCATGTTGGGTTCCATTTTAAAACTATATCCATACCAATCTTGTTATTGGTTTTTTATATCTGTCATCATTAATTAATTCCCTCATTATCATTTTTTTAAATGTTCATTTTTAATTCAGCTGTATTTAGTTTTCCATGAAATTTCTGTCGCGATTAGCTGTTGTTCTCGTATATATGGTGGGAGGGTTTTTAACCTTGCTTTACTTTATATTTACTTTCTTCTTTAAATTGTGTTGATTATCGTGTGGTATATAGGAGGCTCAAGCATCAAAAACAAATACATGTACTAAACGTTAACCATTCATAGTAAAGAATCGAGCATCGACAAAAATATCGCATCGAGCATCGCCGTTTCCGAGGAATCAAATCAATTTTATTATCAATACTCTTCTCATGACTGAACCCCGAAATTTTATGTACGATTGGTGCGCTTAAGGTTGTGTGAACACTAGCCACTGGCCGTATTTTGTCAGTATGCTTTTATAGATGTCCCACTATGTGCTCTCTGATGCCTGGCTTGGCTTGAGTCGATGCTTGAGGCAAGGCTTGACGCAAGGCTTGATGCTATGCTTGATGCGATGCTTCACTATGTTTTTATCCTTAGTTAAGATACTATTATGCTATTACTATCTACCTCTAAGTTCTACTGATTGTACTTTGTTTCCATCTTCTCCTTCTTTTCTCTCTTAGTTGAATTTCATATTTGTTTTCTTAGTGTTAATTTCCATCTTTTACACGTAGATGTACCGTTTCTTGCGTAAGTTTGCTAGTAGAATGATGTCATCTATTTTGGTTGGAAGTGTGTTTCTATGCTCAATTGTTTTCTTCTGATATTCTTGATTAATCAGTCCATTAGTTCATTGGCTCAACTCGGTACTTTAGTCTTTTTTGGTGTAGACTTGGTGATTCCTTCAACAGTAAAAACTGATACAAAGTATCGGACCTACAGCAAACAGAACAATAAAATAAACAAGATTTAGGATAAACAATAATTTATCTAAAAGAAAAGGCTGATTCCAAATTTTTTAATAGACTTTGAAACATACAGGTACGGTGTGGTGGTGGAGATATGTAACCACGAGAACGAAAGTTGATGTTGTGAACATGCAACCTATAAACAATTTTTTCAAACAGATATGGTGGAGACTTGAACACAATAATTTTATGAAATAAGGTTACCATGTGTAACTTTCTTCTAGAAGACATATTCAGCCATTTAGCATCACGTAGTTTATGAGTTACTCTATCCTATTTTTTGATACCATAGATAAACCGTAAGCACGATTTCTGTACTCTTTGAATCCGATTGAAATCAATATTATCTATACAAGGGCCATTTACGCAGTCACAATAATTAAAATGTGGAAATTACATCTTTAAATTAGCATACGATTTTTGAATACACTTTGTAACATGCTGTTTGAATTTAAGCTCACTATCTAGTTCGATACCTAAGTTTCTAGCAACTTTAGCAAACGGCATAATTGTATCTTCTATTTTTATGTGCAGTTTATTTTCTACTTGACTTTTATGTTTGCCAAATACTAAAACTATAAGTTTAGATGGATTAATTGAGAGAAAATGTCTTTTTACTAGACTATCACAATTTTTTTAAACATGACGTATATAATATGAATGTTTTCGCATTGTTGTCAAGTCGTTCTAAAAGATATTTATATTTCTTCTTCTCATAATGTTTGAAATAAAGTGTTATCATCAAGAGGTTGTATTACTGACGTGGATAAAATTTTTCCGAATTTTCTTATTTACTTAAAACTATTTCGCAAATGTTTTATTTGTGAACACAATATTGTTCAAACGTTACGGAGATTTTATTACATTGATTATTGTATTAAAAAGGCTAAAAATAAATGCAGTCAAGCAAACCTCATTAAGAACATTTAACTTGCGTTTACATCTATTTCAAAGTACCTGGTTTTTATTCTCAGGTAAATATTCCCAATAATACTAACGATAATCCTTAAGAATAAAACAAGGAATAAGTAATCCCATTACACTCGTACTCAGAAAATATCCAAAACCTATTGAAAGTACCTGATTTAGGAATATTTGTGCCTCAAGAATAGAATCAATGGAGCTAAAGTCCTTCTACTGACTGCGGGGGATAAGAATTTTACTTGTGCTGGGTCCGAGTAAAGTTTTCTACCTGACCACCGGCTAAAAGCATTCAATAATTTGAAATTGAGTTATAAATTTAAGTGGAATAAAAAACATTCTAACAGAAGGAAATTTTGAAATGTACCTGTGGATGGTTTGTGTGTTTATTTTAGAAACCTTTCATAACAACAATTTTATTATTTTTATATCGTCCTTGTACCGTTAAAAATATTTGGGATTTATTAAAATTAATTGATCTACATCAGATATGTCATTTTGTAATATTTTTCTCTTTATTCTATTCAAAAATTATTTAATTGGCGTTTTAATTCATTTCAATATGTTATTTATTTTATTATTGCATTTGAAAGCATTTATAGGCTGATTTTAGTGTTCTAATCAATAAATAAATACGTAAAAAGTTTGGCATTAAATATAGAAAAACTTGCATTTTATTGTTTTGTATTTTATTAATAATGCAGAAAAATCAAGTTGTGTCAAGTCAGGTGACCGCATAGGAATATATTGTTTTAAAAACCTTGAGCACAATCAAAATCTGAAAAGTTATTATCCTTATGATGACAAGTTAAATGGAAGACGTCCCTCATCGCCACCTCTGCCATGTATTGGCCACCGCTATCAAAAGAAACTTTGGCTTTGTGTTAAAATAATGTCGTAATCAGAGGGGACGATTATGATATCTTAATAATAATTTAAAATAGATTTAAAAACTAAATTCCCTCTACGAAAACAAAAATGCAGATGTCAAATAATTTAAATGATACATTTTCACATATATTTCCAACTTTCTTTATTAATATACTACAATAAAAATCGGGTAATTTCTGCTGAAAAGTAGATAGGCAATATATAAATTTACGAAAAAATACAAGATAACACCTTTTGACATTCATTTCACTTTGCATTTCCGGTATTTATTTGTGCTATAAATTATCAACTTTTTATTGAAAATGAAATAATCAAGTGGCGTCGAATCAGGTGACCGCGAAGGTCGTTTGAGTATCTCACATTGGGAATATATTGTTTCAAAAACTTCACTTATAGTTCTCAGATACACATGGATAAAATTATGAAAATTATAGTAGTAAATAACACAGATACTTGGACTATAAATAGAAATTATTTTAGAGCATTAATTTGTCATTTAGCTATTAAATTAATGATATCAGTAAAAGAAAACAAGTAACAATTTTTGAAAATTTGAAACGCAATTTCATTAATACGAAAATGATAATAACTGATAATTTAATATAACGAAAATAATGTATTTTTCTTAATTGCCCGTTATACCTATAAGTAGCTTAAGGCGACAAATTGTAAACAAGTTTTCAAGTATGATTAGGATATTTCAGCTTAATTGAATTGCCTCTAAGGATGGAATATCATATACAAGATTATTATTGTTATTATCGAGATAGGCATCTTGCTTAATTTATAATTTTCTTTTGGTTTTATCAATATTTTAGTTTAAATTTAGTTGTGATAATAGAGAAATTAGTGGATTATTAAAAAAACATTAAAAACAAAAGCTGCTCTATTATTATTTCATAACTAGTTTCGGCGGTGCGTCATCTTCAGAGGTACTCAATAATTATCTAAAACTTGAGTTTAACAATTATATTCTGTATCTGTAGAGTAGGGAGGGTGAGTTAGTCCGTCAGCACTTAGGCCACATCCTCCCGAGGAGTTGTCCTCCTAGGTCATCGTCCATCCTATCCTTTCCAGGACAGTAGACAAGTCACTAGGAGACATCTCCTTTACATCACCGAACACGCACTCTCTCATTGACGATAACTCTGGGCAATCACATAGGACATGATTGACCGTTTCGTCTTCTTAGTTACACATCCTGCATAGAGGTGTGTCCACTAGCACCATTGTGTGGAGGTGTTTCCTTCGTAGACAGTGGCCAGTCAGAAATCCTACTGCTAGACGTAGGTTTTTCCTGGTCATCGCCAAGTATTTATTCGACGCCAGCTTACCAGGGTCGCGTAGGTGTCGCTGGGTCCTAAAAGTCTTAGTCCAGCCGCTTCCCTGGCCAAGGAATCGGCAATGCGGTTATCTTTACTCCTGTCGCGCCCTTTAACCCACCTCAGCATAATATTGTTACCTACCGAGGCGTTAGCTAAAGCTTGATGGCACTCTAATACTAGCCCTGATGTAACACGCTGTCTATTCAAGGCTTGTCTGCTGTCAGTGCAGATTATTATGTTTTGCCAGAAATTCCTTTTCTGGTTAGTTCTTTTGTGGCAATTGAGATACCAGCCAGTTCTGTTTGAACCACGCTGGTATTTTTTCCCGTTTCCCGCTTAATTCTTAGGCTTTGTGATCTAGAGTAGCAATTATATTAAAAAAATGGAGAAAAATGAGTTTTTACATTTACATTCAAATAAACGAATTGTTTCAATTATATCAACAGAAATAGAAATATGCCTTAAACCAGTAAGAGTGAAAGGAATTAAGGAAATAAAATTTAACCTTGAAAAATTAAAAAAAAAGGAGATGAACTAGCTCAGAGGGGGTGGGCTCTCACTACTCCGGATTCACAGAGGATTTTTTTATTACTAGTAAATTAGTATAAGAAAAAGGTAACGACATCAAAATAAGGGCACCAGGTATTTTAAATACAGAAAATACCAACTGTGCCTAATGCGAATCAGAAAAATTAACGTGTACAACAAATGGGCGCAATAGGTAGAATAACAAGAAAAGTTAATAAATATTAATTTATTTCTCGATCCTCAATTATAAATAAATAATTCCCGTAAGGTTACATAAGATGAAATTCCACAAAACTTCCATTTTCTGACTTCCCACGACGGCAGCCGGGCAGCTTCTCTAGATGTTTGCAGTGCCTGGTGTTGGGCTGGTGTTTTGGCCGGGAAGAATTCAGGCGTGGTGTTTTCTTATTTGAGCGGCTTTCCAGATACTCTGGGTCTGTTTAGGTGGACCCAAGTTGGAGTTTGGCCCAATGTTTGTTCACTAGACACTTGAACAGAAAAGAATGAATGGTCTCTTGGAATCAAATGAGGAAGTTCAGTTGACCCCTACCTGTCAGATAAAATAGTCGCGTACTTGGGCAAATTTAAATTTGTAGTTCATACTACGAAGGGGCGGTAAAAAGTAAAATTTACCGTAACACTTGGTGTGTTGTTACTTCACATTTCTACAATATTTTCCTTTAAAAAATTATTTTTGTGAAGTAAAAATATTGTTAAATATAAAGTGAAGATCGGACCACAATATTTTAAAATAAGTAAACAAAGCGAGACTAAAACCAAGATTTGTTTTTAAATTCAGCACGCCACTGGTGCCCAAAGCGATTGTTTGGCTTTGATGCAATTAACGTTGTTCGGTCTTTAGTTCGCACTTTTTGCTTGCCTGTGTTCAAACTCGAGCCGCATTTAAATGTTACCATTAAATGTACTTTTTAATTATTGCGTTTAAAAGAGTTTTATGAAGACATCGAAATTGTAACGGTAGCAGATTCTTGAACTGCTTAGGCCTTTTTGGTATTTTTATGCCCTCGTATTGTTTCGCTTGACATTTGGAATTACTGAATTTGGAGGTCAATAACTTGATATGACCACTAACCTCTTTGCGGAAAATAATAAGTCGTTTCACAAGGAAATTTTCTTATTCTCAATGTAGTTGGTACATTTAGATATTTAGAATAACCTTGCCAGACTCGTTTTGGATATCAGAGATATATTATGCATATACGATCGACAGTCGTCAAATTTATAGGACTAGTGGTCCTAATGCAAATTTAACGAAATAGTAATTTTCCTAACGCTTGTGGAAAATGCGTTTTCCACACTCGTTAGGAAAACGCATTTTCCACAAGCGTTAGGAACAATTCTTTTTCTATAAGCGTGCGGAAATAACATTCAAATTTGTATTCAACATAATCTATTTTATTATAAATAAACTAAAACCACCTCCTCCTTTTCACGGTTGGTTATTTTCTTTTTGAGACACCGTTGATTGAAAGTTTCATATTCTTTGTATTATCGTTTTTCCGATTTTTCTGGTAAAAAACAAATTAACATTCTTTGCGGTTTCAATGATCTCATCTGGGACTCCTTCTATTGCGATTTGAACTCCATCCATTTGTTCATGAGTTTTGATAATCAACAAAAAGTTGAGGGAAAAAAAAGAAAAAAAAACTTGAGCAATCGATAAATTATACTTTTTTAATGAATTAATGTTAAATACAATTTTTCATGAAAATAAACCCCTTCCGAGTTATAGGGCGTAGAAAATTACGATTTTTTTAATTTCATTAAAAAAAATGTATTTTTTGTCGGAAACTTTATTTTGGTTGATAATATCGAGATGTACAATAAACCATTTTATCTACTAATGTCAAATAATAAAACAAAAATCAAACCGGAATTTAACCTTCATTATTCAATACTGTGTTTGTATAAATTTGATTTGATTGGTTAAAAAGCGTTGAATAATCAAAATTCAACACTTTTAATATCCAATAATCATAACGCTACTAAATTTAACCAATCAAGATCAAGAACGCATTTACATTTACTATGTAGCACGACCTTAAATGTATACGTCAATGTCAAATTAAATTAATGTCAGTAAAAGTCATTCATAAATCCATAAAAATAATACTAATAATCCAACAACATATGCTAGTTCTAGTAATTTCATGTCAAATACAGATCATAATATGAATTTTGGTGTTGCAGATACAACAATTAATTTCTCGAATTGCAGCGACATAACTTTAAATTTTAATAACAAGTAAGAATTAATTTAATATAAATAAGTATATTTTATATTCATATAATAGTTTCTTTAGCATTTAAAAATGTTTTGTTCTTGATTTGATTTGATAGATATTTTTAAGGTACAAATAATCTATTATTTGTCGACATTGGGCGAGTTTTTTTTTTCTTTTTTTCACATTACCTTCTTCTATAGTATAGTGGGAACAGAAAAGTAATAATAATTAGAAATGATTTTTCCGTTATCATAAAATATTTACAGTTTTCCATTAACTTATACACTAACTATACTATATCATTTGAAAGCTTATTAATTGTACTAACAAATTGCAAAAAAACTTATAGGGTGATCCATTTGAAAATTTTTAGATATTGCTTGATTTGAGTTCTGTTTGACCCTGTATTAAAGAAGCCACAGATAAAAAAAGTAATTAATAGTGAACACAGCCAACGATATGAGAATAACATTTGAATACAAAGACATGTTGATTTATTTTGATTTACCGTTTTACAGAGTGTTAAAGATTGGGTCATTTTTGCTAATAATTGGCCATATCTTTTTGAAACACCCTTATAATAAATATATTAACATGCTATATTTTTTTAACGCTCTCGGAGAAATCTTTTCAATTATTAAATAAAATATAGTATGTTCCATTGAAAAAAATGTAAGTTTGTGCTGCGACGAATTTTTGGAACACCCTGTATAATCGAAATTATTTTCAAAATGTGCACCCAGTAACTGTACTAGCTCACACAAAATTTGAAAGTTTTATCTCTTACCACAACGACCTAATCCTCCGAGATCAGAAGTTTGGCCCCACCCTGTATAATTGAGTATTATGAGGTAATTAAGTTGAAACACTATCGTCGACCACTCAACCAAAACAACTTTAACACACTCTACGCGCGTTTCGCCAGCTATGTTGGCATCATCAGGAGTTGATAGACTGTCTATCATCAACTCCTGATGATGCCAACATAGTTGGCGAAACGCGCGTAGAGTGTGTTAAAATTGTGTTTTGGTTGAGTGATCGACGATAGTGTTTCAACTTAGTTGATAAACCAAAGGTTCCAATTTCCCAATTTAAATAAGGTAATTAATTAAATAAAAAGATGATAATAATATGTGTTGTTATATTACATCGGAAATACTATCATTTTAACAACAGAACAAAATTATATTAATAGAATCGTGATATTAACCCCAAAAAAATTTCCGCACTAGTGCTGAAAAACAAATTTTCTGCACTAAAATCTGTTGTTGAAAATTCAATTTTCCGCACGCTTGTGGAAAAAATAACTTTCATATTTATTTAAACTCTGGTATGAGGAACATTTTAAAATGGTTGAAAATATACTTTTAATCCTTTTACCTCTATCGGAACAGAATTGTAAATTTGTAGAATTCGATGTGCGATAAATATAACCAAAACCACAAATTAAAAAAAAATTAGATATAAAGAACACATTGTTACCTTTCAAAATTAATTTTTCAGAAACAGAAACACTAAGAGTTCCTAACTCATAGTTTAACAAATATGGTTTAATAAACCCATTTTTTGGCATAAGATTAATTTATCAAATACCATATCAAATAACATTGTTTTATTAACATTTGAACTTCACAAAAAGTATTTTAACAGAAAAATATTACGTATAAAGTTCTTCCATAGTGTGTGAAATTATAGAAATTTAAAATATATGCGTTAAAAATTGTTTTAAAATATTTATTTTTTCTAGAATTTTAGTACCTACTTACTCAGGAAGTGGAATACAAAAAGAAGTCATACAAGTTATGTGACTTATATATTAAAATAGTTTTTTGTACAATTGGCGCACAAGTAGGTTGTATTTCTGAAATAATCTTTTATTTCATCTAACAGCTTTACGTCCGAATTTAATTTCAAAGTGGAACGTTTCCGTTTTGTCGGTTTTGTAACCACTTCCAATTTCGAAATATTCGGGCCTGTAGCTTCTCGGAAGAAAGGAATGCGGCTCTATTATGGAATCAAGTTCTACAAACACACGTATATTAACACTCCGAGAGACCTTTACTCAATTTACATCTCTATAACAAAACAAGTCAAATGTTTGCTGGGTTTTACGACCTATTGGCTCTTGACCAAATTTTTTCAGTTTCGTGGTCAAGGAACTGAAATGTTTACGTATAAAATTGTTTTATTGCTGGATTAGACGACCGTTCACCATTAATTCAACACTTTCATACTTTGTTTCATTGATGCGAGAGCAATAGAATTTTATAGTTTATATCGATGGCACTTATCATCATAAAAATTTTCATTTGGAATTGAGGTTTTGATGGAGTAGTTAGAATGAAGTTCAAATTATATACCTAATATGAATAAAATCGTAAACTTTGGAAATGTTGAAAAATTATATTTAGACAGCTGGACATCTATATATTTTAAATTCACAAATCTATTTTTTCCGAAGAAAAATAATTTTTTGGACTTGGCGTAGTTTTCACTTTTTTACTCTTTTCTTTCCAGTATTTTTTTTTGTAAATTATATACCAGAAGAAACCTATGAGCAAGTACATCTTCCTTTACAACAAACAAAGTTATTTTAAAATATTTAATACCAAATATCTCTTCACTACAACATTGTAATTTATTGCATTCTTATATCTCAGATTGAATGTTCTGGGTAAGACAAGACTAACAGTACTCAGAATTAAAACGGATATCTGCAGGGGTCCCGCAGGGGAGTGTCCTTGGCCCTATTCAATATTTATTATACACTAAAGATATACCGCAAACCGACAATACGACAGTAGCGGTCTTTGCAGATGAAACAAAAAATTAAACTGAATGAGGGCAAATCCATACAAATATATTTCACCAACAAATTAAGAGAACGAAGAATCCAACTAGATCTGAATGGGAAGGATATCCAGTGTGTCAATACAGCTAAATATTTAGGAATGACTCTTGATACAAAACTCTGATGGAGTTGAGACACAGGAAATTGTACTGTTTGCTTGGAAGAAGATTCAGGTTATCAGTGCATAATAAGTTGCTGACATACGCAAGTCCTAAAACCAGTATGGCTATACGAAATACAACTATGGGGATGTGTCAGGCTATCGAACATACAAAGAATACAGCGATTTCAGAACAAAGCTTTTAAGGGATATAATTATCGCACCTTGGTATGCACGAAATAGAGATATCCATAAGAACCTTAAAATTGACAGTGTAAATGTTGAAATCATAAAACATGCAGGAAAACACGAAGCCAGGTTAAAAGGATTAAAGGCACTGGGTGACAATTATGTTAATAAGTTAAAGATAAGCTGCTTGTTAGTCGTAGTATTAATACTAGAAAAAAATGTTTTGACCAAGTGAGGCATCTGTCTAGATCTAGATGGATTCCCAAGTATTTTACTTCATTCTTTTGGGGCAGGATATTACACTCGGCACAGACATCAGCCAGAATGTGTAAACTGAGTGAGTCATGTTTTTCCAGGTAGTCCGACAATATCATGAATAAATGTAGCGAAGCTATTTTACGTTTCTTTTTTGAATATAAATGTGATTTTGTCGCATTGGCTTTTATACGCCAGTTCTTCAACCACAGCTCGATCTCACTGAGGTGTATATGTGGGTTCCTGAAGGCGGTAAATGTGTTACTATGTAATCCTAGTATGGCCATGTCATCTTCAAAGGTAGCTAGAACAGTGTTTCCGTCTCCCTCATGTAGAGTTCTGGATCCGCTCATAAAATGAATTTTTCCTACGACCACCTATGAAAATGGCAATTACCGAATTGTTTTGACACTTCGAAAGTGACAAATATCATGCGAGCCCGTTAAAGTTGAAAGGAAGAAGCAATATCACACAGTCGTGTGATATTTTTTGATATCGCACAGCGTCTGTCAAAGTACTGTCAATCGTTATGAGTAATTAGTAGTGAAAGATAGGTAGGTACACCTATTCATACGACCAAGTCATGGAGTGGAGAAAAATAAAAAGCGTTAAAGCTTCTTTTTCTGAAGATAATATTTAAATTATTTTCTTGAAAGCACAATAAAAGATTATTTTTAATCCTAAAATTGTTTTTAACGAATATTTTATAAAAAAATGAACTTAGAATTTTAAAAATGTTGGGGCCGTAGGAAAAATAGTGTACATAACTCGTTGGAAAGTGCATTTTTCTACAACTGCTATGAAAAGTAGCGAATTTCTCATAGCTTACTTAATTTCAAAACCATGTATTGCCCACACCGTATAGAAGTTTCTTAAATTCCTAAGGTAGTTTTCATTCATGCTTTGATAAAAATCGCAATTTCCATTAAATATTATTATAATAAGACATACCTATTTATAATAAATAATATGGGTAATGAGTCATTACTAATGACAGTAGTGACAATTTTGATAATACTAGGTCAGAGATATTGGAAAGAGCCGCAAAAATAACGTTAGATTTGTTGCCGATAATTTCAAGAAAAAGTTTGAATTGGCATACGAAAAATTTATGAAATGGAGAAGAAATACAAAAATAAAATTAAAAAAATTATTCAACTGTTAAGAGGTAGGATACTTTCATGTTATTTTAGTTTTGCTAACCATAAAAATAAATATTAAGTTACAAGTTACATTACTTGTATTCTTTAAATTTGTGCAGTTGTAGAAAAAGTATAGTGTGCAACACGTGGGGAAAGTACTTTTCCCACTTGTTGCACAATATACTATTCTAATTGACCACTTTGCACACTTGTTACATAATATACTATATACTGTCCTAATATCTTAACATTCATATAAGAAAATACTTCGAATAAGCCCATAAAATAATTTTAGTGACGAGTTTGTTACATTAAAATTTCCAAAAGAAATATCCTGTTTGCTTAAGTAGTTATTTATTTTTATTATTTTTTATGAGTAATATTAACTTAGAATTATCAGAACAAACTGAAGCATAATCCTTGAATTTTTTAAATTTTTAACGAAAGAACTCATTATTTCATTAAAGAAAGGCATTTGAAAAACTATTAAGATAAATGCCATCACTGATATACTCAAGGGCATCTTAAAGATTAATTTACAATAACTATTTCTTGGGTCAATGACATTACCAAAATATTTTTACTTTTTTATCTATAATTTAATTCTTAACATAATGCCATCGAGAAACTTTAAAAATACTTAATTATCCGGGTTTATTTATTAAATATTTTTAAATTATTGGTCACCTCGTCTGGTAGGTATTGACAAATAAGAGAAATTATTTTTACTTTTCCGTCGTCCACTATATTATAGAGGAGGTAAAGAAATGTAATCGCGCAAAAAAAAGTCAAAAATAAAATTTTTTTGCGTTCAATCATCGTTATTTGGCCTGAAAAACACGAAAAAAAAAATGGTTTTTACGAGATTTTGTCTGGGAGTGTGTCGTCGTCGTTTCAGATCTATTATTAATTAGAGTATATCATCGAGTATGTCTTTTTTATTAGACTTAGCGCTTGATTTTTCTTAACACAAGACATGGATTGATGTTTCTTCTTCCTCCTCACAGAATCTGCACAATGTTACCTCTTCTGTTGGAGTAATGACATTAATGTGCCTTTTAAGGCGGCAACGTTCGGTAATACGACCTAATTCATTTCGGAAGCTCTCTCTCTTTCCACTGGATTAAAACCACTTAGTTGTTAAAAAGGTTTTTTTATTGACGTTTCGGCTTTCTATATCGAAAACCGTTATCAAAATGACATAAAATAAATAAATTTACTAGAAACAGAACTCTTGATAATCTTGCAAAAATATGACATCAACATAGTATACATAGAATAAGATTTTGAGATTGAAGATGTCAAAATCTGTTTCAATCATATTTTTGTGACGTTTCTGGGAACGAATTTTTAAAGGATAGCGCATTTGCATATTATAAGAGAATTTATACTTCGTCATAAATGAAGTTTTCTTATTAATATTATCATAAGAAAAAACCAGATAAAAATTTATGATACTATCCCGATATAGAGGGTATCCTTTTTGCAATTAACTCTTTTTGTAAAATAGGTATCCAATCGTACATTAAAAATAAACAATTCGAAAAATCCAAAATATATGAACATGCATGGGATTCTGGTCATAAAATACAATGGAATTTTTCAACTAGATTATTAAAAGAACCGAATAATTATAACCGCAAAGTTAAAGAAGCAGCATTGATATGCTTAAATAATAACGAATGTGTTTCTAATTGTTCGGTTGATATTTCAAAAATTTGGATACCTATTTTACAAAAAGAGTTAATTGCAAAAAGGATACCCTCTATATCGGGATAGTATCATAAGTTTTTATCTGGTTTTTTCTTATGACGAATTCTCTTATAATATGCAAATGCGCTATCCTTTAAAAATTCGTTCCCTGAAACGTCACAAAAATATGATAGAAACAGATTTTGACATCTTCAATCTCAAAATCTTATTCTATGTATACTATATTGATGTCATATTTTTGCAAGATTATCAAGTGTTCTGTTTCTAGTAAATTTTTTAACAACTAAGTGGTTTTAATCCAGTGGAAAGAGAAAGAGAAATACGACCTAATATTTATGCAAATGAATATTTAAAAAAACACTTTTTCTACAACTGCTATGAACAGTAGCGAATTTCTCATAGCTTACTGAATTTCAAAACCATGTATTGCTCATACCGTGCGGGAATACTTTTCCTCACGGCACTTTGCCCACACCACCTACATTTATATGGAGAATCAACAAAAATCGACAAAAACTTAGTAGGCTGCTGTTCAGCTTTAAATAGTTGTCATAACTGTCAGATTATAGAAGTTTTTTAAATTCTTAAGGTAGTTTTCATTCGTGCTTCGTGCATATTTATAACAGACATACTTATATTAAATAATATGGGTACTGACAGTAGTGACGATTTTGTTAATACTCCGCCAGAGATATTGGAAAGAGCCGCAAAAGTAACGTTAGATTTGTTGCCGGTAATTTCAAGAAAAAAGTTTGAATTGACATACGACATATTTATGGAATGGAGAAGAAAAACAAAAATATAATTAAAAAAATTATTTAACTGTTAAGAGGTAGGATACTTTTATGTTATTTTAGTTTTGCTAACCAAAAAAATAAATATTAAGTTACATTACTTGTATTCTTTAAATTTGTGCAGTTGTAGAAAAAGTATAGTGTGCAACACGTGAGGAAAGTACTTTTCTCACTCGCGTGTTTGCGGCACTCGCCCTTCAGGCTCGTTCCACAAACTTTCACGCTCATGAGAAAAGTTGAACTTTCCCCACTTGTTGCACAATATACTATTCTTTAACAGCTTTATTTCTATAATTATATTATAACAATATTACATGTGTATGATGGTTAGTCACTCACTGCCGATACTCCTCAGGGGTGACATTTTAAATGCTGAGACTCGCGGGTAATTAAGACATATTTATGTGTGAAACTGTACAAGCCAATCAAGTCTTTCTTACTCTTTGCTTCTAACTAGATATAGATATCTGATTTGTGAAATTATTCAATCTGATTGAAAACCGTTCTGACTTACTTAAGAACTTGAAATAATCGTGACTGGTGATCTCTAACCTGATCGCCGGGTTTTTAAGTTTATGTCTTATTTCAGTAGCTCCGGGCCGTTTGTGAATTTATTAATCTAAATATAATTGGTAGATAAGGATATTCTCCGGTTTAATTGATATGCAATCGGTTTGGTGGAGTTTAAGCGTTTGCGTTAAAAGTGCATTAAATTTTATTTACGAGTTAATTAAAGAAAATCGGTGAAAGGTAAACCAAATTTCAATTTATAATTTATAGATTTGTGTAAATTAAACGCGGAGAGTCATTATTAATGGAATACAAATTATAAACTGTGCTTAATATGGTTTTAGCTAGAGAATTAGCTAATTGCCGTGATTTTCACTTTTTTCTGAGTAGTATAACCTTAAAAACAAGACCATACATTGTTTTGTAAAACACACCTGTTAATAAATGGTTCTTTTAAGGCTTAGGTATTGATCATTTTAAAATACTCACACCACTGACCACTGACTGAAACAACTGTCCCAGTAGCCC
Source organism: Crepidodera aurea (assembly GCA_949320105.2). Classification (NCBI taxonomy): domain Eukaryota; kingdom Metazoa; phylum Arthropoda; class Insecta; order Coleoptera; family Chrysomelidae; genus Crepidodera; species Crepidodera aurea. The sequence continues at coordinate 59,844,285 of OX439474.1, read as the reverse complement.
AGATCAATGGGCAATCACTTTTGTTTGTGCTATTAGGAATAATGTACTAATTATCTGTACATACCGGCGGATGGCCAATTTCTGATTAAAGGATTATGTTATATTCCAAAAGTTACATTTTACCACTGGATAAATATGTACTTTGAGCACACCTCGCATCAGCTTATTAACAAGAGTAGGTACATTTTTTTAGCAAACACTCTGAACTTTTTTTAATTCATTACCAAAAATGTAAAGAACCTGATCTTCAACATCTTGTTTGTGTCTATTATGGCGGAACGATACCACTTTTGGTCACGTGACCATATTACCAGTGTTGCCAAAAATTTTGAAAATAGTTGGATCTCAGAAACTATCGGTTTTGTTCAGGGAGACTTAAATTTATTTAGTATTGTCAACCATGGATTTTTCGTCGATTGTCGAATTTACTATAAACCTTGTTAATTCGTTACCTTGAATAGACTCAAAATTTATAGCAGTTTTACAATATTGTGTATTGTAGTCCAAATATATTTTTTTAGACTGCATAACGAATTTTTAACGTGAATGTAAATTTTGATTTCTCGAATTGTTGAGTTAAGTTTTATTAAATGTATGATTATCATAAATTTACCAAGTCTATATACACCTAAATGATAACTGTTTCTATTACTTCCATCTGGTTCTCTTTATTATCCAACACTACTCTTTAAAAAATGTCTCAGTATGAGCTTCTATATATATACCACAAGGGAAATTGAAACTTTTGCAGACACAATTTATTAAAACCTATACACAGCATATCGTTATTACCAGATGCAAATAAATGTGTACCTACTTAACTACCAAACATAAATTATATGAAAACGGCCTTTGCGCTTGGTCATAAACACTTATGAAAAAACAAATATTGGGTTTTATTGTGACTGGTGTACAAATTTACGACCAGCTTATGTCATCGTCTGCATTATTTTCGTAAAGAATAGTTGTTGAACTGGGTTGGCCATATCTACTGAAGGAAAAAACATTGTAGTTGTATTCACTAACTTGATGTTAGTTTACCTTAACCCTTTAAAGTTAAATTTTTATATTGGTATTGGTGAAAAACAATTTTACACCTACAAACCGTCATTTTGAATGGGACATATATGTCCCAGTCAGACATTTATGATGGGGCAGAATTAACCCAATCTCGATGTCTGAAGGGAAATAATCGGAGTCTGATGAGCTACTGGCATCAAAAGGATCAATTTCCAATTCTCTGTCACTGTCAAACAATTTTCGTGCTTCCTCCTCTAGTTATTTTGTAGAAAGCGGTGTTTTGCTCACCTGAAATAAAAATGCCTATTGGGACAAATGTAACCCGAAGTAAAAGTCTAATGGGACATGATACAGATGATACACACTGAATAACTGACTGAGAACTACCGATAACAAGCTAATTTGAAATATTCTGTACAAAATGGGTTTAATTTCAACCACCAGACAATTTAGAAATTTGTTTGGGATATATATGTCCCGATAGTTTTCAAAGGTTTAACTATTTCAACTTTTTATTATCTCAACAACATTTCTATTTGCAGAAGCTTTTCTTTATTGTTTATTGTCCATTAAAAGATTTTTTGATTTTCTCTGTGATATTCTGTTATTTTATGTCAAAATCTAGTACGTGATCCTTGTTTTGTTTAACTTTTACTTTAACTTACTTTTTGATAACCTTCTACCGATTTGCTGCTTAGATATTTTTTTTAAACCGACCAGAAAGTACATATACCCTTTCTGGACAATTTTTCGTCCAGAAAATAAAACGTTTTACGCGTCAAGATCGGAAAATGGTCGTTAGGGACCGGCAATAGTAGGTATATTTTGCAACAAGTGAGAAAAGTACTTTCCACACATGTTGCACACTATACTTTTTCTATAACTGTACAAATTTAAAGAATACAAGTAATATAACTTAATATTTATTTTTATGGTTAGCAAAACTAAAATAACATTAAACGACTAAATAAACTTACCTTTATTAGTAGATATTCCTTGTCTGAAGCTTCGTTTAAAAATATCTGCAATTGGTCGGGTGTCAATATGTTTGATTTTTGGGGACGTAATTGTCGGATGTTCTTTTCAAAAATTAAAACTACTGTCACTACTGTCAGTATCCATATTATTATTTGTTATAAATAGGTAAAATAATATTCAATCGAAATGCGATTTTTATTAAAGCACGAATGAAAACTACCTTAAGAATTTAAAAAACTTTAAAAAACTATAATCTGACAACTATTTAAAGCTGAACAGCAACCAACTAAGTTTTTGTCGATTTTTGTTGATTCTCCATATAAATGTAGGTGGTGTGGTCAAAGTGCAGTGAGCAATAGCTATCTTTATTTGTAAGAAACAATAAATTGTTTTATATTGTTATGACACGTCTAATCTGTAATTTGTACAGCGAAAAAGGATTTAATAAAAATTTGAATTTGATATTTGTAGTTACGTATAATAAACATTAAACATTTTGACAGTAATTTTCGCGTCTATATCCATTTAATACTGATTTTAATAAATATATTTAAATATGGACGAATGGGGAGGGGGTGTGCCAGTTTCAACCCTAAAAATAGGCAGGAAATGTCCATTTTCAAAAAAATATTTCTCACAGTATGAGCAATACATGGTTTTGAAATTAAGTAAGCTATGAGAAATACGCTACTTTTCATAGCATTCCCTGTTTTTTCATTTTTCCAATCGCTGTTTGATGATACAGTCTGCCTTGATTTCGTTAATCTGCTTGTCTCGACCTGCAAAACACTATTTTCCGGTCCTGTAACGTAAATTACTATTCCACTGATTTGTGTCCAGAAAACTGAAATTATAATAATCATCGACAACAATGGACTTCCCCAGGATTGAAATCTTTGCGGCTACTAATGTTTCTCTAAATTTGTTACCTACAAAATCTAGACAACCCGCAACGGTAAGAAAAGTACTCTTAGCTGCCCTCGCTTCGCTTCGCCCGCTCATGTAGATACTAGCCTCGGGCTGCTAAAGCTCATTTTCTGCTCTTGTGACACAATATACTATTGAAAATCTCATTAATACCTGGGCACGAATCAGGAAACGGACAGACCACTTGATGGTACATATTGAAATGTAAACGCGTTGGTCCGCTGAGCCATCGTCGGCATTATAAAAATAAAGATTTTTGAAAAAATTGATGGAAAACTGGATGTGTTCCAAAACCTCAAGAAAGTATCCTCATTATAATTGGTAAGTTATTTCTAACAGCATCTTAAAAAACAATCACATTTCTAGAAAGTAGAAAGCTTATAAATTACTTAATGATTTAATATATCCGAATAAGCGAGAGAATCAAAAATCATCATAAAATAGCTCATATTAGATAATATCCAGCACAGACTAAGACAATGTGGAAAGTCTTTTTTTAAATTTCATTCCTCGCAACTGAAAAACCGCCTTTTTTCTATCGGTTTCAATTCGTAAAACACCCAGTTTCCTTGTTTTTGAATCATTTCCATGTCTCTCAATCGTACGGAGACGACTTGTTGAGTCACTGCCGATGATCCTCCTGCAAGCTCTTCTTTCATTTGACTCTGATCTTCTTCGATTAAGGCCTCTAATTTTTGTCCTCGAAGTTTTTTGGTTGTCCAGAGCGAGGCTTGTCTTCGACGCTGAAATCTCTATCCTTAAAATGTTGAAACCATTCCCTACATGAATAATCAGTTGGTACATCATCACCATAAACTTCAACAAGCATTCGATGGGCGTCAGATTCACTTTTCTTCAAATTAAAGCAGAAAATTCGACATTTTCAATACTGTAAAAAACAAGGTTTTTGTATGAAACCATTACTATCAACCATTCATAACAGCCGAAGCCATTTTTTGAAAACGGTTAAAAAAACAGTGTGAAATAATTTGAATGCTGTATAAATATTTATATTGATTAATTAACTAATTATACCTTACTTATAACTTTATATAGTGGCCTTAACAGTTTAATAAATTAAGTATTTATCTCCTAATTACGTCTACCTTGCTCTTCACAACAGAACCATCAAGAGATCAGATCCAAATCGTTGCACCGTGCTTACTTACCATAAGCCATATTTCAACTTAAGAGACGCTATTTCAAGCAATAAATTTCATATACAGAGATTAAACTATCCAAACTGTTGCAGTGACTCTCTCGACGGCTGAATGTGCCTACGAGTCGTTTTATCAAAGTTATATTTCAACTAAGCTCAATGCATCGGGTATTTTTCAGGATTGGCGAGAGCATTTATTATGTGAAACCCCACGTTGGGCGCCCTATGGAAGGTGTTTATTGTGTCGATATTTCACCTGTTACTTTGATAATCGTCTTGGGCAGTATAAAAAATGCAAGTATAAATCTTGTTTGAGAGGTAATTGATCCTTGACACAGCACGTTTTTACTCGGTAATGCAAAAAAATTTACAATTTTTATATTTCTCCCGATTTCTATTTAATATTACGATTAGTTACTAGAAAACGACACATAATTAGAGTAGAATATAAAATTTTAGAAGATTCTTTTTCAAAAAGCTAGCTGGGACCTTGGCCTCCTATATTAGTCCAATTAACCTTCCGCAACTCGCGTGATTCTTTTGGGATTGATTACTCGCCCAGGACTCAATCCGCATCAGTTTTTGTAGAAAAAAAAGCAATTGAAAATTTTCTGTTTGTAAAAATTTCAACAAGCAATCAAAAACAATGAAAAATTTTTATTCTGTTTCTTTTGCGTCCCTTTTTCGGGAGTAGTTTTCTTATATAAATCTTATGTGTTGATTCGTGTACTGCACAACCACTAAAATAATTATATACCAATGATTATATCATATGCCAGCAACACTATTCCAAAAGTCTACAAGAATACTCACGTCGGCCTCTCACTTCGGAATTGTTTATAACACAAAAACCATAAATGCGTCTCCCGTGTAATCCGGTACTCAGGATATTGAAACATATTTAGGAAGGTACAGGGAAGCACAAGACTCGAGAGATGGGGATGTGTTTGCAATAAGACAATAAAGAAAGCTCCGTTGGTGTTCAAATTATTTTAAAAAAATTTTAATTAGCTTCTAATTTTAAACGCTTTATTTCAATTATTATTTTCTCTCCCAGTTATGACTTCAAGAAGATAAAGATATTAATGCAGGGGTACCTATGACGAAAAATGGCGTAATAAACTAAACAAAATCAACGATCTCATATAATATAATAACTCCATCCGATACAGCGCAGTTAAAAATTGTGATACAGGTTTAATTGAAGGCCAATTACCATTTTCTGAAAATTAGATACGTCTCTGATTATTTCTTGTACAAAAACCAGTATAACGCCAATCGTAAAATTTTATAGCAACCGAAATGAGAGCCGCGCTGCAAAAAAGTCCACAAGAAGAAGAAGAAACTAACCTCTCTTTAATGTTTATTGCCGGTGTTTTGATTTTTTCCGACGGGATCAGTCTTAATTGATGTGTCAGTTCTAGGGAAAGCCGCCATTTGTGATTCTTCTTTATAGTTTGTCTCTTTCGAGTGACACGCACATGAGGAATTAATGAAAGGAGCAAAAAAACGCAAAAACAGGAGCTGAAAAATTCGCCTCGGCAATATTTGCATGCAATTTTGGTAGAGTCTGGCTAAGGTTAATTTAAAATAATGAAAACAACTTTATATAATGCTATTAACATAATTAGTTGCAATTTTAGAATACAGGAATTTTTATTGCAGAGTTCTTAAGGAGCGGAAAGAGACAGAACCGTATCTGAGATTTTGTCCTCTATATGGAAAACATTTAAACAAACTAGTACTTTCTAAAACAGTAAAACAATGTAGTGTTTAGAACGGACGTACCTAAATTCGTCCGCTAGGATTAAAATTACCCCCTTAGTGAATCGCCTACCTGAAAAAATGTACCTAAATACGTCCCCGAGAAGAGTACAAAAAATAGATACATTAATTCGTCGCCTTAAAATTATTTAGCTCAAAATTATTTTGTAAAAACAAATACAATTGTTTATATTATTTTTAGAAACGTATGCTTACCTTTTTGTCTGAAGATAATTTTGGCTGCTGAGTTTTTCGTCTGTGGTTATACAGATTGTTGCGAATAAATTGAATATCTTTGACAGTGATAGTATTAAATTGGCCACTAGAGTGCATCCAAATCATCTTGTAAGAAATTTAATGTAGCGGTTACCTGCATTGCGTAGGTTAAAGGGAAAAGTGATTTAGTGTAACTAAAAACAAAATAAAAACAAAAGCTATAAAGTACAATCCGCTCTCTCCCAGCGCCAAAATAATCAAATAGACTAATATAAAAAGCGGCATATCAATGGATGTGCCCGCAGCATGTCAATACTGTACTTATTATTATTATTATAAATATTACTTAATCCTTACACGGTCTTGTAAATTACAGGCAGATTGTAATAGAATTGGCATGTCAATAAAAAAAATAATAGAGGACCGACGAATAGAGGCGCAAAATCTTCTTTTAGGCCAAACCACGCGCTCCCTTTTGGCAATGGTTGCTACTTTTAAAAGCTTTTGTGGATAGATTTAAATCAAATACCATTGGGCTTTTTAAGGACATCTTATTTTGTGTTACTTAAGTAAAGACATTATTTTATTGCATATGTCTCATCTAAGATGTGGAATTATTTCGACAGTATACAGGGTGAGTCACGGTGAACGCGATTATTTTGAAATATACAGGTTGTCCCAAAAAAGTGTGGCGTATCAAAGTTATATTATTTCCACTTACAAGAAAACCAATAATTTGGAAACCTATGGAATCAGCCAAATCCAATTTTAACTGAAAAAAAATTAGACTAATAATTGAATGCAATAATGTATTTAGAGTTGTCTAAAATTATACAGGGCGTCCAAAATTGGGCGATTCTCAAATGACAATATCGTTCTTATTTTAAATCCGACACCCTGTATTTTATAATCCTATTATGTAGCAAATGCCATTATCTTTTAAAAATTATAAAGTTCTACTATGCCTAAATCTATTAATTTTAGAGTTATTTTTATTTTTGTTAAATTTTACATTATTTTTCCACCGTAATGCCTAAATATAACACTCAGTATTTGATCAGCTTAGACTATTGCAACATCATTTTTTGTCTAATATCTAATGATGCATTTTTCAACAGTTCCCAGAAACTTTTTCTTAAGCATTGCATAAATTTCCTCCCATTTAAATGACCATCAAAGAAACATGGTCACCTATAATTCCACCATATACATTAATGTTCCACCGGTTCTGATGATCTATTGTGTGGAACAAATGTTGGTTTTGAGTATCATAATAATGAAAGTTATGACGGTTAACTAATCCATTATTATGAAAAGTGGATTCACCTGTAATTTTTTCGGACCATAGTCTAAGTTGATCAAATACAGGGTGTTATATTTAGGCATTACGGTTGAAAAATAATGTAAAATTTAATTTAATTTAGGCATAGTAGACCTTTATAATTTTTAAAAGATAATCGAATTTGCTACATAATAGCATTATAAAATACAGGGCGTCCTATTTAAAATAAGAACGATATTGCCGTTTGAATATGTCATTAGAGAATCGCCCCATTTTGGACGCCCTGTATAATTTTAAACAACTCTTAATACATTATTGCTTTCAATTATTAGTCTAATTTTTTTCAGTTAAAATCGGATTTGGCTAGTTCCATAGGTTTCCAAGTTATTGATTTTCTTGTAAGTGCTTCCATTTTTAGAAATATCAAAATATCTCGAAAACTAAAAAGTTTATGTATAGGGAATACTTAAGAAAGTTTAACTTATTTTTAACGTATGATTTATAAATGCAACAACATATAGGGTCTTCCATAAGAAATAATATAACTTTGATACGCCAAACTTTTTTGGGACAACCTGTATAATTCAAAATAATTTTAAAATGTAGCCTTTATCAACCCACATATCCATGAATAAACAAAATTTTCAAAATATTAACCGTTTAGCCACAATGAACCGTCGCGTTCACCGTGACTCACCCTGTATATAGGGTGAATGTCATCGTAATAATTATTTGTGATTAACACACTACAATTTTACTAGACAACCTTTATTTGATTTTTAAGCAATTGTATGTTCTGTTATATAAATATTCTCTTATAAGTTGTACACGTATTTCTCCAAACAGCGCATTTATTCGCTGTCCTCATATCAATAGGACAACAAAAATTAAATAAAATACTGGTTCGACCCTGAACGCTTTAGACTGCGCTTGATATCCGTTGCTGAATTTTATGAAACCTCATTAAACTTTACATGAGACGGCTGCTTCACTTCATAAAGTAAAAGTATTCGCTAAGATGGTTTTATGCTTTTCGGGAAACATATAAAATCGTATGAAACGCTTCGTATCATCTCATCTAAGGATTATATGCACAAGTTATTTTCATTTTGTTGCTTTTAAACATGTGCTCAAATTATGTTCAGTTTGTAATTCTTGTCTACATTTTAGTTTTTTTTAGATCTATTATAGGTATTAGCAAATATTTGAAATTCATAATATCCATTAATGGCTTACCACTAAATTCTTTCTAATCTGGCATCTATAACAGAAACAGCCTTTTTCAGGCCCTTCCGTTAGAGCTATACCAAATAATTTTACGATTTTAAAATCTACGCCCCAAAATCTATAAGAACGGGGTACCGAGGGCGATTTGGGCCATATTTTGAGCGATATCTCGGCCATCCAAAAATTCCAAAAAAACATTCACTAATCTCTTAGCCAAAATCTATAATGTCCTATTAAAGAAAAAAAATACTCAAAAAGCCAGTATAACTCCAAGGAAAATTGCTCGAATTTCAATTTAGCGATATGGCACAAGAAAATCCCAGTAGAATAATTATTAAAAGAGATGTTATTTTCTAGTTCCGAATTTTGGATGAAAACTTTTAACTGTAATCCGTACTGCAAAAATCGATTGTGTGATTTTTAATCTACTTGATGAGTAAAGATATAAGAAAATGGAAAATATAAAATTTTAAAAATTCGATAAGTGGTTTTAAAAACTTGTTCTTGAAACATTTGTTTTAGAGATAGAGATACCAGAGTTCTTTTTTAATCAAGTTACTTTTCTCTTTTATGTCCTTTTCTAAAGGTCCTACTGAATTTTTTCTTTTCCACTTCTTAATTTTCGTGGCTATTTTTCTTCTTAACTTTGCTGTGTCTTTGGGTTTCTTTTATTTCTCCTTCGTTCCTTTTATTTTACAATTTGCAATCATAATATTGTGATGTCAGGGTCAGATATCTTCTGACATTGTTTATATTTTTGTACTAATACATGGTCGGTCTGAGTCCCATTGAATTTTCCCGGTTATGTACAATGTACAAGTGACTTTATAGATTCTTTTTCGTTTAAATTTTATGCTCATTAGGAGTAGGTCTATCGTTGCTGCAAAATATATCATTAGTATCATTTGTAATAATGTGAATTATATGGTTCGACATATTTAACATTTATTTTATTCGGCATTCGCGCTTGGTTGTGAATATTGTTTACTGATGACCGACACCGACGAAAGTTCACTACAGAGTGTATTAAAAATAATTAAATCATAAAAACACGAAACTACAAAAACTAGTTAAAAAATACCTTTATCTTAAGACGAGTCCACGAAGAATGGGTAGGTAATCAATTCTTAGGCTGTTAAACAAATTCATTTTATTTTATTTAACATTTTTTCACGTTTTGTAAAATTACACCTATACAATGCGTAGGAGATTATTTAAGTAATTTAATACTTAAAAGTATTAAGTGACTTACTTTACCAGTTGACTTCGTCTGAGGTGTATTCGGTTTCAGAAGTGGTTCTTCGGGTTAAGTCAACTAATTGGCCGCTAAAAATTATTTACCAAAAAATTCAACACAATCATATATATAAGTCAACGTAAAATTATTTTATAGGGATAGCTATTTTAAAAAAATCTGCTATTTTCTAAATGTCTCTCACAGGGTTCGACAATGCAAAAAATGTATATTTTATATAGATTTTTTTTCAAGCGTATCAAAATATGAATATTAGGTATATATCATATACATTACTGCTCATCCTACTTAAACATTATGTATTGCAGTGTTTCTATTCTAAAATTTCTCGAAAAATTTGTTGTTAAATTCATTTTTTAATTTTAAAATTTGTTGTTAAAAAATTCTATGTTATGAATCACTATATGAAAGCTAAGAGAGGTGTGGGGGGGGGTAAATTAACATGTAAAGATATGGAAAATCGGTTTTTCGCTGAGTTTTATCCGGATCGAAACGACTTCTATATATAAAATAAAGTGCTCACGAAAACGCTTAAACTGAATTTTAACCTGTCCAAATTGGTCTAGCGGTTCTTGAGATATTGCGATTTGAAAATATATGGATTTTCGCCGCTGCGAGAACACACCTAGAGCCGTGTTCGCGTTTTTCGCATGGAAGAAAATGACTTCGAGACTTGATTTTTTTTCCTCCGATAGATAGTCATGACCCAAGCATTGTGTCCAAATTTCAACCCGCTAGTTTAGAGGGCAAACACTGATTAATTTTTGACTCGAGGTAACTTTAATTCTTGACCAATCCGGGTCAGCAAAATGGCAAACTCTTTCATGAGGACATTGCTACAGGATGTATTAAGGAGATGATGGTTTTCGCGAAAACGGACAAATGGCGATCGAATTTCGGATTTTACAAATTTTATTTTTCGATTTTACAACGAAAGAGTAAAGAGGGGAAAATTTTTTGCGTCATCGGTCGCGGAATTTTTTTTCTCTTTGATTTGAGTCCTACAGGGACACGATCAGATAATCAGGAAGGGAGGGAGGGGGGTAAACGCATTTGCCCTGTAGAAGGGCAACGGATAGGGTTAGTGACTTTGTGCTAGGCTCATTTTCAAGGGCAATCAGTTCTCTTTCAAAATTTTACATGTTAATTTACCCCTCCTCCACACTTCCCTTAGCTTTCATATAGTGATCACGTGAAAGAGGGACCTCGAATCTATGAAATCAAATTTTTCGAAAAGAGCGACTTCGTTTATCGGGTTTTTTTCCGCCAAATCGACATTTATTGAGAAGGAATCTATTATATCACGCGTAAAAATTTCTGAATTAGGCTTACCACTTGGTCGGAAATTCTAAATGAATTTATGCAGAAACGATAAAGAATGGGATTTAGTGTTTCTAGGTAAAAAGATTTCAAGATATAATTACCCGTTTCAAGAGAAATTGCAATTTAAAGAATAATTAGTATTAAATCTCCCACGTAAATCTAACCAATGGCGTGGCGATCTGATGGGATTAATTTCATCGATGTTGTCATTTCTGGGTTAAATTGTCTTAGCACGTACTTACACCAGTCACCAGTTCGACGTAAGTCTGTCATAGGAAGTGTTGATTACTTATTTGTTATTGTCGAATGTGAAAGTCTGTCACCCTTTTCAACGTCTACTCGGGGAAGATTACTCGAATCTCCTTTTACGAAACCGTTTTCCATTTTCCGAAAAACTTAACTCACAGTATTTCGGAATAACATTAGAAATAAATGAGGTTGTATTTATATCCAAATGTCACGGCCATCAGCTGATTCAGGTCAGTGTCTGGTTGGTTCTTAATCCAAGTTGTACTTTCTACAAAAAGGTTCCGAGAAAGAGATTAGTAAATACTTTTATAATTTTACTTTGAAGGTTATAACTGCACACATTAATACGGTACAATGGACATTATTTTTTATTTCTGATCCCTATTAAATTAATAAGAACATTTTTAGTAATATTTTATAAACTTTCTTTTGTTTTTGCCTACAAATATAAATTCAGAGTTTAACATCAGTTTCAGTAAGTTCCATCCGGGCAGACTGGACCACGTCCGGGGGCCCCGAGCAATTTAGGGCCCGAAGTGAGACTGCGATAGTACGGCCGCTAAATGAATGAAAAATGAATCCGAAAAATTTTGAGTTTTGGGTGCCCGTCGAACTTACGCCACTGAATTTTATACTCCATGTACAATAATGAAAGACTACTTAATTTACATTGTCAAGTTGTCTCCATCTATCGAATTCCAGTGTAAATACAATAACTTACCCATCGAGTCGCCTTATGTCTTCATTCTTTAACCTAACTTAACCTTATTAGTAAGCTTGTTGAATTAAATTCTTATTAAAGAAGTCCTGATTGAAAAATTGTACATTTAATTTCATTAATTCTGTTAATAAAGAATATTAAGAAAATATTTTTTATTTTTTTGACAGTTCAAGTTAACCTAAAAGTTCGTTTAGACCACATAATTCGGCTCATGTACTGCCTTCAAACATTTTTTTTTTTATTTAACCACTCTAGTCTAAGTCAGACTGTTCCTGGCGAAGATACACCCTGAGTAGTTGCATATGGCGACAGAAATTATAACATTAAACGTCTACCGATTGTTTTAAAGAAAAGCATAGAAGGAAGTGTATTCCCCATTTTGTATGAACATTTATCCATCCATGAGAAAACTTTGCTCGAAGTGGGTACCGCTTTTGTTCGATGTCGATCGAATACAAGGCGTCGACTATTCAGAGCGTTGTTCGAAGCTGTTTAAGTTCAATAAAATGAATTTTTATATGTGGTTGAAACATGGATCTATGACTACACTCCAGAGTCAAATCGGCAGTCAATCTACTAGACAGCAACTCGCGAAAAACTCCCAAAGGGAGTAAATATGCAAATGTCTTCTGGTAGGTTTTGGTCTACGCATTTTGGGATACGGATGGTATTTTATTCATCGATTACCATGAACCTCTTCCTGATTCACTCACTGCCTCTTCGAGTTTCGTGGTAATATGCTTTTAAGATGCATGTAAAAAATTGGTAACTGTGAAAAGCCGTCTTTATATACGTTAACGTTTTATGCAAAATTGCCAGCGGCTAGAAATTATAAACAAATAAAGTTAATTTGAAATGCAATCAGTCTCGATCCACGAGTTCATTACAACCTCATCCCGATCGTCGAGTGACTTTAAACAGCGGCGGATAAAATGAAAGCTGAGAGACCGAAAACCTGAAAAATTTGAGTTCATATGGAGTAAGAATGTTTTTAAAATTATTAACAAGCGATAAAATTACACAAAATAACAAACGATTTTGTCATTCTTATGTTATATCTGAGCAAACCACTATCGGGAAACTTCTCTATGTGTCCGCCACAGTCTTGAAACGTCGACCAACGACTCTCCGACCAACGAGTGACCAGAGTGGCGTTAATAGGTTTCAAATCACTTCGGAGTTGAGTTATTTCACGTTGTATCCACACATCAATCATCCACTGACGCGTTTGTTATTCTTAGCTGGGCTTTTTAATGAGATTTCATTAAAATTTGCCAACGGTTTCCATCTCGTCTATCAGTTTCTCTCTACGTGCATAATTGCTTTCGTACATATGCATGTACGTCTCTTTTATTTGCCAGTGTTGCACGCCTAGAGATGTGATAATTAATTGTTAGAAATTTAACTAGGAGTACCACTTCTAAGACTAACAGGCTGTCAAGCAGACTTTCCTTGAATTCCACTCCACTTTAAAATGATTTATTATTGAATATAACTAGAGAAAAACTGGAAAGTTGTTTTTTTTACTTTTTTTAACATTTTGTTCAGATTTTAATGATTTTTTTAAACAAAAGTTAGTACTTTTTCGCTTTTTAAAGGGAAAATCTTCACGCAACAATATTGACTGATTAGACGAGTTAATTCCAGTATATTTTAAAAAGTTTGCTAGTGGAGTGCCGTTAGATCTATACCTCGAACGAAGTTGGCAGTGATCGAATTATAATTTTCTCCTTTAGAATGTGTTTTTGACACTACATACTTAAATGTCTATATGTTATTTTTTACCGCTTTTACTTTTCGCCCTCCACTATACTATAGAAGAAGGTAATGTGAGGAAAAAAAAACTCGCGCAATCCATAAATTAGCCTTTCTTAATGAATTAATGTTAAATACAATTTTTCATGAAAATAAACCCCTCCCGAGTTATAGGGCGTAGAAAATTACGATTTTCACCACAAAAATCGTACATTTCTAAAAGTTTTTTAAATATAACCGTAAAAATTTTATGGCCTTGAGCTAACAATTAAAATGAATTTTTTTATTTTTCTACGATTAATACGAAAGAAGATATGGAAATTCAAAAATGGGTGTTTAAAGAAACTGGAACGTTCTAGCACAAATATCTGGAAAAATATAACTTCCACAAAAAAAATGTATATAACATCCTAATGAAAGAACAACATTGGGAACAATTTAAGACCATACAGAACCGTTTAACATAAGCAGAAAAAAAGTTATGGACAAAATAATTTTTTTTTAATTTTTTTAGCGCCACCTAGACTGGTATTTAAAAAAAATCCTTTTTGTAGAAAGACGTAACATATGTTTCTACAATTATACAATAATTTTTATTCCTATGGGATAATTATTTTTGTTTTTTATAAAACATTTTCAATTTTTGGTCAATGGCGTGAAAAGTATTGATTTTTGAAAAAAAAAATTAAAGAGACAAGTCTTCCGAATAATTTCCATTTTTTTATCTTTTGTCTGTAACGAGATATGGCCGTTGCAATTGCATTTATAACCGTAATGTTATTTTTTCGTGTCAAATATTGAAAAAACGGTCATTCCAATGAAAAAGTTTGTCTAAACATGACATTTCGGCGATATCCTAAGCTTTAAAATGGTTTATTGTACATCTCGATATTATCAGCCAAAAAAAAGTTACGGGCAAAAAATACATTTTTTTTGATGAAATTTAAAAAATGATAATTTTGTACGCCCTATAACTTTATTTTCATAAAAAATTGTATTTAACATTAATTCATTAAAAAAGGATAATTTATCGATTGCGCAAGTTTTTTTCTTCTATTTTTTTCCCGTCACTTTTTGATACCCCCCCTTACCTTACCCGACATTGTCTGAAACTTCGGAAATCCAAAAAAACGCCCTAAAAAAACATGTTGTTTATGAAAATACACAAAAATAATTTATTGAATCTTTCTGAATATACCTAACACCTTGCAAAGCCCCATTATCCAAAAGGATTCGGTGAAATTAGTCTTGATAAAAAAAAATATGAATAAATTTATAGGAGGGTCAAAATATCGAGCAAAAACAAACTTTGGCCCGGTTTTTCAATAATTCAGAGAAATAGATAAAAGGAAAAAGTAACATGATATTATAGCTAGAGGTTCCTTCTTTCATCTAAACTTTGAATCATGAAAAAATATTAATTTTACGTGATTTTTGACAAAAATGACAAGGGCCATTTTTGTAGGTAATGAACTGATCTTCATTTTCGTCCAAATAAAAGTGTCATATCTTCGGAAATATCGGCGAAAATAGGCGAAAAAAACACATTTTTGAGACCAATAGGCCATTTTCCCGCCCTTTCACAATTTCCAAACAGCTGAGACTTTCGGGCGTGAATGTACCCATGAATACCTGCAAATTAAAAAAAAATGGTGCCGGACCTGATGCCCGGGTTGATACCTTCGTTTATTGGACTATATACTAAACACATCATAATATCATCATTGAAGTTTGACAATACCGTTTCTATACAAAATGACAAGGACACACAGCATTCTAAATAACATATCACCATGTTTTTTTTATTTATAACACACGAAAAAGATGTGGTTTAAATCTCCAATTTGATTGCAGTTTTCACAGAGGTCATTATTCTTAAGATTCTGCCTACACAAATGTTTGACCATAGATGCTCATCTCTCTTCTCCATTTCGGAACTGCTGTCTAGCGTAACTTCGGGATGGCGGTGTCTGCATTTAACCTTCCGCGTTCTTGGTGTCTGTGATCAATTTCTTTTCGTTTCATAATTTGTCTAATAAATACTTGTACGGTGTCCCACTTTTTCTTGTTCTCTGTCATTATCTTTACCATTATCTTTTGTTAGGGTTTTCTAGTTTATCTGATGTTTCTTCTCGTAACAGACAACTGTCTTCCTGTCCTGACAAAATCTATGCTTACAGTTGACCCATACCTCAACATTTGGAATAAGTTTCTTTGTCCACTGTCCTACTTTCGCGTTTTCATCCCATTCTCTCTGCCATTTTTTAATTTTTTTACCTTGTATAACACCTGCATCTTACCGTGATTGTTGTACCAACTTAAAAATATTATTTTGTCGAATACATTCGAAACTGTAAATTCATTTGTCACATAAAATATAGCACAAATAATTTTCCTACTATTCTTCTTTTTAGTTGCCTTTCTTCACTTTTTCTTTTTTTTATTCTGATGATTATTTTATGGATTTTTAGAGTACTCAAGATTAGGTTTGTCTACATTAGTGGAAGTACCTATTTGCCAAAAAGTTTTGCGGCTGGCTACGCCATGTCATGTCTTGAGCAATAATTTAAAAAGCAGTGCCTGATTATTCATAAGCACAAGATGGGGATTATTGTGTTTTTGTTGTGCTGAAATGCATTTTTGAGACGTTAAATTGGGCAAGATTTTTAGTTTCTGTTGATGATAATCTCAAAATCCTTTACATTTACTCGAAACTAAGCCTTTCACTAAGATAATTTAAACTATTGTTATTCGTGTTACTCTAACCTATTAAAAGTTTTGTTAAAACTTCTATTTGTGGCCTTTAAATCATTTGAAACTAATACCGAACAAAATACACATAAAGATGTCAGCAGTAAACTTTTCCATTCTGCATTTGAGTTTTGTTACCCATAAAACCAAAAACGCCGCCATTATAACCCCCAAGTAAATCTTTTCTCAAGGTTGCACTCCATATACCAAACCAATTTAACGTCTTAATACAATAACAACTTCATTGTCTCACTTAACTTTTAATTTAGATGCAAATTTTTTGCGTCATTTTAGACAAGTTGTGTGGCCATTTTATTATGCAGCGGTCGTATCGAAAATTAAACAGATATATGCAGATTTCATAATGATAAATCGGTGAACACGATGCTAAATTGATGTGTCATTCATTAAGTTATCAATTTTAATTGAGGACATCCAAGCTGAATTTCTGATTATAATTTTTATTGTTATGACGGAAAATGCAGTAACTATGTGACGTATAAATATGGGTATCACGTGTCTCAACGTGGATGGGCGATAATTGATTTAAAATCTGATTGTACAGCTTTCACGGAAAGTTTTATACTGCAAGTAGATTTCTTGTAATAATTTGGTGTATCATAAATTTAATAATTTGTCTATTTGTACTAAAATCATATTAATATTATTATCTTTGACGCTTTTTTATGAGTTTTAAAAGTACATTAATATGAATCGGTAATAAAAATGAAATGCTCATTATTAAAGAAAGAAGAACATAAAGAGGAGCATAAAACAGGAAAGCAAAAAAGTATATTAAAGGAGGCAAGAATGAAGAACAACGCCAATGAATATTGTAAGGGTTAACTAATTTAATATCTAGCACAAAGAATTAAAAAGAAACAGATAAGTTTATTAATATGAATAAAATCATTACTTATTGTATTTTGAGTAATCACAGGACAGAATGTAATTTAAAAACAATATTTTAAAATAGTTCTAGCATGGTAATTGTAAAAGAATCTATAAAATTTGACATATCAAAATTTAACATTGAAAGCCCATAAGAGATTTTTACTAACGGATTTGAGGTATCTGCATTTAACGTAAAATTCAACAAAGAACTGACTAAATTCAAAGCAATGTAGTCTCAGATAAGTCTGCGACTATAATAACAATGAAAATGTTATTATATTAATCGTCAGGAGAAAAAGAAAATTGCAAGATAACCTCAAAATTCAATATCATGGTATATCAAAGTAATTAGTTAAAATTTAAGGGAAATAATAAAAATCAGAGAAATAGAGTTCCGGATTTCTAAAATTAAAGTATAACAGTAAAAAAGGGGGAATAATAATGAAGTTTCATGGAATTTAAGGAATCGATAATAACGAACATTAAAAGTCTGTGTATAAATGTAATATAGGTAGAAATAGTGGGAAAATTATATCAAAATTATTCTTTTTGTCTCTAGAATAATTTGGTGTTAATTAAAAGTAGTAAAAAAATTAATAATTTTTGAATTTTTACATTAAAAAACTGTAAAATTCCAATCAAGTAAGCTGTGATTTGATGGTTTATAAAAACTATTTCGCGCTGACAAGCAAGGCTTTTCACCAAAATCCTGTGAAGCGACTATACTATCTAGATCCAGTTGTATCCTGTATTAATTTATCTTATTCCTGTTTTTGGTTTCCTAGAAGATCTTGTACCCAATCCCATCTTGAATTGACTAGGAAAATAATCGGAATAAAAAAGTCTAAGTCGTATTAAAGGTACCAATTTACTATATTAAATATCGATATTTGAAAACGTTTAAAAATAAAAAAAGGCCACAACTTTTACAATTAATTAGGTTAGATTTTTTTTAAAACTATAACTAAATTACTTAGATTAGAATATAACATTGGAGTAAGGTAAGAGAGTAATCATAAGATTTGTGCTAATTGCTGATTTTGTAAATAAGAAAAATTTTACGCTTACCTTATTCTGGCAAACACTTCTTTCACATAAAATAAAAGGTTAACCGTTATTTATTTTGAATATTAATAAATGTTTACTTATTTTTTTACTGAGTCGTTATCAATTTTGAATCCTGATAAATGCCAATTTATATTACTTTTAGTAGAACAAAAGCTTAAATTCAAAATAACTATCTTATTGACAATAAGATCATTGAAAGAGTATCGGTTGTTAAAGACCTTGGAGTATTATTTGATGAAAAACTTACATTTGTTCAGCATATAAACTCAATTATAAGTAGTAGTTCTTGAAAACTAGGTTTTGTTCTTAGAAATACACAACAATTGTCAATTTAACATTAATTCATTAAAAAAGGATAATTTATCGATTGCGCAAGTTTTTTTCTTCTATTTTTTTCCCGTCACTTTTTGATACCCCCCCTTACCTTACCCGACATTGTCGGAAACTTCGGAAATCCAAAAAAACGCCCTAAAAAAACATGTTGTTTATGAAAATACACAAAAATAATTTATTGAATCTTTCTGAATATACCTAACACCTTGCAAAGCCCCATTATCCAAAAGGATTCGGTGAAATTAGTCTTGATAAAAAAAAATATGAATAAATTTATAGGAGGGTCAAAATATCGAGCAAAAACAAACTTTGGCCCGGTTTTTCAATAATTCAGAGAAATAGATAAAAGGAAAAAGTAACATGATATTATAGCTAGAGGTTCCTTCTTTCATCTAAACTTTGAATCATGAAAAAAATATTAATAAATGTTTACTTATTTTTTTACTGAGTCGTTATCAATTTTGAATTTATATTACTTTTAGTAGAACAAAAGCTTAAATTCAAAATAACTATCTTATTGACAATAAGATCATTGAAAGAGTATCGGTTGTTAAAGACCTTGGAGTATTATTTGATGAAAAACTTACATTTGTTCAGCATATAAACTCAATTATAAGTAGTAGTTCTTGAAAACTAGGTTTTGTTCTTAGAAATACACAACAATTGTCAATTCTTTCAACAAAAACATTATACATGTCACTCATTTATTCCTGTCTTAATTATGCTTATCCTGTGTGGAGTCCTCATTACCAAATTCACATACACCATCTGGAGTGTATCCAAAACAAGTTTTTGAGATGTATTGCTTACAAAATGGGCTTATGTCATGGTACATACAATTATTCTGAGATCTTAGAGCACCTTTCAATTTATACCTTAGAAACTAGCCGTAATAAAGCTGATTTAATTCTTTTACATAAATTAATTAGTGGGATGACATCATGCCCAGAACTGTTGGCACAAATTAATTTTAGATTTCCTAGAATACTTACACGAAATTGTGAACTCTTCAATATTCCCTTTCATCATACTAACTATGGCTACAGTAGCAGCATATCTCGTATTATGAGACTAGGTAATTTAATTAATGCTAAAGGTGTATGCATAACTGGCGTTAGCCTTTGTACTTTTAAAAAAACTCTAAATGGAGTAGATACTCTGTGATGTTTTGTGAAATATTTAACTTTTACTTTTACTCTTACTTTTATATATATATAGAAACACTTCCTGAGTTTAAGATTCTCAAATTTTCTACTTGATAGTAGATGGCGCTCAACAAAATTATCCACAATAAATAATTACATTCTGTCTGAGTTGATGGCAGAAGGCAATAAGAACAAAAAGATATAGGTAAAATTTAAAATTTGTTATAAACATTAATTTAACAACAAACCAAATTAAAGAGCTAAAGTCGAGGTTGGTTAATCTATTAATAAAATTAATAATAACATTGTAGGTTATGTACTAAAACTCAAAATTAAATAAATCAAATAATGAAAATAAATATTCAATAACATTAATTTTTCTTTTACACACCGATAGTACGTAACAATATGTATCAAAAACTACGATGTAAATGCAATTGCTAACGTGAAAATTAATTAAAAAATAATTCTGAGTGGAAAAAACGCTAAACCTAATAAGAGATTGAAGAACAGATTTTTAGAGGACGTACGATATCATCGTAATATACATTCTGCCAAAGAAGTACCAATAATTGTTAAACTGCCCACGCTGAAGGGATTTCAAAATTTTTGCCTAGGTTGGTAGTACTGTCTTTCATTATGATGCCAAGTTTCAGTGCGACCTGTCTACCAGTGTGTTTACGCGTTAAAAAGGCTTTTGGTGATTCAGTTTTATCAAAAGCCAGTGTATATGAGTGGTAGAAAGCGTTCAAGAAGGGCCGTGAGACAGTTGAAGACACGCCGCGTTCTGGACGACCTTCGACCTCTATCACCGAACTGAAAGAAATTGTGCTTGAAAATCGTCAGGTACTAGCTTAAGAGAGATAGCTTATAACCTTAGTAACTCTCACGAGTCAGTTCGTACTATTCTAACTGAAAATTTGGGCATGATACGCTTCCTCTACATGGATTGATCCAAAACTGCTGAATTTTCTTCAGAAAGAAAGAAAGAAATTTATTCATAATAAAATATGCAGTGTACAAACCTATCCAACTGGTCAATTACAAAAGACATAAAAATGTATGAGTAAGAAAGAAACAAAAAAATATGAGTAAGAAAATTAAACACAGAAAATACAAAGAAGATTGAGAGTATAAATATATATAAAATTATTATTGTATGTAGGACTAACACAGTCTTTAAAAATTGAGGAAAGCCTCTACACTGTAAAATGTAAGATCTGCTAAGAATGACTGGACCTTCCTTCTAAAGCCTTTAAAGTTATGGGGATATAAATCCACCTCTGTATGCATTGTTACTGAACTTGTTGAGGCACTTGATTCCAATGTGCCTTGGGGGGGGAATGTTGACCTATTTCTAGGCGTGAAAATGGCTGACGAATATTTGTTTTATTTCTTGTTTTATAGGAATGTACGTCTTTATTCTTCTTAAGAAAACGCTCATTTTGTTTTGTGTATAAAAGTAATTGATACACAGGGTGATTCATTCGGAAATGCTCATAGAGTAAGGGTAGATAGAGGACACCGAGGTGCTTCTAAATAACCTATATTTTATGGGTCTATCGTTCTTTATAATCAAGATACAATTAATCATAACTTATGAAATATTTGGTTTGTATAGTCTTTGTCCACAGTGGCGTCGATTAACATAATAAAAAATGTCTTATTACAGGTCCGGCCTTAAAAAAATTAATAAGTAGGTTTCGAGTCGAAACATCACCCTTTATGTCAATATTTTAAAATTTTATTTACAAATTTGGAAAGACCAGACAAAAATAAGTAAGACTAAATGAATTTGGTGTTTCCCCATACAATTTTTTTACTTATTAACATGAGTCAAATCTAGATGTTTCGATAATGAGGTGGCACAAAATTTAAAAAAAAAAAATTCTGCCCCACATGGTACTTTACCAGCTTTAATCCATAAAATCATCAACTATTTCTTTTTCTTCTAATTTCTGGATCCCAACCTTATTCAAAAACGAGAGGACAGGTCCGTATTTGGGACAAATTATTATTATTAATGACTAACTTTCAAACACCCTGTATGCGTAAAAAAATTATAAAAATGAGGAAAAATGCCCATTCCGAAAACAGCTCTATTTTAAACAAAAATAATTTTGCAACAAATGGTATTAAGTTAAACGAAAAGGTCATTTCTCAGCTCCTCGCATGCGTCCTCAATGTGTTTACTTCAGTTGAATAAACTTTTGATTTTAAATAAACCCAAACATGGTAATCGATTGGATTAAAATCGGGCCCCCTTGCAAGCCTGTTGTGAGATCCTCCTCTGCCTATCCAATGATTTGTCATTTTAAAGGTTAAACGTAACAGAAAATGAAAAAAACTAGACCTGTAATAAGACTTTTTTTTATTATGTTAATCGACGCCACTGTGGACAAGAACATAAGAACCAAATATTATAAAAATGTATAGGGTGGTTCATAAGTTATGATTAATTGAAAAAATGGGGAAAATGAATAAATCACCCTGTATCTTGGTTATAAAGAACGATAGACCCATAAAATATAGGTTATTTAGAAGCACACTTACTCTATGAGCATTTCCGAATGAATCACCCTGTATAAAAAGACTAGGTAATGTTAGTATATCTGCTTTTTTATAAAGTGGCTTACACGATGTTACTGGTGGTGTTTGGAAGATTGGAAATATTTTAAATGCGACAATATACTTTTTTAACAGAATGTACCAATTCACATTGACTTTGTTTTCACACCAAACGTGCATATTGTTATATTTATATTTAACCAATATGTTACTTATTTATTTTGTTCCACCTTGTACAATTTTCAGAAACCCAACCGCATAGACGTGTTAAAATAATGATAAAAAATTATTTCCATAAAGTAACTTAAGCTGAACTATCGAGTTATTGTTAATAAAATACCCAAACAAAACTCCCGGATAATATAAACAAACAAGTTCACATGTTAAAGACTCTTCATACATAATAAATACACTCTCAATAGTGCCTCTAGGTGACCACTTGAAATATTATACAGCAGACTACGATATTGGTATCGATGAAAAAAAGGTACAAAATAATTTTACAGTTTAAGAATCGTTTCCCATGCATACATATCATTTTGTATTGTTTAATATATTCTATCATTCAGTAATTGTTGGTTCGAGTGGTTTCAAACACATGATAATGATGTTTTTTCTTCAAAAGGACGTTGGCCCGTATGATAGTTCTAAAGAGAATGAACATTTGGTCATTGGTTTAAGGTTTCGAAATGGAATAGTTAGCAGTGGTGGAGTAAAACAAAATTTACTTGTTTTTAAAAAATATATAACTAAATAAACACGCAAAAATTAAAAAACGTTTTACCACACGGATATAAGTGTCGAGTTTTATTTTATACAGTATGTCGCACTTAAGATGAAGACATCTCCATTTCGTTATTTGAAAGATTTGAATTTTTGCACAGTCATACAGACTGATGGGTCATATTTTTTAAAATAATCAGCTAAAATAAGAACTTTAAACTCAGCCTACTACGAATTGACGATTCTCGATATTTTGCCTCGCATGAGAGATATAGAAAAAGTTGTTCAGAATATTATTTTAACACTATATACCAATTTTCATGACAAAAATCTATACTATAGACCAAAATAATGAGAAAATTATAGACTCTATACACAAAATTTGATAATTAGTGTACCACTATTAAATTGTCAATCAAATTAAAAAAAACTTGTAATAATTTTCCGGACGTAATTAGAAAGTCTGTTCTACAGAAGGGTATCGAACAAAATGGCTTTCATTTTGAACATTTGTTATAGTTTTTAGTAGATAATTATTAATTCAATTATTTTATTCACAGTTCTTAGTATGTTCGTTTCTGTTGGTTTTGCTTTTATACGCGGCATTCTGTTTAAACAACAATAAACATTACCTCATTTTTGTATTGTCCTTTTATTAGTTATAAGTGTACCGATTAGTTGATTTTGAAATATTTTTATACAGGGTGTTTACAAAATATTACATGCATAATAACTGTTCTAAAAATAGACCTTTTTAGTGGTTAATTTAATTACTATTATTTAGTTGGGGTTGGAGATTACTATTCGACTTAGCACTAATTTTATTGCACAAAACAACAACAATATAAGGAAGGTATTGAATTATAAAACACTACGACACATGAAACATATAACGGGAGTTCTTAACAACTATATCTTATAATCGTCTAAGATTAACTAATTAGCGCGGGGTGCGAGATATATGTTATCGCAGGGTTGACGGCTTTCGTCCAATATCTCTCATCCTGCTACACCTTTAATTAGATATTGTGATTGGCAGGGCCTCCTCGTGGGTGGGGCTACCTAGGGGACCCTCAGGGCGCCGCGATCCGAGGGGCGCCGCCGCTGTGGGTAAAAAAAAATTATTTTATGCATTTGAAGACTAATTCCGTGTTCATTCCTTGTGGGTGCTATAGCCTGATGAAGCCAAATAATCAGTTAAGTCTAAATCTTTTTGGTATTTTACAACGCCTCTTTACCATCTTCTCTAGTTCAATGAAGCGCTGGTGTGTAATAAGCGATTATATTAAAGCACTTACTTTAAAGCCAGTGTGTGAAACGCGTTTGAAAGCTCGCATAAGTGCTGGTCAGGCACCAATACGGGGAAGTTAGGGAGTTAATCGACAAAACTGATGATCCCCAAACAGCCTCTGAAGCTCAATCTTTGACTAATCAGATGGAAGACTTTTCCTTCATCGTAACTTTGATCTTGTGGAATGACATTGTTCTTGAAGTTAATTTGCTAAGGGATTGTTCTGAAAAGTTCAATAGGTGTTCTGAGGAAGTGCAATCGTCATCTGAAGAAACCTTTATGAGAGAAGTTTTTTATCCATTAGTGGATAACGTTTCGAACTGACTTATGAAGAGGTCCACTGCGTTGAAAGAACACCAACAACTGTGGGGATTTTTGGGTAACGTTGCTAAACTTCCAGGGGAGGAGCGCCGATTAAATCCTTGTCTGTATAATATTAATTAAAACCTCATACAGTTAATAAAAATCACACTAATTAAATTTTGAGCCACCATAATTTTGATAAACTGAAACTTTGAACTTTAGTAAACTTTAGTAGTAAAATTATCTGCGGGAAAACAAAAAATACGTCGGCCAATTAAATTTTTTGTGATCTCTCGAAATGCGTAAAGCAATTTTTAAAAATCCTTTATACAGGGTGTTGTTTTGAACCTGGAAAAATTTGTCAATTTTTCCTAATCCAGACCTGGATTTTTCCTAACAAATATTCTAATCGCTTGGATACCTTAAAATAAGTACCTATGTGAAATATGAAAAAAAGATACCGCGTGATTCATAAATTACGAGTCGAGAAAGAAATTAATAAAACACTCTGCATCTCAGTTAGGAAGCAAACAAATATAGGTTTTTTGGAATAGTCCAATTGTGTTACGTTCGTGTTTAATGTATGGACACTTCGCAATGAAACTCCCTGTATAATTTATAATGAAAGTTTTCATCTCTGTATTGAATTGTTTTAACTAAACAAAAAAAAACCAATACATCTACGTTCATGGTTTTAAATTTATAATAACTTTAATATTTGAGTTAACTGTAAAAAAGTTAGATTTTGGTGTTGCCAATATCTAATTACAAAACCCATTTTCATATTTGATATTGGATTAACCGGTGCCTCGCCATAATAGGCATAATTGGAAATGGAATAATAGATGTGTATGTATATTATTACAACGCCAGAAATAATTCGCTTTTAGATTGTTGTTTCCTGTATTATAACAGATAATTTTAACTGTATTGTTCACGGCGGTTTCTTAAAGAAAAAAAATAATTTATCAAAAAAAAAACACTAAGATTTTGTTTTTAAACTCAGTATTGAGTTTTCTATGGTTTAATTTTTTTAATTATCTATTTGGAACAAGTCGTAATTTTAATAAATGTGAAATGTATGTTCTTGTAAATACTCAAATATAAAAATTGCAAAAAAAATGTATGGATATCTAAAAATATAAAAACTCAGCAAATTTCATTTGAAACATATATATATATATATATATATATATATATATATATATATATATATATATATATATATATATATATATATATATATATATATATATATTATCTATTACCTGCTTTTAAGCTTAACAACCCCATAATCATCGAATGAGATGTTTCCCAACCATAACTTTGCGAAAAACTTTAAAAAGGTCATAACAGACAGAGAGGCATGGAAGGGAGGACCTTGCAGAAATTACTTGCTATAGAGATGGCTCAAAAACAGAAGAAAGTTTATATATAGGTAAGTCAAACTTGTCTAGGATTGCTTGGAAAGCCTACAAGAGTTGGGCAGTCAAAATAGACTCTCTTTAGCCTGGGTACTAGACCAAACCGGTAACAACAGCCATGAAGAGGCTGATTTAAAAACATATAACAGCAGTTGGATGATAAATCAAGCTCGATAATAATGAAAGAAGGCGCCAGTAATAAGACAGGCCAAAGAGGTCATTAAAGAAATATCGTCAAAGTTCATGGAGTACCTATACTAAGCCAGAATAAGCGACCAACCAAAATTCACTGTAGGATCAACAAACAACATCGGACTCGCAGACACAACTATATGTACGTTATGCCAAGAGGACGAGGAAACCTCAGCGCACTTACTTTGCTACTGCGAAGGTCTGACAAAGATATTAAATAGCAACTGCCCCATATTGGACTCTTGTAACGGAACTAATAGTTTAAGAAAAGCACCTGAAAACCAAAGAAGAAGAATTTTACTTAATTTTATCAATATGTAATGTTCTGAATTAATTTTTATTGTTCTCAAAGAATGTTTGGAAGAAATAGCGTCAATTGGGTTACAAAAGAAATATATCAAACTTTTGTGTATTTAATTTAGCCGTAAAAATATCATAGAGTACCCAATTTACTTGAGTGTATACACTATACATATTAACAAACGAAATCTAAATCGCTACTCGTATTTTAAAATAAATAAATGTCGGTGTGTGTGTGTGTGTGTGTACAACAGACAAACTTTGTTTTTCTTGATTCAATATTTATATTTGCACTGTATTTAAATTTACTTTGACAGCGGATCCATGCATAACCATACAAACCAACAGTTTGGGTACTTAGTAATGTTTACTTTTGGTAGGTGCTAAATGTTTGTTGTGTTTGATATCGTCTTGCGAATTCTTTCAGCAGTTTAGAGATAATAGAACGAGAGGAAAATAGATGTGCTTTGCTAATTGCGTGTGAAAGAAGAACATTTTCTACGCGTCGTTTTGAAATCAAAAGTGTTTTGTTGATTTTAACAAAAGTGAATCTTTCTTAAAGGTTTAAAGGTTGATTGATCTGGAAAAGTATCCAGAGGAAGATAATTCCAAGATATTCTAGATATATCCGATCTAGATCTTTACAGCTAGAAAGAATACAAATTACCAACTAGTAATTTTATTTTGTTAGGTATTAGTGTTGGTGTGTAAATTAAAAATATGTTGGGTTTTCCAACAGATCTATAAAACAAGAAGCGATCGCTTACTACACATTAGGCATCTAGAGTGAAACTGGAATGCCAACACTAAAAATATGTTTTTAAAGGAACTACATATACATAAATGTAGAGTTTTGCTTATCAAAATAGTTCGACTATTACAAGGCTAGCATGTGTAAAGGCACTACTAGAAAACACTCACCATAGACCATAGATATATCGGAAAGAACACCTAGAAATTCTACAAGAATATAGAGGACAAACACAGACGGCTCCAAGATAGATATTGGAGTAGGATCACCTCTAGTAGCCTCATGATCTTTTTCTTCAAATTACGCTGCTGTCTACTATAATATGAACTATACTTCAAAAACATTTCTTCTATTATCCGAGTTTATTAATGCTCTTTAAGGAATATTTAACCCTCTAGTGCAGTTGATCGTCCTATTTGCACATAGATGAGAATGGCATTGCACTAGGTCACTCAGTTGATAATAATACTGTCGAAGAAGATATTAATAAATAGACTGAAATAAAACTTACTTATGTTCATTACCTAGAAGCAAGAACGAAACATCATAAGTAATGATTTAAAAAAATAACCTACAACAAAGATGGCAACCACCACCGCGTTAAAATTCATCGCCACACAGCTACCTATTGGCGAGGAATCCAGCATATACAAATTATGAACAAACCTTTATTCGATGTAGCAATTCCTTTAAAAAGTTCCTAAGAGTAATTTGAGAAATGATATAACACTAATACATTATAATATGTACAAAAACAACAATGGAAAGTATTGTTAGTACAGAGACTTGTTATAAATGTCTTAAAGACGAATCCCAATTTATTACAAGCTGCAGCTGCACTTTTTACTTTTTCCCAATTTCAAAATTTATCGAAAAAGTTTACACCGCATCTGAACCTAAAACAACTACTTCTTGGCCTACTTGCCCCCACAGGTATTGAATTACATCGGTCCAGGCGCGTGTTGGAACACAAACTTAAAAACTTGGAAAATTAAAAATTCAGGTAACAAATAACATTGAATGTAGAAATCTGGTGTAAAGAATTTATAGAAGTAAAAATACAATTGACGTAGCCAAATAAATAATTTTTTGAGTTATTTTGGCTGGAAAAAGTAGTAAAAAAGAGTATTAAGGAAACAATAAGCTATAAATAATATAGAATCATAAAAGTAATATCAAAATTGTTTTTTTTTTGTAAAAATACGTAATTAAAATTGGGAAACTTCAAAATTAACAATTCATCAGAGATGGCATATTCTAGAAATTATTGTCCAATAAACCTCGAATTAATGAACTTCAACTTGTAGTAATGGCGTTTTATATACACAAGTTGATCAACAAACCAAAACCATGACTATAAACAAAATATGAACGTGTTGAAAAATCAAACCAATTAGATAATTTAAAATACTTTATTAATCTAAATCTTAAAATAGCAACTTTTGAACATTTTTCTAAAATTGTTCCGTTCTAAGTCTAGTTAACTCGTTAGGAAAATCTCAGATCGATGGAATGAGAACTATATTTAAATCCGGTGTTAACATAGATAAGAAGGGTTATCAAAAAGTGGAATGCTGTGAAAATAATTGTTTTGAATTTCATTATGATTCCTATAAATAATTAATGATGCATTGAACTGATTGCATTTTTACAAATAATCAATTAGTTTCATAATTAGTTTTGAAAAAGACCCTCATCTATGATGCAAAAGAGATCACAAATTATCGATTAATTATTGCATTTTTAACTTTATAAAAAATAAAACTAGTTGGGTCGAGTAGTAAACAAATGTAGAAATCTAGAGCGTAAATGTCTTTTTGGTACAACATTAAACATGCCGATTTTAATTCTTCAATTTATGGAGCATGATTATTATATATTATATATAACCTAATCTATATCAGTAAAAATCAATTTGCCGAATGTTTGTTTTGTTTATATATATTATATTGTTACTATTACAATCTGAAAACATAACGATCAATGAATAATTTTTGTCCAACTTAAATTAATACGTGAAGATTGGATAACTAAAGTCTACTCACTTGGGTACCTTAGGTTCTGATAATTTTGTTTACACATTACTTGACGTATATTCACTGTGCTTTTTTTTGTCACTTTCACTTACAGTAACTCAAAGGGCTTCTTCCTCTTGAGTCTTCTTACTAGATCACTGTTGTCCAAGAGCTGGATAGCCTCGACATTCACGTGTTGGTGGAGTCGATGTTCGTGACTTCTTGCAAATTTGTTAATTGTCTGGTTAACAGTGTCCGTCTCCAAGTCACTATTTCTGCAGTACCAGGGAGCGTTAACTATGCTCTTTAATGTCCGAATGTTTGTTTTAGTAGATGTTTGTAATTGTCAGGACATGGTTTGTATGAAAGAAATTGTTCGAAATATTGTACGGAAAAGTAAAAATTTGGGTTAAAAAATCTCCATATAAAAAAGTGAGTGATTGGGTGAGACAGAACACAGTACAGAGATCTTCAAAAATACTGACAGAATTGACAGATTGCTGTTTAGTTGTTCAGTTTTTTACAATGCTTTCTCTGTTCCAACCGAAAAAAAATTAATTTGTTATTTTGGTTGTTTTGTGAAAACAGTATTAAAAAGTTGTAGAACGTTATATTACACCTGCTATTTTTATAAATACCAGCAATATTAGTTTATAGAACTCAGTGTGTTATCGTTGTATTATCTATCACTCAATTGCCTTCAGTCTGATTATATTTCATTGTTATCACCAGTGAAGTGTCAACATATCGGTCGGTGTACGCGTAACACAAGCCGATTTATAATCGTGGAGTCAATGAGACTGAAGAAGAGCGTAGGCAGCGTTTGGAGGCAAACAGAATGCGAATAATCACAAGGTCAATAATTGGAAGTGTGTGGAATAAATCTTGAATTGACGTGTTTTTCGCATGGACAGTGCTCGAGAGTCGACAAACCATCGGTGTTATTTGTTTTCTCTCCCGAAGGAAAGACAAAATATCCAGTGTTACTTTATTTCTTATATGGTCGTATTGTAATTGGAATATTATTTGGCCTTATTTTATTCATTAGCTTACCCATTATCTTGCTGAAAAGTCTTTGTTTAAAGCCAGCTATGTTTTGATCACCAAAGTTAATGTTTATTAAACATTTTTACGCCTTCGGATGGTTATAATTTCAAGGTCTTTAATATGATGTTGGTAACGAGTCTGCCGATTCAGCTTGGTCAGTGTTCGTGGAGTAGGTTCGAATCCTGCCGCATTCAAGTGGAATTAAAGTCAGATAAGACTTTGGGCAAGTGCAAAAAGGTATTTGTGGCATACGCAGTTTCATTCACGCAGGTAAACAGGCCGGATGAGATCGGATATCTCGTGGAACTGATAGGAGTTGGTGACACAATTACACACTTGTTAGTCGGTAGATCACCTGCATGACAAAGGCATAGTCCTGGATTTAAGGTGATTGATGGCCGTGGTTCGGAGCCCACGATAAGCTGTAGGTCCCGTCCAGTTTAGGCCATTAGGTCAGAAAAGAGATGTTAAAATTAACAAACAACAAACAAGCTGTTAAGCTCTCCGAAAAACATTGTTGAGTCTTGGGTCTTGGAGATTTTGCAAAGTTCTGATAGGAACTGCGGCCAAAATAGAGCCTTGAGGTACCCTTATATTATAGAAACGATTTAGTAAATTTTTGCAAAATAGCAGGAGAAAGAGCTGGCAAATAAACAAATTTTTTGGAAAAGTGCGCCAATATTAATGTTGGAAAAATCAAAGAGATGGTAAATGAAAAGACAACATTGTGATAAAAGTATCATTAAAATACTTGGGAGTTCATATATTCATCTAAACAACAAAAGTTAACAAGGAAGCTTCAAAAAGAGAAAACTGATCATCCCTTACTGTTTTTGTACCAATACTATCTTTCGATTCAAAAAGGTGCTAACAAAAGGGAGAAAATTACAGGCTATCGAAATGAAATATCTGAGAGTCCTCGGAATCGTCAAAAAATACAGAAATACGTGAAAAATTAAAAGCACAATCAATAATTAAAAAAACAATGGACACCTTTTTAGATGAACAGCCGTAAAACAAATCTGGAACGAAAAAAATGCAATAAATGAAATCAAGATGTAGACGAAAACATAAACAAATTACTAAAATACAAAGGGATAGATAGAAACCAGCCTAAAACGATGGTCCTATGACGTGAATTAAAATACTCTACCACCAAATACCTTCGAGTAAACTGGGTTTACTGTTTATATATTTATATTCTTTACACGCAACGTCTGTTAATTTTATGACTTCTTTCTTTTTAAAATTGAAATCGTTCAAAAGCATAATAAAACTATAACACCGCAAATAGAAGACATTTTTCGCTGTACTGCCTAATAAGTATCGGAGCAACAAACAAGCAAAAATCTAGACTTACGGCTTTTTCTCGATGCCATTGATACAAATAAATCGTCATTATGTGGTCTGGCAGCATGAAGACATACCAGCGGGAATGTAGTTCTCAAAAATAATCGCGCTGCACACATCTATACGTCAATCGCGGATAATATACGGCACGTTCTGTTAAGAAACGTGTACTCCGCCGATACGGTTGTTCTCGTTTTTACCGACTGGAACAGTCCAGCGATATGTCGGTGTCACTAGTGAACATGACTCGCTTATTCCGTGGATATTCTGCACCAAAAGTCACGCGGATCTGTTTCTCAAGTCAAACTGTCTTCACTATGATACTTGTAAACTTATTATGATACTTGTCCATTGAGATTGTTAGTGTTTCTTTTTTACAGACTAAACACTATTTTTTACAAACGCCTATTAACTTTCCAACATCAAAAATGTCTTATCAAACTGTAATAAGGGGGAAAATGGAATCACACAGTATAGGAAGTTAGTGAGTTGAAATGAAAATCTTTAAATCTATTTCAAACCTTATTTGTTCCTAGATTTCAACGTAGTTTAAGTCAGGTCATCTTGCAGGCTTCATGTTTCACTTATTTACAAGTTACTGAATAAAGAGGAGTAGGTGCCAACGTTTTTTTTTTCGACAGGGCTATAAGGTGGATGTTCTAGTCTGTAGTGACCCCCGTAAAAGGTCGTTTCGACTTCAGTATGGGGCCTTGTATTGTCAGCCACTTTTTGCTCTTCTTCTGTCATATTGTGACGTAATAATTTTCATTATTTGATTTTCATTGAATTTTGAATCCATTAAGCAAATTGCCTTTCTGTCCTGCCACAATATTCCATGCAGATTTCAAGTTGCAACTGTTGTGTTTCTAGATTATATTATAGGAATTCAGGCGTTTTTCTTTGGAGCTTCGGTTAAATTAGAGGGATCTATCTACAACATACTATTTTCGCTTGTAGTTGCTCATTTATAGCAGTGATACCAATCCCCAGTCTACTAAATTATTACATATGTTAAACGATTTTCTTTTTGGATTATTTTGTTATACTGTGGCAAGTTTTTTGCAGCATTGCTTTAGAGTGAAAGAAATAGTTACCTACCTTCTGTCAAAATTGAAATGGTCCGTTAAAATAGTCATGTTTAAAGGGGTTTAAAATGTAACTACCTTTATCTTTTAACAGAAATTAAAATGGCGTTTTATGATATAATTGGAGAAGTTTTGATTCAAAAAGTACTAAGAAAGTTATGAAGTACATTATCATGTACCTACACCAGCATGTATAAAAATACTTGCAACCTTATATTTTTGGAACTATGGTGAAGTGACCAATATAATCTACAACCATAATCTATTACCAAAGTGGATTGTATTTCCTGTGCGGAAAATAAAAGGAACAAAATCATAAATGTATTTCAGGAAAAATATCATTTTCCTAGAAGTTTGAGGGCTACCGATTACACTTATTTTACAAAACAGCTTTAACTGTCAAATAATTGTAACATTTAAAATTAGTTCAAATGAATCTTAAATGTCATGTTGTCCAGAATTCACCTGACAATTTAAAGAATAAAAATTCGCCAAAAATTGTAATTAAATTTTAAACTAGCTGCAATTTAACTATTAAACCAATAAAAGTTTGAGTGGTGTTTATATCCAAAGCCGCCTTCGTTCGATTACTTATAGAAGACATTTTTTTGGCTTCAGATCATAATTTGATAGATATTTGACACTTATCTGTATCTGTATTGTCACGAGGTCCAATTATTGGCCTACGAAGTTACATAGGTCTCTCCCCGAATTCTTAGCAGTTATTTCGCTTTAATACCACCACTCACTCTGAGAAATAAAACAAGAGAATTACAAAACAAATAGATACACTTTTATTGGGTCTCCCTTCAAATAACATACATAGATTAAATGTAAACTAACAATAAAATCTTACCTAAGCATACTGGGACTATCGGGGCTTGTCACTCTTCCCTTATTGGATTTTTTACTTTAAAGACCTGACTTTGACTTTGGCTCTGATGCCGGACTCTAATAATTTTTTTAATCACTCTTCAGCCGACCAATCAACCCTGCAGGCGACTACTGACTGCCCCTGCGGCTAACTCGCGTCTGCCTAATTTTCCCCGACGTGAATAGTTTTTAGGCAAAAATCGCTGACATGACAGAATCCGTAATTTCGATAGATTTCCCTACATTTTAAGCAATCTACCATCGATTTTCGGGTTTCTGCACATCAGCGAAATTTTGCAACGACCTGGTTTAATTAGATGTTTATATTTTTTGTTCTCTATTGAGTAAATAATAATAATAATAGATTTAAACTAAAATAATTTTGATAAATAAAATTCCTAAACGTTTTTTCGGAAATGAATATTTTTTATATATATTTGGGATTCGTGACAGTATATAAGTCTTAACTGACAACACCAGACTAACCAATTGAGACGTAAAGGGGATACATTAAATGTAATTGTCAGATTAGTGTAAAATAAGTTATTAACAAATGTGTTAATCAGGGTAAATTAAATAATTCGCCTTCATACTGACATATTTCTTAATTTTCCCTGACACCTTTTTGATGACCCTGTATAAAACGAACTCACCTGCTCATTATAATAAACATCATCTGTTTTCAAGGAATTTATCCAATTCAGCCTGGTTTTAACTTAATGACCCAGTTTTACCCCTATAATTAATAAAAATATTTACGTTTATTCTTTTTTATTTCAGGTAAGACGACATTTTCTACTATTATTTCTGACGATAAATGGTACAAATCAAATTATTTATATTTTTTCCAGAATCAAGAATTTTCAAGATATTTTAATAATTGTCTTTTTAATAAAGGTAGTAGCAGTAGTATTAATTAAAAAAAAGAATTTATGAAATACTGTTGTGTGTCCAGAAAAAATCTATATCGACCTGTACATTTTTATCATAATTTAATTGATTATAACGTTATTTTTTTGTTAATTTTTAAAAATTGTTTCTTCCTTTGTTTTTCCGGAAATTCAACAAGGGACGGCTTAAAAATAGGGCTCTGTAAATAAGTAAATAGCTAAAAAACACCTTAAAAAGGTAGATCCTTCTAGACCAGTGGTTCTCAACCTTTTTTTTTGTTGCGGCACACTTTTAACGATTTCAAAATTTTACGGCACACAAAGAAAAAGATAAATTTAAAAATAAAAAAGTATTATAGTTTTTACTACATACATTTCTAAATTTTGGCTGCACATTTTAAGAATTTGGCGGCACACTGATTGAGAATCACTGTTAAAGACTGTTAATATTGTCTTTTTAATTTTTTTATGTTGACTTTATAGCATATTTTCCCTAAATTTTATACAAGAAAAGAATTTCGTTTTATTTCTGCACTTATAACAAAACTTTTTTATAAATTCTTTTTATGAATTGACGCTACAAATTAATAGTTTTCATTTAAAAAAAAAATCTTAAAAACCATCGATTCTGAACTAAAAAATTATGATTCGTACCATTTATTTGCTGGGTGCTGGGGCTCTCATAAGCACCGCTACGACTAATATTGGTAAGTTACATAAATATTTCAAAATATTCGATTTCAAGCTGTCAAGAAAAAGTTCCTGTTACTGTTTTCACAAGACGTATTGGAATTCTTCATTAAAGTATCTTCCGATAGGAGTTACTGTAAAAAGTTCCATACGGTGTTTTTGAGTGCTCTTTAGATAAATTATGGGTTTGCTAGAAAAAATATTGACTGATTTGTAGTCTTATCTAAACAACTTAGTATCTAAAAATATCAGAAGCTTTGTAGTTTTTGTTTCTTTGGGTTATGACTGTGTTTAGTGATTTAGAAGTTAATTTTTATGTACTAAAATTTGAACGATTAGCATGATCGCTGCGCAATGAAGACACTTAAAATAGAGTTAATTTAGTATTTTAAATATTTAATAAATATTTCAAACCTTATTAAATTAAAAATTATTATTAATTATTATTAAATTATTAAAATAAAAACACCACAGAAATGTGTTTGAAAATATCCCAAAAGCTACATCGTTGTTTAATACGTTTAATTCAATTGTTTCAAAAAGTTGATTAAACTTGGTGATAGCGTTGTCATTTATATTTCTACAAGATTGACACAGGAGATTTTGAACATTAAGCATGAATTTTTCGATTACCGGAAATTTGCTCGCCCACAGTTTCTCGCCTACATTTGCTCGCCCATAGTTGCTCGCCCACAATTTGCTCGCCCACAATTGCTTGCCCACAGTTGCTCTCCCACAATTGCTCACCACCAGAAAAGTTGATCGTCAACAATTATAGCGATTCTACATCTCTATAATTGTTTTATTTTTATTTTGGATAATTAGTGTTGTAATAAAATTTTCTAATTATATTATTAACAAATATATTTGTTGTTTTAGAAACCGTAGGATTTAAATCATATTCTTAATCTTAATAAAGCTTTATAAATACTTTTAGTTATAGTTGGGAATCTGATGTGCTGAATTCGACCACCTCTATACAACTCGCGAACATCCACCTAAAAAACATGAAATCCTATGTAAAATGACCTGCCGGATTCGAATTTTTTGTTCGCCCTTCGATCCGGAATTGCGAAATGTGTCAAAACATGACATTTTTGAAAAAACTGACAATTTTCCTTAAAATAATATTTATTGCAAACTAGTGCTTAACTTTGTTAATTGGTGTCCGATCGTTATGAATTTTGAATATGATATTTTTCAGTACTTCCCTGACATATTGTCATAACAATAAAAATGTAGAACGTCAAATAAAAGCTACGTCATTTTTTTTTTTCGCTAGATGACACAAAATATCGTCATTTTGCAGAGTAAAATGGTGAGTCGAGAAAACTTTTTATCTTTAGAGATAGTTAACTACTATAAGCGAGAAATGTTGCCAATACAGCAAGGAAACTTTTTTACTTTAACTTTTTTTTCATACGACGTTTAGTTTGGGTTGTGTACTTTTTTAAAACCGACCGAAATTGAATCGGCGCGTTGCATCTCTTGGCTTTATCACTGTGGGTGCGAATATAGCGATCAGTGTGTCAAAGAGAGTAAACACCATAGCCTTTTTCATACGCGCAACAAAGATGACGCGCATTACAATATTAATATGACACTATAGGGGGTATAGTGCGATTTATGAGATTGAGAAATGATAGGGAATAATAATAATAATTTTTTTACAAGCATAAAACACAATATTATTATTATTTAATTAAAATATTTATTTTACAATGCATTTTCCCTCACACTGGAAACTTATATTGCATCTTACACTTGCTTTCAGGCATTTGCACTTGTTACCACAGTTAAATAATTTATATTTGTAAAAAGGAGTAATTTTAAAAAATGTAAGTTTTGCTTCTTTGGAAATTAATTTTGGAAGTATACAATTATTGTCTTTGCGTTCGTAACCAAACTTTAGAATTTCTGGTAGATCTGACTTTAACATATATTATGTCGTTTTGAAAACTGCGCATTGTAAAAATGCCCTTCTCACATGAAAAATAAAAGAATCCTCCGTCGGGGGCAAATCCCTAACAAAAGATCATTATTAAAACCTTATTTACCTACCAGTATAATAGTATAAACTTCAATGATATATTTTGGTTCCAAAATATTCATCTCATCTGGTTCTTGAGAACACTATTTTTAGGGCTCTTTTTTTGCCTTTTTTAAACGGAAAGCTAACAGATAAACAATATATTGACAAGAAATTGTCTGCTAATATTTTAACATCGAGATGCTTCAAGTTTGCCAGAGCTTTAATGATTGAGAAACATGGGATACATTTCTTTTCTCTTTCCATCCAAATTTCAACATCTAAGGTAACCGAGAAAAACGTTGATAAAATAAAAACATCTGTGTCCAATGAGTAAATAACAAATACCTTAAACATG
Organism: Crepidodera aurea; assembly: GCA_949320105.2. Lineage (NCBI taxonomy): Eukaryota > Metazoa > Arthropoda > Insecta > Coleoptera > Chrysomelidae > Crepidodera > Crepidodera aurea. The sequence goes on along the minus strand of OX439474.1, from coordinate 59,806,329 downwards.
TCTGTAAAAAATTAATAATTGCAAATATTCTAGTATCAGGTTTCTCATGCCCATAGTAAACTGTAACTCTTCAACCACTTTCGACTCAATTTTTGTCCATTTTATTGTTCTTTGATTATCTTTTGACATTCCTGCCAATACAATTTCAATTTGATCAGGTATAACATAATTTTTTTTCATTAGTTTTTGTGCTAAATATGCCAAGAGGTTCTTTTTATTATAAGGATTTGATATAAATTTCTTCCAATCAGGTATATCAAGTTCGTCTCGTATTTCGCATGTTTCAAAATGACAATTTTTCGATCTTCTATATCTTTCTGTTTGCTTTAAGCTTTGTTCAAAATCGTAACGACCACCAATGCGTAGATACTATTGTACCACAGATCTAAGGCTTTAACTTTAATAGTAAAGACACGTATTTTAAAAATAATTCTCGAAATTTTCTTCTATTAAAATTTTGATACCGCTGAATCAGTGCCATCATATTTTTTATATAAGCTGTGTTAAAGGTGTCGCTTTCTTCTATTGGTATGCAGGATAGCTCAACAGGTGTATCTTTAATTTCTCTTAACACAGCCTTATAGAATTCAGATTTATTTCCTTTTCTCAAAATAATATTTTTAAAAATTACTTAACTGTGGTAACAAGTGCAAATGCCTGAAAGCAAATGTAAGATGCAATATAAGTTTCCAGTGTGAGGGAAAATGCATTGTAAAATAAATATTTTAATTAAATAATAATAACATTGTGTTTTATGATTGTAAAAAAATTATTATTATTATTCCTATCATTTCTCAATCTCATAAATCGCACTATACCCCCTATAGTGTCATTAATGCGCGTCATCTTTGTTGCGCGTATGAAGAAGGCTATGGTGTTTACTCTCTTTGACACACTGATCACTTTATTCGCACCCACAGTGATAAAGCCAAGAGATGCAACGCGCCGATTCAATTTCCTTTGGTTTTAAAAAAGTACACAACCCAAACTAAACGTCGTATGAAAAAAAAGTTAAAGTAAAAAAGTTTCCTTGCTGTATTGGCAACATTTTTCTCGCTTATAGTAGTTAACTATCTCTAAAGATAAAAAAGTTTTCTCGACTCACCATTTTACTCTGCAAAATGGCGATATTATGTGTCATCTAGCGAAAAAAAAAATGACGTAGCTTTTATTTGACATTCTACATTTTATATTGTTATGACACTACTGAAAAATATCATATTCAAAATTCAGAACGATCGGACACCAATTAACAAAGTTAAGCACTAGTTTGCAATAAATATTATTTTAAGGAAAATTTTCAGTTTTTTCAAAAATGTCATGTTTTGACACATTTCGCAATTCCGGATCGAAGGGCGAACAAAAAATTCGAATCCGGCAGGTCATTGTACATAGGATTTCATATTTTTTAGGTGGATGATCGCGAGTTGTATAGAGGTGGTCGAATTCAGCACCTCAGATTCCCAACTATAACTAAAAGTATTTATAAAGCTTTATTAAGATTAAGAATATGATTTAAATCCTACGGTTTCTAAAACAACAAATATATTTGTTAATAATATAATTAGAAAATTTTATTGCAACACTAATTAGAGTATAGAGTATCTTTAAAACGCTTTCTAGAAGGCCTCAGATTCCCAACTATTACTACAATTGTTTGTAAATAATAATTGAAAATATATGTAATATGTATATGTTTTGCAATAAACGTATTTCTTAATCTATATTATCTACATTCATGTAAAAAAGATCGAAAACATCTTGTCACGCAATTGGCGAGCAACTTTCCGGGTGAGCAGTTGTGGGCGAGCAACTGCGGACGAGCAATTGTGGGCGAGCAACTGCGGACGAGCAATTTTCCGCACACGGAATTTTTCGTCCCATACTTTCAGGATACTGTGTATATTCAAGTAGGTTCCCAATAAACAATCACTGGGGAAAAACATAAGGTCCCGGACAGTCTCATACTTACAGGACATTCTGTATATTTAAGAAGGTTGATAAGCTCAGATGCATAATGTAAACACACCTTACGTAACGATATAATAGAGTTCCTCAAACAGTTCCTAGCATCAATTATAAAAGCCGTTATACAAAAAAAACGACCACTGGTTAGGACAAAAACCACTCCCACTTCATAATTAAGATTACATCCACTCGTTATTCCATTCAAATAAACCTTCCTTTTATTTCAAATGCGTAACTAACAGACAGACGTCTTAAAAAAAATCCCTAGATTATTAGAAACTTATTTAAAAGATCATAATCCATAATTTGATAATCCTCGGTAGCCGCCTGTAAAAAAGGTGAATCGCATCAAGAAGACAAGATGAGAAGAGAAGAAAGGAGTCTTAAGACATCCTAACAGATGGCCCGTCGTAGTGGCAAGCATGCATGCGTTGTTGTAAGATTATCACGCTAGATTTAAGGAGCCGTCTACCACTTTGAAAAATGACACTAAAGTTATTATTAATTGCCTTGGGATAGCTTTCGACTCGACAGGGTCGGCGTATCTCTTTTAATACTCAATATTTAGTGCACGTCTTCTGGATGACAGCGAAATTTATTTGATAAGTTCTGCCCAATGTGACTTAATTTGGATGAATTATGCGTGTATGTATGTTATTTCCAGGGATAAATTATCTTTAACGGTCTAAGTGTTTCGATGGATCTTATACCTGTTAAATTTGTAAAATATAGTTATATTACGTAACAAGAGTGGTAAGTAACCCATTACGCACGAAGTGAAAAAGTTTACGAGTGTGTAATGGGCTTACAACTCGAGTAACGTACTATACTTTTTCTACGCCCACTCATAATGAAGATAACCTGAATACAAAAACTCATTTTTGTGTGATGATAATTACAGAATATTTTAATTCGTTACCTTTGACAACAAATGATTATCGTATGGGGCATCTTTCAGAAACTTATTAATTTATTCTGGAGAAAGAATTTTCGCATTTTTACTTCTAAATCCATCCGATTTCCGCTTCAGTAGGGCCATTAGTTTTGGATAATCCGCTATGTTAATATTATTAATGTTTAGTGTAGTTCTCAGCATCGAATAAATGGCCCATAGAGAAGATGGCTTCATAATTTTTGATGTTTCCTCAAAATACACAAGCAAAACCTTTCTTTAGATTTTAGCGGTAACAAATTATGTGTGGCAGCTTGAGCTTTTTCTAAAATCTCCGGTGGAGTGCTCATAATTTCAGACATATTCGTAGGTAAAGTTAAGAAAATCTTCGGATACAATATTTTGTGACAATATAAAAAATAACATGACGTTTATTTCTATAGAAACGCGGGTTATTTTTTAACAAATTGTATAATGTGTTGCCGACATTTAGGGACATCACTCTTTTAATTCAAAATGTATCTCGCTAATGCTAAAAGTTTTTTATGTTTTTCAATTGACTAAATTTATGTAAATAGTCCAAATAAAGTGGTACGTAGATAAAAATTTGATTGCAATTTCATTATATTAAAAAATGTAAGTTTTCTTATCAAAAAGCACGTGTATGTTAGGGGATCTCATTACGTTCATGTTATTGTTAAATGTCATTTACAAGGAATGTTGACAGTGCGATTTTTAACCTTTACTGACGTGGGCGTAGAAAAAAGAATAAATATGTTCAGAACTACTGGATTTCTTATTAAAAGAAAGATATGGCAAATCTAAGCTCGTGATGTAGTAGCGAACATGACAATTGACAGCAAACATAACCTTACAATTATCCAGGCTTATAGTAACTAGAGTCTACGTCTCAGCCGTAACTCAGGTGCGGGCGATGTTGCCAAATGCCAATACAATAAATATTGTTATGCAAATGTAAATGTCTTCAAAATATTTTTAATAAACTTAAAAAATAATTAACATTCACATAAACTTCAAACTTTTAATCTGTCAACACACTATCACCTTTTTTTTATAATTTTTCTTTTATAATTTATTTTAAAATACTTACAAATTTTGCCCCATTTTAACATTCCCTAAAATTTCGTTGAACTTTTCTTGCAAAGTAATGAATAAGAAAAGTTCAACGCATTCTACAAATTTCGCCCCATTTTAATCTTCAACTTCAACTTTTAAAAACAAAATCTGTATAAATGACTAATATGAAATATTTAATTATTTATAATTATTCCCCCCATTTCTATAATTTTCCCTTTATTTGATTTTTAATACATTTTATATCTTCTATATTACAATCTTCTTCCTATATCACAAAAAATATTTAATTTTTCTTTAATTTAATCTTCCATCTGTGATAGTTTTGACCTAACCTGTTTTTATTCTTCAAAATGTCTTCTTTTAAGGATTTATCTAAATTCTTAGCATTTTTCTTATTATTCTGCTCCTGTAATTCTTCTATTATTATTGCAATAATTTTCCCTTTACTATTTTTTTTTATTTCCTATAATTTCCTATCTACATCCTTTCTTAAATCTTCTTCCATCTGTTTGATTCTGTTTTCTGTTATTTCTTGCATTTCTTCTGTCATATTTCCTTCTTGAATATTCTTTTTTATATTTCTTATTTGTTTTCCATTCTCATCTATTTCTTGTTTCAGTTTTCTCAATTTTTCTTGATTATCTTTTTCTCAACATCAACTTTAAGTTCTTTTTCGTATTCTTTGAGTTCCCCCTGTATTGCAACAGCCATAATTCTCACATCTTGTTTCACCTCTTCTATTCTTTGGACAACTTCATCATATTCCTGGTGAACTCTTAATCCGATTGTGTCCACTTCTTTTCTGATGCTTACTACTACTTCTTCTTGTATCTGTCTATTTTCTTTCATGCAATTTTCTTCAATTTTATTTACTCTTTCCATAAATTCTCTGTTCTTCTTAATATTTATTTCTATTTCTTGTTTTATATTTTCCATTATGTCCTGTCCCATTTTATTTTCTATTTTCCCCATGTCTTGTTTTATATTCTGACCCATATTTTCCATCTTCTCCATAAAACATCTCATCATTTCCTGGAGATCCATTTTAATTTATAAATTTTGTTTTAGGCCCTGTTTTTTTTTTCGAGCCCCACGTTGGGATGCCAATTGTTATGCAAATGTAATTCTTCTAAATACTTTTACTAAACTTTATTTTACTATTTTCACATTTGACATATTCCAAAAATTAACATTCTGACAACTTAAAAAATAATTAACATTCACATAAACTTCAAACTTTTTAATCTGTCAACACACTATCACCTTTTTCTTTTTCACATAATTTTTCTTTTATAATTTATTTTAAAATACTTACAAATTTTGCCCCATTTTAACATCATAACAATATATTTACTGGAAATATTACTTTGTACATCATTTTTCTTCAGGAACTATCCCTATGGTGTACCAGTTTACCAGGACTACCGAGATATGCTCATAGCCTTTTTAAACTGTATCGTAGCTTCTAAGTGGACTGTATAATTTGTGTTTTTGCCTTCCCAACTCCATTAACAAAAACAACAAACACCTTTTATTTAACGGTTTATTAAAAAATGTTAAATAAATAAATCACAGATTAACAAATTAACCATAAAATTACTTTAGTAAGTAATGAACGAACAACGCACAAATTATTAGTAAACGTATGTTTTAACAATCACTAAAACATATTAGTAAAGAAGTAAAATAATCACATCATTCAGAAAATATTTATAATGCGCGTTTTAGGTGTTTGTGAGTGATGATGATGCACTGATTTAAAAGTTTTCGAAGTCTGGACCTTTTCGAAGTTTTTTCCCGACCCGTCCGAGTATTCTAGAATTTAGTTGTTATCGCGTGGGCGAATCGATTTTGTTAAATGGGTAAGTTTTTTATGTCTGTCTCTTTCTCTCACGCTGAGAAGACAAGGATTAATTTGGTTGCGACGTTATGAGTTTTATGACGGACGTGACAATTTGCATGTTCCTAGAAAACATCCGTTAGAAATTCTGCGCTTCAGCGCTGTATCGAAATGGTATGAAATTGGCCTACATGACAAACTCCGCGTAATTCAAAACCGTTAAGACTTCTGTGTCTCTCGCGGTGTTGTCGGATTGTTTTTGATGCGATGTTGTCGATTTGAGTTTTTATCTTTAATTTGTTTTTGAAAATTAAACATGAGCTAAGCTGACATGACCCTTATCTTACCTGACCTCACCCTGTAAAGATATGTCCTTATCATATCATTTCACTTGTTCACACGCGAATTAATGTGTTTGTTATCCAGGTGACAGATTCTTTGCTTGTCTTTAATTTGTTTTGCATTCCTTTTATATCTCATCGATAAATATACAGTTCTAGATGTCACATCTGACACTAACTCATTTTCACAAAAAATGCGACATAAGTACCTTTTAATAATCAGCGATTCAAGTGTGAATGGATATCAAGTTTTCTGATCGAGATCTCCGTCATGGATCTTTTGTAAAAACAGGTGTCATCAGCAAATAACGCCAACTGCACTCACTCATGGCAAGTAATGTCATGTCAAGAACGTATAAATAAAATTACCACTTACCGTACTGATTATCAGACGTTTGACAAGTAAATTGTATGTTTTCGTTTGCGGTATAAATCTGTTCGTTGTTATTTTCATTCTTTTTTATATCAAATGATCAAATAACTTCAACGCCATGCCAATTCTAAAACCAAACAAAGGACGTATTGCTATTAAAGAGCGAAACAATTTTTTCATTAGATACCTACTTGATTACTGAAAGGCGCATCCAGTACTGAAAATTCCTCAGTAGCTTACAAAAAGGTTTTCTATTGCAACACTTGATGTTGATGTATTGTACGTTAAATCAAATAAAAACTCCTTCGCATACTTCACGCAAAAAAAAAAATGCCAATTGAAAAAGACGGAGGCATTTGCCCTCGAGCAACCCGAGCTAATTACTTTTATTGTTGACAAAACATGCCAGTTCAGGCTAAACCAATTATAAATCAGTAATTATTGCTTGAAGCCGGCAGACAAGTCCATTAAGTACGAGCGCTTCTATTGCTCGTCAAGAAAATCACTTTCAGCTCCGGTTCGAGCCTGCAAAATTGGTCTTTAGCGCCGATGAGACGTAAGATCAAGTCAGCGTGTCGTGCGCTTGTTAAAAGACCTCTTAACAGGGACTTAACTTACACCCGCGCTGTATCAAACTCGTAGGCGAAGTTGCCAGATACGATTGAATTTCATGAACTTTAAGAAATGCTTTGGGTCACCAGCCTTTAGATGTCATAATTAAATTAAGAAATATTTAGAAAACATCTGTATTGGGATCGTTGTTCATGATCGACATTAGAACTTTCTAAAAATTAGTTAAAAGTTAAAATGTCAAGACGTAATCATAGCATCAATCTTAAATTACTTTATCTACTAATGTCAAATAATAAACCAAAAATCAAACCGGAATTTGACCTTCATTATTCAATAGTGTGTTTGTAAAATTGATTTGATTGGTTAAAAAGCGTTGAATAGAGAAAATTCAACACTTTTAATAACCAATAATCATAAGGCAACTAAATTTAACCAATCAAGATCTAGAATGCATTTACATTTACTATGTAGCACGGCCTTTAATTTATACGTCAATGTCAAATTAAATTAATACCAGTAAAAGTCATTCACTAAAAACTATCAAATTTGTTGAAATGGATATTTTATTAATAGAATTTTACACCAAATCCATAAAAATAATACTAATAATCCAACAACATATGCTAGTTCTAGTAATTTCATATCAAATACAGATCACAATATGAATTTTGGTGTTGCAGATACAATTAATTTCTCGAATTGCAGCAATATAGCATAACTTTAAATTTTAATAACAAGTAAGAATTAATTTAATATAAATAAGCATTTATATTCGTATAATAGTTTCTTTATCATTTAAAAATGTTTTGTTCTTGATTTGATTTTATAGATATTTTTAAGGTATGAATAATCTATTATTTGTCGACATTAGTAGATAAAGTATTATATTCAACTCGTTGTGTGGTTATTTTATTACACTCGGATGATTACAACACTCGCTCGCAAGCTCGCTCGTGCTGCAAACTTCATCCGCATGTAATAAAATAACCCACTCAAACTCATTGAATAATATACTATTATCTACTAATGTCAAATAATAAACCAAAAAAACAAACCAGAATTTGAGTTTCATTATTCAACAGTGTGTTTGTAAAATTGATTTAGCCAATTAACATCAAGTACTACTGAAAATATTATTGAAAAAGGCGGAACAGTTTTGAATTTATAGTTTTTCAAGAGCGCTACCAACACTTCAATTACTTTATGAATTAAAAATAAAATACCGGGTACCCCAGAAGTTTCTGACCCATTTTAACTGCAAATATCTCGGAACTCAGAAACGATAGATGCGGTTTTCACTGAACAGTTTCTTTTTATATAAAGTTTTTTCAGTATAAATGTTTATTTAGTAAAATCTTATATAGGGCGTTTTAAAAAAACGGTCTTTTTCAAATGCAAATAACGTCGATTTTTTTAACGACACGCCCTATATATTTTTATTCTATCTGAAAGGTGAACTCTTTCCCTTTTCTGAAAATGTATAATATGTTGAAGTTTAGATGAAAAATAAGTGAGTTATTTGATTTTTAAGGATAGGCAGTTTTCGACCAAAATTTCTTCAACAATTTTTTTTGACAAAAATGTTTTCAACAATTTTTTTTTCTACTAAAACTTTTTTCAATAATTTTTTTTGACCTAAAATTTTTTTCGACCAAATTTTTTTCGATGAACTGTTTCCATCAAAATTTTTTTTCCTCTTTACAGTTTTTCCTCCAAATATTTTTTGACCCAATTTTTTTTGACAAAAACGTTTTTAACAATTTTTTTGACAAGTGTTTTTTCTATTAAAATTTTTTTCAATAATTTTTTCGACAAAAATTTTTTTACACAAAATTATTTTCGACCAAAATTTTTTTTATCCAAATTTTTTCCGACAATTTTTTTTCGATCAAAATTTTTTCGACCAAATTTTTTTTCGATCAAACTTTTTTCCATCAAAATTTTTTTCCCATTACTGCTTTTCCTCCAAATTTTTTTCAACAATTTTTTTGACAAAAATGTTTTTTCTGCTAAAATCCAATAAAACAAACTTGAAAAATATATACCAAATTGTACTAAAAATTAACATATAAATTATCTAATGGTAGATTTCTACATAACTGCCTACCCTTAAAAATCAAATAACTCACTTATTTTTCATCTAAACTTCAAGATGTTATACATTTTCGGATAGAATGAAAATATATCTGGTGTGATGGTTAAAAAAATCGACGTTATTTGCATTTGAAAAAGACCGTTTTTTTAAAACACCCTATATAAGATTTTACTAAATAAACATGTATACTGAAAAAACTTTATATAAAAAGAAACTGTTCAGTGAAAACCGCACCTCCCTATCGTTTCTGAGTTCCGAGATATTTGCAGTTGAAATGGGTCAGAAACTTCTGGGACACCCGGTATTTAACTGTCACTATATATATAGAAATTATATTTTTCCTTCCAGAGCCATTCTCATATATTACAAAGATTAACTTTTAACCATTTTGGTTCACTTGATTTTTAAATCTGGAACATCAGCATTTCAATTTAGGAAAAGTTATTCCATTACACAAGAAAAATGTCCGTAGAAAATAGAAACTTTAGATCCGTGACGGTTCCGTATGGATAATACAAAATACAAGGTAGTTCCACCTTGGAATATAAATTAGGGAAACAGGTCACATTTTTAGGTTCTATCAAATTAGATTTCGGAAAAATGGCTCTAATATAGCCCATTATATTTGTTGGGCAGGCACGAAACTCTATTTACAAATTTTATCCATTTTTTCTGGATCATCTGGAACCCTAAAAAAATAAATGTTTCAATCGGTGTAGCTCCTTTTATTAAAAGATAAATACAATAAACTACCCTAGGCAAATAACTAAAGGAACAATTACGTACAATATTACTTTATTCATTTTTAGTAAATAATGTTTTATACGCCAACCTAGCAACGCTCAAAGCGACATCATGCGGCACTGCCCCTAAGTTAACAGTTATGTTTGTTTACCTAAAATTCCGTTAGAGCGGCGCTCGTGTCAAGCGAAATCGAAATGAGCAGGCGTAGGTCGGGATTGATAAGCCCGACTGCATTCAGACGAGTCAAACGCCTCGTTTTTCACAGTTTGTTTTTGTTTTGTGTGTGGTTGTTTTTCGTGAAATTAATTTTAAGATGTCTTAAAATGCTTGTTAATCAATATACTGAAGCACCCCTTATTTTCCTTTTAAAAACACATTGTTAATAGGTTTTCTGGTTACAAACGTTTTCAATATTCTTTCTTCTTCATCTTTCTCCTCCCAATGTTTTTTTAAGTAGCAAAATAGCTAGTAACTTTCTATTTTTCCCTCTGCTCATTCCTTGGGCGGATCTAGGGGGGCTGTGGGGGCTGCAGCGCCCCCTACAGGCATGTTTTTTAATTTAAAGAAAGAAAGATTACAAGAAGCCGAGAAGTAAGGAGTGGATGAGAACAACCATGCGAGAAGATAGACTTGTAGCTGTCCCTCCGCTGAGCAGTGGATATTCCATAACCAACCGAACCCCCCCTCCCGGGTGGAAGACAGCCCCCCTCCCCCTGAAAATCGGCTGGAACCAGCCATGGCTCATTCTCACAAAATTTAAAATACTACTACGAAATTATACGTTCTCGTGGAAAACGGGAATGCGCAGCATAGTAGAAAATACAATTCTGCCGACGTGAAATTCTCTATTCAGTTCACGCGTCGTAATAGATACGCTGCTTAAGGAAACCCGCCTTTACCCCTAATATTAACTCGGGCTACTCCCCTGAAAGAAATCATTTGATATACTAATATAATGAAATTTTAACCAAAACACTACTGGCAACGTTGGTTTTCTCTACCAATTTTCATTCGTATGTTTGTTAATTAGAGTAAGTTGTTGACAGTCTTAGATTTTAAATAGAAATCAAAGGCCGTAAACAACGTTGAGCTTATTTATGTGAATTTCCAAGATCACTAGAAATCATCGAGATGAAACACGTGCTTTCGACCTAAAGATACTACAACAGGAAAAGGATTTTGAGTTTTTACAGTTTTTTTTTTGGTATGGTAGCGATTAAACTTCAGCCGGAAGAAGTTGAAATAATTATAACCGAAAAGTAAAAATTATAGACAATTATCGTGGCATTCACTATCTGAAAAGTTTATAACATGTTAAATCAGGAAAAGTATGTTATAATAATGATGCACTGCGAAGAATTTCTTTTACCAATCTTGTTTATAGATCGATTTTATTTACAATTTGTTAATAACTAACAATAAGTAAATTATTTGCCATTAGGAAATGTAACATCTAGAAAGTACCTCAGCGGGTAATTCCTTTCAATAGAATAATTAAATTACAGTAATTACTCCTGTTGAGAACAGTTTAAGAATAGAGAGATCTATAACCTATTTAACAATAATCCAGATAAAAACATTTAAGTCTACGTCTCAGTACTGGTTGAGTCAATTTACGTACAAGAATGTTAAAGTGGTTAATGTTTTTTTTTTGTTATCCGTACAGGAAGTTTTACTGTTTCCTTGTCTGAAGCATCCTTACATCAGCCTTCAACCTCCAAATGTTATGTTTAGTTCCAAGTTACTGTGGTTTTAGTGACGCTACTTCTATAATTTTCAAAATAATGGAAAAATATGAATTTCTTCTGTTAATAAACATTTTTAATGAGAAAATACTAGTACTACTATTCAAAAGAAGTAAAGGCTTGACAAGCGTTATTTAGACTATGCTCTATCGATAGAAATGTGGTTTGCCAATTTTGACAAATGCTAAATGCTCTGGTGACCAAATTCGGCACTTGTTCCAGAAAGCATAACAAAAGTCCACAGAAAGACGACAGTGAGGTTAGGTTCCAATAATGTTTGCAGCAAGAGGTTAAAAATCTTAGATCATATATGCTTCGCTAGATACGGCATCCTATAGTGTTTGTTTGGCTCTAGGGGGGTAAAGACGAGAGGGGGTGAAGGGGCAATAGCGTACCATGATACAGTGGCGTACCATTCGGAATATTTTGGTACAGTGTAATATATTGTCATATTTATACAACACATTTCATTTTCTAAGGATTAAGTGACTGTAGGTTACAGTAAAATGGGAATTAATGTGAATCGAAAATAAATAAAATAGCATGCATACGAAAATTGTTTGGAATGGGAATAATCTGAGAGGTTGGAATACCATCATCTTGCGCTTCTGTAAATATTTTTTTATAGCAAATTAAAAATCCCATTGATTATAAACTCGTTAATATAGAAAAAACAAAATGAAATGTTGGTAGGTATATTAATACAAAAGATACCTACGTCAAAAATGAACCTTCATATAGATTAGGTTGAGTAATAAATGAAAAATTTACTGATTAACATGGTTTATTTTAATAAAACATAAATTGACATACAATAGATAGATATTTAAACAATTCATTTACAATTCAAATAAAGTATACATAATTTATGTTTAGTTCTTATTTTCACTTTTTTCCTATCCAACAACACGCCTATGGAATACATACCGATGACAGCACCTTTCTCAAATTTGATGTTGTACACTTAACAAGGCTTTGGCATTTTGTTGAGAAATTCGACCACTGTTCTCTAAACTAATTGTACCTAGCAAAAACTTTCAAAAAACTATAAAAATACACAAGATTGGCACAATAATTCCCAAAAAACAGAATATCTGACATCTGTCAAAATTTACGATATGAGCGGGTATCGTCGAAATTTGAAATCGACCAATCAGTGGGATGGTACTCTAACTCCCTCCTGTACACCACAACAAATAACCTGAATACCGTATCTAGCGTAGCATATATGATCTAAGTTAAAAATCGTTCCATTTATATGTAGAAAGTAACACTAGCTAAAATTGGTTAAACAATACTTTTAAAAAGATTTATAAAATTAAAATTGTATGAACACACTTCTTTTAAAATTCTTAAGAAACTCGTGAGATTGACTACTAAAATGGCGCTAACAATTAACATTGACAATATTGACAGAAACAATGCCAAAAAATAACATCTTGGTTTTTGTAATGACAAAAATAGCTTTAAAAAGTGAGTAATAATCAAATAATAAAATATCCAGAGCTATCGTGAGAAACAGGGACGATTAAACTCCATCACGTGACGTTATAACATTTTAATTTATGGATGACCACGAATATCCAACACGGCTTATTTATTTTACCTCCAAGTCTAAAACGACATCTCGCATTTAATAAAGTAGTATACTTTTCCATATTTGCAGCTAATTATTTTGTCACATCGGAAACATGACACTCTGTTTCTTGTCATTTAGTTTACATAACTAGCCTTAAATGGCCGACGATCATAAGCATAAAATCGAATGTCTGTTACGTCAGTTGAATATTCAGTCTTGATTTCTTTTGTTAATACAGCCATTTCGAAATTTATCACGTACTGCATTTGAGTTATGCTGAAAAGCTGTTCATCTGCATTGAGAATTCTTTTTTCTCCGGGGACAGGACAATGATGGGATTTAATGTTTTTAGTGTAATCCCGGGGGAAATTACTTATGGCGTTTTTTAGCTTATTAATTGTAGTGTCAACAACTTCTTTATTTTGCTCGTGATTCATTGACATGACGGAGAGCGAGGGGTTATTGTAGTTTTTTATTATGAGATTATAACTTTCCATTTATGTCTGTGTTAATATTAATTTATTATTTGCTTTATACTTATTTATCAGTTGCCTCTATGTATATTATTTTTCTTAATTTTTGAGTTCACTCTACACAATATTCTTACACTATCGTCGTACTGAAAAATTCTGCAATAGAGTAAAGTAAAATTAAACAAAAATAGAAGAAGAAAAAAGAATCCACAAAGTCACAAGGTGCAATGTCTGGCTATATTACAACCAACCAAAAATTTATTAGTACTAACATGCCACTATGAGATAATCGCCTATTTACTATATTATACACAATTTTTTGCTTATTTTCATTATTTTTTCTGTTTAAGAATGTTTTTCTTATATTTCTAATTTATACAAGCAGAAAAAACTCGCCTAAAGCCGATTATTATGATGACTATCTTTTGATCTTTTAGTGGTACTTATAGTGGAAAATAGACTATGGAAACTTAAATAGAGAAGAATTAACAAACGCAAAAATTAATATAGATAAATTACACGAGGATATAAATAACTAGTTGAGAATGCTCTTCTAGCATTGCCATAGAGCGAACAAATTGTAATGAAAGTATTAATAAATTTTAGATTGACAGTTCTTATTCTAATCAATCAATGGCCCCCCTAGAGTTCTGAATAGTTGATATTGGTTCAGCAACTAGAGTCTGGATATGCAAGTAAACCTTTGATTGATTTTCAACAAGAAGAAAACACACGTTATACAAACCAAAATTATTCGTTGTATTGAATATTTTCTCAAACACTCGATATTTATTTACGTGTCAAGCTTGGAAAATGAAACTTTACAGGGCGAGCATGCAAGTTTCAGGGCGAAAGTATGCGAGCCCTGTAATTACACTTTCTGAGTGTGGCGCGTACAATATTTTTTGTGCAGCCACCAATAACTTGACAATAATGTAGGAACAGAATAATAATAATAATACACAAAGTGCATCAAAACGTCAAAAACATCTACTGACAGATGGCTACGGTATTGTCATGGCAACTGTGATATTTAACATACCCTTCGAACATTCTCTTTGGCTAGACGCTGGTATTTTGTCTTTAATGAAAATTTTGACATAAGAGCTCGGGAAAGTATGTACTTTGCCGAGCAATTATGTCACTTTACTGATCAGTTATGTCAATTTTCCGATCTAGACCGGCAACGACGCACTTTCCGAGCTAAAAAATGATCGGAAAAACGCATTTTTCAAAGTGGCGGCACAAAAACATTATTAACGCCCATGCGGACATTGCGATCAATGAAGAATTAGTTGTTGATAGATTTGCCAACAGTGGCCAAAGGCATATGGATGTATAAACATTAATTCGATAAGTTTCTGTTGAAGGTGTTTTAGTTTTGGAAGTTTATGATTAGAATTGTGGATTTGTGTTTTTGTTTGTTTCGTCACATTTTTATCCATTTTATTTATGTTATTGTTCTCTGGTTTCAGTTGTTTCAAGTATATTTGCAAACAGTAGCGAAAGGCATATATATTTTGTTTCATGAACAATAATTTCAAGTTTTTGTTCCCAGATGTTTTATTTTAGAATTATCGAAATGTGTTTTTGTTTGTTTTGCCATGTTTTATTCCATATTATTTATATTATTGTTGATAATGTTCACTGGTTTCAGTTGTTTTAAATAAAATATATATATATATATATATATATATATATATATATATATATATATATATATATATATATATCATTTCATTCCTATGGATTTTATCACTTTGGTTACAAATTTCCATTAACTGATGCCCCCACTCCCTAGATCCGCCACTGCTGTATGTCTACTTTAAATTCAATATCATTTTAAACTTCAAAATTTTCATATTTTGGACCCCATTTTGAAGGTGTTCCCGAAAAGGTACGGAGGGGCACATCAAACGCTAAGCTTACTTTTCGATGCTCTATCAAAATCTGAAGTCAGAATTTCATAAACACAAAAAACAGACACAGACACACACAGAAATCGAATTCAGATACCGAACAATTTGTTCGGTGAAAATGGAGGCCATAGAAAAACTAAAAATTATATAACATTGATATTTTTACACCAGACGATAAAATATATGAAAAAAAAAGAATAATAACTAAAAGAAACCTGCTTAAGGAAATAAAGCAGTCCTTGACAAATCCCAGGGAAGGAAATATAGGAATTTTTCTGGAATATGACAAATGGAAATAATTATGATAAATGAATGAATACGGAAAAATAACCAAAACGAAAATAATTTTAAAAAAGTTGGACCTGCAATAATAAGCAGTCGCAAAACATAAATCATTTAAAAAAACATACAAAACAAAAACCAAAAAAAAGACAAATAAAGAACAAAACGTTCATAAGAAACCAATAATAGGCAAAATAGTGGAAGGTCAATTAGGGTAATTTCTATCAAATTATTGACTTAGAAAAAGTCTAAGAAACGCGAGGCTTTATTT
Source organism: Crepidodera aurea (assembly GCA_949320105.2). Classification (NCBI taxonomy): domain Eukaryota; kingdom Metazoa; phylum Arthropoda; class Insecta; order Coleoptera; family Chrysomelidae; genus Crepidodera; species Crepidodera aurea. Next base: position 59,790,136 of record OX439474.1, on the reverse strand, counting down.
TACCAGCACATCATACCTGTATGGCAGCTTTCACACTTGGCAGCACGGTAACGACACGACATGGAGTAGGGATAAATTTACATTGAAAGCGATGTAGTGGCTTCGTCAATTTCAATGTAAATTCATCCCTACTCCATGTCGTGTCGTTACCGTGCTGCCAAGTGTGAAAGCTGCCTATGGCGGAAGTCCAAACTTTTTTGTTCTAAACTAGCTGCTCGTCCCGGCTTCGCACGGGTGTATTAATGAAAAAAATCTGTTGTGTCGCCACAAGACTTTCCCGGCAGTTATAAAATAAACATTAAAAAATTAATTTGGTGTTAAAATTAAAGTCCAAATCAAATGACATTTGATATTTCGTTTCGAATTTTTTTAAAGTAAAAATTACATTTGAAATATTATAAAAGGAAAGACATTTCACATGTCAAAAAAAAGTAAAACAATTTTTTAGGGTCGCAATTTTGTTTACTTTTTCTTTGACATGTCAAATATCATTGCTTAGTTTTAAAATTAAGGAATGAAAATTTCAAGATGTATTTACAAGCCAATAAGGCACCTAAATGCCAAATAAAAACTTTAGGTCTTTTATTTTTTTTGTAATGTACATAGGGCTACTGCGCTCCCTGGTGGGGTGATTTCAACCAAAAACAAGCGGTTTCATTCCGCGATGATCTGATACCCACATACCAAATTTCAGCTCAATCAGATCAAGCGTTTGGACGCTACGGGTTGAGATTTTTTCGTAAAAAAAATGTAGGTTAGGTTCAAAATTAAGATGTATTTACAAGCCAGTGAGGCACCTAAATATCAAATAAAAACTTTAAGTCTTATATTTTTTGCGATGTACATAGGGCTCCTGCGCCCCCTGGTGGGGCGATTTCAACCAAAAACTAATGGGTTCAATCCCCGATACCAAATTTCAGCTCAATCGGATTAAGCGTGCGGACGCTATCGTGGAAGAATGCAGACACACAAACAGACAGACGGACAGACTTCCATCTGGAAATCATTTAATCGTCTTAGGGGACCTTAAAATGGATATATCCGTCGTTATCTCAATTTTTTTAGCGCGTTCATAATACTTTCCCTTTGCGAGGACCGGGAAAGTAAAATGAGATCAAATCTTCCCTTTACAGTACCATGTTATGAAATAAAATGACAATGAAATAATTTCGACCACAATTGATTGCAATGCTTTGTGCCGATATTATTTTCTTCTATCTTTGTATCTAAATCAGAATCGGTTTTTGTTTTTGTATTTTTAATTTCTTCTTTAATATCTTCATGAATCATTTGTCGTTCTGTAGCAGCATTTTTACCTGTAATTGATGAAATTTGTCTTCCTTCTGAAAGATTTACTTGAATTTAAATTCGTTGTACTAAGAATACATCGCTCCACAGAGAGAGAAATTTTTTGTTAAGTATAAAAATAAATTAAACCAATATTTTTACGTAAAGTTTTAAAAATATTCATTACCGTAACTCTATAAGCAATTTTAGTCCGTAACACTTTTCAGATAAATGTTAATTTAAACTTTACTCAGTTATTATCTAATGAGAGATTTAATGAACGTTTTATTTGCTGGCTGTTAATATTACATGGATAATGTTTCTATATTCTAATTTTACTAATTAAAATTCAGTCAATATATAGTTCTTAATATAAACTTCTTAATTAAAAATAAGATATTCGAAGAATTTCCTCACTACATGGTTGCAGTAACTTCCGATAGTGTCCATCGCGCTGCATAATTGAAGAGAATTCCTTTAAATTTTTTTAATGAGTTCTAATTCGAATTAAATATGCAAAACATCGTACGGTGTGTATAAATTACGAACAATTCCGTAATAAATCAGAGAACAATTACAGGAATAGAAGAGAAGGCGAACTTGAATATAAACATTTTTCTTGAAATAGTGCGGTTTGCAAACGTTGATCGGTTGACACAGGAAATGCGTTTATTTCTCGATAGGAATATCTAAATACTGATCTTTCAAGAATATTTCTAAAACTATTCAGCGAGTGTTGTTTTAAAGATAAATTATCTTGTCAAAGGTCTTAAGAGTAAACCAAACCCCTTAAAATCATTCTAAACCTTTAGTTTTAGTCTGATTTTTGTGAAATTTTCAGAAAAGACTAAACCAAACCCCTTAAAATCATTCTAAACCTTTAGTTTTAGTCTGATTTTTGTGAAATTTTCAGAAAAGACTAATAATTACAAAACTTAGGGTGGAGACCCGTTGATTTTTTTGTAAACCTTCCAAAAGTATTTATTTTGTTAATTTTAAATGGAAAATCGCAAAAAGCAGGGTCCGCGCCATTCTGTATTAAATCTATGAAAATTTGCTTTAATAAATATCAAGTAGTTTTTAAATAATATGCTTTCCCACCCTTTTCTTAAATATCTTTGCTGCCTCATTGTTTCAGAAATTTAAAGCTATCGAGAAACATTCCATCGCCAAGTGTTCCCAGTGGGAAGCATATAAATACAATTTTATATTAGAAAATCCTCATAAAATAGAAGTGAAATTTGCTTTTCACAAGAGCTACGGATTGCTCTTAATGTCCATATATTTACAGTCCAAATAAAAGCATTGTAGAAAATTTAATGTAAACGACCGTTGGGAAAACGTAACAAAAACAAATTATGTATTGTATGTTTCAAATCAAATCACTGTCTAAATACCTGCTTTACCAAAAAATTGTGTGGCATAAACAATTGTGAATTTAAACATCATAATTTACTACATAAACAAATAGAAAATCTAACAGAAAATGTCACTTTAGAAAACCAGGAACCAGTCCAATTTCAACAGCAACAATTTTTTCTAATATAGTAATAGTTGAGCCTTCATCCAACAAAGCATAAATAAAGTGGCTACCTTCAAAACCATATACATAAACTGGAATGGTTCTGAGGAGAATTGCAGAATTTTTAAGCTGCTGAATTTGGACGGACGAATCAGAAGAATTGCCATTACAATATGGTAATTTACGGTCAATAACTTGGACAGACATCAACTCAGCACTTTATTACCCTCAGGTAAACTATTGGACCCCTCGTAGATATATCAATTCAGCACTTAATGACTTAATACTTATACCTTTAATTCTTGTTAATTTGAATTTATAAGTAATGCCTGTTAAAGGAAAGCAGTAAATGATATTTGCAAACGGTCATCAAAAATTCTTCATACCTACGGAAATTTCGACTGCACAATTTAAAAGAAAATTTAACAACAACAGATTTGAAGTATATTCGAACCTGTAAGAGCCGCAACAGATTAAAGATGAATGCAACAACAATACCAAAAAGCTTGCAAGAAGTACACGAAGCTCTAAATAAAATGGATTTGGTTATAGATTGATTACTAAAACGTATGTTTCTCTTTTTAGACATTTATTGATATTGTCAAACAACTTAAATTTTTATTTAAATCCACAAAAGGTTGTAATAGATTTTGAAAGAGCCGTTCACAACGCTGTTAAAGTTGTTAGCCCGAAAACAAATTTTTTTGGCTGTCGATTCCACTTGGAACAATGCTGGTATCACGGCTTCAACATCTTTTTGACTTACCATTTCTTAACCCCGAAAGTAAGTGAATGTTTTGTGAATCATTTTATGTCCGAAATTCCCAACTCTTCGGCATATATCAAATTCATATCTTTGTAAAAACTCTTATTGAATTTCAGTGTTTAGTACACATTAAAATATAGAGTATTAATACTCCTGTCATGGTAATAACAAAAAAAGTTAGAGAGGCATTAAAATTAACAAATAAAAAAATATTAGAATTAAATAATGGAGAAATTATTGTATTTACTTAATGTTATGTGAATCAAAATTTTATTTTATTTAATTTTCTTCGAAATATTTATAGAAAAACATGCCAATGCACTCTTACAAATAAACTCAATTTTAACTAACGTATCGTACTTTTCTTATTAGGATTAAAGGATTAAAAAGATTTATTAAAACAGGTAAAAGTGCCCAGTTGATGTATCTACTTTTATTGCCTTTAAGGGACGGTGCTCAGTTGAAGTCTACCCCAATAACTTGCCTTCTTAACATGCAAACTTTTAAATCTTCATTAGAAGGAGAATACTTATTTTTTACTTCCTTTACGTCTAAGCCTAGGTCTTCGACACAATCATTTTTGGAGGTAGCTTTCCCTTATACCCTTTGTCTACCACTTCCGATAGATTACATCGATCTTCTTGGTTATTATCTTTACATTTCGCTAACCAGTCTGTAACCTCTTGCTTCTCGCTGATACAGCTGCACAAATCTTCTTCATCTATGTTATTTACGCTTGCTGCTTCATCTACTTTCAATTTTTCTATAGCTATAATTTCCATTATTTTTCTTTTTGCTTCTAATTCTAGTTCCATCTTAGAAACCGTACTTCGTCTACTTTGAACTGCAGTTCTGAATTTTATCTTTATTTTTATGGCATTTTAAAGACTCGTCTATTGGTGTTCTTCACTTGTGACCGTATTTTGATCTTTATGTCCAATAGTCTCTAAATCACGTTCAGTTTGGGCTTTAGCGCGTCGTCTGGTATTGTATACCTTCCTAATTGCCATAACATTGACTGATAGATTTTATTGTATCTTAACGCTTGATGGACCAAATGCAGCGGTCTGTTGCGTGACTGTAAGATGGTTTTCGTTATTATTTCAAAGAAAGGCTATATACCGCATGTCTAACAAAGAGGTAATACACAAAATAATTAAAACTGTTTATAGTTTTCAAAATATGCGCATTTTAATTTTATATTATTATTATCATCATTTAATAGGTGTTTTGGTTAATAACATCGATTTTGCGTTACTAATACACTTGGAAGGTAAATATATGCCATCAAAAGCCATCAGTTCTTTATTAATTGTCATTGTGCCAAAAACATAGTTGTTCATAACTTCAAATATGTCGAATTTATTATCAGAAAAAGACGTTTTGCGGGGAAGTTTAATAACCTTCCTTCGTTTTAAGAAAACGACTGCTGAATGTTATTGGTTTAAATGCTTTAAGAGCGTTGATTTTGTAAAAGTCAAGGAACATCCTGGACAGCCAAAACAGTTTGAAGATGCAGATTTGCAAGGATTATTGGATGAAGACGTCAAAACAATTGGCATAAGCATTAAACGTTAAACAGTCCACCATTTCCGAACGTCTACACGCATTGAAAATTAGAAAATTAGTCTACACCCCATACAAATTAGAGAAAAAGCGAAAAGGCACTTATAAAATTTTTCTTGCTAAAATAGAAGTAACAGGTAATGAAAAGTGGATCTATTTCGATAATCTAAAGTGTGAAAAATCATGAGGAGACTCAGGCCAGCCTTCGCCGTCACAAATAGTGAGGAATATACAGCTTTGCGGCATATTTGATGGAATAGTATAGGAGCTGTGTATTACGAAAAGCTGAAACCTGGTGAATCGATTTCTGGCACTCGATACCGACAACAATTGATATAGTTGAACCGAGCCTTAATGAAAAAAGGACCAGAATACGGTCAAAGACATGATAAAGTAATTTTCAACTTGACAATGTTCGGCCCAATGTTGCAAAATGTGTCAAAAACTATTTAAAAAAACAAATGGGACAAAAAAATATTTTTTTGATTCTCCAGTGGTATAGTAACAGCTCGACCAGACTTTGCATATAATTACAAAATTAACTGTTTAAAGTTTAAACATTTTATATTAAGAAATATAAAAGATACATAATGTTACATAGGCGCTGTGCGTCACTCTGTATACTGATACTTACCTGGACTATGCGCTTGATTAACTTAATAGGGTAAAACATTGATGTCATTATTCATTTGTTATAAATGTCTTTACTGGATGGAAAGTTTTGATTTTACTTTGTTCAAAAGTTGTATTAAGAGCAAACCGAACCACTTGAAAAATTTTAATAACCTTTTAAGCCTTTAGTTTCAGTCTGATTTTTGTGAAATTTTCAGGAAATACTAATAATTATAAAACTTAGTGAGGAGAAACCTTGATTTTTTTGTAAACCTTCGAAAAGTATTTATTTTGTTAATTTTAAATGGAAAGTCACAAAATTTGCTCCTATTTGTTTTAATAAATATCAAGTAGTTTTTAAATAATATGGTTTCCCATTTTTTTCTTAAATATCTTTGTAAAGTGCTGCCACATCGTTACATACATTTAAAGCTGTCGATAAATATTCCATCGCCAAGTGTTCCCAGTGGCGCGCATATAAATATAATTTTATATTAGAAAATTTTCATAAAATAGAAGTGAAATTTGCTTCTCACACGAACTCCGGTTGCCACTTAAGAAAATATTGAAATGGCCATTAATTCAATAAAAACTATTCAACCAGAGTTACTTGTAAACAAATTGAAAATATAATAAAACGTTTTCAAATTGATAAACAGTTTTGTTCGTGATATTTATCCCAGATAAACGAAATGCATAAAAACAGTATTTAAAAAAAATATGTAGTCTGTTTCATCTTCGCACCTGTAACGGTTGTCACCGTAATTAAATAAGTTGTTTTTTAACCTCAAACAATGGTACAATTTACTCCTAATAGTGTCCTTTTAGGGCGGTGTTAATTGGGTTGAAATTCTACTTGCATGGAATTTTAAATAACCACATCCTTTTGTACTACGATCCTGTAATGCTTTTATTTAAAAATAGTCTTAATTATGCACGTTTTTAGTATAATAATCGTCTTTTTGATGTCCAACTCTATAATCTTCATTCTAGCCGGACCTTCAGAAAGTACTCGAGAACAACATTTATGTACAAAGTACAAAACAATGATTTAAGATTCATTTGTTTAGAAGAAATACACACAGGACCATAAGGACCTAATTACATGATTTCTCTTTCCTAAAACCAACTAGAAACTAAAGAAATACATTTATACATACCACTATATATACCAGCGATACATGTATATACAGATTATACCAAAAAAGAAAAAAGTAAGAAATCAAATAAGTTATTAAATAAATAAAATTAAGTCATTAGAGATTTTTAGCAAATTAGATCTCCGCTAACGTTAACGCTAGCGTTAAAGTAACGAGTAGAGAGTTGAAGTGCTGCCAGGCACGTAAACGTTTTGTTCACAGAAAACAACATAAAAGCAATATGTTAGGGTTAACGGTTGACATCCACATACGCACATGAACACTTCAACTCAAATTTTATACATAAACGTTATATTTCGCATGTTAACGTCTACGTAAAGGTTTACGTACTGTAATTAATTCAACTCTCTTGTAACGGCAAGTGTAAAATATAGTTATAGCAAAGTTCAGAAACTTTAACTTTTACCGTGGTTTTACTTTGGTCTGTTAACGGTTACGTCAACTATTGTTTATTTCTTAATTTTATGGTGTACTTATTTGTTAATGGCAATACTTTTTAATTATTGAAGTCGTTCTATTATCTCATAAACCAAAATCAATTTTTTTACTCCGAAATATCAAATGCAAATGTCAGGAAGGTCCTCCAATAGGAAGTCCCTATTCCGTATAACGTATCACTTTAAAACATCTACTATTTTCGCTAATCTAACGTGTTCCGCTAGATTTGCGATATTCAACATTACACTTAGGCATGCGCAGATTGATAATCGACAGTAGCGGTAGCGGAGAAGTGCTGAAACTCTCTATTGAAATAGCAACAAACGTTTTAGACCTGGGTCGATCATTATTGAAAGAAAAAAAATTAGGGTAGATTATAAGTACATTAAGAAAAATTGAGACGACTGAGTAAAAGTACCGGAATAGTGGGGTAGCTAAATAGACGTTTTGAGGGTTGGATATTGGTTTTTACTATTTGTGGCTGAAATATGCATCCTATCGAAAAAAGTTTATTATAAAAGTTGTAGACAATTAAAAAATCTAAAACTTTTTTATTAATGGTTTTTCAACATAACCTGAGAATTATCGAGAAAAACCCTAAAAACCGTTTTTTTGTTCTTCATTTTTATCTCTCGCAAAAATATTTTTTTTATTAAACTTGATGAAAACGTCATTTTTTGTGTTTTAGCTGAAATTTTTTAAAGCAAAATATTTACTTTTACATTTTATACAAATTTAAATTAAACTATATATTTTTTTTCATACCATCTTAAAGTTGAAGTTTCAACAAAGAAAATGAGCACTGATAAAGTTAAAAAATTGAACCACAAGCCCCATTTATTTGGAATATTAGGTATTTTCTTTGGTCAGATATGGTTATAACACTAATATAAATATTTTATAAAATACGTTTAATTGAAAACTGCACACACATGTCAATAGGTAGATAGATGACACGACCTTGCAGGCCAGTTGTGAAATTCACCTCTGCCTATTAAGTGCTTTTTATTTAAAAATTTTATGAAAATTTGTTATTTCTCTCTCAGAATGTTTCAATATTACTATTTGTATCTGAAATTTTAAATATCTGTCTGAAGTGATAATTCTGCCACGAATATGGACCTGTGGTTACATTTTTAAATACAATTCTGACATACAAATTAAGATAGTAAGATTTTGATGGCTGTATTTTAATTATTTTTAAAGTTGACAACATTTTTTTTTATATTTTATATCCTGAAATTTCCAAAATATTTGGTTTTACATTGAAATTTGTAATAGTAGAATTTGCGGAAAAATCAAATACATTTATTGTAACTTAATTTTTTTCCGTTTTTTCGAATCTGTCAATTCTCAATATTTGTTATTAGTAATTTTAGTATCGCTGATCTAGAATCTATTATTTGTAATTTTTTATTTCAGATGAAAAAACTTCTTATACTGAAAACGGGAGGAATAAAAAAAGGCATAATATATATTTTTTTATTTTGTATAAATAAATAACCCCATAAGGGGGATATGGACTTTTCGTGTATTTCTCGAATGCTGTTTTAATGACATAATCCGGTCAATTTAGACATGTAAAGGTGCAAAAATTCGCATAGAGCTAAAAATTGGTAGGAATGTTCGGAGAACCATTATATGTAAAATCTGAAAAGTTCCCATCGATCATGTACCTGGAAAAAAATGTATTCAAAGTCAAAGGTCACAAAAACGGGGTTTTCGCATTTTTTAGAAAAGTGTATGTATACAATTTTTTGATAAAACTTACCATTTCGCTAAAAAACGCGAAAAACCTATTTTTGTGACCTTTGACCTTACATTTTTTTCCAGCTAGAAGATCGATGGGGACTTTTCAAATTTTACATATAATGGTGCTCAGAACATTCCTACCTATTTTTAGCTCTATGCGAATTTTTGTAGCTTCACTACTATTTCTAGGTCTAATTTGACCGGACTAACATAAATTTTGGAAAACGTATCAAAAGTCAATGTAACATTTTCACCGAATAAATTGTTCGGTATCTGAATTCGATCTGTATGTGTGTGTTGATTCTTTGTGTTTATGAATTTTAAAATTCTGACTTCAGATTTTGATGGATCATCAAAAAGTACCCTTAGGGTTTGATATGCCCTCCATACCTCTTCGGGAACACCTTCAAAATATTGTCCAAAATATGAACATTTTTAAGTTTAAAATGACATTGAATTTAAAGTAGACATACAGTAAATAACGATTTTGGTAAGAGTGAGTAGACTGTGGCTGTATTGATTAGAATAAGAACTGTAAATCTAAAATTTTATTAATACTTTCATTACAATTTGTTCGGTCTATGGCAATGCTAGAAGAGCATTCTCAACTGGTTATAAATCCAAACACTAAGCGAGTTCCCCACTTTAAAATTCCTCATTCTTCATTGGAATAACTTGTACATGAAGCTAATAATCACTAAATTGTCATAATTGGTTTAAATTGGTCTAGATCCTAGCAGAGAAAATTAATTATGTCAGTACAGCTAAAAACATTCTCCCGCAAAATGCATATACAGGAAAAATTAAAAAATGTTTTATTTAATAAACATAATTGCTAATGGAATTCAAACTTTCCACCTTCTCGCCCATCACCTCACCAAAAATTCTTACCATCTCGTCGAGTAGCAACCCCGCGGGATCACGACGGCCATGACTTATGGAGGATGGCTCCAAAGGCCATAAATAATCTCGAGTTGCATCCCCGGCTCTCTCCAGATACAATCTCTGACCTCAGAGCTCAGATATATACCAACAGAGTACGCCCACGAATACCTAGACAACTAAATCAGTTAGGTTCGAGATATAAGTCGAGATATGACTGCTGCTGTGTTTGCTGTGTTGCCTTAAAATGCCGTTTAGAGCACGATGTGATGCTTTGTTGGACGCCAACCAACATGAAAAGACATGTGGATGGCTTTTGCATCCATCATTGTTGAGTTAGAATAAAGATCTCGCCAGGAGTCACTGATAGGGACAACACCAACCTTTTGCATTATTCAAAACTGAAAATTGACTTTGTAATACAATAAGATTGCTTTATTATGCCGACGATTTTAGATTTTATCTTTATTTATATTTTATTACTGTATAATACAAATATAGGTGTTGCTACATTGGATCTTACAAGTGGATACTCAAAAGATTTACATAATAGATTTAGCATAAAATTTAAAACATATATTTAAAAGAAATTTCACGGTTTAGAAGTAATTAAATAAAAATCACTCTCAATATTTCTACAGTGATCACACTGAACCAATTTGAAAACTAAACAACAAAGTAAATAAAATTCACAAAAATATTCATGTGAAAATGGGCCAACCTCTTGGCTGACTATTAGCAACAATATTTTTGAAATCTAAACGAACGCGCAATTTAGTTTTTAGAAAGATTTTCACATTTTGGGAGGATATAATTTTAAAATTTTATTTTTTTAATTACGTACTTTTGGTTTGATTATTTTTGAACTTGTTCCGCTTTTTTGTATCTTCTTCTTTGCTTCGACCACGTTTTTTCTTTAACTTTTCCCACTATGTTGTGTCATGTTTATTATGGTCGTTAGACAGATAAGAGTCTATTGTATCCTAGTATAGCACTCATTTCACATTCAGTTCTGATCATAAAAGGACATCGGGGCGGAGCTTTAGGGAGACACACCCTTCACCCGTAGTGTCCTGTATCAGGATCAGGACGAACTGTTTCAACTTTATACTATACAAGAGTCCATATCGATGATCGAGATTCGGATATTTGCCACTTTGCTTACTTCTACTGTATACACTACTCCACAAAATATTTGGGTTAAAATACTAACAAGGATAATTACTATATCAGATATTCTTTAAAGAGTCATCCATTTAATAGATATTATAGTATTTTTAAGCAGTGACGTAACATGATAAAATCCTGCGGCGTTGTCAGGTAGAATTTGTTTTCGTTCGCTTAAATATAAAATTGTGACAGTGTTCTTTCTTTTTTCCTAGCTTGAATATAAGTACATCTAATGTGCTATCAACTTTAAAGTGTTATTAATTAAATTATAACTTGATTGAAGATTGGAATAGATTTAAAAAAGAACTGCTAGTCTATAGAACAGTGATTCTCAACCACTGTGCTGCAGCACTTTTATGTGCCGCCAAATTCTTCCAATTTATACCACTTATACTACAACTTCTAATGTCCAAACTATTTAATTTAAGGGTATGAGTACGTATTTCGTCTTTGTAAATAAGTTGGAACACTAAAGGGCATTAATCTTATTTATTGGATTTAAATATCATTACTTACGCGTGGAAGTGGAAAATAATTTCTCCACGGCCACTACTGAATGTAGTTATTCTGAAACCACTTATAATAACAGAAAAGAAACATTCTCGCTCTTGAGATTGAATAGTATATTCTGTAACAAGGTTGGAATGAGAATTTGACACGAGTGGAGAATTCCGAACGCGAGCGAATGCGAGCATTCCAACAGAGTAACAGACTGTACTTTCTCCACGGCCACAGAAAGTAGAAATTAAATATAGTAAAATGAAACATCAATCTCTCAACATTGTGTAGGTAGTATTTTTACATTCAAGCTTGGATTTTTGCGGTAGCAAACTTTGAGTTATATTATCAGCATATATTTTTATTTCTGGAAGAGTATTTTCAAATTCTACATCTGAATCGTTTGATTTTCTTCTCCTTTTTAATAAATTAAAAGTTTTTACAAACCAATATTAAGACCACGTCAACTAATACTGACAGTTAATTTGACATTCATGGCAAACCTTATTTTTGTAAACAATCACGGAATACAGATTCTAGCTCTAGTGATAGAATGTAATACATATAAAATACATAAGAGACAAATGTTTCAGAATTTTCTTTTAATCTCAAGAGCGAGAATGTTTCTTCTACATTCAGTAGTGGCCGTGGAGAAAGAAAATTCTGAAACTTTTGTCTCTTATGTATTTTATATGTATTACATTCTATCTCTAGAGCTAGAATCTGTATAGTTGACGTGGTCTTAATATTGGTTTGTAAAAACTTTTAATTTATTAAAAAGGAGTAGAAAATCAAACGATTCAGATGTAGAATTTGAAAATACTCCTCCAGAAATAAAAAAATTGCCGATAATATAACTCAAAATTTGCTACCGCAAATGCAAGCTTGAATATAAAAATACTACCTACACAATGTTGAGAGATTGAGGTTTCATTTTACTATATTTAATTTCTACTTTCTGTGTCCGTGGAGAAAGTACAGTCTGTTACTCTGTTGGAATGAAAATCTGACACTCGTGGTTCCTCACTCTCACATTCGCTCGCGTTTGGAATCCTCCACTCGTGTCTAATTCTCATTCCAACCTTGTTACAGAATATACTATTAATACAGCTGTTACCATTTCTTGACATTTGCTGGTTAAAGGATTAGACATTTTAAATGTTTTTGAATTTTCACCTCATCCTGAAGACTGACACAATCAATAATAATCTTTTTATAAAATCGATATTTATGAAGAATGGGCTAAACATTATAATAATTCTAAAAGAACAATTTTTAATAATCTTATTTTAAATAAAAAAATTGATAAGCGTAGTGCCCTTTCTTCTTCTTTTCTCATCAGGGGGGCTTTTCCAAAAAAGTATATCCAATTTAAATTTTTTGTCACGTCATCGAATGTAGAAAGTCACATCGATCTCTTCTTGTAGGGTGTTGAAAACCAACAAATTTAAATATTTTCAGACTATTTTCTGCAAGATTCCACTATTGAATAAACTTTTCCAGGATTTTAAGCTCAGATTCTTACGATTTTTCAACTATAACTTTTTGATTTATTCCCGATTCCACTGTTCCCGTTTCGCCTGACCAATTAAAATTTCCCGATTCGCCTGACGCTCAAATTTTAGTAGCGTTTCGCCTGACCATAAGTTGGATACTGCGTGTCATCATAATAGTCACTGAAGGTTTCCATCTCCGATTTCGTTGAACCTCTATCGATTTTCATGAAAATTGGTGAGTAGTTAGAGGATACCTCAAGAAACAAAAGTGACATGGTGCCAACTTGCGCTTTTACCCTGGGGGTGGATGCCACCCCTTCTCGGAGGTGGAAATTATTTTATTAAAAATAACCCCAGGAATCGATAGAGGTACCAATTCTAAGCAATATTTGCTATATAAAGTTATTAAAATAAATCAATACTTTTTGACTTATTAAAGATCAAAGATTATGATTTTTCGTGAAAAAAATGCATGTTTTAAAGCGGTTTTTCATACATAACTCAAAAACTATAAGTTTTTACAAAAAAGTTGTTATTACCAAAATTAAAGATAATAAAAAATCAAATAAATTCCTTACTTGAAAAACCTTTTAATATTAATTTAAAGTGAGTTATAGGTAATTGAATGTATATTTTTTTTAGACGAGTACTCAAATCTAAGTATTCAAGCTTAAATAACGGGAAAACGATGCATTTTATAAAATATACTTATTGAACACTTTTAAAGTACTCAGAAATACCTATCAAATGAGCTCTAGAAGAAGTTGACAGTATCAAAATTAAGCAAGTTATGATGAAAATAGAACCCTTTCGAAAATTAAAATTTATGGTAATCCCTATAAGAATTTCTTTATTTTAGCATAAGTAATTACCTCAAAAATGTTGACCGGTTTAGAATGCATATTTTTGAAAAAAAATATGATTTAAAAAAATAGTCGATATTCGTATAAAATAATAATACAGAACGAGTTTTTTTTAGCAAAGATTTTAATTAATTAAATAAAATCATAAATCATGCATGGAAACGTTGAAAAATATCTATTTTATTCAATTAAACGAGATTACTTACGCCAGGGTGCTTAAATCTGCATTTTTTACCATTTATAACAAAAGGGGTGGATTTCACCCCTAAAATGCAAAAGGCGCAAGTCGAGCATATGACATTTTTGAAGTTGAGGGTAAAATATACTCAATCCCAAATTATCATGCAACACGGTGGCCTAGGTTCGAATCCTGCCGTATTCAAGTGGAATTAAAGTCAGATAAGACTTTGGGCACGTGCAAAAAGGTATTTGTGTCATACGCAGTTTCATTCACGCCGGTATACAGGCCGGATGAGATCGGATATCTCGTGGAACTGATAGGGGTTGGTGGCACAATTACACACTTGTTAGTCGGTAGATCACCTGCATGACAAAGGCATAGTCCTGGGTTTAAGGTGATTGAGGACCGTGGTTCGAAGCCCACGGTAAGCTGTAGGTCCCGTCCAGTTTAGGCCATTAGGTCAGAAAAGAGACGTTAAAATTAACAAACAACAACACTGTAGTATAAGTGCTTTTAACGAAAATTCGATGAAAATGTAGAAACTTTCCATCCCATTCCAGACTTAGGACTGCCAGTAATTTTTGATGGGTGCAAAAACTACTGGTGTGATTAAAAGGTTATTCATATATACATATATTAATTTATCTTAAGCAGTGTAAACTATTTTTCTTGAAGAACATCGCCACCTTGTCATTAGATCTTAGTTTTGCCTATCTTTATTTAACTTATAGCCTTTGTATAACGAAAAATTCAACGTCACAGATTTCAAAAATTATATTTTTGCTTACTATATAAAAGTTTAGCTAAGAGTAAACTGTAACAGGAGCATGGACACTATGTATATCGTTCACAAAATTTCAGTAAACAGTAAAAATATATTTGCAAGCCATATGTAGAGAAAGTTAGTTTGGGTTGATTCATATTACACTAAAAATTTTGAAGCCTTTATAGAATCTGTCATTTCATGTTTAAAAAAAAGCCGTTTAAAATATTAACAGGGCTTTTTCAAAGAAGGAACCATTGAAAAGAATAGTTCTTTTTGTCATTTCCACTGGCCGAAGACCCGTAAAGCCATAAAATGAGATATTTGGGATTGTTAGAAATTAAATAAAAGATTACCTAACTTGAAATAGGTTCACCGTTCAAGAATAATTTAAGTAAACAATGTATATTTAATATTAAATTAATAAATTGACGTGGAGATTAAAGAAATGTTGACATTTTGAGAATGCAAATGTCCTGAGAATACATTTTAATCAAACACGATTATCATCAAAATCGTTATAAATCTGTTTAAACTAATTATTCTCTTCACCTAATATAATATAGTCATAAATAATCATAATACTAACATTAAAAGAAGCCGTTACAAAGACGGTCTTTTTCAACAATCTGTACCTCCAAATAAAGACCCTTTTTCAACATCATTAAAATACCAAGCCAATCAAATCTAGTAATAGTCTATCACGATAAAATTGGAAAGTTACCGACCAGAATACCTAATCAGTTTGTCAGAGAGGATATTTTAATTGAAGAAACTTGTTCACCATTCAAATTACTCAATCACTTCGTTTCCTGGAAGTTTACACATACCTTCGTAGCTTCGAAAGGTTATCGAGAAGAATATATTAAAGGGTTTTTATTCACTAAAGCTCGTATTATCAGACTTTATTTTAAGTGATTTAAATACGCGGCATGGACCAATAAAATTCTCATAGATATTTCTACTTACCCTATACGTAACCGGGAAAGCATGGGAAATCAGTCTTTGCATGTATCTGGTATATAAATAAACAAGGAAAGATAATTAAACAAGAAAATAAAGAAGGTAATCAAATGTCTGAAGAAAGTGATGAGTAAAATAAAATTATTTAAATTAGCAGAAATTTTCAAATTCTTAGGACAAGAAGATAAAAGAGATCTACTCAAAATAACAAACATTATAATACTCAGCAAACCGGACACCGTGGCCTAGTTGGTTAAGGCCTCGGTCTTTATACTAGGCCAGTGTTCGGTTCGTAGGTTCGATCCCTGCAAAACTCAAGTGGAATTAAAAGTCAGTTAAGACTTTGACAAGTGCAAAAAGGAATTGTGTCATACGCAGTTTCATTCACGCCGGTAAACAGGCCGGATGAGATCGGATATCTCGTGGAACTGGTAGGGGTTGGTGACGCCTTTACACACTTGTTAGTCGGTAGATCACCTGCATGACAAAGGCATGGTTCTGGGTTTAAGGTGATTGAGGACCGTGGTTCGGAGCCCACGATAAGCTCTAGGTCCCGTCCAGATTAGCCTTAGTTGCAGAAAGGAGACGTTCAAATTAAGCAAGCAAGCAAGCAGCAATACTCAGCAAAAATGTATGGAATATTGCAGGTAAACTTTTGGAAAGCGTAATAGAGATCCGATCAAGAGATGCATTGAAAAATATAATCAAGAAAACGCAATGTGGATTTATAAGAAAGAGCACCCAATATTTCTTAATGGCCACTCAATAGTCAAGCGAGAAATTAATCAATTAAATGAAGAACTTTATCAACTTGAAAAAATCATTTGATCGAATTCAAAGAGAAGATATCTGGAGAAGATTAGAACAAAAAAAATTTACAAAACTAACACAAGTATTGTAAGAACAAATAACCAAAAACAAGCGAATTAACCACAGAAATTGGTGAAACAAATATAAAAATTAATATAAACAACACGAACAATACGATTAAAACTAAAGGAAATGAAACACAATATTCGACTAAATGAGAAACAAATAGAGCATGTATAAAGTTACAAATATTTAGGATCGGTTATAGAACAAAAGGCAAAACATAATCAACGGGATCAACAAAACTGGAAAAAATTATGATATTATAAAAACAATAATGTTGAATAAACGGAAGAAATACAAAAATATTAATATAGATTAAGATTGGCAGAAAAATATAGAATTCAATTCAAATGTCCTAAGCTTTTATATCTTCCGAAGGGATTTGAGTTTGTTGGATCTTTTCCCATATATCCCTCCATTGTTTTTTATCATTTGCACTCTGTTTTACTTCTTCCTCTACTTTTTTCACGATCTCCCTTACTTCGAAAACGTGTTTCATCATTGTCTCTTTCCCAATTGTCCGCAATTGTCTATGTCTTTTGTTTGTATTCAATGATGCGCTTTAATATCTTAACATTGGTTTCATCACTTTTTTAACGATTTAGGTTTTTATTTCTGCTGGTATTTCATTTTTTCCAAGGAGTTTTGGGTTTATCAAATTTGTTATTTCTTCTATATAGATACTTATAATTATGAACTTTCATTTTGTTTTTTTCATTATCTTATCGATTATGTTTATATTGTTCTGTCTTTTTTTTTTCGGTTGTCCCTGAATTAGATCGTATCATAGATTATATTTATTTTCTAACTTTCCACGACAAAGTATGAAATAACCGATTAGGGACAAACTAACCAAAAGGGCTTTGGTCATAAACGTCAAATAAGTGATTAAACGCCGACTTAAAGAATATACCAAGCAAAAACTCAAGGTGCAGACAGAGGAAATCTTGTGATGAGGGAATTAAAGAATAAGCAGAAGAAACAGACATCAGATGAAAGGGATTAAAGCATGTAGCAAGAGATGGAAAATAATACATCTCATAATAAAAAGAATAAGACGATCGAATTATTTGCTAACTGTATAAATACAATTATTTCCATAAAAGAAATATTTGAAATGTGATGAATCGTTTGTACCTTTATAATATGTTTAAATGTTATAAAAGTACCCCGCAGTTTTTGATACGGAAATGGCTTTCGGTCGATTTCCCCCAAACTTCAGAAATTTATTAGGTATCCCATCCCGATCAAAAGAGTCCACGGGCCCAAGCCAGTCCTATGTGCAGATTTCGAGCTAGCGCGAGTTTAACCTGATTAGAGCGAACTCGATATATGCGCATTTATCGGCAAGTTATGTGTTCACCGCTTTACGTTTATGGCTTATATGAGGGATATATTTCATACAAACCCACACACACACGCACACATACTGCGTCTTTCAGAAGATTTTATTTTTATTTCTCAACTTTTTTTTAAGAATTTATTTTTTATACGCCAACCCCACATCTCCCTACGCGACATCTGGGCGACCGGGCCCGACAAAAATTGTGTGGTATATTTCCAAGATAAAGAAAAGTGACGTTTGGGGCTTAGCGCTTAGCGCAAAACAGTTCCTAGAGTCTCAGATGATCCATCAGTTTTTAACTCGTAGACGCCTTTAGTGAGGCTTTTCTTTCGAAAAATTGTTAAATTTACCGGCTTGAACCCACATCTTAGGAAAAGCGACATTGTGGACGGTTAATAACAATAACTAAGCGAGTTTTTCAATTAAACTTAAGCGATCGATTTAAATCTACAATCAATTATTGTTTTTCCCGGCCGGTAGAGCGGCGCTCGCGTCGCGCCAGCCGATGCGGGGCGGGCCTATAAAAAATAAATTCTTGAAAAAAGTTTAAAAATCAAAATAAAATCTTCTAAAATACGCTGTATATGTATGTGTATGTGGGTGTGTATGACATATATCCATCATATAAACTATAAACGTAAAGCGGTGAACACCTAACTTGCCGATATATGTACATATATCGAGTTGGCTCTATTCAGGTTAAACTCGCGCTAGTTGGCAATCTGTACACAGGGTTGACTTGGGCCCGTGGACACTTTTGATCGGGATGGGATGACCAATAAATTTCTGAAGTAAATTTTATGTGACAATACCAATCATACATCATAAAAATTTACAGCTTTACTGAGACGCACAAGTTACGTTATTATGTTACTAATTGTGACTATAATTAAAACTTAAAATTATCTTAACTGGGAAATTCAGGTGCTGCGTTATTTTCACAAAGCATAAAAGACAATATCATAACTAACGTTTACTGTCCTTTAAAATTGCTTTAACACCGCACTCGACAAGTAAACAATAAACAGCAGAAGATAAAAATCTGTTTACAAGTCTTCTCGGAAAATGACTCCCGTTTTATTGCAAATTTTAATTAAGCCGCAGATTAAATCTGCGTGCTTGGAGAAAATAACGTCCAAATCTGGCAAACGTGGACGGCCATTTTTTGCGCTTAATTACTTAAACAGCGACTATCTCTCCATCTTTATACGAAGGAATGAAGACATCAATTAGTGTGCCTTCTAATTATATTATTTGTAGTGAAAGAGCAGGTTCAAGGGTTTAATTTTGCATTTAATTTTGTTTATTTGTGTTTTTTTAATCGTTTATCGTTTATATGATTATGGGATTTAGCATATAATTAGGTTTTTGCAATAATAATTTTTTACGGTAATTGCACAGCATCACTGAAGAAGAAATTACAATAAATGATGATTTTCTGATATAAAACTAAATTAAGTCCATACCAAAAATTTAAATTAGTTTTCTGCGAAATATAAACGAACTGATAATGCAGTTTAAAATTTAAACCGGGCATAAAAAACCTGAAAATACATTTAAACTTTAAACTTGATTGGAAAAAAAAATGTTGAGTCTAAAAAAACTCATTCGTATAAGCATCCATAAATTATCCTTAAATAATAAAAGCCAATCCTGTACACTAAATAAAAATGAAATCGAAAAAATTAAAATAAAATAATTAAATTTCTAATAAAGATTTAAATAAACGCGCGCTCATGATCATTTACAGTGACCGTCACATGAGCTCAAGGCTCGGGCCACTTTATTATTACTCAAAATAAGATAGTTCAAAGAGTTTCCGGTAACTTTGAATAGAGCGCGAAGTCTGAACCAATCAAAAATTTAAGGCTGCGTCACACAGAAAGCGACCTGTCGCGGCGGACAGCGATATTTGCGTGGCTTTACCGATATTTTTAATCGTCCATCAGCACTCATCACAACTACATGTCATAATCAATGTTTGCATCAGAAAGCAACCGGTTTTTTTTTTATTCTTTTGAGCTCATAGTGCTTTTCATATGTACATTCTGTTATCATGAAATAACCAATTCGTTTCACAAGATTTCGTTATTCTGAGCAATTGTTTGCTTTACTTTATTGTAAATTATAAAGTATTGTTGAACCATTGTAGCAGCAAATACAAGGTAACCTAATTAAACAGTTTTATCTTGGCTAGTTATTAGCCAACTATTAAGATGATTAGAGCCGAAACAGCTCAGTTCCCGTCTAATCGCTAGGAGAATTTCTTTTCGACTTAAATTTATTTCCATACTCACCTTGTTTGCAGAATTTTTGCGGTGTTACCTTCACGGTTTTCTTAACCATCTTATCAGTGAGCTTTATCAATTCCAGAACTTTTTTAACACTTTGCTCATTAAGCTACCATCTACCTATATTTTTATAAAAACAAAGTGACACGTCCCATTATCTTTTGTACCATTGCGATGCGACGCCAATGTCTTAGTCTGTTCTTGTTTCGCGTTAATTTTTTACAACACCTGGGCAAATCCGTCTCTTTCTTGGGATCGTTTGTTAACCGATAATAAATCTGCCAGAACCTTCGTGTTTTTGAGCCCAGTCAGTAATTAAATACCTACTAACTATAATTGGTTTTGTCTTAAGGTGAAAGGCTTAACAAAACAGAAGCTAGCTATACAGGGTTTGTCAACTAAATTTTCATGAACTGCTAAAAATTGTAATCCTTGGATATAAAACTGTCCCATCTTATCGATATTTGAAGATGCACGGTTCATAGTTCAAATTATGTAGCTTATAAAGGTTAATAAGACATATATTTTAGAATTTAAATCTACAAATATTAAATCATTTAAATTGCTGTTCTTGATGCCTTAATGGAGATTAAAACTGAACAGGATTCGGCCTTAGAGCATTCAGAAAATCTTGTAGAGAAGGAATTTGTGGATCTTCTGGAATGAATATTGATGGTGTCAATGGACTTGCATGCACAAGGAAAATAAGACATGAAGGTCTAAGCAAAATATATCCATTACCACATATGTACGTAATCAAAGATTTCATTATATATGTCAATCACTTTCTTAAACAGCATGATCGAATCAAGCCCTACTTGCTTACGAATGATCAAAAAACAGGAGACAAGCAATACGTTCAAAGTGACAGGGATACAGTGATAGGTTTAGATGAATGTATTCTTTGTGCTTGCTGTTCGACATCTTGTCCAGAATACTGGTAGCATGGGCATATCAAACCGCCTAATGATTTTCTCGGACCAGCAGCGTTGTTGAACGCTTACAGATGGATCGTAGATACCAGAGATGAAGCAACGGAAGAGAGATTAAACGAATTGGAAAATTATTTTTCGCCTACCATGTCGGAAAATTAGACCGAAAGTAATATTTCCGGCCCTTGGGCCGCAAAAATCAAAAAGAATACGATTTTCACTATCAACGTACCTTTGACTTTGACATTTCACATACATTTTCATTAAACGTCAGTGTAGAATCAAGAGAATTAAACTTTAAAATAAAAATACGTTCTGATTCTGAATAATTGTGATTATGTGAATTAGTGAAAATGAATAGTACCTAATTCAGGCAGTGATGAAGAATTTACGAATACTCCACCATCCACCAGACTTGCAAGAAGAAGGTAGGTAGTAATGTTTCTCTAAATTTGTTACTTAACAAGACAACGCGCAATGGTACGAAAAGTCCTATGAATTGTTTAACAACTGGAAATAATATATAATAAATAAATTGGTACATTTTTATTACTTAAGTTGCTCATTAAATTCTGTCTGTATTTATAAAATTAAAGATTTTTGTTATATTTTCCTATTTTTTGTTTTTTTTTGGTAGGCGAAAAACAGTTGTGTGTCACACATGCAGAAAACGCATTATCTGTCCTTGTGACACAATATACTATATAGCCTCTACCGATCTCATCAAATTAATAACTGCTCCACTTGTTGCCCCAAGAGATTAACACCAGGTCGAGTTATTGCTAAGTTAAGGATCCAAATAAGGCTTGCGGCGACAAATCATCAGGTCAAAAGGCCAAAAGTAAATGTTTAACTAAAAAAATAATTACCTATCATTCATTTTTGTCAAAGTAGCCCAGTTACATTTAATATTTTATCTCATCTAGTTAGAATAACCAAATATCAAAATCTATAACCTATTTTCGAGGTTCAAATTACCAAAAAATTGTTCAAAATTCATAAAACTATAAAGTTATAAAGTTATATTGTAATTGTACGAAAAACCTTACATTAAAGTTTGTTTAAAAATACTTCGACGTACTAAAATATGTAAAGAAGTTGAGTTTATTTTAATTTGTTCCAGATCTCGTGGTACCTTTGTACAGAATGTTTCAGAAACCACCCTGTAGTTCTTGGCTTTACGGCTCTTGGTCGTCTAATTGTTGAAATAAATATAACTTCATCTGAACTACATCGGATTGTTGTGTTTTTGTGGCTATGCTCGAACAAAGGATATGGCCTTTTTGAGAGAGCGAGGTGGTTTTTGTTAACATTCCGTACCATGTATTATTCATAGTGAATTGTGGATTGTTTGTAGGTTAGGATTCGATTCCAGTCAGCCGTTTGCTTTTCGTTTGGCGACGAGCTGGATATTTATATTTTTTACCCCGATAAAAATAACTTGTTACTTCGAGAATGTCCTTTTGAAATTGGCTTATCTAATTGGCTATTATGTTAGGAAACGCGATTGGATCATCTGATTGTATCTCAAAATAGGCTGCTCCATTAAATAGGTATTACTTAATTTAATGTTTTAGAATGTACTTTTTAACGGCAGATGACATTTATGTAAATGCTTTAAACGTAATAATTCAATCAGTTTCAGGCGAGGCGGATGACAGAAAAGCAAAGGTGGTTATTTACAATAGACACATAAAATTTGCATAAAGCTTTAATGCAGAATTAATGTCTTATTCATAATATCGAGAGATGATGAAAAAGTTACCACAGCTAAAAAAAACTTGTTTTTTAAGATGCAAGATAACTTGGTTGTTTGGTGACATTTTAACGAAAATGTTAAATATATAATGTAATATTTTTATAAATAACGTTTGAAAATAAAGGTTTCGCATTGTAATTTTTGGAGATTTGTATTAGAAAGTTTGTAATTTTCTTTGAACTCATACATACTTCTAGAAGTATAAGGGTCTAGCAGGATAAACTTGCACATTTATCCCCCCCCCCCCATATAAATGGGACCTTATAATGTAACTTATGGTATATCCCTTTCATGTAGGAACATTATTTATGTTGGACTGTACATATAAGACAAAAACAAACGATAAAAAAATAATAGTAATCATGGATATATGGATAGAGCTCTTTGAAGAATTTGAACGAGTGAGTGATTACTAGGAAGAGATCATTAATGAATATGAACAAGAAGGAATAATATAGAGAAGTTACTAATGTCCAAGAGGTAAAGCTGCAGGCCATGATAACAACTGTATAGTAAAATATAACGCGAAGTAGGATTAGTTATACAAATATTAATTGTGTTAATAGTAATAAACGAGTTTTTATTGAGTATTGTAATAATAGTGCCTATTCGTGTTCCGTTACAATGATGCATAAGTAGTGACAAAGGATGTGAATGGAATCCTCAAGTCCGTTGGCACAAAGTCTCCACCTTTTAGTGGCACTTAACCAATGTTTTCAGATGCTTATTTAAATCTCCATGGCCAGTAAGTGATATATTTAGTCTTAATACTAATTGGGTTACTGAAAGTCACATTTATAAGGTACTTTACTTGCCGTAACCCACCCAGTTTCAGGAACTAGTTCAAGCCCTGTAAAATAATAGTTAAATACCTCTCCAAGCCAATGCACCATCCTTTTATTTCCTTCAATATTGCTGTGGCGGTGGAACCAGATCAGTTTGACTCGATTTACTTGCTCTAAGATAAAGACAACTTATGAGGTAGCCCTAAAAGGTACAAATATATATTTGCTTGTTAGAATATAATTATGTACATGCGTAGATAACAACTAATGTTACCTAAAAGACCATGTCATGCTTTCCTAAGAAGATATAGTTTTTCACCTTCAGACCCAAGCCATAGACTGCACTAATACCCTGGTCATTCTTGGTTCCATCTGTAAACTAAACCATTCCTATGATTTCTACTGGCTGAATGTTTAATCCAGATCTTTGTATCCAGTTTGTATATTGTTATAAGATTCGAGCAGCTTGTCACCTTTACCAGCTGATCCTTGATGTGTCCTATATCGGTATTTTTATCACCTACCTTCGTTGGATCTTAAATGAGACTCTTCTAGAGAGAGACTCAGATAGTAGTTTAAGTGTAATCTTTTATCAACTTTGTAGAAGGGATACGCTTATATTATTTATTATTTGAGATATACTTTTTGTAAATATAAATATGTCAAACCACGGCGAATTAAAAGTTTTAGTATACATTGTAATAATTATTTTGAATTTGAATTATCCGAAGATTTTAAAACATTTGTTTTATTTCGAGACTTCTATACTACTCTTTGTTTAAATTGAAAGTGATTGTTTTTTCTCTTTAAAATAACTTCGGTCGTAATGCTTTATTGGAAATATAAAACTCCCAAAATATACTCACAAGGAGTATATTGTGTTTAGACTACCGATATCTCATTATTTATTCAAGGACAAACAGAATAACTATCCAGACAGAGATACCATAACATCTACATCGGAGCCCTAACGAGTTGCAGAGCGAGACAGCGAGTTACGAGCTGCTATAACAAAAACGTAAAAAAAGACGAAGAAGCTAGTGCAACACAATACAAATACAACACAACATAAACAAAGTTCAGGCCGTAAAGAATTAAAATTCGCACATGCGGCACGAAGCCAGTATTTTAAACTTTAACCATGTTGCGATATTTACATTTCGAGACTGTTCTCCCGAGATGCTTTTACCAGGGGCATTTAAAAGTTATACTTTTTAAGTGGCAAAAGTTATAATGCTTCATCCTGAAGATCAAATACTGCATACATCATTTCAAGACTATTGACCCGTGATTGAAAACAATTTCTACAGAAGCAGTTCTCAATAAATCAACCGCATCGTCTAACAAATTATCAAAGTGTTTAGATGTAATACAGGCTTTAAACAAACTAAACCAAATACTATCGAATCAAACAAGATGACAAATACTCAAAGTGTCACATAAGAAAGAGTTGTGGATGTCCTTCTACATTTCTTGTATACAAGCAAGAATTTACATTTGCAAATTCTCAATATCAATGGCACGACAGGCTCTGAAAACAAGCCAAAATCTCCTGTAATGACACTGGATACAGGTGGGGGACAATGGACACTGTTGACCAAACCATTACGAAATAAACCAGTAGGCAAGAAGAAAGGTTGCTGCACCATATGAACGTCGAGGTATCTACTAAAAATAGGTATCTACTAAAAAGACTCAAAAATTGATTGGGTCATTATGTTACTTTAAAGCAGAACATAGTGCGGTATTAGTGCTACATAGAAAAATTGTTCATTGACCCTGAGACTAGGTCATTTGCAAATAACTTTATATAACGACTATATTAAAAGTCAAAAAAATTTTTTAGCCATTCTTACATCACAAAGGAACCTGCTGGATTCTATCAATCTAATCGGATTCAAGTTCTTTAACACTAGGACTTGAAATCTTAAAGTGTTACATAGCCTTCAATAACAAGACAGTTTGAACTTTTTATTCTACCCTCGTAGAGTTTTCCTCTCCTTTTTATATATGCATTCGCTTGCATTTTATTGTTATTTTGTACAGTGCCAAAATATTTTGTCTCGAAACGATACGAACAGGTGAATATATGAGACCAGTCGTGAAATTGTTTTAAAAACATTCCTCAGCTGGTCGTTGAACGTAAAACACAATTTATTATGATGAAGATTTAAATGAAAAATGAGAATAAAATGTTACGGAAATTGCCGACATGAAAAGTAACGAAATAACTAATGGTCGTTTCTATTTCTATAACGGAATTTTCATTCACGTTCATGAATCAAATCAAAAAATCGTGTTGCTATTTTGTTTATGACGGAAACGAGAAATTTTAAACTAATAGAATTAACAGTTTATATTAAACGATCCATTTATCTTCTTGGACACTGCGAATGTTTCGATTTATAACAAAATGTATTTATTTTTATCAAAAAGTTTTACTTATATTTACAGTGTGATTCAAAAATATACACAAATATAAACAAATAAGTTGCAAAAGCTCAACTATGAGAAAGCAGAGAATGTCATAATATTGACAAATCGTGTGAGGGGGACAGAAAATAAAATAAACAGGAATACAAGTAAAGTAATGATTGGGGGCTACACCTATACAAGCTAAGAAAACATAATAATTTCCAAAATAACCTAATAAAACACAAGCAGGAACAACAAATGAATTGCTATAATAAGAGAGCTTATTGTTTTACTCGAACTGGCTTCACAGTAATTACAATAATACTGAGACTGTAAACAATGCCTCAAACAACTGGCTTACAACAGTAACTCTAAAGGCTACGATCACACTAGCGTTTTCTCACGCTGCGTTTCAGCTTTCTTTCCCGTTGCCGCTCCGAGGCGGCCACACCGCGCGTAAAAAACTGCAGACTTTTTCTAGCTTTGCTTGTGTATAGATACAGTTTGATAATTTTTCTTAACCTGTTTCACTATGAATCCGTTCAAAATTGGCTTCAATAAATCTGTGATTGCGTGTTTTCTGGCTAATGTGGTCAGAGCGAGAAAACCAGCTTCAAAAATTGGCAAGAGCGCGCGGCGAGAGACCTTGAGAATGCGACAATGAGGCGGGAAAACACGCTTGTCTGGCCAGCCACGTGCTCCTCTATTGTGCCTATTTTGCGTTTTTTACGCTGAAACGCCGTAGCCTATTGAAACTACCGATGCCCTCATAAAAAAAAGTTAATAAAGGCACCAGTTGCGATAGAAAAAAAAAATAGAAGAAAAAAGGGAAAGATAAGACAAAAACAGTAGCAAGAGAACATTCTACCTATCTAGATAAGCGATAAAATGTACTGTATAAAAC
The DNA here is from genome assembly GCA_949320105.2 of Crepidodera aurea. Classification (NCBI taxonomy): domain Eukaryota; kingdom Metazoa; phylum Arthropoda; class Insecta; order Coleoptera; family Chrysomelidae; genus Crepidodera; species Crepidodera aurea. Next base: position 59,762,913 of record OX439474.1, on the reverse strand, counting down.
AAAATATCATTTCGAGAGGATATTTTTTTTGTCGTATTTTGTAGTAGCTGTAGGAGAATCAGATTTATTTATAAATATAGTGATTTTTAATATATTTTTCTACTTGAACGTCCAATTTAACAGCGTTCTTTTCTACATGTTTCTTTCTCCTGGCTCATTTTTTTTATTTTCTTCTTTTAAGTATTTATTTTCTTTTTCTTTTGCTTTCAAAGGCTTTCAAAACCAGCGGGTCTCAACATTTTTTGCTTGCGTACCCCTTGCCAGTTCATTATTCTAAATTGTACCCCTTACATTAGAAAACTAAGCCATCAAACGCATACCCCTAGGGGTACGCGTACCATAAGTTGAGAATCGCTGCTCTAGACTTTTCTAAATTGAGTTTGTTTTTATGTATTTGAAGATTGTTAATGGTAATAGTACATTACAAACTCAGGTGGAAAATATGTCATTACTGTTACTACACTCCACCAGAACCAAAAGAAACTGCAGAAAAGATAAAAACATAAAAATTAAGTTGCTATACTTTCCCCCCTTGTGCCGAAAGTAGCTACTTTCGGCCCAAGAAGAGAAAGTCATTCTCACATCAAAAAAAGGTATACTTTCGAACTCTAGCAAGCTATGAAAATGACATATTGTGACTGATTGTGAATAAACAATTTTTTTATACATTTTTAAGTATTGCCTAAATCTGCCTCGTAGGATTTTGTCTTCTGTTGTCGCTAATTTTGTTTTCTCTGTAACTTTCTCTCTGTGGATCTAGTTCGCTTTTAGTATTTTTGATAGTTGTTGTTCTTGGTAATGAAATGTATCACAGCTTCTACAATTTTCTGAGTACTTGAAACTACAACTTTTAACAACAAAATATTTTTAAAACAATTTTCTATATAAATTTAAAAAACATCTTTCATTCTACTATTTTTGGTGAATATTTAAAAGAATGATTATTGTGACATTGTACCACTAATATAGCAAAAATTAGTTAAAAGCTTACTTCCACCCGGAAAGACCACCCTGTGGCGGATCCGCCGACATTAACTTATAACATGAACGTTAAACCGTGCTCAATTTCAACATGGTGACCATTTGACCTCTCATAAATAATCTAAACCGTAATTGTGATGTTCACAACGATAGATAATTCGATCTCATAAAGAAAATAACACCAATCACCTCAGATGGATTAGTGATGTGTGTATAATTTTGCTTTGAAAGAGTGTATGAAATAACATGTTTGTCAATATAAATTACTCAAGAACTTCGCGCACTATTGCCTATTATCACGTTAATATATTATCGTGCAACCGGCATATTTCATTTGGAGTATTTGATTAGTGTTGTATTGGTTAAATAATTTATATCACCGATTTGGTTAATTTGTATTTTTAAATATTTTATGAGAGAATTTGGAGTATGATGCTGACGATTGACACTTTAAATTTTAAAAATATACAAACAAAATGCTATCTTTCTCATATTTATCAAAAATTATATTCGAGTTGTTTCCGAGTAGTTTTAGGTGATCACAGGCAATCCTCCGGTCTCTTGAATGGATTGATAACTTCTTGCGTGACAGAACATTCCGAGTGAAAGTTATAAAAGACGTATCGATATCGTGCAAAGCTAGCAGTGGTGTTCCACAAGGCTCCGTTCTCGGGCCAGTTTTATTTCTAGTTTATACTGCTGATACTGGACTGTCAAACTAGTGTGTACGCCGACGATTCCAAAATATTCGGAAATCCGCTATCAGAAAGTGCTTCTCTCCAATATGACTTGGATAAAGTAAACCAATTGTGCATCGACTGTAGTTGAATGTAGACAAGTCAATTGTAGACAAGTGCTCGATTTTGCAACTCGGTAAAACAAACCCTCAACTCAAGTACAGCGTAATATAATTCAGGATTCAAAGATCAGCGAGATCTATACGAAACCTACCATACGAGGAACGTCTTGAAAGATTGAAGCTTATTTCTCTCGAAATGTATCGCGTTATGCATGACTTCTGTCCTTCCCCTGGTAGATTGGCACACATCAACACCGACATCCACCTCCGAGGTCATCAACAATTTCGAACATCCCATAGACTCCATTTCCTATCTAAGAAAGCCTTCAAGGCCTGGAACAAACTGCCAATAGAAGTGGTGTGCGCACCAAATATATTTACATTATTGTTATTGCGTAAAATGGTTAGATCATTTTCCAGCAGTGTAACCTTTTTTATTGGAACTCATTTCTGTAATATTCAGTAAAAATCATCTATTTAAGCTACTGACAGCAAGCTTGGGACTATCCGGAAGGACATTACTTCAAGGATTTCAACTGTCTACCTTCTTACATTTTATCCTCTTCTCCTCTCTTTCTGTTTTTCCTTTTATTTTAAAATAACAATCATCTAGATGTCTCCCACTACTCATTTATATATTTTTCATTGATATTTTTTTTACTGCAAGAAGTGGCAAAAGGTTGTTGACCTATCGTATGGGCAGCGAACTACCCGCACTGCGACCATTAGAAGGAGGAGCTAGTAAAGAAACGAGATGATGGTTGACCCTCTTTTTGAAGAGCTTTAGGTTATAGTTCTTTGGAAAAACTAGCTTCGGGAGTTTGTTTCATTCCGTAGCAGCCCAGTAAAAGAATGTTTGTTAATGGAGAGTGGTCCTTACATTGTCAATCCTGACAGCTTGACTGGTTCTTCGGTCAAATGTGGCCAATGGTGGTATGAGAGTATTTAGTGGAGGGTATCTGTGAGAGTTGCGTTCGTGGCCCTCTTTTCTATGGAATCTAGAATATGAAGAGAATACTTTGATGCCATACCACATTCTCCGTTATACCTCGGTTCTAAGGTTAGCCCACATCTACAGTGGAACGCTGTATTAGGCTCCTCACAGAATCAGGATCCACTAGTTTCTTGCTTTCTAATCATACGAAAGTATGTTTCAAAAACAACGTGTCCGGTAAGGACTGGTTCATATTGGAGTTTCCTTGTCCTTTTGTAAAGGTCGAACTTTAGTTTGGACCCGGTGATTTTTAAAACAGTCTTTTTCAATCTTCGAGCAGCTGAAATTCTGTTGAATTGTGTTGATGAATTCTAGTTTCGTGCTTACCAGCAAACAACTTGATTTCTTGGGTTACCATTGCAATATCAAGATCCTGATGTAGCTCTTGTATTTTTTTAATCTCTTAACAATTTAGTATAGTATTAATTTTTTAAATTGACACGGAAGTAAATAAAAAGAATAAGTAAAACAGGATGTTTTTAATATATTGAAAATTTCATTCTTTAGAAAAAGGATCAAAGAGCATTAAAACTGAAGTAATTAAAAAACTTCTCACACCATTAATGGCTACTAGTGAAAGGTAGACTGTAACGTAAAGACATTAAATAAATATAAAAGCTGCGGAGATAAGTGTCTTAGAGGAAATGTAGATCTCACAGCCTTGATTAAGAAAGGTAAAATAACGATATATGAAATAAAAAATGAAACTTTCAGGAAAGATCTTAATATTAGGTTTGCAAGCGATGAAATATTACAGTACTGTTTGGTGAAAACACACAAAATAATTTTTCTACTATCATGCGTAAAGTACGTACATTACGCACGCTGACTGTAAGGTTAGATACTGGGCGAGATATATCATGTATTGTTCCACATAAATGTGGAAATAAGAGGGAATATAAGAAGGCCAATTGTGGAGAGAAAGGGAACTTCATAGTTTTACATCTAATAGTAGGAAGACTTTAGAATTAAGCAAGAAAAATTATTTAGTTTTGAACCTTAACCACAATCGTTCACAATAAGTTGTGGTTACAAAAATTGAATCCAAAAATGTTCCCTAAAATTTTTCATATTTATGAAATAAATTCTAAATAACATTCTTTACTCAATATTTTATTGTACCTTCTTACTAAAAGCTAATACTTACTTTTTTGTTCTAGGTAAGATACAATAAGATATCATAGATTTTTCAACAATATTGGTAAGTTAATTTATTTATGCATAATATACCTAAACAAAACCTATGTAGTTTCAATTTTTTCTTAACATTAAAATTTCTCTTTTACTATTCAAATTATCAGGTTTTATATTTATATTTAAATTTATAAATATACAATACGTTCCTCATTAAAAATTACAAAATGCTTATTATTTCTTAAATACGCTCACCAAAAAATTCGCCAACCTGTTGAACAACTAATTTAAATTTTACAAAGTAATAGTGGCGTCTGTGAGTCGGAAGAACATGGACCAAAATTTACCGGGATCGAGAGTACCCCACTCCCGTTTTCGAGAATGCTGAACACGATGGCGGTATCAGAATGTCTCTTCTCGCCAGCCGAACCCCCTAAAACTGCCAAAAACTACCCCCTAAAGGGGTTGAACCGGCAACACATCATTTCCCTGTAAAAAAACGTCTTTTCCCCCTTTTTCAAGGATGCTGAGCACGGTGGTAATGTTGAAGATTACTTCCGACGGGTGTCCCTTTCAGGGGTAAGTTTTGACCTGTGGACGGGTTGGTGGGGGTCGGAAGTAATATTGAACACCACCACCGTGCTCAGCATCCTCGAAAACGGGGGCAAAGACGTTTTTTTACAAGGAAATGATGCGCTGTCCGTTTAACCCCTTTAGGGGTTCGGCTGGCGAAAAGAGAAATTCTGATACCGCCATTGTGCTCAGCATCCTCGAAAACGGGAGGGGGAGGTACTCTCGATCCAGGTAAATATTGGTCCATTTTTCATGGTTTTTTTCGACTCACAGGCGCCACTATAACTCTTTCGGATAATTTTAGCAGTATATTGTAGAAAACGTTCGGTCGACTTTATGACTCATCCTATAAAAGAACAATAATTGAAAGCTAACTAACCAAAATCTGATCTTTCTTTATGGGGTTTAAATAATTCATGTTAACATTGCTTATTTTGTGGTAAATTTTAACAATTTGGTTGAAAAAATAATCAATACAGATTCTGTTATACATATACATTTGCCAAATTCTGTTTTGATAGTCGCTTTTGTATGTTACAAATTGGAACCGCATTACATAAAATGACGAGTCTTGGAATTCTCTTCTGAATAGTTCAATACCACCAGTCCTGTGGTAACCAATAAAATAAAGTATTTAACATTTTCCGAGTGTAACATAAACTTGTTTTCCGCTTAATTACTACTAATCCAATCGTACGCCAATGGTGCCTGGGTACTGCTAACTATCGGCTGTTAATCGAACTGAAGAAATTCATGCAGCTATATCTATTAGACTTAATCAAAGAGCCGACAAAGAAACTAGTTTTGATCTTGTCTTACAAACTACGAAAAAGCTATTCTCTAGGATGTTTTTAGTTTATTTCAAATGTTCTCTCGGTTCTTATATAAGTGGATTAAACTTTTAATCTGATTAGAAAAAGTAGTATTATTTATTATATTGACTTCTCCATCGAAAAGGGATAATTACGTGAGATTGGAATCATCCGATTGCTTCTCTGAGGTTGATGTAAGAACGATGCCGAAATATGATTTCGATGCTTCTTAACGGTAAATGAAAATAATCAAATTTTCTTAAATTCGGGTGTAATTTAGGGATTATACTTAATAATAGAAAAGAAGGGCATGAATAAATAAGCTTGTGTAATCTAAACGGTTACTTATAGGTGTAATCAAAATAAATTATAGCAGAGAATCGGAAACTAACTTGAATCACTATAAAAGAGTAACGACCGAATTATACAGGGTGCGCCAATTATTTCCACTCGATCTCTAGCACCGAAACTAAAACGATTTTTTGTAGGGGTAGACAGTGTCACTCGGGCTACAATTTTAAAATATTTTGATGTATACAGGGTGGCTAATTTTTGAGGAATGAAAATTAATTTGGTTTTTTTAAATTGAACACCCTGTATACGATTATGTCTTCTGATTCTACTTAATATTAGATTTACGGTAGTTTTTTGTATTTGTAAATCCGACGCGGCGTTGACAAGTTATTCCTATTTTAAGTATTTCAGAAATATTAGCACAAAAACCACATTTTTTAAAAAATTCCTCAAAAAAGCTACTATGATGTAAATGAAACATGCACCTATCACAATTATCACACAACATCTTCACCTGTTGCACAGGGTGTTTGCCGATGGCGTGCCAATAGTCTAGTTTTGAAATGGCAATAACTTAATTTTTTCAAATGGGACACCCTGTATATTTTTCTTCAGTTAGAAGCTCTCCCTAATACGCATTAAAAAAATATAGGGTTTTGCACATCTAACTTTACTATTTACTTTAATGATTGACGTTAAGTGACAAACAACATATTTTACACAATTTTTAATAAGAAGAAAGTTACCTATGAAAATGACAGTAGGTATATTTTGTTATGCATTAATTGACAACATAAAATTTTGTATTGTATCACGTCTACTATATTTAATCGGTATTGTGTATGGAATGTTAGAACAATGCTGAAAGCCGGTAAAATGGCAGAAATAGCTAAAGAAATGGATAAGTATAATTTAGAAGTACTGGCACTGCAAGAGATTAGATGGAAAGACGAAGGAAGAATAGATAAAGAAGGATATACCCTTTACTACTCGGGAGACAAAAAGCAAGGAAGAAATGGTACAGCATTTATGGTAAATAAAAAATTAAGAAATAAAGTACTACAATTTCAAGCAGTAAATGGCAGAATTTCAAGCATAAGAATCGAAAATAAACAAGCAAATTTAACCATAATAAATGTCTATGCACCAACTCAGGAAGCAAATGATGATCAGAAAGAGGAATTCTATGACAAACTACAGGAGGTATGGGAAAAAACACCCAGAGATGATATAAAGCTAGTGATAGGAGATTTTAATGCACAAATTGGAAAAGAGGAATACAATGAAAATGTGGCAGGGAAAGAAACAATACACTGCAAGACTAACGATAATGGTGCAAGGCTCTGTAACTTTGGAACAAGCACAGACACATATATAGTCAGTACAAAATTTCGACATAAAAAACAACACAAAGTAACATGGATGAAACCAGGAACAAATGAAGGCAATCAAATAGATCATGCACTTATATCGAGAAAATGGCTGAAAATAATAGAAGATACTCGCTCATTTAGAGGGGCAAATGCAGACTCTGACCATTTTTTAGTAGTGGTAAAAATGAAAATGAAGATATTACGGAACTTTGCAAGGGAGAAGAAATTAAAACAATGGAACATTGAAAAGCTAGAGGAAGAGACCACGAAACAAAAATATATACAAGGATTAAGAGAACCTAGTGGAAGGAGCAGACCAAAACATAGAGCAAAAATGGGAATGCATAAAAAATAGTATTGCAAGAACAGCAGATGAAATATTAGGAACAAAAGAGAAAAAACAAAGTAAAGATTGGTACGATGAAGAATGTGAGAAGAAAAAAGAGGAAAAAGAGAGGTAGAATTGGCAGAATACAAGGAAAAAAAGAAAGAGTCTGACAAATGTTGCAAGACAAAAAAATCAGAGTGGGTAAAGAAAATGATATAGAGCAGGACAGCAAAGATAACAAAAGATTATTTAACCTTATAAAAAAACAAAGTAAAAAGAAGACAGAAACGGATAGAATAAATAAAACGGAATGGGAAACATAAAAGACAGTTTAAGGAGGATAGGGTTACAGAAGCAAACTATGAGGCATTAGAAGAGGAAGAAGAAGAAGAAACCCCACCAACATACGAAGAATACGAAGAAATAATACTGAATCTCAAACAGAAGAAGACACCAGGATCAGATGGAATAGTTAACGAGTTAGTGAAGAAAGGAGGAAAGAAGCTAAACAAACAAATATTTGAACTAATAATCAAAATATGGAATGAAGAACAAATGCCAACAGAATGGAACCTAGGATTGACAAAACCTATCTTTAAAAAGGGAGACCAAACAAAGTGCCAAAACTACCGAGGAATAACCCTACTTAATACGGCATATAAGATACTAACGTCGCTAATAAGACAGAAAATAACTAAATATTCGGAAAAGAAACTAGGAGATTACCAATATGGGTTCAGAGGCGGGAAATCGACAATAGATGCAGTTCATGTAATGACACAAACGATAGAAAAATGTTACGAGCATGGAATAAATTTGCATATATTGTTTGTGGATTTTAAGCAAGCATTCAATAGTGTTAAGAGATATAAACTATTAGAGGAAATGCATAAAATGGGAATACCGAAAAAACTTATTAGGCTAACAAAAATGTCATTTAACAATTCGAAAACCAAAGTAATAACAGATGAGGGATACACACAAGAAATTGCTATTGAAAAAGGTGTAAGACAGGGTGATGCACTATCAACCACGCTGTTCAATATAGCGTTAGACGGAGCGATTAAAGCGATAGCTCAGGGAACTATAATTTCTCAGAATATGACACAGGCAGACGACCTCGCATTAATTGCAAGAAGTAGAAACAGCCTGGATAAGATGCTAAGCGACTTGGGTGGAGAAGCGAAAAGTAGAGGCTTGGAAATAAATGAAGAAAAAACTAAATACATGATAGTTAGCAGGGAAACAACGGAGAATATAAACGAAATAAGAATACAGAATTACAAATTTAGAAAAGTAGAAAACTTTAAATATTTAGGTGTGACGATAAATGAGAAAAATGATAGAAAAGTAGAGATAGCAGAAAGAGTAAAAGCGGGAAATAAGGCGTACTGGAAGTACAATAAATTGATGAATGACAGACATTTAAGTAAAAACACCAAATTGAAATTGTACAAAGCTGCTATAAGACCAACAATGACATATGCCGCAGAGACTATGTGTTTTACAAGTAAAAACGAAGAAAACTTAAGGATAGCTGAGAGAAAAATATTAAGGAAAATTTTTGGCCCAGTGAAAATAGAAGAGGGTGAATTCAGAAAAATGATGAATCATGCAATTAGAGAAAAGATGAAAGGAGAAGATATCGTGAGGTTCATAAAAGCTCAAAGGTTAAAATGGTATGGACATGTAACTAGAAGGGAGCCATAAACAATAATAAGAAGAATAACAAACTGGACAACACAACTAAGCAGGCCAAAAGGAAGACCGAAGACAAGATGGGAAGATCAAATTAGAGAAGATATACGAAAAATGAATATAAACAAATGGAAAATAGATATAAAGGACAGAAAAAAATGGAAGAAGATAACAGAAGAAGCAAAAACTCATAGTAATTTATAAAGAAAAATAAATAAAGAGAAAACAGCGGAGTGATTCACCGCAAAAAATGAATCTGATGAGCTTAAATCAGCGGCCACCATTCCGACAGGAATGAATAGCCTTATAGCCTTATATATATATGTATAAAAAAATGGATTTTCAAGAAAATATTGATATGATATGGATACTGGGTGAATGTCAAAAAAATGCGTAATGATCAGTATAGTTGAAGATCCCAATATAAGCACAAGGCAATTAAGCATTCAGTTAGATATTTCCAATACCACAATTAGACGCATAATAAAAAAGAATAAATATCACCCCTATCATATCCAGCTTCACCAAGAATTGTTACCACGTGATTTCGCCCGTAGAGTGGAATACTGTAGATGGTTAATAAACAAAATAAATACAGAGCGTAACTTTTTAAACAAAGTTTTATTCTCCGACGAAGCCACGTTTCATAAGAACGGTTGTGTAAATAGACACAACTTCCATTATTATTCGGACTACAATGAACATTTATTAAGAGCCACATCACAGTATCGATGGTCTTTGAATGTGTGGGCGGGAATAATAGGTGATTATGTAATTGGTCCCTATTTCTTTGATGGGACTGTAAATGGAGCTATATTTTTAGATTTTTTAGAACATGATTTTCGCAACTTATTGCAAAATGTGCCTCAAAATTATCGCAACGGAATGTGGTTTCAATTAGATGGTGCCACACCACATTACTTATTAGATGTTCGCAATTGGTTAAATAGGGAATTTCAGGATCGTTGGATAGGAAGGGGAGGACCTATAAATTGGCCTACTAGATCGCCTTGCCTTACACCTTGCGATTTTTTCTTGTGGGATTTTATTAAAAATATTGTTAACAAAGAACAGGTTACCACAAAAGAAAATATGAAAGAAAGAATTACTGCAGCATTTAGGCAGGTGACCCCTGCAATGCTAAGAGATGTGCGTAAATCAATGAATAAAAGGGCAAGAAAATGTATAAATGAAAATGGAAGACATTTTGAACACCTACTATAAATTTTAACTTTCACTATTGTAGTTTTCTTACGATTAAACTTTGTAAAATTTTGTACTTATTAAAAATTGTGTAAAATATGTTGTTTGTCACTTAACGTCAATTATTAAAGTAAATAGTAAAGTTAGATGTGCAAAACCATATATTTTTTTAATGCGTATTAGGGAGAGCTTCTAACTGAAGAAAAATATACAGGATGTCCTATTTGAAAAATTAAGTTATTGCCATTTGAAAACTAGACTATTGGCACGCCATGGGCAAACACCCTGTGCAACAGGTGAAGATGTTGTGTGATTATTGTGGTAGGTGCATGTTTCATTTACATCATAGTAGCTTTTTTGAGGAATTTTTTAAAAAATGTGGTTTTTGTGCTAATATTTCTGAAGTGTGTTTTTTCATTAAGTCTGCTTAAAATAGGAATAACTTGTCAACGCCGCGTCGGATTTACAAATACAAAAAACTACCGTAAATCTAATATTAAGTAGAATCAGAAGACATAATCGTATACAGGGTGTTCAATTTAAAAAAACCAAATTAATTTTCATTCCTCAAAAATTAGCCACCCTGTATACATCAAAATATTTTAAAATTGTAGCCCGAGTGACACTGTCTACCCCTACAAAATCGTGTTGATATCTCTTTTAGTTTCGGTGCTAGAGATCGAGTGGAAATAATTGGCGCACCCTGTGTACCTAATCTTTAACTGACTACTGCGGTTTTTGGTAACTGCATTAAGAAAAATATTGAAATTCTTGAATTAGAAAAGGAAGTGGCATATTGACGGATATCGGTCAGTTACTTAAGCCACGCGGTTAATTCAAAAGTAAATATTTAATAAAATTTCTAAGTTTGCTGATGAACGAAGCAACAGTTATCAAAATTATTCATTGGGTTTTATTTATATCAAAATTTTTAATACGCAACATTGTAAAAGACTCACAAAGATAGCTGGAACACGTATTAAGACTGATAACCTAAAAATCGAGCAAGGAAAAAAATATTGAAAGAAGATGATAGAAAGAAATACTAGGTTAGAAGCAGCAAAAGATTACCATAAAATATTAAACCGGAGAAACTGTGAATTTAGAGTAAAAAATAAGACAATTACTGAAAAATGTACAGACCTATTGTGCATACTTCTGATTGAGAATCAAAGCTGATCACTAATTCTACTGAGGTTCCTGTGGTGTCCAAAAGATGACACCCGGTACTTGTGTATAAGGGCACTGACAGAGGACATTTTAGTGGCACTAAGAATAATATATATAAAAAAAGCTTAAAAGAATAATGAGATATAAATATAAAGAAAAATGCTGAGGAGGAGATGTGTGAAATTGTTGTTCGCGGTTTCTCTTTTCATGATTCTTCTCCTTCGTTTTATAATAACAGCAATAACAGATAGGGTAACATTTTTTGACTGAACACAAGTTCAAAGTTGTAACCCTGTACAGATTCCGGGACTTTCATGGCAAGTGGTCAATTTTTACTAAATGTATAATAGAGAGAGTGCTTAATAGATTAATAAAATTTAAAAACAAATTACTCTCTATTTTGGCGTTCGCAATCAATTTCGTTGAGGTTATGTATGACCGCTGTTGGATTCTTTTTAAACTTTAGACAAATGATACATATTTAAGAAGAAAAGAAAGATGTGGGTCGATGCCAATTTTCATGGTTTCAGAATATAAGCCAGTAAATAGGCTGTGGAATAGTTGTACTGTTCAGAACAGCTGAAGATAGAGAGCTATCTGCCTAAGTAATCGCTAACCTCCATAAATAGAGACAGAACCAGGACAAGAAATGTTTTCTTGACATTTACTTGCAATGTTTTTCGTCAAAAAAGTGTTTTTATTTGTGAATTAGTTTAATTTTACTTATTAGTATTGCACTATCAGACTTTTAGCACGATGAGTGTCTCATTTGCCTTACTGACGATACCTATAGGATGAAATTGCCAACGTGATTTCAAAGATGGCTAAAATGTTAGACATAGACTATCTAACATTTTAGCTACTTTATTTAGTAACTGTTTTTCCGAAAAGACAGACAACATCAAGGACACATAGAATGGTCACCAAGATCTCCCGATTTGACTCCATTACCTAAAATATAAAGTATACGTAACTCAACCAAAGACTTATCCATTTCTTTCGAAATAAAATTTGTGATGGTAAAAAAGTTCAAAGTAAAAAATGCAAAACAAAACAAGCAGGTCAGTATTAAAAAAAAATAAATTGGTAGTGGATCTCCAGAAATAATTATGTAGAAATGCTCCATTTAAATAAACAACCTTTTTTAATTTTAAATGCCCATATACGTTTTCCAAGATAGTAATTTTAAATCACGATAAAAAAACACCCTATATAGACGTCAATACTATAAATTTTTCATAAAATCTGTAATTTTTTGATAATTATAGTGATTTAAAAACTAAATGCGTATAAAATGAACGTAAATTATCATTTAAAACGATCCAATAATCTGTTCGTAGAAGTACTGAATGAAATTGTAAAATTCATTAGAATCCTCCTAGTTCTTGCAGCAATATGAATTATTAAACACCAGATTCCTACTGGCAACATTTATTCCGCTTTGTAAACAAGAAATCTGACAAGTGAAAAAAATGTCTCAGACATCTGTGCGTTTGAAATTTCAATTAATTTCTGCTCGTAATAGGGATAAATAGGTATAATTAATAGATGGTTGTCTCGTTATGAAAAACCTTGGAATACCTATAAGGTAAGATGAAGGAATGAATGTACCACTGAATGTTTGCAGTTATTTGTGTCAAAACATTTTTAGTGATAGGCTTGACGACCTTGATGGAGAAATGTAGACTACCAGTATTCGATATTTTTCTTGGTATTTTTACTTAAGATAGAATATTTTATATGTAGATTTCGGATAATAATATAAATCGGCGTCCAAACTGAAATCCTATGAAAAGATAATAAGATCCAGTTACGTTCCATTTAAAAGTAAGGCTTAGGCTTACTGTCCACGTAGACCGCACGTCATAAGCACGCTATCGTCATTTCATTTGACTATTGCTTGCATTTTAGGTATAAACAAGCGAAACTGTGTCCACGGTGCGTCATGCGTCATGCGTTCGTCTTGGGTTGGGAAACGCATGGGCAGTAACATGCTACAACACGAGCTGCATGACGAACGCATGACGAAAGGCAGACGCGACGTTGCTGCACCGTGGACACAGTTTCGCTTGTTTATACCTAAAATGCAAGCAATAGTCAAATGAAATGACGATAGCGTGCTTATGACGTGCGGTCTACGTGGACAGTAAGCTTAAAAGTATTTATTTAATAATAGTGTATAATATAAATGATGTTAACAAAAAGTACATGTACATGTATAAAATAAAAATATGATAATGATAATGATGAAAATCAACAATTCCATTGTTTCTCCTGTCGTCCGGGTGATCCGGAAACGGAAAGATGAACTAATTGGAAACGATTCCTTACTTCTACTTGTTCTTTGCCAGATATTCGTAAGTGAGGTTATAAATAAAATATAACCAACTGTCATTATGTGTCATAAAATGAAGAGAAGTGAAAACGTACCACTACATCTGCTTCCCTCCTTTTAAAAGAAAATAATAATATTTCTGTATGTTTTGAAATGTGAAATTGCATAACAACTTGTCTAGTGCCTTACTATAAAATAAAGTACACTTGCGCAAAACAAGCTGAAATGAAAAATAGGAATATTTTTCCAACGAAGGCATCTTATTGGAAGATCACCCCGTATACAATATTATAAAATAAAAGTTTTTGATCGTCAATATTTGTGTTGTATTACAAGTACATAAACAAGGGCTTTATTGAACGAATAATTTTAGTGCCGAGCGAGCTTGCGAGAGAGGCTATAAAATGATGAGTCCATAAAGCCTGTTTATGTATACGTTATATACATGATTTTATGTTCAATCGCAATTAAAAAATAATAATAAATTGAAAAAATAATAATTTTATACGATTTTGGCTTACAGCAGTTGCGATGACAAGTAGATGTTTATTTTTTAAACATGTCAAATTAGTTGTCTTGCAACTTGTCAATGACGTTGACAATTACTTTATTGACGCAAAACTGTTCTATAAAGAGCGTTTTATTGGTCAATCGTACATAAAAGTATTTTAAATAACGGGATTGTCAAGGTGACGTTTCTGCATATGTTTAAAATGACGTATTGCTTCATATGTCGCAAATAATTCCCTGTCAAAGGTTGAATAATTCTGTTGAGTTTTTGAGAGTTTTCTTAGAAAGAATTGCTATTGGTTGTCTGGATCCGTCAACTATTTGTTCTAGGATCGCACCAATGGTCGTTTGGCACGTGTCAGTAGTTTTTGACAAATGCGTGCCTTCTTTAGAATTACCTAAAAGTGTAGCTTTAACAAACGATTCTTTCATTTCAATAAAGGTACTTTTAGACGGTCAGTTCAGTTCTCCGTTCAGTTTCAGTTTCATTTCCGTTGTCAGTTCAGTTTGGAAACTTTGTTGTTAGACGATCAGTTTAGTTGTCAGTTGATAACCTAATTGCGGTCGCGTTGTGCTTAGCACTAAAAAAAACACGAAAAAGAGAAGAAAATGGAGTAAAACTGATACCTGAACGGACAGGTTTGTTTAGACATCCGTTTAACTGACAACTGATACGATAACTGATGGAATTCCCATCGAGCCACGTCTCCGTTTCAGTATCCGTATCAGTTACAGTTTCTCGTATTTACACATACAAATAACTGACAGTTCGACTGAAACTGAAACTGAACGGAGAACTGAACTGACCGTCTAAAAGTACCTTAAAACTAGGTTCACTTATTTTAGGTCAATTCTGAAATAATTTTAATTCTATTTGAATTAAGATAATTAATGAAATCGTACAAAGGGCCAAGCAATAATGCGAAATTTTTAACAATCTGTGGTAAAAATTAAGTTAAATGATATTTCTGTATTAGGCAGGATGTTAGTTAATACATTTTAAAATTGTATATGTATAATAATGACAGTTAGTAAGAAATTATTTCACCTGTCACCTGTACTTACTCAATTTCCAGCAAGAAAAGCGTTCGGGATTTTCTTCCTAGATCTGGACTTGGAGAATCACGTCGCTCTTCCAAAGATGATGTCCACTAAACCATTTTTAGTTGTACATGTATAAAATAAAAATATGATAATGATAATGATGAAAATCAACAATTCGATTGTTTCCTCTGCCCTCCGGGTGATCCGGAAACGGAAAGATGAACTTGGAACGAATTGGGAACGATTCCTTACTTCTACTTGTTCTATGCCAGAAATTCGTAAGTGAGGTTATAAATAAAAACTAACCGACTGTCATTATGTGTCATAAAATGTAGAGAAGTGAAAACGTATCTACCACTACATTATATTTATGATTTCGCCTACAATATGTGAAAATGTGTCATATAAATCCTAAAAATCAAACCGAAAATAATGTTTATCGTCCCTTGGGCTGCTAAAATCATTACACGATTGTGGAGCTTCACTATCTAGACGCCTTTGACTTTGACGTTTCACATAAATTTTCATTAAACGTCAGTGTAAAGTCTGGAATCAACTGTAAAATAATATTGCAAGTAAATGTCAAGAAAAAATTTCGATTCCTGGTTTTGTCTCCATTTATGGAGGTTCGCGACTACTTTGGCAAATAGCTCTCTATCCTCAGCTGCTCTGAAAAGTACAATTATTCCAGAGCCTATCTACTGCCTTATATTCTTAAATTACGAAAATTGGCATCGACCCACATCTTTCCTTTCTTCTTATATCTGTGTTATTTGTGATGTCCAAGTCATTTTTCTCACACTTCAAATATTTCTAGAGTTTAAAAAGAATCCAACAGCGGTCATACATAAGCTCAACTGTGAAGGGCAAAATAGAGAGTAATATGTTTTTCAATTTTAACAATAATTAGTGAAGATAAAGGTGATAATACATATTATGAAATTTTCTTCAGATGAAATAAAATTCATTATTATTCCTGTCCAACACCATAAGCCAAAACTGGGATATAAATAAATAAATTTACGTGCGAAATTAATGACTTTATTTTCTACCCTCTCCGCTCTTTAATGTATTTTCAAGAAATAATAAAGTTATTATTATTATCGCATGTATATTCTATTCCGGTCCACGTCGGGTTATGTGTGGCTCTTAAACATCGAGTTTTTGATTACATTGAAACCGCAAATCATTACATGCGCCAAAGGCAGACGACAGACACACAAAATACAATGAATCAACTCATCAATGCTGTCAGAGCTTGGGTAGTGGATCAAATGTCAGGCAACGAGCGTCCGGTGTAAACAAGCTGGTTTTTCACCTGATCCACGTACGGCAAAGGTATAATTAAAGACGAAATACCGTCAGGTAGATAATAGACCTATTGTTACGACATTCTTCGGCTGTTATGTCCAAATATCAATCGAAAGACCGGGATAAGGACGGGACGAATCTAAAAGGGGTAAAGACGTGGGCCGAAATTTCAAAATAAATTTTTAATTTTATGCGATGAATAAAAAAAAAGTTTTGATTTTATAAGACTGTTAAATTAAGGAGAACAATGATGTTGTATCCAATTTTTTAATAAATACTAATACATCTTCTAGGATAAACAATTTCAGCCATAAAACGCCCCAAATTTCCTGAATTTTCCCGCGTCATTCCGAAACCCTATATGACAGTGTTGTTTTTTCGAGCAGCTGGAAAACTGCTCCCATTTAATCAGAACTTAAAAAAGAATCGAAAAATGCCTCAATTACCAACAGATAATAAGGATTTCGTATACAAAGATCCTAAACTGATCACATAGTTGCATGAAATGACTTCATCCAATTCCATAGCAAAATCTGCTCTGAAGCTCTTGGTATAAGCAACGCTATTAACCAGGTCTGGCAGGCTGCTCTGTTAAACAAACAAATGCGTTAAATGCTTCTTAGGGGCCGCTCTATATCTGCTGCTATTCTACAAGATCAATACAGGGAAATTAAGACTCACCTTTGGCACCAAAATTAACATCATCATCAATGGCCATACAAGCCTCTAATCAGTCTTAATGTGAACTAACTCTTTCTGCTACTCAGTTATGTTCAGTTTGGTGTACAAATCTTCCATTACACCATCTTTCTATCGCAAAATTTTTGACCAACTCTGGTCATTATGTCAATATGTCTTCGTATCCCCCGGAAAAATACAAAGTAAGAAGTTGTAGATTAATATTGATTTGTTTTGCAATAAGGACTTCAGATTTGATTAAAGATCAAGTCAACTGCATAAACATTGACACCATCATAAATAGAATGCAGTGGTAATGAAATATGTTTGAGATATTATTTGTATGACCGTCAATGCTGACACTAAATCCAATCAATGATAATCATCTGTGTCATTTGACGATCTCTCTCTTAGTTTGTCAAAAAAAATTATAACGAAGCGGGGGGGGGCTATCAGTTAATGGAAATTTGTAATCCAAATGATTAAGTGATAAAAATTTGGGATGTTTGAGTCTTTGGGAAAATATTCAATACAACGAAAAATTTTGGTTTTTGTCCAATAAACGAAGGAGCCAACCCGGGCATCAGGTCTGTCCGGCATCATTTTTTTTAATTTGCAGGTATTCATGGGTACATTCACCTCCGAGAATCTCAGCTATCTGAAAATGGCCCATTGGTCCTCATCATTTTTGTCAAAAATATTATACTTTTCTCCAAAACGCACCCCCATTTTTAGCTCCTGCCTGCATTTAGAGAGCACGCTCTAAAGGAATGACACTCCCAAGCGGATTACAAATTTTTCAATAAATCACGTAAAAATTAATATTTTTTCATGATTCAAAGTTCAGATGAAAGAAGGAACCTGTAGCTATAATATCATGTTACTTTTTCCTTTTATCTATTTCTCTGGATTATTGAAAAACCGCGCCAAAGTTTGTTTTTGCTTGATATTTTGATCCTCCTATAAATTTATTAATATTTTTTTATCATCCTTTTGGATAATGGGGCTTTGCAAGGTGTTAAATATATTGAGAAAGATTCAATAAAAAAATTTTGTGTATTTTCATAACCAACGTGTTGTTTTAGAGCGTTTTTTTTTGGATTTCCGGAATTTTTGAAAATGCTCGGGTCTATCGGGAATTAATAGATAATCACGGACCATATCGGTTTTCAACGTAGATCATTAGAAATCTTAGCTTGTCCCCTTGTCGGTGGCATTTTTTTTTTCATATTTTTTGGTTTTCCGGAAAATTGAGAAAATTTTCACCCCTATGAAAAATCGACATTTTCTTTTAAGGATTATTTTCTTTTCGTGCTAAAATTTTTTGGGGTTAAGAATTGAACTAAATAAAAGCTCACATTCTCACCTTTTCATCAATATATATATATATATATATATATATATATATATATATATATATATATATATATATATATATATATACATATATCAAGTATTTTATTAATTGCTCGAAAAAATTGGATTTTTTTACAATAAATTTATTAATAAAGTGCAAACAGTGAAAAAAAGTTGGTTATTATTGCCTTATCTTTTGTCTTCGGACAAAAACGGGATGATATTCAAGTTTTGGGAGGATATTCAAATTTTCCGTTTTCACCACAATAATTTTACGAATTTTCGAAACGCCGTTTTTGCAAAAAGTATTAGTGAAGCGAAAAAAATCACATGGACAACTTTTGTAGGTAATGAACTGCTCTTCATTTTTTGTCTAAACAAAAATGCTCTAAGGATCATATTTCGGCAGATATCGTCGAAAAACTGATTTTCGGGAACTCTAGAGCCATTTTCTCACCCTTCCGCAAATTCCACGTAGCTGAGATTTTCGGAGGTAAATGTACCTATAAATACCTGCAAATTAAAAAAAATATTTGATGGACAGACTTGATGCCCAGGTTTGGGGTTTTTGTGGCGTTATTTTACTGAACTATTTGTATAACGTGTGTTTTCTTCTTGTTGAAAACCAATCAAAAGGTTTACTTGCATGTCCAGAATCTAGTTGGGGAGGGCCATTGCCCCCCATGGCCCCCCCCTCAGATCCGGCAGCGCTTCAGGTTCCACAGGTCACTGTCCTAGGACAGTTACTATCCCAAATACATTCAACCTATAATGGGAGCTGATTGTGTTCATCAACCACTTCTCTTATGACTTGATATACAAAAAGTTGTTTTTTAAATAATCATTAATACAAAAATTAAATTGAATCATTGGTCGAGTGATTAAAAGATTCCAAAACGTAACGTTCATCAACTGAAGATAAACAACATAAAAGTAAATAATTATCAAGCAATCCAGTTTTTATATAGAACGTTGCTCTCAAAAGTGAAGTACTCTTTCTACCACAACATTTAACTTAAGTTCGTCCAGTACCTACCGATTTGTTGCAAGCCCGAACAATGTTAATAACCAAAAAACCATCGATTACTTTGTCGCAATTCAAACAAAAACTGGCGATTGCTTTCTTTCCTTTTCTCATAAGTCAATTACGTGTTCGAGGAAGAAACGTTTTAGAATTTTTTTGTTATTATTTATTTTTTTCAGTAGGTTCGCGTAATTGATCGTACGCGACCGAACGTGAGAATGCGACGGTCGTTTCGAGAAGTTTTGCACATAAAATCAGTCAAAGGCATAAATAATTTTGTGTAGACGTGACAGTCCAATACTGTAAGCAAAATTGGATTTTCTCTGTACGGGAGTTGATCAAGAAAGGAATTGGTAAACATGTAGTAAGTAACGTGAATAAAGTATTACACGTGTTCCAATTAAATGAAATTATTTCATCTCGTAGCAGTTTTTTCAGTATTTAAAGAAAAAACAAATACCTCGACAAATTATTATTATTATTGCTTTATTGCTTCCAAAACCAAAGTTTACAGCAAGAAGTACATGAGTAGATATATCATTTAAACTATTATTATATTTAATATAAGTAAGAGAGAGAGAAATATTAGAAAGAGAAAAAAAATCACAATATTATTCATTTATAACAAAAGAACGTAACTTGAGGATATTCCAGATATATCGTTATTCTGAAGACAAGATTTATTTTGTTTCATTACAGTGTAAATAGTACATTCAAATATGACATGAAAAGGGGTTTTTTTGCTTGTGTATTACATACAGAGCAAATTAGATCTGGATTAATGAAATAATTATCACCGCTTAAAGTAAATTTAGTCTTAAATTTAAATATGGATGGGCAATTGTAAAAGTAAGTAAGTGCTTGGGTTTTGCGATGTATTAAATAGATTCAAAATAAGCAAATGGGGATAACGAGAAGCTATATAAACATCTGATTCGTGTAGAAACGTGTAATACGTAGAAATTAAATTTCTTCTATACGAAATAACCGTAATGTTACTAAGGTCTGTCCAACCATCCAGAGAATTGGTTTGAATACCAGAGAATGATAGTGCCATTTGTGGGGGAGATATAAATATTAATCTTTTAGATATGGAAAACAATAGCTCCGAAAACTTCTTAAATGGTATCAGTTGTTTCGACTTAAAACAAATAATTAGCTCTCCAACTCGGATTACCCAGACCACAGCCACTTTGGTGGATGTGATCCTATTATCTAGTGATTTAGAAACATCAGTTTATGGAAATATAAATATACCTCATATTGCAGATCTCGAGTATCTTCTTCGTCTTACATGTTTCGATGATATTTACATTATTGATGACATAGATAAAAAGGTTGAATTCTTTTCCGAACTCATATTATTACTTTTTCATACTGTGTCTCCAGAAAAAACATATAAAAGACGCGGCCAGCACCAACCCTGGTTTACTGAAAATTTAAAACTTTTAATTTCATTGCGCAATAAAGCTTTAAAAAAATATACAAAGAATAAATCGGATGCCAACTGGGAATATTATAAAAGTTTACGTACGATACTTCCATTCGAAATGAGAAAAAGGCCTACTTAAATCATTGCCTTAAAAAGAGTAGTAACAACAGTAAAACCATCTGGAATACGCTTAGAGATCTCAATATATAGAGTAAGCCACAGCAAATTGTAATTCCAGAAGACTTAAATAGTCCGAAAATGTTGTCTACAAGTATTTACTAGAAATCAAATCTTCTGCTTCCGGTCACGACAAAATCAATATAAGAATGCTATTACTGTGTTGTCCACATATTTTGCCTTATCTCACACATATCCTAAATATATGTTTGGAAAAAAATATTTTTCCAGAGTCCTGGAAAAAATCTAAAGTCATTCCAATACCCAAAAAAACAGACCCTACATCGTTTAATGATCTTACCAGTTTGTTCCCAGATACTTGAAAAAATAATGAAATTTCAAATTCTACGTCACTTAGATTCTTATCCAATACTATCAAAAACCCAGTCGGGTTTTAGAAGTGGATAGCTGCATTACATCGCTACTTAAAATAACAGATTTTTGAGGCTACGGATCAGGGAAACGCTACAGCTTTGTTTTACTTGACTTTTCTAAAGCTGTTGATACGATATCTCATGAAATTTTGTATTCGATATTGCACTTTATTGGATGTAGTGACCAGGCTAGAAACCTTATCAAGAGTTATCTAAATAACAGAATTCAATTTACCGAGACAGATTTGGGTTACTCCGCAGATAATGACATTAGATGCGGTGTACCACAGGGATCTGTTCTTGGTCCGTTATTATTTTGTATATACACAAGCCATATTGTTGCCAGATTGCCAGATTAAGAAATTGTAGTTCACATTTATACCCAAATTTATTACTCTTTTCAAGAAAAAGATATAGTACAAGCTAATACTTTGATTAATAATGATATCAACGAACTTATAAAATACTCTGAAATTCATAATTTGAAAATTAACCCGTTGAAGTCAAAATTACTAATTTTGGGGAGTAAAAAACCATCTGTTAAAGATAATTTATCAATTTTTATTAAAGGCGAACATATACGTCCAAGCGACTCAGCAAAAAATCTAGGTGTTGAAATAGATGTAGATTTAAGGTTTAAACATCATATTACCAAATGCATTCAAAAAAGTTATATGAATTTAAAGATGCTCTACCCTAATCGCCATTTACTCTCCAAACAGCTAAAAATAAAATTAACAGATATACTGGTTTTAAGTCATTTTAATTATGGAGATGTTTTATACGGTCCATGTATAGATAAAATTGACTATTCAACGAGCACAGAAAGCGTGCCTAAGATTTATTTATGGTATTAGGAAAAGAGATCGCATATCATATAAATTAACCGAGACATTGTGGTTAAATATGGAAAATAGACGATTATTACACTCGGCAACTCTTTTTCATTAAGTGATTTCTACAAAGAATCCTCCGTACTTGAATAATAAAATTCAATTTAGAACCGACGTAAATAATTTAAACCTTCGTTACAAACGGCTAATTTCACCACCATCTCATCGCACCACTTATTACTGCAGATCTTTCAGCTACAATATATATAAGGTTTACAATAACATTCCGACCTCTTTCAAATCAATGTCTGTTAATACATTTAAACGACAATATAAAAAATATATACTTAGCACTCAGTGACTACAATAGTAAAATATTAATAATTATTCCTCATTCAGCAAAATAAATAAATAATTTTTCATAGTATTTTATAGTTACGCCTGTTATTTATAATGATTTATTTTCTTTAGTTTTATGTATATATAGTTTTTCTTTAAGGCTGAGACTAAGATCAGCTGATCTACCACGTAGATCAAAGCTGTTTTCAGCCTTTTTCGTGGTTACTTTTTGCTATTTACATGTATTACATTGTACTTTATTACACACGAATAAATTATTATTATTATTATTATTATTATTATTATTATTATTATTATTATTATTATTATTATTATTATTATTATTATTATTATTATTATTATTATTATTATTATTATTATTATTATTATTATTATTATTATTATTATTATTATTATTATTATTATCTTTCATTTGCAGTATCCAATTATACTTCGCATCAATTTTATCTCGTAAACGGAGTTGTTGAAAATAAATCTTTGGATAACGATGATTATCCATAGTTTGAACTTTGTGTATCCAATTGAGAGACAACTTAAAAATATTAAAGGCAATTTGTACTCTTCCGGTTTCTAAACGTACTATGGCATCAGGAGTGGTTTTAGGAAGGAAAAGAAAAAATTTAGCTGAACCCTTTCCAATATATCCAAATATCTGAGACCCCACACAGAAACACAATTAAACATCACACTGAGCGCTAATGATTCAAATAATTTTATTCTACCAAGTATTCATTTTAGTTTTAGACATTATATGGAGCAAGGATCCTACATCCTGTTTTAGTAACAGATAAAATTGACATTTCGTGAAAAAGTCCAGAGAAAGTGAATGTAACGCCTAAATAAGTATATTAATTTGTTGTCTCGACAATTTGGTTATTATAATAAAAATTAGTTCATTTTTGAAATCCGCCCCTACGTTTTTTGTAGATTAACTACTAATTCCTTCAACGGCAATATTTTTCTAGAATTTTTAACTTTCTTACTACATCAATTTCAGAATGATCTAAGATAACTAAATCATCTGCATATAATAAAGCCAGAACGTCTTTTAAGCCATCCATATTCACTCAAAGCACAATTTTCATAAAAATTTCTAAATCAGCTATAAACAAAGAAAATAATAGAGGACTTAAAGGCTCGCCCTGTAAAACACCAGTAGTTACATCAAAATCCTAAGATAAACCATCAGAGCCTCTAATTTGTATAGTTGCTTTTGAGTACAACATTCGAATTATACGAAGTACTTTAGAGGATACTCCCAAATCAAATCATTTACTCCAGAGCAGAGTGATTAACTGAATCAAAAGCTCTTTTAAAATCTATAAATATTGCAAAAATCTTACGTGTTCTGAGCCTAATGTGTAATTCCTGAAGGTTATGTAAGTTTGACAGTTTATCTATAATTTCAGCATTGTATTCTTTTTTCTTTATTTTAATAATTCTTTTGTAATTTGATTTTGCATGTTTCTTTTTGCTTTCTTTAAAACAACTTAAATCAAACCATGGTTTATTCACATGTTTTTTATTATTTACTTTACTTTTCTTACAATAAACTAAATTTAATTCACTAGCAGTCTCAGTTATAGCTGCACAAAGATTAACAAAAGATTCCTCTGGATTAGAAATAAAATAAGCTTTCTCTGACTTTTTCAGTTTAAGTGTATAATCTAAGGTAGCACTTTCTTTTCAAGTAAAAACTAACGTGACCCCCCGTTTTTCAGGATGCTGAACACGATGACGGTGGTTACAATTCTTTTATACTTGACCCCACCCTTAAAACGGCCAAAAATATAAACAACCATATATAGACAAAAGTCTCAGAAGGAAGCATACCAAACTATACGGGAAAAAGGAAACGCAACAAAATAAATTAAGGATATGTATACATATTTAAAAATCTTTAATGGGCTGCCAACTTGATAATGTCTTCTGCGAAATTTCCTGCACAAAATAAGTAAAGCTGGAGAACCAGGGAAATACAGACTCCCGGAAAAAACTTCCCTGTATATTTTTATCAAATTTTAGGAATTTTTCTCACGCACAGATCGCAATTCTATGATAATAATTTTCATTCACCTCTAATTAAAAAAAACATTAAATAATATCGATTTTATCAATTGTGTCGACTCTAAACTTTGAACTTAATATCTGCGATGATATTTTTAGGATTTTAAAATATATGCAACTTTTTAAAAGCATAAAGTTTTATATAAGATTATAACAAACCACTACAAAGATAATTTGAGAAGTAAGACCAAAAATATAGATCAGGTTCTTTGCGGTTGATATCTCCTACTTACCTCCAAACACGCATCAGCACTTAAAACCATTTCCATCAATTAACAATTGTCTGTGACCTGTCCAAAAGTGTATCGATAATAAGGTGACAGCTTCGAATAGCTGACCATACACAAATGAAAAATCTTGATAAATAATCGATAATTAAAATAATTAAATTATAATAATATACGATCTTCAATTCACCCCCCAAAATGGAACAGGACTAAAGATATTTTCAAAAATCCAACAGCTTGAGTCACTCATAATTTAAAGGTTTTGTAATGGGAATTTGAGGAAGTTGTTTGCTTGCGGAAAGGATCAGAGAGTGCGTGTTTAATGAATTAAAGAAAATAGGTCACAAATAAAAGTGAACAGACCCATATT
Organism: Crepidodera aurea; assembly: GCA_949320105.2. NCBI lineage: Eukaryota > Metazoa > Arthropoda > Insecta > Coleoptera > Chrysomelidae > Crepidodera > Crepidodera aurea. The sequence continues at coordinate 59,737,456 of OX439474.1, read as the reverse complement.
ATGCATAGTAAGTTACAGAATATATTGATGATTATTTATTTTTTAATTCTCACACTTTGACATTTTTAACATCACACAGCTCTGTCACAATTTTTTTTAAGTCCACTTTACATAATTACTATACTAATACTAAAATCCTACTCTGTTTATATCATAACAACATTCCCTAAAATGTATTATCTCTATTTTCTGATTGAATTCTTGTTTAAATATCTCTTGTTGTTTTGTCATATCTTCTCTCATAAGGTCTATTTTAATTTCTAACTGTTCAATACATTGTTTGATCTCTTCTTTATCTTGTTTTTTATTTTGTTCAATACATTGTTTGATTTCGGCCCTGTTCTTCTCCATTCTTTTTATTTTTTCCTTTTCTTTATCATGTTCATCCTCTGATTCTTCTTCTTGTTAAGTTTTGTCACATACACTTTTAGTGTGAGATATGAAAACCTTGTTAACCACTCAATTTACATTCTTGTTTGATTTGTTTGGAAAATGTTTATATAAATATTGACAAATAATCACATTATAATGCGGTATAATAATAATAATTTAACGAGCATCCGCGAAATTCTGTATCAAATAATAAGGCATTAATTAAAATTTTAAACCATTTCGGGTCGCATTCAATGGTTCTGTATTTGAAAATATACACCGTTATTAACAAGTAATGAAATTCCTCATCCGTGTATGGTCAGCCATTGAAAACTCGACCAGCACTCGTTCTGGTGTACACCGAGTGTACTAATTGAAGTGCAAAGCAAAAAGTTGCATCTGAAAGGTGGTTACATGTGTTCTCGAGCATTCGCTTACGCAGGCGACGTTTTTAGATCGAAGGCGGCATTTCTTTGTATCCAACGAGATCCATGACGATTACAAACGCATGGGAACAAGAAACGCTGCTAATTCTCTTTGCCAACGAGAATAATTGAATCATCACATAAGTTGAGATAGAATATTAATATTGTGTGTACAGGTGATAAAATCTGATTTTTTTTCTCCTATCAACCGAAACTAAATCCATTTTCCCATACCCTCCATATTATAACTAATTATTTTCGCTTGGATATAGTCTTAAAAATGAAAATATCAATAATTATATAAATGAAAAAGATGGGATTATAAAATTGCATCGATTTCTTAAAAATAAGGAAGCAAGGTAGGAATTCAATCTATTCGATTCCACATCCCAAGAATGACTTCGTCAGTTGTGTTTTCGTGTTCAATAAATAAATTCCAAACAAGCTCAAGATTGTCAAGGCTCCCAGGCTTCATTTATCAGTTTTGCTAATATATGGTCAAATAAAAGCTTTGCAACACACAATGCAAATTGTGTATGCAACCCCAATACACCGGGAATTTTTTGCTTTTAATAATTGTCAATACTCTCTTCTAATCATAGATGGCAGCACATCTAAAAATTTTATCTTATAGCGGATATAGCTACTGACTTGTACGAGTTTGGAATTTTATTTATTGGATTCGAAAAGCCTAACTGACGAAGCCGAAAGGCAGAAACCGGTCTTAGGATGTCGAATCTGATAAATTAAATTCCTTACTCGTTTTCTAATATGGTAGCACGGTTGCTTAGTTTATTCTCGTAAGTAATAACATAAGGGCTCTAATTTTTCTGAAAAAACACAAGTAATATTTTACCAAGAAGTTAAAAAAATATTACTTTCCATTGTTTTTTCGATTTTTTTCACAGGAAAAATTAGGTGCCCGAATGGTATTTGATTGTTATTTCGTTAGTAACAGATTATTCTGCATACACATAGCTTACAAAACATAATAAATGTGTATTAATTTGTAAACTGAAAAACAGGTAATTTATTTAATCACAAAATACTACAAACTTAATTATTTATGGTACAATTAAACTATAAATTGCAATTTTGGTACACAGTAGGAGTATTGTTTGAAATCTTTGTTAACTCATTGATAACGTTGGGTGTAGGTAAATCATTAATGTTGTTGATGGGTCCAGCTGTAGAGTGAGAAGCTCGAGGAGTGGCTGCAAGATATTCTTTTTTATTTTTTAGCTGGAGGTTCTGAGGCATCACTTCTAAGGGTGTTTATGATGTTGGAATAATGCTCTTTATCCATTTGCAAATAAGGCTTAATTGAGTTGGCTGAACTGTGGCCAGTAATTTTAATTCATTCACCTACCCCTCCTTAAGCCAGGTTACTGACTGCTGTCGTCCGCATGGAGTGGTTTGTTATTTTTATATCTTTTGTATTTAATCCTGCCTTCTCTGCTGCTTCTTTTGTCCATTTCGAAAGTTCGTTTTTTCCCACTGGAGTATTTTTGTACCATCCACTTGATTGTTCTTTGTACCATGCTGGGTTTACTGTTAAGAATAATCTATCAGTTGTTATTCTAGATGAACGTTTAACCATTAGAATTTTAAAAAGACGGACTGGACAAAAGGTAGGGTTCTTCGTGTTGGGGACCAGCCATTTACTATCGGCCATTTTTTTTCTCCACCCTGGGCCGTTTTATTGAAGAGAGGATTATATTCTACTCTTCCTAAGAAGTAGGATTTTGAAAATAAGTTATTTTATAAAATATGTGACTATGTTATCTACCTGTTTTAATCCCAGAATTATCCACTTCCTCTTTAAAATAATGAACTCTGCAATTGACTGCTTCTCCACCTCTCCAGGCAAGTTCTACTGAAGCGATATGGTAAAATTTTCGCTGGAGTCGCGCCGGAGTGTCTTCGTCCCATAAAAAACCATTTAATGAAGCAGAGCTCGATTTCCTTTTATTGGCGCACATCTGCATATTCCTTCGTTTCGCATTACGTGCTTCCCTACTAGTCTTGAAGATAATATCTTTAAAGGGATCAAAAATTATTTTCCAGTTCATAAAATACATCTCTTGCATTTTTTTGCAACGGTGTTCCACATTGTCTTCACAACTAGTTCTTTGTAATTTTCACCGTTTTCGTTCTTCATATTCCACGCCCAATCTTTCAGGATTAGGTTTAGTTGCCCTAAACTTGTAGTTTCCAAAAGCTCGTACTTCTTTCTCTTGCAGAATTCCGTAAACTCTTTCCATATTGACGTACGGGTTTTAACGGTATTGTACGATACACTTTTCTCAATCGCCAGATTAATATTAGTCATAGAATCACTTCCAAAGCGACTTATTTTCACTACATAAGCTGATTAGCACTGTTTAAAAACAATATTATAAAATTTATTGACAATAAAACCAGAAAAATTGTTTAGCGTCGTTTTCTGGTGTCCTAAGAGACCATAATTACTTGTTATCAAAGGTATTGTAATTTTTGGTGACAAGAGCTGTCAAGTTTTGTCGCGGGTAAACTCAAAAAAACTGCTGACAGGAGCTGTCATACAGTTTTTCATCTAGAAAGCATTTGTAATTCAAAATTGCGCGTTTGTGATTGGTGGAAACTTAGACGAGGGAAATAGACAAAAATATTGAAGTAAATTTGTTTAAAGATTAAATTAGATTAAAGGGAGGGCGGAGTTAAATTTGTTATTGTAGCTTACAATTTTCTTTCGATATTTTTCTTTCCTTCCCATTTTATTTTCATTTTCTCTGCATATTATCGTATTCTACCTTTTCATGTGTTTAAATCTTACATGTCACCTATAAAAATATTAACAAATAAATGTTCCAATAGTTCTTTATCCGAGGGAAGTAAACAACACCCAGTTTTTTCTAACGAGCTAAAATTGTGACTGTGAAATCACTTGTTTATCTTTATTAATTTAATTATAGCCATTACGGAATAATACTAATCTTTGTAATATAAATTACAGCGAAATAATTATTTTCTAGTTCTAGTTCAATAATCTTTTACAGCAGTTAATCTTTGGACACTAGCAGAAACAGCTATAAATAGTGCTACTACTGAGTTCACCATACTCGAACATTCCAAACAAATATCTACATCATAATCAATCAATGGATAATGATTGCATCAAATCGAACGAAAACAAACTCAATTAATCATTGCAAGAACCCAGAGGTTATCAATTTAAAGAAATATTTCAAGATCATTAGCTGTTATTGTTCAATTAAATAGCAGTGATCTAAATGGTGAATTTCTGGATATTGTTGGTACACTTTTATCAAAAACTATTTTATTTATTATTAGAATTTTAATTTTATATTTACATACTGTATTAACCATTTTTTCTTCCACTAAAAATGTTCACTTGGTTCTTAGAAAGTTATTATTTCGTATATAAGTCATAAACAAAAAGTTGATTTGTTGATTTAATCGTCAAATTCATAAAATAAATATGTGATAGTTCCTTATTTAGATGCAATGGATATCCAGTCATATAGGACATTGTTTTATTATTTTTTGAATGGGACAAATATATCTTCCGAAAATCGTTTTCAAAGATTTACGCTGCTAAACATAAACATTGGCTGATGATGAGCGTTTAGGAAGCTAAAAACTGGGACCACCGCAATATTCACCAAATGGTCTTGAATTGTGGTAAGAGAGATAGCAGAGGCTATAGGCTCATCCAAAGTACTCATTTGTCATGTTGGGTCAGGTCAGCTCACTTGCTCACTTTGGGCCAACAAAATATTCGAATGAACATTTCCAAAGATCGATTGGAGCGCTTTGAGCGAAACGAATCGGATTTTTTGGGTCGATTCATAACTGTAAATGAAACATGGGTCCACCACTATACTCCTGACATGAAATAACAGTCAAAACATTGGACTGCAAAGGGTGAATCTGCTCCAAAAAAGACGAAGATGGTTCTAACGTGATGGCTAGTGTTTTTTGAGTCACGGAATTGTGTTCATCAACTATCAAAAACAATAACGGGAATGTATTATGCATCGTTACACTATGAATTGCACTTCTAATAGGTTTATCATCCACCGTATTCACCAGATCGGACCCCCAGTGACTTTTTCCTATTTCCTAAGCTAGAGGACGGAGATTTTCATCGAAGGAGGAGGTCATCATACATAAACGCCTATTTTGTAAAGCAAGACGCCAATGACAATTTGGGTAGTTAAAAGGGGACATATTGAAAAATAAAATTACATTTAATCAAAAGAATACTTGTTTTTATGTTAGGCTCAAAACTTTTCAATACAACATCGTCCTATTGAAGCGAACAATAGACTTCCTATAAGAGTTTTTAAGCTACAAAATGTTTTATTTTCAAGTAATAATTCAAATAATAAGTTATGAAAATACACAGCGTCAATCCCAGCGCCATGAACTTGTAACTATTCATCTTCCTAAGAAAGAGTTGTTCGACTACAACTAACGTTATGTCGCTGTTGATTTTTATCTTATCGGTATTCCTATCATGGCATCTTTTGTTTCCATGGTCATGATTTGCTACGACAATCAATTCTCGACCTGCTTGACAGGATTGACACGTAATAATATTCAAAGGAAAGACACAGGAACTTTGATCACGTTGTACGTAGCTAATTTAAATTTAGTACGCCCAAAATGGTTAAAGAAAATCGCATCGGTCAAAATTCAGAGGAAGTGCGTGAGCACTAGATATTTTTAATATTTACATATATTCGACCCCAACACTTTAGACAATCTGATCTCTAAAGTCAGTTAAAAATACATATTTATCCAGTGATAAAACTCTTTATTATGGAATATAATATAATTTGTTAGAGATTGGCTACTCGTCATCATATACGATTATTAGAATAGTATTGCACATAGCACAAACAAAGGCGATTGCCCATTGATCCGTTGGGAAATAAATTATTTTTATCAAAACTTATCATTTTGTTTTTTAATTATTATCTTTTGCCAAAAATAAGATTCAAACTATTCTGATAAAATAACACTCTTAAAAACAAATTACTATATTTTTTAAGATCACAAAATTGATTTTTTTCACACAATCCATTATTTCAAATATCGTCAAACCTTCTCTTCTCCTATTTTTAGGTCCATGAAGCTAGCAGAGCAAGGTCAGCAGAACAAAACAAAAGTACATTCATAATTAAGTGCTAATTTAGTGCCCTAATTAAACATTCAATGCTACTTTTTCTTGTTCTGCTAGCTACAGGTGAACCTAGCAGAGCAACTATTTAAATGTTGTTAAAAATTAATGAAACGTAATGTAAATAAGTTAAATAAGTATGTGCTAATTTAGTGCACTTAATTATTTAACTTATTTACATCATGTTTCATTATGTTTTAACAACATTTAAATAGTTGCTCTGTTAGGTTCATCTGTAGCTAGCAGAACATGCGTTTTTCTTAAGAAAAAAATGAGCAATAAATTTTTATTTAGGACAATAAATTATCATATAATTATTTAATTTATCAACATCATGTTTCATTAATTTTTAACAAAATTTAAATAGTCTGCTCTGCTAGGTTCATCTGTAGCTAGCAGAACATGCGTTTTTATTAAGAAAAAAAGGAGCAATAAATTTTTAATTAGGGCACTAAATTAGCACATAATTATTTAACTTATTTACATCATGTTTCATTAATTTTTAACAACATTTAAATAGTTGCTCTGCTAGGTTCATCTGTAGCTAGCAGAACATGCATTTTTTATAAGAAAAAAAGGAGCAATAAATTTTTAATTAGAGCACTAAATTATCACATAATTATTTAACTTATTTACATCATGTTTCATTAATTTTTAACAACATTTAAATAGTTGCTCTGCTAGGTTCATCGGTAGCTAGCAGAACATGCATTTTTTATAAGAAAAAAATGAGCAATAAATTTTTATTTAGGACACTAAATTATCATATAATTATTTAACTTATTAACATCATGTTTCATTCATTTTTAACAAAATTTAAATAGTCTGCTCTGCTAGGTTCATCTGTAGCTAGCAGAACATGCGTTTTTATTAAGAAAAAAAGGAGCAATAAATTTTTAATTAGGGCACTAAATTAGCACATAATTATTTAACTTATTTACATCATGTTTCATTAATTTTTAACAACATTTAAATAGTTGCTCTGCTAGGTTCATCTGTAGCTAGCAGAACATGCATTTTTTATAAGAAAAAAAGGAGCAATAAATTTTTAATTAGGGCACTAAATTATCACATAATTATTTAACTTATTAACATCATGTTTCATTAATTTTTAACAAAATTTAAATAGTCTGCTCTGCTAGGTTCATCTGTAGCTAGCAGAACATGCGTTTTTCTTAAGAAAAAAAGGAGCAATAAATTTTTATTTAGGGCACTAAATTAGCACATAATTAATTAACTTATTTACATCATTTTTCATTAATTTTTAAGAACATTTAAATAGTTGATCTGCTAGGTTCATCTGTAGCTAGCAGAACATGCGTTTTTTATAAGAAAAAAAGGAGCATAAAATTTTTAATTATGGCACTAAATTAGCACTTAATTATGGATGTACTTTTGTTTTGTTCTGCTGACCTTGCTCTTCATGGACATCCTATTTTTACCTATGGTACAAATTTAGGCCCTGCTTTCATAAGCTGCCCGGTCAAAAAAGAAGTTATTCGTTGCAATGACTAAGGTTACATATTATTCCGATTATATTGCACCACACAATAGTCCTTGTATGTACTTGAGGATTTTTATGTGTTGTTCGAATTCATCAGCCCACGTGAAGAGATTACTCCCTCGAAGTACACGGACCTGTATCGTAAGACTATATTATTTTCCGATAAGTATTATTAGAAACAAACACGCAAGATGGTTTCTTTATAGCCGCGGCTCGAATCGCCCTAATAACTTGTTTTAAAGCTCGAAGTTTCAGGGCCGTCATGAGGGCTGAATCAGTCCGTCGAGAGTGAAAACTTCTTGGACAATGTTTATATGTATAGCTTTTTTTTGGTTTGGCCATTTTAAATATGTATTTTAGACTTAATTATCAAGTTTATTATTTTAGTGGTAATAATTCGATATTATAGTTCCAAAATGGTTTTGAAATTAAGATATGATTCCAACATTATGGCTGCTAGAGAAGACGGGACAAATTTTATAGGTACGAGAGAAGTATATTAAGGTATAAATCACTAAAACAGTACTGATATCCTTAGTGTTCCAGGAACTCACTGAAAATTGAATAGTCCCCCTGTGCAAAATCAGTCAGTATTTGGAGCTAACTATAAAGTAACTTTTATGTCTCGTAAAATCATAAAACCCAAAGAAGAGGTGCCTTTGACATTACTTCTCGAAACACATAGTATATCAGTTGCTATCACACTAATGTTATAGCCACTAAAAAGCCCAGCACTTTGGATCTTTGTTGTAGAGTGGGTTGGTGCAAGAATTTAGAGTGGTACGACAAAAATAACTCAAATTCGAATTGCTAAAGTTCCAATGGCTTAGACCTGTATCAACATTAAATTGACGTAGTGAAGTCGCTTGATGAGTTAATAAGAAGCACTCATAAATGAGTAGCCTTATTGGTGCTTCAAAGAAATTTACCTTGCACTAGTTGGCGTTGTTCGAATGGCTAAAGTTAAAATGGCTTAGGCACTTATCAACATTATGTGAACTGTATGTGTCCTGTTAACGTAGTGAATTCACTTCACGAGTTACTAAGAAGCACTCATGAATGAGTGGTTTTATATGCGCTACAAAGAAATTTACCCTGCACTAGATGGCGTTGTTCGAATAGCTAAAATTAAAATAGCTTAGAGCCGTATCAACATTATGTGAGCTGTATGTGTCCTGTTGACTTAGTGAAGTCACTTAACGAGTTAATAAATGAGTGGCTTTATAGGTGCTTCAAAGAAATTAACCCTGCATTAGATGGAATAGTGCGAATGGCTAAAGTACAATGTCATTGATTTGTATCAACGTTATGTAAACTGTATATTTCCTGATGCCGTAGTGAAATCACTTCACGAGTTAATGAGAAGCACTCATAAATGAGTGGCTTTATGGTTATATCAACTAAATTTACCCTACAAAATACGGCGTTATTTGAATGTGAATAGATATACTTCATTGCTTGGTTATGTCAAGGATTTTTTGTGTACTCTTACTTTTAGCTTTAAGGAGCTGTAACAGCTGACGAGTTAAAAATACCTTACCAATTTTTATTGCTTTGAACTTGTAATCAATATAATATTTTTTTTATTTTATTATAAATTTGTATTTTTTTGTGATAATAGTCATATTAAGTAGGCTAGAAGTTTATGCAAATGTTTGGCTAAGTTTTATTACAAAGTATTATGTTGTTTAATGTCTGATTTTACATTTATGCGATACCTAATAAATGCATTTATTACAAGTTGTTCGCGTAATCTGTCATAAATCTGGCGTTAAAAGCGTAATATACGATAATAAGATTTATGGACAAACATTAAGTATACGTCCGAAAGTATTTAAAAATATATATTTATGTACTCGGTCAGTCAATGAGTTCGTATGATGACTAATAAAATAGCTTTTAGGCATAGTCTCCTTCAAGATTGATACATTCATTCCAAAATGCTTCTTTAACATTTCGTTTCTTTTTTGTATAATAATTTATCTTTGGCCTCCAAATAGACATCAGTTTCGGAAAGCGCATCTTCATTAGATCCAAATCTTTTTCCATTAGATCTGCAAACAGAAAGCAGTCGCTGAAAGCCAGTTCCGGAGAATACGGTGGATTGGGAAGCAACTTAAAGTGAAATTCGTCCAATTTTGACTTTTGACAAGGGGCATTATCCCGGTGAAAGAGCACCTTTTTATCTTTATTTGAGGTCATTTCTTCGCTATTTCATCCTTCAAACGCACCGATATGACCGTATATTATTTGCTGTTGGTGGTTATTTTTTTCTCAAGGTAATCGATGAATAAAATATCGTGCGGAAGGTGAAACCTAAAGCCGGGTACTCACTGTCTAACTGTAACTGCAACTGCAACGGTTGCTGCAGCAAACTTTAGTGAGTACAATTTATTTTGATTGAAGACGAAAAGCTTCCACGGCGATGGGGGCGTCATAAAATGTTTGAAGAAAGAACTGGAAGAGCATTGTTTGATGCTTTAAAATTTCAGAGTATTAGTGGCCATTACTGTACAATACTGTATCAATTTGATTGATCCAAAAATTTAAAAAAAACAATACCAACTGCAGAGAAGCTGTTTCGGTACAAGACAGATTAGCTGTCACATTGAGATATTGAGCTACAGGGGATTCTTTCACAAGTTTGCAGTATTATATTTCTAAATAAGTTATTAGTATAGTCTGTCCAAGAGATAAGTCAGAAAGAAAGGAACACACCGCCAAAGGTACCGCCTATGTCGCCCTATTTGAGTGAGACGCCGCAGCGCCGGCGACATTAAAGAGGCTCCTTTCTTCACAGGAAAGCCGAGTGCTTCGGGATCAGCGGTACCTTTGACGGTGTGTTTCTTTCTTTATGACTTATCTCTTGGACAGACTATAAGATAATTCCAAATACTCTTCTTAATGGATAGTAAAATCACTTATTTTAATAAAAAGTTTTTTAATGTTGACGTTTCGACATTCTTGTTCGAAAGTCGTTTTCAAAATGACAACAAAATGTATACTTCGTCATAAAATAAATTCTCTTATAATATGCAAATGCGCTATCCTTTTTTAAAATTCGTTCCCAGAAACGTCACAACAATATGATGGAAACAGATTTGCCATCTGCAATTTCAAAATCATTCTTCGTGTCTATGTTGCTGTCATCTATCTATCTATCTGTGATGGGGGTGTCGATACACTACGACCTATAAGATCTATTGTGCCCCCTACTTAGGTAGATCTTCCTCTTCTACTTGATATTCTCCAAGGTATCGTACCCTTGGATTTAGCAGGGTAATGCATTCTGAGAGAATGTGGATAGAGGTTTCCTCCTCTTCCTCGCAGAATCTGCATTCTTCTTTGTATACTAATCCGAGTTTCTTTAGGTGACCTCTCAGATGGCAGTGCCCTGTTAGGATACCCGTTAGTATTCTGAGCTTATTTTTACTTTTACTGATGCAGTCGTCAGATCTCTTCTGGATAAAGTTCCCCAGTAATGTCTTGGCCTGCCTCATTCCTTGTAGTCCTATCCAGTATTGGGATCTTTTCTTATTTACTTCTTTTCCAAGTTCATCAAGTATTGCACTGGTGCTTATTCCTCAGAAGGGTTCAGGTCCCAGAAATGGTGTTTCAGCCCCTTTTTTTGCGAGTACGTCTGCTGTTTCATTACCCTCCACTCCAGTATGTCCCGGAACTCATAGTTGTTCTTGCCTAGTTCGTTTAGATTCTCTTGGCACTCACACTATCTTGGAGTTGATTACGTGTGAGTTCAAGGCATTAATGGCTGCTTGGCTGTCTGACATGATGATCTCTTGTCTGCGAACATTCCTTTCTATGTTGAACTGGACACATTTTCCGATGGCGTATATTTCAGCTTGGAAAATGCTCGGAGATTTGCCTAAACTTTCGGAATATTTGGTTCCAGGCCCATATACTCCTATTCCTGTTCCTTCTGTTGTTCTACAACCATCTGTGTACTACTTAATGGCACTTCTCTTGAGTTTTGGGATGGTATCTTTATCCCATTCGCTTTTGTTACTTAGCTTTGTGTTGAATTCTTTCACAAAGCTAAACTTCTTTGTCATCTCATTTTGGGGCATGTCCCAGGTTTGGTGATTTCCAGGAAGGAGTCGAAACTTGCGTTTGGTTGATCCTTCTCTGGTCATTCTGTAGGTTGTCCTTATCGCTATACTCTCCACTACTATATGGAGTTGTGTAAGGCTTAGGATTACATCCATGGCGGCCGTTGGGCACGTTCTCATTGCACCTGTCATGCATACGCAGGCTAGTCTTTGGATTTTCGCTACATTTGCCTTTGTACTGGCCAGCTTAGTTCTGCTGCCCCAGACTACTGCTCCATAAGTGGTGGCCGGTCTCACTATTGACGTGTACATTTATGCACACCATTAGAGCTTTCGTGGCTTTGTTGATTACTTCTTTTTCGTGCTTATTTCAGATGAGTTTGTTATCTAGTATTAGTCCCAGATATTTGTCCTCTGGCTTCCATTCAATAACTTTCTGTTGCTGTCATACTTTTTTATAAGATTATGAAGTGTTCTGTTTCTATAGTAAATTTTTTATTATATATCTTGTTATGTCACTTTGAAAACGACTTTCGAACAAAAAAGTCGAAACGTCAAAATTAAAAAACTTTTTAATAAAATAAGTGGTTTTACTATCCATTAAGAAGAGTATTGGAAGTACAAAGCCACCATGAGTTATAGAAATGAATTAAGATAATTCCAGATGAAATTTTAAAGGTTTTTAATAATAGTCTTTATCTTTTGAGTCCCATATTACTGGCCTATCTCTATGTAACTCAATGAAATTCATCCCACTGACATATTTTATATAAATATTTATTGTGCTACACGTATTCACTGACGAACTACCCACAAAAACGTCCACAAATTTCCTTTGTTAAACAGAGTAAGTTATCCATTTTCTCAAATGTGGCCAATGTTCAATCAGTACCACAAAATTTTTTAATAATAAACAATGGGGCAACTCTGCTATCATCAGGCCCATAGTGTACTGAAGTAAAACATAAAATATAATCAAATTAATTAAACAATTTACGATTAGTCAGTAGTTTTAGTCAATAGTTACAAAGTTTTAAATAGTTCTTTAATTAATTTTGTTTATATTTTATGTTTTACTTCAGTACCCTATGGGCCTGATGATGGCAGATCTGCCGAAACTAGTTGCTCCCATTGGTTATTATCCACCACCTACAAACATATTGAGTGCCCAGGTATTAATGCAAGTTTTAAACAAGTTCTAGCCAGTTAAAATTTTGTAGGTTTGTAGTTTATCCATAGTTCTAATTTTTTATCTATATGAAACTAAAGATGTAAACTAATATCCTTGGCGCGTTTTTGAACTAACATTGGAATATCTTGACTGAATTAGTAACTCAATACATTTACAGATTTTTCGTAGAAATTTTAAAGTGCTTTCTTTATCGAACACGTTTGTCTTATCTTTTTTCTATCTGCATCGTGATAAATATCCTGTTGGTCCTTACTGGTTTTAACTGAATCCCTGTTGTTCTTATATATGTTTGATATTTGTAGCTCCGATTGTTCTGAAATACTTTTAATAATGGTCTTTTAATTTATATAATGTGTATAAAAGTGGTCAATCAATTCAAGTACAACTTCATTAATCAGCAACTTGTGAGGAAATGAATCGACTTGCAGAAAAGCACAAATGTTTTCCTTAGCTTGGTTAAGCTTAACCCAATCCAATGACCTAGTAAACATCTCTAAAAAACTTTTTTTATTCTGGGTTTTTTGTCCTTTTTCGCTTGTATTTTGTTTTCGACATTTGCTGTTTCTTTGACTAAAGTCCTGTTTCTTCCAATATAACATCCAATAAGTTTCTTTTGGGTATTTTTCTACATTTTTTCCCATTAGTTCTCCTTTTATTTCTAAATTCTCATAATTTATTAGCTTCCAGTGTTTCCTCCATCGATTTGACTCCTAATTTTGTGAATCATCGTTTCTTTTTGGCCAATTTTTTAAAACATAAAACTTTCCTATGATATTTCATTCCTGCAACTGGTACCGTTTTGATTTTCTAAGAAATAACAAGAAATTAAAATGTTTTCGTTTTTACCAGAATCGAATCGAAATTTTTATCCAGCTTATTTTAAAAAGCCGGTCCTGCTAGAGCTCGTGGTCTTCCGTCTCTTTCTCTCTTATTGCTGATGTTCGATTTTGATCTCGAAGCCCAAAGCCAAACGATCATCAGATATAATGAGTGTTTTGATTCAATGCCTTATTCATACCGAGAAAATAAATTACCTAATGTCTTAATCGGCTTTTCTTTGTTTCTTGGGGCGGCTCTTTCTCACAATTATCGGCCTTCTTTTGTTTGTCGTTAAATTTTTATGTAAGACTTGTTTGTCCATTGCATAATCACTATTTTCCCTTTTTTTTAATAATATTACATTTCATTTTTATCTATATTTCGTTTTTTCTTTTCTTACAAAAGGAATATTGTAAATTTGGTGCCTTACAAGTGCCATCTGTCATAATATTATGTAGAACTATATTAATTTCACTATTAGATATTTTAAATAGGTATATTCAATAAAATCCTTTTTTTCGTGTTTTATTTTTTATTGTAGTGTAAAATAACATCTCAGAAGAAATCAAAAAATCTTTCTTATCGCCTACTATGCCTTTAGATGTAACGGTTCATTGTTTAGCGCCATGTTATATGTAATGCCATTTAGAAGTTAGGGAGTAAATGAGGGTGGAAAGTACGTGCTTTCCTCCTTCTTCTTCTTCTTCTTCTTCTTCTTCTTAATATTTTCGAAATGCGAATTATCCAACAGTAACGCAGTGGTATTTTGCTCAAGATGTTTAATGTTTAATCCCCTGATCGTTACCGACAACAATTAAGTCGAGTCGATTTGTCGTAAGGAAATGGCTAAGCACCGAGACTAATTTGTCTATTAAGCCTTACTTTTCTGTTCGGATCTGGCGTTAAACTGTAGTCGTGCAGAGGAATGGCCAAGATACCATGAAGGAAGAAGAAGAAAAAATATTCTAGTGATGATTTATTACAACTTTTAAAAGGTCTCTCGTAGTAATTCTTCGGGCTACCTTAAGAAAACTTTAGTGATAACTACTATAAGAAATGTAAAGCAGGTACTTTGGATGAATTTCGTTTAAGCAATTACAGATAAAAATATTGTCACAGTAGAACAAATTTGTATGTGTATTTGGTTAACTTTAGAGATTGATATGAATGTAAATATAATCTTATCTGCGAATTGGTAAGTTACCAAATAGTATAGAAGTACTAAAATCCGAGCAAGATAAAAATATCACACCGCGTCATAGCTGTTCAGGTTCTACACTATTTCTACGACAAAGTTTTTGAAGCGATACTGTCAGATGACATCTTTAGCTTTTATAAACACCACATTATTCCTAATCAACATGGATTCTATAGAGGCTACCAATATTGCCATCTTCCAGGAATTTCTAACTAACTCTATTGAACAGGTAAATCAAATAGTGTGTGTCATTCTCTCTTGATTAAGAAACTTGCCGATATTGGAGTGTCTGTGAGTTTTCTCAGCTGGATCAAGTCCTACCTTACAAACCGACGGCAACGCGAAGTTTTTGTAACTTCTGGTGTTCCACAGGGTTCGCATCTTGGGCCTGGTTTATTTATATTATTTATTAATGATATTTCTTCATGTCTCAAGTATGCACGGTATCTTATTTATGCAGACGATATAAAAATATTCCTTCCGGTACCACGAGCCACTAATTATCTGCAATTAGATATAAACGGACTTGTCTCCTGGTATAAAGTACTTTTTCTTCAGCTAAATGTGTCAAAATGTAAACTGGTGAGATTCTATTATAGATGTATGAACCCTAGTAATATCCCTTATTATATAAATAATGGCTCTCTAGAAGTAGTCTCATCAATTGGAGTCATATTCAATACTGTTCTTTCTATATAAGTTACTCAATGACCAGATAGATTGTGAAGATTTGCTAGAATGAGTCCGTTTCTCTATTCCTCAAAGACGCACACGTGATTTAACACTTTTTCATGTGAGGACTCATAGGACGGTAGAAATTCATTTATCGACAGGCTAGTAGGCACTACAAATTATTAAAGAAAACATAAGACTGTGGATATTTTGTTACTTGAATTTTTTGTTTTCTAATCTATTTCTTATGTGTTTGCAAATGTACTTTCTATATTTTAAATTTTTATATTTCTTCCCAATTATATTTTAATGACGTTGCTATGTTCCAATTAGGTTACTCTGTGGTGTACTGCAATAAATTAAATAAAATAAAATAAAAAAATAATGCAACCAACACAAATAACTTTTTATAAGCCCCAAAATTAACTGGAACATCTACCGTATAACCCACACCTATCCCATAGTGATATTTTTCTTATCTCGAAATTAAAGAAATTAGATTCGAATTTACTGTTGTAGTGGATTCGTTTCCCACACTTGTTTCTGACATTTATAAATGATTTAATATTTCTCAGTGTAGATGAAGGTCATACTAAGTAGCGCCTTTTTTGTAGGAAAACTACAAATACCCCTACAAATAGAAGAAATCAGCTGTTTCTCTATCAAGGTTAATTATTCAATAATATGAACATTTTTCATGCAAATTTTCTTATCCCGAGTCTTATTAATGGGTTAATTTATATTTTTTATAGGTTTTTACTTTCAAAATGCATTAATGCCAGTCGTGTAGTCATTTATTCAAACATGTAACAATAACGCGAACTAACTAGACTGTGACGCAGTCGTTGGTCAGTAAATACTCTGCATAAGAAACCTATTTATATGTTTATTGAAAACAGACTTGTTGGTTTACTTTAGGCCAGTTGTTTATGTTTCCTAAAATTTACATACAAAGACAAAATTATTTGATATTCTGGTTTCGTAGGTAATTGCTACTTTTAGACTTCAAATCAATGATTTAAACGAACAGCAAAACTCTTATGGTTGTTGTGCTTAATGGTTCTTAACTCTGTTGATAGTGGCTTAGAAGGCTAAGGCTCTGCACTTCAGTATGTCTTAAATCGTTTTTTCTACCAAATTTATGCCAAAATTTGATTTAAAATACCTTTTTTACAGGCCAAACTTTTTTTTAAATACCTTTCTCCACCGGTCGAAATTTTTTTTCCTTTGTTACCTTTGATTTGACTTTTTTGGTTTCGAAATTTCCAAATTCAATTATTAGAACGTTTAAGAACGACTGTATTCTTAATACCTTTTGAATCAATTAGCTGCACCAAAAACTGTATTCAATACTGCTGATATATTCTACAGATACTAAGACTTCGTTTCCTTTAAACGGTTGCATAATAGTTGGCTCAGATCT
The DNA here is from genome assembly GCA_949320105.2 of Crepidodera aurea. Taxonomy (NCBI): domain Eukaryota; kingdom Metazoa; phylum Arthropoda; class Insecta; order Coleoptera; family Chrysomelidae; genus Crepidodera; species Crepidodera aurea. Next base: position 59,720,596 of record OX439474.1, on the reverse strand, counting down.
TAATCCTTAATTATAAAAGGGTCGTAGGTAAGTTGGTTCCCGGTGTCATTTCTATTCTATTCTATTCCGTTTTAAGAATACAAATACAACCTAACCTGACCTTTTTTTAAGAGGTGGAAATCTTTGAAAACTTCTGGGAAGATGTCCCAGGTGTGCAGGATTCTACAGGACAAGAGTTCCTCATCCTGTAGCCTACCTGCTAAAACCACCCCTTCTTCTCGCCTCTTCCAGCAAATTGGCATTGCTTGTGGGTTCTATCTTCAGGGTGCTGCTGGTCTTCTTCTCTATCGCGCTCCTCTGCCTCCTTTTCTCGCATGATCTCCGTGACGGTTGCGCACACCGTGCTCAAGTTGCTTGGTTTCTCGGTCATTTTAGTGACTAGGTTGTTTCCGTCTACAGGGCCTATCTCCGTTGTTAATCTGGCTCGGGCTCCTTCTCATCTTGGACACGTGAATAGTGTGTGCTCCGGGTTGTCGACCTCATTGCAGTAAGCACAGTTGTTGTCCGCTTTGCCGATTTTCTTAGTGTAAGTGCGGAAGCACCCGTGACCTGGGTCAGGTAATAATTCCCGGCTCTATGCTTTCAGTCCACCCATCTCTTGATGTTGGGTATAAGGCGCTTCGTCCATTGTCCTTTATCCGCTAGGGCCTCCCATCTTTCCTGACACTTGACCATGGTATTCTCTCTAGCCTCCTTTGCCGCGTTGCTTCGGCGTGTCTCGTATATCGCGATCACTTGGACTGCTTCCGCCGAAACCGTTCTATATGCTGCAACGACCCTTAATAGTATAGTCCTCTGTTGCCTTTGGAGTAGGTTCCTAGATTTCTCCATCCGTACTGCCCCGTGTCAGATTGGTGCGCCTCCTTTTGTCTTCCCTAACCTGACCTAACCTGACTTGACCTAACCTAACCTAATCTATGTTTAATGGAAAATGATCGTATCACTTAATAAGACGATCACAGGATACGATTAAAAGGGTTTTCTGACCAACTAATGTTATACTGCCCTTTTCTCAGTTAATAATTACGTTTCAGACTATACATAAACGGTTGAAAAACAAACATTAAAAGTTAATTAAAAGAGTGAAAGTTGTATATGAAAAATAATGCAAATAACTTTTTGTAACCACGAGAACCTGGCCTAATTATATTCGTTACAAAAAAATATGTAATAAATGTATTACATTGACCGCACCGTAATTGATTACTTTTGATATGCAAGTGTGATTACTAAGGTAGGCTGGCGTTGGTGCTAATTATTGCAATTAAGTTGGTAATAACTCATTTGTTTTAATTATCATTATTTATAAAAAAATATATACGTGCCGGAGTACGCCAGTTACGTAAAGACATTTTGCTGATATACCAATTCAAATTTCTTTTGGTAAACGAATCATTCTTGTTATTACAGTTGTAATGTAGTTATTCTAAAACAAATTTAATACAAATTTAAACAAAAAAATTCAGTTTGAAATATGATAACTGGCGCAGTCATTGTAGGATTTTATGAAGCCACTACATCAAGATCATATCCTAAACCAATTTGTCAAACCTCAGGATATGCTGCCTATAAGTACCGAATTTTCCATTTGTCACCACCCTTAATTGAGTTGAGATAAGTAAATTTTCTCTCTATCATCGAATTCGATTGAAAGGCCTAACTAACTAAGCCGAAAGGCAAAAACCAGTCTTAGGATGTCGAATCGAATAGAAAAGGTTGAAACCCAAAAAAATACATTACAAATCGCCGCAATTTATAACAGAAGATAATCTGAAAATACCATTTAACTAAACGTCGAATATTTTGCGTCTTTACTAAAAAATCACTATGGAGTTTTTGTCTATTTGTTATACTTACAGCATTTACTTCTGTTCGTAGACCTCTGTCTTCGAATTTATATTACCAATCTCGACACACGAAAGACCCTAATACTACCCGTCAGTTTTTTATTATCATTATCACGCAAAACGTAAATCCTTTCTACTCATGTGTTAATCATCGACCCATTCTCATCATTCAACCCACCAATGCCTTCAGCCTCTATTAATGTTTTGTTCTTTTTGTTGCAGGTAAGTCGAGATTTGAGTCACGAAAGGCCATAGTCCCTAATGAGAGCGGCCAAGTAAGTACAAACAAAATTATAACCTAATAATTACCCGACCACGAATCATTAATTAAAGAGGTCGCTGATGAACCAATAAAGAAATTGTTCACGGTTGCCAAGTACATCATTAATTTCTTGGATATTATATAAATCAGAAGTTTGGGAAAGTAGCTGTACTCTCATTTTGATGGTCGCAACTAATTTAAAAACATTATAATGAGTTTCTCATCAAAAAGTAAGTTTTTTTTCATTTGGATTGCATCTGATACTGATCCATTTTATCAAGAAAAATATATAGCTAGAAGACGTGGCAGTGTTGAAAATATCAGTGGCATGGGAAGAAAAAAAGCTACTAAATAGAAAAAGGTGGAACGGAATTGTTTCGCTGGTCAAACCATTTCACCTTCCCGCTTTAAATGCTTAACGTGCTTTCCTATTCCTCGTTTTGAATGTCCATCCTGTAATTCACATACTTCCTAAATCAGTCACCATCTAGTCTTTCCATCTGGTAGCTCATCTTCTACTTGGTATTCAGAAAATTATAGGTTATTGAGTATAACAATGAAGACAGCGTTAGATAGGCAAGTGTGAAAAGCGCCTCTTTATGTTATGTCGGCATGTTTAATTCAAAATTGCTTTAATAAACCGTTAATTTTATTTCATGACTACAATTAAATCTATTCTTATTAGAGTTACTAAGTGCCATAATTTGACCAAAAAAAATCGTTCCAATTTGCAATTATCATTTCACTTACTCCCAGCCGGCTTGCGTGTCTTCTTTGAATACAAATCAAATAGAATATGCGTGCGACGAGGTCAGACAAAAAAAACGCATCGTCTTCTATTTATACTGTTTACGTTTCTAACATGCAAATTATCATCAATTTAAAACCGTCTCAACAGCTATTAACCAATTGCAAATGCAGCTTCTAGTATTAGAAAGAAAGAAGTGTTAATAGACTTGTTGCGACCCCTGCAGGCAAATTCTTTAAAGTTCGAGATTGCTTTATTTCATCCGAACCTGTCGTGAGATACGACTCAACTTAAACACTTATTTAATGCTGTATTCAGAAACAACCATAAGCAGGATCGGACCTTTAGAATATGATTACTGGTTTAGTCGAAAGGGAATCTTAGATTTTTGGCTTCGGAAGTAATTAGATTGAAGGTTACGGGGTTAATGAATTTCGACTTATTTTGGTCTATATTTGTTTTAACACTTGATTTGAGTACTTAAACAAACCAGGCTAACCCAAGTGTTTAACGAAGATAATTAAAATAGTGTTTTCCATACGAAATAGATATTTAGGCCATCTGTATTAGCAGAGGTAATTAGACACGGGAGCTTTTAAGAAAAACAATAGTAATATGTACTCCTCTCGTAAAACTTACCTTCAAATTCAATATGTCTGAAAAGAAAATTTTCAACCAGTATGTCTTACCTATGGGTGAGAAACTCTAACTAAGGGAGCAGCAAACAGAGGATAATAATTATGCATCGTATTCCAAGTCCAGTGAAGAACGTTGATTAGAGATGACTCAACAATATGACACGACGATTTGAGAAGCATCCAACTGGATGTATGCAGCACAACGCAGGAAGCTGTGGAAGCAATCAAGTGATATCCCACATTGCATGTCGAAAAAATCAGTTTTGTTCGGAATAGATCTGGTTGCTGCAACAAGTGAGCGCGTGCTGAAGGCAGCCTCATATGCAGATAAGCAGCCTGTCTGAGCAGTTGTGTAGATTTTAATGGCTGCCGTAGTCAGAACTTCTTGACTGCCTAGTGGTCAAGTGGCCATGAGCTATGATATGTCGGATTGGCTGCGGCAGCCTCGCCGCCTAGTGGTTGGGCTACCTTTAAGGTCTAGTTCCAAGTGAGCCTGACTTGCACTAATGTAAGTGTACTCAAAAGTGACCTCGAAGTACGGATAACTTACTTGTCTAGATATCCTGGCAGAGTGGCGTTGGTCTTGTAGTGGCGCTGGCACTACATAGTAAGGAAAATGCACTTTCTATATTTCGGCAGTGAACTAATTATGAAAATAGAAAGCCAGCTTAGGGTGCTCTATATTCTTTAAACATGAACAAACAATCACTGAAGCAACTAGGATGATAATGAAACAGTCAGCGCACTGGTCAAAGAGGAAGCAACGGCACCATTTATAAAACCAGAATCTTTCAGTGTGGTATCTATTACAGAAACACTAAGAATAAGAGACAATAGAAAAGATTTATAACATATTCGCCGAAGAAAACTAAACAACTCCTCGAACTCACTCGTAACTTGTAGATATTAGATTAGATTAGTATGGGGCTTATGTGCTTATAGTAGCCCCTACACAGTGACCTTTGCAGATCTATTGTGTGTGCCCTCATGTTATGTTAGAGTACCCTGTCTAGACCCGTCCTTATTATTAGACTCCATAGGCTAGACCTTAGGTCTTCCATATATCGGGATGGTTGTGGTTTTTCCTCCCCTGTCGTCGAAAATCTTAGCCTTGCCAGACCTTCGCAGTAGCACAGAATGTATACTGAGGTTTCCTCATCTTCTTGGCATTACCTACATATGGTTGTGTCTGCCAGTCCGATGTTATTCATGTGTTTGTTGAGTCTACAGTCCCTGTCGGGAGACCAGTCAAGGTTCTGGTTGATCGCCTATTCTGGCTTAGTAGGTACTCCGTAAATTTTGACGGTGGTTCTGTAATGAACTCTTTGGCCTGTCTCATTCCCGGCACCTTGTACCACCATTGTCGAGATTGCTTTTTCATCCAGGTACTGTTATATGTTTTTTTCAGCGCTTTCGCTGTACCACAGAAAGGTTCTGGGCCAATCGGGGAACATCTTGTCCCTTTTTGGGCTAGTGAGTCAGCCTCTTCATTGCCCTTGTAACCCGTGTGGCCAAGTACCCAGGCTAAAGACAGTCTGTTAACTTGTAACTCGACTTGTAAGATGCACAAGGCAAAGACTGGATTGGGTCAATTCTACCAGAATGTAGTTAAGGCCAAACTAACGCCAAATGAACCAGCAAAACTAGCTCACCAAATTGCACGAATTTCACAAGCCTCCATTTTTTCCTATCGACTATATTTGGCTCCACACTGACAGCCAAATCTGCTCATCCAATACGAATGCCTCGCTAATAAAACTTCAGTGACCTAATCAACAAATATTTAATAGTACATTTAAATTTAAATTTTGTGAATGTAAACGGGGGTCGATCCGATCCTGATTAAGTATATTATACTCGAAACGACTCACGAACGTTATCTGAGGGCACATCGAATTTGAGAGTTCGAGCCGAGAGGCGTCATCATCGAAACTACGAAACAAGTACTTAAAAGAAAATGAAGTATGAGAAAAGAAAATTACTGCAATTACTGGTTTCGGGATCGTGGCCGCAGACCGCCCCTATAACCACAGACCAAGCGAAGAGATACCACGCCAGAAATCTTCTTCTTTTGCTGCTCTCTCATATCTCAATTATTATGTGAAAAGGGAAACGCGTACTGATCGAACTAGTTCGACTCGTGTCGTATATGATCGAGGATTTGCACGTAACAAGATCAAATGCTCGTACTTATTTAGTTTGTAATTCGTCTTTATTATTTACGACTGAATTGAAAGTAAATTATTGCTGTTAATACTTATAGAGTGGTTGGTTTAATATATCTAATCTAATGAAGAAAGATGAAAATTGCTTTTTTATTCAAACATCCAAAAAGTTGACTCTCTTCCTTACTCTTTCTAGTTCTTATTTACCTGGGTTTTTTCGTCAGTGTAATCTATTTTTGCTGATATGATGGAGCCGAACTTTGATATTACCTCTAACAATTTACCCTTTACCCTTCTTTTCTGCCTTCACCTTCTCTCTTTGTCTTTATCTCAGTCTCTTTTTCTTCCTCCTCTATTAATTTCGCCCTCTTCTTCTTCTTGTTCTTTAAATCTATTTGGGCAACATAGCTTTGTGACCTCGTATTTGACTACTTCTTTCTTAATATAAGTATATATTTTACCAACTTCTGTATTTCGCAAAATAGTTTGTAATTTTTTGCTGAACTTCACTTGAAATTGATCCGCTTGACAGCAGTTCACACTGGGACGTAGCCTTGAAGTTATGTACACACTCCAACATACTATGAATAGAATACTATGGCCGAGGCAACAGATTAAATGTTAATTAAAGAATTAAAAGAAAAAACATGGAAGATATGGCTCAATTCTAGATAGCAATGTTTATGCATGACTCAGAAAGCATACTGCTCCGAATTCCTAAAAAAACAAGTTAATCTGATGTGCTATCAGGAAATAGAAAAGACGTTTGTTGTGAGAGAAGAAGAATCTATTAAGCTAAATAACGTGAGCCTAAAGACTGACATAACTTTATGGATGAAGACAGTTATTTGTTGTTGTTATCACTTGTAACCCCGACAATTGATGGGAAATGAACTACAAGTTTGGCACTTCGGCTTGATGGAACCACACACCGTCAAACTTGACTGACAAGCCTTCACATCATAAACTCCTTTTCAGGCAAAAACAGAAAAGTATCAAACTCATAATAAAGCCATCAAACTCACAAACTCCACCCAAAAACGGTCCAACTAATTTGTCAAGCTGGCTTGACAAGTCTAGTTTGTCAAACTTGTTTGATCGTGTATGGGGACCTTTTACACAAATTATAACTAATCTTACATTCAAATTTATGAAAAAACTACATTTAACTCTGCCTTTAATCTTAAAAATACTTAAAGTATTATTTAAAATCAATCAGCAGTGACAAAAGATCATAACAAGTTCATTTCTCTCAAAGCGTTACGGTTTTTATCCGTTACAAACTAGAAAACTTATTATTCACTCAAGTATACTAACTACCATCATATTTCTATCAAAGAAAATTTTTTCGAAAGTTTCAGTGCAATATAATCAACATTGCTTTACGCATGATTTCCCTTTTCAAGGCAGCCACGTTATGACTTAATTTAACAAGTTTTCGGATCGGCTTTTTAAAAAGAAATAGGTTTTTAAGACGCTTGATCGATTTTGCTTTTTTACGGTATCTACAGAGCAACGTAACAAACCAGACGTTGACCTTGGTGGGCTATCCGATTCATTAGTTATTCTACTGCAAATACCTTTAGAAGATAGTTTTTAAAGCATAAACAATAATATAAGTAAACTCTAATTAATAATGATAAACACACAGAGTGAAATTAACGTAAAGTTACAATTTTCAGGTACGAATTTGAACGCACAAAAAAAGTTAATCCCTTAAAATATCTGCCGACACGGACACTAAAAATATAGTCCAATCAGGTCTGTCCGGCACCATTTTTTTTAATTTGCAGGTATTCATGGGTACATTCACTACCGAAAATTTCAACTGTCTGAAATTTGTGGAAGGGCGGGAAAATGGCCCATTGGTCTGTCTCAAAAATGTGTTTTTTTTCGCCTGTTTTCGCCGATATTTCCGAAAATATGACACTTAGAGAATTTTTGTTTGGACGAAAATGAAGATCAGTTCATTACCTACAAAAATTATCCTCATCTTTTATGTCAAAAATATGATATTTTTCGACATAACCGGCTCCAAAACGCACCCCCATTTTTAGCTCCTGCCCTGCATTTATTTTTATGACCAGGGCGCATGCGTACTTTCAGGAGATCTTAACAGACTTCACATGACTTCCCACGGACTTCATTATGACTTCACGTGACTTCAAAGGACTTCCATTTATTTTCAAGGGACTTCCTTGAGACTGTAGATACACCATACTTCCTCAGCGGTTTGCCCCTCGGTTTTTGCTCGATACTTTGACCCTCCTATAAATTTATTCATATTTTTTTATCAAGACTAATTCCGCCGAATCCTCTTGGATAATGGCCTTTGCAATGTGTTAAATATATTCAGAAAGATGCAGGAGCTCAGGAAGCTCAGGAAGGACAACCACCGTGTGTTCCTGGAAAAGAAATCCTCTGTGGAAGTTCATCGTCTATAGGTCGAGGTACTCCGTAATGAAAATGAAAATGAATATCGCTGACAAACATTTTACCAAGGACTCGACAAAACGATTCGAGCAAAGACTCAGCCCTAAGAAGAGAAAGATTTTGATAAGGAAGCGCCGTATTTTCAGATTCTCAAAATTACGAATTTTTGAAACGCCGTTTTTGCAAAAAATATTAGTGTAGCGAAAAAAATCATTTTCGGGAACTCTAGAGCCATTTTCCCACTCTTCCACAAATTCCACGTAGTTGAGATTTTCGGAGGTACGAATATCTATGAATACCTGCAAATTAATAAAAAAATTGACGGACAGATTTGATGCCCAGGTTTTTGTGGCGTTAATTTACTGGACTAATAGTACACAATCAGCTGTGGCTGCAAGTTTATTGTTTTAAGGAAAAATCAGATGTTGCTCCACCGGAATCGGCCGTATCCAATGGAGTCAAATTAAGTCTTCAGCTCGGTTCAGTTTCACAATAGATGAGCTTCATTTGTTTTTACCGGTCACTGTAATTTAAATCCTGTTCTGTATAGTAGTTGAAAGTTCATCGTTCTCATACGTTAGGTACCGTTTTTATTGTATAATTTGTTATTTTATTTGTTGCTTTGTTGTATTTTTGTTGAATGAACAGTCAATAAAAATATGTTTGCAATTAATGAGAATATTAACCTTCCTAAACAAAATATAAACAATGAAAGAAAAATAAAAAACAGAAATCCATTCTGAAAACTTATCCGTAACTTTTTCCATAATTTTCATGCAGATTTATATTGTAATGAGGCTTGCCGCTAGGTCGGAAATTCTAAGTGAATTTATGCAGAAATGATAAAGAAGCGGATTTAGTGTTTCTAGGTAAAAATATCTCAAGATATAATTATCCGTTTCCAGAGAAATTGCAATTTAAATAATAACTAGTATTAAATCTCTCGGGTAAATCTAACCAATGGCGTGGCGATCTCATGCGATTAATTTCGTCGATGTTGTCATTTCTTGGTTAAATTCTCTTAGCACGTGCTTCCACCAGTCACCAGTTGGACGTAAGTCTGTCATAGGAAGTGTTGATTACTTATTTGTTATTGTCGAATGTGAAATTCTGGATTGCTGTTTGCTGTGTAATTTTTTTATTTATGTGATTTTAGTGTAATTATTTGTTTAAATTTTCCCAAAAAACTTAACTCACAGTATTTCTGAATAACATTAAAAATAAATGAGGTTATATTTATATCCAAATGTCACGGCCCGGCCGTCAGTTGATTCAGAGTGTCTGGTAGGTTCTTAATCCATGATGTACTTTCTTCAAAAAGGTTACGAGAAAGAGATTAGTATAGTATATAATTTTACTTTGAAGGTTTAGCTTTTGTGTTTCAAAAGTCTCGATTTGAAACGTACTTAACAGATTTTAATTTTTTTAATCCTTTAGTTATAATACTTATAATTGCATACGTTAATAGGGTATAATGGACATTATTTTTTATCTCTGATACCTATTAAATTAATAACAATATTTTTAGTAATATTTTATAAACTTTCTTTGGTTTTTTGCCTACAAATATAAATTTACCATCATGTAACGCTACCTTTTTCGGGAATCCACAAACATGATTAATAGTCGTATGTTTCTGTTAAAAGAAGTCTAGTATTAGCTACGACTACTGTTGAAGTATCGATTTCGCTCTTTCTATTAATTGGAAAAAGATGATGCCAACGGGAAAAAACTATAAAAATGTGGCATTGGTCCACGTCACGGTTCATAATACGTCACGATTCATAAATTTAAATTTAATTTCCCAGGCCCTCTTCAATAATGAAGCGGAAAAATTTTGGAAATGTATTCTACTGGTCATACAGTTTCATATGGGCCAATAAAAAAATATCATTACTAATCCTCATTACATCTTTTTATTCTTGGATATTTCATCGAAACACTTACTCATCAAGGGCTAGTCCAAACCACCTGTGCTAGAAACTTGAAATTTGGGGAGTATGAGACATAGGAATCTGCTATAGTGTTGAAACAGGGTGTTGAAGTTTGTATGGAAAAATAATTATAAGGCCACTTGTGATAGGATATTGAGTCTTGTTTAATAGTTGAGGGAAAAAATAAACAAGGGTTTAACATTTCTTATATTTAAATTGAGGAACTAACTCCAAAGCAGTAACGTTTATAACATGCGCCTGAACTATTCTACATCTAATCCAAACTGCTGGAGCTAGAACAATGAAATGAAATGATAAGGGGTATATATGGAGCATCTGAATTAATTCACTTAATCTAAACTGTTGACACTGGAAATATGAAATTTGAGGAGTAGAATCGGACAAACCTAAGAATAGACCCCTAATATGGCTGCCAATGCGTAAAGGCGGAGCTAATTACTTAGTAGGACAGGTAGAAAGATTGTGTCAACGTAGTTATTGTTGAACACTATTTTACCCGCTCTTACAACGCTCCTGTCACCACTCGGTACTGCGTCGTTGCTAGGTAGCGTACACACAAGATTTTTGAAAAAATTATATAAACGGTTTTAATTAAAACAGCTTGTGCGGGGGAGGAACGGCTATTATTATTATTTGCCGTCGCGCTCTGGGGCGACTTACTGATGATTGATGGCGCATTTGCTTTAAAGTTGTGGGGAAAAAAAAAAAAGACAGTACACGTCTATGTAGTATGTTTGAAGTCAGAGACTTATAGCATACAACCAATCTTAGAAGAATTAACTTTTTTTGTACATCCGGAATTTTACTTTAACCTAAAAATGTCGAGTTAAACTTAATCTGTTTTAGTACCTACATACAATATCATTTTCTTTCATTCACAAATTCAATATATCGATAAGTTCCAATACTTGTCCTAGATATTTGGTACCCGTGCACTAAAATATCATTTCTCAAACTGTAAGGTGCATAATTGACACGGAGGAATGTAAAATATCATCCATAAATCTTAACTTATCTACAAAAACACAATATGCTCAGATTCAAATGGCCTTCAGGTACTTTCTATTCGAAATTATGGAGGAATTTGATGATAGTGGAAGTAAATAACTTGAAAACATAAATAACGAATTTGAATAATTATATTCACGCAGGATTCCAGCAAGAAAAAAGCATAATATAGTTTTAAATATATTTGAAAATTTCGTTTGTATTTTACTAATTTAAAGGAATGATATTTATTTATAGCAATTCTGAAACTTTCACAGCAATTTTTTTCTATAATAGTCTTAATAAATGCAGATATAATGAAAAAAACAAAATTTCGATTTTGTTTTCAAAATTGTGAATTTAGAGCAGCACAGATTTTTTAACCGTTTTCTACAACCTTTAAATTACCTAAGAGCCTAGTTTCAGCGATATCACATTTTATGAGAGCTTTTGATCTAAATGTGGCTCTGGCAACTGGACTATATTGAGTTATAATTAACAGTGTTGTTCCTAAACCGGCACTGGCAAACAGTGAAATTATGTGCTTTTATCGAAAATGATGCTAATGACCAAACTAGTCGACGTTTCTGACGCAGATAAAAAAATACCGAGACCAATGAAGATCCCAGATCCAAAATAATTTGAATTGAAATATTTAAAAAAGTGCTCAAATTTATACGATATCTTCAACTAGTAATTTTCAGCTTTTCAAAGAGTTCCTCAATTTAGATATTCCAAGAACCCTCGCAAGCATTACTAACATTAGCAAAAACAAAATAACCACGTAAAGTTTGGTATCAGATAGGCCAGATAACTGGTTGCCGAAACGAGAAGATTAATAGGTTATTCTCTCCTCTTTTTTTTCCTTATTTCAGCTCAGTTTAGTAGAGCCAACTGTCTGCCACTATTTATGTGCCCATTCCTCTAAAAATTCTCCAGCGAGCAGGCTTCTTTTGTTTCGAATTTGCATGCTGGAATTTCACTAGCGCACTCAAGGGTGGGACTTCTATGCGATGATGATGATAATAATAATAAATTTCATTTCTATTTTCTTAAAGTTCTGTGCTGAAGTGTTTACTTTAATACGAACACTATTAATTACACGCTTGGTAGATTTTTGTTTATTTGTATTGGTGTGAATTTCATCAACTTGCTCTATTTCCAATTTCGTTTTTACTTATAACCATTGTTTTTGTCTTTTTATTACTTATTCTCATATCGATTACAGACTACTAGTACTTGATTTTCATTTAATGTTATTTTGTTGCTAGATATCAGCACAAAACCTTCTGTAATGTTTATATCCTCCATTTTCCAGTGATTTACTTTGTATTTATTTTTTATGTTTTACCCCCTCATCTAATACTACTGCAAAAAGTAAGTTATTTTCTAATTTAGAACATCTGTTATTTGTGATGTTTCACTCTGGCGAAGTTTTTCGTTCGACTGTGCATTAGCTTTACTTAATTCATCAACTCTTCGTCAAGCCTTACCTAAACACTTTATTTCCAATATCCAATCAGAGCATCTTTAATAACACGGAGATTTCAAAACTGTAACTACTGGGTAACAGTCTTAGAGCATCAGTAGTTCACTGACCAACATTTGTTGAATATAAAATTTGTTAGTTAAAAAATAAAATTCTATCACATACAGTACCAAATTAAGGAAGACGATAAAATTACAAAAGTTCTGTAAGTTAAGAGACGTTGGTATCCTTATAATTTTTCTTAATTTTTTTTAGAAAAGCACCAAAGCAAATTTCAAAAAGTTAGTACGTCATAACATGGATTAGACCTTTACCAATAAATACAAATTTTTTCATCAAATAATAATAAAAAATAAACTTTAAAAATTAGGGACTACGAAACCCTTGCATGACAACATTTTGCATCCGTATAGTGGCGCCGCTCTCAGAATTAGTGGAGTGAAATTAGAACTTTATATGGATGTAAGAGCTAAGTCAATTTTTTTTAATTTTTTCGATTTTATACATAAAGAGAAGCTTGTAAAAAAAATCTCAATAAAGGGCTGGAGCGTCGCAAGATATGGGCCAAAAGCGGCATTTTTTGTATTTTTCAAATCCAAAATTTTATTTCTTTATTTAAAATGCCCAATTTAGGGAATAATAAAAAAAATTCGATTTTCATTTTTTATGTTGATTTATATTGATTGGTTCCCTCACGAAAAATCTTACTTTAGAACCTGAAATATTTTTTTCAATTTTTTAAACATTTTTTGGACTGACATACAGTTTTTCTAAGAGAATGAAGCATAAATATCGCGATAAAAAAATTGGAACAAAATGAAAATCGAATTTTTATTTTTTATTATTCCCTAAATTAGACACTTTAAATAAATAAATAAAATGTTGGATTTTCCTAGACAAAGGTACACACAAAATCCTTCTTTTTAAGATAAAAAATTTTTCTCTACTATTGTTTTTCTAAAAATGCCGTTTTTGGCACATATCTCGCGAAGCTCCAGCCCAAATTTATTGAAAAATTTTTTACAAGCTTCTGTTTATGTATAAAATCGAAAAAATTTTACTTAGCTCTTACATCCATTTTCAGAATATTTTCGTCTAATTTCACTCCACTAAATTCAAAGAAAACAATCATTTATGAATGGAGATAAAATACTTTCACTTTTCTAAATGAATAAAAGTTTTATCATGTGAAAAGTGAACTTGCTATGTTAAAAAATGTATGAAAAATTGACTTTCCTCTTTCAACATAGAATATGTGCCAGACCTTAAAATTAATAGATAATTATGAATTTGAATCCCAAAAACGTATCTGTGCCAACTTTTAGTAAGTAAATGAATGAATTAATAACCAAAATAGTGCCAAAAAGCAAAAACAAATATTATATTTCAATATTTTAAACCTGTATCTCATTAGGAAATAATAATCTACGGTTGAAATATTTATCATTCCTTATAAATCACCCTTTATATATTTTACGTTTATGAATATTCTTTACGTTATTCTTTATTAAAAATCTTTCTACCTCTGAAATAGAAAGACATTTTTTTTTAACCTCTAAATGTTTATTTTTTACCAAACACAATAGAGCATAGACGCTACTCTGAATATTTTTAATTACCCAATCTTTTCACACATATTATATACAGCCAGTTAATCTTTTCTTGAAACCTAACAACCACCTTATATCAAAACTGTTTAGTAAGACACGCAATAAAAATTTCCACCTGTTTAACTTTGCATGTAGGGAAGATCGGGGCTATTTATTGCTGAATCACTTTAAATTAAATTTCTTTAGTTATGTATCAATAATCTGTAATTTTTAACACTAATACACCTGTTGGTATCTTTCTATATCTCTCTATATCTTTCTATAATAGTTTTTTCTTGAGTATTTTAGTTGCGTTAGGCTTTAGATTCTGTTTATAACTAGAAATAACGTAAGAATATAAATGCCATAGGTTGTCAGCTGCTCATGGGTTATCACGAAAATATGGGTTTACCAAATAATATTTGATATATAAACAATTCGATATTAATTATCATATTTTCGGTCGTATTCACTTGACTTGAACAGTTGGATAACTAACAAATTTGAAACTTCAGATATAGTCCAGTAACTGAAGGGTCAAACCTGGGAATAAGTCTGGCATGAGTTCCCACATAGCGCATTTTGTAGGTCACCATTCCGATGAACTTTGAATCATAGAAAAATATTAATTTTTTCCCGAGATATTGAACAATTCGTCCGCCCGGATACGCGTTAATTCATAGAAAGCGGAATTCCTGAAGGTAGAGCAGCAGCTGAAATGAGGGGACTTTTGAGTGCCATTATCTCGAAAACTATTGAATTTTCGAAGAAAATGATAAGGGCCATTTTTGTAGAGAATGAGCTGATCTCCATTTTTTGTCTGAACAAAAATTCTCTAATTGGCATATTTAGCCAGATATTAGCGGGAAACCCATTTTCCAGGTTTGGGGGCCCATTTTCAGCCCCTCCCCTTGACCACAACGCGTTAAGGATTTTCTCATGTTAAAACACCTGCGATGACCTACAAATTGCGCTATGTGGGAACTCATGCCCGACTTATTCCCAGCTTTCGATCTTTTCAGTCCTTCATTTACTGGACTAATAGTAGACTACGGAAATTTACAAATATAGTTGTAGAAAACTGGCACTTAATTGATCAGCGTTATGCTGGCAACGCTTGATTTATTTAACCATGCACCCCACGATAAAAATTAGGTACAGTTAGATATTTTGCCGAAAAAATGATTATTTTATTTTCAAATAAACGTACCATATATTAAACATTTTTCGATAGAGATCGAAATTAACTCGTCTTTACCATAGATGTCAAAATTAAGAAACTACCATCCCAAAACTTTTCGCATCCGTGTGCCGTAGAATCATCCTCGCCAGACGTTACCTCAACACCCCGTCTCACCACCATCCTGATCAACTTAATTCAGTTATCAACACTCTGGTATCCTGATCAATTCGCCTTAGCGATCATTCCAGCAGAAATCCAGAACTTAAAACCCTATCTCTTACAGAATCGCTACAATAACTCCTAAATAGATAAAAGCATTCACAAACGAGCACCAAGGGACTATGAAATTCCATGCTTCAACAGTCCTCGTTCCTATATAGGCCAAACTAACCAACGCATCCACATCCGAACTAAAGAACACGCCATTTCAGTCAGGCAGCTCCACTCTAGTCCTACATTATATTCAATCAGAATATACCATAGATTTTGACAACACAAAAACCTTTTCTTTCTAATCTAAAATTATACGATAAGCAATAGAAACCGAAAAACGTCAACCTGGAAGCCAGTCCTGTCCCGATGTTGCAGATTTTTCATTTCAAGAAATATTTTGTTTCAGCGAAAATTGGAAAGTCATAGACTAATTTCCAGTTAAATTCAAATTTGATCTTAACATAGTTGGTTTTTAAATTAACCCTTACTGTATAAAAAGTGTGACAAGATCTTCCCATTCTCTCCAACTTCCCATACATTTGTTTCGTCTTAATTTCGAACTGGTCCAGTTAACGTCTTTGTTTTATTTCAATTTTAAGAATCAACAGCTGGTGGCGCTGAAACCCTATATTAAAATTGTATCAAAACTTAATTTATTTTCAGGCCCCGTGGTTTTATTTTACATGATGAATTTATTACTTACTGCCAACCTGTAATATAAAACATGAGTTAATGACATTTTTTATGTTTGAATTGCTGTTTGTTGAACGAACAGAAATTTCACGCCGCGGTTGTGTTACACTTCATTTGATATTGTACGAAAAGATTTCATATAATTTCCGTTGAATCTGTTTATTTTGTTCTCAATCGTTTGAGCGATAAGAAAATAATTATCACGTAGTTAAACCTCTTCTTGAATGGCCTTTTAACTGTGAGAAATAGTACTCACATTATTATGCAATAAACAGTTGTGTAGAATTATTGACACTTAAATATTTTTTATATTTTTTTTGTTCACCATGCTATTGGATAAAATTGACGAAGGTGCGAAACAAATTTGACTATTAGAATTTAGACTAAAGCTAATGACAGCTATAATACCGAGATAATCAAAAGTAATACACTAAGTGAAGAATGTTCCAGAATGATTTTTTTTTTATATTTTATTAGCAATCAGAAATATATATTACACATTCTATAAGCTAATTTACTCACGAGTGCTAGGCAAGAGCAACTACAACGACGTGATGAGGTCAACATCCATTGACATTGCTTCTGAATTTATTTATATTATATTAAGTCTATATGCCACAATTTCTTAAGTCATCGGCTATCTGGAGGAACCAGCAGCTGTTCTACTAGTGGGTTTGAGTGATTCTCTATTTGTTCATAATGTTTGGCTTCTTTTTCACGTAGGATTTATTCAATGGTTTCTATGTGGAGGTCTTTATGCAGTGTGGTATTTTAGAAACATACCAGGGGGCATTTGCTAGTTGCCTGAGTATTTTTGACTGGCTTCTCTGTATAATTGCTTTGTTGGATTTGCTCTTTTGTTTTTATGTCCATGTGCTTTTTCTTCTTCGAAATGTGTTGTTTCCAATTTAATTTGCTGTCCATGTGCAGCCCCAGATATTTAGCTACATTATTTTGAGGAATGTCAATGTTGTTTATATTTACCGGTGGACAGGTATCCCTACATGGACAGACTTGTTTCCGCTCACCTTAATTCGTCATTTATTTAACCATTCTTGGAATCGATCCAGATGTTCCTGTGTGTAGGTGGAAGCTATTACAGCATCGTGGTGACTTGCTAGACTTGCTGTATCGTCTGTCTGCAAACGTTCCTGTCATTGTATTTGGTGTTGAGGGTAAGTCAGATGTGTAGAGGAGATATAACATTGGGCCTAAGACGCTTCCTTGGGGTACTCCAGAATTGATTGAGAAGGTGCTTGAAGTGTCATCGTTAAGTCTAACTTCAAACTTTCTTTCACCTAAGTAAGTGTGGTTGAATGAACTTGCGAAAACCAAATTGGTGATTTGGGATCCATTCTTGAGGTGGCAGATCTTCATTCATTCTGTCAAATATCAGTTTTTCCAGGAGTTTGGATATAACTGGTAGCAGACTTATGGGACGGTATGATGTTACTTCTGTTAGGTCTTTTCCAGGCTTGTCAATCCAGTATCTAAGTCGAAGGACAGCATTAAAGATGTACATCAGCATCACTTTTCCTTCTCTGAGTAGTTCTGTTAGCATTTTCGAAATTTCGAAAGATCCTTACCTGGTGCTTTTCTTTGGTTCATAATTTTTATTTTTTGAACAATCTCCTTTGCAGGTATACCTTAAGCAGTTGTTGTATTTCTAGTGGTGTGGACAGATACCACCTCTTCATCTCTCTCTTCGTGTATTGGGTTGAAGACCATCGTGAGATGCTCTGCAAACAGATCGACCTTTTCTTTATCACTTTTGGCCCATGGTCCAGAATGAATGAATTTAAATTTCTTATTTTAAAAAATTTGGCGCTTATTTGTCTCAAATCGCTTATTTTGAACTTAGGCCCACTCATGCGCTTATTGTACCTAAAACCAGTGAAGCGACTTTGAATTAATAAGTACAATTTGAGATGCATGTCGATGTAAATGTGCCGTATATGCCGAAAAATCGGCTAATTATAATTTACTGTGTTATATAAACATACCGCTGCTACTAGAATCAACATTGTTCCAGAGACGAATTTATGCAATAACAGGTAAGTGTGTTTGAGACTCGTTATCTTGGATTTTTTCTGACTGTTTAAAACCAGCCCTTTTGGTAGTATTCCATTCATTCTAATATCATTTAAAGGATATTACTTCCTAAAAATCATATGAATTTGACAATAGTGTTACCATCTATGTGTCATCCCACAAACTTATTTAGTACTTTGCTTTTTTATATTTTTTTAAATTCGCCTCAATTAACATATCAATCACAATAAAAAAAATAACATTTTAATTAAGAAACCAATACGTACAACTTAAATTAAAAATAAACAGCATTAACCAATTATTTCAAAGCATGAGATGTAATTTTATAAACCAATGAAATTCAATAAATAATCCCACGTTAACAAATTCATTCGGCTTGTCAAAAGTTATTACTAATTAAAAAAAGCCCGTGGATGAATCTCCTAATAATTATTAGTGACTTTCATATTCCTGTGATGTTATTATTCAAAGTTGTCAAAATTCGGGCCTTGCCGTACATAATTTGAATCTCTCCAGGCAGCTGCGTGATATTTTTCTCAATAAATCATAGCCGGAATGACGGTTTTTTTATTAATAAATTAGGTGTTCCCGGTGTAAGCGAAGAGTGATTCCAATTTTGATTTTAGCAATTAGCGGTAATAAGGAACGCCCCCTTTTTATTATATCTTCATTTTCGAAGAAAATCTATCGAATATAATTATAAATCTAGCAGTGGGCACTAAGCGCTTTTACAGGGGAGTCTAAAGTTTGTATTTCAGCTTAAGCTGTTTTTAACATAGGTTTTCTCTCTCTCTCTCTCTCTCTCTTTCTGGTCTCGTCTGATCTAAGATCTCCAATGTCGCTGAAGCCTACTGGATTTTTGCGTTTACTGCCCATTTTGTTACTCTAACAAGTATCGTGTACTAGTTTGATGATGGATGTTTGTTTAAACTTTCTGGTTCTACGGTTGGTTGCCAAAAACATTACATGTTTCACTGTCTCTGCATCCTTGTTGCATAGCCATAACTCTTTTACTGGTGCGTGATTAGTCATGAGTTCTTTTATCAATCTCAGCTTACTTCTGTCCAATAAGAGCAGATCATTTGTACTTTTGGAATACGGTCTTCCTATGTAGAATTTTCCATGTTTTGCCCTGACACATTTTGCCAGTGTTAGAAGTGTCTTTCTCTGATGCATTTTTATGGCCCTAGGACTGCGCATTTCGGTGCTCCGGGGGTTTGTTCGGTTTGGGGTATTTCACCTGATGCTTTTTTTGCAAGTTGGTCAGTTTTCTCATTACCATCGATACTCTGATGTCCAGGGACCCAGGCCAGTTCAACTCTTCTGGTCTCCCAGGACTTTCAGTTCTTCGATGCATTCCCATATCAGTTTAAGCGTCACCTCCTGACTTAACAGAGGTTAGGTTAGGAAATAAAAATCCCTTCAAGTGTTTATAATCGTATTCGATACAATAACTTTTGGTCTCTTTTTGAAGTTAATGAAAATTTGGTATACTTTGAAATAGCGTTGTAAAGAAAACTTTCAATGCTTAGGAATTGCCAAAACTTTTTTATATCTTGTTGAAAAGTTGTATAAACAATCTTAAAGATTAGGTTAATAACCATTTACCACTTTATTTAAAATGTGACTGTAGAATTTATTGCAAACCATTGGAACGTTAAACTCTCTTGTAGAACTATAATCAGCCTCACAATAGATTATTTTAGAGGTAATGAGGTATTCACAAAGCTTAAGTTAAACGGGAGCAAATTTTAGTTTGTCCATCCCGATACCAAAGTTTCCTATGATAATCTTCAATGTATTCCTCAAGTTGTTAATATGTTTTTCAATCCAAAGGTTATTACTACAAATTTTGAATTGAAGTTCTAAATGATTGAGATTTGTTTTGTGAAGTTTTTATCTGTTATTAAAGTTGAGTGTCTAAAGCTAACAGTATTTTTGAAGCTTTAAAGTTTAATTCTTTGGATTCAAATTTGTAAGTAACTTTAATTAGTTAGACTGCCAAAAGGATGCTATTTGATTAGAACTTCATGATCAAGCATGTCTAACAATTGCTTACCAATTAGTAATCCTTATTTTAATCTGCACGTTTTAATAAATCGTCAAAGATAGTAAGTACTTAATATTTGGGCCAAAAAATCATAGTGAACATGTATACCAGTCTGTAAATATAAACATTCGGGGGGAATCTTTGGCAATTGTGAAAGAAAAAGGATCTTGATGTCTTGATGAATGCAGATTTGAGGTTTGAGAATCATATAATTAAATTAATACAACGCGCATATTATACTTTAAAAAACATCTATGGAAATAGACACCTTTTACCGTTTCATATAAAGAAATGTCTATGTGCATCACTTATCTTATCAATTTTGTGTGTAAATTATCATTTACAACTTTGTCGTTAAATATTGTTAACCAAAAACAATAGATTTCAAAATTGGATCATTAAAGGTGCATGCATCAAAACGTATTCGGAAGAATGGTACCATTAAATCAGAAACAAGAACAATTTCAGTTGGAGAGCAAGTCAAGAAACATTTACATCTAAATTGTAAAGCACTTCCTTATTGGCGAGTGCAAAAAACATTCAAGTGTAACTTATAAGGCTTTGGTATGAAATTTATTTATTTACAAAAACATTGTAATTTCTCTTGTCGCTGTCGGTACCGAACAGCGTTGTAAATAAAGTTGTAACGGCTTTCTTGCCTGTTTTCGGCGAAGGGTTATTAAATGCGACACACATTTTAAAAATTTGTACTCCGAAACTTTCACAAATTGCTCGAATATATTAAAGTTAATTTTTGTGTCAGGAGCAGATTAATTAGATACGTTAAAAAAATAAATATTTCGGAAAATAATATAGCATGGGTAAATTCTGTAGAAGGTAATGTCCTATGAAAGAAGTGTTCCTACAACAAGTTTGTGAAAAAACTGAAATGTAACAACGATAATTATTGTGACTTTCGTATCCCTGATTATTTTACAGAAATTAAATATTTTACAATTAAATATCAGACGAGAGTATCAATCCAGATCATCCAACTACTAACCAATTTTGAATTAGGAAACGCATCGAACTTATGTTGCTTTTAAAAAGGTAGAATTAGGAAACGCATCGAACTTACGTTGCTTTTAAAAAGGCAGTAGCTGGTATTTGTATTTTTTTAGTGCTGTTAGCAAAAAACAATCTTCTGTTAGATGGATGGATGGATAGAATATAGTTTTTTTTTTATCAAAGTTTTTTTTAAGATTTGTTTTAAGGCTAGCTAACCCCCCTGAGATAAATTTGTAGAATTATATAAATTAATAGCTGCCCTTCCTGGCTTCGCACGGTTGTAATAATGAAGAAAGTCAAACCAAATCTTCCCTTTACAATACGACCATGTACTGAAATAAAACCACTGCCCTATAATAAAACTGGATGAGGACATCCACATAAGAAAATTAAGTAAATTAATTGTATATGACATATGACCTTTGGGACTCCCTCCCAATACGACTGGCAATTCGCTAGTACAGTAATTGATGAGGATAAGATAAGGTGGGCCGTATCGGGCCTTTGGATAACACCTTACCAAAAGCATTCCGACCAATTAGTCTCACATCGTTCTTTTTAAAAATAATGGAGAGGCTATGTGAGAGCTATATAAGAGATGAGGTGCTAGTTTACAACCCACTTCATCCAAACCAGCATGCATATACTCCGGGAAGATCCACCGATTCGGCCCTTCACCTAGTGGTTGGCAGAATTGAAAGATCATTGGACAATAAAGAATCCACCCTTGGTATATTCATAGATATTGAGGGAGCGTTTGATAAAACAACCTTTCCAACAATTACCCGGCAACTCAACTCCAGGAATGTACCCCTGGTAGTGAGCGAATGGATACTCAAGATGCTCTCTAGTAGAGCAATAAGTATCAGTGTAGAAGACATCATAGTGAGAGGGATGGTCATGAGGGGATGTCCACAAGGAGGGGTCTTTTCACCCCTCGTTTGGAACATAGTCCTGGATACCCTGATTAATCACCTTAACAATAATGACTTCTACACAATTGCATACGCAGATGACATAGTTGTCTTGCAGACCGGCAAATTTGAGAACATACTATGCGATAGAGCGCAGGATGGGCTCAAATTAATAGAAACATGGTGTAAGGAACACTCACTGTCTATCAATCCCAACAAGACTAAGATGAAGCCGAAAGGCAGAAACCGGTCTTAGGATGTCGAATCTAATAAATTAAAATTCCTTACTGGTTTACTCACTTTGTATTAATCTCTGAAAGGGATAAAAAAGAAGAGAGTGACATTCTTATCTAGATTCAGTCAAAATTTAATGTCAATACTCTCTTCTTACCATAGATGGTAGCACATCTAAAGACTGAGATGGTCCTTTTCAACAGAAAAAAAAGAATATCGGGCTTAAAACCCCATGAAATCTTCAAAAGCAAATTAAACTTCACTGAAGAGGTGAAATACATTGGTATTACCCTCGTCAGGAAGCTAACATGGAACTCTCAACTACAAAGGAGAGCAAAAAGAGCATGTGTGACTTATGAGCAATGTCGGAGAACAGTGGGACGTACATGGGGTCTTTCACCCCGAGTGGTCACCTGGATCTACACTGCAATCATAAGACCCATGTTAACATATGGAGTCATTGCATGGAGACCGAAGGTTCTACAAGCAACGGCCATCCACAAATACAGCGAATGGCTTTTTTAAATGGAATTAATTACTGGTCTGACCCCTCTGGACCTGCACGTCAAAGAGGTTGCGTTGATGGCCATATTACGATTGCGCTCATGCATTCAGATTTTGATAAAGCATCAAAAAGTAAGCTTAGGGTTTGATGTGTCCCTCCATACCTCTTCGAGAACACCTTCAAAATGGGGTCCAAAATATGAAAATTTTGACACATAGCGAATGATGATTTTGGTAAAAGTGAGTAGACTGTGGCTGTGTTGATTAGAATTAGAACTGTCAATCTAAAATTTTATTAATACTTTCATTCGGTCTATGGCAATGCTAGAAGAGCATTCTCAACTGGTTATTAATATAGATAGATATAAGAATAAAATAAGTTTGTCAAGTTTTTCTCACTGAAAAGTTATCAAAGTTGGTACCGTGATTGCCGTCTTCATCTGTCAAATTAATTAATACTTGATTATAACAAAATACTTTTGCTAGGAGCAAATATTATATTAACAAATTGTATAATATAAGTAGACAACGACCTTGTAATATTAAAATAGATTTTGACTATATTCCCTTAAAAATAACGCTGAAGGCAATTGAGTAATACACAACGATAAGAAACTACTATTGCTGGTATTTTTAAAAATAGCAGGTATAATATAACTTTTTACTACTTTTTACTACTTTTTTCACAAAACAGTTATTTCCAAACGTTTTATTCTTCCATAAATTTAAATGATTCTTCCAACTTTCTCGCAGCATGGATTGAAAAGGAAAATAACAAAATAATAAAAAAATACAAAACGATTTTCCATATTATATACATAAACATTAAACTATGATTCAAATGGACATTAAAAAAATTACCCATCTCCATTCAATTAGTATAGCTATGGCTAGTTAACGAAACCCTCCCAAGTTATCAACCATCATTCCTTATAGGTTGGTTGCAATCGCAAAAAATCTCTCAATCAACCTTCCCAAGCACAAGCGAGCAGGTATGTTCATAAAATCATCACGGCTTCGCTCTGTGTTTAAGCAGCACACAGAAAAGGATTAAAGGGTTTAGAAACCCGTAAAGGCAAAACAAAATATTATTTCATAAAATTCCGGTGTGAAATTATTCACTTCCAAAAAAGTTATTTGACATTTAGTGAGTTTTATTTTAAAATAATACCATATTGTGCAACAAGTGGGGAAAATGAAACTTTTCTCACGAGCGTCAGAGTCAGAAATAAGAAATATATTTATAAAATATTGTGTTTTTGCTATCATAGTGTTCTGAAAGATAATATTTTTGGCATAAATAAATAAACATTAGAAATCAAAGTAAACTATTAATACAATTTTATGAACTGGCAAATGCACTAGTATGCAAGTCATAACCGTGCTAGTGTTCTGAACTATCCGAATAAATATTCAATCTGACACATAGACTGCTGACAGCCTTCAAAGTGGGTTTTAAATTGGCGTGCGACTCTATCTCTGTCTAATTTCGTTTGTCTTGTCTGACCTCCCTATCTGTAACTCTCTAATCTGTGCTTTTTCCGCGAGTATTTTCATAATCGCTGTCCCACCAAGAGAACTGCCTATTCTATAAATTTTATTTTGTATTTTTAGTTTTCTTCTTGTCTTCGTTTTATTTCAATCTTCTACCTTTTGCTTAATATCCAGGATTCGCAACCAAATTGGTGTTTTATTTTAAGTTTTGTTCGTCAGATTTTCCGGTTTCATTGTTTCTTCAATACTTTTGTTAAATTTTATATCCTGTGTACTTGTCGTTCCTAGAGAAAGGTTCTTACATGTTTTATTCTTTCACCTTCTATCTCTATGTTCGGGACTTCTAACTCTTCTTCATTTCAAGAATATCATCAGTAAATGGATTCTTCAAAGTAAATCACTTAATTATTTCATATATGATAACTATGAACAGTAGGTAAAGGTCTCAGAAACCTGTCTTTGGTAATAAATGTTTCTAATTTCATTACTGCTAGTCGAATGTTCTTCCTCCTTGTATTTTTTTCTAATATTCGAATTGTTTTACTATCAGTTCCACTTTAATATCTTCCACACTCGATTAATTTTAGTTTTCAGTTCTTCAATACATTTTAGGATTTCCAAATTAGTATTTATATAAAAAAAAATGATAAAAATTCACAAACCATAAAAACCGATTCGTATAGCATTTAATAATTGTGTAATACTGACGAAAAAAAATAGTTTTAGTTTCTAATTAAACCCCTGAATAAAACAACTCAGTACGACCTTGTTGTGTGTCTTATCCAATATAAAGAGGAACTTCGTAATTATGGGCCTTTTGTGAAGCCCGAATCGATATAGTCATAAAGTTATTAAGAAAGATAGAGTTATTGTTGATGGAGAACTGCATTGTTGTTATTATGCTGTGAAACCGAAGTGTTGTCCCGTCCTCCCCCGCGCCTCGCACGACGTCAGGAGTTTTAATAGTATACGAGGTGGCTCTAAAGATATTTAGCTATAATATAACGAGTAACAATAATTTATTTGTTTATTATATTTGAATTGTTCTTAAACCAAGCCCTAGAAAAGTGTTAATTAGTCTTAATGGCGAAAACATCCATACACTTTTAGTTGGTGATGACCATATTGTATTAGCGGAAGATGAGGAGCATGCCAGTAATGTGTTTTGTCCTCGTTCTTCGGGTACCTTCTTCTGTTTTCACCTCTCCAAAGTTTACTCTGTAGTATTGAGAAGTTCTTTTCCCGATTTCTCAATTAGTTGAATTCTCTTATTTTTTTAGTATATCTTAGTTTGATTCAGTCTTATTTTAATTAGATTTTCTTCTTCTGGCCGTTCTTCCTTCATCTCCATCTTTGCCTTTTGCACAATTATTCTTTATAAATATTGTTTCACTTTTCGTTGATTTTTCGCCCTCAAACAGCAATTGCGTCTGCAATTGTTGATCAATATCTTTATATGTACTGGTAATGATATTTAAATCCTCACGGACAGCAAACAGGCACTACTAGCTCTGGATAGACCACGCATTACATCAGGTCTAGTACTAGAATGTCACCAGGCCCTGATCGAAGCTTGCAACAACAACGTGGTCACTTTAACTTGGATCAAAGGTCATGGAAAATCAAAAGGCAACCGTACAACTGACTCATTAGCTAAGAAAGCAGCCTCCCATAAACTTTTGGGACCTGGCACTTTTATAAGCTTATCTGCATCAGCTGTGGCTGACCTACTACAGAAGCACTCCCTTGACAAGTTTAAGGGTAGATGGGACGACGAAACAGGCTGCAAGCTAGCCAACGAACTATTACAGTATCCGAACAGCGAAACAGCCAAAAAATAAATGACTATGAACAGACAGAACCTGCGCACAGCCACCGGTATCCTGACTGGCCAGTGTCATCTACGAAAACACCTCTACAGGATGGGGTTATCTGACACTCCACTGTGTAGAGGATGTGAACAGGAAGACGAGACTGTCGAACACATTCTTTGCGAATGCCCGACACTTTCACAAATAAGACATTTTCTTTTCGGCGAGCAGATGCTAACACATGCCAACATGAGGGAGCTACCTTCAGGCGTCGTCATCACCTATTTTAAACAAGTAGGCTGGCTGACGAGCTAGAAGGAAGGCTCAACCTCAGAAGGATGCACAATGGGCCAAATGTGGCCTACGTGCTTCTAAATTTACAGATACAGATTCAGATCTTTATATGTGTACAACTTTGAAGACGCCGTTTGTTTCGAAATTCGATGCTTTATTGTAAAAAACTGGTTAGACATTTATTATTCAAAGTATTGTCCATCACTGGCCACTACTTTCTCACAACTGGTCATCTTTTGAAGCGTTCCACAAATAGATCCAATTTCTTTGGTTGGTAACGGTGTTCTGGACAATCTGGTTCTAGGACAATCTATCTCTGTTGCTTGTTCTGTAAAATCTCTCTCTTTCGTCGGGAAAACTTACTTGAAAAGTTTCTTTGGGGAGAAGAAGACATGTATTGAAATTCGTCACTTGTTTGTAAACACGTTTCTTTCTTATTTTTATTTTCATTCGAAGGGTCACAAAAAAACGAGAGTTTAAAGTTATCAGTTTCATCATCAATCCTGTTTGATTGATGATAAATAGTTGCCCATTTGTGTACTTATGTCTATTTGCTTCTCACCTAATTGTTTTGATTTATCTGCAGGTTTCCTATTATATTATTTAAATCATCCACTACCTTTTGTTGATAAAATTTTTCTTTGAAAATTCATCGTAAATTTATTATGCTGTCTTGCAGTAATAAAGATAAAATGACCTCAAAACCCTTAACTGTCTTTCGTTTCGTTTTCAATGTCGCAAATTAAAATATAAATTACCTGTCTTTATTGTTTATTTATCCTGTTACGTGATTAGTATAAATAAATTTAAATTTACCTTACATTGGTCACGTAATCTAAAATATCAAATACGCAAATTTTTTTCACGCCCATATTGCATTAAGGTAACCTCACTTCTTCCATGACGTACAGTATTATAATTCCATGACCGGTGAAGTGTCCTTCGAGTACTGAACAAGTCTTTTTAGATTTTTTAACAAATTTAAATAATTTAGAGAATTGCAGTTCTTACAGTCTTAAATACCATTGATCCATTGAAAAATTTAAAGCCATGTTTTTGATAACCTAAAAATTATAAGAAGATCGATCTTCTGCACATAAAGTCCATAAAAAGGTAAAGAACAAGTGTAAAATTTGGTTGATTCCATGGATTTCCAAGAGGGAAGAAAGCTTATGAAATATTTTTATAAAATAGTTTGTTCAAACTAATTATTACTAAATGCAGAAATGGAAGGAGAAAACTATCAAAGTCCACTGTTCACTGAGTTTGTGGTTTTTCCCCCACCCTTCATGTGCAAAAAGACCAATACCTATTTTGGATTTTAGTAAATTTTCAACTATAACCACGGTTTAAATTCTCATCGATTTAGTGACTTAATTTGATACTGTAAACATTTTGGCGCGAATTTTAAAATGTTTCATAAGTTTTGTATTTTTGTATTTTTAATTATATATCTACACTAGAAATTAAAGGAATATGGGAGCAAACATATAGATAAAGAAAACTGAGGAAGACCAACAAAAATATAGTAGAAAAATACCAGAAAATGGAAGAAAAACGAGGAAACCAAGACTATAGTGGCGTCTGTGAGTCAGAATGACATGGACCAAAATTTACCCGGATTGAGAGTACCTCCCCCCCCCGTTTTCGAGGATTCTGAACAAGATGGCGATATCAGAATTTCTCTTTTCGCCAGCCGAACCCCCTAAAACGGTCAAAAGTGGTTAAACGGGCAGCAAATCATTTCCCTGTAAAAAACGTCTTTCCCCCACATTTTCGAGGATGCTGAGCACTGTGATAATGTAGAAGATTACTTCCGACCCTCACCAACATCTCCACAGGCCAAAACTCCGACAGGGGTGTTTTTTATTTTTATATCAGCGGCAAAACATCTGTTTTCGAGGATGCTGAACACGATGGAGGTATTCAATATCACTTCCGACCCCCCACCAACCCCTCCACAGGTCAATAACCCCTGAAAGGGACACCCGTTTTGCCGTTCATTTAAAAAAAATCCATCCCTTTCGGGGCTGAATTTTGAAGTGTGGAGGGGTTGATGGGGGTCGGAAGTGATATTAAATACCACCGTCGTGTTCAGCACTCTTGAAAACGGGGGGGGCAGACGTTTGGCCGCTGATATAAAAAATAAAAAAACACCCCTGTCCGGGGGTGACCTTTGGCTGGTGGAGCGGTTGGTGAGGCTCGAAAGTAATCTTCAACACCACCACCGTGCTCAGCATCCTCAGAAGCGAGGGGAAAGACGTTTCTTTATAGGGAAATGATGTGCTACCCGTTTACCCACTTTAGGGGATAGTTTTTGGCCGTTTTAGAAGTTCGGCTGGCGAAAAGAGAAATTCTGATTCCGTCATCGTGTTCAGCATCCTCGAAAACGGGGGGAGAAGGTACTCTCGATCCGGGTAAATTTTGGGCCATTTTTCATGGTTTTTTCCGACTCACAGACGCCACTGCTAGTAATAAGAAAAATTGGTATTCCGACACCCTTAAGTAAAAGGAAAGTCGATAACATTCAATACTTTTTCATGACTTTGATTATGAATGAAAGTAGAGCTATAGATCCATAGTTCAAATGATTTATTTTTTGTTTTTTTGCAAACTTATATTGAGCGTGAGAAGTTTCCCAGTTATTTGGAAAAACACGATTTTCGTACGAGAATTGAAAAAGGCATGAATGAGTAGTACAACGTATTTAAATTTTACGCTACATTTTAGTCAGAATGTTACTCTTTGACAGGCTTTGCAAATATTTTCGTTTTAAATAGATCCACCCTGTAAGTAGTACCTAATAGCGTGTTGTGTCCGAAGTACCATCGGCCTTAAATCGCGAGTCGAGATCATTAGTTCTGTCATCGAGCGCACGTACCGCCGCGCCGCGCTCCTAACTCTTCTTCTTATCTTCTTTCACGGCCATCTTTGACTTGCCCCTGGCAGTTCGCAATATCCACGGCTCAATCATCCTCGCGGTCTCATTTCTTCTTTCTGCCTTGCGATTGTCTTTTATTATATTGTCGGTTCGAGAATAAGACATTCTGTGCTGAGATTGGTCTAGCGGTATGGGTGGTCGTTATCTGCGTCTCACTCTTTGGTACTTCGCCACTGCCCGGCTGGGCACTTCGGTACCACCGACTTCAGTACCATCTCGACCTCTATGCGAAGAGTTCTTTGCCGAGCGAATATCAATTGTTTGTTGATATTGTGATGGCTAACTATGTTTTGTTTACAACGTGCGCGAGGCAATTTGTGTCACATGTCTTGACAAATGACAAGTGACACAGCGATAAACAATTTAAAAAACATAATAGTGCATTGTGTTTACACGTGGTTATGATAAGAGAAACAATTATGATCGATAACACTTAAAAATAATTATAAAGTTCATATAACCGAACAGATAGTACATTTATTATACTTATATATAGTATGTTGACCGTGTAATGTGTTTATTTTAAGAACTTGGGAAAATTTAGTCAGTTTGGGTTGTGATACTATTTGTAGTACCAAAAAGTGCAATTTTTATTTCTGTGATAAATTAGTTATTAAGTTGTTCTAGTCGGTTTCATACCTGAATCAATTTATACATCTTCGACAGGTTTTTCTGATGCAAATGTAAGTAAAATCAATTTTTTTTACTATACAGTTTTAGGCGTAAAAATTGTTTCATACAAAAAAATTTTTAGTACATGAATTTCTGAAATATTTTAACAAACTTCAGTTCACAAATGTGTTCCCTTCCAAGAAATATAAATATTTGTAATAACAGTAATAGACGCAAAATTACAAATAATAATGTTTATTCTTTATATTCAAATAGTATCAAATCTAGAAATATCTATTTTGTGTTACTTTCACACTTTTCGAGTTAATGAGCTGCAGTTTAATTTTATAAAAATAATTAAACAAATACCATTCAATTGTTTTAATGATTTTTAACGTTAACAAATGTAAATTGACATCTTTGAGAAACACAAAATTATAAATTCAACGATAAATATTTCAGAAACAATGATTATTTAATTAAACATCGTTTTACAAGTAACTTCCTTTTTAATTTTCTGCTATTTACGTATTTAATATTATAGTTAGTTTCGAAATATTTTTTTAGTTCATAGTTTTATCTTTTCTAAATACGATAAAAATAGATTTTTAAAAATTTAAATAAAATAACGCTGTAATCATTAGAAATATAAAAATTTATAGGTATATACTACTTATTGCAATATTTTGTTATAATTTTATTACTTGGATTTATGCTACATCTCACTAACTTTTAATAATTATTAATATACTTTAAAAAACTGTGAATTCTGGATTCAAATCGTTAAAAACCGTCTTTAAAATTCATTTAATTTAATAATAACCCCTATGTCATACAAATTTCTGGATTTCCAGTTAAAATTTCTCTATATTTATATTCTGATGACTCCTGGTCCATTTCGTAAATCTCAATACCCACTACGCCCCTGTAGTGCAGGTAATGCTTAGAATTTCAAAAAGATATCAATGCTTAGTAAGGAAAGAAACCCTTCATACAATGTGTCTATAACTAATATTTGTTAATGCTGCCTTAAATTTTAAAAGAATCCTGTCATATTTCCAGGATCAGACCTGCTATGAATATGTAAATAAATCTAAAATGTAATCCACTTAAAGATGAAGTGAATGAAAATTTGAGTAGTGACTTGGGTGAGTTAAGGATGTAGAAAAGTATGTGATTAAAGAAATATTTAAACAAGAAAACACAGTAATGTCAATTTTTCGTAATTAGGATTTGATCAAACGCTTTATTGATTGTTACAATAAAAAATATATCATTCACCAAAATTTAAAGGCGCATTGACAAAGAGCAGCCACCATTATTTTAAAAATAGTCAAACTCAAAAAATGTTTAAAATGTTTTATTAATTATTTAAATGTTCATAAAAATTGTTGATTTGAGTGTTTTAAAATAATCGTTTATCGTATATATAGGATTTCATGTTTTTAGATACTATTCAGAAATCAACATTTACTACAGACGAAACAAATACCTTAAAAATAACGAAATTAATTTATTATCCAGCTCTGATCATTTGTAATTTTTTCTTTTTCACGAAATTAGGTAAAGGTAAAAAAAGCGTGGTTTCTACTTTACCGATTCAAAGTCTGCAGTGTATTTGTTCAAAGCACATTTTCTTGTTTTATAAATTGTTTGATCGAATGAAAAATATCTTTTTTATTCGAATTTTTTTGCCTTAAATTAATAATTGTGTTCAATAATATTTGGTGTATTTTAGAAAATAATAATAATATTTATGCGTTTCTTATTGGAATAACATATTGACCTACTATGATTTTTCTTCTTAAACAAAACCAAATGACATTTGTAGGTTATGTTGTTACGTTACATTTCTTGCACTTGTTTGTTTGTTCCGTTGCTTTTTAGTGTAGTGTATATTGCACTGACAACCGATCAGGTATTCGCAACCCTCGAATTCAATGAAAAAGTTCTAATAACACTGGTGTTTATCATAACTCAAAACCTTGTGTTTATAAATTCTACATGCTATTTTACTTCGAAAAGTATTATTTATTTTAGTACTTCTTACACTACCTATACAAATGCAATGAAAAGCGTTTTTTAAAATTGTTTAGCAATCTATAAAACTTTAAGTAGAACTAGTATTTTTCTTTATTTTATTAATATTTTTTATATTGTCGGCAAACTCCATAATTGTCCGAAAAAGTAACACTTCTCGTCCTTGTATCATAAAAACTATTACTACTACACCGCTTATAGTTCATTAAAAATTCGCTGGTCTGGAGGTGTGTTCACACTATCCGTTTTAGTGTCTAAGAATGTTTCAAAAACCATGTCGGATGCTTCCACGCGGCTCAATAACGCGTCTGTGATTTAGATGCGAATATAATGTAGAGCAGTCTGATCGCGCTATTTTGATTCTATGTCGGGAAATACCAATCGACGCGATTATGCGTAATTATTGTCTCTGCTTTTAATATAATTGAGTAAAACCTTATATTACTTATTTACTTAATCCTGAGGTTTCCCATATTTTGGTATAAACTTGAAGAGGAGTTTGCAGATCTTCTCCTACTTTTCCCGCATAGTTTTTACTCTGTGGAAGAATATTTATACCACGCTTGTGAATAGCTGTTATGTTTCACTTACCTACTCCGTTATCATTATTTGTATTGTATTGTGCTATATTTGTATTTTGTTTACACTTGACGATTGTACACATGTTTATTGTTTACATAAATACATATCTATCTATCCTATAGATACTATGCTTAATTTTTTCTACCATTTCATTTCTCTCTTCTTACTACCATTCGTACTTCTTTCTTCATTTCATTTTTCTTAGGAAATCTACTTTTTAGCCATTTCTTAAGTCTTCAATAAATAAATCGCTATTTTGTTTGATTGATTGAAAGTCAAAAGTAGCAGGATGCTTTTTTCGTACTACATGTGCTTTTCTGTTTCAAATCCGTCTTCTCTATTATTATGATTTTTTCTCTTGTTTTCATGTCCTTTTTCTTCAATTCTTTCCCTTACTATTGTGACATCGTGTGACATCGTCTGTGTGGCACATTTCTATTTCATTTTCCAATATCCAACGGTACCATGAAAATATTATATTCTTCAGAGTTTGAGGCATTTTTAGCATTGAAATCTCAATTGATTTTTCAGTACTCAATTTTTAATAAAAAAAATACAATACTCGTATTGATGCACCAATTAAACACCAATATTCCATACGTGAATATGCAAAATTATTAAAACCGTGCCAATTCAACATTTCCCATTTACAATTTAATATTTACCTTTCACTTTCGAGATCAATCGTTAAAACTTAATCACTCAATAAATAAGTGACTAATTAGGCGCGAGCTTTGCAAATCGCCATTTTTAATTAGAGGTTCTAAATAATGAGTCAATACAACTAAAGTGTCAGGTTCCCATTTCAAAAATGAGATAAAGGAAACGATTTTTTGAACGTCTGGCTGCCTACTAATTAAACAACTTTTTTTGAAGAAATAATTAGACTTATTACGCATATTATAGGGTTTTCAAGTGTATAATTATAAGGGGAAATTATATTTAATGGTAATAATCTGGATACAAGGTATTTTACCAGGATTACGGAGATAACTCCGGAACCGGTTTTTTTAGGTCATTAACTGTTATAACTGAAATTAAATCATAAATCTAGCGGCCTAACTTAATTATTAAATGAATTTTTTAATGAAAAAAACATAAAATGTTTATATATGACGGTAATAACAGTCTAAGTAATTCAATGAATTTAAATTAATAGGACACAATTGGTTTCATAAATTGATGTTATCGCTGAATATTTATTGATCTGATATATGGACTACAGTTGCCAGTAACCGTTCTATTAGTGTTAATTATAGTAAATAACTTCACTTAGTATAATTAACGCGTAACTTTTGTATTAGAATT
The DNA here is from genome assembly GCA_949320105.2 of Crepidodera aurea. Classification (NCBI taxonomy): domain Eukaryota; kingdom Metazoa; phylum Arthropoda; class Insecta; order Coleoptera; family Chrysomelidae; genus Crepidodera; species Crepidodera aurea. The sequence goes on along the minus strand of OX439474.1, from coordinate 59,686,550 downwards.
AAAATACAGACTTTTTAAGATGTTTGATTGGGTTCTAGAATAATTAATGTAATCCACAAGGCATTTTTGTTTAGTCCTCAGGACTACCTGAAAAGTTTAAGTACAGTTTACATTAAGTTGGTTATACAAACGCCTGTCATCAATTAGCAGCGCAATTAGAAAGATGATATCCTTTTATATCAGCTTTTACCCGCGGTAGATTATCCTCTTTAATTCAGGTTTATTCTCTCTTCAGCAGTTTGGATTTAGTATATAATATATAAAATAATATAAACTTTCACACCCTATATCTAACAATAAAACAGTTGATTAATTTTATTTATATTTTCCCATTTACCCTTCAGATAATCAATTATTTGCGGAACCAAAGTTTTGAAACCCTAACCGAAGTCAAGGTCCAGTAAATTCAAGAATTAGTCTTAGATAAATATTAAAATATATAATAGTATATTATTCAATGAGTTTCGGTGGGTTATTTTATTACACGCGGATGAAGTTTGCCGCACGAGCGATCTTGCGAGCGAGTGCTGTAATCATCCGAGTGTAATAAAATAACTACACAACGAGTTGAATATAATACTTTATCTACTAATCTCGACAAATAATAGATTATTTATACCTTAAAAATATCTATTAAATCAAATCAAGAACAAAACATTTTTAAATGCTAAAGAAACTATTATACGAATATAAATACTTATTTATAATAAATTAATTCTTACTTGTTATTAAAATTTAAAGTTATGTTGCTGCAATTCGAGAAATTAATTGTTGTATCTGCAACACCAAAATTCATATTGTGATCTGTATTTGATATGAAATTACTAGAACTAGCATATGTTGTTGGATTATTAGTATTATTTTTATGGATTTGATGTAAAATTCTATTAATAAAATATCCATTTCAACAAAGATAAAGTTTTTAGTGACTGACTTTTACTGGCATTAATTTAATTTGACATTGACGTATAAATTAAAGGCCGTGCTACATAGTAAATGTAAATGCGTTCTTGATCTTGATTGGTTAAATTTAGTTGCCTTATGATTATTGGCTATTAAAAGTGTTGAATTTTCATTATTCAACGCTTTTTAACCAATCAAATCAATTTTACAAACACAGTATTGAATAATGAAGGTCAAATTTCGGTTTGATTTTGGTTTATTATTTGACATTAGTAGATAAAATTCTTGATTTACTGAAAACTACTTGAGACAGTGATAATTTTGATATATTTATTGGAAAAGGTCTAGTTTTCTTGAATATACTGCTTATTATCTCACACTGTAGATCCCCTCGACATGTTTTTGAGACACAAGGTATAATTATGACTGAGTGATATGAATAGAGTGAAATTTCTGATTGCGCAGAATATATGTGGCGAATTTTACTTCGAATTGATTGACCAACAACCCTATTTACCCTTCAGAGAATCAATTATTTGCGGAATAAAATGTTTGTAATTCAGCTAAATAAAACTAACTGGAAAATAAAATTTTATCGTTATAGAAATAAACTGCGACCGAAAAAGGATATGACGGCGTTTTGATTGATAACCTAATTCTGAGGAAACAAGCCAAAATATTGACCAACCCATTTTATTTCACTTTATGTTTCAAATCAAGAAGAAGTAAACAAATTTTGCTTTTAAATATCACTCACAATTTATCTCTTCTACGGTACCTGTTACCGTGTCTGGGTATCGCCACTGCTCATAATATTCTCAAAAAAAAAGTGCAGGTATAAAAGCTTCCTGTTTATAAAAGGAACCGCCCAACTGAGAATCGGTAGATGACTGAATAAAAACGAAGGACAGGACGATAATAAAGAATAGGTATAAACTATTCAGTAGATTTCTAGGGATTTTAGAAAACCGAATTCTTGGGATTGTGTCAGAATGTATGAAATGCACGTGACGTTTTATTTAAATGTGTTTTGGGGAATTGGTGGCGGATGGGCAGATAAGTTAAAGAAATAAATAATCATTTGACATTTGTCGCCAAGAACCATTTAATACTATATCCAAGTTTTTTTAAATGTTAAAATAGGCTGTCTAATTAGGGGATATATTTTTGAATATTACATACAATTACAATCATAGAGAAACTTACTTCTTGTAATTTGTTTCCAATCACAAGCCTTTTTATCTTCTCTTTTTGGTTGGAACATTTTTCTTACTGGTATGCAGTAATTTACTTGTTTTACTGCCATTAAAGAAAGATTTTAAGGAAAGTATTTAAACCATTTTTGGTCTGTGCACAGAAATCGAAAGAACAGCTAACGGAAGAGATTTATCATAACGAAAAAGAAACAATTATAGTTATGAGAAACAATAGTCAATCAAATAATTATAATTTTCTTCCAAAAAAAAAAGAACAAAACTCTTGTATTATATGACAATACTTAAGTTTAAAATTCTACATAATCCAGCTATAAATTAAAACAGACATTACAAATAAAAAAAAACAGCAGAAAAAGCGTCAACAACAATTATCATATAAATATATTCTGATCATTGACTTTTATAGTGAAGATAAATTACCAGCCAATTAATATTTTCGTAAGACATTTATATTTGAATTCTCGAGCTCTGTGTGTCCAAAAAATATTTTTATCTACACAGTACGGTGTTAAAACGAAATTTATAGGCCAATGGATACGTAGACGTTTTTATTCCGTGATGTCAAATAAAAAAAATAATTTACCAGCCTTTGCCCAGTCTGGTTTAGAAGGGAAAATATTTATTGGATAGGACGGTCACTAGATGCTGAGATTAAGATTTGAATAATTAGAAATTTAAGAGGATTCGGTACAGTTTGAGATGTTAGATTCAAATAGATATTATTATTTCTGGGTTTTCCCACAACTGTAAAGCAAATGCGCCATCAATCATCAGTAAGTCGCCCCAGAGCGCCACGGCAAATAATAACAATAGCCGTCCCTCTCCCGCAAAAGCTGCAGAAGCTTCTGGGGTTCACTCGTAAACGGGGTGAATTGAAGGGAGTTTATTATTGTTATTATTATTATTAAGTAAGGTCAGCTTCCACAATAAAGCATTAGTTATAGAATATTCTACATGGGGGACAGTAAAACTGTTAATTAAAACAATAAACACTCATTCATATAACAACAGCAGGGTATTTTTGATATTATTTTAAAATTTATAAAGCGTTAATTAAAATTTGATATAAATAATTATTATTACTGTTGCTTATTTGAACCAGTAAAATAAAACAGAAATAATTCCAAACTACCAGCATATAAATCCACACAAAAATGAACTATTAATTAAAGCTAGAATACCAATTATTCAAACCCATCTGAAAATCGAGTGGTAAATTAAAATTACCCACTAACGTAAGGGAAAAAACAAAAAAAGTTTTTATATTTTTACAATTTCATTTTTTTAAAGACAAATTAAAAAAATTACCAAATTTATGAATGAATAAATTTTGAATGAAAAGTTTTACTTATTTTCCAATGCGAAAATTAAAAAAAAAATTGTGACTTTCTAAAAAATAGTAAAGTTAATCTGCCTGGTAAAAAAAGTAATTAATCACAAACCGAATCGTGTATATTTTAAATTTAGGGCTCATCTTCTTAAGGAAGGAATAATTATAAATTTAAATAAAAGTCCTGAGAGGCGAGATCGGGTATCAGGAGGGCGGAGGGAACTTACTATGATGAACGACTATATTATACCTCTGGAGGAGAACCGGATTTAGTAACTTCATCATCATTTACCTCTGGCACTCTTCTTATTCTTTTTTAGGTCCGTAGCAAGAAATTTTGTGCCTCTTTACCGCATACTAATCTCAGTATGGGCCAAAGACAAAATGTATTGTTACGATAATACGTAATATGGATAAAAGCTTTACATAATTTACATTGTAAACTTTTGTTGTTCATTTAAAGACCTGTAAGAGCCACCTTACACGTTCAGTAATAATGTTATTGCAGAAACATTATTATTAATATAAAGATGTTACTACTTTTGGCATAATATTTACATCGCCAACAATATTTTTCGTTATTACTGTCAAACCAGCAAAAAATAGAAAACTGTAATTATTTTATTAGTTATGCTAAAGTACACTGCGCGTCATATAAAATTGGTACAACTCTTATAATCGAAATTAGTGTTTTCCTAGGTGTGTAAATGCATCTTTTAAAATATGTCAATACTAAACTAGCTCAACAAAAATTTTAGTAGTTGCAAGGATAAAATTAAATTTTTTAAAGCAATAAAACGAGATGGAAAAATTAAAAATTTCAATTCAATAATTAATAACTTGTCATAGCTCCATTACTATTAATAACTTCTTGTAATCTTGTAGGCATTGAGTTAAATTTTCATCTTCTACCAAGCTATTTTGGAAATTATTCGGATTTGATCAAACTTACTTAAATGGGCTGGCATTGTGGATATGCGCTTTGATAAATTTGACAAATGTAACTGTTATTTTGATTGATTAGTTAAGTTAGGTTTACATTGGGAAAAAAAGTGTACCAGTTTTATATGACGCGCAGTGTACCAACACACTTTTTAGCGCTAAAAATTACCCCTATAAAGTTAGCAGAGCCACTTGCAAAAAAAACTATGAAACCTATTCCAATAATTGTGGAGAATTTGTCGTGAACGAAAAAAATTTGTCGCACTGTTAGTTTTTTTTTTCTAGGGGGTGGCTCTGCTAACTTAATATTAAGTTAGCAGTGCCACTCACAAATAAACATCAAATATCATCACAATTGTTATGAATAATTGTCGAAGTCCATCTGACGTAAAAAAATGCAAGAAATCCATTCCTTATGGCATTTCTTGGGATTTCCTGGTTTCTGGGGAAAATTCGCATTTTTGGCAACAGCACATTTGTATAATGGCCTTTTACGGTTTTTTTCTTGTCATTATTGACAAATATAAAGTTTTTTATGAAACCTCCTATTTCCCAGAAGCAAAAATACTACGATTAATGCTGAATAATAGAAATATTAGATTTTCACAGTAATACACCCACATAATTTTGTTGATTTATTATTTTTTCATCCAGAAATGAACTGATCAATTGCCGAACGACCGAAATGTATTTGTCGTAAACGCAGAAAAATTGTCGCGATCCTAGTTTTCTAGAAACAAGTAAATCCCAAGAAAAAGGTATATATATGCCATAAGGAATGGATTTTTTGCATTTTTTTATGTCATATGGGCTTCGATAATTACTCGACAATTATTCATAACAATTGTGATGATATTTGATGTTTATTTGTTAGTGGCACTGCTAACTTAATATTAAGTTAGCGGAGCCACCCCATATAAAAAAAAACTAAGAGCGCGACAAATTTTTCTCGTTCACGACAAATTCTCGACAATTATTCGACAGTTATTGGAATAGGTTCCATCGATTTTTTTGCAAGTGGATCTGCTTTATAGGGATCTAAAAATTTTTCTCCGAAACCGTGCAATTTCTTGACATCAAACAAGAATCACTTTATTTAAAAAATACTTTAAAGAAAACAAATGTGCCTTAACTTGTTGACAAAAATTACAGGTCGATAAAAGATTGAAGAAAAAAACATGAGGGAGAGTTCACCCCTGCTTTATTAAATGGTGAAACGTTGTTTAAATTTTATTTTGATAATAGTAAAATACTGTACAATGACAAATTTGAATAAAATGTATCAAGTAGTTTGAGAGATACTAACAAAAAATTACGTTTTTCAGTTCAATTTTTCAGCGCGAATGAAACGATAAAAGTGTATGGGTCTCTTTAGCATTATTTCCCAATATTTGTGGGTATAAAAAAGGATTAATAAACAGTATTCTAGTTTTCTTTCATAACGCAAATTCAAATTAAAACCAAGATATTATAAATGATGAAATAGATACATAGAAAATATTTTTTTTAAATTAAATACATTTCCTGATTTTTAGTTTAAAAATCAACAACAAAAATTGATAAACATTAACAACTTGTACATGTAAATATTTGATGTGGAACATCATAGAGACGTAGGTATACTTTGAGAACTCGACATTTTTCAGAACGTGTAAGGTGCCTTAAAAGTTATAAAACAAACAATAAGTTTATTAGACAGTTACACTAACTAACTAGAAAGGAGCAATTTCAATTAACTTGTTGCAGACCAGAATCGGTAAAAACGTTACAACCCCCAATACAAATTGGGAAGTAAAAAGGGGGCTATTTCCACTGCGACCTCAGCGAATTATACTTCGTTGTTTTCACATTTATTACATCTGTAAAACGTAAAATGTAAAAAATAAACAAAAAATAAACATTTTTGCCGAATTTAGTTCAATTTTCTCTCTTATCAATATATTTTTTCCGTTATTCATTTAATTTATTGAATTAACAATTCCACTCATATGTAAAAAATATCATGAAAATTCAAAAATCGTAATTTGCTATCGTATATTTAGCCTAGGAGGAAGGAAGAGAAAATATAACTGGATAAAAAATCGATAATACCACGTTGTCTGGTTAACGATGTGTGTTTGTTATTTATTTATGTGTCACGTCATTTTAAATTCATGGAATTGTCACTTATAATACCACTAGAACTTCGATTATGACTGGAAATTTTTTTCGAGAATACGAATGTTCTAAAAAATATTCGTGGTTGAGAAAAACTTTTCTGATTTTAATTGAAGCTAGAGTGGTATTCGGTAAGAAAATTTCACGCCGAAATATTATTAAAAAAATACTAGGATAAAACGGTTTTTGATGGCTTTAAATAGTAGGCCTTTGTATGTTAATTCAAAAGGTTTCGACATAAGTTAAATGTAAATGTTATTTTACCTATAAACGTCAAAAAATATCTAGTATAATTTCATGCTCCTTTCGCCGAAATTTTTTTTAGTTGCTACGGTAACGCAAAATAAAAAGGCTTTTAATTGGTTGAAAATGTTAGGTGTGGAATTTTGTTACCAAATACCAACTCGAGCTCAGATTTTGGGCAGGATATTTTTTGTAAGTTTGATTTCTCGCATTTACTTTCATATAGGCAATTTAACTCGATCTTTTTTACAAAATAACTCGACATGCGGTCTCGTTATTTTTTCACAGATCTCGTTACATCAAACTTATGAAAAATATCCGGCCAAAACTGAGCTCTAGTGGCATTACCCCCGAATAGTTCCTGCTATATTCATTGCACTTCATAGTATTTAAATATTTATATTTTTTAAGAAGTTTCTCCATTAATAGCACGTTTTTTGTTTATTGTAAAAAGCAAGATTTTACAAAATAAGTTCTGTTTACAAAATCTGTTGACCTTCGCTAAATATTTACAACAAATTATACCAAAACTGTGAGTAGCGTTGCTACCCTAAATATTATAGTTGTAACCCTTAAGTGGAAAAAAATTAAAATAAATAAATAAAAAAATGTTAAAAAAAGAAAAAAAGCAAAAACAAATTATTAGTACACCTTGGATCAAAACAAAATATATTGACACAAAACATACCTAAATAAAAATTTTAACGCAAATAAAAAAATTAATTTAAAAAAAATATAGGCGATATTACTAACTCTTTATTATTTATTTAATTTAGGTAAATATTAATTTTGGTGACTAAATTAGTTAGAAATGTACACACTTTTGTTGATGGAACAATTTGACTGGCCTGTTGGCTTATTGCCAGTGCCATTAAATCAGTAAAAAAATAGTAGGTAATGAGAAGCTTATATACTCTTTAACCTCACTTACTGCCTTCTTACCTCGACACTTAAAAAATCATAACTGTCACTATATCAGAAAACCTTTGTTAGGTTTTTAGTATCCGATTTAATAAATCCAATTTTAATTTTTAGTTCATTTATACCATTGTAAACACAGCCACATGTTCAGTAAGCACCTGTCAACTAATTTCGATGGTATGAACATATGAGTAGGTACATTCAAAGTAAGAATTCTATACCAAATCAAAATAATGCTGGTTTAGCTTTCGGTACATTTTTTATAAAAATGGTTATTACTGATTTTGTCTTTTTAGTTTTTAGTATTGATTTTTTGCTTAGTCGTTACTATTTTTTCAAAATATGTTTCTCAATTTCTTAAGAGAAAATGATTTAAATTGATTGCTAATCCAAAATTACGCTAAATTACCACGTGCTATCAAATAAACGAAAGGTCATAAACTATTTTTGTTTTCTAAATCATTTTACTTTTTTTTTAAGAAAAAAATTCATAAAATACTGTACTTGATAACTTATATTACAAATCATTCACTTGGCACTATTTTTAGGCCCGCTTACGATACGTTGAGTACGGTTCTGAAGCTTTGAGTGCTTTCTCGGTTTTTTCTCGGCCCAGGCAGTCACGACCTAACGAACTGATGTTGATTTCTTGAGGTGGAAATTTTCTCATCATTTTGGAGTCGTATCTTTCGAGAGGACCTTCATTATTTTTGAAAGATTACACGCTCAGAATTAATACTCAAATTGCAAAATTGTTATTTCGTGCTTTACTTTCATTTAAAATTTATAGCAGTATTAAATGTGTTCGACTATAAGAAGCCATTCATTTATAAAAATGATTACAAGTAGAGCAGATTCTTTCTTACTTCTTTATGGCTTTAAAAATGGTAGTTAAAGAGAGAAAGCATAATTTAATAAATATTTTTGTAATCTAATATAATCAACCGGTAATAATGAAATTGTCTCCAAGCCATTAAAATCGCGGTAGAAGATTTCTGTGGTAATACCAATACTAATAAACATTTAAATCTGTCTACAAAAGCTTTTAGAAGTTGTAACCATTTGGCAACAATTTCCAAAAGAAAGCACTATTAAGAGGGCTACATAGGCAGTGTAATTTTCGAAGAATCGTATCTTTTAAACTACATTATATTAAGAGCAAATCAAACCCCTTTTAAAATCATTCTTCGCCTTTAGTTTTAGTCTGATTTTTGTGAAATATTCAGGAAATACTAATAACTAAACTTAGGGTGGAGACCCCTTGATTTTTTTTGTAAACCTTGGAAAAGTATTTATTTTGTTAATTTTAAATGGAAAATAACAAATAGAAGGGTCCGCGCCATTCTGTATTAAATCTATGAAAATTTGCTCCCATTTGTTTTAATAAATATCAAGTAGTTTTTAAATAATATGCTTTCCCACCCTTTTCTTAAATATCTTTGCATAGTGCTGCCTCATCCTTTCAGAAATTTAAAGCTGTCGAGAAACATTCCACCACTAAGTGTTCCTAGTGGGGCACATAAAAATACAATTTTATATTATAAAATCCTCATAAAATAGAAGTGAAATTTGCTTTTCACAAGAACTCTGGATTGCTCTTAAGAGTTCAAATTTGGTCACGATTATGTATACGTATCATTCTAGTGCTTTTTTGTTATCCAGAAAGGTGAATCTTTTTTGGATACCAAGATACAACAATAAAAATCTCTATAAAACGGTATTTTTCAAAATCAATGCTGTTAGCCCTCAAGAACTCTGTAATCAATATGTTTGCCATATTTCAGCTCTTAATCTTTAAAAATGTGTGTTTAGGAATATTTTTAGAAAAACCATAATTTTCTCGCAACAAATTGCACCATCTGGCGGAATGCGTCTATAAGCTCAAGACAGTACAGTCCGATAAACAATTAAATCTGGCATAACTGAGTCGCGCGTAGGGGTCAGTCATATTTTTTTTTAAGGAAATGACATAGTCGTTGACTGTATCTTGCCAGTCAAAGATTTACTAGGCAAATCAAAGATGACAGAATATCAACGATGGAATTGAATTTAATCGATTCGACATCCGGTTTCAGACTTTTGGCATGTTAAACTTCAGTATCCCGTTAAAAATTTTGAGAATATCGTTTGTATTGAATTTTCCGTAATATAAAACAATTTCAAAACAATAAAAAATATTAAAACCTTTTCTACGATTTTTGAGGTTAATCAAATATTTTTTTAATACAATAATAGTAAATAGTTTAATTTTAAATTATTAATTTAATATTGTAGTGTGTAAAATAAGATTTGTACTTTTTGAACCATTTTTCAAATTTAACAGCAAACTTTTGTTTGAAACGATATAAATTACCTTCACATTTTGCAAATATATTGTGAATTATTATTTTTATAGCTTGACATCTGGTTCGTTTTTATAAAGTCATCCATCTTAAATAATAATTGACCAATGACTAGAAATGCCAGACAGGATTTTTCTCGTATTTCATACTTTGTAATGATTTATTATGACTATGTGTACATTTATGAAATAGAAACTATTTACTCGTGTAATAAATTATGTAGTTTTATAAGAAAGTTAAATTATTATATGTCCACTGTCTTACGAAACACTGTATGTGACTAAAATAAAAAATTAAAACACAAAAAATATTTCATTATTCAAAGGACAGAATAAACAATTTTACATTTTCAAATAAATCATTTATTTAAGTTTCTAATGATATTGTTTAATAAATAAACAAGAATTAATAGTAAATCAAAGTAGAAGAAACTTACCAAAAGAAAACTGATGAAGAATTGTAGAGGAGACGAAATGAGGTTGGACATTAAAAGAAATGTAGGGCACAATAAATAGAAATCAGAAAAATTTGGTGTGAAATGCAACAACAAGAAGAACAAACAGCGTTCATGCCGGGAAGACGGATGAAAAATTAGTCAAAGCTCTACTAACTACTACCTAAATTCTCCTCTGCAAAGATTATATCTATCTAAAAATTATATCTATCTCATCTTGACTAGTTTCTTTTTATATAATATGTATAATATATATTTTTTTCTTATTTTTATTGTTAAGCAACATTTAATAAAGAAACCTTATTGAGAAAAGTCTAAATAATAAAGAAGAACTCATCCTGGCCTTTATTGATCTCATAGCGGCATTCGACTCAATATAAGGAGAATTAGAGGTGTGAAGTCGCCAAAAAATATGAAACGTTGAAGAGGCTGAAGAAAATTATATTAAATAAAAATTAGTAGAAGAATTCGGAAAAGGGAGAAAACAAAACCACTTATTTGAATCAAAAAAGGCTTTAATTGACTTTTCTAAAAAAAAATTTCTTAACTACAGAAATTAATTGAATTGTCGTAACACGAATAAAACATTTCTCCCTCTAAACCTCCGCCTCTGACGATGAGGTAACTTAATAAAAGGTATTTTTTAAAAATCTACTATACAATAAAACGGTAACTCTGTTATTCAAATACCTCGGCAGCTGAAAACGTTTCGGTCAATTAGTGTTGAGAAACAAGTTCTTTTTCAATTAGAAGAAAAATATTTTAGATAGCGATCCTTAAAGTGACGGTTAGAGCTATTTTGGACATTTGTTTTCAGAAACTGGTTAAAAGGTACATAAGAATTTAATTAAAAAGTGGAATAATTTAAACACATTTAGATTGAAAACGATACAGTTCTTCTTACTGAGATTTTAGTTTAATATTGCAAAAAATTTACTTGGATAAAGGTAAACAAAACACATTTTATTGTATCTTTACTAACATAATAAATAATGTTAATCATATTATACTATATACAAGTCAGCCAAAATATTATTAGTTAAGGTCAATCATCTGACAATCGCCATACATTTATCATTCAAAAATGAATAATTAGATATTAGGCTGCCAAGGTCGCGGGGTATTTAGACTCCATAGAATTTTGACGATTCCTTCGATTTATATTTACAGTTTTGTTATTTATATCCCAGAAACTTGATACACTTATAAAAAAATAAAGATGTTATAATGCGAAAATTCCCTTACATTACTAGTTCTTCTTTAACATAATCTCAAAGAGGATAGAACGCTTTTAGGCTGCGGCCACATTAGCATTTTTTCACGCTGCGTTTCAGCGTGAAAAAACGCAACAAAAATAGACATAATGCAGGAGCACGTGATTGGCCTGACACAGCGTTTTTTTTTTCGTTAATGTGGCGCATTTTCAAGGTGTCCCGCGGGCTCCAATCTCTGGCCTACTTTTGCAGCTGATTTTCCACTCATTCATAGTGAAGCAGGTTAAACAAATTATCAAACCGTTTCTATACACAAGCAAAGCTAGAGAAAGACTGCAAAAACGCTAATGTGGCCGCAGCCTTAAAAAGATCTTAAAAGTTATTTCTTAACAAATATGATGAGGTTTTTCTTCATGACTGTCCAGTTCTCATTTTACCACTATAGGAACAAAAACAGTCACTGAAGTTTCTCAATATTTTTGTCCTAATTTGATGACTTAAGAAAACTTAAATTCCTAATAAAACGAACTTTTTATTTTAATTCCCATTGATGTAATGAAAGTATCATATTTGTTATAATTTTTTTCTTGGTTAGAATAGACTTCTGGACTAAATATATCTACTACATTATACTTAGATTTAGCCTCACCTTGTAGACGTGAAACAATAAAACTGAAATTTCTTTCAAAAAATAAGCAACATTGTTCATACTCACTCCATAGATTGTTCAGACAGTTTCGCGTAGGTGTCTACACGATTTACAGTTGTTTTGTTTTGCTCGCAATTTCTGAAATAATTGAATAATTTTGTAAATCAGTAAACATAAATTCCACATATCCAAACCTTTAATGCAAAAGATATTCCAAAAATACTGTGAAATTAATTCAAATTAGTTTGACATCTGTCATCTGAGAAGAAATTATTTTTCTTGGATTGCTTTCAGGTTCCAAAATTCACTAAATTCATATCATATATAACACACGTCAAAGATGTAATCTGCCATTACCAGTACTAAAATCTACTCTGACTAAATACTCATTAACATATGAAGACAAAAAGATACATAATCATTTGTCATCAACTTTTAAAAGTCAGAATATGAAATCCTTCAGGCGAAATTTAAAATGTTTACTAGAACAAAAATCTTACTACAGTCACAGTCTACAGTATCCATGAATACTACCCTGATAGTTTGCAGTAAATGATTCGATGGAAATCAAGGTGTTTTCTACCTACTTTAAACTGGCATTTCTTTTATGTATTTTAGACTTTTAAATGTTTTTATATTTTTACTTTTGACACAAAGAATATTTGAAAATGAAATTCCACAGGGATCTACACTTAGTGTAAGTCTCTTTGCTATTGCCGTCAATTGCCTAGTCTCAGAAATCCCCAACAACATTGAAGCTGTTCTCTATTTGGACGATCTTACAATCGCCTACCACCACATCTCACAAACATACTACAAAATGAAATCAACAAACTCCAGGAAATTGCGAGATTACGAGGATTCAAATTTTCTCCATCTAAATCCCATATCATCCATTTCTGTAGATTGATATCAAAACATGACGATTCCATATTGTACCTAGCAAATAATGTCATCCAAAGCAAACAGGAAACAAAATTGTTAGGTATAATCTTTAATAGTAAACTACGTTGGCATAATCATATTGAATATCTAACTACAAAATGTCGAAAAATCCTAATTCTAATGAAATGTATGGCAAGTATCCGATGGGGCTCTGATAGGGAGGTTCTTCTTAGAATATATCATACAGTAAACAAATATCAGATGGAACAAGATTCAAATGTTATAATAAACATTTGTCATGTTGGCTCTTGGAAAAAGAAACTACCAATATAAACTTATCTCTTAGCTCTTGGGCAAAGGAAAATACTTCAGCTACCACTTACCAATCATTATTTTTTGAGCAACTTTCCCATTATGAATACCATCTAATAATATATACTGATGGATCAAAATCATCAAGAGGTGTAGGTGCTGTCATCGTAACGGACAAAAAGCTTAATATGTACCAACTCACTTAGTGTTCTACTGTCTCTAAAAAACAAATTCACTTCTAACGAATGGGCTTCAAGAATAATAGAACTAGTTACAAATATGGAAAATATGGGCAAATTTGTCACCATGATCTGAATCCCCGGACACTGCAGTATTAGAGGAAATGCACTATCTGTCAAAGAAGCATCTGAAAAGGACCTGATAGATAGAGGCATTCCCATCCTAATAAGGGACAAAAACTTTCCATTAAAAAGCCATTCTTAATGAATGGCAAAATCTCTGGGAAGTCAGCGACCTTCAACTAAAATCAACGAAACCTATAAAAAAAGGTTTTATCCAAAGAAACTGTCAAGAAAAGAACAAGTTGTATTATGCCGAATGCGTTTAGGACATACGAACCTAACACACTTGTTAGGAGGAAACCAACGTCCGAGATGTGAACATTGTAGAACACGCCTTACAGTACCACACCTTTTGGAATGCCCTGAATAAGCCCAAACTAGACAAATACTCATTTGGAATCCTGAAACAGAAAACATACTAGAAAATAAAGATTATAAAATAAAAACGCTTCTAACCTACCTGATAAGCATACATGTATTCAACAAAATATGAACTAACAATTCCATTGAATACCGAGCGAAATAACCTTAGCAGTTAAAGCTCGTAAAAAAAAAGTAAAAAAATTAATTTCGATCGATGGCACGGACTTCCAGAACAACTCACAACACAATAATTTGGTTTGATGAATGGCTGGGGTCAAAAAACTAAAAGTTCTTCTGGTGCGGAATCCATTCTTTAACAGAAAGATTGGAAAAATACTGATTATTATGGTAATTCATTTTATGGTGGAATTAAACGCTTAAAGGTTGCGGAACAATCCACATTATTAACCGAAACACCTATTATTTATTATCCCTTCTCGTGTTCTATACTTTTTTCTCGAATGACAAATGTTGCTAATTACACTTAATAAATTAAATATTTCTCCTAATCTTTAAAAGGTTGAAATCTCGATTACATTAACAAAAAAAAGTAAAAGCCGTTCCCAATCGTTATATATATGCATATTGTAGTCTTCGATATCTTGTACCTAACCTATCATTTTCGTCAATATAATAACGACATAAATCATTTGGCTTGTGTCTGCATGGTTTATGTAGGTGGTTACACGAATGCAATTGTTTTGTTAAACTCTGTTGACACTAAGAAAATTAATGTGCACCGACTTAGAGGTCTTTGAACGGTATCAATCATTTGATACCTATAATTTCAGTTCTTTAAGCGTTTAATTATGCAAATATATAGCACAATAGATATTTCTTGTTCCTTCTGTTGACCAATATTGCTCTGTGTTAGGAAAAATATAAAAATAAAAAAAGCAAAACGGAAGAGTTACTCGGACATTCAATGTGGATGATGACTTATAAAACAAGAACTTTAAGGCAAAATTTGACTTTATCCCTCAGCATAGTCTCCTTAAAGCACTTTTTTCTTCTTCATTTGAGGTCATTTTATGCCATATAATATACGCTATTAATGGTTTTTTATTTCTCAAGGTAATCGCTGAAGAAAATACAAATCCGACGTTTGGGACTTCAAAATTTATTTACAACCTTAATTTTGGTTGCAGGATCGGACGATGCACTTACAGTATTAATTGTTTAAGCATTTTTTTGATAATTGTTATCAGATGTATTATGTTATTATTATAAAATGACAGTAAATGATCGATGATATCTATTTTAACAATCAATTTTCATAGATACAACTCTAAAGGTTGTTGAAAAATTACAAAACTGCAAGTCACTATCACAAATTACTATTTAGATAGAGTTTAAATACCCTAAAGATGCAAACAAGATAGACGTTTTTAAAATTCTAGACAGGCTGTATTAATATTTTAGATGTAATCGCTGACTGAGAAACATTCTAAACACCATTGAGTATCTGTCGTTAATTTTATTGAAAACTACGCACGTCCACCCTGTATACTCCAACACGAAATTGTTTTGCTTGGTGAGATCATTATGCGCAATATCCATGCATGTTCTTGAAAGTGCCAAGAAAACAATGCGACCATAAGAACAATGTCCTTTCTGGTGATATCTTAAATAAGAGTGTATTCGTACCTCGCAAGATAAACAGCTCTGGCTAGCCCGAAAAGAACTTTCCGTGTAAGATCCTATCGAACAGGGGATTTTAGTAAAGCTGCAATCTTTTATCGGCAGGTGGTACGACTGGAGCACCCACTCGATTGCACTATTTATTTATGGTAAAAACTTTTATGGTATGTGATCTCTAAAAATGAGCATGCATGGAAGGTTGAGAGTAACACCTGATGGTTAATAGTGAATAAAGAAAACCATTTTTTTATAAATAAGAAGGATTTTCGACAATGTGTGATTCGACTTTTTAATTTGGCTTTGTAACACATTTAAGATTGATTGTTACATTTAAAATATTTAAAATGTCTAAAGTGTGGTCAATTTTTAACAGGTAATTAAACAGGGGTATTCAAGTTTTAATAAGAGAAATTTGGAAGCAAACTAAAGCTAAAACTCCCTACGTGTCTTTTTCTATTAGTCTTCCTCGACTAATTTAAAGTAATTTCTATTACTCCGATTCTGAATCTCAATATAAAATGGGCAATGGGTTCTAATGCCAGTGTAGCTCAAACAGAGCTCACTGCTATCTCCATCGCCGCAAAAGAGACTACCAGAAGAAACATTACTGGTAATAATATTTACATCCCCACGAACAGCAGACAGGCACTACTATCTCTGGATAGACCACGCATTACATCAGGTCTAGTACTAGAATGTCACCAGGCCCTGATCGAAGCTTGCAACAACAACGTGATCACTTTAGCTTGGATCAAAGGTCATGGAAAATAAAAAGGCAACCGTGCAACTGACTCTTTAGCTAAGAAAGCAGCCTCCCATAAACTTTTGGGACCTGGCACTTTCATAAGCTTATCGGCATCAGCTGTGTGACCCACCCTTCTAGATTTACAGATACAGAGGATACTCCGATTCGGACCATACGGCATACCCGAACTGTTTACATTCGTTCTTCGGCTATTATTGCTGACCGATTTTGGTCAAAAATTCTAAACCTATTTACCATACTGCTAGGAAAGTTCCATATGCATTACAAGAAAAAGTATAACAGGAAATAGATCTTATTTACGGATTATTTCAAAAATGGGATACAGTGAATTGGACATCTTTATCCAGAAAATATAAACGATCTATCTATCTCTTGATAGGGGTGTCAATACACTGCGACCTATAAGATCTATTGTGCCCCCTTCTGCTGCCCATTCGTTAAGGATGTCTCAACGATTAGAGCAGTTCATCATCAGGATATCGGTATCGATATCTCTACTAATCCGAGTTTCTTTAGGTGCCCTCTCAACCGGCAGTGCCCCGTTAGGATACCCGTTAGTATTGTTGTTTATTCAATGTTTTCACTTTTGCTGATGCAGTCGTCTGATCTCTTCTCCAAGTAGAAGGGTTCAGGTTCCAGAAATGGTGTTTCAGCCCCTTTTTTTGCGAGTAAGTCTGCTATTTCATTACCCTCCACTCCAGTGTGTCCCGGAACCCATAGGAGGGTAACAGTGTTGTTATATATAAACGATAATAATGAAGAAAAACAATCAGGAAGAGGTGAGTGCTTATCAAATTCAGACGGTACAAATGACAGTAGAGAAAACCAGTTAACAAACTTAGTCTTAATTGAGGGGTGAGAATGTTTCTTAGTTTTGCTCAATATTGTTTGCTACTTGTTTTCATGTCATGTAATTAATGACAGATATGAATATTTATGTCTGAGTTGGTAACAAATATTGAATACAGAAAATAACGAAAGTATCGTTACTGATTTTCTTAAGTACGACTGCACTTCTATATTGAATCCTCAACAGTTTGGATTTTCTTCTGGTAAATCGACAGAACTCAGTTTGCTGCTTTATGTTGATACCTGAAGCTTTGGAGGAAGTATTACGGGTTGATTCGGTTTATACAGATTTTTCCAAAGCTTTCGACACGGTGAACCATGATCTATTGCTCCAAAAGCTTAAATTATATGGTATAGGAGGTCAAGTGTTAAAATGGTTAGGCAGTTACCTAACGAATAGAACTTAGCAGGTTAGAGTTAATCATCATTACTCTAACACCATCTCAGTGACTTCTGGTGTCCCCCAAGGGTCACACTTGGTTCCACTATTGTTTAACCTGTTTATCAATGATCTCATTGCTTGTTTTTCTAATACCTTCAAAATCATTAATAATCGAAGCGATACAGTGTCATTGCAATCAGATTTGGACGATCTAGCCAATTGGTGTCTTCTTAATGGGATGGAATTAAATGTTAGCAAATGTCACGTTATTCCGTTTTGTCGGCATCATCACTTGTCAATATTTAATTATACCATAAATGATAAATTATTGGATACTGTAGAGAAAATTAAAGACTTGGGTATTATATTCGATCGTTATCTTAGCTTTAACCTTCACATCAATAATATTATTAAAAATCCATGAAAATGCTTGGTTTCGTCAAAAGAACAACCCGATACTTTACCAATACTCGAATACTGTTCTCCTGTCTGGTCCCCACACTACTTGCACCTCAAGAGCAAATTGGATAATGTTCAACATAACTTTCGTAGATTTATTGGTTTCAAAATGCAATTATACAAACATGGAGCAATACTTGAATATCTCTTCTCTTTCTGTCCGTAGAGACCGAAAAGATCTTACAGTTATGTTCAATATTATCAATGGTATATGTAACTGTCCTGAACTCCTAGCTAAAGTGTTGTTGTTTGTTCCACCACGTGCAACAAGGCTAACTCAAACTTTTCACATTTCTTTTCACACATTTAAATAATTAATCATATTATACTTTTATTCCAAGAACACTAAGACTTGCTAATTCTCTGGATGACCTATTACCTGTCAATAACTTATGTCTGTATTCTGAATTGAGCTTGCCCGTATAAATAAATAGATAAATAAATAAATATTTATGAAGATGTTAAAGGTAAATATTTTTTAATTTTAGTTTTAGTGTGACCGTTCCACTATTATCGTTTTAATATCTAATATAATAAAATGTTTCATTACCTTTTCATAATTAGCATAAACAAATAAATTAACAGAAGCTCGTTAACTTTATTCGTTATTTAATTAATTAAATTTTCAGCAATAAACTAACCAAATAAAAATATCAATGTCAGTACAGGCAACTTGAACACAACCAATTAAAAAAAATAAATTCGAAACACAAAAGGTGCTGAAGTCTTAAATCAAGCAATTTCAGCTAATTAGCGGTAGTTAATTTAAATAAATTAACTATTCCAACCGTATGCATATTCAAACTCACGTTAGAAGGCCATTTGCATAGTACACGACAGTGTGTTTGTTCATTGCCTGGTGTGGGCATACGAAGAAATGCAGTTGCCACTATAGAACTTTACAACTGAATCTGAAACGATCTACTGGTCGTCGTAAATAAGGCCACATGAAAGTTTTGTAGAGAATATCGCCGTGTTCTGCTTACATCAACACTAGTTTATGTCAATGCTTGAACATGTACAGTTATAAAATTTACTTCCACATATAATGGATTTAACTTTTTGATTGCACCAATTTAGATTTCAAATAGGCGTGCCGTAAAGATAACTACTGAAATTACTGTCACTTTCTTTAATCAAATTTACTATAATACAGTTTATTTATTTTATATCTACCGCTGCATTACTGATTCAAAAATAGAAATATTTCCTGAAATTCTTTTAATAAAATTTCTTTTATATCTTTAGGTTTCATTCTTTTTCACATTACTGCAATAGATCTATTACATTACAAGATGTAGATATCTCAAATAAGAATCCTTCACAACTGTGCCGTGTTAGCTCAGCAGTTAGAGTGTCTGCCGCTATTTGCAGACGTACAATGCTCGAGTAGACCTTGGTTCGATTCCGGGCGTCGTTTTTTTATTTTACAAATTCACAAAATTTGTACAGGGTGATTTTTTTCGTCCGCAGACACTTTTCGTCCGTTGTGGTCACTATGATACAGCACGGTGCGAGAGTGGCGATGGAGTCATTTGCGGACGAAAACTATTGACTCATTAAATATTAAAAGGAAACCTAGAATTCAAATACCTGAAACATTAAAAAACCCTCATCAAATAAATGCATATTCCTGTTCGATTTTTACGCCAAAAAAATAATTGTCCCGATACCACAAACTTTTATAAAGCTAACAGATTCAACCACAATTTTCAATTCTCTTTCGCACTCCCTACAATTGAAGAAATAACGGAAATTATTTTAAATCTTAAGTCAAATGCTCTTGGATCTGACAATATTTCCGCTAAAATGTTGCAATATTGTTTGCCAGTTGTTGCTCCTTACTCAACAAACATCATAAACTGTTGTCTAGAAATTGGTTACTTTCCAGAATCTTGGATTTCAAAAATTATTGAAAAGGTTGTTTCAAAACAAATTTACAATTACGTGATAGATAATACCTAAGTTTCAGTCTGGTTTTCGTAAAGGACACTTTACTTTACTTTTAAATATTACTGATTATACATAATTAGGTCATTAAATATGGGAATGGCCACAACTGTAGTACAGCTTGATTATTCTAAGGCTTTCGATACAATCGATCACGACTTATTATGAGCTAAACTCGAATACTACGGCTTTGATGATATTTCATGAAATTGCTTCTGTAATTGTTTTAAAAATCGTAAGCAGAAAGTTGTGGTCGACGAATCCCCCTCCTACTTTTCTGAAGTAACGTCAAGCGTTCCTCAAGGCTCAGTTCTAGGTCCATTGCTTTACCTAATATATGTGTCAGACGTTCAAAAATCCATAAAATATGTAAATGTTCAGTCTTTTGCCGACATCACCCAACTCTAGCAAGACTCGCTTCAGAGTATATGTATTAACATTGATCTTCTTTCCATTCAGACTTTTTCTATTGCACACAATCTTAAACTTAATCCTGCGAAATGTATCTCAATGCTATTTAATTCTAATACCGCTATCGATATTTTAAATGACATGCAATTAGTTATCCAGAATCAACCGTTAAAAATAACTAAAAGTGCAAAGAATCTAGGCATAATATTTGATTGCAAACTTCGGTTTGAAGGACATGTTTCCCTTTTAGTTAAAAAATCTTACTTAGTAATTAGGCAATTATACAGAAATCGACAAATTCTTAATTTTAAGCTAATAAAAAAACTTTGCGAAACGCTAGTTTTATCAATTTCAAATTATGGTCTGGTCCTGTCTTTTCCTTGTCTGTATCAGGTCATGAAATACCGTTTACAAAAAGTTCAAATTTTTTGTTGTAGATTTGTTTATGGTCTGAGGAAGTATAATCGCGTTTCAAAGAAAATGGACGAGCTCGGTTGGTTAAAAATTGACGATCTATTTAAATACCATATAACCGCTTTGGTTTTTAGAATTTTAGACACTTCTACGCCTCAATACTTGAAGGAAAAACTATTATTCAGAGGTCAGAGGTATGTTTTATGAGTTTGTAGTCTAATTCTATTTATAAGCACTTAGAGGACTGTATTGGTCTCTGTGTTATACAATAAATGCATATAGGTGGTGGATAATGAAGTGGCTCTAAAGAACTAGGGTATCATCCCCCGAACCAAGAGTAGAACGAACAAAATTACAAGTTTTACCGAGGGAGAGGGGGGCGCCGATTAAAGCCTTGCCTTGGGTGCCTACAAACTACGCGACGGCCCTGGGCATCCAAATACCTTAATGTTACCTAGATATCGTCTAGCGGGTTTCAGAAAATGCTGCAAATTGTTATAATTATGTTCCAAACTACATAAAAACACATACTCAGTACTGATTGAACAGGAGGCTTACTCGTTTGCGAATAGCACATTGACCATTGTTTGTTATACTATTTTTATATACTTAACTAACTATTTTTCGATCCTTTTTCTTCATTTTTCTTTAAATTGTTAATTAAACTTTCCTAAGTTATTTTAATGTCCATAATATAAATATTATATGTGTACGTATAGAATACTTGAGTTATTTTAATTGTAAAACAGTTTTTGTTAATATTATACTAGTGAGGTTAGGTGGAGTAGCTTAGCTAGACTTCACCTCACATTACAAACATGTATTATAAAAAATTACAATATAAATAAAGGCAAAAAAAAAGTCTCTGCGGACGAAAAATACTTGTCTTCAAATTGATTGAGAATAAATTAGTACGTAAAATGTCATTTTTTGTAGAGGTCGACGAAAAATAAAATTTATATATTGTTTCAATTAATTATTCGTTAGTTTGTTCTTTATTTTTGTTTATTCTGTAAATTTTTATTTTTAAATATTTAAACGTTCGCTTATTAGCATGTCTATTATAATTATGAAAATGTTTGATAATGAAGGCCCTTATATTTCACCTCGAGGTGTTTAAATAATTCATTTTTTTTACTTAACTGAAATATTTCCAAAACATTTCATGTCAAATATTCATTAGAAACGATTATAATATTCATAAGAAAACATCCAGATAATCAAATATTTAATTCGGTTCATTCCTGTCATGTAAACCAACATATAACTGCTTTAAAACTGATGAACACGACACCCGAGGGTTCAAATATCTTCAACTCATTTTATTTTTTTTTATTTTTTCATTACATAAACAGGTCTCATCTCAGCGGCTGAGTATTTATTCAAACTCTTTTACCTACTGCTGATGCGTCCCAAGCTGTTAATTGTGTGGGGTTTTAAAAATACTGCCGTAACTTTTTATGGACGTATAAAAGCTAAATCCAGACTACATTATCAGGTGTGTCGTGAAACAGTTGACCAAATAAACAAAAGGAACGCTTCGGCATGCTAGATCTTTAGAAGATTTAGCTGTTTAAGTGGCAGGAACGTCGCATAAAACACCTATCGGGTTGTATTCAAATCACCGATGTTCGAGTGTTTGCTGGCATTGGAGCCTCGTCTACTACAAGTGTGGGTCGCTTATAATGCAGTTGTTTCGAAACAAAGAGCGCAAAAAGTTTTTACTGCCCTTTTCATTAGCATCAACAAATGTATAATTTGACAATTTGTTTACGATACGACTGTCTCGACTGGACTAAATTGCTTTTGAATAAATTTGAAGCGATCTCGTTTGGATAGCCGATCTCCTAATTGATTTGTAACAGTCACTTTTTTAAAGCCAAATGTATATTTACTATTTTGCAAACTTGACATCGCTACATATAAAAAAACTTGCTTGAACGTCTTCGTTGATCTTGCAAAAGCTTTTAACATTGTCATTCGTAATTTCATTCGTCATTTATGAAAAGTGTGCTTTGGACTCTCAGATAATTATTGCTGTGAGATTGTTGAATTATTTAAAGCTTTTACGATTGAAATGCCGCGTTACAGCCATTTACGAATGAATAAATGCGGGATATGGTTTGTGTATACGCACAAGAAAATTTTTGAGGTCGGATTGCAGCCAGGAGGTATGAATTTTTATATCCAGACAAGGCAACCAAATCACAAAACTTGTACAAATCTATTTCATCGTTTGGATGAAACTGGGTCATTTTACAGTAAAAATCTGGGTGGTCGTCCGAAACAAATCACATCTAATGAAGAAGATGAAATTTTGGATCGAGTAGATGAAAATGCTGAAGTAAGTTCACGTTAACTGGCAGCTATTATTATTAGAATCCTAGAAAAAGAAAAGTTCCACCCTTATCACTTCACTCCTGTTCAAACTTTGATAACAATACCCCAACCCAATAACTCTCAAAGCGGCGGGGCCCGTAAGTTAATAGTTATGTTGGTTTACCTAAAATTCCGTTAGAGCGGCGCTCGTGTCAAGCGAAATCGAAATTAGCATGCGTATTGATAAATATACAGTGACATTATCAGAAAAAATCGAAAAAAAAATGTAACTTTAATTCCACAGCAATATTTTATTAAACTATATTTGATCCTATCGCCATATTTTGGTACAAATAACCTGCCCTGTATAATTTGCTTAAAAATGCGTTCACAAAATTTGGGTTTGTGTGAATCAAACATTTTTGTCCATTACCTCACCGATTTAAAGCAGAAAAATGTAGATCTTTCATGTAGTGTATTTTTTATAACGAACGTTTAAATGTTAAATTTACTCATGAATACTTAATTCGCAGATGGCATCTTGGATTAGCAGCATTCACGACACTGAACATTCTGATCATTGCCAATTACTTGGGGCAGTTAGCTTGAGTAACAACACATTTTTAGTAATATGAGACATACCAAGAAATATAAAATTTAAATATCGAAGGAAATCCTCCGAAGGTCAATGAGACCGAAAAAAAAAAGATGAGAAAGCTACTGAAATAGGAGACAAAATGGAATAGAATCCGAAAAGAACCAAACAAGAAATAATAGAGAACATTTAATTAAATTGGTTTAATAGTACAACAAGCGCGAAATGATATACGTATCATTTCGCGCTAGTTGGACACTATACTTTTTCTACGATTATGTATTTTGTATTTGCAAAATGAAAGCATACAAACAGTTTATATTTTTATTTGACGACTATTAAAGTATGAAAGTAAACGTTATATTTGAACAGTTATTCAATACATACTTGGCGGAATAAAATAGTTTTCGAAAATAAACTGATGTGTTTGTCATTACGCCAACCATAAAATTTTTCTATGACTTTTGGGGAAGTAAATTTATACTATTTGGGCTATTTTTGTGATGTTGAAGTAAACGTTTCACTTGTATCTTCACTACTACTATCCATATTTTCAATTTATTTTGTGCAAATTTATTGAGTTTATTGCGTTTAAGAACTGTCAGTTGCTGTCAGTGAAGTTTTCTCAAACTGTCAACGCCACCTAGACCATGTTAATTTCATACACATAATTCGTTCATTATATGGAATAACGACTGAATGCCAGTGTAGTTGTCTATGAAATCTGTAGTAAATGTATACAACTATGTATGTTTCTTAATTGAACAATTAAATGGATTTCTGTTAGGTGGTGTACAAAAAAAATTGGTGGTGCATATGAAATTTGTACTTTTCTTTATAATCGTAGAAGAACATGTTAAGGATATAGATCCAGAGGAGGAAATAAGGAAAAGTATTAAATAGCCGGAAGATTAAAAAAGAGAAGAAATGGAAGACCAAGAAAAACTTGATTAGAAGAAGAATATAAACAACAAAGCAACAAATTCAAAGTTTATATTTACATGAGTCTGTCATTGTTATTATTACCTTACACGTTTGGAATAGACAGATGTAACACTATTATATTTAAAGGAAAGGTGTAAAAAAGACGTGGAAATGTTTCTTTGAAGACCACTTTTGAAAACCTTGCTCGATTTTGAAATGAATAGATGACAAATTCGAAGTTTCAAAACGAGCAGACGCAAATCTTTAATATTTGGAGAAAATATATGGAAGAGACGTTTCTCTATAGACCGCGATTTTGAAATGAGGCCACAAAATCGAAGTCTCCTATTTACTTGATTGTTGTTTGAATAGATTGAAAATATAAGCCCGTCTTTCTATTTTTTATTTTATATAGTGTGTGCAACCTATAAAACCAATCGGATAATTATTATAGCAAGAAAGTGGATCAAAAACAGTTCGATTACATTATCTTTCACGTTCGATCAATAACAGATCGGTTATTCATGATTTTACCCGTATCATCGCCAAAATCTTGATTTAAAACTCCAACCTTCTGATTTATTATGAAAATAGCATACGTACCATATGTTTAGGTAAAACGCAAAGAAAAATTTTAAAATGGCTCAACTTCTAAAATAAGCTGTTGGAGATGCATTTTAACCGGGTCCAGTGTTTCATTGGCGTAGATATTTATTAGTTAATCTACAACTTTAAAATTTTGTTGGCCACAATTATTTAGGTTATCAAAAATATTATCTTGATGAAGTACATTTATTTAGAAAAATATTTCAGCTCCATTCGTTTTTTAGAAAGTTTGTATAATTATTTAGAAATAAAGTAAGAAACTATTTCATATTTACTGTACCTACTTCATAGACAGTTCCAAGTAGTAATTTTTGTAAAATCTGCAAAAAAAAAATAAAATCTAGGAGATCTCTATGAACGACTCTGACAACTCGATCAATTTTTTATTTGTTGTTTATCTGCAACACATAAAATATATATCAAACGCAAATGTGCTACCATCTATCGACAATCAATCAATCTTCTTTAGTTCATAGTGGTGTATTTGTAGATCCTTCGGTTATTTGAATGACCTCTCATAGACACTTTTTCGCAAGTAAAACATGTTGACGAATTTTCTGAACTGCATCCGATATTTGCTGTTGTTCCACAGGGGAGTGTTCTGTGCCCAGTACTGCACAGTCAACGAGAAAAGTCCACTCATGTAACATTTACAATTCGTAAAGAAAACTGTCCAGTAGTAACTCTAAATGATCTACCAATACCTCAATCTGATAATGTTAAATACCTTGGCATACACCTTGATCGCAAGCTAAGCTGGCGTAAACATATATGGACAAAAAAAAAATTTATTATACAAGGTCAAACTATGGGGAACCGCTAACACCTCAAATATCGAAATCTTGGAAAGGTTCCAATCAAAAGTGTTAAGATCCATTGTATGTGAACCATGGTACGTCCCCAATGAAATAATACGTGGAGAGCTACATACCATTAAAGAAGAAAAGCAAAGTCTACCAAACAAGACTTGGAAGCCACCAAAACCATCTAGCAGTCAGCCATTTTATCTATAATAAAATGACTTATTTTCAATCCAATATCTCGTAGAAATAAAGTTAAATGATAGTGTAATTTGCCCTAAAAGTTTATCACCGCTAATATGGTGCGTTACTCCTGCACTGATTTTCTTTTTTCTTTTCTAGAGAATAAACTAGTTGATTCAGCGACGAAAGCGTTCGCTCATCAGATACGGGCTACTTGACTATGCCAATTAAGTCCGGAGCGACCCACCTTGGCGTTAGATTATTTCTGTAAGTTCACGTGACCGTAGGTGTTAATAAGGCTTATCTCAGGACGGTCTTGTGGCGTTCTTCCACGTTCGATTTAAGGTCGCCTATCTCAAGACTCAAGGACTCGACGGTTTTGCTACTGAATCGTTGTTAATTATATATAAGCGAATAAGGAACTTTAATTGAAAAGCTTATTGTAGAGTACGTTTTGTTTTTCATTTATAATAATAGAATAAGAATGATTATATCAAAATATATAATATTTATATTTTAAAGATTTAGGGATCTTTTAACTTCATTTTTAAGCACTAACGTTTTCTAAAAATTCAAATACATTTTTTTTGCCGAATTTTGAGGATTATTCGAAGTTTTTTGTTAACTTTTTCGAGCTGAACATTCTGATCGCCCAAATTCGGCAGTTGTTACAGAAAATAGGCAACGTTACATCTACAACAACGGTATGCTGGAAGAGCTATGGAGAAAGCCTTTTTGAAGACACACGAGCGAAAAACTATATTAATTACCAACTAAGTGGGCCGGAAATCTTGGAATCAAAGGTCATCAAAGCAGTCAATTCTTCAAAAAACGGAAAGAATTGCCGGACCTGACAACGTATATGCTGAAGTCCTAAAATGCACCAGCGTAAAACAGCTAACATATCTCTTTAACACCGGTCAAATACCTAAAGACTGGCTCAAATCCACATTCGTCACAATACCTAAAAAATCAAACCAAAAGAGCTGCGAAGACTACAGTCTTATAAGTTTAATGAGTTACGCACTTAAGGCATTTCTACGTATAGTTCATTCTAGAATATACAACAAATGTGAAGAGATGAGCGGAGAAACGCAGTTTGGCTTCATAAAAGGACTGGGTACTAGAGAGGCCCTATTCTCAATGAAACTTCTAGTAGAAGTAGAAGTGTTATGACCAACGCCAGAATGTGTTCATCTGTTTCATAGATTACCAAGAGGCGTTTGAGAATATAAAATATGACCTATTACTTAGCAGACTGCTTGAAATAGGAATTTATGATAAAGATAATAATAAAACAACTCTATTGGGGACAGTCTGCTGAAATCCGAATCAGAAAAGATCTCCTGACACAGGAAATTAACATCCTAAAGAGGTCCGACAAGGATGCGTTCTATCTCCCACGCTGTTTAATATATATGTTGAGAAGATCTTCCAACTAGCTCTGAACAGTGTGGCTACTGGAATAAAAGTAAACGGCAAACCCTTCAACAACATTAGATACGCAGATGATACCGCAATTTTAGCTAATAGTCTAGGAGATTTGCAGAGCATGCTAGACAGAGTTGTGGAAGCATCACCAAAACTAAAATGATGATTATCAGCAGGTAGGAATTTGGTAACATCAGCCTTACAATGGGAAAGCAGTTGAAAAAGTATCCAAATTCAAATACCTGGGAGCAACTCTCAACGGGAAATGGGATTGTGATGAAGAGGTAAAAACGCGTATCGGAATTGCAAAAGCCACGTATTTAAGGAAGAAAAACATACTCCTCCAGAGAACCCTACCAGTTGATCTTCGACTACGAGTAATCAAGTGCTATGTACGGTGTAGCAACATGGTCAGAACACTGAACCGAATAGAATCTTTTGAAATGCGGATACTACGAAGAATGCTTCGGATCTCCTGGACCGAGCATATGTCAAACAACGGTGTTTTGCTGAGAGCTGGAGCAGAGAGAGAACTCCTAGATATCGTAAAACAACGAAAAACGTCTTATTTAGGTCACATACCCCTCTATCCCAAAACTCATTCTCCAGGGCAAAATTGAAGGGAAACGCGGACAGGGACGTAAGCAGCATTCTTGGCTTCAGAATATCAGAGATTGGTGCGGAATACCAGATGCGGGGTCTATATTTCGCCACGCTGAAAACAACACACTTGTCATTTTATAATGGATAAGGGTCCACTTTGTACAGAGTATGCACATGGGACGAGAAGAAGAAGAAGATGTCCTATTCCTAAGGTCACCCATGGTACATAGTAATTGGGAAAAAAATTATGAACCTACAGTTTCTTGGAGTACGACACTGCTTCGTAAACATTTTGTAAATAAACTGAAACACCTTGTACGCTAGTAGTTTTTAAATAAACCTTTTATGTAATAGTCTATCCCGTTTTCAGCACTTCTAAATACCTACACGATTTAGTTAAATCTTTCTCATCATTTCTCAACGTTTCAGCATCTATTTCACCACGCAAATAGATATATAGCTCGAGATATATCCTGGAAAGAACAAATCTACATAAAGCAGATACGTATCGACCCAGTTGACAAATGAGTGCACCTACTTTCATGACGCAACCATAATCCGTTACTGATTTCAAATTCATCAATCATTCTTTAAACAATTGATATGCATTAGACATTTATAAAAAAATCTGATGGGGCAATGTTCCAAAACCAATTTTAGTGACAGACGGTTTCGTATTAATAAATGGTTGGTTTAGTCACTTTCATAGAGAAGGCTTAAGAGGTATGTGATGATGTGTTTTACGGTTTATTAAAAACCAATCAAGTCATGTCAACACATGGGTTAATGCATGTGTTGTAAATAAATGTTAACAAAACATCAAAAGGAAAATTTAGTACTATTGATGAATGGTTTTTATGGATGACGAATGAAAAGTGAAATTATCCTCGTTAGTAATGTGTTAGGTTTTATAACCAATCCAAGGAAGCTATGAAATAGGCACCATATTTGATGAGGCTGATTATTAATGCTATTGTATAACATTATTATTGAAGATAAAGGCAGTTTAGCAAACTGAGGCTGATTATTAATGCTATTGTATAACATTATTATTGAAGATAAAGGCAGTTTAGCAAACTGACATTTCCACTTTAAATAAACGTGTTTGAAATTTTGTGATAAGAAAAATACTTATGACAAAAAGATGGTGAAGAAATAGTTTTTAATGAATGCATTTAAAAGTAGGTTGTTTGAAACTAATAGGAGTCATTTACAAAATATATTCCAATGAACCAGATATCTCGATAAGGTGTTTTGAATTTGGAAAGGCTCAATAGTATCTAACAGGTTGTAGAACTCTGGGCGGCGCAATTAATATGATTTCTCGGCTGTGTTGTATGTACTAATTTTTTCAAGCGTAAACAATTTCATTAAAAAGGCCATTTTAGGTTGACTTTTGATCTGTCAAAAAATAAAACTATTTTTATTATCTTCCGAAGTAATAAGATCTGAGTCGTTCAGCCTTGTTTTAATATTACGAATTAGGCTAGGTCGTAAATTCCTGTTTTATTAGGATTAATAGATAAATTATGACTTTCAGAAAATTCAAGAATATTTTGTAAATCATCATTTATAGACTCAGAAGCTCTATCCAATTCGTTGGGATTAATATACTGAATAATTTGCGTATCATCAGCATAGAGTTGAATTTCACTTTTAGTTACTGTGTTAGGTAAATCTGATGTGTACAAAATAAACAATAGTGGACCCAAAATAGACCCTTACGGAACCCCAGAAACTATGTTTTTTGAGACTGAAAAGCTGTTATCTACGCATAGACCGTTTCCATAAATAAAATTTAAAAACCAGTGCTTCCAAAACCATGTTAGAAAGTGTAGTATGGAGCTACTCAATTTTTAAAAAACGCGTTTCATTGCATTTGTATAGTGTAAGAAGTAGGTACTAAAATAAATAAAATATACACAATACTTTTCGAAGCAAAATAGCATGTAGAATTTATAAACACAAAGTTTTAAGTTATAATAAACTACGCCAGTGTTATTAGAACTTTTTACTGAATTTGAGGGTTGCGAATAGCTGATCGGTTCTATCAGTGCAATATACACCACACTAAAAAGGTAACAAGTGTAAGAAATGTAACATAACATAACCTACGAATGTCACTTGGTTTTGTTTAAAAACAAAAATCATAGCAAGTATATATGTTATTGCAATAAGAAAAGCATAAATAGCCGTTTGATTTTCCAAAATACACCAAATATTATTAAATTATTAAATTTAAAGCTAAAAGAAAAAGGTAAGCCAGATTATTTTACCTTTCCGGACAGTAGGTACACCGTGCTTTTTCGGACGATGACTGAAAAGTTCTTCTTCTTGTTATTGTGTGCTTTCGAGAATTTGACATTTTTTGACATATTCGAACAAAAAATGTATTTTTTCCAAACTTTTTTAACTCTAAAATTCAGTTCAAAATCAAATTAGCTGTCAAAAATTTCTCAGTTTATAAAAAATTAAAGCTGGTGGTAAGTAAAACTTACATGTAAACAATCATACCAGTTCTGGAATAAAAGTTAATCAAATTTTCACCCTTGGAGACATTTCCTAATGTGATGCTCGGAAACAAAATCTACACAGAACACGAGGCTAAAAAAGGACAAAACAGAAACGACAGAAAAATACATATAAATAAAAACAAAGGAAAGTGAGTAGATTTATTAAAAAAGATATCAACAAACAATTATAGATAGACATAGTGGATTTTAAAAAATGGTGAATTCACTTTTAGCCAATGACAATTGTGCATCCACCATTATTTTAATTTTTCATAAAATGAAATTGATAATGAAATCCCGAATAAAGTGCATAATTATTTATATACAGTGCTGGAATTGATAAAATTTAAAATAGAAACATGAATGGCTTAGTTCCCAAGAGCCAAGTATTGGAATTTCAAAAACAAACAAAAATTTGCAATAAACTAAAAACTACTAAAAACTATTTTTTTTTAATTTGGTGGACAATTTTCGCTATAAGATTATAACACTTTGATAAAAACGATCTAATATATTTTTTCAAATCTGTGCGTGAATTCACCTTTAGAAGAAATGAATGATAGAGTGGTACTTCGTTGGTACGTACAAAGAATTCCCAATCATATATTTCTATTTTTGTTATTAATTACTATTGCTTCAACATATGTCTTCACCAGCGAAATAAATTTCCAGTGTATTTGTGGGTGGTATGGTTGGAAATTGTTTATTTGGACTTTTAATTGGGGTTCGAAGGGATCTAGATAGACTCAACAGGAGGCCAAACTCCAAGATTACCCGATCTAAACCTTATGAACTTTTTACCTAGGTATATACGATATCGGTTCAATAGCAAATTGTTTACTAAATTTTAAAAAAAATATTTAAAGACGTTTTTGATTCATGGCAAATTTTTTAATATAAAACTAATCCCTTCACACCAGTTTGAAAAATGTCATTTCGAGAAACACGGTATTGAAATTTTGACATGTTATTTGATCTTGCAGCCGTTGAACTTGTAAAAGTCGTAACTTTAACATTTCTACGAATTTTAAAATAGTTTTTAGTAAACGTAGTACGAATATATACTGCGGTTATAAATTATGGAATATTCAAATCTTTCAATTGCGGATTGACTAAAGGCGGCCATACATGTTACGGTAGACTTGACAGGTTTACCTGTACGTGTGTATGAGAAATGTTAACGCCTGTGGTGTTGTCAGCTCTCTGGTCTACCTGCACAGTTCTGCCTGTACAGGTAAACCTGTTAGGTCTACCGTAACGTGTATGGCCGCCTTATGACTGAGATAGGTGGATTTTTATATCCAAGTGTCCATATTTTGACTTAATCGTCAAATTTCTGAAATGACGTGTCATACCTCTTTTGAAAGAGCTTTTATTTCTCGTTCCAACCATTTATATTGTTAAGGTTTAAAGAAAGTGTTCTAATTATTAACATCTGACATTTTACAAATCCTTTTCATAAACATTCTAATAACAAACATGTCATCACCATCACAACTATTTTTTTTAAAGTCCTTTTTACATAGTTTTTTTTTTAATAATTCTTCCAATACTTCCAATAATTTTGCCCCATTTTTTACACCATTACAACATTCCCCCAAAATTTGTTTTCTTAATTTATTTTTATCATAAAAAAATTAATAAAATCAAATTTTAATTTCTATTTTTCCCACTAAAATCTTGTATTTTTTTTAATTTTTTTTTGTATACTTAAATTCTCTTCCTCTGCTATTCCCAAATTCATTTTTATTTCTTCTTTTAAATTTTCTTCCAATATCCAAAATTATTTTTTTTAATTTCATCTTCCATGACATCTTATAATTTCTTTTCAAATTGTCTATTTCCTTCTGTATTTCCTTAGTTCTCTCTTCTGCTTTATTCTCATCTTGTTTTTGTTCTTCTCTTAATTTTGTTTCTTTCTCCTTCACACTTTCTTCTACTTGTTGATGAAATTCTATTAAAGTTTCATTCTATTTTCGTTCTAGATTTTCCATCCTTTTTCTTGCACCCCCAATTTAATTGCCTTCATTTCTTCTTTAATGTCTTGCTTGACTTCTTTTACATCTTTTTCAATTTTTTCTTTGAAAATCTCTTCTTTTTCTTGTATTTCTTTTATTGTTTTTCTTTCTTTATTTGTTTCTATTTTGGTTTCAATTTTTTCTATTCTTGAATTGATGTTACTTTTGTTTTCTTGTATCTCTTTCTTTAACTTGTTCTCAGTTTCTTTTAATTTTATCTCTTGTGTCACCTTTACTTCATCTATTCTAGCTATCATCTCCACTCTTATTTCCTTTTTCGTCCATTCTATTTTAATTTCAGTGTATAAAGTTGACTCTTCTATTTTTTTTAAAACATTCGCTACTTCTTGTTTTATTTCCTCTCTCATCATTTTTCCCAATTTGTCTTCCATCTTTCCCATTTTATCTTCCATCTTCTTTCCCATTTTATCTTCCATCTTTCCCATTTTGTCTTCCATCTTTCTTCCCAAATCTTCTGTATTTTTATTCATTTTCTGCATAAAAATAAAAATTCTTCTATTCTTATATTCGGTTGGCATTCTACTTCTACAGGTATTGACTGTCTTTCATCTTCATTACTTTCATTACCATTATATTCTTCTTCTTGCGCATCTATTATTTTATCTCCAGTAATATTTATTTGCATTTCCTTATCTCCTTGTCCTTCCTCTTCCTGTGCTTCTAAACCTATTCATCTCCAATTTCTAAGATTCATTTTTTTCCCTTTTATTTTAATGAGCCCCACGTTGGGCGCCAATTGTTAAGGTTTAAAGAAAGTGTTCTAATTATTAACATCTGACATTTTACAAATCATTGTCATAAACTTTCTAATAACAAACATGTCATCACCATCACAACTATTTTTTTAAGTCCTTTTTACATAGTTTTTAATTCTTCCAATACTTCCAATAATTTTGCCCCATTTTTTACACCATTACAATATGTTTAAATATTTACGAACTACAGGGTGGTGAAAAATATTAAATTAATTAATAAATCCAAAATACCTTTAACATTCTTATTATGCTTGGAGAAAGAAAAATAATGAGTCTCGGTATCTGAGTAAATATTTTTCAAGGTATGATTTCAGAAAATTGACAGCTATAATAATTAATTATTCCATGACTTATCAACACACTGTATAGTAAAAAAAGGCAATAATAATATCATTTTATTCAAAAAAATAATATACCCTGCTAATTTGGACATTGCACCAAAGTAATAAAATCACATTTAGTATTCAATTCACAGCACAATGACAAAAAATATAATATTTTTAAATATGCATACCACGTTTTTTAAGGATAATAAAGTACGAGTGTGGTATGGGGTACCTGATATTGTTCCACTTACCACAAAAACTTTATATTCGTAATGACCATCAAATTACTGATTATCTATTATTATGTCCTACAACGAAGGTGGAATTTTTTGAACCATAAAAATTCCAAAAAAGGACCATGGGCGTAACAAAACTGCCTAAGGATGTGAAATAAAATCACACTTGTTCCCAAGAACAAGGACATTAAAAATATCCTACACTGCACCAGCGTCTGGACTTCAACAACTGCTCCTTGGGCTATATGCCTCACCAGGTATTGAATTACGAAAGTCCAGACGTGGTTTGGTGCCCGACCAAGTCGGGGCTTTAAACCAAAAACTTCGATTTTGTTATTAAAGGAGCTTGCCATTCTTAGACCGGTTTCGGTATTATTGTACCTCATCAGTAAGAAGCAGGCTAGCTCGACATCCTATCGCTAAAGGATATCTGAAAATGAATTTGACTCGCCTCGTTAGAGCAAGTATATATCAAGAACGAGGCGGGCACCAAACCACGTCTGGACTTTCGTAATTCAATACCTGGTGGGGCATATAGCCCAAGGAGTAGTTGTTGAAGTCCAGACGCTGGTGCAGTGTAGGACATTTTTAATGTCCTTGTTCTTGGGAACAAGTGTGACTTTATTTCACATCCTTAGACAATTACGTCCTACATAATTATATTTAGTGAACGTCATTGCTGGTAAAGTAATGGAAATAAATATCGATTTTCCAAAACATTTCAAAGAAAATATGCACCCAAAGTAACCAAAAATGTATTGTCGGAGTAATCCAGACCCTCCTCGTAGAATTAGCGGGCATTACTTATACTTATAGCAACCTTATCCAAGGTAAAATAAACAAATAATATACATGCGAAAAATAAATATAATTATTACAGAACCCATTGAATAATCCCAAATTTTTAAACATTTATTATGATTAAAGAAACTAATTTCATCTTCTTCCGAAAGAGTTTCACTACACTTGACTTATTTATAAAGTCATTGCCCTATCTTAATCAAGGACAGACACTCTCAATTGAGAAATAAATGAGTCAATCAAAAGCGTTACTTGTTTTGAATGGTGGGTTTCCTAAACCATTAAGCACATGTGCCTCATTAGTAACTACAAATTATTTTCATGTTTATATTTACTATGTTTAGATGAACATCTAAGGGCAGTGGTTATGATTAAAAGAATTATTTTTGTTAGGAAATAGAACTAACGAAGCCCAAGGGCAGAATTATAGTTGCAGATTAAATTGGTGCTAATGAAGCAAAAGGTGTACGTTACAACAGTGTCGTAGAGATGGGGCATAAAATTATAACAATTTATCAATTTAGCAAGTTAAATAATACTTTTTTAAAAGTATTCTTTGAACGTAATCTATATAATAAAATAAAACGATATTTTCATTTTGTTTCAGTGTTGGTGGAAGCCCTGGAAGTGGTTTACTGCTTGGGAGGGAACTGCATCCAGCATATCGGTTGCCTCCACACATGGAGTACTTGTATTCTCTTCAACATTCCACGAGTAACTCCATTCACGGTAAGATTTATTTTTCTTTGATAATGAAGATGCAGAATATAAAAAATTGATACTTTATTTATAAATTCTAACCCAAAAATAACTGAATTGAATAGAATAAAGTCAATTCAATCCTAAATATTTATTATAATAACCAATTAATGCTTAAGTTTATTTATATTTAGTAGTGTATATTCACTTTTTTCGTGGATGTAGATGTAGATACATAGACGTTCTGGGTGCGGTTCATTTCTGAAAAAACAGACATATTAATATTGTTCCAAATGACTGCACAAAAAATACATCAATGGTTTTTTCTCCTTTTAATTTCATTTGTGAATTCAAAGATATCTTGGTATAATTTATCACATCCACAAATATGCACACTGGTTATATGTAACTCACAAAATCGAGTTCTTTTTAGATATTCCTTGCAACGAATTAGATTTTTCATTTACTTATTTGTATTACTCTATAAAAGGTGGATTCTTGTCCTGAAAAAAGTTTATGCATGGTCGAGGAAAACCTGGAAAAGTCAGGGAAAATGTTCTCGCTTCCATTGTGGGAACCCTGCAACTACAGAGCGTGAGTTATAAACTGTAGCTCGCGCTCCATAAGTCGAATTGTCATGCAAGAATGTCTAAAATTACACTATAAGGATTGCTCAAGCGGACGATTCTACGGCTATTATCACGTGGTTAAACGACGTCTAAAGGTGACGGCGATACATGAAACGTGATTATGTTATATCGTTAAATTTTTATTTCATGCACACAAATGCACAGACACGCTCAAACACACAATTTACAGTATTTGAGCAATCCTATAATAGTATATCAGCCATGAGATAATGTTATCAAGTTACCTGGTATTCTGCCACTCATGTCGAATGTTTTTTTTTATTATTAAACACCCATAAAGGCATTTAGTATATACAATCTGGTCAACAGTGACCAATGAGCAATTTAATTCTGACTTAATCTAGTAGAGTTTGAAACTTAAAACTAAGGTATACTGATCAGCGTTCCATAGGTTCTGTAGAATGGATTGCACTAAACTTTAACGTGCACACACAAGCTCTGCTTTTGCACTAAAAATACTAAACTAACTCAAAGGGCTTGATCCTCTTAAGTCTAACCCAGTATTGTCAAGGAGCTGTATACCTCCACATTGGCATGATGTCTTTCTTCATAACTCTTGGCTAATTTCTTGATGGTCTGGTCAACAGTGTCCATTTCCAGATCCCTATGGAGGTCACTATTAC
Source organism: Crepidodera aurea (assembly GCA_949320105.2). NCBI lineage: Eukaryota > Metazoa > Arthropoda > Insecta > Coleoptera > Chrysomelidae > Crepidodera > Crepidodera aurea. Next base: position 59,649,341 of record OX439474.1, on the reverse strand, counting down.
GAATGTACCAAGGGGCATCTACTATGTTCCTCAGTGCTTTGTTTTGAAATCTTTGGATGATTGCTAAGTTGCTTGCTTTGGTGCATCCCCATAGTTGGATACCATATGGCCAGACAGGTAAGTATCTGCTTATAAAGCATAAGCTAGAGACAGAGTGGAGTTTCTTCCAATTAGCCAGTACATTTTTCTATATTTCAGTCCAAGTTCTCCTCTTTTCTTTTTAACATGCACTTTCTAGTTTGGCATCTAAGGTAATACCTAAGTATTTTGTTGTATTTGAATATGGAATCACGTTATTGTTTATTCTGACTGGAATATGATCTATCTTTTTGTTTGTAAGGTTAATGTGGAGTGATTTAGATTCATTAAGTTTAATTTTCCATCTCTTCGTCCAGTCATAGATAAGGCGGACAGCTGTTTGTAGCTTGTCAGTTGCTTTTTCATTGCTCTTTCCTACTGCTAGAATGGCAGTGCCGTCGGCGAAGGTAGCTGTGGTATTGTTTTCTAACTCTGGAATATCACATGTGTACAGTAAGTATAGGACAAGTCCTAGGACACTTCCTTGTGGTACTCCAGCCTTAATTTCTTTAAGATCGGAATAGGCTTCTTCTTGCCTAATTCTAAAGTATCTTTCCGATATATATGAATGTGACAATATAATATTTTTCAATATCGAGAAAAGCTAAGTGAATAGTATACTATTTTAGCTACGATAAAACTACCTATAATTAGTTTTATGGACAATTACTTAAATGTTGGACGTAATTCACAGTAAAAACAAAAACAATTTGCGTACACCCGTGGAGGTCCTCTAATTTCAACAAAAATAGAGTCACAAATTGCATAAAAGAAATGTTCCAACGTTCCGTCAATGTACCCATGTAATAATAATCGATAAATATCATATACAGGTAGTCGCTTAGATTTACTTTAAAAATAAGTTAGAGCAAAGAATAAACGTACTGACATTGTATCCATTTACATTGTCCGTCATCCCATAGCATAGCATTAACATAAGAAACGAAGACGGAAAGAAAATAAACACTGGATGTTCATAAATAAACCTGTCGTTTGGGTATATAGCAATGAAAATAAACACGTCTCACGCAAAAATAAATCATTAAAACCGCTATAAATATATATAAATGGACTGCATGGAGTCTGAAGCATGTGTCTGTCTTTTGTTTTCTTTCAGTGACTCAAAGATTTAGTGTCACAAGCAGCAACTAAGATTTTTTTTAACTACATTATCTACGGTTAACTCATAGATCATAGGTAAGGTGTGATTTTGAAGATAAGTTCCGTATTGAATTTTTTTATTAAAACGGCTCTGATGCGCAAATAGATACTAGTAAATAATTTCGTTGTGGTACTGCTAGTTTTATTTGACGTCTTACTGTAAAATCACTTATTTTATTTTTATCAAAAATCTTAAAATATTTAATATCACCAAAATTTCCCCAGTTGAATGTCAAAATATTCAGAGTCTGTTATCCCGTATAAAAACACAAAATAAAATTTAAAACATGAAAAATCATATACTTCACCACACTTACACATTACTATTTCTGTATCTATATATCCTTCTTTCTTCCAGTAGCCACATTTTCTTTTTATGTAATATACTATTATAAGAATAAATTGAATAATAAATGGGGTTGAAAACAGTGATGTGCAATATCTATTATGAAATTAAAGAAGCAAAAAAAGCGAGAATGTAAGAAGAGTAAAGAAAGAAAAGTATATTTTCAGTGCAGAAATAAATTATCCCCCTATCACCAACCTATTTCCTTCTCTTTTCTTAACACCGACTTGGGACCGGCTGAATTTATAAGACACTAAAGAAATTTCTTTTAAAATTTACTAATGTATCTCATAATCATCGTACACTTAATACATACAATATAATGTAAATTTAAAAGTTACTTTGTCGGTTGTAGTAGCACCAACACCACGGCTAATAAACATGACTGATTATTTATGAACCATCTACGACCGCAGTCAATTAATAATTCTCCTTATGTTCAAATTATCTCATTTCTTATGTTAATCCGTCAACATCAAGAGCATGCGGTTGTGTCATCAGTTCCACTCTCGATTTTTTCATTTTTTTTGCTCTTCATGCTCCTACGACCGACAGGTCTCGCCCATTTGCCCCTAGGAAGTTCTTGCTTAATTAATTTAAAAGTTCCAAGGAAGGGTAATCTTTCAAATAAATGGAGCATGTTAGTAACGAGAAAAAATTTATTTTTGGAACTTGGCGCCTCTGAGAATCAGTTCGACAGGAAGACTTTTATATTTATACATTTTTATTTTATATTTTATGTTGTTATATACAAAGTGAATCAGGAGGTGTACGGTACTTTATTTTTCACTAAATATAAGATCAAACGGAATTTTAAGAGTAATATATAAAAAATATACTTAAAACTAAGTGCTAAAACAAATAAAAATAACGCTAAGTACTAAAAATTAACAAACATATAAAACATAGATCTATAGGTAGAATATATAATGATTGCAGACTTTTTGAATGCATCCAAGGAATTAGTACAAATCAAGTTCTGATGCATTAGCTTCCCTTAACATTCTTAACATTGGACTATTAAATCCATAATTGGTAGAAGATTAATTCTCTACGAAAACAGTTTTATCTTCCCCTGTTACTCTTTGCTTGACTCACAGGCCAACTAAAGAAAGAAGTACTGGGCAATTAAATTGGCCTGACAGTTATTTAAATAAAACGAATATCTGTGTAGTTATGTCGCTGGTCCATTTGAAAGCCCATTTTGTAGGCAGCACTACGCAAAAATTTATTTTAAACCCTTTCCAGTGACATTTTCTACATTGAGTAAGAGTGAACAATACAGAATTTTCATTGTGTTTGCTGATAAGTCTTTAGTGATCCTACCTACATAGCAAAGAAGTTTAAGTGATTTCAAGGTTATTCAAGATCTTTAACTTCATCAACTTGGTTCAAAGGCAATAAGTTTATGCGGTATTCATATGTGATTGGTGCCTGAGAACGATTGATACTAGACATTTGTCAAGATTTCCACACCAATTGGTTAAATGAAGTTTCAAACAATCAACATATGATTCAATCACACGGTATAGCTTTAGATCACCAACAAATAGCAATTCCTCTCAGTCAGTAATATGTGTAATAAGATCATCAATAAAGATATTGAAAAGTAATGGTCCACAGTGACTATCTTGGGGAATATCAGAACAGGCTTCAATTGTATGTGATGTTTAATTATTAATTTTCACCCTTAAATTAAAGAGTAAGCATCTGCTACATTGTTTTCTTCACCTGTTCTACTTCTATCGAGGATACAACGATTTTTTTAGTTATTACAAATATAAATATAATATAACTAATTCAACAATTTTCATTTATTGAGGAAAAATCCAAAAAATGTTTGCATAACAGTAAATGAAATATCTAAAATTGCCTTTGATCGTCATCATAATTGCCCTCCCCACGAGGAACCCTAAGATGTCCTGCCTTCAATCAGGAATCAGGGAAAACAAATAAATAGACCGATAACAAAAGAGCATAGGCATTAAACAATACATTCCAATTTATTCTGGGTTGATTGAACCTGATCAAAGTGGCACTAGTTTCTTCAAATATAAGAAATAAATGGAACTGAACTCGTTGGATCATGGTTCCTGTCTCTTGGCTTCATCAATTGAGCTTCCGAGTCTAATAAGTAAGGTTATTAGCAGGTTCAGCTGAATGGCAAAGTACGAAAATATGTCACCATCTACGAGAAGGTAGGGAATTTTGATAAATTCGTTGCACCAACTATTAGCCGTTGTTTAATCTGAGACATTAGGGCATTACATTTTTGGACATATTAATCTTTTGATATTAAAATTGATTGTAAAATATGATCTCAGACGTGGACTGGTCAAATATTAAAGTTACTTTGGGGCATTAGTGGGCCTATAATATCAAATTATGACACGTGAAAACGTCAACGCAATCGCCTACTATGGATAGAGTGATTGTAGAACAAAATGAATATTTTATTATTATTATTATTTATTATTATATTCAATAAGGATAATATTTCAAACTCCTGTGCCAAAATAAAACTGCCTAGAATTTATTATATTTATTACAAGACATACCAATAGGAAGACCATTAGAAAGTGTTCCTTAATGGTATATTTTTTATTGTCCGTTAGATTGCTGAACTCTGTTATTCTAATTACAATAATTATAACTCTAACGCCTACTAGATAACGATGTTCATTTTAAATCGAATATCTGGTCTGTAATTATCCACGCTTATATTTAGATTCTATTCGCTTTTTGTTGGAGTTCCCGCGTCTACAAAAACTCTCCAATAAATAATGAATAAGCCAATTCGTCTTTTCAAATCTGAAAGCGTCAATAATTTTAGACTTATTCGGTCCACCTTTTCAAATAAAAATAAAAATTATAGTACAATAAAAAACAAAAAAGTGCAGTAGGGATATGAATAATACGTCACAGTTCATAGTCGAAGACATTTTAAGAAGTGATAATAAATTGAAAGTACAAAGTGAAGACAGTTGATTTTACAAACTAAATATTTAAATATAAAAAAAATAATTGTAGTCAAATAGAAACTGAATTAATCATAATGAATAATGAGCATCTGGAGATTATTGAGAATTGTTTCTGAATGAGTACAAAGTCTACTCAATAAGTCATCTCTTTTGCTTATTAAATTTTTTAAATTTCCCCAGATGAAAAAAGCTATAGGATATAGATCAAGAAGCCGAGCAGGTCGAGTTACAGGGCCATCTCGGTAAATCCATCGCTGAGGAGGTTTAGTGGTATATTTATAAACGAAAATGTAGCGGAGCTTCTTCTTGCATGACCCACATGTTTATCCTGGGTTCTAATAAAACGTTTTCCAATAAAACTTACCAATATGTCTCTCCGTATATGTAAAATATTTCGTGGACATCGGATTATATGATTGCACATTGATTTTCATCATCTTTGTGAGAGAATTTATGATCCAGTACCGACTTCAACTGGAAATATTATTTTTCCAATAAAACATCTTCGTTTTACATGTTCAAAAATCAATCTGAAAATGCAACACAAGCATGAACATTTTATACATGAGTTGATCTTTTAAAATTGTATGTGCAGTTGATTTGAAAATAGCGAACAGTTTCCTACCACTACCACTTCTTCCGCATATATTACCACTATATGGCCACTTTGTTCTTCCAGAAAGTTAACATTCCTATTTATTTCTTTTTGTGGTAAGCGGTTATAAACATTTTGTTGTTTGAGAACATTCTATTAGGTGGTGATAAAGGCGTCTATACTATAAAGGAGAGAGGAGTGCAGTAAAAGTGGAGATATAACGTCACATTCCATAGGCGTACTTTGCAAAATAAGTTTCTATAATATAAATAAGAGGTTTGTTCCAACATAACACAAAACCAGTATGCGTGTTCCAATAAACTTCGGACTCAAACCTGTACAAAAATTTAGTGTTGCAACACAACCAAAACTAATCACAAACCAGTTTATGTACTGTCAAATCTGTTCCTGGGTTTGAGTAGGTACAAATTGTCAAGACTTGCGCAAAACGAGTTTGTAAAACGTCATCCTAACCTGAAAATTTTATGATTGTATTTTTATTATTCATTCATATTATTTAATACGTACACTTGTGTAAACACATAATTATTTTTTAGAATTGTAGACATCCAAATTTATAAATATTTTCATTAGTTTTTGTTATTTCCTAAATTCAAAATTTGACATTGGTTGTGACGTTACTGACAGTATAAATTTGACAAAAAATTTGTTGGAACACTTCCGAATCGAGTGCTTGATCCTCGACAGGTCATCGACTAATAGTCGTTGACATGTCGTCGACAATAAGTTGTGGACAAGTTTACGTACAGTCACAAAATTGTTGGAACAAACCTAAGGTCACTGCATATAAAATATATACGCACTTCGTAGATTAATTTTTGTACGAAAAAAGTTATATTATTTATAAAAAATAAAAACAAACCTTATGCATCTGACACTTTAACATTCAACGAATTAAATTTAACCAATAAATAACAAGGCGGATTATATGTTGGGATTAAACTTTTTTAATCTCTTGGCATTAAAAGTAGCGCTTCAGTACTTACCTAAACTTAAAGATTAAAAAAAAAATTAGTTCAAGAACTATCTTTAAAAGTCCCTGTCTTCACTAAAACTACTGGTATCACTATCAACGTTTTCTGAGGTTTATTATTATATGTTCTATTACATTTTCCATTGATATATCCACTTTCCTAAATGAATTTTCCACCTTTTTAACATGATCAATGCATTTTCCCCAATGTTCTCTATTTACATCTGAAACTGCCTTCAAAAACAAATTTCGCATATCAGGAAATTTAAATGTTGTATTGTTTTGAGAAACATAACCTTTTAATAATTGGCAACTTTGCGTGGTAAGGAGGCAATCTGAGAATTTCAATTCCTTTTTCTCTGGCCATCTCATCTATAATATATTTTTTGAATTTGTTTTTATGTTGCCTTGCTATTACTAATAATTCTGCATTCAAGGATTTAGGAGGACTGATAATATTTTTAGAATGAAGCCATTTTGAAATATATATTAATACAAAATTCCGAATCAATTAAAATACATACGATACGGCTGTGAATAAATAAAGTCTGACTTATCTGTCAAAAGAACAGGTTTAAAACAGTAAAAACCATGGAAATAAGATTAAATCTAGACAAAAACTATATTAGGCCGATCAGATGTATTAAAATTTAAATTTTAACTACAAATAAGCATTGAGGATGAGGTAAAAATAAAATTTCTACCTCTTGAACCTGTACTACGTTCTGCAAATTAAATACTGCACTCCTTTCTTCTGTATAGTATAGCTTTCAAAATATTGATTTCTTCGCGTCGTTCGGCTATCAGCTTTTGCCATGCGGGAAAGCTACTATATTGCCTGTGTTGTGATATTTTAAAGAAATTTGAAATATGTGTATACTATTTCAAAATCAATTAAATTTTATTACTTGCGAGTACATTTTCGCAAAGACCCGGCAACATTGTATTTGTTGTCGATTCAAAAAAACTGCGTGACATATAAACATGAGCGCTACTATATCAAGCGTTTCAAATTCTTAATATAAAAGTGGAATGTCTCTGAACTAACTTTGCTATTTAGATATTATGTTATTCAGATTTTTTTTACATAAGAAAATATATTCATTTAGGCGATTAAAACAGCTGAAGAACTTTTATGGATAAATTCTTGAATTTACATTATGACTTTACAATCAACCGCCTTTTATTTTTTTAAATTATGGGTACCCATGTACATCGTAGCATTAAATTAACTCCTTATTCCTGCGTGTCCTGTAAGACTGGAAAAGGCTATAAAAAATTAATCGAGACTAAGAATATGCAAGTAATAGTAATAAAATTTTAAGAAAAAATAGAATGCATTAGAATTTAGGCTATTATAAAAATTGTTAAAATTGTCGTAAATATTAAGATCTCAATCGCTTAAAATATGCAAAATTCCTTAAAGGAATTCCCGATGAAGTAACATCAATAAAGATAACGTGTTAAATGAAGAAAATCATTAAAACGGACGAAAAAATCCACACTCTGTTATAAACATAAACATAAAAAATTTTATATTTATGAGTTTACCGGTAAAACGGGTCCGTCATAAATGTCGGCTTGTCATTTTTTATAGCCTTTCAATTCGATATTTTAATATATAATAAAATGGGTTAGTCAGGATCGGATTTAAGTAAATAAAAATTCGCTTTCATTGAAATTAAATACTTTGCATTTCCATTTCTCCGGCGTCAGAAATTCTCATTCCATAACAATTATGTTTCTTTTATAAAGAAATTGCAAAATAAATTATTACCTTGAGTAAAACGATAAAGTTCTATTTAACTGAACTCTGAACTAAAAGGTATTGTAAAAATAAAAAAAATGAAGAGTTCGTTCTTATTTTCACTTAAAAGTTTTGCATCAAAATGTAATTCTTATCTATTCCTACTTCTGAAATATTTTCTATGTATTTAAAAGTTATGCCTTAAATATTTATCTACTTTGTTATAACAAAAAAATTTCCGACAACGATGACATTTAAGGTGTCGGAACTAATAGGCGAAAAATTTTTTTATTATTCTGTCAATTGCCAACTGTTAACTACTAGACCCGCCATTTTATATGGCATGGTATCGCTGTGAAACAATTTTTTCATCCTTTCTGAGTTAAGATTTTTCAAGAGATTCTAAGTCTACTCATCTTTTGTTAGACATAGACGATGCATCCGCATTTTCTTTCCAATCCTTTCCCTAATTTTCATTTCTTCCCGAAATTACTATCGCCTATTTTACAATTTATTTTAAAAATCGAAGTGTTAACAAGTCACCAGTTCCTGGATAAAAACGATAAACAATATATAGGTATGTTTGCTTGACGGGTGTGTTTGTGATCGTTGTATTTTCTATTCGCCAGGATGTGCCGATATGCATATTTTCGTATTTTCCATGGACATGGAGGCAGTAAGTCTTTTGCCGCTTTTGACGTATTTATAATAAATTCCATAAAATAATAATAATAATAATAATAGTCTTGTCTTAATAAATTCCAGAATGTTCCGTGAAGCCCAGGCTATTGTATTTTAATATTTGTACAGAAAATAACTGTATCTGCCTGATGATAGCCATTCTGAGGGCCGAAATCGCTCAAATCAATACATTGACTCATTGACTGATATAAAGTAGGGGTTGTCAGACTTTGGGCTTTCGTCCTTCTACATTTAGATCTTATATCGAAAAATTACTTCAACTATAAACATAGTCCATGGAAAGATATAACCAAATCGTATCCTACTCAAAACAGGAGTAACCATTTATAATTCTGCATTATATTCACATAATATTGGCCTTTTAATAAAAGAACAATTCTACATTGTTTAAATAATTTCTTGGACTTTATAAAAAATGTATAGCAGTCCTATCCTGCTTTTTACCATCGTCCAATTCGGTATTTTAACGTTTAATAAAATGAGCATGAAAAAGCGTTCTCTCAGCTTGCTTCCAAACATGGCCGTTATTGCCATAAAATAAAGTCTTTATTGATTTAACTTGCTCAATATCCAATTATTCCGTATAATCTCGATAAATTTATGGTATTAACTATGTATAATACATTAAAATGTTGCAAGGAGCCGGAACAGTGTTAATTAGTCAATTCGTATTGATTTGTACCAACGTCGTAATTGGAAATTATTATTTAACATCGTTGCTGTTGATTAGTGTTTATAAAATATAATTAATTTAAATTTTGATTAATTTTACGCCGAGTTTGTCAGTTAAAATTTTAGGTGTTTATTCAAATATAGTCTAAAAACATCGAAAAAAATATTGTCCAATCTTTAGGACCGATTAACTTTAATTCTTCTTGCACCTCCTAAAATTGATGTGTTGGAAGCTTAGTTTTATATCCACGAAGGGCAAAAGCCATAGAATATTTTAACAATTTTTATGCACGATTGACCAATATATTATTAATATAGCTAGTATACGCGAGGAAAATTCTATAGGTACTTTATCTATGACTTATATTTCTTGGTCAATTCCTTGAAATATACCAGCAAAGTGTCTTCAGAAAACGAATTAGTACCATTTTTGAGGCACCACGAATGCATGTTTCTATTTTATAAACTCGAGAAATATTCTCTGGCTCCCGAGCTATATATTAAAAAAGAACACTCGACATCGACTTTAAAGAAATTTTCAGATGGCCGGACTATAGCGATTAGGAGGACTATACATGGTAGTAGTATCGTCATCATTAAATATTTAAAAATATATAGGCATGTTGGAAGCCTAGTTTTATAGAATATTTTAACAACTTTTATTTATTTCTTTTAACATATTTTACATTGACAATCCTATTATGGACATTTTATTGGCATAAAATATTTGTTACCAACCTAATTTTAACAATATGGATATACCGCTGTCGGTAGTGTCGGTATGATTGTAGTTCTTAAATATATGCACCTCCCTGCTTCTTCAATAATTCTGTCGTTAATTCTAGTCCTCTCTGAACGAAACTCTTGATTATTTATGTCACAGTCTGCAGCCTTTTATTTCTCTCTGCGACATTGCATGACACTGAATGTCATGAGCTGTTCACACGCCCACATACTTCTACGACAGTGTTTTATATTCTGGATTTGGCTTGTCCCATAAGCAGGGAATCTGTTGATATATTTCAAGGAAATCTAAAATGTCGAACTTGTCAGCCATTTCATAGATTTTTAATTTTAAATTTAATGTTTTAAAAGTTACTAAAAATGAAGGTAAAAAAATGACAGTTCCGTGACAATTGCTCAGACTGCGACACTACTGCCGTGGCAGTGAATGTCGCAACATTGGTATGGCCGTCTGAACGAGGCTTTAATCATTTTCTTACTTCCACAATATTTTTTTCTTAGTTGACCATAATCCTCTTTTTCTGCATGTTATATGTGTTCCTCTTTCTATTTTTGGACTGGTATTTTCACTATTTATCTCTTCAAAATATTCTCTTGATTAATTATTTTATTTTCTTATCTTAACATTCATTCTTTTTATCTTTAATCTGTCATTTATCCAAATTATTATTTTACTTCTGAAACAAGTTTCTTATCTTTTATTCATGTGTAAAGCCCCTCTTAAGCCCCACCATAAAGGGTTTTCTTCACCTCCGCAAAAAAAGCCCCTCTTCTGTAACTATTCTGTTTATTCTTGTTTTTACAACTATTTAGTTTCCTGACTGTACAAACTTAATTTAATTTAATATTAAATTTTTTGTTTCCACGTCTCTTTTGCTCTTGCATTATTCTTATTTTATTGTTGTAGTATTGTCTCTATTTACCTATATCCCAATACTTTATTTATAAAATTAAAATATTTTCTTGACTTGGTTTCTTCAACAAGAAATCAACACCTCATACACGTCTCTTAAGCTAACAGAGCAAAGTCAGCAGAATTAAAAATGCCCTATTTTAAAAGTTTCTGCTCTGCGAATTTTCGCAATAATGACTGTTCTGCTAGTTTTAACTTAAGTGAGCAGAACATGAGCGAAAAAGTGGTTGAAACAATAAAAATTACAATTTTCTTTGCACAGTAATTAACAGCTCATTAAAGGCTCTAAGAATACACTAATGGCGAATTTCTTGCTTGATTTATTTCTTTGCGAAAATGGAAAAAGTCACGACGTGGTGGTAAGGTCTGCAAAGCATGGCGGAAAAACGATTTTAACAATGAAAACCAGTGTTTCGGTAGTATAGTCGTTGAAAACTTATTAATGGCTGATAAAAAAGGTAATTACAAATTTTTTGCTCCGCGAATTTTCGCAATAATGACTGTTCTGATCTTAACGGAGCAGAACATGAGCGAAGAAGTGGTTGAAACAATAAAAATTGCAATTTTCTTCGCACAGTTATTAACGGCTCATTAAAGGCTCTAGGAATACAGTCATTGCAAATTTCAGGCTCGATTTCTTTTTTGCACTAAATAAAAACTTGATAAAAGATTGTACCGTTAATAACTGTGCAAAGAAAATTGCAATTTTTAGTTTCAACCACTTTTTCGCTCATGTTCTGCTTGTTGACATACAGCAAAAACTCATCATTTTAATTCTATCATCCTGTATGATTACGTTGATTATACAACTCATCATAAATTTAGCCAATAGCAGTTGCAATTTTTACTTAGTTACCATGTATTGATAAGCGAATATACCCTTGACGACGTTGTATAACCGCTTTTGATTTTCGCATCCTTCCATCTTGAAAAGTTTGTCATAGTAACAATACGTTTGACGTTTATAATAAGCAAACGTCAATAAAAATTAATTAAACGTCAAACTGACAACTAGTTTAAAAATGTCGCTAAGATTTGGTAATGCATCTGACGATGCAATTACTGATATTATATCAAGTAATATACCAAAAAATACAACCAAATCAAAAAAATATATATGGAAAATATTTCTCGATTTTTGTGCGACCAGAGAATACGAACTGAATGCTGAAACGAGTTTGCCTAATTTGGCTAATATATTGAGAGATTATGCGGTAAAAACAATTTGGAATACTACGAGTAAGCTACTCCAGGAAAAATACTTCAATGACTTCAAAATTGTATTCGACCCGTTTACCAGTGTGATATTCAATAATGCGCGATATGCAAGAAATGCAAAACGTAAAAGATTACAGCAGGATCCAAACAAGCGAAAATGCAGTTCAGCAAATTTGAGTTCAAGTGATTTGGCTAGAATCATTGAATTATGGGATGAAAATACACCAGAAGGTTTACAGAAAAAATTTTACCATATAGTAGCTGTTGAGTTAGCTTGGCGAGGTGGTGAACCAGCTGATTGCCTTATAGATTATTTCAAGATTGAAAAAAATAATTATGGAACGCCAACCAACAGAATTGAATACAATCCGATATTCAATAAAACATGCCAAGGAGGATCGAAAAGTTGTACAAATAGTAAGTGGCTTGTTCCCAATATTGCAAACGAAAGTGCATGCCCTGTTCGGTTGTTCCATAAATTATTGTCCAAAAGAGGGAAAAATATTACTTCCAGTCGCCTTTTCTTGAGACCAAATCGTTTCTGGAAATCTGAAAGTGACACATGGTTTGACAATATTCCGGTAGGCAAGAACACAATTAATATGTGGACCAAATCATCCGCGCAAGCTATTGGTTTAGACACTAAGTGTAAAAAGATATCCAATCATTCTAACAGATCAACTGCAGTTAGCCATTTGGCAAATAAAGGAATTCCTGAACAGCAATTAATAAAAATAACCGGACATAGCAGCTCTAATTCAATAAAACCGTACTTAAATATCGACCAAGAACGCCACGGTGAAATAATCAACACTATGCGAGGAATTTCTTCAACAGTGGAAATTAACAATCCGTCAACTTCAGCAAACTCTTCTTCTAATTTACCATTTACCAATTGTACTTTTAATACCTGTAGTTTTTAGTTTTGTTAAATAAAAATGAGTAAATATTAAACGTCATATTGACAACCAATTTTTGAAAAAATCTACAAAGTAAAAAATTATCTTATCGAATACCCCTCGGGCCTTGATAAATCCTCAAAATTTTGTCATAGAGAATCCTTCAAGCGTGTTGCTTAAGGATAATAGCCCTCGGCCTTCGGCCTCGGGCTATTATCAAGCAACACGCTTACAGCATTCTCTATGACAAAATTATCTCGGTATTATCAAGGCCCTAGGGGTATTACTACTGATAGTTACCTTTGTATTGTCACAGTTTTTTGGTAATTTGTCAAAATAAAGTTTAATTGAGAAAATCTCTTTTAAATACTTAATTCAAAAGGTTATGGGCCTCGTCTTAATATCCAGCTGTTTTATAAACATTTTGTAATGTAGTGCATGAGCAAGTAAAACTCTAATAGTTTCATATCTTACTACTGGCGAAAATGTTTGATCAAAATCAATACCAGCAATTTGCGTAAAACCTTGAGCGACTAATCTTGCCTTATATCTAGAAATTTCTCCTGTCTCAGATGTCTTTTTTTTAAAAATCCAACAACATCCTACAACCTTTTGATCTTTAGTAGCTTCTACGATATCCCAGACATCATTTTTCTTCATGGACTCCAATTCTTCTTTAATAGTGACCAGCCACTTTTCTTTTTCAATCCCAGATATAGCTTCTGAATACGAAATAGGTTCATTTACATAAAGATATGAAACTATTAGAGTTTTACTTGCTCATGCACTACATTACAAAATGTTTATAAAACAGCTGGATATTAAGACGGCATTTTTAAACGGTGACTTAGACTTCCAAATGTATATGAAAATTCCAGAAGGATTAAACGTAGAACCAGGGAGAGTATGTTGTCTTAAAAGAAGTATTTATGGGTTAAAACAATATCCAAGACAATGGAACCATGAGTTAATTTCAGTCTTTGAACAAATCTCTTTGAGACAATCATCTGCTGATATGTTTACATCTAGTGATGAAAGACAAATTGTAGCTATTTATGTAGATGATCTACTAGTTATTGGAGCTACTGAGGAGGATGTTAACATACTTGAACATCATCTTGATAAAAATTTTGAAGTCACTTTTCCCGGAAAACCTAAGTATCTTCTGTCTATTCAAATATCATGGTTTGATGATTATGTAACACTATCTCAAGAACAATATATTTATAAAATTTTAAATGAATATAATCTAAATAATTGTAACCCTACCTCAACACCACTGGATTATGGTGCAACTTTAAGAAAAGCACAACCAACTGATGAGAAGGTAGACAAAAATAAATATCAGTCCAAAATAGGATCTTTGTTGTATCTAGCAATTGGTACAAGGCCAGACATATCTTATGCAGTAAATGCTTTGTCACAATTTTGTGTCGATCCTACAGTTATTCATAGTAATTTGATACAGCATTTATTTAAATATATAAAGGGGACAGTATACAAACATCTTATTTGCAAAAGGACAGATCGTCCTAAAGTATATGTTTACAGCGATGCATCATACGCAAGTTCACACATCGACAGGCGCTCTTATAATGGTTGTATTGGTTTATATAGACAAGCGGCGGTTACTTGGACAGCTAAGAAGCAGAACAGCGTTGCAGTGTCAACAACAGAGGCCGAGTATATGGCACTTTCATTATCTTGTAGGCAAGCCATTTGGTTATCATACTTATGTCATGATCTTGGCCAGAATCTTGTTCCAATTTTATTCTGCGACAATCAGTCAGCTATCCGTATAAGTGAAAATCCTGTACAACATCAGAGAAGTAAGCACATAGATGTACACTATCACTTTGTTAGAGAGAAAGTCCTCGAAAATAGTGTTGAAGTCGAGTATGTTAATTCCAAAGAAAATATAGCAGACCTATTCACAAAACCTATAAGTAAAGCTGCTTTCAATTACTTAATTGGAAAATTTATGAGTTTATCCTGAGGGAGAGTGTTGAAATACAGCAAAAACTCATCATTTTAATTTTATCATCCTGTATGATTACGTTGATAGTCACCTTTGTATTGTCACTTTAAGTTTTTTGGTAATTTGTCAAAATAAAGTTTAATTAACAAAATCTCTTTTAAATACTTAATTCAAAACTGCTCACCCAAGTTAAAACTAGCAGAACAGTCATTATTGCGAAAATTCGCAGAGCAGAAAATTTTAAATTAGGACGTTTAATTGGCCTTTATTGCTCCTTTAATTGTCCATGTATTGATTTTTAATTCTGCTGAGAGACGTTCATACATATATAAATATACTTTTTTAATAAAGTTCCATAATTCTGGCTGACATTCCTTCTACCCTTTATATTTAATTCGAGCTTGTTTATTTTTCAACAAATAAACATCCCTTTAACTTCTTGGAAATAGTGCTCAATTTTCTCAGTCGAGTTTTATTATACAAGAAATTTTGTACATTTACAGCGTAGTTTCTGAAAACTAACAGACATGGGAAATGATTGATTCCATCAGATCCGATATTATCTTCTACATTATGCAATCTCCCAATCTTGATGTCTTGTCAGAGAATTTTTCTAAATGGAGATATCCGGTAGTTTTACTGAAACAATCACGGGACTGTAACTCGAGCATACGGGCCAAACAGACACTGGAAACCGAGAAGGAAAATAAAAGAACCATGTGATTGTTTTATGAGTCGTGCTATTAAAAAAGGAAAGCAGTGCAGGCGTACCAACACAAAAAATAACCTCACATCCGGTTTTGAAGCGTTAACGAGAGTTAAACATAACGTTACGTGTTTAGTTGTGGAGCAATAAATACATTTATGCCCATAGGTATTTGTATACTTTAAACATGCATAAAAATTCTTCGTATAATTGACTTATGTACATGTTTGGTTTGTCTGAAATCTAGCAGCATGGGCGCCACCTGGAAGGAAAAAATTATTGTTACATCCGCCTATTAAATTTTAGTAGATATTTTAAATTGCAGATGGTACCGCTGCATGTCAAAGAGAACAAAGTAAATTTTGGGGTGTACAAGGCACTAATATTCCCTTTTGATCGAATAAAATATTAATGCATAACTCAATGTAACTCAACTCAAATCCTACTGATTTTAAGAGTTTTAATTTTTAATTTTCAGATCAAATCTCGTGTCTTCTATGGGCCATAATTTTGGCATCGGTTTTAGAATTTGACGTGATTATTCATGCCTTTCCACCTTTTTCACGAAATTTTCTTTTTCTCACTAAAAATTTAAATATTAAATCAATTTTTCATCCAATATTGCCCCTTCGCATGAATATTTAAGTTTATAACATAATTATTATGAGGTTTTCGGTTGTTTTTGGTAAAAAATACTTGAAAATTAAGCTTCTAGCTTATTGAATATTTGTATTTGTAAAATACACAATTCCCCGTATAGTTTAACTGAAAAAAAAACGGTTTTCCACACATTTTCACTTTTTTTGCACTTTTGCACTCCTTTGGCACTCCACTAATATATTTTATAAGTTTTAATACCATTCGATTTTTCATCTACTTCGTGCGCAATTTTACGGTGGAATAATTATTTTTCTTACAAAAAAAACAAATTGATACATTCCCTCAATTTGGACCACGGAAACTAAATCTTTTTTTTTAATAAAAATACATAAGAAAGTGTGCATTTAAAAAATGGAGATGTCCAATCTTTACAGGGTGATTCACATAAAACTCCCCAAGCGAATATTTTGGTAACTATCAAAGATTTTAAAATAAAGTATACCTTATTTATTTTAGCAAGACCATGACGTAATTTCTAGTTATTTCCATTGTCAACGGAATAAACACGAAAACACTAAGAACAAATACGATTTAGATTTAAACTTAACGTGCAGGGAAAAATAACTGTTAAAGGTTGACAACACTTCACAACGTTGCCGAAAATTCTTGATTTATTTAGAGTAGTTACAAATTGTGTCAATGTACATTGTGGCATATTACAATAAAAATTCCAAAACTACATAACTATTAATTTTTATTTAAATCTTAAAACACTTTTCTTACTATTGAAAATGCTTTATAGTCAAGATTTTATTGTTCTATAGACTAGCAGTTCTTTATTACATCCACTCAAGTTGATAGCACATTAGATGCACTTCAAGCAAGGAAAAAAAAGAACTGGCACAAATTTATCTTTAAGTGAACGAAAAAATTCTACCTGGCAACCGCAGATTTTTGACGTGTGACGTCATGGCCTGGCTAAAATAAATATCCTAAAATATAGTCCAATAAACCAAGGTGCCTACCCGAGCATCAGGTCTGTCCGGCGAAATTTGTGGAAAGGCGGGAAAATGGCCCATTAGTCTCAAAAATGGGTTTATTTTCGCCGATATTTCCGAAAATATGACGCTTAGGGAACTTTTGTTTGGACGAAAATGAAGATCAGTTCATTACCTACAAAAATGATCCTCATCATTTTTGTCAAAAATAATCCTCATCATTTTTGTCAAAAATAATCCTCATCATTTTTGTCAAAAATATGATACTTTTCGAGATAACCGGCTCCAAAACGCACCCCCATTTTTAGCTCCATCCCTACATTTAGAGAGCACGCTCTAAAGGAATAGCACTTCCAAGCGGATTACAAATTTTTCAATAAATCACGTAAAAATTAATATTTTTTCATGATTAAAAGTTCAGATGAAAGAAGGAACCTGTAGCTATAATATCATGTTATTTTTTCCTTTTATCTATTTCTCTGAATTATTGAAAAACCAGGCCAAAATTTGTTTTTGCTCGATATTTTGACCCTCCTATAAATGTATTCATATTTTTTTATCAAGACTAATTTCACCGAATCCTTTTGGATAATGGGGCTTTGCAAGGTGATATATTCGGAAAGATTCAATAAATATTCAGACTAAACTGAAGAAGCCTGTACCTTAGTTGATCTGTCGGAAAAACAAGCAGAAGTACATTCTTCATAAAATTCCCAACAATCAACAATCTCCGAATCTTATTCTGTATCTTTACTCAATATGCTTTGTTGTTTTCTGAAGTTTTTCTTTGTATCGTATATGTCAACAAAAGTTGAAATAAATGTCTTTCTGACTTTTACCAATGCATGGTACTGATAAAACCAAATCATCCTTTTCAAAATTTTCCAATTGTAAATTTAAAATATTTATGAAACTAATAGATTTACCAAAAAACGTATTCTTACAGAATTATTTGGAATTTATAACCCTATCGCATGTACAATGTTACAGTAATCGAAATAGTATATTGTGCAACAAGTGAGGAAAGTTCAACTTTTCTCACAAGTGTGAAAGTTTGTGGCACGAGCCGGAAGAGCGAGTGCCGCAAACACACGAGTGAGAAAAGTACTTTCCCCACGTGTTGCGCACTATACTTTTTCTACAACTGCACAAATTTAAAGATTACAAGTAATGTAACTTAATATTTATTTTTATGGTTAGCAACACTAAAATAACATGAAAGTATCCTACCGCTTAACAGTTAAATAATTTTTTTAATTTTATTTTTGTATTTCTTCTCCATTCCACAAAGTTCTCGTATGCCAATTCAAACTTTTTTCTTGAAATTACCGGCAACAAATCTAACGTTACTTTTGCGGCTCTTTTCAATATCTCTGGCGGAGTATTATCAAAATCGTCACTACTGTCAGTACCCATATTATTTATTATAAATAGGTATGTCTTATTAAAACAATATTTAATGGAAATTGCAATTTTTATCAAAGCACGAATGAAAACTACCTTAAGAATTTAAAAAACTTCTATAATCTGACAGTTATGACAACTATTTAAAGCTGGACAGCAGCCTACTAAGTTTTTGTCGATTTTTCTTGATTCTCCATATGTGGTGTGGGCAAGGTGCCGTGAGGAAAAATATTCCCGTACGGTATGAGCAATACATGGTTTTGAAATTAAGTAAGCTATATGAGAAATTCGCTACTTTTCATAGCAGTTGTAGAAAAAATAATTTTCCACTTCTAATTTTTAAACTAATTTTTATTGTTTACATTTTTACTATTTAAACGTTTACTACTTTCCTCTTTTCGTTTTACATTCTTATTTTACATTTAAAGTCAGTGGAAGTGTTCAAATTATTTTTAAAATAACTAATGACTGTCTCATTCGCTATTCTTGCTTCCCTTCTCAGTAAGAATACCTGGCTCCAATCTAACCATAACAATAAAGAGACTGAATAAATAAATAGCTGTCAAATTAGAAACATCACTGCATAATTTTCGAGTGGCTCAAGATAAGACGTTGGGTTTTCGTAGAGATCAAAGAAAGTTCCTTTGACCACTTCACAAAGTTCGTGGTAGTTTACAATCACCCATAAAAATGCACCAGAGAATGGAAAGAGACTTTTACGAGAATGTTTGTGAACACATGCATGAACCGCTGTGTGCATCTGGTTCGGAAGAATAAATCTATTTCGGTTCACATTTTCTCAATGGTCTGCTTTTAGTTGTCGTTTTACTTTACAGCAAAGTCATTTTACAAACGGCATATTATGGCGCGTTGGCATTGTGTTTCAACATATTTATACAGCATCTTTATGTTGCTGTTAATGCACTGTTTGGTTATTTCTAGTTATTTTAGAAATTACATTATAATTTCTCGTTCATTTTAAATAACAAAGCTAAGAAAAATCAGTATACTTCATTCAGGATCAACGCGATGTATTTTCGTGATATAAATGTCTTGTAGTAAGAATTTAAGAATAGCTGTAACAAGGTTGGAATGAGAATTCGACACGAGTGGAGTTAATTTGACATTCATGGCAAACCTTAATTTTTTAAACAATTGCGGAATAAAGATTATATCTCTAGTGATAGAATGAAATACGTATAAAATACATAAGAGACAAATGTTTCAGAATTTTCTTTCAATCTCAAGAGCGAGAATGTCTCTTTTCTATTATTATAAGTGGTTTCAGAATAACTACATTCAGTAGTGGCCGTGGAGAAAGGTTATTTGTTTGCGGGAAAGATGAGAAAAAATTATAGATCAAAAATGAGAGTAAACACCCTTATTAAACTTAATTTAATCGCAAACAAAAAGGTTGTTTCAATTTCAAATGGAAGACCCTATATTTTGAATTAACATTATTTCATCTAGTAGTCTGATGTCATATACTTGA
This sequence comes from Crepidodera aurea, assembly GCA_949320105.2. NCBI lineage: Eukaryota > Metazoa > Arthropoda > Insecta > Coleoptera > Chrysomelidae > Crepidodera > Crepidodera aurea. The sequence continues at coordinate 59,629,113 of OX439474.1, read as the reverse complement.
ATAATTCGTTCAACTCTGTTCAATTGTTGTTCCAAGCACGCTGCTGTCAAATAGCGTAATATTTTGTCAAAAGTTTGTTTTGAAAATATAAAAATTTACACTTGAAGAAATAATCAACATGTTCTTAAGCATTACAGAGTTACGAAAATTGCTTATTAGCATACACAAAAGTACCCGGATCAAGAGCATCCTGATAAAAATGCATTTGAGAGATTATTATCCATATTTCGAGTACACTGTTCGAGATAAATCAAAACCAGTGATTGGGAATGAGGAACTCAATTTCGAAGTTTTGTAATATGTGATTGAAAATCCCAATTCCAGTACTAGATTCATTGCTAATGTATCAGCTATAAGCCAATCGGGTGTTAGCAGGATTATTAGAAAACTCAAATATCATCCGTACCACATTCAGTTGCATCAACATCTGGTATCTTGAACGAGTTGGCGGAGAGATCAACTTTTATGCACATATTTTATTCACAGACGAATCAACCTTCCGATATTATATATTATGTATAGTATATTATTATGTTTGGCTGTTTCTGTCCCTTTACCACGTTGTCTGCAGGAAAGTTCTCCGTTGTACAGCCCCATTTTGAGAAGGTGCCCTATTTCTGCTCATCTTAAACAGTTCTTCAGCTTTGTGTTTGAACGGTTCTTTAATAAATGTTTACCCGTGGTGCATGAGAGGGGCTTCATTCCAGCATTCTCTTTGTTTTCCTTTGATCCAATGCCGTATGCCACCTCGGATGTTAGATTTAGTGACACACTTGTGCGTGTTCTGGGGCCAATATGTTGATGAACCCTCTCTGACTAGCTCATCAGCTTTTTCGTTGCCCTCGATGCTACAGTGTCCTGGAACCCACATCAGAGTTATTTTGTTGTGTTCTGAAAGGACACTGAGTTCTTCACGGCATTCCCATATCAGATGTCACTTTTGGATTCATAAGAGCCTTCAGTGACTCCTGGCTCTCTGTGCATATTTTGATCCGTGCTTTGCGCACTTCCCTCATATTGATTTCTCCCGCGCATTGCAAGATATCATACATTTTTGCCTGGAATACGGCAGTGTTTGTTCCTAGTGAGTCACTTATTTGGGTGTTTCTCCCCTCACTGTATATTCCAGCATCAGTTCCTTCCTTGGTATTGGAGCTTAGGATAGTTGTGTTAAAATTTAACCCTCTTAAACCAAAACATTGTTAGATAAGACAAGACCAGGTTTATGCCTTTTGGCATCATCCGTTGTTTCTTATTTTTGTATCCCCTCGGCAAACGAATAAGAGAGGTATCAGTTTGACCAGACTCGGTCAATGGCTATGTAACATCCAGTATAATGTTTTATTGCCTGTACTCTTTTCTCTTCGGTCCATTTATCAGTTTTATCTTATTTCTGACAGATCGTACTATATCTCGAGTCAAAAAATCAGCAACTGTTCCTAATAAATACAGTCTTTAACCTCTTTACAAATTCACTATTACATTCGACAATTTTTTTTAATGTTACTATCTTTTGTCGAACCTTTCGTGTCTTTTTCTATAGACAACAACACACGCATTTCACGTGTTTCTTAGCCGAAACGCAGATGTTTTAAATTTAACCCGAGGCATCCAGTTAATCTGAAAATAGGGACGGTGTAACGCATCATTTAGCAAAACATCATCAACTGATTTTTGTCTGTTCATGAAGCCGAATACTTGGCCTTCCGGTTATTCTAGTTTAGATATTTTATTGGAAATACGGAAAATGTAGCGTGAAATTTAAAAATTTATTTAAGTCAATATCTTCTTTCACTTTTATGCTTTAATCATAAAAATAAACAAGAATTAAAACTTATTTTTAAAATAAATCAAAATTCCTTTCCTTCCATCCATAAATTGACAAATCATGTATAGTAAGAGCAGGAGATATAATGCAGGGTCTATCCAGCCGCAAAGTGTTCTCGCTAAGTTGTAATTGAATAATGGGGCGGTTACGCAACCAAATGCATTTCACGCTGCGGTGAACTTATCTCTGCGATTCTATTCGCTACTAGCCACAGACTGCGTACGCCACATTATCCTATAACAGCGCTTCATTTGAATATTCAACCAATAGGGTGACTCGAGTCCTCGTGGACTCAGACTTTAAGATATCAAAGAAACCGCGTTTTAAAGTTGATATTGTTTATCTATTTTCAACCGCAGAACAAAATGATTCCGGTTTAACGAGCCGCCAATACCGTCAAAGCAACCTGTCGGCACATCAAAGCAACTTGCTGGCACATCAAAGCAACTTGTCGGCACATCTGGGAATTTGGTTTTTATATTCAAAATGGAAAAACATATTTACGTTTTTTATAAAACTATAATTTTCTCTATTCATGTGTTGATTATCTGTTTCTGCATTTGAATTTAACCATCTATTATTAATATGACTGTTATTTGGTTTCAGGACTGGGATTGAGTCCAGAATACTTAAGTGCAAGAGGCTTAACAGAAGTGCATCCTGCATCTACCTTAGGCAGTTCGGAATTTCCATTTAGTATAGATGGTAAGACATATTTTATGTTACTAATATAAAACTACATTAAAGAGAAACAATATACCCATAATAGACATAGCAGAAAAGAAGTTGATGGACAGATAGAAGATAATTGTATATCTACAAGATATATCGAAATATTCTGCTATTATCTGCTGTAAAAAATGTTACGTCAACAAAAGAAAATAATTGATATAAATCATAATAATGTAGTAACCTATGATTTATGTTTTTCAGGTTCCAGATTAAACAGTCCCCGACCAGGCAGCATACGAGCTTCCCGTAAACGTGCCCTCTCTTCCTCTCCCTATTCCGATTCTTTCGATATCAATTCCATGATAAGATTTTCGCCAAACTCTCTTGCTTCTATTGTCAATGGATCCAGGTCATCGAGTGCGAGTGGTTCATATGGCCACCTGTCAGCTGGAGCGATCAGCCCAGCCTTGGGGATGCATCCGATGCATCTCCAACAGCTCCAAGCTCACCTCATGCGTAGTTCTGGCTCGTTGCTACCGCTACCCCCGGCTGCTCCACCTCCCCATCCAATGTACTCGTTAGGACATCACCCGCTACATGTAACTCACAATATTAAGACTGAAGTAAGCATAATTTACATTTAACTTATTTAAAAATAATTTTATAGTTTTTTCTACACTTTTTCTTCGTCATTCCACTAGTTTGTTTACATTTAAACTGTGACTTAGCCTTAGTTCTGATTCAAAAGTTTTTCTTAAGTCATTTTTCAATTATTTTCAGATATTAAATGACCGAAAAAAGTCTGAAACTAGTACAATAACTCAACTTGACGTCGATTCGTCGTCAAGAAAATCCAAAGTAAAAAAGGAGCCATCTCCCAATTCTTGTGGGCAAGAGGGGCATAATGATCCCACTGATCTCAAAGATGAGCCAGGGGACTTTATTGAAACTAATTGTCACTGGAAAGATTGTTCAACGGAATTTGGAACGCAAGAAGAGCTAGTAAAGGTAATTGATTATAAAAATTGTCACTAAAACTAAAATGAAACGGTTTCACTTTAAAAGAACTTTAGCAATACTGAATATAATTTTTGTTTTCAGCATATTAACAACGACCATATTCATGCGAACAAGAAGTCCTTTGTATGTCGCTGGGAAGGCTGTTCAAGAGCTGAGAAGCCTTTTAAAGCTCAGTACATGTTGGTGGTTCACATGAGAAGACATACTGGCGAAAAACCACACAAATGCACAGTAAGTAAATATTTTTATTAATTTTGGAATTAAAGAGTATATCAAAGTATGTTTTTCTAATTTAGTCATACAATAATATCATAACCTAAATGTAATCTTGCATTAACTGGATACCTATGTTATTTTTAGTTTGAAGGATGTGCTAAGGCTTACTCAAGACTGGAAAATCTAAAGACTCATCTTCGATCTCATACTGGCGAAAAACCTTACACCTGCGAATATCCTGGATGTGCGAAAGCATTCAGCAACGCATCTGACAGGGCAAAACATCAGAATCGAACACACAGCAATGAGGTAAGCATAATAATTATATTAGAGTAACTACAAGAAAGGCAAACATGTTCTAATTGCGGATTAAAAGGAACGCCGAGTTTATATCAAATATTAATTAATTTGATTATCAACCTTGTCTATTTAATTAAATTCTTTCTAATGGCTGTTTATTACAAAACATAAATACGAAAAACCAGATATAGACTTTGCATTGCTCATAATTCTAAACATTTAACACCAATAATTATTGATTCAAAAATCATTTCTATTGCTATCTTTGGTGGATACTTTGTAAGTAGTAAAATTATACTTTAGTGCATGTGTTAAAACCGAAACCTTAAAAACATTTTACATTTAACTTAGTATCATACAAAATTGATAGAGAACTTTTTTTAACAGAAACCGTATGTGTGTAAAGCTCCAGGATGCACAAAAAGGTACACTGATCCCAGTTCTCTCCGAAAACATGTTAAAACTGTACACGGAGCAGAATTCTATGCCAGCAAAAAACACAAAGGTTCCGAGCAAGGTCCAGATGATGGTCCAGCCGGTTTGGATTCGAGTCCTCGTAGCGAAGATATGCAGAGCCACAAGACAACGAGTCTTAGCAGTCCCAGTATCAAATCGGAGTCGGATGTCAATTCTCCTGGACAACATCAACAAGGAAGTCCTCTTGGAACCACGCAGCTTGCAGGTAAACCCAACAAAAAATTATTTTTTATGCATCATTCGTATTGGGATAACATCAGCCGTCTTGTTACTTATTATTACTTGTATAATATTAATTAACATTTTATATTTTAGGTCTTGGTGGTTTCAATGACGACCTTCCAGGAGATATTGGTGGTGGGCTTGTACCTCCTGACGATATACCATGGGCGTACGACGCAGAAGATTTGGAAATTGACGAACTTCCTGTAGTCTTAAGAGCAATGGTCGGAATTGGGGGGGACAGAGGAGGACTAGCGGTAGCTGAAAGAACTCCAAGAGTTAGAATGAAGCACCTTACTAAAGGAAAACCCACCACAATTCCGTCTTTGAACACGCAAAGAAAAAATATTGCCGATTTGAATAGGCGAATAACCGATTTGAAGATGGAAGGTTAGTTGTAGTTATTTGTAAATTTTGAAGTTGTTAAAAATATTTTTTAATCATACTTTGACTAAATGTAAATATTTTTTAGGTAATACAGGTAATACACAACCTAAAACACAACTAACAGATCTTCAACAACGTCTTCAACCAAGTAGCGGGAATACTCAAGCCCAAATACGAAGAGATAGCAACTCTACCGTTAGTTCCTATTATGGAAGCATGAGAAGTGCTGACATGAGTCGAAAAAGTAGTCTAGCATCTCAGGCATCAAGCATGAGGCCCGGAATAGCTCCAGGATCTTTTTACGATCCGATCTCTGCCGGAAGTTCTAGGCGGTCGAGTCAATTATCTACTACAACAACCGGGGGTACATGTATTCCACCACCTCCTCCTTCTCACCTACTCGCAGGACAACTACAAAAATTACAAAATTCCCCTACATCAGTAAACAACAGCAATTTAGTACTTCAGGTATACTACTTTTTTATTGACTTAATCTTGAATTTTACATTCGACAGATAGGCTAAGATTACCTTATAATTGTCTTTCTTATTTTAGACGCAGAATATGTCACTTCAACAAACAGCTATCCAACAAACATGGCTGTCTTCGAATCTCTCCAATATTCCATCAACCACAACCAGCACGGATGCTCGAAGAATGTCAGAACCATGTCACACTTTAATTGACAGAAAAAGCCCACCACCTCGTCCAGCATCGGTTTCTTTATCACCTCTTAAAGGTACGGTGAACTCATCGGAACTACACCCTAACCAAGCCGTAGTTCTCGATGAAGTTGGTGAAGGAGAAATGGTAGAAAATAAATTGGTCATACCTGACGAAATGGTCAGATATCTAAATCAAGTAGCAGATAAACAGAATGTAATGAGCTGGTCAGATACTAATCAGAAGCCCTTAGGAAGTCCTTCGCAAATGATTCCATCTCCATCCAGTTTTACATTGCCATCTCCTCAGAATATGTCACCTTCTGCTATAAGTCAGATTTTGCCTTCACCAAGCAGTTTAAATCAAATAATGCAGTCGCCTTCTAATAATCTCAATCAAATGATACCATCCCCTTCGAACACTCAAATAAACCAAATGATCCATTCTCCTGCTTCTAATCTTAATCAAATGATACCATCACCGGCTCCTAGCAACCTTAATCAAATAATGCATTCACCAGCTTCAAATATGTCTCATATGATGCCATCACCTTCTGCGAACCTAAATCAAATGATACCCTCTCCAGCTGCAGCCAACTTAAACCAAATGATGCCATCACCTTCTGCTACGAACCTAAATCAAATGATGCCGTCGCCTGCTTCTAACCGAAATCAAATGATGCCTTCGCCCGCATCCAATTTGACTCAAATGATGCCATCTCCTTCAGCCAATACTATGAAACAAATGATGCATTCACCAGGACCACACAATTTGAACCAAATGATGCCTTCACCTGTCTCCAACAATATGAGTCAAATGATGCCTTCCCCAATTACTAATATGAATCATGGAACCTCGTCAAATTACCAACCGTCTAATTACGGAATGCAGAATAATGTTATGCAACAAAACAACATAAACCAAATACCAGTGAGGTGTCAATCTCAAATGATGAATATGAATTGCTTCAATAGGCCAATGAGTCATGGCAGTTGTTATTCCAACAACGTTCAACACTGGGATGGATGCGGCTGTCCAAATATGCAGCAGCAACAAGACAATCACACGTGTCGACAAATAAACATGCAAAACAGCTATATGGCTAACAATTCCAACCATTACTGCAATAACCATTACAATCAAAATCACCAGAATCACTATAATTGCAACAACTATCAAAATGGGTACAACTGCATGCCTAACATGTCAGAACCCATGCCATCGCCAGCAATGGCTACTCCAGCTCCATCTGAAATTATGAACCCGCCTCAACAGGCCCAAATTATAAGACCGTGTACGCATTATACTCAAAATTGTTATCCTAACACTCTCTACCCTAATCAGTGTGTTCCAAACCAGCACAGTTGCATGAACTGTAAAAAACCGGGATATAATCAGTGTTGTAATCAAAACAATGAAATACAGTGTAATGACGTTAGCCAATCGCAAATGTCGCCAGGTATCGCGAATAACAACGGGACGACGATGCTCGGGATGAGGCAGGACACTTATCAGAGAACTTTAGAATATGTTCAAAACTGTCAGTCTTGGGTTAATAACTCGGACAGTGTTAGTAGTACTACGCACCCTTTAAAAGTTGGCGATAAACCTAATTCTAATATGGTAGTTAATGATATGACATCATCTCTTAGCTCTCTTTTAGAAGAAAATAGATTTTTACAAATGATTCAATAGTTGTAAGAATTAGATAGGTACTAGTTCATTTTGTAAAAGTGCATGTTTCTCGAAAAATCTTATGTTCAAGAATGCAATATCAAAAAATTCTGATATTTAAGTTCAAATCAATTTTTAAATTTAACATTATATTGAGTAGTTCTTAAGAACGGCAAATAATTATTTCAGGTTTTTTTGTCAATTATAAAAAAATAACGAAATTAGTCTGTAATTCTTGAAATAACATTCTTGGAGGACATTTTGGTGATAAGCCTCTTTAAAATATTATGGTAGGCTGTACAAATATTGTATGAAATGTATATTGTGATATGTAAATTAAATTTTGCAATATTGAATTATTATAAAGGCTTTAAAGTTTTGTGAATATCTAAAACCTTAAGTAAAAGAATTTTATTCTATCATTTTTGTATTGTATTATTTATATTCTGTAAAGGGGTCTAATATTGATCTCAATATGTTTTGTAAGGCCACATACTGCCATATTTGTACATCTTATATACGAATACTGTTTAATATTTGTTGTAAATAAATAATTTTATGTTATATTTTTTAACTGCAATGGAGATATATTTAATAAAGATTATGCTTAAAATTCGTATTTTTCTTACGGCTTAGTAGCGAAAAATTGTACCTCACTTAAAACAATTATCATTTTTAAATATCAAGGTAAAAGGAATGTAATTTAATTTTCTACTCATTTTACACCCTATTAGCTGCATGAGCGAGCGAAGAGCTACTAAAGCGTTTTCTGCATATGTGACGCACAAAAAAAACAAAAAAACAAAAAAGAGGAAAATATAACAAAAAACTTTAATTTTATAAATACAGACAGAATTTAATGAGAAACTTCAGTAAAAAAATGTACCATTCCCAGCAAGCACGAAAACATTATCTGTCTGTAACATAAACGTTACATCGAGACATTGAACGTCCCATGTAATGTACTTTAAATGTTCGTAGGAGCTCCCTGCAACCGCCAAATTTCCGCAACACAGAATGTTCACACTACATACCAGTAATATCGCCACATAACTTCTATTAAGTGAAATGAGTGATCCTTACTATAAAATGTGCTCTCAATGTTATTTTTCAATATTGATGTAATATTTATATTATACCTAATTAGACCGCATAAGATTGATTTTTGAGATATAGTGAGATGTTTTTTTTGTAAGACTATTTTCCTAGGTTCTAGATTATCAAACAAAAAATCAACTTTCAGGAAAGTGGGTCTTTCAAAAACGAAAGGAAAATTTCATCACACTACACCTCAAAAATCGCCTCTATGCACATCTTGCGCAGCTGGAAGTCATACCAATAAAACACCACACGTAATTCTTTCAGAGTTTTATTTAATCCATTACTATTTATTCTAAAGTTCTATTATTGTTATTATATTTTTATGTATTTTATGTACATTTTATTTTAAGGCAGTTTCTCTCAATCGCCTCTGCTTTGAGTGACGAAGCCACTCACTTAAAATATCCTCATATTCTTTCCTTTTTGTCTTTTGATGCACTACACCTAAACAGAAAAACCTTAAATACCTTCTCTACCACTAGTTTGCACTCAATTTCACCGCTACTAATAACTCCCGTATAAAAATGGCGATAACATAACCCCATCACAAATCGCATAACCCAATATAACAATCAATTCGACAGCTCAGTTCCTCCTTCCTGCTCTGTGAAGTTGGAAGAAACATTGAAGGTTATGTTCAAACACGGCTGCCGGCGTACGTTCGGCGCACATCTATTGGAAACATCTAAGTTACATAAGTATGTGTACAACATACGAAAAAGGCACCAAAGTCTTTTAAAAGCACATTAATTAAACATTTTTTGTTTCTGTTGTAGAAACTTCACAAAGCTTTTTCAAAACAATTTTCTATATATTGCACTAGAGATAATACTGCATCTATTGTAGATCTCCCCCTTCTAAAACCATATTGGGAAGGCGTGAGTACGTTGGAAGAATTTAAATATGATATTAAATTATTATACATAATTTTTTCCAAGATTTTGGAAGGAAGTATAGCAATTTGTCTGAAGTTACAAGGCTGAAAAGGGTCTCCTTTTTTAAATAAAGGGCAGACCTTAGCAATTTTCATGCTATCAGGGAATATTCCTTCAGTTAGACAAGCGTTTATAATTATAGTTAAAGGTTCTAACAAAAAAGAAATACATTTTTTCATTATAAATACGTTGAATCCATCAATATCCTCTGTTTTTTATTTTTTAAATCTTTTACAATTGATTCTATATCGGCTTGCGTAACTGGTTGAAAAAACATTGAATTTTTTAATTGAGGAGTATTTATAAAGGAAGTAGCAGATAAATCTGGTTTTTCTAGTGTCTCAACTATGTTTTCCGCGTTATTAATAAAAAAATTATTAAGATCTTCAGGAGTTAAATTTTCTGGCTTTGTATTTATTTTATTTCGACCAATTTCTTTGTTAATAATATTCCACAAAGTCTTTGGCTTTTTTTTTAAATATGTCAATTTATAATCTTTATATAATTGAATATTTTGAGCACTAGGATGTTGTTTTTGCCATTCATGCTGTTTATTTTTTGCCTCAGCAACTGTGGAAGAAACCCAACAAGGTCCCTGTCTTTTATTCCGTAATTGTGGTTTAGATTTAGTTTTAAAACATATATTATAATACGAACCAAAGATTGTAATAAAAGCATTATACTTATCCTTCGCAATATATGCGTCATAAACTTCTAGCCATTTTTCAGAATTTAAATAGTCCAGAAACAGTTTAATATTGTTGTGTGAATAATAATTCCTAATACAAGTTAAGTTGTTGTTTATTTCAAAGGTTTCTTGAATTTCTACTAACTGTCCCCTATGATCCGAAACACCCATTTCAATTACAGATACAGTTAAAATGTCAAAATTTATAAAAAAATTATCTAAATATGTATTATATCTAGTATTTTGGTGAACTGCTTGATGCAGATTGTAACATGAAAAAAGATTTTTAATATTAGAGGCATTTTGGTCATTGGAATCTAAAAAATTTACATTAAAATCTAATGTTAAAAGTAATTTACTGTTCGAGGATTGCCTAAAGTTATAAGCCATTTCAAGAACATTGCGCAATATGTCCATAAAGTGGCTCAAATTATGGTAGAAAGTAGACCTGTGATTGTGATTATTGTAATATTCTTTTGTTTTACATAGCAAGCCGCAAGTTCACACACTCTCTCCACTGAGGAGGTGACAATATTTGTTAGCTCTATAAATTCTAGAGATTCATGCACATATATACATGAACCCCCGTTTTTATACATGCTTCGACAAAAGATGCTAGCCATTCTATAATTCCTTAAGTTAGAACAATATTTTTCATGATTTATTAACCAGTGCTCAGTGATGCAGATTATTTTAATAGATGTGTTTTTTTATACAGAACCTAAAATTTTGTTTCGTATACATTGAACATTCCAATGAAAAATGGATACAGCCCCCTCTGAACCTCTGAATGACTCAGTAGTATTGGTAACTTCAGAAGGCACATATTCTTCAGTACTTATTTAGTGTCTGCTATTAAAAACGACCCAGATCCAGTTTTTTTGTAACCATCAGGATTGTCGAGGAAATGCTGACCCTTCCTAAAGTCAAATCTTGAGAAGCATACATTTTTTGGCCAAAAAGAATTCATGTACACTACTTCTTTTATTGTTGAATCTACACCAACAAGGAAACAATTATTATCTTGATTGTTATGGTAGGTATCCAACTTTTTTACTGAAACATTGTCTTCAGTTTGATTTGATTTTGTAGCTATATATTTCCTTATTGTCTGATCAGTAACAGTATCTTTAACTCTGGAGATAAATAGCCAAATTTTCTTCACATTTTTATTATTTGAGGTTGTACCAACAAAATCGTTTTCGCCACTATCAAGTTCTGTTGCTTCTCCTTTTACGATGAGAAACTTTACGCCATTCTTGTTTTTGTTTGTTACTCTCTTTCGCATTTTCGTTATCATAGAGAATCGCATTGTGTAAAGGAGTGTGTAGATTTTGATTAAACATAGTTGGAGTTGATGCATCTTGTGTAGAAATATTTCTTTGTTAAGAGTTGGGTGCGTTTGTTCTGATTTGTTGTTGAACAGCTTCATTATGTTTAATATAATTTGCAGAATGTTTACCATGTTGTTCAGGATTTGAATTCCTGATCATTGATTCATGCCTGATTTGAGGTTTTGGTGGATGGGTGAAAGAGGTATTTGGTTGACATGTGATTTGCAGATTCTTTCGATATATATTTTCAGATTTTTGTTGGCCCATGATGTGAGAGCTTGGTTGATTGTTTATTTCATGGTTTTCATGATGTATTTGGTAATGGTGAGGTTGTGTATGACACATAAATTGATTAGGTGCACTTGTAAGTAGCTTTAACAGTTCAATGTTAGAGTCAGTCACATTTTTTAGTTCCGTCCTCATTTTATTTATTTCATAGGATATTTTACTCTTTACTATTTCAGTTAATTTGAACAACAAATGCTTCTCTATATTATCATATAGTACATCTGTATTTTTTGTTGTACTAGTGGTTTCGTCAATACTTTTGTTACCCAATTGTAGAGTATTTTCATCTTGTAGTTTTCTTATTTCTGTTTGTAGTTGTATGTTTTGATCATGTAGGATTTTGTTCTCATTACTTATTTGTTGGGAGTTAATCCATAGTTTTTTATTGTCGCAATCAGTGCAAAAGAATTTTAGAACCCTTTTAGTTAATTTCATACATCTGTCTTCTGTTATTGTTATTGGTGAACATTCATTACAATAAACTTGTGACCAAAGATCACATTTATTGTTAATAATCTTTTTCTCAGGTTCTAGTGACTGTTTACAATTAAAACACTCCATATCACTTTCATTTTATTCAAAAATTAAATTAGGTACGTTTGTATGGTAAAAGCCATATGGCAGTGGCTTTGATCCAGTGTAAAAACTTCAGTTGGAGATTATTGGAATAAACTGGTTTTTACCGATTTAATAGATAATTTCATAAATAAATACCTCCTTAATTGCACTTTTTGTCATCAATAGTAAATAGTAATATTATCACTTATATTTCGTTGAATTCAAAGTTACATTACAAATGAATGTTTCTTTGTTATCAAAATAGAATATCGCAAAACTGCCCAGTTATGTTATGTGCTTGCTGGGTTTTATTTATTATATATTATTTCCAGTTGTTAATAGTACATTGTGTCACAAGGGCAGAAAATGAGCTTTAGCAGCACGAGGTTATTAGCTGCATCATTATAAAAAACAAATCTTGGAATAACAAAAATTTGTGTATTTCCTTCAGTGGGTAAAAATTTCTTATTAGTTTTTATAACATTATCTCCACTGCGGATAAAAAGCTTTAGGAATATATTTGTCATTCCTTCTTTTCCAAATAAGCATATTTCAAAAAGAAATATTGTCAGAAATCATTTCAGATTTAATAGTAATAAAAAACAAATAATCTCTTAATCTGTACATGAATATTTTCTTGAATTCTGTAGTCTCTCCAATATTCAAATCTAAATAAGACTTTTGCAAAATATTTTTACCATGATGTACAATTTTGTTCATGATCTTCCACTTAATTTGAAGTTAAGAATATTTTACATCCATCAAACCTATTTATACACTTGAACAGTGAGGCGCGGATGCGCGGGGGGGGGGGGGGGCATGGACCCCCCCAAGCACGAACATAGGTACTTTTTTTAAATTAATAGTTAAAGTAAATAATGTAAATAAACAAAATTAAGAAATTAAACAAGAATGTAGATTCTAATATGATTAAAATCATCTTAATTATCAATTAATAACTATCAGTCTAGTAAATTAACCCCAGCTAAACCCCAAACCTTGGCATCAAGTCTGTCCGGCAAATTTTTTTTTTAATTTGCAAGTATTCATAGGTACATTTACCTCCGAAAATCTCAGCTACGTGGAATTTGTGGAAGGGAGGGAAAATGGCTCTAGAGTTCCCAAAAATCCGTTTTTCGACGATATCTGCCGAAATATGACCCTTAGAGCATTTTTGTTTAGAAAAAATGAAGAGCAGTTCGTTACCTACAAAAGTTGTCCCTATGATTTTTTTCGCTACACTAATATTTTTTGCAAAAACGGGGTTTCAAAAATTCGCAATTTTGAGAACCTCAAAAATATATATTCTTTTATTTATTTATTTATTTATTTATTTATTTATTTAGCGTATGGATTTTTTACAATACCACAAAAGGAAACTATAAGTAAAAATAAAAATGAAAATGTACAAAATGTAAATATGTAAAAAAAAAAATAAAAATGTATACAAAACTCTAAAGACATAACACATATCATATCATAGATCCTCTGACAGACTATACATTAATGTCCAAGTTGCACAGCCATTCGATATATTCTTTTTAATAATTCGCAAAATTATTGTGGTGAAAACGGAAAATTTGAATATCCTCCCAAAACTTGAATATCCTCCCCTTTTTGAAGACAAAAGATAAGGCAATAATAACCAACTTTTTTTCACTTTTTGCACTTGATTAATAAATTTATTGTAAAAAAAATCCAATTTGAGAAAGTTTAATAATATACTTGATATATATTGTAGTGTGTAAGTTAGGTTATAGTTTTTTTTAATGTAATAGGGAGTTTTTTGTTTGTCAGGAGAAAAAAAGAGGTTGTCAATGTTTTTAATTAAAAAAAAAATGTCAGATATTTTATGAACTCACCAAATACCCTGATATTTGTTTTGATTAAAAGTTAAAAATATAAAAAGGCCTTCTTAATAATTAAAATATATGTCGCCAGCCAACGTGGGGCCTTTATGTAAAAGAAAATAATAAAAACGAGTAAAAAAATGTACTTAAGAAGTGGAAACAAAAAGATGGATGGAAGAAGATCAGATCCAATTATGCAAATGTTAATTACTATGAACAGAAATCAGAAACAGAATAACATAGAAAGAAATCTAGAAAAGAATAGAATGGAGATGGAAAATCAATTCAAAAGAAATAATGAGGAGATGATAATTTTAATAAGAAGAGAATTTGAAAGAGTTGAAGTGAGATTAGAGAAACAAGAAAAGGAAACAGATAAAAAAATAGAAGATATTAGAGAAGAAGTAGAATTTGCTATTAATGCAGTGGCTAATAGAGTAGATAAAAATCAGGAAGAATTAAAAAAAGATATTCAGGAAAATAAGGACATACAAGAAAACAAAGAAGAGTGTAAAGTAGCTTTAAAGCAATTAGAAGAAAATGCTAGAAATCTAAAAACAGAACAATATGTGAGTCATAAAAGAAACGTAATGGTAAAGAAAACAAAATTATTTACAATTTATGAAGAAGAAGAAGAAGAAGAAGAAGAAGAAGAAGAAGAAGGAGAAGAGAAAGGAGAAAAAGAAGAAGAGAAATGTGATAAAGCAAAGATACATGCAATAACAAATAAAGTAATTGAAAAAGAAATGTACAAAATTTAGGTAATCGTCGCTGGGGGGCGTACAAACCTAAAATTAAAAAAGTTGTAAATATAAAATAATAGGATACCAAACAAAAAGAATTAGAAGAAGGGAGAAAACAAAAACAGTAAAGAAAAAGAAAAGAAACTGGAAGAAAGTAAAAATGAAAAAAAAAATAATTTTTACTGTTTAAAAATTTTTGAAATGTTGGGGGGGGTTATGTAGTGTGTAAGTTAGGTTATAGTTTTTTATAATGTAATAGGGAGTTTTTTGTTTGACAGGAGAAAAAAAGAGGTTGTCAATGTTTTTAATTAGAAAAAAAATGTTTATAGTTTTCGACATAACCGGCTCCAAAATGCACCCCCATTTTTAGCTCCTGACCTGCATTTAGAGAGCACGCTCTAAAGGAATAACACTCCCAAGCGGATTACAAATTTTTCAATAAATCACGTAGAAATTAATATTTTTTCATGATTCAAAGTTCAGATGAAAGAAGGAACCTGTAGCTATAATATCATCTTAATTTTTCCTTTTATCTATTTCTCTGGATTATTGAAAAACCGGGCCAAAGTTTGTTTTTGCTCGATATTTTGACCCTCCTATAAATTTATTCATATTTTTTTTATCAAGACTAATTTCACCGAATCATTTTGGATAATAGGGCTTTGCAAGGTGTTAAATATATTCAGAAAGATTCAATAAATTATTTTTGTGTATTTTCATAAACAACATGTTTTTTTAAGGCGTTTTTTTTTGAATTTCCGAGACAGGTTAGTTTTACTCTACTGATGACCAGTGTTGTTCTGTGTGTTACAATTGTAACATTTATGTTACAATCGCCACGTCATTTTACGGTGTTACTGCATCTCATGAAATATGCTGAAAATGTTACATTTTCTATCTAGCAAAAAGCGACATCTCTGAAGATGGGGAGTTTTGTTTTATTTTGATACCCTCAAAGGCAAAGCAAAATTTCGGCCGAAATAGGAAATGCCATGTTTGGATGACCTCTAATTAGTTTATATTATTGTGATTGATTCTTTGTTCCTTTTGTACCAGTGTTTAGTATTTATTTGATATTGTTTTGTTTTATTTTAATACTAATAATTAAAATTGTTTTATTACAAACCAACCGTCATGTCACGTACATCGACTGATATTTCCGGCTTTCATTTTAAAATTCCCGCCATGTTACATTATGTTACAATTTGGCCATTTATTGTGGTACGCCTGACAAACCCTCGATCCGAACCCGACTGCTTCCTAATACCGGCTGTATCATTGTATAAGGATTATATAGTAGGATCACCTCTGTCATTGGATAAGGATTATTATAGTAGGATAACCTCTGTGTATCAACTGTTGGAGACGCTTTTTAACGCCATCTGCCAGAAACCGAAGGAAACGATCCATTTTTCAACCAGTGAGGTAGTGACCCCACACGGATTTCATTCAAACTTGCTGTAATTTAATTGAGTCAGGAACGGATTCAGGGGTTGAGCATGTGCACTTTCAAGGGATAGAGCTAACAGAAACTTTAGTTTAGTTTCAAAATATGCTAAATCATATTCGGCAAAAATATTTTCAAATGCAATCAAAAACTCTGTGTTGTCTTGTGGAATATCCATTAGTTTATAAATAGAAGGTTTTTAACACACATCGCATTTTATTCTAGGTATACTATAATAAAATTTTAAAAGGACAGAATTTTCGTGGAATTCGATTATTGTTTAAACAATGTTTTCGGTAATTTAAAAACCATTAGTAGTTAATTGAAAGTAAATGAAATAATATTACCTGAAAATTAATCTTTTCCATCAATTTCAATGCTTATTTGCAATAAGAAATAAAACATTGTCTAGATTAACTGAAAAATCGATTAAGAATAAGTCCTTTTTGGTTTTCTACATTTTTCACGATATTTTTCCATACGAACACTGATAAAGTTAAAAAATTAAAATTTTGTATGGGAACTTTTTCGATTGAAAATTAGGCTTTTTTTAAATTTAAATTCGTATAAAATCGAAAAATAAATATTTCGCTTTGAAAAAATTACAGCTTATTAATAAAAGATAGAAGAACGTTTTCACCAAAGTTTCGTAAAAAAAAATTATTTTTGCGGGAGATAAAAATTAAAAACGAAAAAAAACTTTCTTTTGAGGTTATGTTGAAAAATAATTAATAGAAAAGTTTTACATTTTTTAATATCTACAACTTCTACATCAAACATTTTTCGATAGTATGCATATTTCAGCCACAAATCGTAAAAAACCAATATCCAACCCTCACATTGAATATTTAGCTATCCCCACACCCGTTCCGGAACTTTTTGATTGATTTTTTTTTAATTTACTTATAATTTACCCTAAATTTTTCGACCATCCACATACTGCTAAGAATTTTTTTGTTTCAAAAATGCTGGATCCTGGTCTAATTAACACATCGTTGAAGTTGAACTGAATAAAACGCAGATATATTTTATTTATCAACTCCAAACACCTCATCACAAAATCAACATATTCCAACACATAAACACACGAGATCGAATCGAGAAACCGAAAATGAACTAGAGATATAGAGAATGATAAATAATTCTAAAATTGAAATTACGAAACTAAAAACGCGAACTACGGACCTGCACAACAATAATCTTACTTAAGGTGGAGGTACCATGGCAATCAACTTTCGACCTAAATGACAACCAATGAAATCGTTGGGCTCATTTATAGCGCGCTGCCATCTATCGCACGGCTCATTTCGGGTCCAATGAAAACTCCATAAGATGATCCTACTATATAACCTTTATACAATGGCTGTATGATTATTAAGCTGTGGTCGAACGCTACAAAAAAGTGTCTATTTTTAATTTTTAGCTCCATAAGGTTAACTGACTGCACCTTTATATCAGACGACGCCCCGAGCAAAACAACTTCCTAAAAAACATAATTGAAAAAGAAGAAATATACATAACCATATTTTATTTAAAAGACAACGGTTTTAGTTACATTTATTTTAGTGTTTTAACTGTTTTATTATAATTAGTAAATATAAATAATGAGTGGAGTAAAGAAGAGAGTAACTACTGAAAATCCTTGGTTCGGTAAGTCATATGCGTATTACTATAAAATCTATACTAATACTAAACCTTCCGTTAAATGAAAAATATACAGTTTTTTTATGTTAAATTCGTTACTATTTTAAAAGAATTTCAAAAAAACTCAGATAAAGAACTTGAAACTTCAGAGCATCCTGAAAAAAATGCAGAAAACAAAACAATTAACCATATAAGACTTAAATACTAAGACTGTTTGTTTTATTTATCTACAAATCTATGTACTGTTCGAGTTTTATTGCTATTTGATGGTAATTTAGTCTCTTGTCTACCTTTTATTTTTGTAACAAAACAAGATTAATTTAATTCCTCCTAACATTATCGCAAGTGCATACCTACAATTTACAAAAAATGGTTATTTAATATTACTTATTTTTTTAAAAGTATCCTTACAGTCGGTATTTGTAATATTCTATTTTTTTTTATTCAAATTCAGCGTAACTTTTTTGTTTGTTGATTGTCTTTGGTACACACTCAAAAAATAAATGTTTTTCAGAAATTGATCCAGTTTCAGGGCAGACAATTTTACTTCCATTGAATTTAGAAGGAATGCGAAAGGCTAACCGAGCAGAAGGTAAGTCTACAAAATTTAACATGATAACAATATATTTAAATATAAATATATTTAAATTTAAATATATATTTAAAATCACAGATTTATCAGTCTGTATAATGTAGTTATAAGTAAGGGTACCATTTGCAAACAAGAAGTAACGGCACCCGCTAGAGAGCGGGAACAATAGACTTCTAAACTAAACAAAAAATTATTTATTTTGAAACTGGAAGTCATAGAAAGGTATCATGAGTTCATATCCGTTGTCCGTTAGTCTCTATTGGTTCTGGAAGCTGAGTTATAAATGTGTACAGACAGACAGAAACGTTTCATAAGACTTCTCTAAACTTTAAGGTTTAGAAGTCTAAAGTGAATGTCAAAATAGCAAATACAAACAATATACTCTACTAAGTCCTTTTATGTCCGTTGTGCTTGGTTTCATTGTCTCCAATATAGGCTTCAGAAGCTAAAAATATAAGAGGCACACATGCAGATCTCCGATTTTAAGCTATATTAAATTAGAAATTAAAGGGTTGATGGCACAATTTCTGGAGTAAGTGCAAGAACATTAAGATACCTCTCCATTCTTCCCTATTTATTGCTTTTTTCTCTAGTTTCTAACTCCAATACTCTTCCTGTATCTGCTCCATGCATCTTTTTCATGGTCCTATTTTTCTTATTTTAATGTTTCTTAAAACAAATTTTGACTTCTATATTGAACTCAACATTGCATATTTTTGATCTTTTATAATTATAGATTTTATTTCCTGGTTCTTGTGTTTTCGTTTATTTGCACTTCTAAGGATACGAATTTGTTTAATTTATCAAAAATGTACTTGTTTTCTCCATCATCCCCAAAGGCCATGTATTGTTCGTCATTATTCATTCAAATATGTTAAAAGAAATTATTGGCTTTATGGTCATTATTTGACCATTCTATTTACAGTTTATCTATTTTCAATTGCAGAACAAATGCCAATGCCGATCAAAGCAACTTGTCGACACATCTAGGAATTTTGTTTTTATATTTCTGCAAATGAAAATTGATAAACTATAGATCATCACGAATCATCAGTGATCATAATTTGACACTAGATTTACCAGTCAAATGACTGGTCTTGCAATTTCTTTTGTAGCCATAACTAAAGAATCAGTTTTATGAACTTTATATTATTTTATATATATTTGTAAGAATAGTATATTCTGTAACAAGGTTAGAATGAGAATTCGACACGAGTGGAGGAACCACGAGTGTCGGATTTTCATTCCAACAGAGTAACAGACTGTACTTTCTCCACGGCCACAGAAAGTCGATATTAAATATAGTAAAATGAAACCTCAACCTCAGACATTGTGTAGGTAGTATTTTTATATTCAAGCTTGGATTTTTGCGGTAGCAAATTTTGAGTTATATTATCGGCATATTTTTTTATTTCTGGAAGAGTATTTTCAAATTCTACATATGAATCGTTTGATTTTTTTCTCCTTTTTAATAAATTAAAAGTTTTTACAAACCAATATTAAGACCACGTCAACTAATACTGACAGTTAATTTGACATTCATGGCAAACATTATTTTTTTTGAACAATTACGGAAGAAAGATTCTATCTCTAGTGATAGAATGTAATACATATAAAATACATAAGAGACAAATGTTTCAGAATTTTCTTTAAATCTCAAGAGCGAGAATGTTTCTTTTCTGTTATTATAAGTGGTTTCAGAATAACTACATTCAGTAGTGGCCGTGGAGAATAGTATATTCTGTAACAAGGTTGGAATGAGAAGTCGACACGAGCGGATGATTCCGAACGCGAGCGAATGCGAGCGTGAGGAACCACGAGTGTCGGATTTTCATTCCAACAGAGTAACAGAGTGTACCTTCTCCACGGCCACAAAAAGTAGAAATTAAATATAGTAAAATGAAACCTTAATCTCTTAACATTGTGTAGGTAGTATTTTTATATCCAAGCTTGGGTTTTTGCGGTAGCAAATTTTGAGTTATATTATCGGCATATTTTTTTATTTCTGGAGGAGTATTTTCAAATTCTACATCTGAATCGTTTGATTTTCTTCTCCTTTTCAATAAATTAAAAGTTTTTACAAACCAATATTAAGACCACGTCAACTAATACTGACAGTTAATTTGACATTCACGGCAAACCTTATTTTTGTAAACAATCGCGGAATACAGATTCTATTCTCTAGTGATAGAATGTAATACATATAAAATACATAAGAGCCCAATGTTTCAGAATTTTCTTTCAATCTCAAGAGCGAGAATGTTTCTTTTCTGTTATTATAAGTGGTTTCAGAATAACTACATTCAGTAGTGGCCGTGGAGAAATATATTTTATCTACACCCGTACTATAATAATACACTTATATGCCCATAATCCGTTTCATAATGAGATCCATTATGATACAGATTTTTCATTACGATACAGATTTTTATTTTGCAATAAATCTCTAGTTTTACAAAATAAACCCCACAAACCCTATATCAGCAAAAAGCTCTTAAAAAATGCCATGCAATGATGTAATAAAATATAGGGTGATGTATTTGAAAAAGTCGAGTTATTGCTATTTGTAATTTGGCATTTTCAAAAAATCGTAGTAGGCGAGTTCGCCTATATCTAGAAAGTTGCGCTAAAGCTTAAAGAATCGAATGAAAAAATTGATTAAGTTAGATATCAACGGTTTATGGACTGGAGAAATACAAATTACAATTTTGTAGAATTTTTTATAGACTGTTTATAGAGTTATTGTGTTCAATACAAATATAAATATAATATTTATAGTTCTTCATTATTTATCGGGTGTAGATAAAATAGCGTATGCAACTCTCATGTAATGGTTATTAATACACTCGCATAAAACATACGAAACTCGCCTTCGGCTCGTTTCGTATCCCGGTTAATGCTCGTGTATTAATAACAATCATTACATGATCGTTGCATAATATACTATTTTGTTATTGACATATTTACATACCAGTACCAGTCAAAATGACTGGTGCATGTTTCTGCGGTGAAATGACATTGAGGCAGCTACAACAATTGATAAGTATTGAAACATTATTTTCGGAACAGAATATATGATTCCAGGAAAATCATGATTCTGATGCAGTAGATGCAGAGGCCCTTGGAATTGTATATTTACTCAGGGTTTTTGAGTGTCTTGGCCGTGCTTGGAGGTAAATTTCGAGCATCAGCCCTCTAAAGTGTTTGTCAGACCCTGGGAACATCTCTGCTGATTCTTGGGAAAACACGAGAAGCTTATATAACAAGATCAAGTGACACCGTTCGTGTACATATAAGGTGTCAAACAGGATATTGAAATAATAATAAGATCGCAACTATTTGCAATATATATTTAAAAATTGTAACCAATGAACTACAAAAATTAAGCGTCATTTTTTTGTCATTTTTTAAAATAAATAAATACTAAAAACCCCACTAAGCACTTTTCGAAAGACCAGTCTTTCTGACCTCCCTGAAATTGGCGGAACAAAAATAGCGAAATTAATTTTTACTAACATTAGAATTTGTTGCTAATTTGTTACGCAAAACCTTTTTTGTTGCTCTTCAATTTTTTTGTTACGCAAAAACTTTTTTGTTGCTCTTCAATTTTTTTGTTACGCGATGTTCCGCTAAATTCAGATGAAGTTAGGGTAACAATTCTTGAAAAAGTGATAAAATCGGAATACGAATCATTGCATCTTTTGTAGCTAATTTGTTATTTCATAATTCTTATTCCCGGGGCAGATACGGCTTATTTTCTGTGTAAATCATGAATCTCATAGCAGTGGAGTCCAATAGTACCAAAAAGTCAATTTTGCATTTTTTATAGATGCCGCACTCTTGGTTATAAGGGCAGTATACAACACTTCAGCAGTATTGAGAATAATAAGATATCAATATTTAGATTCGCATGTTTTCTGATTTTCTGCAACACCTGTTATCCTGAGAAAATGCGTTACCCTTCTTCATCTTTTCTTGGCGTAACAAAAAAAAATTGAAGAGCAATAAAAAAAGTTTTTGTGTAACAAATTAGAAACAAAAGATGCAATGATTCGTATTCCGATTTTATCACTTTTTCGAGAATTGTTTCGCTAACTTCATCTGAATTTAGCGGAACATGGCGTAACAAAAAAAAAGAAAAGCAACAAGAAAATTTTTGTGTAACAAATTAGCAACAAATTAGCTACAAATTCTAATGTTAGTAAAAATTAATTTCGGTATTTTTGTTCCGCCAACTTCAGGGAGGTGTCATTCTGACTGGTTTTGTTAGAAATCGGTACATTGAAATAGCCAGTAGAGAGATAGATATATTTAAATGTAAATAATGCCTGGTTAAGTAAAACAAAAACTGATTTTATTCGTATTTGGCAGATACGAGAAAATATATATAATTTTTAATTGTTTTTTCTCCAGAATTTTCTAAATCATTGGTCTCTGAACTTGACTTAAAAAAATATTTTTTCCTCATCATTGATAAAGATTAAATACTATTTCCTAAAACGTCTGGTATTTCTTATTCGTTTCTTATATATTTTTAGATTTAAGAAATAAGAATCGACAACAAAAAACAAGTCAATTAAATGTTCCTACTTTTAGAAGAAATAAGAGAAAATCAGGAGAATCTTTAGAAACAAATAAAATGTTTGGTAAGTTATTTCCAGGGATCTACTTTTTTATCACAGGTTACTTAAAAAAAATGCACTTTACTTAACTCAATTTTTAAAAAATCTGATATACAGGGTGTTGTTTTGGGGATTTTCAAATTTTATAAATTCTTAATCCGGATATGGATTTTAATTGTAGTTCTTACACTCTATGATTGGGCTATTAACACAATATACCTGTACCAAGTATGAGAGAAATCTACAGGGTGGTTCTAAAGTTACGGCTTATTAAAATATTGGCTGAAATAGATGAAACATCCCTTATCTCGGTTGTTAAATTAGGGCGTTAGACGCAGTAACCAAGGTTATTTGGAATCACCTAAGTACCCTCTATTTACTGTTAACGTATGTCGGTTTAACTATAAAACACCGTGTATAACATCTCATTTTTCTCTATTTTTACGATATATCTCGATGGTTTGGCACTGGAGCTAAATTTTAAAATGCCACAACACTCTTCTTATGTGTTAAGATCTTCTATGAAGATATACAAAAATGGATTCCTTACATATTTCTTAATTTTATTTTATATTTGCTCATCCATAATTTTAGATACTGATCCGGTAACAGGCGAAAAAGTCCTTCTTCCATTAGATTTAGAAGCGATGCGGGCTGAAAACAGGATCAATGGTAAGTTTATTCATTATTACATTCTTCTTCGTATTTGGCAGATACGAGAAAATATATATAATTTTTAATTGTTTTTTCTCCAGAATTTTCTAAATCATTGGTCTCTGAACTTGACTTAAAAAAATATTTTTTCCTCATCATTGATAAAGATTAAATACTATTTCCTAAAACGTCTGGTATTTCTTATTCGTTTCTTATATATTTTTAGATTTAAGAAATACGAATCGACAACAAAAAACAAGTCAATTAAATGTTCCTACTTTTAGAAGAAATAAGAGAAAATCAGGAGAATCTTTAGAAACAAATAAAATGTTTGGTAAGTTATTTCCAGGGATCTACTTTTTTATCACAGGTTACTTAAAAAAAATGCACTTTACTTAACTCATTTTTTAAAAAATCTGATATACAGGGTGTTGTTTTGGGGATTTTCAAATTTTATAAATTCTTAATCCGGATATGGATTTTAATTGTAGTTCTTACACTCTATGATTGGGCTATTAACACAATATACCTGTACCAAGTATGAGAGAAATCTACAGGGTGGTTCTAAAGTTACGGCTTATCAAAATATTGGCCGAAATAGATGAAACATCCCTTATCTCGGTTGTTAAATTAGGGCGTTAGACGCAGTAACCAAGGTTATTTGGAATCACCTAAGTACCCTCTATTTACTGTTAACGTATGTCGGTTTAACTATAAAACACCGTGTATAACATCTCATTTTTCTCTATTTTTACGATATATGATATATCTCAATGGTTTGGCACTGGAGCTAAATTTTAAAATGCCACAACACTCTTATCATGTGTTAAGATCTTCTATGAAGATATACAAAAATGGATTCCTTACATATTTCTTAATTTTATTTTATATTTGCTCATCCATAATTTTAGATACTGATCCGGTAACAGGCGAAAAAGTCCTTCTTCCATTAGATTTAGAAGCGATGCGGGCTGAAAACAGGATCAATGGTAAGTTTATTCATTATTACATTCTTCTTCGTATTTGGCAGATACGAGAAAATATATATAATTTTTAATTGTTTTTTCTCCAGAATTTTCTAAATCATTGGTCTCTGAACTTGACTTAAAAAAATATTTTTTCCTCATTATTGATAAAGATTAAATACTATTTCCTAAAACGTCTGGTATTTCTTATTTGTTTCTTATATATTTTTAGATTTAAGAAATAAGAATCGACAACAAAAAACAAGTCAATTAAATGTTCCTACTTTTAGAAGAAATAAGAGAAAATCAGGAGAATCTCTAGAAACAAATAAAATGTTTGGTAAGTTATTTCCAGGGATCTACTTTTTTATCACAGGTTACTTAAAAAAAATGCACTTTACTTAACTCATTTTTTAAAAAATCTGATATACAGGGTGTTGTTTTGGGGATTTTCAAATTTTATAAATTCTTAATCCGGATATGGATTTTAATTGATTGGGCTATTAACACAATATACCTGTACCAAGTATGAGAGAAATCTACAGGGTGGTTCTAAAGTTACGGCTTATCAAAATATTGGCCGAAATAGATGAAACATCCCTTATCTCGGTTGTTAAATTAGGGCGTTAGACGCAGTAACCAAGGTTATTTGGAATCACCTAAGTACCCTCTATTTACTGTTAACGTATGTCGGTTTAACTATGAAACACCGTGTATAACATCTCATTTTTCTCTATTTTTACGATATATGATATATCTCAATGGTTTGGCACTGGAGCTAAATTTTAAAATGCCACAACACTCTTATCATGTGTTAAGATCTTCTATGAAAATATACAAAAATGGATTCCTTACATATTTCTTAATTTTATTTTATATTTGCTCATCCATAATTTTAGATACTGATCCGGTAACAGGCGAAAAAGTCCTTCTTCCATTAGATTTAGAAGCGATGCGGGCTGAAAACAGGATCAATGGTAAGTTTATTCATTATTACATTCTTAACATCCCTTAGCAAATAGACAATATTCTCGATATGTTGCACAACCCATTTCTTAGAATCTCCAAAGAATTTTTTTTAAACATTTCAGAGATTTAATTTTTTTATTAGGCACTGAAGAAAAACCAGCCAAGTTAAGAAAACTCAATGCAGCCTCAAATTCTACTAGAAAGGGATTATTTTTAAAAAAGGATGTCCAACAGTCAAATCCACCTAAAAGAAACAGTACAGTTATTAGAAGAAACAATATACCGAAACAGGTTTGTGAATATATTTTTTAAAAGGATTCTTTCATTTATTTGTTTTCGCTTGGAAATTTCTTGTATATTGGATCCTCAGCGACTTCCAATTATACTTTATATTATTATGCTCATTTAATTTTTTTGGATGGATGGATGGATAGTTTTATTGATCACATACAGTATAAATTTATGACTGATAGGTAAAGACATATTTTAAAAAAAAGTATATTTATTTTCAATTCTACCGCATTTTTGTTGACATTTTAATTTTCATAATGGCACAATAACTTTATTTCAACAAACAATTGTGTTTATTGGTTTTATTATAGAAAACCCATAAATAGTTTTTACTATTGTCATATTATAAATTGTTAAATAACATTAAATGCTCATAGAAATGCAAATAATTAAGTCAAATAGAGTATTTTATGAAATGTACGTGTTTAAACATTAACAGCGAAAAAATAGTATTGGTCCCCTAGGGTCCCCTGAAATTCCTAAGCGACTAAAAAATATAAAGTACAAAGTCTTTTTTTCCAAAACAATTAGCTGCTCCGGTCAAAACTACAGCCTATCAAAAAAGTGTATTTTTTTGGTAAAACGTGCAAACAAATTGGATAAAGCAAACTAAATTTAAAATGTATAACACATATATTTTTGTTATTTTCTAATTGTTTATTTTGTACCATTAGCATAAGTACATAATATTATAATAATTTTAATCGTATACCTCAATGTTAGCAAATAAAAATGACAAAAAGTAAACACACACAGTATTCTTTTAATACCATTGTGCAATAAAACAAATTGGCAGATTATGAGGCTAGAATATATTATATTATATTAAGATACGGATAAGTTATTAATTGTAATGTAAAGTTCTTTATACTTCTTTATTAATTTATGAACAAATTTATTTTCACAGATACCCAAAACTGCTGCCGTCACATCGTCTCCCTTACTAAATATGGAAGAAGTTGAAGAAGAACTGATAAATAAAAAAACCATAAATAAATATCCGTTCAAGTCCCCGACACATTGGACCACAAAATTGACTGGACCTACAAATTCTAAATCAAAAAAGAAAATTGAAATACCTGAAATAATAATAGAAGAACACAAAGAAATATTTAATACAGCAGAAAATAATGAAGGTGAACCACGAACTCCTGATTCAAGTATGGAATTTAATAAGCTTGAAACAATGTGCGTTGAGGCAGATTTGGAATCTCCTATTACTGCTGTAAGTAATCTGATGCAAACTACAGGCATCAATAGTGTGAAGAGGACAAAATTAAATTTTAATGCAAATTTAGATCTAAAGTGTGCCGTAAATGATGTTCACCAATTAATCAATGAAGAAAAAACAAGACATGAGAAAACTATGTTAAGTTTAAATAATCTACTGACTAATTTAAAAAAATTAGCTGAAGGTGAAATTCAAAACAAAGAAAATACTCGTACAAAAAGTACTCGAAGATCAGTAAGGCTTCAAATCAAAAGCCCTCTAAAAGATAACGCTAAACTTCTTACTTCTCCGGCATTTTCGAATAGTGGAGATTTGCGCAAAAGCACCTTAAAGAAAAATTTTGTTGCTACAACGCTCGTTTATCAAGACCCAAGAATCCAGAAAGGTATGGAAATGTATAATGCTATGAGGTCACAAAACCCCGTGCTCGAAACACCGAGGACAGAAAGAAAATTTTTTGCTGAAACACCCAATAGCATGAGCATTTCGATGAAAGTTCACAACCAGTGTATTTTGTTACAAGACACTCCAACTCATAAGTGACTTTTGTTGTCTTAAGACTATTTTATATTTTTTAATTTATTTATTATTTTGACTTGTGATAGTTTAAGTAATTACTTCTTGGTGATGAATTATATTTTATATAGGGTGACTCACAAAATGTGGTTAGCTTTAACGAGTCACCCTTTATAAATGATGTGTTATAAAATGTTTGTATTATATTAATCAAATGTACATACAATCTTCCACTCTATATCATACAGGGTGTTAAACTGATTGCAAAAACTTTAAAAATTAGAAATAGTTTACTAAATAACCCTGGGTGAAATGTTATCTACTACTAAGATACAGGGTGTTGAAGTTAAAATTTATTTTTCGTTTTTTTTGCAATAATTTCTTTATTATTTAACATATTGACTTGAATTTTGGTATGGTTATATTTTTAAGTTAGTTAATCATAAGTCCTTATGATACACCATGTAAATATGAACAAAAAAGGTATACTTGTTTTAATAGCATAAATTCCGCTCATTTCGAGATATTTGCATTAAAAATATTCTAGCCATAGTATCTATTTAATTTACTTTAACATATTTCAACATAGTAGGCTTTGAAACTAAAATGAAAATGTGCAGCTGTCAAATAATTAATTGTTAGATGTAATTTAATGACTGCAGTGTTAATTTTGTCCACTAAATTCCATCTAAGTAGGTAGTGAAAATGCCACGACACTACCATTTCTCTAATTCACAAATGAGAGATATGATTTGTGTTTACGCACAAATAAATTTTTCTGGTCTTGCTGCTGCCATCTAACAATTAATTATTTGACAGCTGTACATTTTCATTTTAGTTTCAAAGCCTACTACGTAGAAATATGTTAAAGTAAATTAAATAGATACTGTGGCTAGAATATTTTTAGTGCAAATATCTCGAAATGAGCTGAATGTATGCCATTAAAACAAGTATACCTTCAGGGTTCCCACAGACCTGGAATACAGGAAAAAGTCAGGGAATTCAAAAAGTGTTGACAAACTCAGGGAGAAGTCTGGGAATTTTGCATTTTTCAGCAGAAGTCAGGGAATTCAACCAGTGTATATGGAAAACCAAATGACTCCACAAAAGGTTTTTTTTTTTACATTTCATTTGTGAATTCAAAGATATCTTGGTATAATTTATCACATCCACAAATATGCACTCTGGTTATATGTAACTCACAAATTCGAAAACTTTTTAGATATTCCTTTCAAGGAATTAGATGCCATTATTTTCATTTATATATTATAAATAATATTTTTCGTTTACTTATTATATACTATGAAAGGTAGATTCTTGTCCTGAAAAAGTCAGGGAAAATTTTCTCGCTTCCATTGTGGGAACCTGACCTTTTTTGTTCAAATGTATCATAAAGCCTTGAAAAAAATTCAAAAAAAGCCGGGAATAAAAAAATTGATACTTTTCTTCTTCCAGTAGAGTGTAGGTGGCGCCCTCTTTATCTAATCTCAAAATTAATAACACGCTTATGATTTACTAACTTAAAAGTATAACCATACCAAGTTTCAAGTCAATATGTTAAATAATAAAGAAATTATTGCAAAAAACGAAAAATAAATTTTATCTTCAACGCCCTATATCTTAGTAGTACATAACATTTGACCCTGAACCTATGATTAAAATATTGACCATTCCTTATGAAACACCGCGTATAATTTTTTATAAAATTTGGGATGCGAGTGTAACCGTTAATTTTTAACTTTAACGGCCAGTATTTTGGAAACGCAACGTTATATTTAGTTTGGTTGAATCGTCATATTTTGAGACAGTGTTTATTTGATTCATATCGCGTTGATAATAAGACACCTTTGACTTTGACTACGATTATTTAAAAAAAAAATATATATATATTGACAAATATTTTCGTGTTTTAATATTTATGAGGAAGCTATAACGTTCACGATTTATATGCACTTTAAGAAAATAAAGAAGCATTAAGTCAATTATTTAAAATAATGTAGGATTACATTAAAGCTCTTGGACTTTTTTCTCTTAGAGGGACAGGTATTGAAATTTGAAAATATTTGAATCACTAAATAATGTTACCTAATTCATTTTCTCAAAATTAGATATTGTTAAAATAAACCCAATTAACTAAGAACACTTTGACTATGATTATTTTAAAAACTTTTGACTATGATCATTTAAAAATATATATATTGACAAATATTTTCGTGTTTAATATTTATGAGGAAGCTATAACGTTCACGATTTATATGCACTTTAAGAAAATAAAAAAACATTAAGAAGTCAATTATTTAAAATAATGTAGGATTATATTAAAGCTCTTGGATTTTTTTCTCTTAGAGGGACAGCTGTTGAAATTTGAAAAGATTTGAATCACTAAATAATGTTACCTAATTCATTATCTCAAAATTAGATATTTTTTTTTTACAAAAATATTTTTTAAGATGCGAACATTACAAGGAGTGCTGTAATCGCCTTTAAGATATTATATTTCAATGAATTTTTAATTCACCAGCAGCGGAAATATAATTTAGGTTTACCTAAAAATCACATCAAAGGACTACACCAAATTAACTTTTCATTCGCTAATTATTTTACATCTAGAATGTGATAGGTAAGAGTGCTTAAGTCATCCCAATCGGTTTTGGGCGGAGTTATAGAGGAGTGTCGACTATATTTTCCGTTATTTACCTTCAAAAATTTCATATAAACATTGTTTTTAAATGTTTGTCCTTGAATTAAAAACTTTATTTTTCATAAGCCGATAAAAAAATAAACTTAAAA
This sequence comes from Crepidodera aurea, assembly GCA_949320105.2. Taxonomy (NCBI): domain Eukaryota; kingdom Metazoa; phylum Arthropoda; class Insecta; order Coleoptera; family Chrysomelidae; genus Crepidodera; species Crepidodera aurea. The sequence continues at coordinate 59,598,436 of OX439474.1, read as the reverse complement.
AGAAAACTACGGTGTAACAATTGAAAAATTAAAATGATATCTCACAAAAATACAAAGGAACATGCATAATGAGGCGTGGAAAGAATTGAAGGAAAGACGTGAGAAGGGAGAAAATGATTTTAGATACAGAAATAGCATTCCAAAAACTGAAAAAATGGCCTCAAAAACTAATCCCATCTCCATTACAAGTATACTGTCAAAATGTAGAAGGACTTCATATTAAAATTTAAGATGTCTTAGCTTCCGTTCTTTGTTGAGTTAATGTACTAATTCTAGTTGAAAGTTGGCTATCCAAAGATATTTTAGATATCGAGGTAGTGACAAATCTAGGGGGTAGGGATATTAATCCATTAATGTAACCATGTTAAATCCTCTAATTCAGCGGTTCTCATACAGTGGTACATTACAATATTAATTAGTGATACAATTTTTACAGAAAAAATTAAATGAATGTAAAATTGCGCCCAAAAACACATATTTTTCAAGTATTATAAATTTAAAGAGTTTTATTCTTTGATTATAAACACTCCATTTAGGATGCAATTGATTTTTAATGGAGAAATGCTTTTATGGTGGTACATATATTTTTGTTTCATATTTATGTGGTACAAAATTTGAAAAGTTTGAGAACCGCTGTTCTATACAAACCGGTGGAACAACTTTATCTGCTATGTTCAATTGGGTATGAAATCCCCAGAATCAGTGTATGAGCAACGTTGTAGGTCAGTATAGACAATGTTCAAAGAAATGGACAGCAGAAGATTTACATATTTGGCGATTTCAATTTACCTGAAGCATATTGGGATAACAGTGAAGATGGTGTATTAGTAAATTGTCCTCAAGGTGTGTGTGCTTTTCTAAGTTTCTTTCAATTGATAAACATCCCTAATAATTTATTTTTTCAAATGTCGGAAATTCTAAATGAATTTATGCAGAAACGATAAAGAAGGGGATTTACTGTTTCTAGGTAAAAATATCTCAAGATATAATTACCCGTTTCCAGAGAAATTGCAATATAAAGAATAATTAGTATTAATTCTCCCGGATAAATCTAACCAATGGCGTGGCGATCTCATGCGATTAATTTCGTCGATGTTGTCATTTCTAGGTTAAATTATCTTAGCAAGTGCTTACACCAGTCACCAGTTCGACGTAAGTCTGTCATAGGAACTGTTGATTACTTATTTGTTATTATCGAATGTGAAATTCTGGATTGCTGTTTGTTGTGTAATTTTTTTTCTTGACTATTTGTGTGATTTTAGTGTAATTATTTGTTTCAATTTAAAGATAAACCGGAATAACATTAGAAATAAATGAGGTAATATTTATATCCAAATGTAACGGCCGTCAGCTGATTCAGATTCATGTCAGTGTCTGGTTGGTTCTTAATCCATGTTGTACTTTCTAGAAAAAGATTCCAAGAAAGAGATTAGTAAATAATTTTATAATCCACAAACATGATTAATAGTCGTATGTTTCTGTTAAAAGAAGTCTAGTGTTAGCTACAACTACTCTTGAAGTATCTATTTCGCTCTTTCTATTAATTAGAAAAAGATGATGCCAACGGGAAAAAAACTATAGAAATGTGGCAACTGGAATTATTTCATTGGTCCACGTCACGGTTCATAAATTTAAATTTAATTTCCCAGACCCCCTTTAATAATGAAGCCGGAAAATTTTGGAAATGTTTTCTACTGCTCATACAGTTTCATATGGGCCAATAAAAAGAATTCATTACTAAGCCTCATCACATCTGTTATGCATTCAGCATTGCTATGTGAGCACAAAAATTATTCAATAGGTACGTTATACTGAATTCTACTAAGACTTTAGAAATGCTGATTATATTGGTATTCATAATTATTTGGCTAGTATCATTTGGAATCATCAAGCATTGATGATGATAGATTGAATTTTATAATATACTAAATATAGCTTTACTTGTATTTGTGTCGGTGAAAAATTTAAACCATCTAGCTATACAAAATAGTTTAATGCAGATTTACTACATTTAGTTCAACAGAAGAAATTTGCTTATAAACAATTCTCTTACTCGACGATTATCAAGTCTTTTCTGATCTTAGAAGAATGTGCAACAATGTATCTAATAGCTGCTGTAACAATTATATTAATCATGTAAGTAGATCATAGTTTACATAACAATCAAAATATTTCTGGAAACATGTAAACATATTGAATATATCTCTAAAAAATAGGAAAACAAATGGATTTTTAAGAAGAGTATCACCGTATCTATCAATTCCATCTAAATTGAATGTATAATACACTTATTCTAACCCCCATTTTTACTATTGCTGTTCTTTAATATATACAATATGTTCCAATGTCGATAGACTTGAAGTCCTACAAAATAAAGCAATGAGAGTAATTTTAGGTTGTAATAGATATACAAGTATTCAGTTCATGTTGTAAGCCCTCAATTGGTTAAATGTTGAAAAACTGCTTTATGTACAAACAAAATGATTATGCCTGAATATCTTAACTATCAACTTATCCCGATCAGAGATGTAAACCAAAGGAATACAAGAGTAGTACTCTTTATTTTATATAGGGACAACTAATTAAAGTAGTTTCATGAGAAGCCTATTTTATGCCTGAGAATATTAAAATAATTAACAGTACTAGTCATTTTAAGAATGAACTTATTTCCTATGCCAAAAATAATTTTTCATTTATGAGATAAAATTTAAAATAATACCTATTACTTATAAATGTTATCATATAATCTTTTATAAAGTTAATAAAAATTTTCAAACAGTTTACTCAGTAAACGGCCATCAGCTAACATATGTAACCTCTGTGAAATATACAGATTACATATTCAAATTAGCGTTGAGGTACCTTTATACAGACAACGAAATTCGTAATCATAGACAGATATTTTGAAATCACTTAATATTGACTTGCTAAGTAAAAGGCGGGAAAAATATGATTTAAGAATACTTAACAATAGGATAAATGTAGATATATTTAGTGTATCACTTTGTACATTTAAAAATCATGTAAAGAGAGCTTAATTGATTATTACTACCGATTAATAACCTTGTATGTTTATTAAACGTGTATATATTTTCACCGAGGTATCTGAATTAGCTTTTTTGTGTTTATGAATTTTAAAATTCTGACTTCAGATTTTCATAGAGCATAAAGTAAGCTTAGGGTTTGATGTGCCCCTCCGTACCTCTTCGGAAACACCTTCAAAATGGGGTCCAAAATATGAAAATTTTGAAATTTAAAGTAGACACATAGTGAATGACGATTTTGGTAAAATTGAGTAGACTGTGGTTGTGTTGATTGGAATGAGAACTGTCAATTTAAAATTTTATTAATACTTTCATTACAATTTGTTCGGGCAATGCTAGAAGAGCATTCTCAACTGGTTCTTTTTGTAATCGACACTTTTATATTGTAATTTTTTGTAAATAAATAAAAATAATAATAATATAAAAAATAAAAACTGCATTGTTTTAACATATTGTACCAATTTTAATTATTCGTTTTATTTCGAAATAACAAAGAATACGTCAACGTATTACAAATTAATATAAAGATAACTAAAAAAATAATTTTAAGTTTACGAGGAAAATATAAATTACATATTTAACATCTCTACAAAATACAAATTTTCATTTACACAGAAACTTTCTTAGTGATAGAGTAAAAACTATATAGGTACTTATTTAATAATGGCGTAATCCAGAGGAATGGCAGTGGGGAATGTCATTACTGATATAATTTTGATTTTGAACATTTAACATTATTTACCATCAAATTTATTTACTTTTGGTTGCGAACGTTTCAGAGGGCGACCAATAATTATTGGTAAGGAATCTATTATTTTATAACATTCCCAAGAATATCTTCTGGTTGCGCCACTGAAAATCAAGTTATACAAAAATACTTTCTTTAATTTCTAACTTATTTTTTCTTAAAAAGAGCCTTCGCTCGTTCAGTAAATTTCCTAACTCTTCCTCTACTGCTTACTTGAGAAATAAATTTACCCTCTTTTCGGTTACTGCCATCAGTCTGAGAAGATTTACTACTATCACTATCAGAACTGCTTCTATCTATCTTTATTCTTTTCAATGTTTTAGTAGATTCACTACTTTCTTCACTATTTGTATCGTCATATACAACTTTTTTTCGAATTCGTATCTGTCTTAAGTTACTTTTTCTTTTAAATTCAAAATGTTCTTCGCTTGTAGATAAATCTTCAGAAGAAGACTGTTTATAATCTACTATCTTATCTACTTTTCGAACCCTTCTTCTGGTTCTTTTTGTACTTCCACTTGTACTATCAGACTCTGTTTTAGATACATTTAAAGAGTTATTATCATCATCATCGTCGTCATCATTTTCGACGTTTAATTCTTCCCGATCATCATCCGATACTGCAGCAGATAAATTGGAAGTAACTGAGGTATCAGACTCTTCACTTGATACTGATTTACGTTGTCCTTGCTTTTTTGTAACTGCTTTCCAATTCGAAAGTATCTTTTTAAAAGATTCTTCAAATATCTTAGATAAACGACTAGTCATATCGTAAATCCTAGATTTTTTATTAGGTGTATATAATCTTGAATTTGAAAAAATTAGTTTCATATCAGTACAGAATTGTTGAGGAATATTATACTTATTATTTCGTAAATTTTCTCTTAGCGTTCCTAAATCCATGGGGTTTTTTACAATTTGAAAATAATCCGGATATGTAACTGAGTCTACAGGCCTTCTAAATGGAATCGAATCTTCGTTTGCAAACATTGTATCTATAAGGATCATGGCATCTTGTTTCCACTCATCAGGATCACAAACTGTTCTTTTAATGACTACACGTAAATTTTTACTAGTTGAAGGAGACGTTTCAGTTTCACCATCAGATTCTGATGAGTCGTAATTACTAACAAGGCGATGATAGAGACTAGGTACATCCACAGAATTTGAGCAATTTCTGACAATTCTTAAACAAAGTTCAGTTATAATTCTAGCATTTTTGACTATAGTGCTGTGTTTTTCATTAAATTTTTCAGCATTGGTAGCCAAATATCTTATATCAAATTGTGCTGCAGTAAGTCGTCTATAAAATGTATTTTCAAATCGAGCCTTGATAGTTGATAAATCTATAGGATATTCTATGACCATAGCATAAGTGGGATATACATTTATATCTACTGGAACAAGAAAGGGTTCAGCTTTGGCTAGTTCCATAACTCTTGTTAGACCAGTTACAACGTTTTTGGTAATAGCAGAAAGATCACTATAAGGCCAATCACACTCTAATGTTTTGTAAAGAATTGATGATAGTTCTTCTTCTAGAACTGGAACTGACTGACTTTCATCTTCTGGTATTCTAGCATTATCAATTAGTTCCATATCCCAAGGACTCATTCTTTCCTCTTCGCCATTGTTCCACCTAATTTGGTAACAAAGAAATGATGAGTGTGGAAATGCATCACTTGCAGGTGACTTGTTAATAATTTCTCCAATCCACCATTCCTCATCAATCATACATCGAAATGTATTCCCACTTTTCCAACTCCTAGATAGTGCTGTATTATATATTTGTTTAAGAACAATAAAATCTAAAACATCAGGCATATCATGATACTTTACTGAAAACCCCTTCCCAGTTAGACGTCCTTCTTCATCCATAAGTGCTAATTTTAAGCAGCATAACCTTGGTGGTTTTATTTCATACTGAATACCTATAACTTTACAAAATTCATGAGGTTGAATTTTCATTTTATTCCAAGGCAAATCTTTAACACTAATCTCATACACATTTTTCATTTCTACAGCATTCAAATATAACTGGTGTCCTTGAACAAAGTAAACAATCTCATCTCCTAATTGAGGATAATAAGGAGATTTTCTTGGCCTTGTCTCTGATAGCCATTCACTAAGTCTATATTGCTCAGAAATTTTTGTTAATTTGGAAGATTTTTGAATACCGCTTGTTGAGGGACCAAGAATTTCTGAAAGGGTATTATTGCCTCTAGAACTGACACCATTATGATATTGATGTTCATTATCGGTTGTAGAAGAACTGGTATTATCTTCTGAACTAACACTTAATTGTTTAGTACGTTTCTTTGAAGTATTTTTGGTTTTTCTATTATATCTATTTTTAGATGACTTGTTTGTCTGATTCTCTAATGTTTTTTGGATTTGATTTTCTTTTTGTTTATTTTTATATGTGTGGTTTTCTCTGTATTTGCTATAACTCGGCACTGGATCATCAAAGTCTTCATCTTCATTATAATCATCATCTGCATATACTTCAATTTCAATCTCTTCTTCTTCAACTTCAGAATTCCGTTTCCGTGAATTGTTAGCTGCTTGTCGCCTACTAGATCGTGTTGGACGCTCTTGACGCTCTTCTACCATCCAATCAGAAGAACCAGATGTTTCAGAGTCATTTTCATTTACTGAAGACTCAAGTTCATCAATCCGATATTCATAACTAACGGCAGATCTGGTAGTGTACTTATTATTCTTTTTTTTCTTTTCCTTTACCTCTTTCTTCTTAATGTTATTGGAAGTATTTATACTAATCATATGAGGTCTCTGCCTTAACTGTTTTTGATACTCTTCCATTTCAGCCACCTTTAAACATTCTCTTATTTCTCTTCTGCTATCCAAAATTGCTTTACTGAGGGGTTTAACTAAAACATTTTTTTGCCATTCAAATGATGGATCACTTTGCCAGTCTCCAGTGCTTTGTCTTATACGTTCATGCTCTCTAACTGAAGATCTTCGTCCTGGTCTAAAAGAAGAACCCTGTTCTCTTATATCTTCTTGGTTATTGCGTTCTAAAGAAGCTATATGGTTCTGAGGAAGGTCTTGAATTACTTCTTGTGTTCCCTCGTTTCCAATAATAATATTTGGAACTAACTGATTAACATTACAAAACTCTCTACCTGGTACTAACCGTTGAAGCATGGGAGGGTAAGGATTACCGTCAATATCAACAAGAAAAGGTGGTGGCATCAAATGGGGAGGAATTTGAGTTTGTTCATCCAGTACATAATGATTGGAATCCCGTACCAGAGGACGATAATCAGTGTGAAAAAAAAGCTCTTGTGGAAGTTGTTGAAAAAAGGGACTACCTTGTCCAAAACCAAATATTAAAATGTGGCCATGTGAATCTGAGCCTGCTATAACACATCCATCAGGACTCCACTTAACATCATATATTGCTCCAAATCCTTGTCCTTCAATATTATTTAAAAATCTGAATACAATTTCCCCTTTAAGTATATCCCAAATAAATAACTGTCCATCATGACCAGCAGAAAGTATAATATTTTCATAGCGAGGATGTGCTTCCAAAACATAAATTTCATCTGTGTGCCCTGTCAGTACTTTGATTAATTGACCATTAGAAGGAGTCCAGATTTTAAGGGTGTGATCACTAACAGCCGTTACTACCCAATAATCTGAGAGGTTCCAGCAGACCATTGTAACTTTTAATTTTTTTGAATCATTTTCTGGTACTTTATTTACATTTGTCAACTTACTGGCCATATCCAAATGTATACTTTTCCATTGCTGCCTCTCAAACCACCATATAATTGCCATTCCATCTTTACTGCCTGAAAGAAATCTTAGTCCAGAATGAGCCCATTGAATTGAATCTACCCTATCACTGTGGGCTTCCATTTCTAATATTCTATGAGGACCTTCGTCTCCTTTCATATAATACACCCGAACATGATGATCTGCAGAACCAGTTGCTAAAAAGGTACCACCAGGACTAAATGAAGAACAAATCATTTGTGCTTGTCCCGGTCTAAGTTTTTCCTGGTACAATAGTGTATTATTTCTGAATTCAACATCGCCAGACTCATGACAGTAAGGCCAAAATGCTATGCATCCATCAGCACTTGTACTTATTAAATATCGAACATCTAAGCACTGTGTGGGACAAAAATTTACAGATGTTATCATGCCATTATGACCTGTTAACACTGCAATAGGTGCCCCATTCTGTAAATTCCACACTCTCAATATACGATCTATTGAACCAGCTGCCAACAGTGTATTTTCTGAATTAACAGCAATATCAGTAATTTCTGAGGACGCTCCTCGAAAAACTGATATTAACCTTCCTGTATTAGCTGACCATAATTTTATTAACAAATCATCAGCACCTGTAATAATATATTTCCCTGAATGATCAAAAAGCAAGCAATAAACAGCTGACAGGTGCCCAACAGTAGTTCTTTGTATCTGCATGGAACTAAATAATTTTGGAGTAGTAGTGCGTTGTCTACTAATGGGTCCTGATACTTCTCTACCTCTTAAAGAATTAACAAGATTAAATGAATTGTTTAGATTATAAATAGGAACGCCATGAATTCTAGTGACATAATTGTAAAATTGTTTAAAGTTGGTCAAAATTTCATTTTGTTGATAAATATTTGGTCTAAAACTTAAAAATGATTTAGTCCTCTCTGCTAAATTCTCTTTATCCCCGGATTTGATTGCTTGATAACAGAGATGCAATAAATAATCAGGCCGAATATTTGGAAATTGCTTAATCATATCTTCAATAGTACGATCATGTTCCCTTCCTTCCCAGTCTATTCTTATTGGTAATATTTTGCACTCCTCAAGTTCTTCATTAAATACTTTTAACGTTTTCTTAAGTAAGCTGGATGATAAGAATCTTTGAATTAAAAAACACAAGTCCGAATTTAACGTTGGGTTCGCAGAAGTTTCCATATTTTCTAAACTGTAGCCACTTATTTGTTTAAAGATATCCAAAAAAATTTACATCTTGCTTTGGTTTTAGCTTGAAGTAGCTTTTCTACATAATGCACACAATCCACAACGAATACTTCTCTTTAATTATTTGTTGATGTTGGGATGAATTGTATTGAAACCATTATTATTGTTATTATACAAAAGTATATTTGAAAAGGATCGGCAGCTTTTTTTAGTACTGAATTGAAACCTAGAAAAAAATAGTTGTTAAAAATAGTAACAAGTAAAGCAATCAATCTTACCACCAGTAATATAATAATTTTCTTATAAAGTATTACAAGAAAACTTTTAAAAATTTTGCAATTGGTTTTCAGCTTTTATTTTTATATTTTCTACCTCTACAATTTTTGGCCTTTTATTTAAAATCAAATCGTATATCAGCTGTTCTTCTTTTTAGTTATAATTTCATTGTTAAACAGGACAGCCAACCATATCGATTTATCAGTAAATTTTACTGATTTAAAACAATTTATTTTCAATCATACGTTTCTAGTGCCAAAAACCAAAAATACATGCAACACTTGTTATATTTTACACAACCTATGCTGATACAGAATTTCACTATAAGAGAATCATGCTTTTTATTAGTGTTGTATTATATCTATTTAATGCAATCATGTTTGATGTATTTTAATCAATAAAATTTTTCTGTAATAATTTCTACATGTATTTTCTAACATTCCGATTTTTTGATTCTAAACTAAATACCTTTTATGATTTATGGGTTGGCAACGCTGGTCAAGACTTTTAGAAGCAGTGTCGCCAACACTACTGAAGATAGATGTTACCATTTACCATGGAAAGCGTGTCAATTTCAAAATCCTAACCTAGGAAAGTGAACGTAACTAAAATAAATTAAGTTTGGTTTCTAAATGAAAATTAATGAAATATTGCATTAACATATTTAAAATTGGTGCAATTCTTAAATCATGTTTACAACAAAAGCTTTTATAAAGAAAACCAAAAATGGCCACTTTTTAAAGGTAAGTATATACTTTCTTAATGAATTTTTAATAATTCGCCTTGGTTTTTCAGAATGTTAGAGAACATTATATACGGGATGATATATTTTGTGGAATTTGCAGTTGTGAAAAATGTTGTCCTGTAGAATCTAACTTGAGTTCAACACACAAAAATATTTGTTCGTTATTCAAATATAACCACTACTTAATTCTTGATACCAATATTATTTTGGATCAGGTTAGTACCTACACTTTAATAAAATACGAATACCTTAGAAAAATTATTATTTTAGATGGACGTACTAGAAGAATCAATTCTTGGAAATGTAATTATCTTGCATACTGTGCTCAAAGAAGTTAAACATCGTAGTTTACCAATTTACAAGAGACTTCATAGTATTATCGAGAATCCTAGTAGACATTTCTATGTCTTCACTAATGACCACCACAAGTATACTTAATTTTACATTTTTATTGGGAGTTATCTTTTGTGAAAATTAAATAACATTTATATTCCTTTTATGGCAGAGTACCAAATTTATGTTGTTTAAAAAATCATATCACACACTAGCTTTTTGAAAATAGTCTGGATCTGCATTTTTAAAGCTGTCCAAACAATTTTTGGGGCAAACCTCTTCTGCCGTAAATTTATGAATTTGAGTAAAATAGCACTGATATAAAAGTAAATTAAAAATAGTTCACTAGTCAGGTTGAACGAGGTCTGTCAGTGGCCTTTAGTTACTTCTTTTATTATTATTATTGTAAATTCACTTTTTTAATATATTTTATTAATCATTTGTCTAGAGATACATTCATCAAACAAAATGATGGCGAACTAATCAACGATTACAATGATAGATGCATTAGAAAATCCTGTTCTTGGTATATGCACCATTTACCTAAGGAGAAATTTGTATTCCTTACAGATGATGCAAATAATAGAAGTTTAGCACTAAAAGAAGGAATATCTACCTTTTCAAGTAAGTATGTAAAAATGTAACAATAAAATAGCGAGACAACTTCGAAAAAGTTGATAACGGATTATCCCATAATTTGCCGCCAATTTGTCGCTAATTAGTTGCGAAGAAAAAAAATTGGTCGCTCTTTTTTTTTAAAAAATATGCGTTGTTTCTATTTTTTCACAGTTCTGAAGTGTCCATAATTTGCCGCCTATTTGTCGCTAATTAGTTGCGGAGAGAAAAAAATTTGTCGCTCTTTTTTTTTTAAAAAATATGCGTTGTTTCTATTTTTTCACAGTTCTGAAGTGTCCATAATTTGCCGCCTTTTTGTCGCTAATTAGTTGCGAAGAAAAAAAATTGGTCGCTCTTTTTTTTTAAAAAATATGCGTTGTTTCTATTTTTTCACAGTTCTGAAGTGTCCATAATTTGCCGCCTTTTTGTCGCTAATTAGTTGCGAAGAAAAAAAATTTGTCGCTCTTTTTTTTAAAAAAATATGCGTTGTTTCTATTTTTTCACAGTTCTGAAGTGTCCATAATTTGCCGCCTTTTTGTCGCTAATTAGTTGCGGAGAAAAAAAATTTGTCGCTCTTTTTTTAAAAAAAATATGCTTTGTTTCATATAGTTTGATCCACTCAAAATATTCACATTAGGAAAATCTTAGATTTTATTTTTTCTTAAATTAAATTAATTTATTTGGAAATTTTACATTTTACAATTGCCTTTTTATTCCCCCATTATCATTATATTTTTTGATCAGTTTAAAATATATTAAGGATTGAAATTATGCTATATTATTTTTCATCCCACAGAAATGTTTCTCTTTTTATTTTATTTATTTAGTATTCATTTGAATTTCGTGGCGTACGGATGTGTATTTCGATCCGCTGTCGTTATCTAGTGCTACGATACCGGAATTTTTATCAACGTAGAGACAAGAGACAAAAAAAATATAAAAACTCGTCAACAAATTAAAAAGAAAAATATAATAAAATGAACTCATTACCAGGTTCTAATGGGCCTGGAATAAACTACAGCCAGCCAATATTATCTACAAACAACATTATACAGGGTGTCCCAATTCCCAACACCATGCAAGGTCTTCCAATAAATGTTTCTCAAAATATCCCAATGAACAGTTACATACAGGGTGTTCCAAATGATGTTTCCTACTCAAACCATTAACTATCCAACCATGATTGGAAATACTACTTACAATGCACAATCTCACATAGAGACCCCATATGCTGGCTCTTCACAACACACTGCTGAGAATAATCAGTATTATCACAGAATGTAGTCAACAAGCGACGAAGAATTTCTCGGATTCGAGGAAAACGCAACAAGCGAAAATCCGTGGCAAAAGGTAAAAACTAGAAACCCAAAACGAAGAAAAATCAATACCAACAACCTTAACCCAACAACAGTAAACAACAAATTTAGTGCCTTAACTGAGCCAAACGAAAACGTCAATGAGAGTAACGAAAACGCCAACGAAAACAACAAGGACGCTGAAAACAAAACACCCAAGCCTCCTCCGGTGTTTATCTACGGAGTAATAAATTACCAAGAAATGGTGAACAAGCTTGAAACAGTAATAGAAAACAACCAATATACAACAAAATGCCTAGCAGACAATACGATTAAAATAAACTGTGCTACACCGGACACCTACAGATAACTAATAAAATTCATGAGAGAAAACAACGTAATTCACCACACATACCAACCAAAGGAGGAACGTGCCTATAGAGTTGTTATCAAACATCTACATTATACAACTGACACCACAGAAATCAAGCAAGAATTAGCCAAAAACGGACATCAAATCAGAAACAAAAATGAACTTTTCTTCGTCGACCTAGAACCATCCAACAACAATAAAGATATCTATCAAAACAGATCGATACAAATAGAACCACCTAAAAAAGTTAGAGGAATCACACAGTGCATGAGATGCCAACAATATGGTCATTCAAGAGCATACTGTAACAGACCATTCGTCTGTGTCAAATGCGGTGGACCACACAACACAGTAACCTGCAGGAAAACCAAGGATTCTCCCGCCAAATGTGCTCTCTGCAGCGGTCCCCGCCCGGCCAACTATAAAGCCTGCGAATATTATCACAGGCTTCTGAAGCCAAACAACGCAAACAATAGATTGAATCTCCAGCAACACACCAAACAAATCCTACAACAAATCAAACACAACATCCACAGCTCCAAAGGCAGCAAATATGGAACAACCAAATAGCATAAACAGCATTATGAATAATCTAGGAATTTATTCAAAGCTATGTTTCAACAACTCATCCAGCAGAACAGCATGGTGCTGAACATGCTAACTACGCTTATTAGCAAAATTCATTAACATACTCAAAATTGCAGAGTGGAATGCCAATGGGCTTTCCCAACATAAAAATGAGGTCGAAATCTTTCTACACCACAATTCAATAGACATCCTGCTCATAAGTGAATCACACTTCACGGAGAGAACTTATTTCAACATTCCACACTACATAACTTACTACACAAACCACCCGGACAACACGGCTCATGCTGGTACAGCCATCATAATAAAAAACACCATCAAACATGTGGAACTACCAAAATACGAAATAGATCATCTACAAGCAACAGTTATTAAAGTACAACTACAATTATATGAGCTAACGGTCGCTGCAGTGTACTGCCCACCTAGGCCATAATATTAAAAAAGAGAACTTCTATGATTTCTTCCAAACGCTGGGATCTAAATTCATAGCAGGCGGCGACTATAACAGCAAGCACATATTATTTGGCTCAAGACTTACAACAACCAAAGGTAACGAACTTGCAAATCTCATACAAGAAAAAAATTACTCCTTCCTAAGTACTGGTACTCCTACCTACTGGCCGACGGACCCCAACAAAATTCCCGATCTTTTGGACTTTTTTATCACAAATGGCATATCCTCTACATACATGGATATTGAGCCAAGTTATGATCTATCCTCAGACCATTCCCCCTTCATAGCCACAGTCAGTAGCGTCATCATATACAAAAAACGAAACTCAAGTCTTCACAACAGCAAAACAAACTGGGATGTATATCGAAACAAAATCGAAGAAGGAATAAATCTAAATGTAAGCCTCAAAAACCGAAATGAAATAGATGAAGTACTAACTGAGTTTAACAACGTCCTTAAACGTGCTGTTAAACAAGCTACGCCAACAACAATTGTAAAGCATAAAACTTACAACATCACAGCAGAAATTAAGCAACTCATAGCTCAAAAAAGAAGGGCTAGAGCCAAATGGCACCAAACACACACTCGAACAGACAAAAACGCGTTAAACAGGGTAACCAATAAGCTAAAAACAAAGATTAAAGAAGCAAAAGAAAGATCATTTAATGACTATGTCTCTAATCTCTATAGATATGATAACACAATATGGAAACCGATCAAAAATGCAAAAAAACCAAAAACTCACACACCACCTATAAGAAAAGAACCAGGACCCAACCTTCAATGGGCAAGAAGTGATGAAGAAAAGGCACAGTTATTTGCGGAACACTTAACTGAAGTGTTCACTCCTAATAATAACGATCCAGGTAATGAAACAGAAAGAGAAATATCAGAAACACCTCCAAACGTAGCGCCAATCAAAAAGTTTACAATAAAAGAAGTTCAAAAAGAAATTAATTTCCTGAATCCACGAAAAGCTCCAGGCATAGATAAAATCACTCCTAGAATGATCAAAGAGTTGCCTAAAAAAGGAGTAACTCTAATAACATATATATTTAATGCTATCTTAAAACAAAACTATTGGCCAAAATAACTCAAAACTGCAGAAATAATTCTTATCTTAAAACAAGTTAAAGAATCAAACAAAGTTACTTCTTACCGACCCATCAGTATACTGCCAATTACCTCAAAGCTGCTTGAAAGACTCGTGTTACAAAAAATAAACACAGATCCCAACACAGAAGATTGGATTCCATCTCATCAGTTTGGATTCCGGGCTGATCATTCTACTGTGCAACAAATCCACAGACTAAGCCATGAAATACATCAAGCCTTAGAACACTGCACAGCTGTATTCCTAGACGTAAGCCAGGCCTTTGACAAGGTCTGGCACCCAGGCCTATTATACAAAATTAAAAAGTGTCTTCCTATATCATATTTCAAGTTGCTAAGATCCTACCTTAGCGAAAGGTAATTTAGAGTTCGTGTAAACGATGTAGTGAGTAGCAGCTATCCTATAACAGCCGGAGTTTCACAGGGAAGCGTATTGGGTCCTCTAATGTACGTACTGTATACAGCTGATTTACCCACCAACAGAAACACCACTATGGGCACATTCGCAGACGACACAGCCATCCTAGCAAGCCATGAAGATCCAGTGGAGGCATCTAACACACTACAGAACCACCAAGATCAATTACAAGTATTGCTGCACAAATGGAAAATCAATATCAATGAGACTAAATCTGCCCAAGTAAACTTCACACTAAGAAAAGACAACTGCCCCCCAGTACATATAAACAATATACAAATACCAGAGTCATCAACCACAAAATACCTAGGGATGCATTTGGACAAAAGACTCACTTGGAAAGAGCACATTGTTAAGAAACGGAAACAAATAGACTTAAAGATCAAAGAACTATATTGGTTAATCGGTAGGAAATCCAATCTATCATCAGACAACAAACTCCTTGTATACAAAACAATCATTAAACCAATATGGGTCTATGGAATAGAGCTATGGGGTTGCGCAAGCAAATCCAATATATCCATAATGCAGAGAAGCCAATCAAAAATACTAAGAAATAACAAATGCACCCTGGTATGTATCAAACCAGACAATACACGAAGATCTAAAAATACCTTACATTAAGCACGTCATTAAAAAAAAAAGCGGCACACACCACAACAAACTCGAGAATCTTGTAAATGCAGTACTCCACCCATTTACAGAAGCCCACAATAATAGAAGACTCAAAAAGAAATGGCCATCAGACCTGATAGAAGGTTAAAGACGACTTTTCATTGGAGAAGACCTCATCACGTCACTAAGAGCTGAAAGCTCCTTAGCCAACACATTAGCCTATAGAACAATGTGTATTCTGATTGCTAATAAATAAAGGATAAAAAAAAATTATTTATTTAATGTGACAAAGAGTGAGAGAGACATACTCGACTTCTGGCTTCGAACTGTGTCATCTGGTTCACAGATGTGGTCAATGCAATGGTCATTTTTGTTTATTGACCAGTTTAAGAAGTACCTAAATCCTAAGGTAAGCATCAAATAATCGCAATTGAAATATTTACAGCAAGAAAGGGTTGCAATTTATCTGGTTTAATTGAATGTTTATGTGCGTGCATTTGTACAGGTAATGTATAACTTGGTAATTTTTTATTTACGTGACTGTACATTTCTTAGTGTGATCGACATGCTTTTTTATATAAATAAATTTTTTTTAATAAATTCATTGTTTTCTTTTACTATTACTTAAATCGCCCCCCCCCCCCCCCACCTTCAATGCACTCAAGCTACCCCAGGAATGTCTATTGATGGCTAAAAAGTGTTCATTCAAGATGTTCCCTGAATATCGTTGGAACTGTGAAAAAATAGAAACAACGCATATTGTTTTAAAAAAAGAGCGATAAAATTTTTTTTCTCCGCAACTAATTAGCGACAAAAAGGCGGCAAATTATGGACACTTCAGAACTGTGAAAAAATAGAAATTACGAAAGTTGTTTCGTTAACTTCATATGAAGTTAGCGAAAAGCATATTTTTTAAAAAAAAACAGCGACAAATTTTTTTTCTCCGCAACTAATTAGCAACAAAGAGGCGGCAAATTATGGACACTTCAGAACTGTGAAAAATAGAAATTACGGAAGTTGTTTCGCTAACTTCATATGAAGTTAGCGAAACAACGCATATTTTTTTTAAAAAAAAAAGAGCGACAAATTTTTTTTCTCCGCAACTAATTAGCGACAAATAGGCGGCAAATTATGGGATAATCCGTCATCAATTTTTTCGAAGTTGTCTCGCTAACTTCATATGGGTCATGTTCCCCCAATATATAAGGTAAACCCGGGGAAGTGTGATTGTGGGGCAAGTGTGACTAGGGTTTATAAAATATTCTACAATATAGTAATGCTAATGACATCTCATGAGCAGAAACCTAAGTCCATTAAGCAGCGATCTATATAAATATGTAGTTCACCTTATACGGCGAAAATTGAAATTCGACATTTTGTTTGTTAGTAGTACTCTAACACTTGTTGATGAAGTGTGTTGTTGTTGTGGAAATATTTTTTGAGAAGCAGTTAATAAGGGGTAAGTAAATATTTTATGGTTTATAGTGCAGTATTAAAAGTCAGATTATATTGTGCGTTTAAAGAAATTGTGTTATTTCTATTTTTAATGGAATTATGTCTTAGGTCACACTTACCTCCTTCATTTTGTAGAGTGAGGTAAATGTGACCACGTGGACAGGGGTAAATGTGAACTGGTATTTGTTTCGAAATAAAAATAAATACTTAATTATGTCGTTTAATTGCAGATTGAAATATGGTTAGAAATTACAAAAAAAAGTCTGATCGAGCAACCAAATACAGCCAAGATGATTTAAATCACGCAGTAGCAGAGATAAAAAGAGGGGTTTTATCGATATATCGGGCACATAAATTATTTAATATTCCTAAAACCACACTATTTTACCATGTGAGAGGTGCTCGAGGAGTAAAGAGCAAGTCACAAGGTAGGGCCCCAGCGCTTCCACTCGAAGAGGAGACCAGACTGGCTGAGGGTCTAAAGACTATGGAGCGGTGGGGATTTGGAATATCTAGATTAGAAGTATTAGAACTTGTTCGAAAGTTTGTTGTTACAAATGAAATAAAAACGCCATTCAAGAACAACATTCCTGGTGACGAGTGGTTTGCTAGTTTTAAAAAACGCCATAGGCTTAGCGTAAAAAAGCCTCAGGCTGTGGAATATGCGAGAAAAAAGATGACAGATCCATTTTTTGTCCAAGAATATTTTGATATCATTAAAGACACATTAATAAAGCTAAAGTTAGAGGAGAAGCCAGAGCTAATATGGAATATGGATGAAACATCCATTACACACGATCCTAAAAAAACCAAAGTCGTGGGGGCCAGGGGAAAGCCGAGTTCCAGAACCACTTCCGGACCAGGGCGAGAAAACACCACAGTTCTTTCGGCAGTTTCTGCATCAGGAACGAAGGCGCCACCACTAATTGTATTCAAGGGGAAGAATATTTGGGATTCCTGGCTACCTGACAACCAAAATTTGTTTCCAGGAACTGCCTATGCAGCTAGCCCGAATGGATGGATGGAAAGTGATATATTTCATAATTATTTCCAAAAAACGTTCATTCCTGCATTGGGACCAAGCAGACCAGTATTATTGGTATATGACGGTCATAGTACGCATATTAGTATTGCACTTATTGAATTAGCACGTGCAAATGACATCACAATAATCAAACTTCCTCCCCATACAAGTCATATCTTACAGCCTTTAGATTTGGCTGTATTCAAATCTGTAAAAGATATTTGGGACCAAAAACTCGTGACTTGGCAGAGACATAATACTGGCATCAGAATTCCAAAAAAAGAGTTCTCTCAGCTGATTGGTGCCACCTGGAAAAATGTAAACACAGAAATTATCAAAAGCGGATTTAAAAAAGCTGGTATTCATCCGTTCAACCGTCATGTCATACCAGAGGAAAAATACCATCCCGAGAGTTTAAAAAGATTTAAAGAACAACAGGCTTCAAAAAACCAAAGTCTTATAGTTGTAGATGAAAACGTAACTCCTAATATTGACGCAATTACTAGCCAGAATGCACAGTCCATAGATGATGACCAATCCATAGAAAACAAAGCAACTAACATTTTTGGCGCAGTTCCATTGAGTTTTGAGGAGCTATTATTGAGCACTGTAAAACAGACCAACAAAGAAAGCCCATCGGCCACGAAAAGGAAAAGAGTAGCCACAGGTGCAGAAGTCGTTACCTCGGAAGAAGTATTGAATAGACTCGTAGATGAAAATATAGCAAAGGATTTAAAAAAAAAAGAGAAGCAGAAAAGACAAGAAAAAGGAAAGGCAAAACGAAAAATTCAGAAACGTAAAAAGGTAGAGAGTTTTAGCAGTTCCAACTCTGAAGAACAGATGGAGGAACCCTCATATGTGGATTCAGAAGATGATATTGATCCAGAATTGTGGGAGAAAGAAGAGGTAACAGTTGAAGAAGAGGAGCAAGTCGTCGAGGATGAAGCAGAATTAGGGAAGTTTCAAATGGCAGTGGGAAGTTGGGTTGCTGTTGAGTATATGTCTAAAAAACATGTCAAGCATTTTATCGGAAAACTTGAAAGCAGAAATGAAAATGAATGGAAAATTCATTTTTTGCGATACATGCAGAGTAGTAACAACTTTGTTTGGCCTGACATAGAAGACACGGATATGATAGTCGAAGAAGATATTGTAAAAATATTACCGGAACCTATTAGAGACAGAAGGAATCATTTCATTTTCAAATCAAATTTTGAAGGGTTAAACATTTAAATCTTAAAAAGTTTGTAAATTTCTCAATAATAAAGTTACAAAAAATTTTCAAATACAGAAAAGTTTATTTTTTTTTAAATTTCTAAATTATTCACATTTGCCCCAAAAATAAATTAATTTGCCTAAGCTAAAATTCATTGTCACACTTACCCCAAATTACCGGGAAAGTGTGACCCATGGGTATTTAAAAAAAAAAAAATTTGTAACTTCTATAACAGTTGTTCTAAAGATAACCAAATTCAGTAATAGGTAATAAAGTCCTTAAAGACTATAGGTAAAAAATATCAGGACCTAA
This sequence comes from Crepidodera aurea, assembly GCA_949320105.2. Classification (NCBI taxonomy): domain Eukaryota; kingdom Metazoa; phylum Arthropoda; class Insecta; order Coleoptera; family Chrysomelidae; genus Crepidodera; species Crepidodera aurea. The sequence goes on along the minus strand of OX439474.1, from coordinate 59,578,850 downwards.
ACAATTTCCAATACCCTATAAAATACACCATAAAATTCAACTATTTGAAAACTAGGTCACACTTCGACGGGTTTACCTTAGTGAAAATAAAATAAATAAAAAATTAAGATTTGTTAAATAAAGCTTTATCCTTTTTTTAGTTAGTGAATATATCAAACATGTTGGAAACAATTCCATATTACTAGATAAACTTTCCAGAAAAGACTTTCATATTGAGAGCTTTACAAAGGATATTTTCCCACCACATTTATCCAACGTGCAACTCTTGACAGGAATAAGAGATGGAAAACTGCATCAAGGTACCTTCCGTGCATCACGTGATAATTTTCTGGAAGGTTTCATTAATGTAGAAAGTTTTGAAGACCCAGTAAGTAATGTCTCTAATTTTAATATAGTATGTTCCTACATTAAAACCAATTGTTTGGTTGCAAACATTTTCCGTTATCACGGGTATTTTAATCAGTTTACCTAAATCTCACATTTAAATGTCACAGTACCGGACACCGTGGTCTAGTTGGTTAAGGCCTCGGTCTTTATACTAGGCCAGTGTTCGGCTCGAAGGTTCGATCCCTGCGAAACTCAAGTGGAATTAAAAGTCAGATAAGACTTTGGCAAGTGCAAAAAGGTATTTGTGTCATACGCAGTTTCATTCACGCCGGTAAACAGGCCGGATGAGATCGGATATCTCGTGGAACTGATAGGGGTTGGTGGCACATTTACACACTTGTTAGTCGGTAGATCACCTGCATGGCAAAGGCATAGTCCTGGGTTTAAGGTGATTGAGGACCGTGGTTCGGAGCCCACGATAAAGTGTAGGTCCCGTCCAGATTAGCCTTAGTTGCAGAAAGGAGACGTTAAAATTAAGCAAGCAAATGTCACAGTGAACATGAACAGAAAAATTAAAATGTAAAAAATCTTCACATAATAAATGGAGATGTCCTTTAAATTAATTAAATTTAATTTAAAATGAGTGTGGTGTTGTTTTTGGGATTTAGGTCTTGACGAAACGTTGGCTTTCAAAAACAACACCACAGTCATCATTCAAAAGGTCGTAAAAAAGATTTGATAATTTAAAATATCATTTGTTTAGATACTTGTCCAAGGTAGAGATGGTCTCAATAGAGCAGTAGATGGCGATGTAGTAGTTGTAGAATTATTTAGCAAGGAAGACTGGATCTCGCCTAGTGAAATTGTACTTGAAGATGATGGAGTAGCTGAGGAAGGCATTGATGAAATAGAATTAAAAGAAAGAGAATTAAAGAAATCAAAAAAGAAAGAAGAAGAAATTAAACCGACAGGAAAAGTAGTGGGAATCATCAGAAGGAAATGGAGACAATATTGTGGTATTTTACAAGGTGGAATGGATGGTGTTTACCAATTGTTTGTACCGTCTAACAGAAGTATCCCTAAAATTAGGATAGAAACTCGTCAAGCAGATTTTTTAAGAACTCAGAAACTTATTGTTACTATCGATTCTTGGCCTAGACATTCTAGATATCCTCATGTAAGTACACTCATATATTTTACTTTAGATTATTTATTAACATATTAAAAATAATAAAATACATTATAAATACATATTCAAATTAAATAATTTGTTCAATTTATTTTTCTTAAATTAATTTTCAGCTGGCCTATTAATTACTCAATAAGTTTTACTTATTCAAAGAAAAATCAAAATCTCGAAGTCTAGTAACCACAAAGAACCACAAAACAAGACTTCGAGATTTTGATTTTTCTTTGAAAAATTCTGGCCACGTTTGAGATTTTGATAATTTATTGTAGTTTTACTTATGTTTATTTAGCAATACAGTGACGTTACATTTTAAAAAATAATTAATGATTAAAAACAATAAAAACAGTAGTAGTAGGGACAATAACACAAGTATAAAATATAGACGATAAAGTTACATTTTATGGATTGTCTTAGGTCTCATTTATGCACGCGTTTGTTGTCGCTTGTCGCTTTTTTATATGAAACAAGGTCAAGCGTTTCTTGTCGTGAGCCGCTTGCAAATTTGATCAGATGAAAGTGGACATCCACACCACAACGGCAGTGTTAAAATGAATCCGTGTGTTATGTATTTTTTATACAACCATATTATTGAAAAAAGACGTCGAAGACGTTGGGATGGGGCGCATATTATACACTTCATGAAGAATTAAGACTCGACACGGAGAAATTGGGATAATGGAATCCTCTTATTCCATCGGAGAACTTGCTGGTAGGTAGCTGGTATGAATTGAAATCAATGTACTTTAAAACGCCTGTCGCAACGCGACAGGATTTGAGAACGCCGCGACACAGGCAGTGAGCTGCTGATTGACGTCGATGCATAAAAGCACACATTTAACAACATGCTTTTAGAAAACGCCGCGTTTTCTGTCGCCCCGCGACAAGCGACAAAAAACGCGTGCATAAAAGAAATCGCGGTAGACTTTCAAATTTTGTGTGAGCTAGTACAGTTACTGGGTGCACATTTTGAAAATAGTTTCGATTCGACAGGGTGTTCCAAAAACTCGTGGCAGCACAAACTTACATTTTTTAAAATGGAACATACTATATTTTATTCAAGAATCGAAAAGATCTCACCGAGAGCGTTAAAAAAATATAGCATGTTAATATATTATATGGGTGTTTAAAAAAGATGTGGCCAATTATTAGCAAAAATGACCCCATCTTTAACACTCTCTAAAACAGTAAATCGAAATAAATCAACAGGTCTTTGTATTCAAATGTCATTCTCATATCGTTGGCTGTGCTCAGTAATAATCACTTTTCAGACTTCTAAAGCTTAAAGTTTAGAAAAGTCTTACGGAACGCTTATGTCTGTTTGTCCGTCAGTACGAATTAATGACTCAGCTTCCAGAACCGATAGAGACTAACGGACGTCGGATATGAACTCAGGATACCTTGAATGTGTGCACGCCTAAATTTCAGCTTTCTACGATTTTTCAAATTTAATAAATAGTTTTTTGTTTACTTTAGAAGTCTATTGTTCCCGCTCTCTAGTGGGTGCCGTTACTACTTGTTTTATCTGTGGCTTCTTTAATACAGGGTCAAACAGAACTCAAATCAAGCAATATCTCAAAATTTTCAAATGGATCACCCTAGTCTTTTTTCAATTTGTTAGTACAATTAATAAGCTTTCAAACGATATAGAATAGTTAGGGAAAACTGTAAATATTTTATGATAACGGAAAAATCATGTATTTTACGACTTATAGGGTGATCCATTTGAACATTTTGAGATATTGCTTGATTTGAGTTCTGTTTCACCCTGTATTAAAGAAGCCACAGAGAAAAAAGTAATTAATAGTGAGCACAGCCAACGATATGAGAATGACATTTAAATACTAAGACCTGTTGATTTATTTTGTTTTACTGTTTTACAGTCATTTTTGCTAATAATTTGGCCATAACGCCCACTCATTATGCCCTAGGGCATTATGAGCGTATTTATAGCAACCGTATCCAAGGTAAAATAAACAAATAATATACAAGTGAAAAATAAAATTATTTATTGGAATTAAGGGCATCATACCATATATGTTATGATATAATATTATTATTAAGAGGGGCCTTGCCACTGCCGACCTCGTTTTCAGTTGGCAATACTGAATATGCATAAAAATTTGACGATTTTTTGGAGAGTTAATCTCGAGAACGGAATTTTTGTTTGTGGAAATATTTATACCTGTTATAGCTTATACCTTGGAATAGGACATCTCCTTTTTTGAGTCAATTTTAAGGATTAATAAAAAAGATATCAACCATTTAGTGGAGGTGTGTTTTTGACAGTTTTGACAATTTGTGATCACCAATTTTAACGTGAAAAGGAGATGTCCTAAATGAAGGATACAGAATTAATTTCCGAGAATACCAATTCGCAAAACTTTATAATTTTTGAGATTAACTGTCCAGAAAAAAAAAATTATGTAAGTTGCCTATATCCCAGTAAGATTTTCTCTTTCCATAGTTCAGGCGTTTTCCGCCTCACACTTTGAGACAGTGGCGCTTTTTGGTTTTATTTTGAACGATGTATGCAACCAGTTTTACGAATACGAATAAAGAAAGTTTAGATGTTTAGAACTGACATTTTAGGTTATGTTGGCTAATTTATTATTTATTCGTGTTTTGCAATTTTTTTTAATGAGTAAATTAGTATTAACTAAAACCAGTTCTTCAGTTTAAAGTATTTCAATTAATGCCGTATACCTCATGTAGGGCATGTTTCACTTTAAAATTGGTGATCACAAATTGTCAAAAGCACACCTTCCACTAAATGATTAATATGTTTATTATTCTTTAAAATTTGTTGAAAAATGGAGATGTCCTATTCCAAGGTGTAAGCTATAACGGGTAAAAATATTTCCACGAACAAAAATTCCATTCTCGAGAGGCTGTTCAAAAAATCTTCAATTTTTATGCATATTCGAAGGAAGTCGTCAGTGTTAAAAATTAGTGATTAGTAATATGGAGAATGTGCAATTCAACATAACAGTTTTTTGTGATTTTTATTCGTGCATTCAAAATAGTGCCTGCATAGTTGGGAATCACAGACATTTGCAGAAATTAATATTTACAGTATGTCTCACATATTAACCCGTCCATGGGACTCTTGATGTAGGTTTGTTACACATTTTATTTGCTATTATGTCTTTTGTCCATTGCTAAAAAGCAATAACTGTAATTAGGTACTTTTAAATAAAGAAATAATTATTAATTATTCAATTTATTTTCTTACAAAAATGATTTTATAATATTTAATGATTTACAATAAAGTTAACTAAAGAAATGAGTTTACGATTAATACATGCAAGTATATTAGAACTAAGAATCTGAAATAAATTTATGATTAATAAATGCAAGTACTAGCACTTATTTATTTATTTATCGTATCACTGCATATGGTTGGATGGTTGGATTAAATGTCGCGTCAGGCATCATGTGCTTTAGCCGGGAGATCAAAAGATTGTCCGGCTGCCAAGTTTGTTAGCTCTTTAGCGTTACCCAGGGTGCACCACGTGGAGGCGAGCTAACTTTACACCCCTGAATCTGAAATAAATTTATGATTAATAAATGCAAGTACTAGAAATAAGAATCTGAAATAAATTTATGATTAATAAATGCAAGTACTCGAACTGAAAATCTGAAATAAATTTATGATTAATAAATGCAAGTACTAGAACTAAGAATCTGAAATAAATTTATGATTAATAAATGCAAGTAGTCGAACTGAAAATCTGAAATAAATTTATGATTAATAAATGCAAGTACTCGAACTGAAAATCTGAAATAAATTTATGATTAATAAATGCAAGTACTAGAACTAAGAATCTGAAATAAATTTATGATTAATAAATGCAAGTAGTCGAACTGAAAATCTGAAATAAATTTACTTACTAATGGTCACAATTACTATTAATATTTAATGGGCTTCAACTTCCAATTTTATAGACTGCATTCTAAAATAAAAGAATAAAAAAAAAACTAATTTCTATTTGAATGTACTTACTTAGGTATGTAAGGGTCACAATTACTACTAATATTTAATGGGCTTCAACTTCAATTTTATAGACTGCATTCTAAAAGATAAAAGAATAAAAAAACTATTTTCTATTTGAATGTACTTACTTAGGTATGTAAGGGTCACAATTATTATTAATATTTAATGGGCTTCAACTTCAATTTTATAGACTGCATTCTAAAAGATAAAAGAATAAAAAAACTATTTTCTATTTGAATGTACTTACTTAGGTATGTAAGGGTCACAATTACTATTAATATTTAATGGGATTGTTATTATTTATATTTCAATGAGCTTTTCAAACATTAATTTTGGATACTGCACTCTGAAAGATAAAAAAAATTAAATATTCTGCAATTTTTTCATTCGGGTAGAGACTTACTTAGATTTGTAAAGGTCACAATTGCTATTATTTATATTTCTTAAATCTGTTCTCAGAAGATGTACATTGGGTTTTTTTTGTTTGGCATGTTCATAGATGGAAGTGTTTGCTCTTTTTGTTAAGAGTTTGAATTTCTTTAATGTCAACATCTTTCTTCTTCCAATTTGATTCTTGTATCTTTTTTAATTTCTCTAAGTCGTTTTCCGTAATTTTTCAGGGCATGGTTTGTGCATTCAATTTTTCTTACATCATTTCCATAACTAACTTTTTCAATAATATTTTTGTATACACTAGAATCGCCATCTGCTATAAATTTCAAGTATTTTACACCATGTATCTCTTGGCTAGAGTTAAATCCTTCGACAACCATGTCAGATTCCATGGCAGGAGCCGATTGATCCCAATTTTTGTAGCAATTGTGGTTTTTAGCAACAATATTGTGCTTAGCAGCTCTAGCGCAGATAGCACAAAATTTATTTCTAATTGCAATAAATAATACGTGGCCAGTATTTTTTCCTATTATTGCAACCATGCCAGATAGTGAATTGAAGTTTGTACCATATGACCGTTTACTCCATGATCCATCAACATGAATCGTTATCCAAGGAGTACCATCCATACAAAACTGCTTCTTTTGAATTGCAATCTCTTTTTCGGTTTCTCCAGCTCTTTTCATTGACCTGAGAAGAGAAGATTCCCATTCCTAAAATATGTATCATTTCATAAATATTTGTTAATTCTGTAAGTTACAACTATTTACCTGTCCTAATTCATTTTCAATCTTATAGAACATGTTCGAACTCATGGTGGGTATATCCATGGATGAAAGCAGTTCACTAGTATGTGAATATGTGCTTCCAGATGCAATAGTTCCCCACACTGCACCAATATTAGCAACGGATTTTATTTTATTTGGATTTTCAGTTTCATATTGATATTCTCTTTCACAGACAGAACATTTGTATACTATTGTACTAGTCAACCCCTTGCCCTTTCGGCGTTCTTCTTTAACACTTAGTTTTCCGAGAGTACATATTTTGGAATGATCGTATTGTAGATTAGTAGCCCAATCCAGTACATACCCAAGTTCTACAATTCTCATACCTGTTATCGGGTTCTCAGGTTTCGGTACTCTCTCATATTCTAGCTCATGTTTGATATTATACAGGGTGTATCATAAGGAATGGTCAATATTTTAATCATAGGTTAAGGACCTCGAAATATTAATATTTTACTAAATAACTCTGGGTCAAATGTTATCTACTACTAAGATACAGGGTGTTGAAGATAAAATGTATTTTTCGTTTTTTTGCAATAATTTCTTTATTATTTAATATATTGACTTGAAATTTGGTATGGTTATATTTTTAAGAAATTATTGCAAAAAACGAAAAATACATTTTATCTTCAACACCCTGTATCCAGGCCAGGATTCAGAGCCGTGATTTGGGGGGGGGGACCTTCCGGGGGGTCCAGAAAATTTTTGAAATAATGTATTTATTACCTTTTAGTTATTTATTTGTATATGTGATTTTTTGCGTTTGACGGGGCGGTCGCCCCCATCGCCCCCCTTGTATCCGGGCCTGCCTGTATCTTAGTAGTAGATAACATTTGAGTTATTTAGTAAAATATTAATATTTCGAGGTCCTGAACCAATTATTAAAATATTGACCATTCCTTATGATACACCATGTAGATAGCTAGCTGGCCAAGAATTTTCATTATGGTTTATAAGTCTAAAGATAGATATAATGTATCCATGCATTAAAAATATTAATTCACCTAATTAGAATGCCTTGGTCAATACTATCAACAAAACGGACACAAGAATTTCCTTGTTGTTATCTAGTTAAATTCTTGGTATGTAAAAACTCTATTTATGCAAATATTCTAATATTTCTTACCTATCATATTCATCTGAAGAAATTATTCCAGGTTCTGAATTATTATATGATTTTAAATTTATTTCTTCTTGGCTCAGGAAATCCTCTTCTAAATTTTCTTGTGTGAAATCCTCTTCAATATCTTCTGTATTTCCTTCTCGTGGAAAGTCATTGAGTTGGATGACCTCTTCTAAAATATCCTCTTGCAGAAAACTCTCCTCTTGATTGTCGGCTTCTTTCTTTCTTTCTGTAATTCTTTCTTGTGGGAGTCCCTCTTTTTGGATGTTCTCTTCTGGGACACTTTCTTCATTAAACCTAAGAAAATGTACATAATCAAAAAATTGAAATAAAAAGCTTAATAACTTATAAAAAATATGGCTAAAATATAACTTTAGAAAACTTACGATTCTTCTAATATTTCTGTGGAAATGTCCCTGTTTTCTCTATTTCCCCAATTCAATCGCGCTGCTGCAGTGCGTTTGTTCTTCTTTCTAGTTTTACGCGAACTTCGAGGCATCTTTGGATAATAACCTACCCTATATAAAAAATAATAAAAAAAAAATTGTCTTTTTTCACAAAAATGAAAATGGTGTCCTTTTTCACCGAGGAGGGTAAACAATCAGAATCTAAAACCTAAAACCTAAAAATACTGTTGTGTCCGTTTCACACCACTTTTGTACCGTAATAATATAGCTCTAATGGAGATAAAAGCAAAAATTCAATATGCGTTAGCGTGACCTGCTCAATCAGAGACCAACCAAATCACGACTAATAACTAAATTGTAAAATCACGTCACAAAACGGATGGAAAAACCGCCAAAATCACAAAACATTAGTTGCAAACATTTTCAAAGAATCCCCGCTCGAAGACACAATAAGAACTGCTGCCGCTCTTTGTCTAATCATTAAAATTAGTAGTGTTATCTTATTTTATTTCAGAATTAGAGAGCGGACAGAGCGAAAACAAAGACAAACATGCAAAAAACTAACAACTGAAATGAAAAAACACACCAATGTTGCCGTAATGCCCGCACCTCTAAATTATCAATGACTAAAAAGCTTTTTTAAAATAAATGTACATATTATATTTTCCATTTAAAATATTTTGGAATGTAATATAAAAACGCTTTTCATATAAATTCATATCGTATATTGATAATAAAGAAATATCTAGGTAGGTATTTTCGACACTGTTCTGATGCTGCGGTAAATAAATAAAGCATAAAGTTTAGTATGGATACTAAATACGCGTCACTGGTTTTTTGGGTAAAATTTTAAAGTAGGTTTATTGTTGTATATTATTCTTATATGAAAAATCACACTGAATACAATGGTGACATTAAAAAATTTATGTTAAAAGCGATCGTTTGTGAGCATTTTAATTTTTCAACCCTATTTTTTGGACTTTTTAACGAAAATGGTGACACGGACAAAAAAAATTTCAAGGGATGAAACATGAACAATTTATCATAACCCATGGTTTAAGACTTGCAACGATTTTTTATCTGTAACCGTTCAATTGTTATATACAAATTAATGCTCCAACATTAACAATTTTTTTTTATAAAAGGACTTGCAGATAATTTATTGTGGTTACAATGTTGCATTTTGTTCATAGAACGCAGTTTTTTGTGTCGATAACTCATGTATTCTGCAATTGTTTAAACAAATAGATATTGATAAAAACATTTTGCGTTTGGGGCCGCCAATTATTTATTAATTCATTTTTTAAAAAAATTCTTGCTTCACCTTAAAGATTATACATTTATATAATTCTCAATTTTCGTATGAATCCATTGATGTTTAAATATTTTTTTTATGTTAGAAATATTATTTTCCGAGCTCCATTCCTATCTGATGTATTGAATGAGATTAGTCGCGTGGCAGCGCTATTCATATTAAAATAAACTGATTTATACGAAAATAATTGAAAATTAATTAAATTAATAAAATATAAACTCTATTTTGATGCTAGAAAAAAAATAGTAAACAAAAAAAATAAAAATAAAAAATAAAATTTCTGTCGATGCTGAAGCAGGTATCGAACTCATGACAAATAAAGAAAATTTATTCTCTCAGATTCCTTAGATATCCCAAATAATATATTATATTTTAATACTAGCAGCGCCACCTAGGATACAGGAGATTCACTGAAGTCTTAAGATATCTATCTCTCTTCATTATTGCAGAAAGACAGTGATAAAAGATAAAGATAAAAATGGGGATTTTTGGTGTTTGTAGTTTGGCATACCTGTCGCGATGCCCCTCTTAAGTTTAAAAAAACCTAAAAAAGAAACATTTTTTTGTTTTTAAAATTTCATTGTTTACTTGCCTTCGTATTTCTACCTACTAACCACTACAGTTAATCATAGAATTACTAGTTAGTTGCTACATATGGAAGTTAATCCAAAAGTTAATAAATATCACATACGTGTTGTATTTGAAATGATAAAAATAAGTAGATAATAATGAATAAATAACATAGCTCACAGCAACTATATAATATGTTTTAAATTGTAAGGTAAACATTTTCCATTTAAATTATTTTCAGGGTCATTTTGTTAGAGCGTTAGGTAAAATAGGTGATCAAAACACTGAAAACGAAGTGGTTTTATTAGAACATGATGTTCCACATAGTCAATTTTCGGAAGAAGTACTAGCATGTTTACCTAAATTACCATGGATTATAACAGAAGAGGTGAGCAAAAATTGTTATATACAAACTAGAGGTGGTTCCAAAATTATTATTTTTGTAGGATGAACAAAAAAGAGTTGATCTCCGCCATATAGACATTTGTTCTGTAGATCCCCCAGGTTGTACAGATATTGATGATGCTTTACATTGTAGACCTATAGACAATGACAGGTTGGAAGTCGGTGTACACATTGCTGATGTCTCTCACTTTATAAGACCTGGTTCTGCTTTAGATCTAGAAGCAGCTTCTAGAGCAACAACTGTTTATTTAGTAAATAAACGAATTGACATGGTAAGAAAATCTGCATTAGAAACATATAAAATCTATTCTGATTAATTTTCAGTTCCTGCATAACGTTTTTAATACATGATAGTAAATATTTTATTAATATCATTTTCAGGTACCAGAACTTCTTAGTTCAAATCTTTGTTCTTTAAGAGGTGGGGAGGAACGATTTGCATTCTCGTGTATTTGGGAAATGGATAAAGATGCAAATATTTTGAATACGCGATTTCATAAAAGTATTATCAAATCCAAATTGGCTTTAACTTACGAAGAAGCTCAATTAATTATTAATGATAATAATAAAAATGATAGCGTTGCAATTTCTTTACGAGGTTTAAATATGCTAGCTAAAATTCTGAAAAAAAGGCGGCTAGAAAATGGGTGAGATTTGTTCATAATTATTGTTGCGGTAAACCATTTTTATTATTTAGATAATTTTACAAATTATAATTCTTCTAAAATTTTTAGAGCCCTAGTTTTGGCCTCTCCAGAAGTAAAAATTCACATGGACTCGGAAACCATGGAACCGTTGGACGTTGAAGTAAAAAAACTATTTGAAACGAATTCCATGGTAGAAGAATTTATGTTGTTGGCTAATATAAGCGTAGCTGAAAAAATACTGGAAGAATTTCCTGAGTGTGCAATGCTTAGAAGGCATCCTACTCCTCCAAGTACTAATTTTGACCCATTAATTAAAGCTGGAAGACATCTTGTGAGTAATTTTAATGTTATAAATTACCAATATATACCGGGTGATTCAGATAAGTGTTCGCGGCCCTGTAACTTTTTTATTTCAACGAACATCTGTTATAAACCTTATACATTTGTTGATTGGTTTACTGTAAGGAACTAAACAAACTAAAATATTTTGGTGTGGTATATTTTTTGTTTTAAATTAAGATAAATGGTTGTGTTGTTAATACTACCCTGTAATATTATACTATTTTATTCACAATCAGAATTACATAATCTAAAATTAATTAAAATTTAGTAATAAACAAAATATTTGTTACAATTTTTATGTCATCAAATTTAGTCTAAATTTAATCTCCGTTAATTCGAAAAGATAAAACTACTAAAAAAATTATTTGCTAGTTTTCAAAGACTACTTAGTTGATAGAAATTATTCCAAATTCAATTATTATTTTCCCAAATAGTGACAGAATACCTGAACAGAGTATTTCCACATTGTTGGGTTGGGAACAATAGCCCATATGTTAAATGGCCTGCCAGGTCGCCAGATCTGACCCCAGTCGACTTTTTTCTTTGGCCTTATCTTAAAGAACATACCATTAGAAAATATAGAAGATCTTAAAAACAGAATTCGACTCAAGTGTTAGAGATTAAACAGAGATTCCCTTTTGAGGATATGTACCCAAATTGTTCGACAAAGCTTTGTTTCGAAAACAACGGGCGTCATTTTGAACACTTAATAATTTAGATAATATTCAAGAAATGGTTCTTTCTATATGCCTTAGAGTATTTATTTTATATGAAATTTTAAGTTATTTTTTTAACACAGATTTCTATTTGTTTACATATGGTTGTATTCAGAACAATAATTCCTTAATATAATTTACAAAAAAAGTGTAGCATTTCATTTGAAAAAAAAGTTGCTTGACCTAAGTCACATTACAAAAAAATTTAGTTTGTTATTCAGTTCCTCACAGTAAACCAATCAAAAAATATGTTTAATTTTAAATCATAAAATTAAACATAACATTCAAAATGTTCAATCGTATCAAACCGGCAACACGGCGCGATTGTGAAACAACCAAATATTTAAAATCATATCGGACCTTACTATCAAACCGGCAACGCTGCGAATCAAGCAGGTGTCCGGGCGTTTTAAAACGTTTAAATACGATAACATAAATTTCAATTTTGTCTCCAGCGCGTGGAAGTGAAACGGCAATAGAGACAGATACCAGAAGTATATCTATAACCATCATTTTTTCACATTCTTGCACGTCCACTCGGTTTATCCAAAAATCGACTCGCCCGCCAAGCAACAATTGTTCGAGAAGATTCGGACGGGGCGGGACAGCGAGACTTGATGAAATTTATGCTCAGTACAACTTTTGCCGCTATCACGCAAAGTTGGCTCCGTCAAACAACACGACGTAAATCTTCGTAAAATCATAAGTAATCTTGACCGCGTATCAAGTCAGATTACTTGAACGTAAATTCAATATTTTCTTAACGATGTGGTTCATTTATGTTAACCCTTACACTAGTTACTAAATTAAACATGTGATTTAGTGTTATTTTTGTGCGTTGTTTTTCATTAATAGTTTAATAAAACGTTAAACACAAGGTGCTTGTTTTTTTGAAGTTCTGCAGATAGCAAAAAACAACAAATCTACAGTCCACTGAAAAATTACAGACATTTGTTTAAAAAAGCGGCGGTGCTAAACATCGGCCGACTTGGTATATAAAAGCAAAAGCAGTTCTCAAAACCAGAGTCCTGAACAAAATGTGTAAGGTTTATAACAGTTTTTCGTTGAAATAAAAAAGTTATAGGACCGCGAACACTATCTGAATCACCCGGTATATATACGAGAAAATAATAACACATCTGCAAAATTTAGATTATAAATTTTCGTTTTTGTGTATGATTATGGCAATTTATATATAATTTGTTAAGCTAAAGTCAAAAATAACTTTAATTTTTTCATAAGACGTTAAAATTTCCAAAAATGAGAAACTTTTTTTTGTAATGGCGCCGTATTTTTTTAACTGCAAGAATTTATTTATATGTTAATAAATTAATTAAATGATATAAGTACAGTTTGTAAAATTTGGGTTACTTGTGTTAATTAATTGTTTCAACGTTTTGCACATAATTAAAAAAAGGTACGAAAAGTAATTTTTAATGGACAGTGAGTTTTTTAAACATGGATCTTTTCAAAAATAGTTTTAATGTAATTGGCACCTAAAAATCTTATATTACTTTTGGAACAGGAATTGTAGGTCTGTAATAATTGAGGGGGCTCTAACTGCAAATTCATAATTTCTATTTTTTATATAGAGAAATATATCCATAAAACTAATTATTTAATACCTTAGTTGTTGTCTAAAAGATAATTTGTTTGTTTGTTATTATATAATGTTAGACGTTTAAATCACTTAATTTTATTGATTTAGAGTTTTTCACGACTTCCCTAAAATTTGATGAAATAGTTGCAGTTACAGCCCCCCTGTCGATAATTATAGTTCTGGTAAACGCTTTAGTCCAGCCATCAAAAAAGTCTTTATCGGGTGTTCTACCTTAATATATAGCTCGGAAGCCACATATTGGGAAGTATAAATTAAAATAATAAAAACATGTACAATCGCTAAGTTGTAATCCACTAATGGCTCGGCTACCCGACCAAATCATGGTTTAACTTTTCTTTGCGTCCTATTTGCTATTACCTAAAGATTGAGTAAGCCACATTGTCTAATCACAGCGCTTCGTTTGAATATCCAACCAAGGAAAAGGATGCCGCGTACGTTTAAAGGGTGAGGTTTTTTGGCATCAAAGGTGCCGCGTTTTAAAGCTGTTAATTGAGGATACTATATGCATTACCCGAACTATACCAGAGCATTTGTGTAATATTTATAAATATAAGTTTACTTGATGACGACTATTGTTTTTGCAGGGATTTGAAATGAACATTGATTCAGGTAAAAATTTGGCTAAATCTCTCGATGAAGCTGTTAAACCAGAAAATCCTTATCTAAACACCATGCTAAGGATACTAGCTACTCGATGTATGATGCAAGCCGTTTACTTTGCTAGTGGTACTTTACAGAAAGAAGAATTCTTCCATTATGGTCTTGCTGTGCCTCTTTACACACATTTTACGTCACCTATTAGGAGATATGCTGATATTATTGTACACAGGTAATACTGCAGAAAGCACACAAAATTCTCCTACTCTTCCTTCGCCTTCTAAATTCATCAGAAAAACTGCCAAAAGTTGACTGTGTTGCAGTTAACTCATACATGAAGCGTTGAGAAAAAGTATTGATATCTACCATGTCTTTCAAGTTGTTTATGATAGCATACACATTCGGACAAAAAATCATTGTGGTATTACGATTTAGCGAGAGCATAAAGGAAAGCTTGTTAAATGTTGAGACAGCCTTACAATTTCTCTTCACTTATCGCAAAGAAGGGGATATCGACCTATCGCGTCATTGCGTTGTCGGTTTTCCGTTCTCCTTCCTTCGTTCGCTCATCGTTCGTTGCCGCTTGCGTGACTCCGTCACTTCAATAGCTAAGTGGGGTCAACAGAGGGGAGTACAGCACTGCGTCTTTCTCGGCTATATGACCTTATATTATTATTGCTTTCCTTTTTACTCTTGTAAATTTCGGCCTATACCAAAGAAATATTTTGTCCGAATGTGTATATGATAAATTAAGCATGGAAGTTAATTTTTTGACAACTTCACAAAGCAACGTATTTTCAACTTGAGTGTTTGGAATTTGCTTTATTGGATTCGAAAGCCTAACTGAAGAAGCCGGCAAAAACCGGTCTTAGAGTGTCGAATTAAATTCCTAACTCGTTTGCTTAGATTCTCTTTTTTTTAGATAACTTCAAGCTAATTTATAAAAATTTGGTGCATTTTCCAGTTAAAAATATACTGATTCGTAAATAGTCCCGTTTTTATGCTGCTGCAACCTGTCAGACCTGTAGTAATTGTTTTAATTTATCGATAAAAGTTTCTTCCTCTAGCTTCATTAATCTCTTCTCAAACATTGATCCACTTATGTTGTCTGAACTGTTTGTCAGATTTTTGTAGATGCATTCTGAATAGTCTTCGCTTTTACTTGTAGAAGTTAAATTTTTTGTTTGTTTTAGCTTTAACATTTTGTTTTTTCTGTTGCGTTGATTTTTAAAGAATTTCCTATACAGTACTCATGTATTCTTTATAGAGCACTATAGATTATATTGAAACAGACAGAAATATTTCACTGACTATACTTTGGGTCAATCCATACCAAGTGGTCCAAAAAAAAATAATTGGTTGATTCACCATCTCAGAAAAAATTAATATTTGGTAGCTAGATTCCCTTATGTTTTGGGGGTTCAAAAATATTTTTTCAAAATTTTTACTTTATAAAAAGTAACTATATTGTGTAGTGTAACGGCAAAAAAAATATTAAGGCTGAGAAGTTATTCCTTCTTTGAAAAATTACAATAATTTTGAGCTGTAAAAAATATATGAATAAATACATATAATTAGGTAATTATGGTAGGACGATCCATTGCTGTACAATTTAAAAAATGCCTGCAAACGCGAAAAATAGCGTGGGGCCTAAAACAAATATGATCGCCATTTCTAAATGGTACACAATAAAAATTTTGAACAAATTTTTTTGAACCCCCAAAACATATTGGAATCTACATACCAAATATTATTTTTTTCTGAGATGGTCAAGCAACTACTGCTGAACCACTTGATATGGATTGACCACTTTGTAATTTTCTGGACTGGATAAAAATACTTTTTACAATTATTATATTTATAATTAAATTAACGAAAAGCAATGTCGTCCCAAATCCTCTATCAATTACAGTTCAATACTAATAAATCTTTTATGAAATAAAACTTCTCAAAGTCGGTACCATAAACATATATAATAATAAAAGTTATTTTATTACAATTGCGTCGCGTCCAAATCGCAACATCTACTCCTGGGACAAAAGCCCCACAGGCGTTGAATTGCAACGATTCAGAAGCGAGTTGGATGGTTGTTTAGCCAAACCAACACTTTGATTTTGTTATCCAGAAGTGGGTGCCATGTCTCCGGGGTAGCGTATCCGCCTCGCAACGAGACGACCCGGGTTCGATTCCCGGTCAAGTCAAGTGGTTCATAATATCGGCAACTCACCGTGCCTCGGAGAGTACGCATAAACCGCCGGTCCTGGCTATATAACTGTAGTCATTAAGCCATGCAGAAAGCGGTAGTCGCGGCCTGAAAATTTTTGCATCAGGCAGACTGAACCGTCACACGAACTTTACTTTTTTTTTGTTATCCAAGAAGCTTAGAGATGCGATGTCGAGTTTGTCTACTTCTCACTGATGAGGCACAAAAATGCCGAAACCGGTCTGGGAAGTGTTGGTTTGGCTAAACAACCATCCAACTCGCGTCTGAATCGTTGTAATTCAACGCCTGTGGGGGCGCAATTGTTGTAATATAATAATTTTTATTATTATGTAGTTTTATGGTACTGACTTTGAGAAGTTTTATTTCATAAAAGCTTTTCGGCCATATTTGAGAAAATGGATAATTTAGTTTAATTTTAACTAATGTATCTGCTGAAAAAAAAATATGGGTCTTCCCGAATAATTAGTAATTTTATCTTTATAGATTATTGGCCGTATCTTGCGGTTCCGATTGCACGTATCCCGATTTACTGGAGAAACAGAAAAGTACTGAATTATGCCAAAATTTAAATTACAGAAATCGAATGGCTCAATATGCTGGAAGAGCGTCTGTAGCCTTCAATACTCATGTAAGTACAATAAATTTAATTTTCATTTGTATTGAGCAATTGTAATTTTTTTTCTCCAGGAAAAATTATGCTATTAGTGAAGTACCGTTAGTCGTAAAAAGTGAAAAACGAGAGTGGCAGTGGATCGATTTTGATGGGGTTTTTTGCATTGTATTTCTAAAATCTAATACTAAAATGTCTATATATTATAATTTGCCGATCTTTGTTTATTTAATAGTTTATTGCGAAATTCCGAAAATGAAAAAAAATTTCCAATTTTTTTTTATTTCAAATTTTTCCTAAAAGTGAGGAAAAAAAGAAAAAAACTTGCGGAATAAATTATCATTTTTTAATGAATTAATGTTAAATACAATTTTTCATTAAAATAAACCCCTCCCGAGTTATAGGGCGTAGAAAATTATGATTTTTTAATTCATTAAAAAAATGTATTTTTTGTCCGTAACTTTTTTTTGGCTGATAATATCGAGATAAACCATTTTAAAGGTTAGGGTATCGCCGAAATGTCATGTTATGACAAACTTTTTTCAATATTTGACCCGAAAAAATGACATTAATGGTTATAAATGCAATTGTATGCAATTTCAAACGGACATATCTCGTTGCAGACAAAAGATTAAAAAAAGTCTTTTTTCAAAAATCAATACTTTTCATGTCTCATAAAAAACAAAAATGTAGCTCAACTTTAACCAAAACTTCAAAAATAATTATCCCATAGGACTAAAAATTACTGAACAATTGTAGAAACATATGTTACGTCCATGGGCGCCATTACAAAAAATGTCAGGGGGGGGGGGGCACATTTTTTCAAATCAAAGTATTGCATTAAATTGAAATGAAGATTCTGTTTGTAGCGAGTCACTTTGGTCTCGACGGCCGACGTAGTTCAGTAAATTAACACTAGAAAACCCCCAAACCTGGGCATCAAGTCTATCCGTCAATTTTTTTTAATTTGCAGGCATTCATAGGTACATTTACCTCCGAAAATCTCAGCTACGTGGAATTTGTGTAAGGGTGGGAAAATGGCTCTAGAGTTCCCCAAAAACAGTTTGTCGACGATATCTGCCGAAATATGACCCTTAGAGCATTTTTGTTTAGATAAAAAAATGAAGAGCATTTCATTACCTACAAAAGTTTTCTCTATGATTTTTTTCGCTACACTAATATTTTTTTGCAAAAACGGCGTTTCAAAAATTTGCAATTTTTTTTGTGGTGATAACGAAAAATTTTAATATCCACCCAAAACTTGAATATCATCCCGTTTTTGTCTGAAGAATAATAACCAACTTTTTTTCACTTTTTGCACTTGATTAATAAATTTACTGTAAAAAAATCCAATTTGAGAAAGTTTGAAGGCACAGTTTTTTCTCGTGCACTTAATAAAATACTTGATATATATTGATGAAAAGGTCAGAATAATACATTAAGCAACGCATTTCATATGGCATTCTGTTATGACACGAGTCCAAGTTTAAAAAACGAAACGAGTTTTTTAAAGGACGAGTGTCATAACAGCCATATGAAATAAGTTGCTTATAATACTTTTTATATTTTGCCATTTTATTAATTTTTTAATAAATTTATACTTTGCATATTATAGAGAAGTTTGCTTTAAAAAAAATGAGTTGGTAGCACTGTTGTAGAATTTTTAAAATTTGACAGATTTGAGATTTAATTTCAATAGACAAATGTCAATTCATGTCATTTGTTGATTCATATCACCAACCGTATAAAACAAAAAGTTGCGTACTCTAATGAAACATTATAGTTCTCAAATGCGTATCATAATGTGAAATATTATAGATGCAAAATATAAAAAGTGATTTTTTGACACCAAAAAAATTTTAGCACCAAAAGAAAATAATCCTCAAAAAAAATGTCGATTTTTCATAGGGCTGAGAATTTTCTCAATTTTCCGGAAATCCAAATAAACATGAAAAAAAAAAGAAAAATGCCATCGACAAGGGGACAAACTAAGCTTTCTAATGATGTGCGTTAAAAACCCGATATGGTCCTCGATTATCGATAGACCCGAGCATTTTCGAAAACTCCGGAAATCCAAAAAAACGCCCTAAAAAACATGTTGTTTATGAAAATTCACAAAAATAATTTATTGAATCTTTCTAAATATATTTAACACCTTGCAAAGCCCCATTATCCAAAAGAATTCGGTGAAATTAGTCTTAAAAAAAATATGAATAAATTTATAGGAGGGTCAAAATATCGAGCAAAACCAAACTTTGACCCGGTTTTTCAATAATTCAGAGAAATAGATAAAAGGAAAAAGTAACATGATATTATAGCTACAGGTTCCTTCTTTCATCTAAACTTTGAATCATGAAAAAATATTAGTTTTTACGCGATTTATTGAAAAATTTGTGATCCGCTTGGGAGTGTCATTCCTTTAGAGCACGCTCTATAAATGCAGGGCAGGAGCTAAAAATGGGGGTGCGTTTTGCCCTTATGTAACGGCGCCCTTGGTTACGTCTTTCTACAAAAGAATTTTTTTTCAAATACCACAATCTAGATGGGGCTAAATAAATGGCTTAAAAAAAATTTATTTTGCCCATAACTTTTTTCTGCTTATATTAAACGGTTCTGGATGGTCTTAAAATGTTCCCAATGTTGTTCTCTCATTAGGATCTTATATACATTTTTTTTTGTGGAAGTCATATTTTTCCAGATATTTATGCTAGAACGATCCAGTTACTTTAAACACCCATTTTTGAATTGCCATATCTTATTAATCATAGAAAAATAAAAAAATTAGTTCATATCAATTTTTACGTAATACTAACAGATTAACAAAGAACAAAAATAGCTTTATCTTTTCAGGGCACAACAAACAATAATTTTGAAAATTGAAAATAAAATAATTGTTTAATCATTACTCAATTTGTGTAGTACATTTAATTTAATTTTAATTTTGTTTTTTCTTAGTTGTTCTTCAAAGGAAAGTTGCAGGATGAGGAAGGATACATTCTTTACGTTAGAAAAAATGCTTTGCAAATCCTAATTCCAAAGTATGGTTTGGAATGTACTTTATTCTTGGCGAAAAAAGGAGAAAGTTCAAACATTTTTGAATACAATGAAGAGGTAAAATTTTATAAATCTAATATAGTAAATTATTTATTATTTAAGGCCTATTATATCATGGCTTATTGAGTCGTTAACAAAAAGTAGGACGTTTTTGGAAGAATTGATTTACCGTTTATTTTTTTAGGATCAATGTCAAAAAGCAGGAAGTATCGTTTTTCATGCTTTCGATCCAGTTAAAGTAAGATTAAGTTTGGATACCAATAACATCCAGCATGAAAAGTTTGCTTTACAACTGGTGTATCCCTTCATTGAAGGATTTAGTGTAGCACCACTTAATGAGTCAATGGATACACAAAATAATGTGGGTAGTGATAAAAAGAGGAAATCTAGAGATGATTCGCAGAAGAAAAGTAAAAGAAAAACTTAAACCTTATTTAGTCATAAGATAAATTGATTTTATATGAAAAACTTTAATAAAACTATTTTTTTCTTCGATAATCTGGACTTTATTTGCATATTTATTTGATTTGGGCCCTGGTTTTTTTAATGCAGTGTTGGTATAAAGCGCAACTGTCGATTATAATAAGTACATAGCCAATAAGTAATAATAATAATAATAATATACGCCCTGCAATTCACTCCCTTACGAGTGAACCCCAGAAGCTCTGCAGCTTGTGCGGGGGAGGGACGGCTATTATTATTATTATTTGCCGTGGCGCTCTGGGGCGACTTACTGATGCTTGATGGCGCATTTGCTTTGCAGTTGTGGGAAAACCCAGAAAAACCACACAACACCATCACCGACAACGATGGACTCCTCTAGGATTTTTAAATCTTTGCAGCGTAAACTAACATCAAAGTAATTAATGTTAAATACGCTACAAATCATGCCCAGAAGTAGGCAATGAAAATTTTTATTTAAAAATCTCATTGTATAGACCCGGGCACGAACCAGAGCACGGACAGACCTATTAATGGTACATATTGAAATGTAACCGTCTTTGCCAACTGAGCCACCGACGCCGATGTTAAAACATAATACATAAATTATTTCAGTATAACATCTTTTTTCAAATAGATATCTGATTATATTTTAAAGAATCTGATATAAATTTTTGTTAATCCGGATCTGGATTTTAGCTGTAGTTCTTATATTGTACGATTGGGCCATTTAAATAATCTACGTATACCAAATATGAAAGAAATCTACAGGGTTTCCAAAGTTATGGCTTATGAAAATGACAATAAGTATTGCATTAATTGAATTTTAACTTTAAAAGTTTAGTAATATGTATATCTCAGTGTTTTCCATTCTTTTCGAATGTCTGATCCAATTTAAAAACCAGTTGAGAATGCTCTTCTAGCATTGCCATAGACCGAACAAATTGTAATGACATTATTAATAAAATTTTAAATTGACAGTTACCATTCTAATCAACACAGCCAACAGCCACAATCTACTCACTTTTACCAAAATAATCATTCACTATGCCTCTACTTTAAATTCAATGCCATTTTAAACTTCAAAATGTTCATATTTTGGACCCCATTTTGAAGGTGTTCCCAAAGTGGTACAGAGGGACACATCAAACCCTAAGCTTTTTGATGCTCTATCAAAATCTGAAGTCAGAATTTTAAAATTCACAAAAACAAAGAGTCAACACACACAGATCGGATTCAGATACCGAACAATTTGTTCGGTGAAATTCTAATGTACATCGTGTTGGTTTGGGGATTTTCAAATTTTACAAATTTTTCTTAATCCGTATCTGGATTTTAACTGTAGTGTAGTCCTTACACTATACGATTGGCTACTAAAAAACGATACCTGTACCAAATATGAAGGAAATCTACCAGGTATTTTGAAAGTTTGATATAATTTGACGGTAAAACTCCAGTAGTAGACTGGGATGTGCACTTAAAAAAATTCACTTTAACTCATTTTTTTTCGTTCTTTTCAAATATCCATCCCATTTTTAAAAAATTTGATATACAGAGTGTTGTTTTGGGGATTTTCAAATTTTGCAAATTATTAATCCGGATCTGGATTTTAATTGTAGTTCTTACACTATAGGATTGGGCTATTAACACAATATACCTGTACCAAGTATGAGAGAAATCTACAAGGTGGTTCTGAAGTCACGGCTTATCAAAATATTGGCCGAAATGGATGAAACATCCCGTATCTCGTTTATTAAATTAGGGCGTTAGACCCAGTGACCAAGTTTATTAGGAATCACCTAAGTACCCTGTATTTACAGTTAACGTATGTAGGTTTAACTATGAAACACCCTGTATAATCGTCGTGTTATTTGCATAGCATAGCAATTGACCATGTAAAGTAGGAAAAGTAGAGGCCCTAGAACTCCACCCTGTGGTGTTCCAATGATATCGTAGTTGTCTGACTACACATCACCGACCTGCACCCTGATAGTTCTGTCAGACATATGACTCAATTCAAGTTGACATCTCTCTTCAGTATGTCTCACTAAGTCGGCACCATATCGAAAACTTTTATTATTAATTTTAGGAAAAAAAGTAAAAAGTGTAAAAAGTTCTGCATGTTCTAAAACCTAAAATGCAACTATCAAATATCAAATTTTTGCTCAAGACTAAAGTACCTTTTTGCACGGTTGGGCCTTTTTGACTGTTTACCATATCTATTTTCATGACAGTAAGTAGCATTTACTAACGTCTAAATTCGCTGAACGGTAAGTAATTCACTTACTTACCGACATTTTGATTTTTCAGGAATTATTGCGGCACATCCTTCTTCCTATAACCGTTCTGTTTCTTAAAAATTATAATAAGAAACATCAAACCCAAACTTATTGACATAACAATATTTTAAGTGACAGCAGAAAAAGCCATTTTCATACTTATTATGCATCCTAGTAACTACCTAGCAACCATAACATGTATCATGATATGATGAATCGAAATGTAGAATATGAAAAAAAAAATGGGTAATTTAATATTTTATTATTGCCCCAATCGTGCAAAAAACGTTATAAGCATGTCGAACGATAAGGGTTACCAATGTCAGACAATAATTAGAGTCGTCGCTTCGCTATTCCTCCAAACAATTGTCTTCCATTGGTAAAAAGCCTTTACCGTTCTCCATAAACTTAATATACTATTATTTTTGAAATATGAAATAATAGTGGAGTCGATCTGGCGGAAAAAATCCTACAAACGAAGTTGCTCTTTTCGATTTTGTTTTTGTGATTTCATAGATTCCAGGTCCCTCTTTCATGTGATCACTATATAAAAGCTAAGGGAGGTGTGGAGGGGGTAAATTAACTTGTAAAGATAGCGGTTCTCGAGATATTGCGATTTGAAGGTATAGGGAATTTCGCCGCGTCGAGAACACACCTAGAGACGTGTTCGCGTTTTTCGCAGGGAAGAAAGTGACTTCGAGACTTGATTTTTTTCCTCAGATAGATAGTTGTGACCCAAGCATTGTGTTCAAATTTAAAGTCCCTAGTTTAATTTGGGGGGAAGCAAACACTAATTAATCTTTGATCCGAGGTAACTTTTTTAATTGTAGACCAATCGGGGTCAGCAAAATGGCAAACTCTTTCTTGAGGACACTGCTACAGGATATATTAAAGAGATGATGATTTTCGCAAAAAATTTTATCCCAACTGACAATTTTGATTCAAAAAGCTTAAAAGGAACGAAAAGACAACAATTCCATACCAATTTTTGATAATAATGTTCAATGGTTAGTGTTTCTGAAAAAGTTGACAACAAATGAAAAATTCCTTTATTATTGAGTTTTCAAAAAAAAATATTCTTCATGCAAATGCATCACATTATAATCAATAAGCGGGATATTTGCAAAATATTTAGTGGTAAAAAATATTATAAATTAAAATTTTCTAAAAGTCGGAATATCTTATTCTAAATCGGTATGTTGACGTAAAATGTCATTAGAAAGTTTTTTCAATAACTTTTTTTTTCATATTTTTTTACAAACCTCGTATACGACTGCAAAAATTTGATATCTGATAGTTGCATTTTAGGTTTTAATACATGCATAACTTTTAATAACTTTTTTTCCTAAAATTAATAAAAAAGTTTTCCATATGGTGCCGACTTAGTGAGACATACTGTATATTGAATTCCTATGTCTTTCGAAATTGGGAGAAAGCAAAAATCTACAATTCATAATATGTTATTAAAATCATTAATTATGTATGGAAATGTAGTAAATTTGAAGCTGTATTGACGAAAAAAAGTTTCTTAAATAGCGCGTTTATTTTTCTCATCATGGCGATCTCAAAAATGGCTGCAAATGTCTGCGTTTAGAAAATAAAACTTTAAAGTGATTTTTGTGTGGTAAAAACATGAGAATTACTGCAATCATACAGTATGTCCCCCTAAGTTGGAATCATGGAAAACGTTTTTATTATTAATTTTAGGAAAAAAAGTTATTCTTCATAAAAAGTTCTGCATTATCTAAAACCTAGAATACAGTCATCAAATATCAAATTTTTTCAGTGGTATACGAGGTTTGTCAAAAAATGTGATTTTTCCTCAAGAGTAAAGTACCTTTATTTTGGTCAATATCGAAAATTGTTATTTAGAAAAGTTGTTTAGAATTAAAAACTACATTTAAATATGCAGTCGCAGCCTTATATCTTAAAAACTCAGCGGTAGAGCACAGGACTCATAACCCAAGGGTTGTGGGTTCGAATCCCACCGACGACCGAAACTGATTTTCATATACCAGGTGTGATTCCCCACTCGACCATTCACTGTTGGGTTCTAATTAACAGTGCTGTTCCTAAAGTGGCGCTGGGAAACAGTAACAAAGCCTACACAGAACACAAGGCTAATAACCATAGTAGTTTAAAAAAATTCTATATCATGAAAAGTCATAATAAAAAGTAATTAAAAAAAAGTCTGCAACAAAGGAAATAATAGTTCTCAAACTCTTTTCAATAATTTTTTATGATAACTTTCATAATATGGCATTATTTTGGAAATATCACAAAACATCAGTTTTTAAGGTAGAAGGCTGTGACTACATATTTAAATGTAGTTTTTAATTCTAAACAACTTTTCTAAATAACAATTTCGATTTTGTCAAAAATAAACGTACTTTACTCTTGAGAAAAATTCATATTTTTTGACAAACCTCGTATACGGCTTAAAAAAATGGATATCTCATAATTGTATTTTAAGCTTTGGACCATGTAGAACTTTTTATAAAGAATAACTTTTTTTCTAAAACCAATAATAAAAAAGTTTTCCGTATGATTCCAACTTAGGGGGACATACTGTATAATCAAGTGCCGCCACTTTAAAGGTATATAATAATGGTTCCCAAAACGACACTAAAATTATCACGCCCACTTTAAGATCACTGCCACTTGTAAGTGGTATTTAAGTGCTAGGGCTTGGTGGCCGTAACTATTATTTTCCACTTTATTGTTTCTGCAACTTTGAGGTAGTCTCGCTTAGTTGTTATAACATTTCAAACACCTTCAGTGGCACCAAAATATTATAAAACTATTAAGTGGCTCCCAGCGGTGAACTTTACGTGACTGCAACTAGGCATAAATAAAATGAAGTTATTCTTACTGTGTAGGGGTGATTATTACGTAATAGCCACCCAATCGCTAACTGTGGATAAAGGACACCTAGACGAATAAGAAAAACCTATATTTGATATATCTAACTCGCTTCATTATATACTGAGTTACAGGGTGTTTTATCAATTTTGCTCATTTCTTTTATCCCCCGTATTTTTGGAACCACCTTGTATATTTATTTGTTGTTCTTCTCCATTAAAACAATCAAGAAGTATAGTGACAAAATTAAAATCCAGGTCCGTCTTCAAAAAAAATTATCGAAATGATTTTGCTTTTAAACAATACCCTGTATATCAAAATTTTAAAAATTGGGTTGCATATTCGAAAATAACGGAAAATTAACCTTTTTCATCAATTTCAATGCTTATTTGCAATAAGAAATAAAAAATTGTCTAGATTAATTGAAAAAATCGATTACGAAAAGTCGTTTTTTGGTTTTCTTCATTTTTAACGATACAAACGATATATTTTTTTTCATGCCATCTTAAAGTCGATGTTTCAATGAAGAAAACGATCACTGATAAAGTTAAAAAATTGAAAATTTGTTAGTTATACAAGGGGAGGCAAGGCTTGGTGCCCTCAGACTACAAAACACACAAACCAATATGAACGTTGGGACTGGACATATGAGTATCGTCGGAATAGTGACCGGGGACGTACTAGGGACGAGAACAGATCATATTCCGAAAAGATACGACTTCAACAACCCAATCAAAGTAGTGGTGCCAGATAGAACTGAATGGAACGACTCGCAGCTCAGGAACATTCTACAGAGGAAAATCTGGTACACAGATGGATCCAAGACTGAGAATGGAGCGGGCTCGGGTGTGTTCTCTAGGAACCCGCAGACTGGCATCAGCTACTCATTGGGTACTCACACTTCTGTCTTTCAGGCAGAGGTATATGCTATTCTCCAATGCGCGAGGGAGAATAACAGGAGAGATATAGCTAACGCGCGTATTAATATTCTATCAGACAGTCAAGCGGCACTCAAGCCCTTGTGCAGCAAGGAAGTGACGTCGAGACTGGTATGGTACTGCAAAAAAGAACTGAGATCGCTTGCAGACCATAATCACGTCAAACTGATATGGGTGCCGGGACATCAGGGAATTGTAGGTAACGAGAAAGCAGACGAACTCGCAAGAAGAGGCTCGGAAAACCCCCCAAACCATTGACGGACACTAGAGGTACCAAAGCGTACAGCAAGAGTGTCTGTAATAAACTGGATCTGGGACAAACATAAAAATTACTGGGAAAACGTCCCGGGAAACAAACACGGGAAAGAATACATCAAAGGACCGTGCCACAAAAGAGCGGCAGACCTGTTAAAGATGAACAGGAGCCAGCTGAAAACAGTTACGGGACTCCTTACTGGCCACGAGCCAGTTAAGGGGCACCTCAACAGGATGGGACTGTACAATGGTGACCTTACCTGCAGACTGTGCGGTAAGGAAACAGAAACAGTGACACATATACTGTGTAGATGCGAGGCACTGGACCGCAAAAGACAGCAAATTTTTGGGCAGCCAATAGGTGACCCAGAACTATAGAACTCCCACTCAGTACAGGACCTGTACAAGCTTGTACAGGGCACTAAGGTACTGGACTGGGTATTGTAAACAGAGAGGGAAGATACAATGGGCCGACAGGCCTAAGTGTCACCGGAGGCTTCGGTCAGACGGACCCAACCAGGGGGTGAAGTTTTTTTAGTGAGTATGCTTTGAAAGGAGAGTCTCACAGTAGACCTTGAGATTTTAGGCTCATAACTTCCCCATAAAGGGTTTTCCTTCACCTCCGAAAAAAAAAAAAAAAGTCGATGTTTCAATGAAGAAAACGATCACTGATAAAGTTAAAAATTTGAAAATTTGTTAGTTATAGTGAACTTTTTCGTATAAAATCGAAAAATAAATATTTGGCTTATTTAAAACACAAAGAAGAACGTTTTCACCGAGTTTCATAAAAAAAATATCTTTGCGGGAGATAAAAATTAAAAACGAAAAATAAACGGTATTTATCGTTTTTCTCGATAATTTTGAGGTTATATTGAAAAATAATTAATACAAAAGTTTTACATTTTTTAATTATCTACAAGTTTTACATGTGCTACCATCTATGGTTAGAAGAGAGTATTGTCATTAAATTTTGACTGAATCTAGAAAAAATATATAAAATAAGAAAAAAATATATAAAATTTGATATATTTACTAACTTTACACTAAACTTTTTTCGATATGATGTATGTTTCAGCCACGAATCGTAAAAAAGCAATATCCAACAATCAAGTTGTATATTTAGCTACCCCCACCTAACTTCAGTAATGAAGCGAGTTAGATATATCAAATATAGGTTTTTCTTATTTGTCTAAGTGTCCTTTAACCACAGTTAGCGTATGTTCATTTTCCTATGAAACGCCCTGTATAATTAGAGCGAAGTTTTATGAAGTTTTTAACGATATTTTTCCATATTTAGCTACCCCCACCAAACTTCCGGAACTTTTAATTTGTCTAATTTATTGTTTTTAATTTACCCTAAATTTTCTGACCATCCACATACTGCTAATAATTTTTTATGAGTTCGGGTATTTAAAATCGGTTTGGCCCTGGTCTATACCTTATTAATTAATTAATTAGGTAATATATCATGTTTGGTTTGACAGATTTAAAACAAGTTTTGAAGGAATTTCTTCTAACACTATATTACTTCACTTTAAGAAACAAAAAACTGGAAAATACTGGAAAATATTTTATTCAACATATATTGTATATTTTTACCTTTTCTGTTATTATAATTTTATTTTGTATCATTGTATGCCGTAAGTGTTAATAAATCATTAGGAAATTACGTGACAATGGGGCCCGTCTCAATTTTTTAAAAATATATAAAATTTTTGTCGTGGATACAACGAAAAATTGTGAAAACTTTCTTTTAGAAATGTGCTGTAAGGTTATTAAGAAAAATTTTTCCGAGAATCAATCAAATTTTTATTTAATTTTAAGCTTAAAAACAAATCGCTGAAAATAGACAGAAACTGTTTATTTTTAAAATAATTTTTAATTCTTCCATACAAAAGTATATAAATATCTAAAAACGTACCTATAAGTTTATTAAAATATGTGTTTAACTACAGATTTTCCAAATCCACAAGAAAATAAGGTGTCTTCATGCCATGCTAATCCTTTGACGGGACCATTGTGTTTGTCATTCTTATAAACAACGTTGAGATTATCTTCATCGGAATTAATAACCAAAACTTCTTTTGAATCTCCACAAACAGCAAAATTCTTTGAATTTTTGAATGATATTCTATTTACTGGAGCAGAAAAGCAATACAGCACTGAAATGAAATCTTTTGGTTCACGTTTGTCTAATAAATAAAGGTCTCCTGCTTGAGTTCCAGCTATTATATAATTATCATCACATTGGTTCCAAGCCACACTTGTAATTGATGAAAATTCATTGTTGTAAAGCACTAAAAATACAACATATTCATAATTATAAAGTTTTCAATCCACTATTTTTTCTTGATGAATATTCAAATTGGAATGGAAACCGCCACAAAGCTGTTTGAGTTAAGATAAGATTGTACTTACAAGAAAGTGGTAGAAAAAAATTAAAATATTTGTAAGCAACTACTTAGTGCAAAATTAGACGAATAATTAAAGTTATCACAAACAAAATAAGAAAATGATTTCTGCCATCAAACCCACAACCCTTGGGTCATGGATCCAGTGCTGTACCCCTGAGCAACCCACTCCCCATATTGGAGAGTTTATGTATAATCAGTCATAAACTCGTGAAAACTATTTTGTCTTGCCATTATTCTAAAACGTTTAAATAGAATAAAATTTATAAAATGACTCCCTATTATAATCTAATATAAAAATATATAATAATTAATAAACATCAAATTTGTTAATCTAATATAAAAATATATAATAATTAATAAACATCAAATTTGTTACTTTCAGATTCAGAAAAAACTTAAACAACGTCGCAACTTGCAAAGTGATAAAACAATTTGATCTATATATTTTATTTTTGAATTTGGACTAATAACGCGAAAAAGTTTTTTTAAACTAATCTTGAAGTGAAAATTTTGTTATACTAAAAACAGACAATATACCTATTTGTCAGTTTTTATTAATTTTAATAATGAGAAAATATCAAGTTTGGGATTTACTTTAATTGGTTTAGACACCCTAAGACCAGTTTCTGCCTTCCGTCTATCAGAAAACTGGTAAATGAGCATTGACAAAAGTATAGACATATCTAGAACTAGTTTATAGGTTGATGTTAATACAAAGTAGAAAACATCTTAAAAGGTATACAAAACAAAAACATTTAGGTCTACTAAAAGAATTACCTGAAGCTGCATCAGAACTTCGTATATCCCATATACAAACAAGCCTATCACTGGCCCCAGAAATAAATAAATTTGTATTATCTCTTAAAGTATCCAGACACGTTACTGCATCCCAATGATAATTACTAAAAAAATGGTAGAGTTTGAAAAAACACGAAATTATAGTTTTTAAGAAAATTTGAACAATGATTCATGAAAAATCACTTAAGCATGTTGATAAATATTTTATTTAATTCTCAGATTTTTTACAAAAATGGCCATAATTTTTAGACACCTCATAAATTTTACTACATTTACTTACTGATAACTTTTTTCTACAAAAATAAAATGCATTTCGACTTCAAGTAAAACTAAAGAAATAAATTAAAGGTTTATAATTAACAAAGTTAGTATAGATCGAGATCAATATAACTCTCTTCCAGAGAGAATTCAATCTATAAATTCTGTAACATTTAAACTCCAAATCACAGAATATTTAATGAACGAATATTTCTACAGGAACAATAATCTGTAGAATTAGTTAGTTTTAAGTGTAAGTAAGTAAGTATTCTTTATTATTTTAACTCGTATTTTTTTTAATTGTATAGTTGTTGTAATATTATTAGCAAAAGAGCTAAATAAAGGAATTAATAATAATGATAGTTAAATAAAAAAAACTAATCCCAAATATACAAATAAAATAATTCCAAATTTTTATGTCAAATATTTTTTAGAAAGACAATACTGGGAAACAGAACAAATTAATCTGACAACACATGTTAAAATCATACTAGAATCATCAAAAATGGAAAAATTGGAAAAAGAAGTCGTTTATGTGTATTTCCATGAAAAAATTTAATTTTGTAATGATATTTTCAGTGTTTAGAAACATTTGGTACTTACTCATATTTTTGTAAAGGTTGTCCATCAACACAATTAGACTCCCATAATGATATTGATCTATCAGCTGCTCCTAAGATTCTACTAGAATTATTCCAAACTCCTATTTGAGGTACTTTATTTGATAATCGAAAATAGTTAACAGTTCTTATTGAAGTATCTACCTCAATTGAAAGTACATTTATGTGGCCTGTGTCATCCGCTAAAACCACCTAAAATTATATTATAAAATGAATGCGAATATAGTGTAAATAAATATTACCATTTTATCGTTAAGAAACTTTCCATCTGAAGTTGTGGAATAAATATAAAACCCATGATGATCAAAATTTTCTAGTTGTTTGATGTTTTCAAAATAGAGGAGAGTTCCTTCCCAAAAAGTTTCAGCTACTCCAGATGCACCAAGTATACAATTTCCTAAAAATTAACAAATTGCATAATAAAAATGTTTAATTCACAATGCACCTTAAAAACTTGCCTTGTTTGTTAAAATCTACAAAAAACATTGTATCATAAATTACTGGTGCTTGTGAAAAATGTAGTTGTGGTTCCATTGGTGCATTTGGAGGAAAAACCGCTTTTACTTTATGGTATTTATTTTCAATTTCTCCCATTTTTGTGTACCGTCGTCGCACTTTCAGATTTTTTAAATAGAGGTTATAGGTTATATATTTTGAAAAAGCGATGGTCCTTAATAGTGTATAAATTTGGTCACCAACGCATAAAGAATACGGTAAGGAGACTTTCTTAGTTTTATTTTACTAATTGTTAAAATTTTAAGTATTGTTTAAAAAATTGAAAACGAAGTCTGATAAGTTTATATTGGTCAAAACAATAAATTGGTTATTATATTATTATAAATAATAGGGATGGGTAACTGGAACAGGTTCTTACAAATATTTCTTGGAACAGGTATTATTAGAGACATGGAACAGGTACGTTGGAAAAGTCACTGACGTCACTGTGACAGTACGTATTGGTATTGGGCGGAGTAGAATTCGATGAGACCTCTGGCGGATATAAATCTTAAGCTTCGCTGTGGGTAAAACAAACCGATACTTCGAATTATGGCTCTATATATGTATTTGATTGTACTAGCCGAAAAAGAAAAATCCCGATTTGTCTTTCCATAAATTTCCTCCCATCGGAAAAATGGTGAATATTGAAGATACGTTTGGAGTTATGAAAACGATATCTCAAAGAAAGGTTTGGACAACGAAACTAAAAATGGGGAAACCGGTTACTGATAATATGCCTGTGTGTTCTTTACATTTTAGGGGCAAGGGAAGACTACTATAATCAAGGTTAGTACACATTGGGTAGTTATGGGTACCTACGTATTAATAATGATCATGAATCGTAAATTTGTAAAGGTTGAGTAACATCTTTTTCAGGACTTGGTAAAATAAAGTTTCTTTGTTTAACTGCAGTACCTCTAGTGTAAAACTACCAAAGTCTAGTCATGAAGTATGATCCCGAAAACAAAAACGTCCTAGGCATAGAACATCTGAGAATTCTTATATTGAGGCTGCTGAAATAAGTGTCTCAAATTTGTTTGAAGTGGATGAAATTTCTTTCTGAAATATTTTATACATTGGTTTTAAACTATTGATAGAATCTTTTTATTTTGTATAATACTTGAATATAATGTTTCTTCTTTTAATCTACATAATTATTTGTATTAATTGAAAATGTGTTTTTGTATTATTAAAATTAAAATTCATTTATGCATATGCTCAGCATTCAAAAATTCAAATAAACTCTGACTGTTTATTGTAAACTCCATAAAACTAAACAGTTATTTTATGTTTGTTCGACTTTTCACAAATATCACCCATACTTATTTTCCAAAAATATAAATATTAGGAGTGAAAATAGAGTTTTATAACAAAATATTTGGGCACAATCAAATAAAAAGTATAAGTTTTACAAAATCACACACCAAAAACAACTAAAACAGTAAAATAACACCACAAAAATAGCAAAGGGCTTATATCGAGGATGGTTTGTTTTACTCACTCCGCTAATGACATTTACTTTTTGCAGCGCCACCTATCGAATTCTACTTTTCCCAATAGAAAGATTCCGGGGGGTACGTGGATTGTGGAGTGCTTGGGCATGGCCTTCTCTCAAGGGAAAAATCACGTTACGTCAAGTCGGGCTTCTTACTGGTGTGCCCGTTTATTTTATTGTCTATAAGGCACGGATTAATTTCCTTGTGGAGCCGATGTTTATTCATTTTATATATTTAGACTATTAAGCGTCGGTAATATTTTTATTATTATTATTGGTACATATTTATATAGATTTATAGAAAGTCAAAAGAACAAAATTTAAATAAAAATTACAAAATTAAAATTAAGGTGATTTTTATTAGTTGACAATTTACATAAAAATTAATTACAATTTAAGAAGTGTGCAGAAAGTAATTTAATTTCTAGAAACTCAAAAGAAGTACAAAATTTGAAATTAAGGTGACTTATTAGTTAACAATTCACATCAAAATAATCAATTTAAGAAGCGTGCAGAAAGCAATTTAAACATTTGACTGGATGCGTAGTAAGAGTATGCAACTTGCAATATGTTGGAACTGGAACAGGTATATTTTAGAACCGGAACAGGTTTTACTAAAATACGGCGGTCTCTTTAATCTAAGGTTACAGCTTATCCATAGAATACATTACACAATAGAAAAATGATTCTTTTCCTTGAACTTCATCTTATCAATGTTAACCAACATGCATTTTTTCAGTTGTAACGATGTGACGGTTTTTTTCCAATTTGAAAAATTGCGTTTATTCGGATGAGTATGGACGAGCCTTTATTATTTCATCATGGGTTTTACACGATGCAGAACTTTTTATAAAGAGTAACTTTTTTTCGTAAAATTAATTTAAAAAAGTTTTCCATATGGTGTAACTGAAGTAAACACGCTGTACATATTACAAAGAAAATAGTATTATTAAAAAATCAAAAATTATTCTTTTATGAAATCGATTACATACTTATTTTTATAACACCATTAATGCGACCCTGTGTACTTACAATATCAGTGACGTTTACGTTTCTTTAACTTGTCATTATCTGTTATTAGAACTTATACAATAATTATATACATAGCTCGATTGTCGGCTTGTAAAAGTTTGTTTTCGTATTGGTGCTTAGCGCAAAACAGTTCCTATAATCTCAGGTGATCCATCAGTTTTTAACTCGTAGACGCCGGAAACATAATGGCTTTCGACGAGATGCGGGGCTGGCCCATACTGGTTTTAATAAATGAATAAATTTAATTGTATTTCATGAAATAAAACAAAATCATATAAAAATAAAATTTAATTACATGTTTTTTCTTAAGCCGATGGTCTGGGACCAGCGGTACAATTTCTTTAATTAAAAATTTTAAATAAAAATCGACAAAATGAATTAGTAAATGTTCTTCTAGATATGACTTCTGAGTAAATGATTTCTTACAAACGTCGCATTTAAAATTCGTATCACCGGAATAATTAGTATGATAGTATGTGTTTTTTCAGAGATGACTTCTGTGTAAATGTTTTTTCAGATGTGACTTCTGAGTAAATGATTTTTTGCAAACGTCGCATTTAAAATTTTTATTACTAGAATGAATTAGTAAATGTTCTTTCAGATGTGACTTCCCAGTAAATGATTTTTTGCAAACGTCGCATTTAAAATTCTTATCACCAGAATGAATTAGTAAATGTCTATTCAGATATGACCTATGAGTAAAGGAATTTTTACAAACGTCGCATTTAAAATTCTTATCACCAGAATGAATTAGTAAATGTGTTTTCAGATGTGATGTCTGAGTAAATGATTTTTTGCAAACGTCGCATTTAAAATTTTTATTACTAGAATGAATCAGTAAATGTTCTTTCAGATGTGACTTCCCAGTAAATGATTTTTTACAAACGTCGCATTTAAAATTATTATTACCAGAATGAATTAGTAAATGTGTTTTCAGATGTGATGTCCGAGTAAATGATTTTTTACAAACGTCGCACTTAAAATTCTTATCACCAGAATGAATTAGTAAATGTCTTTTCAGTTGTGACCTGCGAGTAAATGATTTTTTACAAACATTGCACTTGATTTTCTTTACATTAGAGTGAATCAGTAAGCGTTGAACTATATTGACTTTCTGAGTAAACACTTTTTTGCAAACGACGCACACGTAAATTTTTTCACTTATGTAAACTAATAAACGCCTTTCACGATTGCCGTCTTGAGAAAATGAATGTTTACAAATATTCCACTTATATTCTTCTTCATCATTAGTAAAACATTGTTGGCAACCACTCTCTTCAAAATTCTTGCTATTCTTATCAACTTCTTCTAAATATTGTTCAGTTTCGTCCTTAATATGTATTTCCTCTTCTTCAATCTTAAAACTGTTATCACTGAATAATTTTGTCTCAATATCTGTATATTGAACTGTACAAGAATCTTTTGTAACACCAATTTTCTCCTCTATCTTGAGATACTTCCCTTCTAGTTGTTTAATGTTTATCCCATCCTCCCATTCGTGTTCAATTTTTATTTGAGCTTGAGGCTTGAGAAACAATTTCTATTTGTTGAGATGCCATCTTATTTGTAAAAAGGTTTACAACTATAAATAAGAGACCAAACACATGGCTCCTGTTAGTTTTTCTTACTTAAAATAAATTAAAGAAAGATAGCTGCAACTACACATTTCAGTATAAGAAAGATGTGAGATAGTTCATTGTGACGAAACAAACACACATACGTTGACACATGACAATTTGGACTACAAATATCTGTTTTGTCTTTGTTTGATGTCTATAACAGTGATTCTAAATAATCGGAAGTCACTCTCCCTCTAGTGACTTATATGTTCTATCCTTCTTTTTACAAGATTCGTTTAATGTTCGAAACGACAACACGAACAAGTCTTTTTTAATAATCTCCTCGATATTGAGAAGAAAGAAAAGAAAAATTTTTACCAAAGTACCAAACGAAGTCCTCAAAACCTTAAACTGGAGATCTGTCAAATTTAAGTAAGTTATTTACAAAAATTGGAATTAGAAGTAATAGATAACATTTTATTTTACTGTAAATCTTCCCTATTTAGAGAAAGCAATCATTTGCTTACATTATTTATATTGAAAACTGCATGTAAGTTCTAATTATTAGGAGACGTGACAACCAACCCCACTTCAGGTATAATTTACCTCATTTTTCTTACACAGTGCTTAATATTTTGTTTTTTATATCAGTTTTAATAGGTTGCAAAAGTTAATTTTCTAAAAAATGTTTGTAGTTATGCGTAATTTATTTTAATACATTCAAGTCGCATGGCGATCTTCATATTTTCGTATTAAGTTTTTAATTCTTTAGAGAAGGTATGTGGCTAATTCTACTCTGGCCAAATGCTGTAAAGCACCTGCGGTTGATTGCAAAATTAGATGCATTACCTTGTCTACTTATTAAACTAACTAAATTTTATTATGATCTTCAGGTTTAAAAACAAAATTAACCTGCTTTAACCAAGTTGATGAATTTAAAGTAATATAAAAAGTGTCCTTGTTAAGTTTGTTTTTCACTACAAACAATATTTTTTGTTTACTAGTTTTGGGTTTTATAGCAGTAAATTAACAGTTCTTTCTTTCTGACAAATTCAGCATTTTTTTATTATTTAGATCACTGTAAAACTGGTTTTTATGATTATATTAGTTCCAGATGATTAACACCACATTAACTATTTAGATCAGTTTCATACGTTGGATAAAATTTTAATGCTTACACTGATTTCTGGTTCAATTGAGAAAATTTATAAAAAGTATCAAATCAAATACAATTTAGCTCAGAAAGTGATGTAATGGGATGTGATGTCTAATAGTAAGAAATTATGTACTTTTTTATCATATATTTTTTTTGAATTTTGCTGATGCCATATCAAGAAAAGTTCCCAGTGGTAAACAAAATTTAGCATCCATTAATTATGAAATTATTTCATTTAGAAAAAGTTAAATCTAATTATCAAACGATTTTGACATATCGTCGTTTTAGATGCAACATTGCCTATCTCAAAATTTCCACTTTTGCTGGAGTCGAAAGAAACTTTATGATATTTTGTGGTATTAAATTAAATATTTGAGATAGGCTGTGTGGCTTATAGTTGAGCGTCAATTCTATATGTCAATATATCAATCTAAATTGAATTTTCAATAGCGGGCGCAATTATGAATCCAAAACCAAGATTTCTCAAATTTTTGACATACGCTATATTGCATCTGAAACAACGATATAACAAGTACATATTTAGTAAATGTTAAACTAAATTATAAAATGTTTTTTTCTATTATGGTTTATTGCACAAATAATGTAATTGAGATTTACAAAACCATATTCATTCTATAGAATGGGTAGAATGAAAAATATAAAATAATATTATAAGTAGAAGTAAAAATATATTCAAAACACAACGAATAAGTAAACTTTGACATTTTCTTGAAACCACTTAGTTTTTAAGCTTTTGTTAACCGATATTCTTTTGAAGGAAGCAAAATATCCAAATTAAAAAATCAATATAAACAAAAAACATTTTTCTTATATCAATATTTCATTTTGCATCCATACATTATTTTTTAAATATGCGACCTCCAAATGAGCTGTTTATAAAATTTGCATTTTCCAATTACATAGCTCTATTTCACCAAGTATGAGGGTGACACTGAAAAATTCTGGAAATTAATCTAATGGAAACAACTTTGAAAACAAATTTTATTGAAAAAGAAACTTTTAATAATTTGACAGTTTATATCTGACGATTTTTTTGTCAAATTTTTGTTGAATGTATAAATATACCCACAGAAAATTTTCCTGCTTTGATACTGCCATTCAATAAGTTCTCTACATCCAAAGGCTTCAAACAGCTTTTGCTGATGAAGTATATTTTTAAGAATTGTCTATTCTTGGTACAACAATAAGTAGATCTTTCGAGTATTGTGAGGAAGTTCAATTTTAGTAGTTAGTAATGAAAAGATCTTATTTACGCAATCGATCAGTCGACTTTAGGGATTGGTATGACTGCTATAAATATAATTATTTTACATGATATATACTGCAAGAGATCAATCAAAAACAAAACATTTTTTGATTGATCTCTCACGAATTCACTGTGATCCATAAAACAACAACACATTAATTGGTAATGGTAAATCGATAGCTATGTGGAATATATTTGTAACTGATTAAATTAAAGTCAGTTAGTCAAGAAGTATTGGTAAAAAATGCCTGTTGTTATTTCAAGTCTAGTCTAGTTGCTACATTATCACTAGGGAATCAAAAAACACTCAATGCTATTTGATGGCATAAACGTTTTCCAGAGATATTGAAAAAAGCTTACAATAAAAGTGCTTTATCATGTCAGCATATTGTCCCATACTGCAGCCGAATTGAGAACCTCTCAAAGGTGATATTACCCACCTTATAGCAGTTGTAATTTTTAAGATTTCCAAAATTAAAGAAAAAAATGTCTGGTTTTGAATTTAGCAATACGTTTGTAGCTTTAGATTCAAATAAAACTTTCTGCGTAGGTGTCACCGTTCTGATTTTTGTAAACGATTGAATAAAGTTTCAGTATGATAGCAATTGTCATTTTTATTTTATTTTTTTTGCGAAATCTTAGTAACATTTTCAGTTACATGTTGTATATTACTCATACTAAACTAACTAAACAATTACTAGCAAAGTGCCTTGCAAAACTGTTTTGTATTTTGGATTGATTTAAAAATAATATTTAATGCACGCTTTCGAGTGTATAAAAAATAGATTGTTTTTTACAATTTCTCTTCTAATGGAAATAAACCCGCTTTTTAAAAAAATAAGTGGTTTTATTTCCATTAGAAGAGAAATTGAATTAAAAGGAAACCACTATGAACTACATAAATGAATTGTTTGTTACATTTCCTTTATTGTAAAACTACCTAAACACATACATAAATAAATAAAATGGTGGTTGGAAAATTGGGGAAATATTTATATACAAATGAGAAAAGTTTTTTGTTTTTTTTTTTTCATTACCTATTTGGTGGTTTTTCAACCAAGCCGCAGATGTTTCTTTCAGGTACCATGCACTTTTTATCTGAGCAAATAACAATTTTCAAAGTTTTAAAAATTATATTTAAGATTGTTTTAAGCTAATTGAAAAAAGATGTTTATTCAGAAAATGCAATAGTCAGAATAGAGAAAAATATAAGTTAAATTGTAGTTTTATTTTATTTTTATTAAAACAATCGATTTTGGATAAACATTACGAATTTATTTAACAAGTTAAGTCAGGTGTATTTTTTATAGGAAATATGGTTCAATCATTCCAGTTCACAGCCTGATGTAGTTAGATAGAATGGCAGAATGCATTAATAGATCATCAGAACTTCCTAAACAAGACTGTACAAGCCCTAGCCCAACAGAAACTGTCTGTTTGGAATCTTTATGTGCTGAAAATATTCCTGGTAAGTATGAACATTTACCTTTATTTCAATTGTATCAAAATGCTCTAAAGGAAGTTTATGAATAACAAAATGTTTGGCAAATAGATTGCAATTTCTTGATCATAGTTACCTTGAATTTAATCAGTTTTTCACAATCAAAAATATGGTTTCTTTTATTAAATATCAATAATTATAAAATTAACAAACAATTCTAATAATAATATAATGTTCTTAATGGATAATAAAACCACTTTCTTATTCAAAAATGTTTTTATTTTTAACTTTGTCTAAAATTTGTTTTTTAAAAAAATTGACATTATTTGAATAAGTAAGTGATTTTATTATACATTGATTATACAGGGTGTCCCAAGATTTTTTTTACAGGCTATAACTCAGGAACTAACGAATAGATTTTTTTGAAAATTGGCTAATCTTTTTGGGACCTACAGTAATTTCATCTGAGGTATACAGAGTATCTGTGATGTCATCACAGAAGCAGGGACGGCATCTCAATTAAAAAAATTAAATGGAAAGGGGGAATCAAACTTAGCTCAAATGAAAGGGTTTTTTATTTCAAATTCAACGGTGTATCACAATGAGGGTACCAAAGTAATAATTTTACCAAATTTTCAATTTAATGTTTATTTGCAACAATAACCAGTGATATTTAAAATGCCGCAATTATCATGTCCAAATTTACTTCTGATTGGCCTATTTTTACTTTTAACTAGTTTTTTGTAAGCTGAAGAAAATAGTTGAAAAATTGAAAAAAAATTGAAAAATTAAAAAAAAAATGAAAATTTGGTAAAATTATTACTTTGGTACCCTCATTGTGATACACCGTTGAATTTGAAATAAAAAACCCCTTCATTTGAGCTAAGTTTGATTCCCCCTTTCCATTTAATTTTTTTCATTGCGATGACGTCCCTGCTTCTGTGATGTCACAGATACTCTGTATACCTCAGATGAAATTACTGTAGGTCCCAAAAAGATTACCCAATTTTCAAAAAAATCTATTCGTTAGTTCCTGAGTTATAGCCTGTAAAAAAATCTTGGGACACCCTGTATATACAAGCACTATGAACTACAAAAATGGATTGATTAAAAATTTGACCAATAATTTATACCAATCTAATTTCGAAATTAAGGATATTAAGTTTTTTTTTACTTTTCCTAGTTAGCCCAGTTGTCAGAGAGTTTGACCTCGCACATAATGTGATATCGATGAAACTTGGCACTTAAGTACTTGAAAGGGTATAAAAAACATATCTCAAAAAAAAATCGAAAAACTAATAGCACCAATGAAAGAGTGGAAAATTATTAAAAATAAGAAAGCAAATTCGAAAACTCTACACGCGCCGAACCGTTGAATACAAATATTCAGGGGGGGATGAAACTTGGCACTTAAGTACTTGAATGGGTATAGAAAACGATAAAAAAATCTTTGCTGCCTGCTCTACAGTGTATGCTAACTTCACAATTTCGAAAATAAAATCGAAAATTATAACTTCAGGTCAAATTTTCTATGAGAAAACAAAAAAAGCTTAGAGTCTCCTCTTTAAAATGCTTTCTTTTTTTTTCTTTACGTACATTTTAGGCAAAGATACTTTAGTTTTTCCGAACTCCCCTCCTGAATATTTGTATTCAACGGTTCGGCGCGTGTAGAGTTTTCGAATTTGCTTTCTTATTTTTAATAATTTTCCACTCTTTCATTGGTGCTATTAGTTTTTCGATTTTTTTTTGAGATATGTTTTTTATACCCTTTCAAGTACTTAAGTGGCAAGTTTCATCGATATCACATTTTGTGCGATCTTTTTTGGTCAATATCCTTCTCTGGCAACTGGGCTAAGTTCACTTTTGTTTCTCATTAGGTACTGTAAAAATCTTACATTTAACTATAAAAATGATAGAAAGTGATTCCAAAATTAATTCTTCTGGATTTTCCAAGGTACTTCACAAAGCAATATTGAACCTCCACTTATACCTCAAGACGATTATAATATTGAAGAAGTCGAAAAATTAGAAAAAAGCAATTTTTTAAATGAGCTAGGGTTAATTCAAGAATGTGATGACGAGGATGAAGAAGAAGATGACGACGACGACGACGATGATGATGAAGATAACAGAGATGAAAATTGGGAAGATTGTTTAGATCAAGAGTTTCCTGATGATCTAACTGATAATGTAAGTTTTATTTTTTTATTAAATTTTTTAATTAAAACCAAGCATTTCGTCAATAAAAGTATATTCTTTATCAAATATATATGCGTTTAGCATTATTTCTGTTATGTATATTAGAGACAGTATGCAATATAAATAAAAAAACAAAAAGTTACATTTCCACCAACTCTCATTATCTATTTGATAGGCTTTTTTGCAACTAACAGTTATTTTACTAAGCTTACTGGTTTAATATGGTCTAAAATTTTAAAATGTATCTTTTAGGCAGATGAAATAAGTAGCTGTGAAGAAGTAACTAATTATAGTGCCAGTCAATCAAATACTCCAAAAAGTTCACAATTGAAAAGAAGTTATTCTGGTTCAAGTGAACGAACTTTGGTAAGTAGAAATAAACTCATAATAACTTAGTATGTCAAAATTTCTTTTGCTTTTGGATCAATCTTGATGCAATGAGTAATAATAGGTAAAGAAAGTAAAAAATGACTGAGACCCGCCCGGTAAAGTGTCTTTAAATGTATAATTATTAATATAGGTCAGCCCAGAATTTGGATTTGGATTCGAAGATCAAATGTTTATTTTAACATTTACTATTTGTACTTTTACATCGCATTGATTCTTTAAGATTTCGGACGTTTCAGATAAAATATAAATAAACATTAATTGTAAATTCAAACTGGAGAATACTCAACTACATATTTATAATGTCAGTTAGGGCTTAGAATCGAAACATCAATTACATGCATTATTTTGATAAATGATAAATATCTTTATTACACAAACAATATATAAAATTGCACAAATGATGTGAAATAAGTTAAAATCACAGCTCCCAAGAATTACAACATTAGAAAATGTCACACACTGCACCAACGTCTGGACTGCCCCCACAGGTATTGAATTACAGAGGTCCAGACGTATCCAAAATATTTAATTTATCAATATATAAAATTATATAGTACAAGTTAAAAGACCTGGTATAAATATGTCGAGTTGTACATAAAATAAAAGTCG
Organism: Crepidodera aurea; assembly: GCA_949320105.2. NCBI lineage: Eukaryota > Metazoa > Arthropoda > Insecta > Coleoptera > Chrysomelidae > Crepidodera > Crepidodera aurea. Next base: position 59,536,017 of record OX439474.1, on the reverse strand, counting down.
AACAATACAAATAATTAGTAGGTATAAAATTAAATGTTACAATGTTCCTGTATACTAGCTTCATTTATATCACTTAGACAGTAGCGTTCCATGGAAATTAAAATTCGTTTTACATTTTTTTGAATGATGATAGATTTTTAGTATTTTTGGGATTACTTGGCAACATATTGTAAAGTTGTGGACATTTATAACCACATCCCTTTTCCAGAAGGGTAGTTCTATGCATAGGAAGACTAAAATTATATCTACACCTTGTGTTATGTTGGTGATCTACTATATCAAATACTATTAAATGAACAAGGTTTGTATGTGTGTCCGGAGGATCTCAAAATCCACTCGTCAGAATTCAATGATACTTTCAGGGTATACTAATTCCTATCTAAAAATGCCAAAAATACAGGTCTCATGTCTGAATATTCGATCTTCCGAGATATTTACAAGAAAAGTAAAGCTTTTAATTTATTTCCTAGCAACGGCAGACAACACAGAGACAATATAACCTGTTTCTATAGTAACTTTTTTTTTTTTTATTATATATTTTGTTGTCATTTTGAAAGCGACTTTCATTCAAGAAAGTCGAAACGTCAATTAAAGCCCCCTTTTTCTTTAAAATAAGTGGTTTTATTTTCATTAGAAGAGAAACTGATAAATATTAGTTTAATTTGTCAGTTTTTGGCATTGTCAAAAGTAGTTATTTGTCAACCTGATCTAGTAAATGAAGCAAAGTGCCTAGGTACTGCTTTTAAATGAGGTCAAGAGTTAGGTCAAAGTGCAGTCTGAGATTAATTTTTAATTTGTATATCAAGAAAATATGGAATGTGTTACTTGTAAACATAAAACTGGCGATCCTATTGTACAATGTGACAGCTGCCAAAGAACAACTCACAGGGAATGTTCAGGACTTAATGCTAGTGAACTAAAAGTAATGGACCTTAAAGGTAAAAGGCTCTTGAAATTTTACTGTGAGGATTGTCAAAATGGTATTAAGCTAATACCCAAATTACTTGTGAAGCTCGATAATCTGGAAGCAGAAATAAATGAGATAAAAAATTCGGTGAAAAATCATGAATAAACCTTAAAAATTACAAACATGTACGATGTGATTCAACAAGTAGGCATACGGGTGGTGTAATAATTTATGTAAAAAATAATTATAATTTTACAGTTTTTAAAACATTCTATGTACGTGAAAATTATTGGTGTAAAGTGTTGAAAATTAATTTTATTAATATGTTCTGTCTTGTTGGATGTCTCTACCATTCACCATCAAGTTCAGATTCAAAATTTATTGAAGAATTCGAATCAATTTGTGATGTTTTATTTTCCACTAACTATCATTGTATATTAGTTGGAGATTTTAATATAGACTGGTTAGTTCCTTCTTTTTACAGTGATAAGTTGAAAAATCTTATAGAAACATATGGTATAATGCAATGTGCAAAAAAACCTACTCGGGTTACTGATACGAGTAGCACACTAGTTGATTATGTCCTGTCTAATTATGATAATACTGTGACCAATGTACATGATTGTCCAAAAATAACGGACCATTCTATAATTTCTGTTAATGTTTGCAATAGTGCTGAAATTTATACGAAAGTAAAACATTTTAGAAAATTAAATATTCCAAATTTAAATAATATAAAAACCAGTCTTATTGTGCGCGAGTTTAATTTGAACTCTACTGATGTTGATTTTATTTATAATGAGATTTTTGAAACTTGTGAAACTGTAATTAATAATATTGCTCCTATAGAAACATGTCATTATAAACCTAAATTGCCTTGGTTTGACTGTGAGGTACACAATAAAATTAAAAATAGAGATATAGCATACAAGATATTTAAATCATGTCCTGAGAATGAAAAACAAAATAATTGGCAAATTTTTAAACAACATAGAAATGGGGTATTTAATCTTTTAAAAATAAAAAAGGAGCAGTATTATTTTGACAAAGTAGATCGCTTTAGAAATAATCCAAAAGAAATGTGGAGAACCTTAAAACAACTCATTAATAATAACAGAGATAAAGATTTTCCAAACAGTATAATTTTTGAAATAGGAGATGAGAGAAAAATAGTAAATGATAGCTTAGAAATAGCACAAAGTTTTAATAAATATTTTGTTGAAAGTATTGGAAATATTGTTGATAGTATCAATAGTACTGAAACATGGTGCAATTTAAACAGTAACTTATACATACAATTTGAGAATTTTGAAATGTTGTCTATGAATGATTTTCGAAAAATAATTAACAATTTGGATAATAAATTCTCGTTACACGAAATTTTAAACTGTAGAATGCTAAAAGTAGTTTTCGAAACTATTGGTCACGTCATATTAAATCTAGTAAATACGTCACTTGATACTGGCAGAATTCCTAATTCATTAAAAATCAGTACAGTTATACCTATCCCAAAAATAAACAATACCAATAATGCTGATGAATTTAGACCAATTAATACCTTGCCTCCACTAGAAAAAATTATAGAAATTGCTGTTTATGATCAATTAATGAATCATGTTTCTGAAAATTCGATCCTAATATGTAACCAATCTGGTTTTAGAAAAAAATTTTCATGTGAATCAGCGCTACAACTTACACTTTGTAACATTCAAACTAAATTAGACGAAAATAAATATGTTGTAGCAGTATTTTTGGACTTAAAAAGGGCTTTCGAGACAATTGACAGACAAATTATGTTGAAACAATATGGTATTGGGGGTAGAGTATTGCAGTGGGTTAGTAACTATTTAAATAATCGCAAGCAGAGAGTCCGTTTTGCTGACCAAACATCCTGTGACATAAATAATGATATAGGGATTCCTCAAGGGAGTGTATTGGGTCCTCTTCTTTTTATTTTATATATTAATGATATTGAACTCTTTGTATTAATACATTAATCTTTTTGCTGACGATACTTTAATAACATGTAGTGATGCTAATCTGGATAAAGCCATAGAGAAAATGAATGCCTCATTATCATCGGTAAATAAATACTTGAACATAAATAAGCTAAAATTAAATGTAAGAAAAACTAAAGCAATGGTCTTCACAACGAAATTCAAATATAGTAGTATCGACGTTAAAAACATAAATTTGAACATTAATAATGAACACATTGAAGTTGTTTCTAATATAAAATATTTGGGATTTCAACTAGACAATTACTTAAATTTCGATAGCCACTTTAACTATATTTATAAAAAAATATCTAAAAAACTTTATTTCTTCAGTAGAATTTCGCAAAACTTATCAACTGAAACCAAAATTACTGTATATAATACCATAATTCAGCCTCATTTTGATTATTGCGCATCTATATTATACTTATTCAACTTAAATAAATTAAACATGCTACAAAAACTTCAAAATCGAGGAATGAGAGTAATACTGAAAACAAATCGTCTTACTTCAATTACGTCAATGTTAAATACTCTAAATTGGTTTCCGGTAGAGAAAAGAATGTACTATTTTACAATGATTTTAGTATTTAAAATAATAAATCATATGGCACCAGAATACTTCCAACAATATATTACGTTCAACAATAATATCCATAATTATAATACAAGATGTACAAATAGCATCTACATTGCAAGAACTTCATATCAAAAAACTATGAATTCTTTATTCTTTAAAGGTTTCAAAAAATTCAATGATCTCCCTTTATCTATACGCGAATCAACCACAATAAACTGTTTTAAAATTAAACTTAAGGACTTTATTAAAAATTCAATTTAATTAAGATTTTACTAATTCCATTACTTGATGTTTTTAATGTATATTATTTTTGTCTATATTATTTTAAACTTATATTTTATATTTGAAATGTGTATATGTATTGTAAGGGTTTTTATTTATTTATGCTACTTTTAGATTTATATGTAATTTTTAGTCTAGTTTTATATGTATATTAGGATTCCTAATTAATAAAGATCTATCTATCTATCATCGATGGAAATCATATCATATTTTTGTGCGAGGGGTGTTCCAGAGCAACGTTCAGTAACGTAGTCGCAATACATATGTTGGTCTAACAGTGGCTGGCGAGAACGTTGGTGGAGTGATGATGGAAAATCGTCATAAGAAAATAACCTATTTTTGTAAATATCAACGTCAAGATTTGACTTTATTTAATTTCTGGCGTTTCAATCTGAAAGAATTCAATTTTAAATTTTCCCCTTTTAACAATGCAATAAAAGATTCCATAATAACTTACAAATTTTGACAACTACTGACATGCACATCTCTGGGTAAACGTTAAGAATATGGGACCGGCTGGGATTTTCATGCAATTTTCACAGATGCTATAAAACATGAGAAATCAATATAGCAATAGAACTTTTTTAGCGGAAAAATATTTTTCACATGAAAAAATATATGTTGGGATACTTACTCCCAAGACAAACAAATTCAGTGCGTTTATTTAACATATTTTTCCAATACAAACGCATACATAACTTTTTTACAAATGCCCATGTAGCAATTTATAATCAGAATAAACCTGAAAAGTATAAAAAAAGGAAAAAAGTTCATTTGACGGACATAAATAATTTGCTTGTCAAATGACAGCCATCTCATAAATTCTAAGTTGAAAATACAATGTTGCCAATTCAATTTCAGAAATCATGGATTTAGGTAAATATTTAATGGAACGTTTAGTAACACTGTTAAAATGGACACGTCAAAATGTGTTAAAAATATGTGTAATAGTTTTGGTTTTAATCATCTCTTTTCGAGTTAAATATTCGTATGTCTATGCTAGACTTAATATTGAAACTCGGTTTGTTAAATTTAATAAATTTTCGGGCAAATATCGTTTTGGCGAAGAACATCGAGACTTTTTTTTTAAATGAAACACACGATAAAATAGCACAACTTTACTTTACACAAATGCATCTGGGTCTGATTTTAAAAAGGTAATTTTTTTATTTACTTCCCTTTTTTAGTTTAACTAAATTTAATTTCGGTTAGGCGTTTATTATATCATCAGGAGTAGTCGTTAAAAAATACGCTCTGTCTAGGTGCACGCTAACGTGTACAAAATAAAAAACTTAGGTACACGCTAAAACGTCATCATTGTCCATGACGTAGATAGATAGATAGTTTTATTCATACGTAGTCTTTTACATTACTTTTCCTCTATGATATAGTGGACGGCGGAAAAGTAAAATTATAAGGGCTGTTTTAAGTAAAGCTAGAAATTTCCTTCAATATTTGTTCTTCAAGTTTGCAACCTTATTTTAATTTTTTCTTTTAAGGAATTTTGATGTTATGGCCTTTTTATATCTATCTATCTTCTTGAAAAAATAAATTAAATACACAACTCTATATATTAGGATATATCTCGAAATGATTAATATTTGCCCATTATAGTTGACGTTTTAGAAGAGATATACTTTTCTCAGTTCCATTATTATGATGAATATTTTCTTTTGAGTTAGTAGCATTTTATATGTTGATTAACAAATGATTTTTGACTAATCTTCTCTCTGATATAAACGAGAGTACAATTTCAAACTACTTGTGGTTTTTATTATTATTAATTTTTTCCAATCGTTTTCAGCGTAAACGAAAGTTGGACATCAATAATGGGTTGTCAATGTTGCCATGTAAAAAGATTCAACCAGATTCGCCAACGATGTTCTGTGACAACGCTTCTCTTTTCTCGGCGACTGGTTCCGCTGCTTCTCAATCACTGTCGGGTAGCACCACACCTTCTAGCGGTCGATCGCGGCCCATAATACCGACCAAGGATAATCCGCCGCCAGATTTGTCCAATTGGTTGGTGCAATTTTCGGCTTGGTCCAATGCGGAACGAATAATGGCCATAAACGAACTGATTGCTAGGTGTGAACCGACACAAGTCAGGCATATGATGCAGGTGAGGGAATTATCTTTTTAAATAAAACTCTAAAATATTTTATCTAATAAAAATTGCACAATTTTATATAAAAAAACCACCCTCAAATTAACCCTTTAGCACCCTTCTTGTTAACCGATTTTTTTATGTTCATTGTAAGCTCCTTTACCACTTCCAATCATAAAAACCCTGCAGAAAATTATTTTACGTTTTTGCAATTAAATTACCTATTAAGAACAAAATTATACACACTCCTTATATAATTAATATTTTTTTTATAGATAATTGAGCCACAGTTCCAACGGGATTTTATATCATTGTTACCAAAAGAACTAGCTTTAAATGTTTTATCATTTCTCGAACCAAAAGATCTTTTAAGAGCAGCACAGACATGCCGCAGTTGGCGTGTATTGGCTGAAGACAATCTTTTGTGGAAGGAAAAGTGCAAACATGCAGGAATTGAGGAAATACCAAGAAAAAGAATGACCTCAAGGGCACTCATTACTCATATGTCTCCATGGAAAGTAAGATTTTGTTTTGTTTTATCACCATTTAGGAACACAAGTTTTTAAGAATTTTATTTTAATTACCCTTTTTGTTTTAGGCAGCTTTTATGCGTCAACATGCTATAGAAATGAATTGGAGGTCAAAGCCTATTAGACCTCCTAAGGTTTTAAAAGGTCACGATGACCATGTGATAACTTGTCTCCAATTCTGTGGCAACAGAATCGTTAGTGGTTCAGATGATAATACTCTAAAAGTTTGGTCTGCAACTACTGGAAAGGTGAGTTTGAATCAAGATCTGTATATTTAATTTAGTAGTGAAATATCGTTAAATAGACCAATCAATTTTGTAACAAAAAAAAATTCTTAGCAGTATGTGGATGGTCGGAAAATTTAGGGTAAATTATGAGTAAATTAAAAAAATAAATTAAAACAAAAGTTCCGGAAGGGGGGGTGGGGGTAGCTAAATATACAATTTGAGGGTTGGATATTGGTTTTTTACGATTTGTGGCTGAAATATACATTCAATCGAATAAAGTTTAATGTAAAAGTTGTAGATACTTAAAAAATGTAAAACTTTTGTATTAATTATTTTTCAACATAACCTCAAAATTGTCGAGAAAAATGATAAAACCCGTCTTTTTTTCGTTTTTAATTTTTATCTCCCGAAAAAATAATATTTTTTTTATGAAACACGGTGAAAACGTTCTTCTTTGTGTTTTAAATAAACTAATTTTTTAAAAGCAAAATATTTATTTTTGGATTTTATATGAATTTAAATTAAAAAAAAAAAGCCTAATTTTCAATCGAAAATTTTCAGGTTTTTAACTTTATCAGCGCTCATTTTCTTCGTTGAAACCTCGACTTTAAGATGGTACGAAAAAAATATATTGTCCGTATGGAAAAATATCGTTAAAAATCCAGAAAACCAAAAAAACAAACATTTTCATAATCGATTTTTCAGTTAATATAGACAATTTTTTATTGCAAATAAGCATTGAAATAGATGAAAAAGATTAATTTTCATTTAGTATAATTTACATTCAATTAACTGTTAATGGTTTTGAAATTACCGAAACATTGTTTAAACAATAATCGAATACTTAAAAACTACAGGATGTTTCATAGGTATATGAACATACGCTAAATGTGGATAAAGGACACTTAGACGAATAAGAAAAATCTATATTTGATATATCTAACTCGCTTCATTTGGCTAATGACTAGTGAAGACAAAAGTGGACTGTATAATTCCTGTAACCTTTGCTTAGGGCGGCAAAAGTACTAGCGCCGGCCCTGCTCATAGGTGAAATAAAATGCGACACTTAACCAGAACCCCATATATTAGATTGTCTGAACAGATTAACAAGTTACAATGTAAAAAAACTAAGAAAGTCACAATTCTTGCTTAGTAGTCTATGTCACGAGTCGGAATTTGAGGTGATTTTCCTTTTTTTCCAGACAGGGCCAATTTAGTCTTCTCCCCCCCCCCCCTCCATTTTCGATGTCGCTGAAACCAAACCTGAGGGTAAAAAAGTTTTTACCCTCGGCATCGCCTTCAAAACAGCCAAAAACCACCCCCTAGAAGGGTTAAACGCGCTTTACAAGGTTTCCCTGTAGAAAAACACTTTTCCCTCATTTTCGAGGATGCGCTGAGCACGGTGGTGGCGTTGGATATCGCTTCCGACCTCCAACTAACCCCTCCAACGGCCAATACTCTCCCCCGAAATTTTTTATAAGTGACACCCTTTTTTTACGTACAGGGCCAATTTAGTCCCCCCCCCCCCCATTTTAGAGGTCGCTGAAACCGAATCTTCTCCTTCAAAACGGCCAAAAACCACCCCCTAGAGAGGTTAAACGCGCTTTACAAGATTAGAGATCAATTTAATTATTTTAGATTCTTTCCGAGTTAGATTTTTAGTTTTGTTTTTGGAATATTAAATTATTTATTTTAGATTCCATCCGAGTTAGATTTTTGAGATTTTGTTTTTGGGAAAATTAAATTATTTCTTTTAGTTTCTGTCCGAGTTAGATTATTGAGAGTTTATTTTTTTGGAAATTAATTTATAAATCTTTTCAAATTAGTTATTTGAGTTTTTAGTTCCACTTTAATTGTCCGTCTGTTCGGAAGCAAACGTTAACTTTTTTTGTTCAGGGTTTTGAGGGTTGGGCTATGAAATATATATTTTGGATCTGTAGATATTAGTTTTCGTAAGCAATATATGTGTCACCTTTATTTTCTGGTTAATAATCACAGACCTTACCTCTTTTCAGATCTTTTAAAAAATATATATAATAAACTAATAAACTAGTTTGAAATCAACAAGACCCCTGGAGATTCCGTATCTCCATCTGAAGCTACCTGTGCCCCTAAGACGCCGTTTCTAAGGGTTGTGGAGTAAACCACATTAAATAATCTGGCGCCCGAGCATTCTCCGTTACAAGGCGTCACTTGTAAGACATTTTCTTTGTGGCAAGAAAAAGCTTTACAAAAGATATTACTATAATTATGTTTTAGTTATAAATGTAAACATCCACAATAGAAGTATTTTTTGTCTAATTTTTAACAGTATATTTATTTATTTATTTAGTGTTTGAGGACTCTTGTTGGGCATACAGGAGGCGTTTGGTCTTCCCAAATGTCAGGTAGCACCATCATAAGTGGCAGTACTGATAGGACTCTTAAAGTTTGGGATGCAGATACTGGAGTTTGTATACATACTTTATATGGACATACATCTACTGTGAGATGTATGCACCTGCATGGGAAAAAGTAAGTAACAATTTATACAGATGCATGTGTTGATTATAATACATTCATATTTTACTTTAGCTCATATATTATTTTTTTGACAGGGTTGTTAGTGGTTCGAGAGACGCCACCTTGAGAGTTTGGGACATTGAGACAGGAAACTTCCTTCATGTCCTAGTCGGTCATTTGGCTGCAGTTCGCTGTGTTCAATACGATGGTCGTCTTGTAGTATCAGGTGCCTATGACTATATGGTTAAAGTATGGAATCCAGAGACTGAAGAGTGCCTGCACACCTTACAGGGGCACACTAATAGAGTGTATTCATTACAGGTAAATAATTTTAAGTTATTCTTAGTTTTATCACTTTTTGATTCGGCGATTTAAACTTTAATAAGATTAATCTCAACCTAATTTATTAATTACCTAGCGGAAGGAAGCATGTGAAATTAAAGACATTGTTGACAAAAATTTTCCTCTACTACGTTAATTTACCAGTCTCTAACAAGTATATAATGAATTATAAATGATCACATACTTTACAATATCTACTTTCATGATCTCCAACCTCTGCTAGTATGGAAGATGTACCCATTTTATTTAACGTAGGTAATCACACTATGTTGGATTACTTCGATAATTAACTTTTAATGACAAACAAATAAGCCTAAGGAAATGCATTTTCTTTACTCTGCATATACAGGGTGGTCCTTAAGTAATTGTACATAGAAGTATGATAGATTCCTCACTTTAAAATATTACGATTTGAACCAACTTACTCTAATAAAATGTTGCTACTAAGGAATATACAGGGTGTTAAAGTTAAATTTTAAGATTTATTTTTAGCAATAACTTGAGCGTTTTAGGATATGTATACGTAAGAATTTGGAACTGGGGGTTTTTGGGAGTTAGGCCACATAAACTTTTTTGCTCTTTAAGTTAGCGCTATTTTTGTAAAATAATATTACATCCACGTTATTTTAGCAGAAAAAAGCATAATTGTTATTAACCTTAAAACTTAACGGTTTACAAGATAATCGTATTTTAGGGACCAGCTGCATGATTAATCTTGCCGATTCTTATGTATAATGACCTCCTGGATCCGAATATGACCTCAGTTTTTCCCCTTCACCCACCGTTTTCGGGGGTTGGCCCCCCACCTATTTTATCACTTTTCCATAATTTGGAGGGATAAAAAAACAAATTACATCGAAGGAGGTACCAGATTATGATTTCTCGTTCCAAAAACCCCCAGTTCCAAATTTTTATTGCAAAAGTTATTGCAAATAATAAATCTTAACATTTAACCTTTAGCACCCTGTACATTCCTTATTAGCAACATTTTATTAGAGCAAGTTGGTTCAAATAGTAATATTTTAGGCCAGGCGCAGACTACAGACTTTTTATCGGCCGATAGTTTAGTCGGGTTCTAAATTAGTATGAAGATGTATGCAAGAGCGCACATTAAAACGATTTGGTATCGGACGATTAATGCATACATCTCCATAATAATTTAGAACCCGACTAAACTATAGGCCGGTAAAAAGTCTGTAGTCTGCGCCTGGCCTTAAAGTGAGGAATCCCTCATACCACCGTTTAGATAATGGATTGAAGTTTAAATCTTTCAATACCAGACGGAATCAGGATATTCATCTGCCACTTCCTAGATACATTTTGTCGGGGATTAGACAGCAATTTTGCTGTTCCAGCCCTAATCGCCTTAATATTTAGCTAATGACTGCAAGACAAAAGTGGACTGTATAATTAGGTTACCTTCATTTGCTATTTTCTGTTCGAGGTGGAATAAAATGCGACGCTTAACAAAAAATCATATATTAGGTTGTCTGAACAACTTAAGGTACGTTTACATCTGACACTTTTCTCCGGAAATATATGTCACAGAGAAAATCTGACAGACTGTTTACATACTGACAGAACTTACTAGAAATTTATATACAGTTAGTTTTTCCCCATGAAATCTTCGAAACGTAAAATCGCTTTTAATCGGATTAAAAAATTTGACTGATTTTGCGAATTTGTAACCCTTATTTTTACAGGCATAAGGGTTAACAACAATTTATAATGTAAAAAGAGTAATAAAGTTACAATTCTTGCTTAATTATTAGCAAGCAATTGCTCAGAATGTATTTAGGAAAAGCCCTATGGGCTTAAACGAATGAAAAAATGATAGGTTGCTATCTCTATGTAAAATTTGATTATGACATGTTGTCTTCTTGAGTGTTTAGGAATAACTGCAACGGTGTAAGGAAGCAACGTTTCGTTTCACGTCTTGCTCTCGCTTTGGAAATGACGGAAATCACGTGCTAAAAATTCATTTTTATTAGTTCCGTTTTATTCAAACTCTATTCCGAATAATAGTGGACCTGTCCGAGCCTTGATATCACGGTCACTGTGAATTGTTTGTTTGCAAGTGACCATGAGCGCGCGTAAGTAAATTTGTATTGGGAATTCAATTGTTTTATTTTAATTTGTTTGATTTGATTTTTATTTAGTGTACAGGAAAAAACCAAAATATTTTCTGTGATAAATCTTGCATATTCATTCTCAGAATTAGTGTTTTTTTTAAATAATAATTTAATATTTCTTACTGGTACCAACAAAGTGTTTCATTCTCTTGAATACTTCATTAGTTCAATGATTATGTAGTAAAAGGTTTGAATTTTTGTTGAGTTCCTTTATGATTAAATACACTTTCTAGAGTATTACATTTATTTGTAAATAGTAGTACTCTTATTTCATTGTGTTTAATCATATAGTAGAATTCCAATTATTAATGATAACAATTTAAGGATGAGGACTCAATTAGATTTCTCAAAAATTACCATTTGTAATATATTTATTATGTAATTTCTTTCTGTTTGTTCCAGTTCGATGGTGTTCATGTGGTCAGCGGCTCCTTGGATACTAGTATTAGAGTGTGGGAAGTAGAAACAGGTGCCTGCAAACATACGCTGATGGGCCACCAGTCTTTAACTTCTGGTATGGAATTGAGGAACAACATTCTTGTTTCGGGTAACGCCGATTCTACAGTAAAGGTTTGGGATATTGTAACTGGTCAGTGTCTACAAACACTTTCAGGTAAGGTGCAATTCTGTTGTATAATGACAGTGGAATTTTTTGGACCATAAAAATACCAAAAAAGGACCATGGGCGTAACAAAACTGCCTGAGGTTGTGAAATAAATCACACTGCACCAGCGTCTGGACTTTAACAACTACTCCTTGGGCTATATGCCCCCCCGGGTATTGAATTACGAAAGTCCAGACGTGGTTTGGCGCCCGATCAGAAACTTCGATTTTATTATTAAAGGAGCTTGCCATTCTTAGCGGTTTCGGAATTATTGTTCGTAATTATTGTTCCTCATCAGTAAGAAACAGGCTAGCTCGACATCCTATCGTTAAAGGCTGTCTGAAAATGAATTCGACTCGCCTCGCTCTTGATAAAAGTGTTCACGTATATCAAAAACGAGGAGAGCCCAATGCCATCTTCACTTTCATAATAAAATCAAAGCTTACAAAACTATAGAAAACTGTAACGACGGTGGAATTTTTTGAACCATAAAAATACCAAAAAAGGACCATGGGCGTAACAAAACTGCCTGAAGTTGTGAAATAAATCACACTTGTTCCCAAGAACAAAGACATTAAAATGTCCTTGTATCTCTCAAAATTTTACTTTGGTTAGTAGAGGAGTGCCGTTAGATTTATACCTCGAACGAAGTTGGCAGTGATCGAATTTTCATTTTCTCTTTTGGAATGTGTTTCTGACACTACCTACTTAAATGTTTATATGTTATTTTTTACTTTACTTTTCCCCCATCCACTATACCATAGAAGAAGGTAATGTGAGGAGAAGAAAAAAAAACTCGCGTAATCGATAAATTATCATTTTTTAATGAATTAATGTTAAATACAATTTTTCATGAAAATAAACCTTTCTCGAGTTATAGGGTGTAGAAAATTACAGTTTTCACCACAAAAACCGTATATTTCTAAAAGTTTTTTAAATATGACCGAAAATCTGTTAGTATTACCTACGTAAAAATTGATATGAACTAATCTTATGGCATTTTTAGATGTGCTACCATCTATGGTAAGAAGAGAGTATTGACATTAAATTTTGACTGAATCTAGTCAAGATGTCTCTCTCTTCTTTTTTATCCCTTTCAGAGATTAATACAAAGTGATTAAACCAGTAAGGAATTTCAATTTATTAGATTCGACATCCTAAGACCGGTTTCTGCCTTTCGGCTTCATCAGTTAGGCTTTTCGAATCTTAAGGCCTTGAGCAATTAAAATATTTTTTTTTTACTTTTCTACGATTAATACGAAGGAAGATATGGCAATACAAAAATGAGTGTTTAAATAAACTGGATCGTTCTAGCGTAAATATCTGGAAAAATATGAATTCCACAAAAAAAATGTACATAACATCCTAATGAGAGAATAACCGTTTAACATAAGCAGAAAAAAGTTATGGACAAAATAAATTTTTTAGCGCCATCTAGAGTGTGGTATTTGAAAAAAAATCCTTTTGCAGAAAGTCGTAACATATGTTTCTACAATTGTCCAGTAATTTTTAGCCCTATTTGATAATTATTTATTAAGTTTTGGTTTATTAAATTTGAGCTAAATTTTTGTTTTTTTATAAGACATTTTCAATTTTTGGCCAATAGCGTGAAAAGTATTGATTTTTGAAAAAAATTTAAAGAGACAAGACTTTGAGCAAATGTTCTTCCGAATAATTTCCATTTTATAACCATCAATATTATTTTTTGAAAAAACGATCATTCCAATGAAAAAGTTTGACATTTCGGCGATATCCTAAACTTTAAAATGGTTTATTGTACATCTCGATATTATCAGCCAAAAAAAAGTTACGGGCAAAAAATACATTTTTTTTAATGAAATTAAAAAAATCGTAATTTTTTACGTCCTATAACTTGGGAGAGGTTTATTTTGATTAAAAATTCTATTTAATTTTATCGATTGCGCAAGTTTTTTTCTTTTTTTTCCCTCACTATTTGATGCACCCCCTCCCCCTGCCACCATCCAAAACGCAACTAACCAAAGTTTTCTACCTCTGAGCTAGACACCTTTCCTAGCAATTTGCAAAAAATTTCAAGTCAATCTGATCAGTTTCTAGTTTCAGCTCGATATTACAGACATATGAATTATACCTGATTACAAAGTTTCTGGCCACTATTTTGGTTCCTCTCGTTCTAAATTTGCAATTTTTTGCCTTTAATCAATATTTACCAACGCCAAAAACATAAATAATGATATTTTTTTCATAAATATAATTAAAATTATTGCAGTTACTTTTGATTAATCATTAATTTAAAATCATTTTCGGAATTTTGCAATAAACTATTAAATAAACAACGATTGGCAAATTCTAATATATAGACTTTTTAGTATTAGATTTTAGAGATACAATGCAAAAAACCCCATCAATATCGATTTACTGCCACTGTTGCCTAGTTTTTAGTTATTTTTTTATTTTGACAAGTTGACAGCGTAAGTGTTTCATCAAGTAAAAATTATTAAAGATGACCAAAAAGCACAACGAATCTTATGGCGAGGCCGGGAGAGATTTAGAGAATCAGTATATGAAATGCAGGTCATGACATTTGGAGCTACATGTTCGCCAACATTAGCTCAATGCGTCTTATGGTATTCTGAATAAACATTATGTCGATGATTATTTAGATTCTTGTGATTTAGAAGACATAGCAATAAAACTAATATTTAAAGACCTGACCTGACCTGACCTTCAATAAAACTAATATTTGACGTTATTCACGTACATAGTCAGTATGGATTTCATATTAGAAATCAAATTCTAAAAAGGTACTTTTCACTTTACCAACAGATATGAGACTGAAAAACGTTAAGGACTTTAATTCAGATTCTAAATTGTCAATAGAAAGAGTTTTGGGGATTCAGTGGGATCCAGAATATGATGTATTTCGGTTTCAATTAAATTTGGAAAAAATATCAGATACCGTTTTAAATTCAAATTTTATCCCTACAAAGCGAGAGGTTTTAAAAGTAGTTATTAGTGTTTTTGATCCTTTAGGATTTTTAAACATCATTACAGTCAATATCATTTTATGATGAAATTCAATCATTAAAAACTAATGGTTCTGTAGGTAGAAACAGCAAACTTTTTAAATTAAATTCTTACTTAGATGAATTTGACATAGTGAGACTTAGAAGTCGAATTGACACAAATATTCCCGGATTTGAGAATAATTCTGTTATACTTCCTTCAAAAAATCATTTTACCGAACAACTCGTTGGTTTCTATCATAAAAAATTTAAACATCAGGGTCGTAAAACACAAATTAATGAAATTAGACAGTTATATTGGATACTGGGACTAAATAATTTGGTAAAAAAGATTTCTAGGGACTGTCAGTTTTGTAAAAATATGAAGTCAATTCCAGCAATTCCTTGCATGGGAAACTTGCCAATTCAAAGAACCACGCCCTAAATAAAACCATTCACATTTTGTGGTGTGGACCTGCCTAACTATTCGCGCCATTCATATTGAGATAGCTAATTCCCTTACCACTGATTCCGCCATCATGGCCATTCAGAGAATGTGTGCAAGATGAAGAAGCCCTAACTCCAAATCATTTTCTTGGACCGAAGTATAATGCTGGCCGAGTCCATCTCCTTAAAAATCTTACCATAGATAATTTCAGCTTACGGAAACAGTGGATGTATGTTCAAGACCTTGCTAATAAATTTTGGAAAAGATGGATAAATGAGTATTTACCCACAACTACAAAAGGAATATAGAAGTTAATAATTCATTTCGGAAGCTCATAGTGGTTTTTTATTTTAATTTCTCTCTCTTTCCACTGGATTAAAACCACTTAGTTGTTAAAAAAGTTTTTTTATTGACGTTTCGGCTTTCCAGATCGAAAGCCGTTATCAAAATGACATAAAATAAATAAATTTACTAGAAACAGAACACTTGATAATCTTGCAAAAATATGACATCAACATAGTATACATAGAATAAGATTTTGAGATTGAAGATGTCAAAATCTGTTTCAATCATATTTTTGTGACGTTTCTGGGAACGAATTTTTGAAAGGATAGCGCATTTGCATATTATAAGAGAATTTATACTTCGTCATAAATGAAGTTTTCTTATTAATATTATCATAAGAAAAAACCAGATAAAAACTTATGATACTATCCCGATATAGAGGGTATCCTTTTTGCAATTAACTCTTTTTGTAAAATAGGTATCCAAATTTTTGAAATATCAACCGAACAATTAGAAACACATTCGTTATTATTTAAGCATATCAATGCTGCTTCTTTAACTTTGCGGTTATAATTATTCGGTTCTTTTAATAATCTAGTTGAAGAATTCCATTGTATTTTATGACCAAAATCCCATGCATGTTCACATATTTTAGATTTTTCGAATTGTTTATTTTTAATGTACGATTGGTGTTCATTAAGTCTAATATGAAAAGGTCTAGATGTTTCTCCTATATAAAATTTATTACATTCGCATGGAATTTTGTAAATACAATTTTTTGTGTTTTGAATTTCATTAAAAGGTTTTGTATTTACTATTAAAGATTTTAATGTATTATTAGTTTGAAAAACTGTTTTTAAATTAAATTTATTGCCAATCCTTCTAATTTTTTCGGATAATTTTGGAATATAAGGGATTTTTACTATATTTGAAAGAATTATTGGGGGGTTTAAATTTTGATCTTTAGTTTTGATGTCTCGGTAAAGTTCACGATTTATAAATTTACTTGGGTAGTTGTTCTTAATCAAGACAGATTTAACAAGTGATAATTCATTATTTAAGATATTGTCATTTGAACAAATTGTTTTTGCTCTATCGGAAAGAGATTTGACAATACCTCGTTTAACACAAATTGAGTGGTTTGAATTAAAATTTAGATATCTATTTGTATGTGTTTCTTTTCTAAAAACTGATGTATCAAAACAATTGTTGTTATTGTGTATTAGTACATCAAGAAACGGTAATTTTTTATTATTTTCAATTTCAATTGTAAATTTAATAGTAGGTTCCGAATTATTAATAGTATATAAAAATGTATCAATATTTTCCCTATCGTGTTGCCAAATTGCAAAGATATCATCTACATATCTAAACCAGACAGAAGGTCTTAAATTTTGTTTGTTTACAATTTCCATTTCAAAATTCTCCATGAAAATATCACACAATTTTGGTGATAAAGGAGAACCCATTGCCATGCCAAAATTTTGCTGATAAAAATCACTATTTAATTGAAAATATGTAGTTTTAATACATAGTTCCAATAATTCTAGAATTGCTGAGACGCTTAATTTAGTTCTATTTATTAATGTATTATCATTTGTCAACTTTTTTCTCACAAGATTAAGAGTTTTATCGACAGGAACATTTGGAAATAAACTGACTACATCAAAACTAACCATTATATCTGAATTTGTAATTTTGATTTTTGATAATTTTTCTAAAAAATGTTTTGAATTTTTGATAAAGGAATTAGTATTTCCTGATAACGGATCTATTATTTTAAGTAGAAATCTTGCTAAATTTTGACAAGGTGAATTTATAGAACTTATTATTGGTCTTAATGGTATTTGTTGTTTATGAATTTTGGGTAAACCATAAAAATGTGGAGGTTTACTATAATGAGAAGTAAGAGATCTTCGTTCTTTATCACTTAGGAATTTTTTATTTTTATATAAAGTTTTGTAAATTTTGTTTTCAATACTAGTAGTTGGATCTTTATTTAATTTTGAATAGCTACCGTTTTCAATAATTTCGTTAATTTTGTTATCATAATCTGTTTTGTTCATGACAACCGTCGCGTTACCTTTATCTGCCGGTAATATCTTAATTGTATTGTCATTTTTTAAATTTTTAATTGATTTAAATTCTGCGGAGGTTAAATTTTGATTAATTTTGTAAGATTTTTCTAATTCAATTTTGCAATGTACCTTGTATTCGTTGCTTAAGTCAGTTGGTAAATTTTGAGAAGCGTTTTCTATAGAACTAATAATATCAAATTTTGGTACATATTTTGGAGTTACCGAATAATTTAAACCTTTAGCCAATAATAAATTTTCTGTGTGATTAAGATCTCTACTTGAAATATTTATTACCGTATTTAAATTTTGTTCTGAATTTCTAAGGTTGTAAAAACTTTTTTCTTCAATTAGATTATTAAATTTTCTTAATTGTCTATTTTTGGTACAATTGAATTCTTTCTCATAACTATTTAAAACACAATGGATTATTTTATGGAAATCAAATCTGGATACCTGATTATACAAATATGATTTAATATCCTCGATATCTTTTTCTAAATTAAATTTATTACACCTATGGAACTGAATCCTCTCTCTTACTATCGCGTGCTCTGCTCTATTTAAAATTCTCCATATCTTGTTGTTCTTTATTGGAGTTTTAAGTCTTAGGCCTTTTGGAATGATCTTGTTTTCTCGGCATTTCATCATGAAACATAAAGAATTTTTACATTTAGCAAATTTTTTATATACATTTTCTAAAATTCTAAAAAATTTACATATTTCCGGTCCATACCGTATTTGTAATTCATTTCGGAAGCTCATAGTGGTTTTTATTTTAATTTCTCTCTCTTTCCACTGGATTAAAACCACTTAGTTGTTAAAAAAGTTTTTTTAATTGACGTTTCGGCTTTCCAGATCGAAAGCCGTTATCAAAATGACATAAAATAAATAAATTTACTAGAAACAGAACACTTGATAATCTTGCAAAAATATGACATCAACATAGTATACATAGAATAAGATTTTGAGATTGAAGATGTCAAAATCTGTTTCAATCATATTTTTGTGACGTTTCTGGGAACGAATTTTTGAAAGGATAGCGCATTTGCATATTATAAGAGAATTTATACTTCGTCATAAATGAAGTTTTCTTATTAATATTATCATAAGAAAAAACCAGATAAAAACTTATGATACTATCCCGATATAGAGGGTATCCTTTTTGCAATTAACTCTTTTTGTAAAATAGGTATCCAAATTTTTGAAATATCAACCGAACAATTAGAAACACATTCGTTATTATTTAAGCATATCAATGCTGCTTCTTTAACTTTGCGGTTATAATTATTCGGTTCTTTTAATAATCTAGTTGAAGAATTCCATTGTATTTTATGACCAAAATCCCATGCATGTTCACATATTTTAGATTTTTCGAATTGTTTATTTTTAATGTACGATTGGTGTTCATTAAGTCTAATATGAAAAGGTCTAGATGTTTCTCCTATATAAAATTTATTACATTCGCATGGAATTTTGTAAATACAATTTTTTGTGTTTTGAATTTCATTAAAAGGTTTTGTATTTACTATTAAAGATTTTAATGTATTATTAGTTTGAAAAACTGTTTTTAAATTAAATTTATTGCCAATCCTTCTAATTTTTTCGGATAATTTTGGAATATAAGGGATTTTTACTATATTTGAAAGAATTATTGGGGGGTTTAAATTTTGATCTTTAGTTTTGATGTCTCGGTAAAGTTCACGATTTATAAATTTACTTGGGTAGTTGTTCTTAATCAAGACAGATTTAACAAGTGATAATTCATTATTTAAGATATTGTCATTTGAACAAATTGTTTTTGCTCTATCGGAAAGAGATTTGACAATACCTCGTTTAACACAAATTGAGTGGTTTGAATTAAAATTTAGATATCTATTTGTATGTGTTTCTTTTCTAAAAACTGATGTATCAAAACAATTGTTGTTATTGTGTATTAGTACATCAAGAAACGGTAATTTTTTATTATTTTCAATTTCAATTGTAAATTTAATAGTAGGTTCCGAATTATTAATAGTATATAAAAATGTATCAATATTTTCCCTATCGTGTTGCCAAATTGCAAAGATATCATCTACATATCTAAACCAGACAGAAGGTCTTAAATTTTGTTTGTTTACAATTTCCATTTCAAAATTCTCCATGAAAATATCACACAATTTTGGTGATAAAGGAGAACCCATTGCCATGCCAAAATTTTGCTGATAAAAATCACTATTTAATTGAAAATATGTAGTTTTAATACATAGTTCCAATAATTCTAGAATTGCTGAGACGCTTAATTTAGTTCTATTTATTAATGTATTATCATTTGTCAACTTTTTTCTCACAAGATTAAGAGTTTTATCGACAGGAACATTTGGAAATAAACTGACTACATCAAAACTAACCATTATATCTGAATTTGTAATTTTGATTTTTGATAATTTTTCTAAAAAATGTTTTGAATTTTTGATAAAGGAATTAGTATTTCCTGATAACGGATCTATTATTTTAAGTAGAAATCTTGCTAAATTTTGACAAGGTGAATTTATAGAACTTATTATTGGTCTTAATGGTATTTGTTGTTTATGAATTTTGGGTAAACCATAAAAATGTGGAGGTTTACTATAATGAGAAGTAAGAGATCTTCGTTCTTTATCACTTAGGAATTTTTTATTTTTATATAAAGTTTTGTAAATTTTGTTTTCAATACTAGTAGTTGGATCTTTATTTAATTTTGAATAGCTACCGTTTTCAATAATTTCGTTAATTTTGTTATCATAATCTGTTTTGTTCATGACAACCGTCGCGTTACCTTTATCTGCCGGTAATATCTTAATTGTATTGTCATTTTTTAAATTTTTAATTGATTTAAATTCTGCGGAGGTTAAATTTTGATTAATTTTGTAAGATTTTTCTAATTCAATTTTGCAATGTACCTTGTATTCGTTGCTTAAGTCAGTTGGTAAATTTTGAGAAGCGTTTTCTATAGAACTAATAATATCAAATTTTGGTACATATTTTGGAGTTACCGAATAATTTAAACCTTTAGCCAATAATAAATTTTCTGTGTGATTAAGATCTCTACTTGAAATATTTATTACCGTATTTAAATTTTGTTCTGAATTTCTAAGGTTGTAAAAACTTTTTTCTTCAATTAGATTATTAAATTTTCTTAATTGTCTATTTTTGGTACAATTGAATTCTTTCTCATAACTATTTAAAACACAATGGATTATTTTATGGAAATCAAATCTGGATACCTGATTATACAAATATGATTTAATATCCTCGATATCTTTTTCTAAATTAAATTTATTACACCTATGGAACTGAATCCTCTCTCTTACTATCGCGTGCTCTGCTCTATTTAAAATTCTCCATATCTTGTTGTTCTTTATTGGAGTTTTAAGTCTTAGGCCTTTTGGAATGATCTTGTTTTCTCGGCATTTCATCATGAAACATAAAGAATTTTTACATTTAGCAAATTTTTTATATACATTTTCTAAAATTCTAAAAAATTTACATATTTCCGGTCCATACCGTATTTGTAATTCATTTCGGAAGCTCATAGTGGTTTTTATTTTAATTTCTCTCTCTTTCCACTGGATTAAAACCACTTAGTTGTTAAAAAAGTTTTTTTAATTGACGTTTCGGCTTTCCAGATCGAAAGCCGTTATCAAAATGACATAAAATAAATAAATTTACTAGAAACAGAACACTTGATAATCTTGCAAAAATATGACATCAACATAGTATACATAGAATAAGATTTTGAGATTGAAGATGTCAAAATCTGTTTCAATCATATTTTTGTGACGTTTCTGGGAACGAATTTTTGAAAGGATAGCGCATTTGCATATTATAAGAGAATTTATACTTCGTCATAAATGAAGTTTTCTTATTAATATTATCATAAGAAAAAACCAGATAAAAACTTATGATACTATCCCGATATAGAGGGTATCCTTTTTGCAATTAACTCTTTTTGTAAAATAGGTATCCAAATTTTTGAAATATCAACCGAACAATTAGAAACACATTCGTTATTATTTAAGCATATCAATGCTGCTTCTTTAACTTTGCGGTTATAATTATTCGGTTCTTTTAATAATCTAGTTGAAGAATTCCATTGTATTTTATGACCAAAATCCCATGCATGTTCACATATTTTAGATTTTTCGAATTGTTTATTTTTAATGTACGATTGGTGTTCATTAAGTCTAATATGAAAAGGTCTAGATGTTTCTCCTATATAAAATTTATTACATTCGCATGGAATTTTGTAAATACAATTTTTTGTGTTTTGAATTTCATTAAAAGGTTTTGTATTTACTATTAAAGATTTTAATGTATTATTAGTTTGAAAAACTGTTTTTAAATTAAATTTATTGCCAATCCTTCTAATTTTTTCGGATAATTTTGGAATATAAGGGATTTTTACTATATTTGAAAGAATTATTGGGGGGTTTAAATTTTGATCTTTAGTTTTGATGTCTCGGTAAAGTTCACGATTTATAAATTTACTTGGGTAGTTGTTCTTAATCAAGACAGATTTAACAAGTGATAATTCATTATTTAAGATATTGTCATTTGAACAAATTGTTTTTGCTCTATCGGAAAGAGATTTGACAATACCTCGTTTAACACAAATTGAGTGGTTTGAATTAAAATTTAGATATCTATTTGTATGTGTTTCTTTTCTAAAAACTGATGTATCAAAACAATTGTTGTTATTGTGTATTAGTACATCAAGAAACGGTAATTTTTTATTATTTTCAATTTCAATTGTAAATTTAATAGTAGGTTCCGAATTATTAATAGTATATAAAAATGTATCAATATTTTCCCTATCGTGTTGCCAAATTGCAAAGATATCATCTACATATCTAAACCAGACAGAAGGTCTTAAATTTTGTTTGTTTACAATTTCCATTTCAAAATTCTCCATGAAAATATCACACAATTTTGGTGATAAAGGAGAACCCATTGCCATGCCAAAATTTTGCTGATAAAAATCACTATTTAATTGAAAATATGTAGTTTTAATACATAGTTCCAATAATTCTAGAATTGCTGAGACGCTTAATTTAGTTCTATTTATTAATGTATTATCATTTGTCAACTTTTTTCTCACAAGATTAAGAGTTTTATCGACAGGAACATTTGGAAATAAACTGACTACATCAAAACTAACCATTATATCTGAATTTGTAATTTTGATTTTTGATAATTTTTCTAAAAAATGTTTTGAATTTTTGATAAAGGAATTAGTATTTCCTGATAACGGATCTATTATTTTAAGTAGAAATCTTGCTAAATTTTGACAAGGTGAATTTATAGAACTTATTATTGGTCTTAATGGTATTTGTTGTTTATGAATTTTGGGTAAACCATAAAAATGTGGAGGTTTACTATAATGAGAAGTAAGAGATCTTCGTTCTTTATCACTTAGGAATTTTTTATTTTTATATAAAGTTTTGTAAATTTTGTTTTCAATACTAGTAGTTGGATCTTTATTTAATTTTGAATAGCTACCGTTTTCAATAATTTCGTTAATTTTGTTATCATAATCTGTTTTGTTCATGACAACCGTCGCGTTACCTTTATCTGCCGGTAATATCTTAATTGTATTGTCATTTTTTAAATTTTTAATTGATTTAAATTCTGCGGAGGTTAAATTTTGATTAATTTTGTAAGATTTTTCTAATTCAATTTTGCAATGTACCTTGTATTCGTTGCTTAAGTCAGTTGGTAAATTTTGAGAAGCGTTTTCTATAGAACTAATAATATCAAATTTTGGTACATATTTTGGAGTTACCGAATAATTTAAACCTTTAGCCAATAATAAATTTTCTGTGTGATTAAGATCTCTACTTGAAATATTTATTACCGTATTTAAATTTTGTTCTGAATTTCTAAGGTTGTAAAAACTTTTTTCTTCAATTAGATTATTAAATTTTCTTAATTGTCTATTTTTGGTACAATTGAATTCTTAAGCATAACTATACAAGGTACAATGGATTATTGAATTAGAAAAATCTTACAAAATTAATCAAAATTTAACCTCCGCAGAATTTAAATCAATTAAAAATTTAAAAAATGACAATACAATTAAGATATTACCGGCAGATAAAGGTAACGCGACGGTTGTCATGAACAAAACAGATTATGATAACAAAATTAACGAAATTATTGAAAACGGTAGCTATTCAAAATTAAATAAAGATCCAACTACTAGTATTGAAAACAAAATTTACAAAACTTTATATAAAAATAAAAAATTCCTAAGTGATAAAGAACGAAGATCTCTTACTTCTCATTATAGTAAACCTCCACATTTTTATGGTTTACCCAAAATTCATAAACAACAAATACCATTAAGACCAATAATAAGTTCTATAAATTCACCTTGTCAAAATTTAGCAAGATTTCTACTTAAAATAATAGATCCGTTATCAGGAAATACTAATTCCTTTATCAAAAATTCAAAACATTTTTTAGAAAAATTATCAAAAATCAAAATTACAAATTCAGATATAATGGTTAGTTTTGATGTAGTCAGTTTATTTCCAAATGTTCCTGTCGATAAAACTCTTAATCTTGTGAGAAAAAAGTTGACAAATGATAATACATTAATAAATAGAACTAAATTAAGCGTCTCAGCAATTCTAGAATTATTGGAACTATGTATTAAAACTACATATTTTCAATTAAATAGTGATTTTTATCAGCAAAATTTTGGCATGGCAATGGGTTCTCCTTTATCACCAAAATTGTGTGATATTTTCATGGAGAATTTTGAAATGGAAATTGTAAACAAACAAAATTTAAGACCTTCTGTCTGGTTTAGATATGTAGATGATATCTTTGCAATTTGGCAACACGATAGGGAAAATATTGATACATTTTTATATACTATTAATAATTCGGAACCTACTATTAAATTTACAATTGAAATTGAAAATAATAAAAAATTACCGTTTCTTGATGTACTAATACACAATAACAACAATTGTTTTGATACATCAGTTTTTAGAAAAGAAACACATACAAATAGATATCTAAATTTTAATTCAAACCACTCAATTTGTGTTAAACGAGGTATTGTCAAATCTCTTTCCGATAGAGCAAAAACAATTTGTTCAAATGACAATATCTTAAATAATGAATTATCACTTGTTAAATCTGTCTTGATTAAGAACAACTACCCAAGTAAATTTATAAATCGTGAACTTTACCGAGACATCAAAACTAAAGATCAAAATTTAAACCCCCCAATAATTCTTTCAAATATAGTAAAAATCCCTTATATTCCAAAATTATCCGAAAAAATTAGAAGGATTGGCAATAAATTTAATTTAAAAACAGTTTTTCAAACTAATAATACATTAAAATCTTTAATAGTAAATACAAAACCTTTTAATGAAATTCAAAACACAAAAAATTGTATTTACAAAATTCCATGCGAATGTAATAAATTTTATATAGGAGAAACATCTAGACCTTTTCATATTAGACTTAATGAACACCAATCGTACATTAAAAATAAACAATTCGAAAAATCTAAAATATGTGAACATGCATGGGATTTTGGTCATAAAATACAATGGAATTCTTCAACTAGATTATTAAAAGAACCGAATAATTATAACCGCAAAGTTAAAGAAGCAGCATTGATATGCTTAAATAATAACGAATGTGTTTCTAATTGTTCGGTTGATATTTCAAAAATTTGGATACCTATTTTACAAAAAGAGTTAATTGCAAAAAGGATACCCTCTATATCGGGATAGTATCATAAGTTTTTATCTGGTTTTTTCTTATGATAATATTAATAAGAAAACTTCATTTATGACGAAGTATAAATTCTCTTATAATATGCAAATGCGCTATCCTTTCAAAAATTCGTTCCCAGAAACGTCACAAAAATATGATTGAAACAGATTTTGACATCTTCAATCTCAAAATCTTATTCTATGTATACTATGTTGATGTCATATTTTTGCAAGATTATCAAGTGTTCTGTTTCTAGTAAATTTATTTATTTTATGTCATTTTGATAACGGCTTTCGATCTGGAAAGCCGAAACGTCAATTAAAAAAACTTTTTTAACAACTAAGTGGTTTTAATCCAGTGGAAAGAGAGAGAAATTAAAATAAAAACCACTATGAGCTTCCGAAATGAATTACAAATACGGTATGGACCGGAAATATGTAAATTTTTTAGAATTTTAGAAAATGTATATAAAAAATTTGCTAAATGTAAAAATTCTTTATGTTTCATGATGAAATGCCGAGAAAACAAGATCATTCCAAAAGGCCTAAGACTTAAAACTCCAATAAAGAACAACAAGATATGGAGAATTTTAAATAGAGCAGAGCACGCGATAGTAAGAGAGAGGATTCAGTTCCATAGGTGTAATAAATTTAATTTAGAAAAAGATATCGAGGATATTAAATCATATTTGTATAATCAGGTATCCAGATTTGATTTCCATAAAATAATCCATTGTGTTTTAAATAGTTATGAGAAAGAATTCAATTGTACCAAAAATAGACAATTAAGAAAATTTAATAATCTAATTGAAGAAAAAAGTTTTTACAACCTTAGAAATTCAGAACAAAATTTAAATACGGTAATAAATATTTCAAGTAGAGATCTTAATCACACAGAAAATTTATTATTGGCTAAAGGTTTAAATTATTCGGTAACTCCAAAATATGTACCAAAATTTGATATTATTAGTTCTATAGAAAACGCTTCTCAAAATTTACCAACTGACTTAAGCAACGAATACAAGGTACATTGCAAAATTGAATTAGAAAAATCTTACAAAATTAATCAAAATTTAACCTCCGCAGAATTTAAATCAATTAAAAATTTAAAAAATGACAATACAATTAAGATATTACCGGCAGATAAAGGTAACGCGACGGTTGTCATGAACAAAACAGATTATGATAACAAAATTAACGAAATTATTGAAAACGGTAGCTATTCAAAATTAAATAAAGATCCAACTACTAGTATTGAAAACAAAATTTACAAAACTTTATATAAAAATAAAAAATTCCTAAGTGATAAAGAACGAAGATCTCTTACTTCTCATTATAGTAAACCTCCACATTTTTATGGTTTACCCAAAATTCATAAACAACAAATACCATTAAGACCAATAATAAGTTCTATAAATTCACCTTGTCAAAATTTAGCAAGATTTCTACTTAAAATAATAGATCCGTTATCAGGAAATACTAATTCCTTTATCAAAAATTCAAAACATTTTTTAGAAAAATTATCAAAAATCAAAATTACAAATTCAGATATAATGGTTAGTTTTGATGTAGTCAGTTTATTTCCAAATGTTCCTGTCGATAAAACTCTTAATCTTGTGAGAAAAAAGTTGACAAATGATAATACATTAATAAATAGAACTAAATTAAGCGTCTCAGCAATTCTAGAATTATTGGAACTATGTATTAAAACTACATATTTTCAATTAAATAGTGATTTTTATCAGCAAAATTTTGGCATGGCAATGGGTTCTCCTTTATCACCAAAATTGTGTGATATTTTCATGGAGAATTTTGAAATGGAAATTGTAAACAAACAAAATTTAAGACCTTCTGTCTGGTTTAGATATGTAGATGATATCTTTGCAATTTGGCAACACGATAGGGAAAATATTGATACATTTTTATATACTATTAATAATTCGGAACCTACTATTAAATTTACAATTGAAATTGAAAATAATAAAAAATTACCGTTTCTTGATGTACTAATACACAATAACAACAATTGTTTTGATACATCAGTTTTTAGAAAAGAAACACATACAAATAGATATCTAAATTTTAATTCAAACCACTCAATTTGTGTTAAACGAGGTATTGTCAAATCTCTTTCCGATAGAGCAAAAACAATTTGTTCAAATGACAATATCTTAAATAATGAATTATCACTTGTTAAATCTGTCTTGATTAAGAACAACTACCCAAGTAAATTTATAAATCGTGAACTTTACCGAGACATCAAAACTAAAGATCAAAATTTAAACCCCCCAATAATTCTTTCAAATATAGTAAAAATCCCTTATATTCCAAAATTATCCGAAAAAATTAGAAGGATTGGCAATAAATTTAATTTAAAAACAGTTTTTCAAACTAATAATACATTAAAATCTTTAATAGTAAATACAAAACCTTTTAATGAAATTCAAAACACAAAAAATTGTATTTACAAAATTCCATGCGAATGTAATAAATTTTATATAGGAGAAACATCTAGACCTTTTCATATTAGACTTAATGAACACCAATCGTACATTAAAAATAAACAATTCGAAAAATCTAAAATATGTGAACATGCATGGGATTTTGGTCATAAAATACAATGGAATTCTTCAACTAGATTATTAAAAGAACCGAATAATTATAACCGCAAAGTTAAAGAAGCAGCATTGATATGCTTAAATAATAACGAATGTGTTTCTAATTGTTCGGTTGATATTTCAAAAATTTGGATACCTATTTTACAAAAAGAGTTAATTGCAAAAAGGATACCCTCTATATCGGGATAGTATCATAAGTTTTTATCTGGTTTTTTCTTATGATAATATTAATAAGAAAACTTCATTTATGACGAAGTATAAATTCTCTTATAATATGCAAATGCGCTATCCTTTCAAAAATTCGTTCCCAGAAACGTCACAAAAATATGATTGAAACAGATTTTGACATCTTCAATCTCAAAATCTTATTCTATGTATACTATGTTGATGTCATATTTTTGCAAGATTATCAAGTGTTCTGTTTCTAGTAAATTTATTTATTTTATGTCATTTTGATAACGGCTTTCGATCTGGAAAGCCGAAACGTCAATTAAAAAAACTTTTTTAACAACTAAGTGGTTTTAATCCAGTGGAAAGAGAGAGAAATTAAAATAAAAACCACTATGAGCTTCCGAAATGAATTACAAATACGGTATGGACCGGAAATATGTAAATTTTTTAGAATTTTAGAAAATGTATATAAAAAATTTGCTAAATGTAAAAATTCTTTATGTTTCATGATGAAATGCCGAGAAAACAAGATCATTCCAAAAGGCCTAAGACTTAAAACTCCAATAAAGAACAACAAGATATGGAGAATTTTAAATAGAGCAGAGCACGCGATAGTAAGAGAGAGGATTCAGTTCCATAGGTGTAATAAATTTAATTTAGAAAAAGATATCGAGGATATTAAATCATATTTGTATAATCAGGTATCCAGATTTGATTTCCATAAAATAATCCATTGTGTTTTAAATAGTTATGAGAAAGAATTCAATTGTACCAAAAATAGACAATTAAGAAAATTTAATAATCTAATTGAAGAAAAAAGTTTTTACAACCTTAGAAATTCAGAACAAAATTTAAATACGGTAATAAATATTTCAAGTAGAGATCTTAATCACACAGAAAATTTATTATTGGCTAAAGGTTTAAATTATTCGGTAACTCCAAAATATGTACCAAAATTTGATATTATTAGTTCTATAGAAAACGCTTCTCAAAATTTACCAACTGACTTAAGCAACGAATACAAGGTACATTGCAAAATTGAATTAGAAAAATCTTACAAAATTAATCAAAATTTAACCTCCGCAGAATTTAAATCAATTAAAAATTTAAAAAATGACAATACAATTAAGATATTACCGGCAGATAAAGGTAACGCGACGGTTGTCATGAACAAAACAGATTATGATAACAAAATTAACGAAATTATTGAAAACGGTAGCTATTCAAAATTAAATAAAGATCCAACTACTAGTATTGAAAACAAAATTTACAAAACTTTATATAAAAATAAAAAATTCCTAAGTGATAAAGAACGAAGATCTCTTACTTCTCATTATAGTAAACCTCCACATTTTTATGGTTTACCCAAAATTCATAAACAACAAATACCATTAAGACCAATAATAAGTTCTATAAATTCACCTTGTCAAAATTTAGCAAGATTTCTACTTAAAATAATAGATCCGTTATCAGGAAATACTAATTCCTTTATCAAAAATTCAAAACATTTTTTAGAAAAATTATCAAAAATCAAAATTACAAATTCAGATATAATGGTTAGTTTTGATGTAGTCAGTTTATTTCCAAATGTTCCTGTCGATAAAACTCTTAATCTTGTGAGAAAAAAGTTGACAAATGATAATACATTAATAAATAGAACTAAATTAAGCGTCTCAGCAATTCTAGAATTATTGGAACTATGTATTAAAACTACATATTTTCAATTAAATAGTGATTTTTATCAGCAAAATTTTGGCATGGCAATGGGTTCTCCTTTATCACCAAAATTGTGTGATATTTTCATGGAGAATTTTGAAATGGAAATTGTAAACAAACAAAATTTAAGACCTTCTGTCTGGTTTAGATATGTAGATGATATCTTTGCAATTTGGCAACACGATAGGGAAAATATTGATACATTTTTATATACTATTAATAATTCGGAACCTACTATTAAATTTACAATTGAAATTGAAAATAATAAAAAATTACCGTTTCTTGATGTACTAATACACAATAACAACAATTGTTTTGATACATCAGTTTTTAGAAAAGAAACACATACAAATAGATATCTAAATTTTAATTCAAACCACTCAATTTGTGTTAAACGAGGTATTGTCAAATCTCTTTCCGATAGAGCAAAAACAATTTGTTCAAATGACAATATCTTAAATAATGAATTATCACTTGTTAAATCTGTCTTGATTAAGAACAACTACCCAAGTAAATTTATAAATCGTGAACTTTACCGAGACATCAAAACTAAAGATCAAAATTTAAACCCCCCAATAATTCTTTCAAATATAGTAAAAATCCCTTATATTCCAAAATTATCCGAAAAAATTAGAAGGATTGGCAATAAATTTAATTTAAAAACAGTTTTTCAAACTAATAATACATTAAAATCTTTAATAGTAAATACAAAACCTTTTAATGAAATTCAAAACACAAAAAATTGTATTTACAAAATTCCATGCGAATGTAATAAATTTTATATAGGAGAAACATCTAGACCTTTTCATATTAGACTTAATGAACACCAATCGTACATTAAAAATAAACAATTCGAAAAATCTAAAATATGTGAACATGCATGGGATTTTGGTCATAAAATACAATGGAATTCTTCAACTAGATTATTAAAAGAACCGAATAATTATAACCGCAAAGTTAAAGAAGCAGCATTGATATGCTTAAATAATAACGAATGTGTTTCTAATTGTTCGGTTGATATTTCAAAAATTTGGATACCTATTTTACAAAAAGAGTTAATTGCAAAAAGGATACCCTCTATATCGGGATAGTATCATAAGTTTTTATCTGGTTTTTTCTTATGATAATATTAATAAGAAAACTTCATTTATGACGAAGTATAAATTCTCTTATAATATGCAAATGCGCTATCCTTTCAAAAATTCGTTCCCAGAAACGTCACAAAAATATGATTGAAACAGATTTTGACATCTTCAATCTCAAAATCTTATTCTATGTATACTATGTTGATGTCATATTTTTGCAAGATTATCAAGTGTTCTGTTTCTAGTAAATTTATTTATTTTATGTCATTTTGATAACGGCTTTCGATCTGGAAAGCCGAAACGTCAATAAAAAAACTTTTTTAACAACTAAGTGGTTTTAATCCAGTGGAAAGAGAGAGAAAATAGAAGTTAATGATGTAGTTATTGTTGTTGAAGATCAATCGCCAAGGAATACATGGCTAAAGGGTATAGTCACAGCTGTGTTTCCGGGAAGGGATGCCAGAGTTAGAATTGCCGACGTTAAAACTGTTAATGAAACTTTTAGACGACCTGTTTCAAAATTATGTGTTTTAGATGTTTTTAAAAAATCAATACCTCATTTGGTGCGGGAGAATGTTGTTGTCTAGTTTTTAGTTATTTTGTTATTTTATTATTATTGACGACTTCGATATACATATGGTCAACTTGTCAAAATAAAAAAGATAAAAAAGCCATATTTGTTTAAATAGATCTTTTTGTATTTACGACTGAACCAGCATATAAACACGCAGCAGACCTCTGCAGCCACTCTCGTTCGATGTTTTTCACTTTTTACGACTAACGGCACTCCACTACAGTTTTAATGTGAAAATCTTGTTTGGATAATATTCTTACAAATGGAAGTCTTATAAAGCGGGGATATGAGTAATTTTGACAAACGAGAATTGAAAACAAGTATTAGATTTAGATATAAATAATCAAAGTGAATTTTTACTTTCCCGACCGCTCGCCAAGGGAAAGTATTGAACGCGCTAAAAAAAAATTGAGATAACGACGGATATATCCATTTTGAGGTCCCCTAAGACGATAAAAACGATTTCCAGATGGAAGTCTGTCCGTCTGTCTGTCTGTCTGTCTGTCTGTATTCTTCCACGATAGCGTCCGCACGCTTAATCCGATTAAGCTGAAATTTGGTATATGGGTTTCAGGTGATCGGGGATTGAACCCATTAGTTTTTGGTTGAAATCGCGCCACCAAGGGGCGCAGGGGCCCTATGTACATCGCGAAAAAAAAAGACTTAAAGTTTTTATTTGATATTTAGGTGCCTCACAGGCTTGTAAATACATCCTGAAATTTTCATTCCTTAATTTTGAATCTAACCTAAAAAAACATTTTTTTTTAACTAAAAAATTGCAACCCCTAGGTAGCGTCCAAACGCTTGATCCGATTGAGCTAATTTTTTTTTGGGATACGAAATATCATTTGATTTAGACTTTTTAGAAATTTTAACACCAAATTAATTTTTTTAATTTTTATTTTATAACTGCCGGGAAAGTCTTGTGGCGACACAACAGATTTTTTTAACTCTGGTAACTAGATGAAATTAAATTATTTAAAGAAATTGAAGAACAGATTTATTGAATAGCATTTTATGATTTTGAATTAGGAATACCTTTGTGCTATATAAAATAGCATTATAATGATGATATTTAAAATTGAATGGAAATTTATCTGGAATTAAAAGGTCCTAAAAGTTTTATTTATTTTCCTGTACAATGATTAAAAAGAACAAATAAAGAATGACTCTATTTTTTTTATAGGAGCTTACAAACACCAGTCAGCCGTGACTTGCCTCCAGTTTAATACACGCTTTGTGATAACCTCGTCGGACGACGGCACTGTGAAGTTGTGGGACGTGCGTACCGGAGAATTCATCCGCAACCTCGTGGCATTGGACAGCGGCGGCGCAGGAGGAGTTGTATGGCGCATTAGGGCCAACGACACGAAGCTCGTGTGTGCCGTCGGAAGTAGAAATGGTACCGAGGAGACGAAACTTTTAGTGCTGGACTTTGATGTCGAAACAAATAATAGTGGCGGTTCAATCGTTTCTAGGTAATCTTTAAGGACTAAAAAAATTCGTTGTGCATGTGTGAGTGGGTGTGTTTTAATTGTTTGTCGTTCAGGTTAAGAAAATAAGGCTTTTTAATTGAGGTTTAAAGTGTTTAATATCGAATTTAGTTGAAGAAGAGAAGATTGTATGAAAACAACTATTAAGTGTATATATTTTTTCTATACGTTCATGTAAAGGTTATCTACAAATAGTTTTTTTCTTAATTCTTAATATTGTAGTGTGAAAATTGAATTACACTACCTATTATTCTATGATCAAAAATAATTTAGCCTGTCACAATAATAATAATAAACTCCCTTCAATTCACCCCCTTACGAGTGAACCCCAGAAGAATAAAATTTGTGATCGATTTATATTATCGATAGAGGTCGTAGATTTCTGGAGAATTTTTGGTTGACATTTCTGTTAAGAGAAATACCTATCACAAGTTATATTTACAATAATTATCACAGTTCAATTACAATTATCACAATTTAATATGATTTAAAAAATGAAAAGGAAGTTGATTAAACAAATAAGAACAATTTGGTTAAATTTAAAAACACTTATTGAAATTTGGAATCTAGAAAAATTAATAGAAAATTAAAATTTAAGCGGATCTAATAAAAATGTAATTAAAAGAAAATATTTTAAAATAGTAAAATTAAAAACAAACAACATGGCAATACTTACTAATGAAGAGCTGTTTCCAGTTCTCCACACTATCACTGAGAAAAGGACTTATATTGGAATTGGACAATTGAATTGGAAAAAAAATTCTTGTGTTATTCTAGGCCAGTTTCCCAAACTTTTAAAGCTCACGATACAGAATCAGATAATATCCAATAGCCACGGTGAGATTGGTGTTTTATTCATAGTATTAGTTATAGGGGAATCTGGGCAACTAAATAGACAGCATCTGTTTTTGGTTTTCTTGGAGTTTTCTGATATTTTTTGCCTGGCTTTTCCTATAAACTAAAATTACATTATTACGCACCTGGAACAGTTAGTGAAGGGTAGTACCGAATTACTTACTAACACAAAAGTAATATGAATTGTGTACTCTTGTTTGTCCTGTTTTATTTCTCATAACCAGTTGTTGTCTGCCTCTTGTGAGTTTTCCAGATGGTTCCCAATTCATTATGTTGACTGTTTCTTCTTGGCCCACGCTCCATACATGCCGCAGCCATTTCAGTCTGTTTAATTTTTATTATTTTATCCTCATATATCGTAATACTTTTATCCCTTAACCCCCTGATTAGTTATTGACTCTTTTTCAGTTGTATTAACAGGTCCTAAAAATGTTATTATTTTCCGTTTCCCGATTTTTTTAATGTTTAATTTGGTTTTCTGGTCAACTAACTTGTTAACTTTTTGTTTCCCTCGTTCTTCCTAATTGATTGATTATATTTTTTAAGGCGTTTTTTTTCGTAATTTGCACCACATCATCCTCATACGTAATTATTTGTCTTCCTCCAGTTCATTTGTTTATTTTCCTAATAACTTTGGTTTATAGTTGTCATTTTGACGTTTCAGGAAATTACGTAGATTTTGACGGCCTTGTACTGCAAAAATATTCCAGCACTGTTTTCGATCCGGTATAGTTCGTTGCTTAGCAACGGACTAAAATACTAGAATAGCTTATTTTGGGGTCTGAAATTGCTCCGAGAAAGAAGGAATTCTTGAGTGATTTCAGAAAAAGAATTTTGCTAGATTTTATTTGATCAATCTTTTCTTCAACTAAAAATTCCTGTCTCAAAAACTTATCATATTTATTTCACTATCAATTTTATTATTCTACTTATGGTTTCGAAATGGAAACAAAAAGAGATATACTGACAACTTTTAAAATAAATCATTTTGTAGTTATGTGCAACACTTTACAAACTTAAGTTTAGCAATCATAATGTGCCGTGATTTAGATCTATAAGCCATTCACAAGTCTGAATATTTTTAATGCGCATAACTGCAAATTTTATTTTATATCTCTTGCAGAAACAGTAATTTATTAATTAAAAAAAAATCACACCAAAATTTAAGTATAATTTGAAGAATTAGGAAGAGTTATCAGTAAAATGGCTCAAAATTAAAGGAAATGTTGAAATAAACTATGTGCCATTATTCAGAATATGATGAATTTGCTATTAATTAAAACCTCATTAAGCCTATAGTTTCTGTTAATCCGACGACAAACACCTCATGTAGGTTATAAGATCTTTTGCTGAAATTGAAAGAACTAAATCTGGTGCTTTTTCTTTTAGTTTGTTGTTAACATTTGTAAAACAATTTAATTTTATCATTTTTTGGTATCATTGGTTAACTTCTAGAACTCCTTATGTCTTATAAGGATTATAAACAAAACCTTTCTTGTTCGGTTAATTTTTTTATTTAAGTTGATATTTTATTAGGTTTTACTGCCTGTGATCCCATATTTCATTTTTAATGAATCGGAGACAGACTTAAATGATTTTAAATTTAAAACAAGTTAATATGTTCTCCGTAATTATTAGGTATTAGAGGTATTTATGGGATTTGTTCATTTTATTGCGATGCTTTGATGAATGCTGTTAGCTGAAATAGCTTGGCGTGAATTTTTATGAACGTTTACACATTTTGAAATAAAAATGTTTTTTGCTTAATTCAGGTATACACCGATTTCAGAGTGTTTTCATTTGATCTTGCACTGAAAATAACGTTAGCCATACAACTGTCTTGAAGTCTTAAAGAATAACTGTAAACCTATAAAACGATATTTGCCAAGGATCTTACGGAACCAGAGCCAGATTTTCAAATATCCGAACCACCAAACAATTTACTTGATAGTAGCAAGACCATTTATGCCATATTGTTCTGCTGCTTGCACTTAGATTGGGAGTGGCTTAACAAGCAATTTCACATCGGTTGAAATCGTTGGGAATGATTCAAAAACAAGTAAATTTCCTTCTATTTCTAAAACAATTCTGAACTAATAGTCTATCGTGTATTTGAAAAAAATCTTTAAGATATTTATCCACTTTAGTTTACAATATTTGTTTATTAGTTGGCAGAGAAGGATATTGACCAAAAGCTCGCACAAAATGTGATATCGATGAAACTTGGCACTTAAATACTTAAAAGGGTGTAAAAAATATTTTTTTATCAAGTATTCAAGTATTTAAGTGCCAAGTTTCATCGATATCGCATTTTGCGCGAGGTCAAAGTCTCTGACAACTGGGCTAACTTTAGTTTTACAATATTTTATCATTAGTGACACCTGATAGGTCCAATTAGATTTCAATACATAAAAATATATAGATAAAAATATAAAAATAAAATACACATATACAAATTAAAAAAGTGAAAACTAATAAATATGATCTGACCTGTAAGAAGTTATGCTTTGTTTTGTCTTTTGGATCTTCTCACTGAAATGGAAGTGTCATCCAAACTGTTAGTACTTCTATTTAAATTCGCTTGCTTTGAATTGTTTTCTTTATCTTCTGGAGGAGTGAAAATAACCTTCTTAGAACGAGAATCTTCAGCAAAAAGAACCGATTTTGTTATAACTTGTTTTTCTTTTCATTTGAAAATTTATTTAGGTATACCTAAAATTATTAGATATCGTTTTTCACGAGAAATGGACAATATTGGATATCTGACTATAGTTTTCAATTGTGATTAGCTTTTGTTAATAGTAATTGTCGCTATTTTCATAAATAAAGGTACTTTACTCTTGCATAAAATTCATATTTTTTGACAAACCTCGTATATGACTAAAAAAAATTGATATCTGATGGTTCCATACTAGGTTTTAGACCATGCACCTTTTTTTACAAAGAATAACTTTTTTGCTGACTTAATTGGACACACTGTATAAGAAAAAATTATGGAACCAATAAAGACCTTCGTGAACCTCCAGAGACTATTTGTTTTGAATTTAAAAAGTTCTTGTCAATACATACAAACTAACTACTACTCCATAAATATAATTTATACTAACACAGTGAGGTGTTACCAAACCTTTATTTTAATTTTGCTGCTAGTATATCATGGTTAATGGGATCCAAACCTTAAGGACATAAGTCATGAATACAATGCATTATTTATGTAATTAAGATCTAATAGTGGAGTAGTTATGCTTTGTGCTTTTCTAAATCTTGAATGTTGAATCGGTATATGCACCCACAAGAAAAAAATGACAAATCGAGTCAAAAATATCCATGCCTTAACTTACAATAACAAAAATATACAAAGGTATTTGAAAACCACTCCTGGAGTATGGTCATCCTTTAATGATAATAAGAGGAACCCTTTATTATATTTTATATATATAAACTTGATGTTTCTAAGCAGCTTATTTATTTTTAATACTTACTTCATCAGTCTCTTCACAGGTTGGTGTAATTTGCCATCCAACACTTTTGTTTGCTTTTGGAGACACTCTAAATTTTTTATTTAATGTTGCACTTGATAAATCTTTCGTTGAGTTTAGATTTGTACTGCTTGGAAGTTTTGTCAAACTATTTGTAGTAGAACTAACTTTTTTTACAATATTGGCACCAACACTAGGCAATGCTTTTTTTGAATTATTGGAAACTGTTTTAGGTAAAATCTTTGTATTTTTGGCCATTGCATTGGGTAATCTCTTTATCTTTGTATTATCAGACTGATTTTTGTTTTTAGTGTAATTTAAACCACTAGTTGAAGCGACAATTTTTTCGGTTACATTCTTGGTGTATTTTGGTCCTTTTTTATAGGCAAACATTTGAGTTGCTTGACCTTTTCCTGTTATTGGTTTGTTCAAGTTAACTGATTCGATATGTTTAGGAGCACGAAATTTGTGATGAATGGGTGCAAATGACGACACTGAGTAATGAAGAGGCTTTATAGGTTTACCTTTAATTTCTTTATTTACTCGTTCTAAGTCAGGCATACCAATATTGGCTTGGCATTTTTTTTCTCTTCTTGTTTCAGTTTATTTTTCTTTTCTTTCCACTGCCTTAACATCTCAAGCCTCTTATTGTTTTTATTTTCAACTACTTTTTTATTTCTGTTTTTTTAGTTGATACATAAGGAGTTAAAGGAGACATGTTTGCATCTATTTTTCTATAATTAAACATTAAAGTGTCTCTTGTCTGTCTTCTTGCGTCGAGTAAATCTTTGTGTAAGTTTTGAAATCCTCTTCTAAAAAAATCTGCTATGTCCATAGTCTATAATAATTATTATAATTAAGTTTCATTTATATAAACCAATATATGTATATATTTATCTTGATTTACCGTAAATGTTCTTTCCATTGCCTTAACATCTCAAGCCTCTTATTGTTTTCATTTTCAACTTTTTTTTTGGTATTTCTGGCTTTTTAGTTGATACATGAGGAGCTAATTAAACATTAAAGTGTCTCTTGTCTGTCGTCTTGTGTTGAGTAAAGAATCTTGGCGTCCTTTTAAACTTTTTCCTGTAGTTTTTGTCGAGAAAATCTTTGTGTAAGTTTAACTGAAAATCTTCAACTAGAATAAATTGAACGGATGTGGCACCTTTATTTATTTTCTCGAATTCCTACTAAGGGAATGCTTTTAAGTCACTGGAATTTTCTCTAGTGTCTCAGCCGGTTAGTTCCTGAAAGTACCCTTTGCCTCATCTCTCCCCCCCCCCCCCGCTTTAGACTGAACAGCGTCATGTATCAAAGATAAATTGATTTTTAAATTATGCTCCAGAAGCGTTCCCGGTAATTGAAAATATTATTTGTAAGTATTAGGAATATATCTGGTTTATAGTCCGGCAATAGATTTAAATACTAACAAAATGCGCAACATAGGATTATGTTCGGGTAAACAAACAATTCGACATTGCACGGTTTTTCCTAATACTTTACAATTAATATTTTAATTACTTAATTAGTTCGAAAATATTGACTGAACAAAGATAATTTCTCTGGCGGTCCTGTTGTTTGATGACTAAAGTATGGACTCTAAGAGAAAAGATATTTCCGGAGTTTTAGCAGACCTTCTAATAGCAATTGGAGTAATGAGCTTGCCGGAAAGCGAGAGTGAAATAAAGGCACAAAAGTGAAAAATTAAAGGCATTGGTAGTCTAATTGAAATAATATTTAGCCAGGAATATCAACATAAATAAGAAAATAAATCAACATTTTCGACCATTCATATTAAAATTTTATTTTTAAAGGAGTAGGAAAAATTGTGTTATGTTACAAGTTGCCAGAGCATTGTAATTTTAATTGGAATGTCCAACCTGTGGAAACCCAGATTGGTTATTGAATTTTCATTGTTGCTCAAGTCTATTTGAACTAGGATATGAATAAAAAAGATTACCATTAGGATTTTATTAATTTAAGAATTCACTTTTTTAAAGTAAAAAAATATATAAAATAATTTTGGTGTAATTAATTAGTAAGTAAGTATTTTATTTCCAATTTATCTTGGTAACTAAATGGACTTGACGACAGTTCAAACATTTCCTAGATAATTTTCTTTTGGTAATGATTAGGCGAATCTCTGTTCCTAAAGTATTTGTAAATAATATTGCACCAGAGAGACTGATAGTAAGTTTAAGTCTAACAGCATTTTAGGATGGGAATCTACCACGTAATATTTAAAATAATTATTTTCATTATTTTTTCCATTGTATTGCTGATATTTAGAAGAATAAAATTAAAATTTGTTGGTTTCTACATCATTACAAATTGTGTAACTTATTCCGGTTGCTAAGTAATAAAATGTGTCATTATAATGAAAAAAGTCTGCAATTGTAAAGGAAATCAGTTTTTTTAAATCAAAAGTCGTGAAAATACTGAAGAAATTGAGGAAAATGTATGAAAATGAAAAACAAAAAGTGAAAATTAAAGGAACACAAGGGTACTATATGAAATTACTTAAGGATGGAAAGTAGGCCTATTTGTTCAAAATATGTGACCCAAATACAAATTAAAAAATATAAATCGCACTGCTCTGCTACGTTTGGTTGCCTTCTAAAAAAGTGAAACAAACATGTGGTGAAATGGACCTTTTAGAGAAACATTTTCGTGATTATTTAACTTGACCAATTTTAAAACAGTAAAAATCTCAAAGTTAAGAAAGTCACATATTTAGAAAACGAAAATTAAGCAAACATGTAATTAACATCTAAATCTAGAATAAATGTTAGTTACGTTGAAAAAAGTACCCTCTTCTGAAATGAATGCTTTTATAATTCAATAACATTAAAAACAAGTACATACAGTTTTCATGCATTACCTCTTTTCAGAATCGTTCGCTTTGACCACTTACGTAATGTTCAATAATTGCAATGAATATTTTAGTTTTGTTTTCAATACTATCAGTTTTATTGGTTAAAATAAAGGGTGTCCCAGATTGGATTTTAGGTTTTAAACTTACCCTACGCCGACCCTGTTCAAAATTTCATGAAAATATTACGTCGAGCGTATAGCGGACAAGTGCGGTTTTAAGTTACCATGGAACAGTGGACGAGTTCGCAGCGTGCCTACACGGTTGATGCTTATTTTAAAACCAACGATTCGTCCACAGTTGCTCGGCGGCGTTTTTGTGCCCAGTACAACATTCGGCGCGTGGGTGATGCGTCATCGTTAAATATTGGGTTAATTGAATTTTGTAGGCATGGAATTTTAATTCTTCTCTCAACATACTGTGCATACCGCCACGATACAAATTCAGCGATTGTGCATGTTTTCGATTTTTCGAATGGAACGTCGAGGATTACGGTTTACAACCTGTCGCTCCCTCTCAATATTGGGAGGAGTTCGAATGGTTTTTAGGTTGACCTTGACATTTGTAACAACTCTTTGTTCTCTAAATTGTTGCTGTACAGCGCACAAAAACGCCGTCGAGCAACTGTGGACGAATCGTTGGCCTCAACTGTGTAGGCACGCTGCGAACTCGTCCACTGTTCCATGGTAACGTAAATCCGCACTTGTCCACTGTACGCTCGGCGTAAATTTTCATGAAATTTCGAACAAGGTCGGTGTAAGGTAAGTAAGGGGACACCCTTTAAATTATACAGTTGATGGCATTCAATAGTAAATCTAAAATAAATTTTAAAACAAAATATTCACTATAAAATCTTTAAAAGTGGAATTTGGCTCCTTATAAATACATTATATTGAATTATTACTTTTGAGGTGATAAAAAAGACTGACTCATTTTCTATGAAAATCATAATTAATTTAGCTATCATGGGCTGATTTTTTTGTGCTGTTCCATATTCGAACTATCTATATAATTTGGATCAAAAATGTTTGTTTCGATTAAGTGTTTGTAATATTTTCACTCTCTTTTTTAAAACAAAACCTGCAAATTCTTATTTGGGAAATACTAGTGCCTATTCCAACAGGAAAATACAATTGTAATGATTTAGATACCATCATCAAACTTTAATTTTGTTCGCACTAATTTATTTTCCGTTAGAGATAGTAAATAGATTGTGGTTCAAGCTCAATATTCTCGTCATAGCTCAAACTCGATTGTAAATAATTGTTAATAAAATAAATTTTCATCACATCACATCCATCTAGCATTGATATATAATGTGTAAATGCATTATGTTCAGTTCAGAACCTCATCATAACCTTCTTTTCATTGGGACAACTTAAAAGAAATTTGAAATCATGATTACTGCACTGTCTGTTGTATTACTACAAACACAAAAACGTGCTGTTTGGGATGATAGAGTGATGATGCATTCAGATATCTTATGTAATGGCATTTTTAATATTGCCAATGACAGTGATAACAATAACAGTAATAAAAAATCAGTGATCATCTGTACAATTTGAAGATATAAATTTAACATTTTATAGGTAGCCATATTTTTAATAATTAGTAGTGATTAATCAAAATGTAAAGAAACATTTGTTATTATTTACTTCCATTATGTACTATTTATTAATTGTGAAACATTGTGCAAGAATTTGCTTCTGTAATTAGCTTGTTGCATTTTATATAACATAATTTTTTATTTAGGAATCATTAACTGTCTGTGAAATTTTATACATCATCCATACTTTAAATACTTTTAACAATTATTACAGTTAGGTACATTTAAAGTAGGCGTTAAAAAGTTTTGGTATCGCAAAAGGAATACTTATGAGAGAAGAGAAAGT
This sequence comes from Crepidodera aurea, assembly GCA_949320105.2. NCBI lineage: Eukaryota > Metazoa > Arthropoda > Insecta > Coleoptera > Chrysomelidae > Crepidodera > Crepidodera aurea. The sequence goes on along the minus strand of OX439474.1, from coordinate 59,493,500 downwards.
AGCTAAAGAAATTCCATATTTTTTCAACACAATACGCGATCTCGTTCTCTAAAAATTCGTATAAAATAATGATAATGGTAGACACACACATTGACGTCTTTGCATTTATTTATATTTAATGATTGCTAAATATAAAAATGCAACAAACTCATTTCTAAAAAGTTGTTAATTTATCTATCTGAGCACATATCAGCTTTTTGGTATGGTAAAATTATTGTGTTTGAAACGTAGAATTGTTTTTACCATTTGTTAATTTTTTCATTATTGCTGCCCTTATAGCAACAATTTTACTAAATTTCAAATTTCTATATCATAATCATTGTTTCAAACCCATTAGTTTGATAATTTTAAAGCAGTTCATTCATTAAAATGAATAATTTCATTCTTTATTATGGATTGCAAAACCAAGGTGGTACATTTATGGAGGATCATTTTTATTTATTCAGTTTGTTTGATTAAATTTGTTAAGTACTTTCTCATCTTAAAAAACTATTATTTTTTCATCAATTGGATAAAAACCAATGTAACGTTTACTAAAAATTCAATCATTTGTATTAATTCAAAAGTCTGGTGTTGTTAATGTTATGTCGAAAACTGTATTTGTTGTATTTATTTTATTAAATATTAAACATTAAGAAATTGTTTGATTTATTTTTAGTATAAATACTTGGTTTTTTCGTACCATAAATTTATGATATAGAACATTACTAATTTAATATAAATAAATATGCAAGAATAAAAATATCGTGGGTTGCACCGCATCTGGACCTAAACCAACTACTCTTGGGCTACTTGCCCATACCAGTATTGAATTACATCGGGCCAAATGCATGTTGGAAACCCTACTATGCACAGTCCAACCCTACGAAACATACGATTTTCAATATATTTTGGACAAGAGCTCATGTATAAGTCGATCAGCACAATATATAAGAAATCTGCGCGACGACGTATCAACCATTCAATTGAACCACTCTACATTGTTGTATCCCTACTCTCCGCTAGCAGAGCGCGTGTTTGCGTTAGCTTACTAGCAAAAGCATTGAGCCTCAGCCAGGGGCGGATCTAGGATTTTATTGAGGGGAGGTGGCGATTCCGAACTGAGGGAGCGGGAAAATTATTTTAATATAGAAAATAAATAGTGAAACATACTACATATATTGCAAAAAATGCAAAATAACATAATATAGTTAGAAAATTAACCAAAACATATTACTAGTAGTCTGAATACTGCTGGCGAAGGTGGCTATGGTATTGTTTTCTAACTCTGGAATATCACATTTGTAAAGTAAGAATAGGACAGGTCCTAGGACACTTCCTTTTGGTACTCCAGCCTTAATTTCTTTAAGATCGGTATAGGCTTTTTATTGCGATATATATGAATGGAGGATATCTGTATATTGTTTTGGAAGGAAAATCTTGAGCTTATGTATTAAGCCTTCATGTCAAACCTTATCAAACGCTTGTGCTACATCAAGAAAGATAGTAGCACAAATGTTTTTATCTTCTAATGATTTCTCTATAATGTTGGTTATTCTATGAACTTGGTTAATCGTCGGGTGCTTATTTCTAAATCCAAATTGGTGATCAGGGATAATGTCTCTTTCTTCGATAAGTGGTTTTAGTCTTTTGAGTAGGAGTTTCTTAAATAGTTTCGACATAACAGTCAGTAATGAGATCGGTCTGTATGACGATGCCTCATGTGGTGGTTTCCCTGGCTTGAGTATCATTATGACTTCCATAATTTCCCGAACATACTTCAGTCTGAAGGCAGCATTTATTAGGTTAGTTAGTTTAATTATTGCTTTTGGGTAATTGTTTTAAAATTTCTCCAGCAATTAAGTCAAAACCTGGAGCTTTTTTCGGAATGATATTTTCTTTTATTTCGGTAATTACTTCTTTGGGAGAGGTAAATTCTATTTCTTGATCAATCTGTGGATGATCTTCCAGAGTGGGTTCTTCATCTTAATCTTTATGAGGCTCAAAGATTTTTTCTAAATGATTTGCAAATCTTGTTGCTTTGTGCTAATTATTTCTAGCCCATTTACCATCTTCCAATCTGACAGGTGGTATTCGCATTATGGGTCTTTTCAATCTCATAGTAGCTTTCCAGAGTGAATAATCATACCATAAGTAAAAATTCTTTTAATTTCGCTTAAACAGCTGTTTAAATCTCGCGAGTACCCCTTCATTACTATTCGAACTCTTCCACTTTTGCAGTGGAATTTTCGTCTGCACTTATGAAAACTACAGACGTTAACTCATTTGGTGTGCTTCTTCTGGATTTTTTATCTTCTTAATATTTATTTCCAATCCATATTTTTTGCTACTTCAATGTAAAATTTAATAGCTCCGTAGAGAAAATTCTCTATCTATCTAAGAAAATTCTGGCAAGTTTTTCTCTACTTCTACTCTGCAATATAAGCTCTCTGCACCCTTAATAATTTACTTTGTCATATTTAAATCTGTCAGTGCCTCATACAGGGTGTTTCCAAATGACACAACGTCTGGCTGTAGATACCTCTCGTAAAATTGGACAAAATGATATAAGGAATGAGGGGTCCAACTCGATTACTTTTCGAAATACAGGGCGTTAAAGTTAAAAAAAAATAAATGTTTTTATTTAAAAACTTTAAAACGGATTAATATATTAGTTTGAAATTTAGCAGGTCGTTTTTAAATGTAAAAAGACATATTTTAGTAAAAAATCATGTTTCATATCTAGATCCAGTGGTGTGCAGTTAGAAGAGTATATCGCCTTTTCCCAACCATTTTCTACGCCCATGGTATTTAAAGCTATTTTTATTTTTTTTTGTATTGCTTAACAGTTTTCAAGTAAAATACGAATATTCTTTACATACCGAAAATCTTGTGGTTTTCAAGATATTTAATGTTTTTATGAAGTCTGTAAGATCTTTTATTAATGAAATAACCAACAATATTTTTCTTGGATTTCTTTAATAATTTTTCTTAATTTTTTATAACCACTAGACTTTTGTATAGTGTCTAGTATCTAGTGGTTATTAAGAAATAAGACAAAAATTATTAAAGAAATCCAAGAAAAATATTGTTGGTTATTTCATTAATAAAAGATCTTACAGACTTCATAAAAACATTAAATATCTTAAAAACCACAAGATTTTCGGTATGTAAAGAATATTCGTATTTTACTTGAAAACTGTTAAGCAATACAAAAAAATTAAAAATAGCTTCAAATACCATGGGCGTAGAAAATGGTTGGGAAAAGGCGATATACTCTTCTAACTGCACGCCACTGGATCTAGATATGAAACATGATTTTTTACTGAAATATGTCTTTTTACATTTAAAAACGACCTGCTAAATTTCAAATTTATATATTAATCCGTTTTAAAGTTTTTAAATAAAAACATTTTTTTTTTTTAACTTTAACGCCCTGTATTTCGAAAAGTAATCGAGTTGGACCCCTCATTCCTTATATCATTTTGTCAAATTTTACGAGAGGTATCTACAGCCAGACGTTGTAAGTGTTATTTGGAAACACCCTGTATATGCTTTTTTTACAATTATGGTGTACTAGGCTTGCTGGATGAATCAACAACATATGCAGTCCAAGATTTTGTTCATTACTATTATAAACCTGCTTTAAAATAAGATTTAAACGACTGTAGATCTACTTTTTCTAAAGCCTCCTCGGGTATTTATTATTAATCTTGCCAGAATCTTTTATGTAACATCAAGCAAGCCTATTACTTTTTCATAAGTAGGAAACAAAATCCACTTTTCCAACAGTACGGTACTTATTCTCATATTTTAATCATAGTCACAAATCAATCCTCTGGATTACAGGGTTCCTCTCCCATCTTTTAGAATTTCTGCAACTATCTCGTTTTAGATGCCACTTTCCTGGTTTTCTAAGCTTTTTATTATTTTTTCCATTTTTAATTTCATCGTATGTTTTATTTCTTGTACATTATTTATTGTTCTGTCTTAATTTTCTTGTCGGTGTTGCCTCGCAGTGCTATTGAGTAGTGCCTTAAAGTATTTTGTTTGACATAAATAGGTAAGTTTTGGTCCATTTTTCATGGTTTTTTCCGATTCGCAAGCCACTAATATGGAAAACTTTTATTACTTGTGTTATGAAAAAAGTTATTGATAAAAAGTTCTGCATGGTCTAAAACCTAAAATACAACAATCAGATATCAAATTTTTTCAGTGGTATACGAGGTTTGTCAAAAGATATGAATTTCGCTTAAGAGATAAAAACGTTTTTCAATGTAATAAACATTGTTGCATATTTGAACGTTATTTTTTAATCTAAACACCTTTTCTTTATAATTTTCGATATTATCTAAAATTCAAATTTGTTGACAAACCTCGTATACGATTTATTTTATTATAGGTTTTAGGCCATGCAGGACTTTTTACCAAGAATAACTTTTTTCATAAAACAAATAATAAAAAAGTTTTCCGTATGGTTCCGACTTAATTGGACAGAAAACATAAAATAAAATTAAAACAAAATTTAAAACTTTTATTAGTAAACACGTCAAAATGTATTACACAGTATCAAATTTATTTTATAACAATTATATTGAATATCAATCAATGGTCACAAACTCAAGAACTGTACAAGTTCCAGCATGTTAACAAGTACCTATTGAAAAAAAATGCTCATTCTCAACCAGCACTGATTTTGTTTATATTCAAATCAGTTTTGATTAAATATGACATGTATATATCGATTGAATTAAAAAAAATTATGTCTGGCTTGAACAGCATCGATTATACGTAGCAAACTTTTTACTACTGAACAATCCGAATTTAAAAATGGTAATAAAATGTCTGAAGAGCCTGATAAATCACATTCAGGTTGCAACAGCATTTACGAACCTATCCAAAGCTTTCGACAGTATAAACCATATTGAACTGAACAATTTTATTATGATATTAAGGATGTGACATGAGTAAATTAAATTAAATTGTAACTGTAAACTTTGATCATAGCTTTTAATATTAATAAACTTATATAAAAACAAATTTTGCATCATGTAGAAAAAAGATTACGTCAATCAAAAGCCACAACAGAAATGCGTTTCCCCCTCATTTCGAAAAACTTTTTATTTTACATAAATTAGCAACTAGTCGACGGTTAAACTTCAAAATCTCGCAAGCATAATATTCGTTTTATAACCAATAACGCCATCTGAACCTTGCAAATGGCAAGTATGACCAACAAAAATAGAAAGGTATTTTGTGTCTCTTGTAAAATTTAATTTTTACGACTTAGGTGGTTTTGGAGTTTAACCTAATAATATTTGGCTAAAACGATCTTCAACCCTCATAAATTATGTAAACAAAAAAAACACGTTAGTACAAGTAAAAAAACACGTTAGAACAAGTAAGAAAAACCGTTGTCTTGTTTGTTAAGCAAAATTGAAAGCGATTTATCGAAGAATAAATGCTTTCCTATACAATGGTCTTGGGGATGTAGCAAAAAATATTGTTTTATTAATATTTTGCGTTTCAAGTACTACATTGATGCCCAAGCCTGTCTTATAATAAAAATAGAGTGGTAGAGTGATACTTGCAATCCACCATATTTCAAAATAACAGAAACATCTAAATTTTGGACTTGACACATAATTTGAAACCACCGATATTACATTTTCTAAAATAAAATGTCACTCTTTGAACGACGATATACAAAATATAAATAAACTAGTAAAAAAGTAATAAAAAAATTACTTCTTTTTTTCTTTTTTCTCTTTGGGTCAGAATTGCTGGTATTTTGTTAAGTCGAAAGTTAGCACCTGGCTACTTAAACAATCTGATGGCTGAAATAAAAAAAGGATAATTTAACAAATCAACAAAAGTATTTGGACAAAATAATTTATTCCTATATTGTTTGTCGAACAAAAGAAATTCAAATGAATTTTCAAAATATAAGTGAGAACGATGTGTTGAGAAAAAAATTGAGAACGGACATTTCGAGTCACCCGCCAGGTTCTAATGGATGAAAATTGGAAAATTACTAACAGGTTGAAAATGGTGTAATCGCCACATGTCCGTTCTGTTGATTATCGGTTAGTTCATATGATTCCAGACAAAAAAGTTCAGGCTGACGGATTTTTTTGGTCACCCGAAAAGTCGGAATTGATCTTTAAATATGTAAAAAAAAAGTGGTCTAATTTTGTTATCGCCACACGTCCATTCTCTACTTGTGAAAAAGTTGTAAAAAATCGAAACGGACATTTATAAACACCCCCATGCGAGCAAACGGGTTTTCCGTCGTGTGTATTGATGCTTTTAGTGCATTCTGTGAGTTGGAAAAAACCACGAGAGACACAAATAAATTTTAACACGTCAAAAGTATATTTTCGAGGATACTGAACACGTTGGCGGTGGTTACATTTCTTAGAGTTGACCCCATCTCTCAAACGGCCAAAAATCACCCCTGAAAAGGTGAAAAATGTTTTTCGCTATAAACGAGAAAACCCGCGACATCTCCCATTTTTAAGGATGCTGAACGCGATGGTGATGTTGGATTTTCTCCATCCCCCAAACGGCAAAAAACCACCTCCGTTAGTTTTGCCGATGAAAGACGCGATTCACCCTTTTACGGGTGGTTTTTGGCCATTTGCTTGGGGCCAACTCGAAAAGAATTTTAACTCACGCCATCGTGTTCAGCATCCTTGAAAACGGGGGGGGGGGGGCGTACTTTGGGGGCATAAAAAATTATTGTATGTTCGTCCGAGTCACAGAATGCAGCTGAATTGACTGAAAAGATTCGACTCTATATTTAATTTCGTGTAGCTGCGGGCGGTAGAAAATGTCCGTTCGATATTTTTTATCAATATTTATATTCTTTATAATTAAAAAAAAATTGTAGCTTATCTTTTTTAGGCCATTTTTTCTGCAACTTTAATCTATTGTTGCAATTACGGGCGGTGTAAAATGTCCGTTCTTCGTGAATTCATGTATGTTTTTACGTATTTAATAATAATAAACCAAGAACAGAAAAATAGACAACTTTTTTTATAAACGGAAAATCGTTTACAGGACCACTGTGTATCTGTAGAACTTTTTGCCATGGGAAAATTTTATTGTCTTTGTGTAAATCTATCGACTTTGGTTAGGGTATGCAGTACTATGATTTTGGAAAATCGTTTCTATTCATTAGAATATAATCAATGTTTTAAACTTACCTTTATCTCGGGACAAATCCCTATTATGGAATCTGCATGAGAGTAAAATTCCTCCTTTAGGGAAATAACAATTGTTTGTAAAGACTCCGTCTTCTCTCTTATGTACTTTGCTACTTTTCCGATGTTAGTGTTGTCCAAAGCGGCGTCAACTTCGTCCAATACAAAAAACGGAGAAGGTTGGTAACTGTGAATAGCGAAAAGTAATGCCAAAGCTGCAACCGTTTTCTCTCCTCCTGATAAATTAGACATGGGTTGGAAACGTTTACCAGGTGCTACACAGTTATAGTTAATGCCGTCTAAATATGGTTCTTCAGGATTTTCAGCACCTTGAATATTTAAAATTTTATTACAATGATTGAACATATTTATTGACCAATGGTTTAATTATATTAATTAAACAAGTTGTGTGTGTTGTGGCATAGCATAATTCACCAATTAGCACAATACGTAAGGTACTAATAGTGGAGTGCCGTTAGTCGTAAAAAGTGAATCGATTTTGATTATGGTATTTCTAAAATCGAACACTAAAATGTCTATATATTAGAATTTGCCGATCTTTGTTTATTTACTAGTTTATTGCAAAATTCCGAAAATGATTTTAAATTAATGATGATATTATTTTTGGGGTTGGTAAATATTGATTAAAAAGCCGAAAATTGCAAATTTAGAAAGACAGGAACCAAAATAGTGACCAGAAACTTTGTAATCAGGTATAATTCATACAAAAAACGTTACATCATTTATACAGGGTGTCCCACGACGTACTGTACACAGTCCAACCATAAGTACTATGCACCGAGGCCATTTCATATCTGGTATTAAAACATGGCTTGTTGCGTTTTTGACGGATATACAGGGTGATATTTGAAAATATGTGAATTATTCTACGTTAAGTATATCTAAAAGTAAAAATATCAGACCAATCAAATTTGGCACACTGAGTGTGCTCCCTGAGCTCAATAAAATAGGTTTTAAAAAAATTTTAATTTCAGGTCCGGACTTAGTTTTTTTAGATTTTTATTGGTTTTTTGAAAACAACACCCTGTAAGGCAGACCAGACAATTTTTATTTTTCTCACTTTAAAGCTTAAGGATGATACTAAACAACAGTTAAAAAAAAATTGAACGCGCAACTTTTTGTTTTCTGCAGAAAAAAATAAAACTAAAAAATAGTATAATTTTAATGTATTCACATTCTTCTTATTACTGATGCGGCACTACATTGATAGCGCATCATCATTTTTCAACAAAAATTTCAACAGTTGATTGATTAATACTTTATATCGAGTAAAATGAACTGTCCTTATGATTTTTGTTCAAAAATGATGATGTGCTATCAATGTAGTGCCGCATCAGTCATAAGAAGAATGTGAATCCAATAAAATTATACTACTTTTCAAAGTTTTATTTTTTTCTTCAGAAAACAAAAAGTTCAATTTTTATTGGTTGTTGCTTAGTATCATCCTTAATCTTTAAAGTGAGAAAAATAAAAATTGTCTGATCTGGCTTACAGGGTGTTGTTTTCAAAAAACAAATAAAAATCTAAAAAAAAAACTAAGTCCGGACCTGAAATTAAAATTTTTCTAAAACCTATTTTATTGATATCAGGGGACACACTCAGTATGCCAAATTTGATTGGTCTGAGATTTTTACTTTTAGATATACTTAACGTAGAATAATTCACATATTTTCAAATATCACCCTGTATATCCGTCAAAAACGCAACAGGCCATTTTTTAATACCAGATATGAAATGGCCTCGGTCCATAGTACTTATGGTTGGACTGTGTACAGTACGTCGTAATATTGATCAGAAACTAGGAACTGATCAGATCGACTTGAAATTTTTTGCAAATTGCTAGGAAAGGTGTCTAGTTCACAAGTAGAAAATTACGACTTTCAATTTCATTAAAAATAAGCTTAGGATATCGCCGAAATGTCATGTTATGACAAACTTTTTCATTGGAATGACCGGTTTTTCAGTATTTAACCCGAAAAAATAACAGTATGGTTATAAATGCAATTTCAAACGGCCATATCTCGTTACAGACAAGAGATAAAAAAACAAAAAAAAAATATAAATTATTAGGAAGATTTGCCTCTTTAATTTTTTTTTCAAAAATCAACATTTTGAATTGAAAATGACTTCTAAAAAAAAATTTTGCTCAACTTTAACAGACAAAAACTAATTATCCCATAGGACTAAACATTACTGGACAATTGTAGAAACATATGTTACGTCTTTCTGCAAAAGGATTTTTTTTTTCAAATACCACAGTCTAGCTAAAAAAATGGCGTAAAAAAAATTGAAAAAAATTAATTTTGTCCATAACTTTTTTTCTGCTTATGTTAAACGGTTCTGGATGGTCTTAAAATGTTGTCAATGGTGTTCTCTCATTAGGATTATATACATTTTTTGTAGAAGTTATATTTTTCCAGAAATATGCTAGCAGTTTCTTTAAACACCCATTTTTGAATTGCCGTATCTTCTTTCGTATTAATCGTAGAAAAATAAAAAAAAGTATTTTAATTGTAAGCTCAAGGCCATAAAATTAGTTCTTATCAATTTTTACATAATACTAACAAAGGACCCGGCACGGAATACTGTTGTAGATCATGACCTGTCGGTAACACTTTAAATGGGCCATAATCAAATCGTATGATTAGTTTCGGAGAAACAGGGTGATTTTAAAAGTAGTTACAAAAACAGAATATAAATGTTATTCACCACAAATTGAGACTATTTTTGGTTTTTTCTCGTGATTTGGCTAAAATATGTTATAACTTTGGAAACGCAACACTATTATGATCCAAATCGGTATTTAGTTTACTTATTTTTATTTTTTAACACTACTCAGACAAATCTCGAAATTAAACTAGAAAAAATAAAAATAAGTAAACAAAACGACGAAATATGATTTTTTGAGTACATTTGTGATGACCCCGGTAAACTAAATACCGATTCGGATCATAATAGTGTTGCGTTTCCAAAGTTATAAGATATTTTAGCCAAATCATGAGAAAAAACCAAAAATAGTCTCAATTTGTGGTGAATAACATTTATTTTCTGTTTTTGTAACTACTTTTAAAATCACCCTGTTTCTCCGAAACTAATCATACGATTTGATTATGGTCCATTTAAAGTGTTACCGAAAGGTCATGATCTACAACATACTAGAGTTTCATTAAATTCCGCAATCAACCAAAATGCCGGGTCTTTTTCGGTTACATTTAATAGCCCAGTTGCCATAGAAGGATATTGACCAAAAGCTCGCCCAAATTGTGATATCGATGAAACTTGGCACTTAAGTATTTACTTCAAAAGGGGTAGAAAACGATAAAAAAATCTTTGCTGCTCTAAAGTGTATGCTAACTTCACAATTTCGAAAATACAATCGAAAATTTGGTTTTCCATTATATCTCGAAAAAAAAAAATCGAAAAATTAATAGCACCACGTGAAAGAGGGGAAAATTTTACTATTATATTATAAGTTATTTTAAAAAAGAATTTGTATTACTATAAAAAATTATTAAAAATAAGAGAGCAAATTCGAAAATGCGCGACCAGCCGTTGAATACAAATATTCAGGAGAGGCGTTCGGAAAAACTAAAGTATCTTTGCATAAAATATACGCAAAGAAAAAAAAAGAAAGCATTTTAAAGAGGAGACTAAGTTTTTTCAGGAAGCCATTAGTTTTTAATTTTTTTTTGTTTTCTCATAGAAAATTTGACCGGAAGTTATAATTTCTAAAATTCTCACTGATTTTTATAAAACTGAAGATATCTATTAATAGAGGCATAACAAAAAAAATCCTTGTACATTTATCATTATTATACTTTTACTTTTGATTTAAATATAATTAAAATGATGAACATTATCTGTTTTTTTAAATAAAGTTAAAAATAATTTAGAAATTGATTTATATAAATAAATAAACACTATTTTGAGAATAAAAATTGTGTCTAATGAATGTTGTAACAAATGATCATTTTAAAACAAGTTTTATTAAACAGAGATAATGTTGTAATAAGTAAAAGTATAATAATGATAAATGTACAATGATTTTTTTTTGATATGCCTCTATTAATAGAATCTTCAGTTTTATAAAAATCAGTGAGAATTTTAGAAATTATAACTTCCGGTCAAATTTTCTATGAGAAAACAAAAAAAAAATTAAAAACTAATGACTTCTTGAGAAAGCTTAGAGTCTCCTCTTTAAAACGCTTTCTTTTTTTCTTTGCGTACATTTTAGACAAAGATACTTTAGTTTTTCCGAACGCCTCGCCTGAATATTTGTATTCAACGGCTCGGCGCGCGTAGAGTTTTCGAATTTGCTTTCTTATTTTTAATATTTTTTTATAGTAATACAAATTCTTTTTTAAAATAACATTATTTTTTAGTAAAATTCTCTTTCGCTCTTTCACGTGGTGCTTAGTTTTTCGAAATTTTTAAATTTTTTTTCAAAACATAATGGAAAAACCAAATTTTCGAAATTGTGAAGTTAGCATACACTTTAGAGCAGCAAAGATTTTTTTATCGTTTTCTACACCCATTCAAGTTTCATCGATATCACATTTTTAGTGAGATAAAACTCTCTGATAACTGAGCTATAAAAAACTTTTAGAAATGTACGATTTTTGTGGCGAAAATCGTCATTTTCCACGCCCCATAACTCGGGAGGGGTTTAATTTCTTGAAAAATTGTATTTAATATTAATTCATTAAAAAATGATAATTTATCGATTACGCGAGTTTTTTTCCCCTCACATTACCTTCTTCTAGGGTATAGTGGAGGGCGGAAAAGTAAGAGCGGTAGAAAATAACGTATGTAGAGTCAAAAACACATTCCAAAAGAAAAAATGATAATTCGATCACTGTCAACTTCGTTCAAGGTATAAATCTAACGACACTCCACTATAATGCTAAAGTAACAATGAGATAAAAATGCCACATAATAGAATTGTTAATACTATGTAGATAACGATTTTTAAAAAAATGTAACAACAATGGCTACATAATTTTATATTTATTATATATTAATATGGATGTACCCCATACTGAAACTTCTATGTAATTTTTTCAATGAAAATTATTGTCAATTATTAATTTTGATATTTACACTGCCCATTTTAAAAATAATTACATTAAAAAAGTACATAAATCTGACATGGACTTAAATCAAAACACGTCATCAACAAAAATAGTGATCAATAGATTATAGAGAACTTGAAAAAAAATGAACAGTATGAAAAACTTCATATAATAATGAAATTTTTCTGATCAAAATTTGTAAAACTGTGAGCCAAAAATTGCGGATAGCGAACATTTTCTCTGATTGAAACTGGCGAAGAAAAAAAATCCTATAAATTCGACAGCAAGGTTAGTAAATTGATTTCAGCGGTCAAAGTAACTAGATTCGTTTTTTTCTGCCCGAAATATATAAGAAAATGAATTATCAAAACTTTTGTTTGTTTACCTAAGAAAGCCTGTGCAGATTGATTCTGAGCCAAAGCTTTATATATATTGTCAATTTCATTAGACACATGATCGAAGCATCTTGTGAATTTGTCATATCTCTGCTGTTTTACCTTCTCGAAGGCTGATTTTGATTTCTTGCTTTGTTTTCTTAAATTTTCAAACTCTTCATTTGAAGATATCAGTTTGCCACATGCTAATTGTAACTTTTCAATGGCCTTCATATTAGGAGCTTGTATTTTCCCCAAGGTGTCTTGTAATTGGTGAATTTGTTTAAGAAGTTTGTCAGCTTTCTTTTTGATTTCATCCCTTTCATCTAGATCTTTGTAGTCTTCTTTAAGACTACTATAGTCTATTTTAATCCTTAAAAAATAATTTATTAAATCCACATTGACGCAACATGTATGTTAAAGAAATTAAAGCAAATTGTATAATATTGTGCATTAGCAAACGACATCAAATTAAAAAAATGGAAACGCAGAGTATTGACGAATAATACAAAAGAAATTGTGATCCATAAAGATCATATAAAAATAAGCAAAGAAAAATTACAAGAAGTAATAGTAATTTATGTATCAAGTGAATTATAAGGGCCTTAATTCCAGAAGGCAAAGACACGAGGGACTGCAATTACCTCTCGAGGTACATAGATTATTTTATTTCTAATCGATTTTAATAAAATAACCAGCAATGACATTCATTAAATATAATGGAACACTGTCAGCAATATTCAACAAACGTCAAATTATCCTAACAAGGGGAAATTAAGGCATTTCTAATATCCCAAGGGAGTTATGACCCTGTTTATTGATAGCTTAACTATGATGTTATAAGCTTATAATACCCGGTCAGGAATAAAAGAATTTAAAATATTTGGTAGTAATAATAAAACTGAAGGTGATATCGAAATCAAAATAAATGGAAGAATATAAAAATGTACTACAAATTTGAAAAACGAAATTCAGTATTATAAAGGTGTCATTGTATAAAACGATCTACAGTCCAACATATATGCCAAAAAGAATATTCCATCGAAACAATACAAATTTATATTCTTTTAAACTGACTGTTAGAAACTTTTTAGAATTATCAAATTTCTAAAAAGTAACATGGTCATACTTAAGTTTGTACTTTCATTTCATTAGCAAAAATTGACAGTAAGCTTGTTGTATTGTCTAATCTAATATATAATTTATTTAGTAAATTAACCATAACAATAAAGGTTTGGCATCAAGGAGGGCATACCTACGAGAATGTGTTTATTATGACCATTATTTTGCAGAAGGTAATACATTTAATATAGATGCAGAAGCAAAAATGAGGACGGAAAAATTGAAGAAAATATTGAAGATGGAATAAATAAATAATAGAAATGATTAATAAATAATAGTTTACCTGGCTTCCTTTTCATGTTGTATTGCACTAGAACTTGTTTCACTAGATGAAGCCTGAGAAGGATCATTTGCAGCAATATCTTCCATATTTCCAACTATCATTGGTATTGCTATATCATCCATCTGTAAATACAATTAAAAATGTTTTTATTTTTTTTCGTTATTTTTTAATACCTTCATTTGTTTTTTTTAAATACTCTTACCTTACATTGCATGAGAATGTTATGTCGCTCACTTTTCTTTGATTCGATTTTGCCTTCGAGCGATACAACCGATTTTTGTGCCGCTTGTACATCTTTAGCTACTGAACCTACTTCTCTTCTTGCTTTTCCAACTTCGTCATCAGCACCTTCGACTTCTTGTTTTTTGTTTAATCTCGATGCTTTCAGTTTCTCAACTTGCTGAAGGTCTTTATCAATATCATCTCTTTGTTTAGCTTCTTGTTTCTTGCAGGTTTCTAAATTTTCTTCTTCATCGTTCACAGTACGTTCCCAACGGCTGACATTATCTATTGCTATTGTAGAAAAATTTTAAATTTATACATGAAAATAAGAAGAGCAGGTTTCATAGCTAACATCTTGATAAGGGAAATAGAGTTTAAATATAAGGTATTTACTATGGCAGGTGTTGTATCATAACTGGCATTTATATAGAGCTTGGATGACTTTTTACCATAGATATAGAAGAATAAGATCGAGTTTGTTTACATTTCGGCTGTGGACAAGAACACGTAACAGTCTAAGCGCTGTGTTATTGAATTTATATTATAAGTGTCAATGTTGTCAAAGTTATCATAATTTTTTTGCATCATTACCAAAATCCTAAATCTATGTAAAAATTATCTTGAAAAATGAGATATTTTGATTCGCTAAAATAATTGTACATCTACGAACACTAATTTTCGTAACTGTTAACACAACAAATCGTATTGATAGATAAATATTGACAAAGGTACTTTACCACGATTTAAGTTTAAACCATTTCTACGAAAAATTGTTAGAAGCGGCAACTAAGCGCTATCAAACGTTATATCGTTATGAATGAAATCAGGGGATATAATGTTTCGTAGTAACATAGTGGGTGCCATTTTCCACCAAATTAGATTGTTTATATTGTGTTTTTTTAGGTTATATTATTATACTTTTCTTTTTCACATTGAATTTATTGGTTTAAGTTGATTTATTAGATAAATATGGTTTATTAGTGTGTTGAATGCAGAAAAATAGTTTATTTAAATCATTTCATGATAAGTTACATGTACTATTATGAACAAAGCTCAGGGGGGGAGAATTAGTATTTTATCGACTGTATAAACTCTTTGATAATGCCTAAAGGATTGTTTTAACTTATTGCAACGACTTATAATTATGTAGGTTTCATATATTTTGTTAAACATTAAATCACATTTTGTTTTTCTGTCAAACTACCTAAGTATTTAGGTAATATTTTTCATTTAAACAGTTATACGAAGAATGACTTTTAGGATTCCTGCAAATGTTGAAAGGAGAAATATTTGGTACTCTTTGTTAGGATTTGAGGCAGTGAAGTTTATTTAAATCATTTCATGATAAGTTACATGTACTATTATGAACAAAGCTCAGGGGCGTAGAATTAGTATTTTATCGACTGTATAAACTCTTTGAAAATGCCTAAAGGATTGTTTTAACTTATTGCAACGACTTATAATTATGTAGGTTTCATATATTTTGTTAAACATTAAATCACATTGTTTTTCTGTCGAACTACCTAAGTATTTAGGTAATATTTTTTAATATTTTTCATTTAAACAGTTATATGAAGACATGACTTTTAGGATTCCTGCAAATGTTGGTACTCTTTGTTAGGATTTGAGGCAGTGAAGTTCATACCTACAAATGCTTATATTTGTTCTTCATTTCCGTGATAATGACTTTGAATATAAACCAAGTGGAAGAAAATATATGAAAACAGATGCAAAAACAATATCAAGGCAAGCTTTACTAGAATACAAACATTTTTCACTTAAAATACAAGGTACTTCCAGTAATATTGTTTAAACATTATGGCTTAAATTTATGTAATGTAAAAGGTCAAACCAATCTTTTGAGAATATGTTGAATATTTTAAGCAATCAAAAACATTTCCATAATACCGGCTGCTTAAACTCTAGTGATTTCCCATTAATCTTAACTTTTATTGAAATTTTAATTTTGTATTTTGGTGTTCTGTAATTGTAGTTTTAAGTAATTACTTATTTGATTCGATTTGTATGTCGTTTCACTGTCAATGCCTTCTCGCCTGCTTCGTGGATTATGAATGTATATAATTTTAATTGCCTCACAAAAAAATGTGGCACAGCTCATTGGTGCTGGTGTATGTATTGCCACTAGTAACAGTGCAGTAGCACCAACGCTTTGTAAGAAATATCATAGGGTATCGAACATGTATAAAGCGTACTCTTGTGAACGCATGCGCAGTTACTCATTTTCGAACGTGCATCAGCCCAAAACTAATTTTTATACTTTTATAATAATTTTTTATGTTTTTTCGCAAATTTTACGACGGTGCAAATTAGAAAACTAAAATTGCAAATTTTTCGTATAAAATCCATATTGAAATACGCTTTAGCGAGTAAGACCTGAGCGTTTGAATATTGAAATTTTTCAAACAAGTATATTAAAAAAAATAGAAGGGTGCAAATTTCGAAAACTACATATTTGAAAGGTGCAAATTAAAAGCTTTCAAATGGTATAAACAGTTTTTGTTTAACGATATTTTTGGGGCTGGGACAGAGGTGGTTAGAAACTGGGTGATTCAAGTCAAAATTGAGTCACCATGTCGCGTTGCCTACAACTGATTACTAACGCGTTACTAATTGGTTAGTGACAAGTACCGTTGTCTGCGGTGGTTGCTACTCATCGCGGACTGGTTAGTGATTTACGGCAGAATCACGTTTCTTTTGAATAGCTCCATGTGTACTCCGGCTTAGAATTAAGTTTTTTCGAGAGATTAGGAGAATAGTAAACGCCTGTAGAATATAGTCCAGTTTGAGTAAAAGCTAAATAAGTAAGCCGGTACATCATTGGGTTAGTAATTACTATTGTTGCTTTTTATTTAGTAGCTGTATGTGTGAAGGGTGACCCAAAATAAAATTGTATTTGTTATTTACATTTATTGTTTTATTTCTTAAATGGAGTAGTGGTATAGGGGCATAATATCTACTAAGTATTCAGGGAGAGACCTCTTTTACCCTGGTAAAGATCGAAAGGGCGTTTCACCCAGAATACGTAGTAGTAAAACATAGGCCAAAAACCGGACCTCGTGACAATAGGCGGAAGAGAATAAAGGGAAGTTTGGAAACGACAACCAAAGGCATTGGCTATTGATAAATAGAACGAAGGATAATACACAAGGAATTAGATTACGTGTTAATATAATTAAATAAAAGTTACTTACTTTGAGCATCCTTGCTTCTTTCAAAATCTAAAGTACTTGTAATTTTGTTAATCTGCTTCTCAAATTCGAATCTTTTCTTTTTTCTTTCTTCCTGGGTTCGTAATTCTCTATCTTCATACTGTCTGATATTTTTGACACCAATATCCCTACAGAATTCAGAGAATACAACATCTTCGAGGTTGTTCATCTTTAACTTAATTTCTTCAATTTTTTGTTCACGTTCTTGCATACTCTTTTCTATTGCTTCAATTTGAGGACCATATTTTTCCGTTTCTTTATCGAGAAGACCCAGTTCTTTTTCTACTAAGCCCTTCTGTTTTTTCTAAATACCAATATTAATGATTAAAGACTCTTGAATAATTTAATATTATTAAAGTAAGTTCAAAGGTATATTAAATACAATCCCCCGCCTTTCATTTGATTACTATAAGGACAAATTCCGAAAAACTAAAACTCTTTATTAAAATTACAATATAATGAGTGAATTAAAGACATTTTAGAATTCAAAAGCCATAAATGAATTTTGGCATGTAACAAGATACGAGAAACAAAGTTAACCATTGGGTTAATAAATTTCAGATTTAACATTTAACAATAAATAAATATGATATGGTAGATTGTAATGAAGTTATTTTTTATCAAGCATTCAGATCAAATGAAAATTTATTTAAATAAAATGTTCGATTTTGTTCACCAGGTACATTTTTAATTCTTTAACGAAGCAATTATTCATCGCTGGCTGCGCGCGCGATACCTATGTAGAGAGAAGGGACTGTTCAGAGTCTAAATGGTTTCAGAATTTTAAAATAAGATTAATTCTTGTTCTACGATTTCCCCGAAAAAGTAAAAATCCGATTAGTTAGCTTTGATTCAGAATTTTTCCGCCGTTAAATAAAAAACCGAGGTAAACATTGAATAAGTTTTTCACCGCATAGGTCCGTCGTCAATTTTAAGCCGAAAGAATCGTTTTATTTTACACGCGATAAATCATTTTGATTTTAAATACCGAAATACATCCGAATTTTAGAATTTTATTTGAATTTCATTTTCGCGTTTAATTTTCATCCTTGTGTTATAATAAAAGCCGATTAGTAGATTTCTTTTGAAAGAGCCGCAACGAGGCTAAATACGATTATACCAGGTTACTCCGAATTCGTATTCTTTTATTTTATTACTTTTATTAATTAAATCGTGTAATTTGGATTTAATATTTGAGGTCTAAGACTTGACGGGACTTTTATTTTATTTCCTGGTTAGCTATCGTTAATCAATATTCGTCCTGTCTTAAGCTTGCGTCAACAGGCATTAGCATTCCTGGTTTGCAATCGTTTGCTAATGAATCGTATGCTAAACGCTTAAAAAGAGTCTGACAACCCCAAACGTTTATTTTTCTTTTGTATCAGGACTTGCCGGGATTGGTATTTTCCTGGTTTGCTATCGTTAATCAATATCAAAGGGTCCACTGTAACTTCACCCGCCGCGTTTCCTTATAGAGGCTTGTTGAAATTGGTATTGATTCTCCTGGTTAGCTATCGTTTATCAATATCTTTTTCAAACTAGGTTTGTGTCAACAGGCATTAGCATTCCTGGTTTGCTATCGTTTGCTAATGAATGGTACACTAAAAGCCTAGGACAAGCCTTCGTTTTTGGCTAGAATTGCATTTATTTAATCCTGGTAAATTCACCCTTTAGTCCGTATTTCCGTTTCTAAAATACATTTTTCTGGTTAATTTAAATTAATAAATTTAACGAATGTTTCCGCCGAATATTCGAGTTTAATTCATTCAATAATCTTTCTCGATTAATTTATACCTTGATAAATTTTAACATAATCTGATTGGGTCATTCCGTTTACTAAATAAAGTCCGTTAGTAAATTCCGAATCGAACATTTCATTTAAGTTAATTTAATTTTTGTTCAGGGTTCGGTCTAGAGATATGTATGGGGGACTCGACAGTGACTTTAGTCTCGAGATCAAGACAATTCCGTGTCCACTTGAGAGCCAACCTGCAGTCCGTTGTGACTTGATGTGTCAAAATTTGATCCCAGGTATATGTGTCAAAATGGATTCACGTCAGGAGCTAGCTTTTATAATTGCGTATAAAATTGTGCAAAAACGAAAAAAAAAAAAAAAAATGTTTGGTAAGGAAATAGGTAGATCGTCGGATTGACTTGGGTGCCGGTTTAACTCTCGTAAATGAGTTGCGGTTGGAGAATACACAGCAGATTAAAATTTTTATTCGGATGACTGCAGTGCAGTTTGAACTGCTTTTAGATTTAGTAAAACATCGGATTGTCAAGCAAGATATAAAATTTCGTGATGCAATTCCTGTACAACTTTTATAAAAATTCCTTTTCCTCATAAAGATTAATTAATTGAAAAATTTTCTCATCTGTCCATTGTCGTACAATCATTTTATCAAATTAACTAAATTAATTAACACATTTTGCTCCAAAATACTACGTTTTATTTTCCGAACGAAATTAATTTTACCATAAAAACAAGCAACACGCTGTGTATCTTAAATTACGAACAGACTGCTGAAACGTAACACAATTCTCATAGTCTGGACGCCTTACATTACGTGTCCGCCTGAGATAAAATAGACTCTAAACTAGACTCACAAATGGATATGGGCCTGAGAGCATTCTCGGAGAGAAGCCGTTATTGGTCGCCGAGACTGGGCGTGTCGCAAGTGGACGCGTTTATTTTCAGCACTTGAGATATAGTCGCAAGCCGTCCGGCTGGAAGGGCTGAGAGCACTCTCAGACAGTGTTTTGACTTTTATTTATTTTAAAGGAGGTATGGTAGCATAATCTTTTTATCAAACAAGTAGATGTGCTAAATCTTCTTGTTTAAATATATTTTACTTACAGTGCTGTCCATGTCAGTTTTAGCCATTCTTAAACGGGTTTCGGTTCCTCTAATTTGGGAATCAACTGTATTCAATTCTGATTCCTGACGCGATTTCTTCATAGCTTCTCTTAATTCATCAGTAAATTTTTCCTGAAAGTATGATTGGTTTTTACTTTTTCTTTTATCTTTTACTCAAAAAAAAAATCTTATTTTTAAAATAGGGAATTAGACGATGGCCAAACGTTTTAAATACCCGAATTCACAAACAATTCTTAGCAGTATGTGGATGGTCGGAAAATTTAAAGTAAATTGAAAGAAATAAATTAGACAAATTAAAAGTTCAGGAAGGGGGGTGGGGGTAGCTAAACATACGACTTGAGGGTTGTATATTGGTTTTTTTTTACGATTTGTGGCTGAAATATGCATCCTATCGAAAAAACTTTTGTGTAAAAGTTGTAGATAATTAAAAAATCTAAAACTTTTGAATTGATTATTTTTAAACATAACCTCAAAATTATCGAGAAAAACGATAAAAACCATTTTTTCGTTTTTAATTTTTATCTCCCGCCAAAATAATTTTTTTTTTATGAAACTTGGTGAAAACGTTCTTTGTGTTTTAGATAAGCTAAAAAAAAGTTCACTAACAAATTTTCAATTTTTTAACTTTATCGGTGCTCATTTTCTTCATTGAAACCTCGACTTTAAGATGGTATGAAAACAATATATTGTTCATATTGAATTTTTTTTTATTTCTTATTGCAAATAAATCTGACATCAAAGAAATTTGTAAATCCCCAGATCAAATAATTTTGTATGCAGATGACACAAATTTTTTTATATCTGATACGAACCTAGACAGACTAGTAGTGAATAGTAATCTATCTTCTAGAGAGTTTAATACTTACTGTATTAATAATGGACTTCAGCTAAATTCAACAAAAACATATTTTATGAGATTTTTGCCAAGAAATGTGTCACCTGATTATGACCTTTATTTAAACATCAATGGTAATTCTATTCAAACTTCAGACACAATTAAATTTTTAGGTGACACTGGATCCAAAATTAACTTGATATTATTATATTTCGGTCTAGTGCAGTCAGTATTTATTTATTTATTTTATATATATACGGATATACCATTTTTACAGACAGATGCTAAACGGTACAAAGTGTAAATTATGTGCTAAAAAATAAGAAGTATATACAGAAATTATTTAAGAACTACATATTCAAACGCTTAACTGATTTTTTGAACGTTGTTGTAGTTATTCCAAACAACTCTAAACTACTACCATGTTCATTGGCCACTTTTAAAATTCTAGTAATTGGTTCATTTTGACCATAGTTGACCATAGAATGTTAAATATCTCAGTATTACGAGTCCTTCTAACATTAGCATTGAAACAAATTAAACTTAACAACTCCGGAATTTGAATATGTTGATTTAGAATCTTATGAAGAAAAGCTAAGTCTGCTTCCAGCCTTCTGTGATGTAGTGTCGAGATATTAAGCCTAGAAAGTATGTCATCGTATGTATATTGTTGACGAGTAAAACCCATTTTGTATGCACATACTCTCAAAAATTTATTTTGAATTTTCTCAATGCTGTCAACATCAGTATTATATGAAGGAGACCAGATAATAGATCCATACTCTAAAACTGATCGCACCAAACTGAAATACAGTAACTTTAAAGTTTGTACAGAAAACTGATTGCTATTTCTAAGAACAAAGCCCAACATCTTCAATGCATTCGTGGTAATTTGATTAATATGATGTTTGAACGTTAGTTTAGAATCGAAATATATTCCTAAATCTTTTACATTATCCTGCTCCTGTAGATGTACATTATTTATGTTATAACTATAATTAACCGGTTCTCTCAACCTACTAAAACTAATCTTAAAACATTTATTTACATTTAGGTAGAGCATATTTACTTCACACCAATTGGCTAAACATTTAAGGTCATTCTGCAACAAAGCGGCATCGGTTACGCTATTAACTATTCGAAACATTTTAAGGTCATCAGCAAACATAAGAAACTTACTATTTTTAATTATTGATGATATGTCATTAACGAATAAATTAAACAACCGAGGTCCAATATGAGACCCCTGAGGAACTCCTGAGGTCACCAATATGCATTGAGATAAACAGTTTCCATATTTTACATACTGACACCTACTAGATAGATAACTACTTATCCACTCAAGTATTTTACCTCCGAACCCATAACTATGTAACTTTGCAATAAGTAGATCATGGTTAACTCTATCAAAGGCTTTAGAAAACTCTGTGTAGATAGAATTAACCTGATCCTTATTTTCCATTGAATTAGCAATAAAATGACTATAGAGTGTTAAATTGGTACTTGTAGATTTACCTTTAGAAAAGCCATGCTGTTGCACATCCACCAAGTCTTTACAATCCCACTTTAAAAAATTATTCACAAGACAATCAAATAAATTAGGTAAAACTGATTGGTTACATACAGCTCTATAATTTTCAATGTTACTTTTATCACCTGCCTTGAATATTGGTGTTAAATAACTGGTTTTCCAAAATTCAGGGAATATACCAGAGCTCAAAGATAAGTTAAACAAATAGTGGATAGGTTTTATCAGAATAAAAATACAATGCTTAAGTACATATGCTGGCAGACAATCAGGACCCATAGACAATTTCCAAGGCATCTTTAAAACGTTATCAATTATGTCAGAGAGCTCAATATTATAATAATTAATATCTACACTCTGCTGGTAGTTAAAAATTGGAATTTGATTAATTTTAGAATTTGAATATGTAGTTGAAAAAAAGGTACCAAATAAATTAACTATATCCTGGTTATTATCACCTGTACTACCACCATAGAACATACTAGATGGGAGATTGTAAGATTTTCGTTTATTATTTATAAATTTCCAAAAATGTTTAGGATCAGATATAATATTATTTTCAATTTTAATTAAATACTCATTATAACATTGAGATGAAAGTTGTTTACATTCATTGCAATATGGTTTAATATTTTGGGGTTCATCTGCTCATTTAGATAAAGCTTTTGTAACACAAAAGAAAGTCATAAGAACTATGTTTAATATTCATCTATCTACTAGTTGCAAACAATTATTTGTCAACTCACAAATTTTGACATTACCCAGTCTATATATATTTAAAGTAATTCTTTACATTCATAACAATTTAAACAAGTTTGAGAGGAATGAGGAGATACATTCTCATAATACTAGGTTACCGCCTTCTCAAGGCTACAAATTGGGCAAAATTCACCTGATTATATAGGCATCAAGTTATATAATAAAATTCAAACAATAATAGGAAAGGATATCTTGATATCATTTACATCCAATGTAAAAAAGTTTTTAATTGACCAGGCATTTTACTCAGTGACTGAGTTTCTTAATTATTATAAATAAGTTTTAAATTATTTTATTTTGAAGATTAAACATTTATATTTTCCTACGGGATTTTATATAAAATTGTATTTTTGTATTTGTATTGTATCTGTATTTTATAATTTATATTTTGTATTATTTGACTGGTCTTATAAGTTTCATATATCGTGTATTTAATAATATGTAAAATTTTAATGGCGTAATAGAATCTATCTATCTATCTATCTAAATAAGCATTGTAGTCCAGTAACTGAAGACCTAAAATATGCAAAGTAGATAATGATAAGATCTTCATTTTTTATCTAAACAAAATTTGCATATTGTGGCAGATATTAGCGGGAGTCCAGTAACTGAAGACCTAAAATATGCAAAGTAGATAATGATAAGATCTTCATTTTTTATCTAAACAAAATTTGCATATTGTGGCAGATATTAGCGGGAAACCATTTTTTCAGACTTTAGGGGCCATTTTCAGCACTCTTCCAAGTCGGAATCGTGGTGAAATTTTTCGCCCTTGGAAGCAACCGTCAAGACCTAGAAATTAAGCCACAAAGGAAATCTACAGCTTTGTCCCTTCAGTTACTAGACTATTGAAATTGATGAAAAAGGTTAATTTTCATGTAATATAATGTCATTTATAGAAAACGAGTAAGGAATTTAATTTATCAGATTCGACATCCTAAGACCGGTTTCTGCCTTTCGGCTTCGTCAGTTAGGCTTTTCGAATCCAATAAATAAAATTCCAAACTCGTACAAGTCAGTAGCTATATCCGCTATAAGATAAAATTTTTAGATGTGCTGCCATCTATGATTAGAAGAGAGTATTGACAATTATTAAAAGCAAAAAATTCCCGGTGTATTGGGGTTGCATACACAATTTGCATTGTGTGTTGCAAAGCTTTTATTTGACTGATTCTAGTCAAAATGTCACTCTCTTCTTTCGTATCCCTTTCAGAGATTAATACAAAGTTAGAAAACGAGTAAGGAATTTAATTTATCAGATTCGACATCCTAAGACCGGTTTCTGCCTTTCGGCTTCGTCAGTTAGGCTTTTCGAATCCAATAAATAAAATTCCAAACTCGTACAAGTCAGTAGCTATATCCGCTATAAGATAAAATTTTTAGGTATGCTGCCATCTATGATGCTATAAAAAATTTTATCTTATAGCGGATATAGCTACTGACTTGTACGAGTTTGGAATTTTATTTATTGGATTCGAAAAGCCTAACTGACGAAGCCGAAAGGCAGAAACCGGTCTTAGGATGTCGAATCTGATAAATTAAATTCCTTACTCGTTTTCTAACTTTGTATTAATCTCTGAAAGGGATACGAAAGAAGAGAGTGACATTTTGACTAGAATCAGTCAAATAAAAGCTTTGCAACACACAATGCAAATTGTGTATGCAACCCCAATACACCGGGAATTTTTTGCTTTTAATAATTGTCAATACTCTCTTCTAATCATAGATGGCAGCAATGTCATTTATATTCAATTAACTACACAGGTTTACAAAAAAAAGGTCGGGGCTATTTGATCAGACTGTGTTATTCCTAGGTATTTTGGCGCCCTGAATCCGAATCCGGGCTCTGTTTGTTCCCATCACGTCACGGAAACGAGATTTCAAGTTCATTTATAGATACTACATTCTGTGAGTCGAAAAAATATACAAATATTTTAAGCAGCAACCAAACCACCCCTCCCCCCGTTTTCGAGGATGCTAAACACGATGGCGGTATTCAAAATTTTGCCAGTGGAAGACGCGGAATCCGCGATTTTGGGGTTGTTGGAATTCAGCATCCTCGAAAACGGAGGGAAGATATATTTTGCCGGTGGAAGATGCGGAATCAACGATTCCCCCATATTGGGGGTGGTTTTTGGCCGTTTGAGGGGTGGGGTCAAGTCGAAAATAATTTTGGATAACGCCAACGTGTTCAGCATCCTCGAAAACGGGAGGTAGGGAATATTTTACCGATGGAATATGCGGGTGGTTTTTGGCAGTTTGGGTCAACTCCAAAAGAATTTTCACCACCGCTATCGTGTTCAGCTTCATCGAAAACGGGGGGAGAGGTGGTTTGGTTGCTGCTTAAAATATTTGTATATTATTTCGACTCACAGAATGTAGTATCTATAAATGAACTTGAAATCTCGTTTCCGTGACGTGATGGGAAAAAACAGAGGGCGGATTAGGATTCAGGGCGCTAAAATACTTAGGAATAACATGGTCTGGTCAAATAGCCCCGACCTTTTTTTTGTGAACCTGTGCTATTAATGGTTTTGAAATTACCAAAAACAATAAACAATAATCGAACTCCATAATTCGCAATTCGTAAGTTTGCTTTTAAAATTTTACTAGTAGAATGAAATATGCAGTCTCAAAAATTTTGTATTCCCGTTAAACTTTTTCCGTTCTTTTCGAATATGCAACCCAATTTTTAAAATTTTGATATACAGGGTGTTGTTTAAGAGCAAAATCATTTCGATAATTTTTTTTGAAGACGGACCAGGATTTTAATTTTGGTCACTATGCCTCTTGATTGATTTAATGGAGTAGAACAAGCTTGCCAAATATATAAATATAAAAGGTGGTTCCAAAAATACGGGGGATAAAAGAAATGAGCAAAATTGATAAACTCAGTAATGAAGCGAGTTAGATATATCAAATATTGGTTTTTCTTATTCGTCTAAGTGTCCTTTATCCACAGTTAACTTATGTTCATTTACCTATTAAACACCCTGTATAATTAGAGTGAAGTTTTATGAAAAAATAAAAAATTGTCTAGATTAACTGAAAAATTGATTATGAAAATGTCGTTTCTTGGTTTTCTGCATTTTTAACGATATTTTTTCATACCATCTTAAAGTCGAGGTTTCAACGAAGAAAATGAGCACTGATAAAGTTAAAAAATTGAAAATTTGTTAGTGAACTTTTTCGATTGAAAATTAGGCTTCTTTGTTAAATTTAAATTCGTATAAAATCGAAAAATAAATATTTTGCTTTGAAAAAATTACAACTTATTTAAAACACAAAGAAGAACGTTTTCACGAAGTTTCATAAAAAAAAATATTTTTGCGGGAGATAAAAATTAAAAACAAAAAAAATGGTTTTTATCATTTTTCTCGATAATTTTGAGGTTATGTTGAAAACTAATCAATACAAAAGTTTTACATTTGTGAATTATTTACAACTTTTTTCGATAGGATGCCTATTTCAGTCACAAATCGTAAAAATACAATATCCAACCCAATTTACTTACTAAATTTTCCGACCAGCCACATACTGCTAAGATTTTTTTTTTTGTTTCAAAAATGATTGGCACTGGTCTAAATTGTTATTATATTTTTATAAACTACTAGTTTTTTAAACTGGCGATAAAAGAGGTTATGAGAAAGAAATTATTTTTATATAAAAGGAAATTTACCTTTTGGGCTTTTAACTGGGCCATGTGCTTCTCGTCCCATCTTTTGGCTTTTCTGGCCAGATCCAAACTACCTCCAGAAATAATACCGGATTTCTGATAGTATGTTCCATCTAAAGCAACAGCATCAAGTCTCCCTCCAAGTTCGTAGGCAACTTTCATCGCATCTTCGGGAGTTTCACAAACTAGTGCGTTATTTGTGGCAAACATTACGGCTCTAGAAATGGCTTCTGGTTCAAATTGGAGCACATCGTAAATCAGTTTGACTCCTTAAATAATAAAATATAAATTATTCAACCGACATAATACTTTTACAAAATTCACAACTCTTACAAAAAAAAAAATAATAATAACCTTTTGGTTCAGAGATGTTTCTTAACCTTTCTTTAATGGGTTTAGTTTGAAGGTAGTCCAGTGGAAGAAAGGTCTCAGGTTCCAACATTTGCTCCTTAAGATACTTTATGCATTGCCTTCCAGTGTGCTCAGTGTCAACGACAATGGCATCCATGTATTTTCCCAAATTCTTAGTAATAGCGACATTGTAACGTTTGTGGATTGGGTGACACATATTTATCATACGATCATACTGAAATTGGAAAAGAATTATTAATTGAAAATAAATATTGTCATTTTCTACCGTTAAAACTAAATGCATTCTATTTTTCAGGAAATATAAAACTGCCATTAAGACTAGGCTATTAACTACTAGAGTATGTTTATAATGATTAAATTTCTTAACTACTATTTATGTATTTCTTTTTGGCTTAAAATTTCTCAGATAAATTTTTGAATTTTTGTCTAATAAATTACTATTTAATTGAGTTTCAAAATTTTTCTGGAATCTTTTTACCTCTTCAATGTTTTTTCTCAAAATTCTTAGTTAATTAATCATAGATCTAAATTCTGATCCATTTAAATAAAATCTACTACAAGAATCACAAGCAAATACTGCATTCTTGACATCCTCTTACACTCTATTACACTTTATGGAAATTTGTAATAAAGATTCACCCTCAAATTAAATTAACTCTGCCAGTGGTAACCAAGACTCGACGATGGGTTAATAATTATACATCCAATAGGTAGTAAAAAATTACAGCTTATTTAAAACACAAAGAAGAACGTTTTTACTAAGTTTCATAAAAAAAAATTATTTTTGCGGGAGATAAAAATTAAAAACGAAAAATACGGTTTTTAACGATTTTCTCAATAATTTTGAGATTATGTGAAAACCAATCAATATCACCAAAAGTTTTACATTTTTTAATTATCTACAACTCTCACATTAAATTTTTTATGGTAGGATGCATATTTCAGCCACAAATCGTAAAAAACCAATATCTACCCCACAAGTTGTATATTTAGTTACCCCCACCCCACTTCCGGAACCTTTAATTTGTCTAATTTATTTTTTTAATTTACTTATAATTTACCCTAAATTTTCCGACCATCCACATACTGCTAAGAATTTTTTTGTTACAAAAATGATTGGCCCTGTGTTAAAGCTTCTATTTTATGTTATTTAAATTTAAATTTACCGCCGTCAGAACGGCGCTTCAATACACTAGTCAGCCGAGTTGAGGCGAAGTGTAGCGAAACGGCAGATGATTATTATTGATTGAGGTACGAAGATCCACTTGCCTTTTTTTTCACGTTTTATATTTGTTCTTGTTACAAGTTATTGTTTTCAACGTGTTTTATACTAAAAAATAAAGATTTCAAGATTTTATACAGTCCATTAATACATCAAACAAAACACCCTGGTCTAGTAGTGCAAACCAGAGATACAGTCCAAACAATTTGAATTCCTCAGATTGGAACAGAAAAAAAATATAATTTGATATTAATTTGAACTCACCACACCGGGATAATTACTCTTGAATCTTTCAACAATTTCTTGCTTTTTCTTTCTCCTGGCATCTTCGTGTTTGTCAGTTCTAGCATCACCAAGTTGTTCCATTACATCTTCCAAATGTTTCTGAATCTCATGTACCCGACCTTTAGAAAAACCAACATCAGATTGCAAGTCTTCTCTCAACTGTTTTTGATCTTGCAATGCTTGCTGGCTGGTTCTAAAATAAGAAAACAATTATTTAAATAAACTAATATAGACCTAGAGTAAAAATAATACCTTATATGTTCAGCTAATTTTTCAATTCTTTTTTCCATTTCTTCCATTTCATGTAGTTTTTGTCTGTGTTTATTTTCAGCATCTGTTCTCATTCGAGAAACATTGTCCAACCGATCCTGATCAGCTTTTTGCTCCCTGTTTACTGAGTCTAATTCTTGCATGTATCTTGCAGATCTTTTAGCCGCATCTTCTTTTAGGCGATGATATTGTTTAATCTAAAAAATATCAAATTGATCATTGCGAAGCATATCTACAAAACTATATATAGGCCCTTGGTAGAGTATGGATTCATAATCACGAAGCCGTCAAAAGAGCACTAAAAGACAAAGGAGTAGACAACACGACAACTAGTTGGATGTCGCGACTACTCTCTACAAGAATAGCAGAGACTCAAATAGGACAAGACACTATTTCCATCTGTACAACCAGAGGATGCCCACAAGGAGGAGTGGTTTCCCCACTTATGTGGAGCCTAACAGTTGATCAACTCCTCTGCGGTTTGACTGAGATTGGTATATCGTGTCAAGGCTATGCAGATGACATAGTCATAATCGCGAGAGGCAAATTCAAGAATACCCTCTGCGATATAGCTCAAAGAGGTCTTGAATGGTGTCAATCGACGGTACGTCAATCCCATCAAGACTACCCTAGTGCCTTTACACGAAAAATAAACATTAACCTCAAAACCATCGAATTGGACGGGAAAGTTATTGAATGGAAGCCAAAGGTCAAATATCTGGGACTAATACTAGATAACAAACTCATCTGGAATAAGCACGACGAAGAAGTAATCAACAAAGCCACGAAGGTCTAATGGTGTGCAGAAATGTTGCGGGAAAAAACTGGGGATGTAACCCAAAGACCCTGTAGTGGATGTACACGTCGATAACAGGTACAATGAGAACGTGCCCAACGGCCGCCATCGAGGTAATCCTAAGCCTTTCACCCCTCCATATAATGGTGGAGAGTACAGCGATAAGGACAACCTATAGAATGACCAGAGAAGGATCCACCAAACGCAAGTTTTGACTCCTTCCTGGACATGCCCCAAGATGAGATGACAAAGAAGTTTAGCTTTGTGAAAGAATTCAACACAAAGCTAAGTAACAAAAGCGAATGGGACAAAGATACCATCCCAAAACTCAAGAGAAGTGCCATTAAATGGTACACAGATGGTTCTAGAACAGGAATAGGAGTATATGGGCCTGGAACCAAATATTCCGAAAGTCTAGGCAAATCTCCGAACATTTTCCAAGCTGAAATCTACGCCAAATTTTCGTAGACAAGAGATCATCTTCATGTCAGAAAGCTTTGAATTCCTATGTAATCAACTCCAAAATGGTTTGTGAGTGCCTAGAGAAACTAAACGAACTAGGCCAGAACAACACTGTTACCCTCCTATGGGTTCCAGGACACACTGGAGTGGAGGATAATGAAATAGCAGACGTACTCGCAAAAAAGGGGCTGAAACACCATTTCTGGAACCTGAACCCTTCTGTGGAATAAGTACTCGTACAATACTTGACGAACTTGGAAAAGAAGTAAGTAACAAAAGATCCCAATACTGGATAGGACTACAAGGAATGAGGCAGGCTAAGACACTACTGGGAAACTATGACCAGAAGAGATCAGACGACTGCATCAGCAAAAGTAAAAACAGGCTCAGAATACTAACGGGTATTCTAACAGGGCACTGCCTGTTGAGAGGGCACCTAAAGAAACTCGGATTAGTAGAGGAAGAAGAATGCAGATTTTGCGAGGAAGAGGAGGAAACCTCTATCCGCATTCTCTCTAAATGCATAACTCTGCAAAATCCAAGGGTATGATACCTCGGAGAATATCAAATAGAACCTAACCTGAAGCCTACTGACATCCTGAACTTTTTGAAAGCAATAGCACTGGAGGAATTGCTCTAATTGTTGAGACAGCAGAAGGGGACACAATAGATCTTCGCAGTGTATCGACACCCCCATCAACAAACTAATATTTAGATATAACTTTCATAATCGTCAAACTAAAAATATACACTCGCTGTCCATGCCACAGTACTCTTTAACTCTCTTTAAGCGAAGTTTTACTAATAACGCCGTTAAACTTTACAATATTTTTAAACCGGACCTTGCTGTTTCATTAAACACGTTTCGCAAAATAATAAAGAACATTTTGTTAAACAATCAAGGTAATGATGCTGTACTCTTTTTTTAAATTTTTGTAGTTTTGTATAAACTCTTTTTTCTTTTCTTTTCTCTCTCTCTCTTCATTGTCGAAATGGTTTATATATTTTCTTTTCTTAACTGAAAAGGTTAAGAGTTAAAGATTAGCTAATCTTCGCTTTTCCAGGAAAAATATTATGTAATGTTTGTTTATTAATAAAGACGATTTATTATTATTATTATTATAGATAGTTTATTCATAACTTGAAAAAAAATATTCATTGTATACGTCAAATAACAGTAAGATAAAAAATACTTACAGGCATATAGATACATAAAGATAAAAAAAATAACATTTTACGATACAACATTGTAAATATAAGAGATATAATTTTAAGATTTTTAGCCATTTGAAGATAGTTATTTAAGCATTTAAATTAGTTTTAAAATATTCATCTAATGAATAAAAACTGTTTTATGGTTTTTTAAATTTAAATTTGTTTAAATCTTTATAACAGTCTGGGAGTTTATTGTATAGATTTACATTTGCTGAATTTTTATATGATGTTGTCAGTCTAAATTTACAATTAACAATTAAGTTTTGATTTCTGGTTTTGATATTGTGCCCAATGTATAGGGACTTGTTATCATAAATTTCCAAAATATTATAAAAAATAAGTATAGCAGGTAGTGTCATAATTTTAAAGCTTACAGATAAAGGTCTACAAGTATCAGTGGGAGCCGCACCGGCAATCATTCTAGCAGTTTTTTTTTGTAAAATAAAGATTCGATCCATCTGCTTGCCATGAATTGCCCCATAACGTTACGCCATATTATGTTAAATGGGAATGGAATAGAGAAAAATACGTCAACCTCAATATAGTTTTGTTGACTGATTTTCTCATATTTCTAAGAACAAATAGTTGAGATGATAATCTCTTACCGAGTAATTCAATATGATCATGCCATTTTAGTTTGGGATCTAATAAAATACCTAATAATTTAACAGGCTCATTAGTAGAAAAACTATGATGAGTTGTAAAAAAAATGTTTTGTGTCTTTCTCGGATTGTTGATGAGCTTATTTGGGACGATCCAGTTATCTATTTTTGTCCGTATGGTTATATTATTATTTAAAAGATAGATAGGTAGATAGATGGATCCATAACATTCGACAACTGTAGAAATACTAACTTAAATAACAGCACAAGTATCTGAAACAACCAGTCTGCGAAATATTACTAAAATGCATCAGCCTAACAAACCCCTCCATAATACTGTGTAATAAAACTAAAATAGAACAAGTTACAGATAGGATAGAGAAAATGTTCCAACTCATTTTCACTTGAAGATAATAACATCAACTTAATCTAACACCAAGTTGTAAAATTCCAAGAAATGTTCCCCAGAAGAAAAAAGTACTCAAAGAACATGGTATGAAAAATTTTGCTAGTTAGGTACTAAAATTGCGTGTGAATACTTTTGTAAACACTTTAATGTATATCGCCGAATTCTTTTTTTTATGTATTTTAGTAACATAGCACTATTTGTGTTTAGGCTAAAAGATTTCGGTCGATGGACTTTTGGTACAAAACTATCATTAAAGTTTATTGGCTCTCTTTTTGATTTGATTGATCAAATTTAAAAAAAAGCATCTAATATTACACTTTCAGTAAATAATCATTACCTGAGCATCTTCAAGTTGAACATCTTTTCCTTGACTCTGGGACTCCCCAGCAATTTGAGTCTCGTACTCTTCTTTTTTTTTCTCTACGCTTTGCAGTTCATCTACTAATTTTTTTATATCATTCATATGCGCTTCATGTGCTTCTCTTGCCCGGTCCAATGTCTTAATTGCGCCATCGAGCTTTTTCTGCTTGTGAGTAACCCTTTCTTTTGCTTTGATAAACTGCGGCTTCTTTTTGGATATCTCCACCTCAGCCTCTCTGATGTCCTGTTCAATTTTTGCTAGCTCACGATTGTATTTACCATGTTCCTTTTTCTTTTCTTTAAGGACGTCTTCGAATTTTTCTTTCCTCTTTTCAATTTTGTCTACTTCTTTTTGTTTGGATTTGAGATCTTGTTCAAGATTTTTCATTTCACGTTCATTGTGGAATAAACGAAACAGTTGATGTTCTACTAATTTGTCGTTCTGAAATATATTTTGAGATTTATTAATTTAAATATGTATTTTTCTTCTAGTTGAACTTAACTTAAAAATTCCACACAAAAAAACAAACAAATAAATGGAAGAAATATAAGTAAATATTTTATTAATATATTACCAAGTCATCCTTTAGACGAGCATATTTATCAGCTTCTTCTTTTTCCAATCTTGCTTCTTTTTTCTCAGCATTAATACCTTTTTTCTTTTGCAAACCAAAATTAAGGTCTTCCTGTGCTCTTTGCATTTCTTGGAACAATCTGTTGTAGTCTTCTTTTAGTGCACCAGAACTATAAAGTCAGGTCAGGTATACTTTCAAACATTGTGTAATGGATACTTTTATATATATTTTAATATACTATAATCTTACCCACTAATTTCTTCAAACAGCGACGTCATTTCTTTAGGATTTTTCATAGCTACTGATTCAACAGCACCTTGAAATACCAGAAAATTCTTGGCTTTAACATTGATCTTTAATTTTTCCAACTCTCCAAGATATTCATTAGAACTAACAACCTAAAAAATTAAAAGAACTAGCAATGGAAGTAAATAGTAACTGCATACAAAAACAGTTGATTCAATTTTAGTTTTCCTGCTTAGGAAGTAAAATCTGTCGTTTTTTTAATTCGTTAGTAGATTTTTCTTCTAGGTTTTTTTACTTTATTATTTAGTTTGTTGTAGAAAAAGTGACAACTTTCTAGAGATCTTTTCATAATGGTACAGGTAATATGTTAGAAAAGAATAAAAGAAAAGAATCAACAAAAACAGGTAATAATATGGAATAACCTCAAAATTTCAAAAGAAATATTCAATATTAAATTATCAAATGTCAAAAAACGGTTGTCAAAAGAATGAACAAGTTTCGCATTCATATTTAGAAGCCAACAAAAAAACTTTTAAATAGGAAGGAACATCACACCATAGAATATGTGTCTCCTGGTACTAAATGTTTTAAATGTAAAGAAATATATAAATTAAACATTTCACAAAAGATTTTTCATTTGTACCTACAAATAGTAGCATCAAATTTGTAAATGTAGGGCTTTACTATATGTGCAGGCCTAAACAACATTATAAGCCTCAAATAATGCTGTTCTGATCAACACAATATTTTTTTAATTTTAAAATAATTCAATAGCAGATCCAGAAGAAAAGCATCAGTTAGTTATGTGTGAAATAATTGTGATCAAAGATCAAATCTAAATAATTAACTTTTACTTACATTGCCATCAATTCTATATTCTGAAGAAGAACCTTGAACAGATCTTTGGAATGCTTTTTCTTTACCTCCATCAACATAAAATACAGCACATACAGAAGCACTAAAAAAGTAATAAAAAAAACAACATTTATAAAAGGAAGGATCCAAGACATTTTAAGTTTGAAATTTATTTAAAAGAAATCAATATATTATTCAAAAGGGTCTCTGTATGTGACGGTGTGGCAGTCTTAATTTATTAGGTTTGTATTTATTTTAAGGTAGATTTGTTTTTATTGTAATTTTTTATAGTATGTCCATGACCTAAAGAGGTTTTTTGACAAATACATTTCAAAATTTTTCTTTCTTGTTAATAGAGAAAAAAAAAAACAATTAGTAGTAAAAATAGTTCTAGATGCATCGTTCAACTAAATAATTCATTAATCCTCTTTTAAATTGATGTAAAGTTTGTGAATCTTTTATATCATCTGGTAACTTATTATAGTCAATAAATTCTTTGAATATTAATTTTTTTTGTACTAAGCGTTTTAGTTTGAAAGTTAATATGTAAGTGATTTTTAATTCTAGTATTATATTCATGTATTTGATTGTTGTAGTATACTGGCAAAAGATTGTGCAACATCTTATAAATGTATGTAAATGTAATAAAAATTATCCTCTTTTCAATTGATAACCATTCCAAAGAATCCAACATTAAAGATAACAGGGTCAGCCTGTTACATCTTATTACATTCTCAAAGGTACGTATTTTGGGGTTTTCGCTTTTATCTCGAAAACGGTGCATCGGAGAGAAATTTTGTTGTTGTTTAAAGTTAACAAAATTATCTAAAACTTTTATATTGTTTTTTACAAAGTAGCAACCGTTTTCGAGCTACACCCTCGAAAAAAGTAGAATATAAAAAAAATCATTTTACCTCACTATATTCGTCAAACAATCCTATTCTCTAAACCTATTTATAAACGAAAAATATGCATAGAAAAGAAGTTGTAGAGATTTAAATTCCCTTTCAGAATATATAGACATATGCTAATTAATCTCCAACTCGCCTAAAGTTACAGCTATTTTAAAACTTTTATAACATTTTGCAATTTTCAGAAAATTTGTTTATCATATTCTTGACCCACAACCTTTGTTCGTTCATCTAATAATATATGTGGCCAGGTCAGTATTACTTTTCGGCAGCCACATTTGCCAATTACACAATCCTTGGTGCAGCGGCAAAATATAGTTTTCAGGTGGTTCTGTTGTAATTGGCATCAAGGTGTCTCCTACACGTTTCCACCACTATTCTCGGGGGGGCAGCTCATTCCCGTGCCATTGCTGCACTTGGTGGTAGGGGCGCCGGGAATGCTCTTTAGCTGCATTCTCTGTTGGAGGTAGGGAGCTGATTTCAAGCTTCCTATTTGCCACTGACCTCGTAAACGACTGGAAGCGGTACTAGTTAAGGGAAGTTTATCTTTTTGGCGCCTTATACCATTTCAGGAAGCACATATTCCCAGCCTTTTCAACCTGGTCGTGAGTAGAGGAGGGGTTAGAAAAGGTATTTGCTGCTTGCTTGATGATTTATGACTCCAAGTACAATTTTAAGAAGCCCACCTTGCTTCTCGTGAAAGTAGCAGAAGTTGTGTCGCATCCGGTAAATGAATGAAGGAACAGGATGTGTTCAAATCCACGGTGCTGCATCTCTTGGGTGGACAAAATTTCAAAATCAGTTATTTTTTTATCGACGTGGGGAAGGGCAATCGTCCATTCGCCCCTAATTGTTGTATCCGCCCTTGCTATGAATATTTTTCGTTTATGAATAGGTTTAGACAATATGATTGATTGTTTGACGAATATAGTGAGGTAAAATGTTTTTTTTTATATTCTAATTTTTTCGAGGGTGTAGCTCGAAAACGGTTGCGAATTTGCAAGAATTTAATAGATTACCTATAGAAATTAAAAACGAAATATCGATAAATGTTTTCAAAAGTAACCTCAAACGATACTTGTTATATAAACAAAACGAAAACAATTCCTTGTGATAATATTTTCTAAACCAGCCTTTTAAAGCTTTTCTTTTAATTTATTGTTTTTTTTTAATTTTCATTACACCTAAATTATTTGTGTATTTATATTATATAAGACAAATCTCAATACATGACTATTACAACTAAGGCCCCTCTACCTGAGCAAGAAACTGCCAAATTACTTGGTTTCAACTTAGACAACATTCTTAATCTCAGGAAAAAGTTGTCTCTACGTTATTCCTACTACGTCAGCTCAAACCTATAACTCATTGTCAAGTATTAAAAATGACCTACTTTGCCTTATTTCTTATGCTATGAGAAAAACCTATTAGAATAATATCAGGGGTCCAATATAGGGACTCGTGTCGTACATTATTTGTGTATCATAAAATAATGACTTTTCCTTCGTTATTTATTTACAACACTCTAGTTGAGATTCATAAGTCAAAGTTCAATTCAATTCGTAACTCATATGTATACACCTATAGTGCATTCTGTGAGTCGGAAAAATATACAAATATTTTAAGATTAACTTTGAAATGCTTTCTATGCAAGATTTAAGAATACTTATCAACAATTTAGATAACAAATTTTCATTATACGAAACACTGAACTGTTGAATGATCAAAAAGACTTTTCAAACAATTGATCTTGTTATTCTTAACTTAATACATCACTTAATACAGGTAAAATTCCGAAAGTTTTAAAAATTAGCACAGTCATCCCTATTCAAAAAGAAAAAAAAATACTATTAAAGCAGAAGAATTTCGGCCAATAAACATTCTACCTCCAATAGAAAAATATTAGAAATTTCCGTTTATGAGCACTTATTAAAACATATAGCTAATAGATCAATTTTAATGAAAAATCTTTCGTCAGAAATTCTCTTGCGAGTCTGCTATACAGCTGACACTCTGTTATATTAAGTCACAAGTGGACAGTAACAAATATGTTGTGGTTGTATTTTTAGATTTGAAGAGGGCTTTTGAGACTATTGATAGAGAGATGTTATCTAAATTAAAACAATATGGTATTAAAGGTAGAGTGTTGGTCTGGTTTAATGACTATCTAATCGACAGAAAACAAAACATCAGATTTAAAGATCAAGTTTCATCGGATAGGGCTAACAGTATAGGAGTACCTCAGGGCAGTGTGATGGGTCCGCTTCTCTTTATTTTGTACCTTATTGAAACAGAATTTATTAATCTATTTGCGGACGACACATTAATAGCTTGTAGCGATGACAAATTAGAGAAAGCCATTCAAAAAATGAATAAAGTGCTAGACCCAATAAGAAAGTATTTGGGTAAAAACAAATTAAAGTTAAATGTAAAAAAACTCAAGCAATGATTTTTACTACTAAATATAAACACGATGAACTAAACCTAAACACCTACAATATTAACATCAATGGTGAAAAAATCCAGCAGTAAAATATTTAGGATTCCACCTTGATAGTTTCCTAAATTTTGAAAATCATTTTAACGAGTAAATAATGAATAGAGATTTATGCCATCCAACCTATTCACTAGGTTTACTTGAAATGAAACTGGTTTTAGTCTTTAGACTTATTGAACTATGTCACTAACTTAATAACTACTTATAATTGTGATACCAAACACAAATTGTCTATATTCAGAGATTGCCACATTATTGGAGTTAAAAAAAATGTGGATAATTACCTCCTTGAAACAGGTCTACTTATGGCTGCTCCATGTATTAAATCACTTAATCTTTTTACCCTTAAACTTTGTGTTCTTTCTCCCATAACAAAACTAATGGCATCCATAAAATTTGATTTTCCTGAAACAAATAATATTTTGAGAACAATGTAGCATTCTTATTAATGAGTAAGCCTAGGGATTTGAAATTCTATTTATTGTGACTACGTCCTGATCCTACATCCCTTCTGTTAAGCTAAGCAGATATTGGGACATTTAAATAATGGAGCATCTTGGGTTTACCTAGATAACGGTATAAGTGAAAATTAATTATAGGATGAATTGTCTTTTTTAAAATTTAAAAAAGAGTTGCAAGTAAGGATCAAAGAGAGCAAGTTCTGTCTTGACTGGAGATTATAAAGAAATATTATTTTGTAAGTTTTCTAAAAATACAATGTTAAAAGATGAGTTTCTTCATTTTACCTGATCCATTTGGACCAATCACTGCATTGAATGGTTTTAAGGGACCTATTACTTTTCTTCCCCTATATGATTTGAAGTTTTCTACTTCAATGTGTTTTAATCGAGCAGCCATTTCATTAATAGATAATTAGATCTACAAATTATCTAAACTGAATAAAAACCGTTAAAACGTATTGGCATCAAAAAACAACTGAATTGTTGTGAACTGTATTAAATATGGCGGGCGTAAGCATTTTCTTCTTCTTTTTCATGACTTCACCTATATTCCACCAACAACACTAATAAAAGGCGGCATCAAGGTCTGTATAAAGGTACCTTTATAGAGACAACGGCAGTGTTCATGACACCATACAATGATATTTAAGGAATAAGGACAGCTTATCTGATGTCGAAACAAAATAGTGCTATATTGGCAAGGATTGATTTATGCGCATACGTCAAATTAAAAGTAACGATATTTGTTAAAAATTTGAATTTCGCGCATGCGCCCTCCATCATCTTGCCCATTAGACATTAGAGTTTTAAATTTCCGGAATTCTGTTTGACTTATTTTCGAAACATCTATAGATATCAAAAATTAACGTTGATGATTTGTAAACATAAATGTTTTGTTTTACCTACATCGATAGTTGCCTTCGATGTTAAACATCGATATTTTGTATCGATGTCCCAGCACCATGTCAGCAGTCTATGCTGTAAAATCATTGGTTATAACGTAAACAAAAAAAAGCGTTAGGATA
This sequence comes from Crepidodera aurea, assembly GCA_949320105.2. Classification (NCBI taxonomy): domain Eukaryota; kingdom Metazoa; phylum Arthropoda; class Insecta; order Coleoptera; family Chrysomelidae; genus Crepidodera; species Crepidodera aurea. The sequence goes on along the minus strand of OX439474.1, from coordinate 59,453,753 downwards.
CTTGTCAAGGTTTGTGTCAAACGCCATTTTTAAATCGCATCTTAACTCAACGGTTGTGCTACAGCTTGTGTAATTTAAAAGTTTGTTCCTTTAAAGAATATACGGTAAATCAAAATAAATATTTACTTATATTGGTTTATATATAAATGAAACTTTAATTATAACAATTATTATAGACTATGGATATAACAACTTTTTTTACAAGAGGATTTCAAAACTTACACAAAGATTTACTGGACAAAAACTACAGGAAAAAAAGTTTGCAAGGACGCAAAAATTCTTTACTCGACGCAAGAAGGCAGACAAGAGACACTTTAATGTTTAATTATAGAAAAATAGATGCAAACATGTCTCCTTTAACTCCTCATGTATCAACTAAAAAAACAGAAATAAAAAAAGTAGTTGAAAATAAAAACAATAAGAGGCTTGAGATGTTAAGACAGTGGAAAGAAAAGAAAAATAAACTGAAACAAGAAGAGAAAAAAAATGCCAAGCCAATATTTAAAGTTTTTCATGTAGACAATAAAATTGGTATGCCTGACTTAGAACGAGTAAATAAAGAAATTAAAGGTAAACCTATAAAGCCTCTTCATTACTCAGTGTCGTCATTTGCACCCATTCATCACAAATTTCGTGCTCCTAAACATATTGAATCAGTTAACTTGAACAAACCAATAACAGGAAAAGGTCAAGCAACTCAAATGTTTGCCCATAAAAAAGGACCAAAATACAACAAGAATGTATCCGAAAAAATTGTCCCTTCAACTAGTGGCTTAAATTACACTAAAAACAAAAATCAGTCTGATAATACAAAGATAAAGAGATTACCCAATGCAATGGCCAAAAATACAAAGATTTTACCTAAAACAGTTTCCAATAATTCAAAAAAAGCATTGTCTAGTGTTGGTGCCAATATTGTAAAAAAAGTTAGTTCTACTACAAATAGTTTGAAAAAACTTCCAAGCAGTACAAATCTAAAATCAAAGAAAGATTTATCAAGTGCAACATTAAATAAAAAATTTAGAGTGTCCCCAAAAGCAAACAAAAGTGTTGGATGGCAAATTACACCAACCTGTGAAGAGACTGATGAAGTAAGTATTAAAAATAAATAAGCTGCTTAGAAACAACAAGTTTATATATATATATATATATATATATATATATATAAAATATAATAAAGGGTTCCTCTTATTATCATTAAAGGATGACCATACTCCAGGAGTGGGTTTCAAATACCTTTGTATATTTTTGTTATTGTAAGTTAAGGCATGGAAATTTTTGACTCGATTTGTCATTTTTTTCTTGTACATATACTAAAATACCAATTCAACATTCAAGATTTAGAAAAGCACAAAGCATAACTACTCCACTATTAGATCTTAATTACATAAATAATGCATTGTATTCATGACTTATGTCCTTAAGGTTTGGATCCCATTAACCATGATATACTAGCAGCAAAATTAAAATAAAGGTTTGGTAACACCTCACTGTGTTAGTTTAAATTATATTTATGGAGTAGTAGTTAGTTTGTATGTATTGACAAGAACTTTTTAAATTCAAAACAAATAGTCTCTGGAGGTTCACGAAGGTCTATATTGGTTCCATAATTTTTTCTTATACAGTGTGTCCAATTAAGTCAGCATCATATGGGAAACTTTTTTATTCTTCGTTTTATGAAAAAAAGTTATTCTTTATAAAAAGTGGTGCATGGTCTAAAACCTAATATGGAACCATCAGATATCAATTTTTTTTAGTCGTATATGAGGTTTGTCAAAAAATATGAATTTTATGCAAGAGTAAAGTACCTTTATTTATGAAAATAGCGACAATTACTATTAACAAAAGCTAATCACAATTGAAAACTATAGTCAGATATCCAATATTGTCCATTTCCCGTGAAAAACGATATCTAATAATTTTAGGTATACCTAAATAAATTTTCAAATGAAAAGAAAAACCAGTTATAACAAAATCGGTTTTTTCATGGCAGATGGATAATATTGGATATCTGACAATAGTTTTCAATTGTGATCAACTTTTATTAATAACAATTGGCGCTATTTTCGTAAATAAAGGTACGTTACTTTTGAATAAAATTCAAATTTTTTGACAAACCTCGTACACGACTAAAAAAAAATTGATAGCTGATGGTTGCATATTAGGTTTTAGACCATGCACCACTTTTTATAAAGAATAACTTTTTTCATAAACTAAGAATAAAAAAGTTTCCCATATGATGCTGAGTTAATTGGACACACTGTATATATATCTCAACTTTGTAAGTAAAAACTAAATTCAGCTGTATGTAGATGACACCCAATTAACACTAATCTTTGCCAATATTCGTAACATTTCTTTAATATACGATTATTTATTAATATAACATTACCTTATTTTGAAATCTATTTTTATTTAACTCATCTAAAAAAATATCATTGCCTTAAATCCACAGAAGCATACAGGGTATTCATAATACAAAAAAGATTTATAAGACTTATATTCGGATTGGAATATAGGGAATCATGTAGAGACACATTCACCAAAAAATAACATTCTCACATTTACATCTATCTATTTATATAAACTACTAACCTACACTTTTAAAAATAAAATCAAGTTTAATAGGAACAGAGAATATCACAACTATGATACAAGGAAAAACAATGACTTTCGATTGAACCGGGTGTATAAAACCCAACATAAAAAGTCACCTCTCTATGCTGGGGCCTATTTCTTTAACATGTTACCCGCCAATATCAAAACAATAAATGTTGAAAAACTATTCAAGTCCGAGCTAAAAGCATTCTTATTGAAAAATGCATTTTATTCGCTAGATGAGTACACCTCAGCAGTGACATAGAAGGCCATTTTTACCTGCCTTAACAATTTTTAAATTTGTGATGTACTAGTATATGTATTTTAATATTCTGTCCGTATTTGTAATGTAATATTTTGTTTTTAAACCAAACTATTGTGATATACACATGTTGACTTGTCTCATATTATGCATATAATCTGTAGAGATCAATAAATTATCTATCTATCTATCTATCTATCTAACATTTGGCACGTAATTAAATAATAAAAAATTATATATAAAAATCTCCAAAGTTACTATTTCAATAGTTTTAATGGTAATCTATTGACTGACACAATTTTTCGTTCACAGGAAAAGCCAGGCAAAAAATACCAGAAAACTCCAAGAAAACCAAAAAAAGATGCTGTCTATTTGGTTGCAGAGTCGAATACTTCTCTTAATAGCAAAATACCAGACTCGCAAGTAATAACACTAGCAGAAGAGGAAAATCCTGACCCAGTTGCAACTTTTGGGAAAAAATCTAGAGTGCTTTCTCAAATAAAAATCGCACCAACAGCATTTGATGAATGTTCAAATAATTCATATTCGCTAGAAGAAAATAATGTAAATAAAGATAGTATTATAACCATTGAGGATAGTGAAAATGATATCAAAATCGAAGAAACAGCTATAATATATGATGATGCTGAAATAACTATGAAAACTCCAATTAAGAAAAGACGCACTTCCAGTAAGATTCCACAATATACTCCCAGACTTACAAGTGCTAGAAAATCACATGGAAGAAAAGATTCTTGTCTATTATGTCCAGATTCCCCTATAACTAATATTATGAATAAAACACCAAAGTCTAGTAGCAGAAGAAAGTCAGTCAAAAGTGAAAAGGTATATATGTAACAAATACAAGGTCTAGTACTTTATACACATAGAAAAATATAGTTTTTGTGCAAATAAAAATTAAATTTGTATTCCAATATTATAATTGCTACTTAACGTAAGTGTTGTTTTGTCCAGTGTACTTACATTATCTTCAGGGCACTACAAATATTTTATTATTCATTTAAACAAATTTATTTTCATTTAAAAAATTCATCTAGCCATTGTTGCAACTCCTATTTTCCTTGTTTTCTTCAACGTTTTCTTCTAAATTAGGAAAGATTTCTTGTTCTTCAGTCTCTTCACTAGAATCATTTGAAATATGTTATTGTAGTTTTAAGGTGATACTTTCGTTGTATTTCTTTTTCGTCTGCATCTCGCATCATGAATTCAATTTGATTAATTTCAATACAAAGCTTGGATTTATATAAATCTTAGTTGAAAATGTCAATTGAAACTTTTACTATTTTAACATGTTTTATTTATTCCAATTTTGCTTAAATTTTTTTTTACATGAAATTTAATTTAATTTGTTGTAATTTATATTTTACATGAAATTGCACATGAAATATACAATTTACAGAATATCTATGAATATTTTAGGGTTCGGACTTTTGTGAATATGGGTTTATCCAAAATCATCCTAATGTTTCTTTAAAAATAAATGTTTTTAATAATATTTTTTTTAACAGTCATATTGAAAATATTCTCGGTGACATTTTTCTTGCTCCATATACCTACCTTTATCATTAGCAGTATTCTAAAACATTGCATTGAAGTTTGGTCCTCTTCATTTATTTTTGTCATATATCTTAAAAAAGGATGTTGAGACAAAATAATACAATCTGCCTACTAATTTTGTTTTATTAAATAAATTTTTTTAGGAACCTGTTGGTCATACTCCAAAATCTGGTAAAAAATCAAAAAAACCTATTGAGGATGACACTTTAAAAACTCCAACATCTGATATAATACCAGATTCTGTTAAGGGCACACCCATATATATCAGTCCTTTTGTAACAATCTCTAGAGGAAAGGACTCAGCGAGAAAGGAGTATAAAGCCAGAAAATCAACAGGTAAGTGAATATTTTCAACAGTAATACCACAAGTGATTGAATTTTCGCGATAAGTCTGTCGATTCATTTCATAACGAAACTGAGTTGCTTGAAAACACCACGAGTCTGCAGGACGAGTGGTGTTTTCTTCAAGCAACTCTGTTGAGTTATGAAATAAGCGACAGACTTATGAGATAAATTCAATCACGAGTGGAATTTTATTAGACTATTTCACAAACAAAGTAAAAGGTAAAAAATCTGAAATTCGGTAGAATTAGAGGAAATTAGCAGAAAAGGCAAGAAGTTGATCGGAAACATTAATAAAGTTTAATAAACAGGAACCACTGACATCGAACAAAATACATATTGAATTAAATCAGTATTAACATAACGTACTTAAATCTTTCTCAATTATAATTATAAATGGTGAAGTTATTATATACAATGTTCGATCTTCTTTATCTTGTGCAATTTCTGACGTTACAATAGAAAATGTTAATTTTGAATATATATTCTTGAGTCTGGGGATTAGTACCTATAAAATTTCTTTAGCTATCCTTTATCGTCCTCCTGGCACCAGACTTGGTGACATGTTAAATGCTTTGAATGATGTTATTCCCCAAATATTGACTGAATATGATTATTCTGTTGTAATGGCTAACATGAATGTTAATATGTTGCAACACAATTCATTGTTGGAAACGTTTGATACTTATGGCTATTCTAATCTCATTAACGAACCTACAAGAATTGCCGCAGCTTCTGCAACATGTTTGGACCCCATATTTATAAATTGTAAAGAAATCTGTCTCAAGAGTGGAACAGTCTCTGCAGATATCAGTGATCACAATAGAATGCCTTTTTGTACTTTAAATGTTGTTATTAAGGAAACTAAGCAGAAATTTATTTGTATTCGCGATTTTAAACAGTGTAATGCAGATGCCTTCAAACAGGATCTATTGAATATTCCTTGGGATAATCTTTTATATAAATGATATAAATGGTAAAGTCAGATTCTTAGAAGGTAATATTAATTATCTCTTTAATTTGCATGCACCTTATAAAACAATTAGAGTAAGTAAACCACCTGCTCCTTGGCTTACTGATAACCTGAAATTAATTCTGAAAGAACGTGATAAAGCTCTAAATAAATATAAAGAAAATAAAACGTCAGAAAACTGGAATCATTCTAAGGAATGCCGTAATTTTGCGTTAGCTTCGTTGAGAAGAGAAAAATCAGCATATCTAACAAAATTAGAAAATGAAAAAGATGATAAAAAATTATGGAAAGGTTTAAGCAACCTGAATATTAAAACCTCTAAATGTAACAATGAGCTACCTGATACCTTGCTAGACCCAAATGAAATAAATGAATACTTCATAAGTATTTTTGATAATTCAAATAACTGTGCCAACACATGCGAATTTTACTCAAATAATAGGTATAGCGATAATATCTTCAATTTATCACTAATTAATCAAAATAATGTAATACAAATAATAAATAATATAAAATCAAACGCCGCTGGAAATGATAGTATCACACTTTACATGGTGAAATTATGCTTGCCTACTATTCTTGATCATATTACTCATGTAATAAACTGTTGCTTGGAATGTGGTTATTTTCCCAAAAAATGGCGTGAGTCGATTATAATTCCAAAGACTTCATCACCCAATAGTGTTCATGATTTGAGACCAATTAGTTTACTTCCGGTGTTTTCCAAAATACTCGAGAGAACAGTATATAATCAGTAGTAATATCACAAGAGCTTCGAAAATAATCGATTATACTTCCGAGTCACGAGATGTATTTCGCGAAACACCACGAGAGCGTAGCTCGAGTGGTGTTTTGAAGAAATGCGTCGAGCGAGGAGGAAGATATTATTTTCGTATGCTCGCGTGGTATTCGATACGATTATATAACGAATTATATAATTATTTTTGTTGACGTTTGCTTATTATAAACGTCAAACGTATTGTTACTATGACAAACTTTTCAAGATGGAAGGATGCGAAAATCAAAATCGGTTATACCACGTCGTCAATGGTATAATCGCTTATCAATACATGGTAACTAAGTAAAAATTGCAACTGCTATTGGCTAAAATTATGATGAGTTGTATAATCAAGTAAATGACTTAGTTCAAAGTAGCAGTATTGTTGAACAATCCGGATTCAGGAAATGTCATAGTACAACTACCGCACTCTTGAATTTATCTGACAATATAATTGGTGCCTTAGATCAAAAACTTGCAGCTGTCCTAGTTACCCTGGATTATTCCAAGGCATTCGATTTAATAAATCATGATTTACTAATCTCCAAATTAACATATTATGGATTTAATATAACTGCACTATCTTTTTTCAAATCGCATTTATGGAATCGCACACAACGAGTATGCTCCGACCCAAAAAAATTGTCTCTGGAGTTCCTTAAGGTTCTATCCTAGGACCTTTATTATTTCTATTATATACATCAGACCTACCGAAAATTGTAAACACAAGTGAAATACAACTTTATGCGAATGATACACAATTAATCCATTATTTTGAACCTACATCATACAATATAGCATCTGAAACTATAAATAGAGACCTTCAACGGATTGTTGACTATTCTGATCAACACAACTTATCAATCAATCCTACTAAAACAGTAGTCCTTTTATTTGGAAATAAAAACTTAAGACCTAACATCGTGAATAATAAGAATATTAAACTTAACAACACAAATTTAGTTATTTCTGATAGTGCAAAAAATTTAGGATTAACTATAGATACTTCCCTTAGATTATAGAATCATGTGAATATCTTATTACCTAAATGTTATATGCGCACTTGGTTACTTTTTACTAATAAACATGTTTTAAATTTCAAAACAAGAAAAAAACTGTCAGAATCTTTGGTTTTATCCCTTCTTAATTATTGTAACATTGTCTATTATCCATGTCTCGATAAATTCACTCAATATCGTCTTCAACGAGTTCAAAATACTTGTTTCATATTTAATTTGAGGAAATATGATCACATTTCTCAATACATTCTGCAGTTCAAGTGGCTCAAAGTGTCCAGTATGTTTAAATACCATTTCCTTATTTTTTTGCATAGATTGTTTAATACTCAAAGTCCGCCCTATCTATATGACAAACTAGTTTTCAGAAATAATTTACACAGTCTCAACACCAGACATTCACAGATACTTAATATGCCTCGTCACTCTACTGCTCTGTTTGAAAGCAGTGATACTTACAATGCAGTAAAACTTTTTAATTCCTTCAAACCGGAACTATCAATACCAATAACCAAATTTAGAAAAGTCATTAAAAATGAACTGCTGAATCAGCAAAACTAGGCACATTGTTGTCGCATTGCGACATTTTGTTTTTTTTTTTTTTTTTGTCCGGTACTTACTATTATTATTTGTAAAATATTCTCTTTTATATTATTTTTGTTTTATTTGTATTTTGTAAACTGAAAAGGTTAAGAGTTTAAGAGTATCTTTAGCTAATCTTCGCTTTTTCAGGGCAAATGTATGTACATTTGTCTAATAAAGTCGATTTATTATTATTATAATGCTTTGAACACCCGCTTGTACTTGCAATAGTTGTCTTTACGACACATTCCTTGTACTCAGAACCATTCATTTTTATCATGTTGAAGCCCCAGTCCTTTAATATAACTGCTAGTGTCTCGACAGGCGTTGCTCATTTTTAGCGTGGGTATTTATATTTGACATTTAACTGTCACATACGTAAATCTGAAAACACCGAACTTGATAGGCCAATCAGAGTCAAGAGTCAAGTTTAGTGTTATTGATAATCCAAACTTGACTGGAGCTCCTGATTGGTTCATTTTACAAGTGTGTGAAATAGTCTCTGGAAGATTTACATCTAATGAAATTTTTTATTTCATAGGTGGAACTTTTGCAAGAGCCCCAGATGGAAGAGATTTTACTGATAGTACGAGTCCAAAAGCTGGTGCTGAATACTTTGAAAAAAAGCTTCAAAAAGAAATCGCAATAATTGAAGCAACATGTGATGTATGGCATAAATACAAGGCAGAAAATGATTTAACAGAAGAGACCTCAGATATGATTAATGTTGCTGTTGGTCAGTCAAAGCTGCTCATTTCTAAAAAATTCCAACAATTCAGGAGCCTTATTGACGAGTGCAAATCCTGTAACTATACAGAAAAACGCGTTACTTGTGAAGACTTACATGGTTTTTGGGATATGATATATCAACAGGTCTTAGATTTAAATAAAAGATTCGATAATCTAGAGAGATTAAAGAGAAATGATTGGGAGGAAATACTTCCTGAGAAAAAAGTTGTTCAAAAGAAACGTGGCAGGGGTAAAGGTGCAAAAAAACTTACAGCAACTTCTTCTCTTACGGAAATGATAAAAGCTGCCAGAAATAAGAAGAAGCAACAACAAAACGTGGAAATTTTACAACCAAAAACACCTGAGAATTATAACATGAGAAAATCATCACCTGTAAGATCGAGCAGTTCTAGAAGAAGCTTACGAGTATCTCTTTTAAGAGGACCTACTTTGAAAAGGCTCAGCTCTCCAGGATTAACTATGATGAAAATTTCTCAAGCTATTAAAGCAGGAGATGGATTAACCCCTAATAAAAGCATCCTTAAGACCGATTTAACAAAATCAGCCAAGAGACAAACAAAATCGGTTCTTTTTGTTGAAGATTCTCGTTCTAAGAAGGTTATTTTCACTCCTCCAGAAGATAAAGAAAACAATTCAAAGCAAGCGAATTTAAATAGAAGTACTAACAGTTTGGATGACACTCCCATTTCAGTGAGAAGATCCAAAAGACTAAACAAAGCATAACTTCTTACAGGTCAGGTCATATTTATTAGTTTTCGCTTTTTTAATTTGTATATGTGTATTTTATTTTTATATTTTTAACTATATATTTTTATGTATTGAAATCTAATTGGACCTATCAGGTGTCACTAATGATAAAATATTGTAAAACTAAAGTTAGCCAAGTTGGCAAAGACTTTGACCTCGCACAAAATGTGATATCGATGAAACTTGGCACTTAAATATTTGAATACTTGATAAAAAAATATTTTTTACACCCTTTTAAGTATTTTAGTGCCAAGTTTCATCGATATCACATTTTGTGCGAGCTTTTGGTCGATATCCTTCTCTGCCAACTAATAAATAAATATTGTAAACTAAAGTGGATAAATATTTTAAAGATTTTTTTCAAATACACGATAGACTATTAGTTCAGAATTGTTTTAGAAATAGAAGGAAATTTACTTGTTTTTGAATCATTCCCAACGATTTCAACCGATGTGAAATTGCTTGTTAAGCCACTCCCAATCTAAGTGCAAGCAGCAGAACAATATGGCATAAATGGTCTTGCTACTATCAAGTAAATTGTTTGGTGGTTCGGATATTTGAAAATCTGGCTCTGGTTCCGTAAGATCCTTGGCAAATATCGTTTTATAGGTTTACAGTTATTCTTTAAGACTTCAAGACAGTTGTATGGCTAACGTTATTTTCAGTGCAAGATCAAATGAAAACACTCTGAAACCAGTGTATACCTGAATTAAGCAAAAAACAACATTTTTATTTCAAAATGTGTAAACGTTCATAAAAATTCACGCCAAGCTATTTCAGCTAACAGCCATCATCAAAGAATGGCAATAAAATGAACAAATCCCATAAATACCTCTAATACCTAATAATTACGGAGAACATATTAACTTGTTTTAAATTTAAAATCATTTAAGTCGGTCTCCAAAAAAACTGGACGGAGCATATTACATTGCAGGCAAGTAATTTGGGAAAAATAAAATGTAAAGGTTGAAATAATTCTGAACTAAAGATTTTTTTGGTATTTAAAAATACATAAATAATCCACTTTTTTATTACATCATATTTTAATTAAATTTTAAATGTTTCACCAAATGTTTCTTTGGTGATTTTAAATAAAACAATGACGAAGGAGTTTAAAAAACACAGATTGAAATGACTCATTTATTATATTAATGTATAAAGAATTAAAAGTTTTTGACGAAAAATATGCTTTTTTCTGTATATGCATACGTGAAAAAATAAGATTGTTGCTGCAGCAATTCGACATCGAGTATTCCACATAATTCCATCATAAAAGAGTTCCATACAGATTGACGTACAAAAATATTATACATTTTAAGAAAACGTCCAACATATTTAACTAATCTTAATAATAAAAACCAATAAATAAAAATCAAATCAAACAAATTAAAATAAAATTAATTATTAAATAATTCTAATCTAATCTAATAAAGATAAAAACATTAAGCACGCTTATGGTCATTTGCGAGTTACAAATTCACAGTGACTGTGAAATCAAGATTGGTAGAGTTTCCGGTAAATTTGAATACAGAGTGTGCGACGTAGATTATTAGCCATATATAGAGAAGTATAGATATTTGAAAATTGGGTTACGGGGCTTTGTCAGTATGATCTATTCAATGAAAATATTTTCAACTTTGTTATTTAAAATGACATGTACCATTTTTCTTTTTATTTTTGAACAAAAAATTATTAACATACCACAGGTCTAAGTTTAACAGTTTCCGAGGTATTTGAGATTTTTATAAGAATTTTTGAAAAACACGCATTTACTTTAATTTCCGTATCTGGCTTAGTTGTTAAGCTATTAATTTCAAATTTTATACAGAGATTGTGAGAATATTTTGTACAGGGTGTCTAGAATGGAGCGTCCAATGTCCATATTTTCAATTATCAATAAGTCGAAAATTTTAAATGAAACACTGTATTTTATTATCACGCCTGAATCAGTTTTTTATTCTCTCTATACCTAAAGTTACGTATTTCTGAGTTATTGCTAGATTGATTATAATTTGGAGATATTTTACATAAATTGGTGGGTAATATAATCTAACATGTCCTGAAAATTGAAAACAGTGCCAGTCTAAGAGCAAAATGTGTGTGCAAGAATGAGTTTTGGCGCGCGCCCCTTACAAAGAAAATAATTACTGAATTTGGCACAATTATTGTGCTCTGTAAAAACAATGAAGCGGAGCGTTTAGAACCAGTTGAACAAACGTTATGAACATATTCAAATGGCTAATTTGCATTACAGATACGCGTTTCTTCTGGAATAGCCTGTTCAAGTAGATTTGCTTCTCTGCGACGTGCATTCACAATTTCTTGCTTTCTTACATTCGCCTCACCACCGATTTCTACCATAGCTCTAGCAACTAAAGCATTTTCACAAACAAAGCATATAATTCGATTCATTTTATTATTGTCACAAAAATACAATTTTAATTCTATAAGCAAAAGTGCAGCTGAGCATTAACAATATCAATTAATTATTTTTCAAATTCGGACAACGATGCTAACGTACTTATAAGTGAATTTAGAATGTTGATTTAATGCGCGCATGGTTTGATGAAGAAAATATTTCTATTCTTGGCCGCGGATACTTGAATGCTACTCCAGCTTTACATAGATAAGATGTCGATGGTGTGACCACTGGCGGTACTGCGATATTGATGTTTTTCTTTTCTTAATTCATCAAAATAAAGGTTTACCTTCGACAAGTGTCTTTTTGTCAAAAGAATCCACGCTATTGAAAACCCTATTTGAAAATATTCAGCATATTAAATCTATCAATCTATCCAATAAACGAAGGTGCCAACCTGGGCATCAGGTCTGTCCGACACCGTTTTTTTTAAATTTGCAGGTATTCATGGGTACATTCACCACCGAAAATCTCAGCTGTCTGAAATTTGTGGAAGAGCGTGAAAATGGCCCATTGGTCTCAAAAATGTGTTTTTTTCGCCTATTTTCGCCGATATTTCCGAAAATATGACACTTATAGAATTTTTGTTTAGACGAAAATGAAGATCAGTTCATTACCTACAAAAATGATCCTCATCATTTTTGTCAAAAATATGATTAAATTGGGAAATTGGAACCTTTGGTTTATCAACTAAGTTGGCATCATCAGGAGTTGATGATAGTCTATCATCAACTCCTGATGATGCCAACATAGTTGGGGAAACGCGCGCAGAGTGTTAAAATTGTGTTTTGGTTGAGTGGTCGACGATAGTGTTTCAACTTAAAAATATGATTCTTTTCGACATAACCGGTTCCAAAATGCATCCCCATTTTTAGCTCCTCTCCTGCATTTAGAGAGCACGCTCTAAAGGAATGACACTCCCAAGCGGATTACAAATTTTTCAATAAATCACGTAAAAATTAATATTTTTTCATGATTCAAAGTTCAAATGAAAGAAGGAACCTGTAGCTATAATATCATGTTACTTTTTCCTTTTATCTATTTCTCTGGATTATTGAAAAACCTGGCCAAAGTTTGTTTTTGCTCGATATTTTGACCTTTTTATAAATTTATTCATTTTTTTTTATCAAGAATAATTTCACCGTATCCTTTTGGATAATATATTCAGAAAGATTCAATAAATTATTTTTGTGTATTTACATAAACAACATGTTTTTTTAGGGCATTTTTTTGGATTTCCGGAGTTTTCGAAAATGCTCGGGTCTATCGGGAATTAATAGATAACCAAGGACCATATCGGGTTTTTCTTTTTTTTTTCATATTTTTTGGTTTTCCAAATTGTCACCCCTATGAAAAATCGACATTTTTTTTTGAGAATTATTTTCCTTTCGTGCTAAAATTCATCAAGTGTCAAGTATTTTATTAAGTGCACGAGAAAGAACTCTGCCTTCAATGTTTCTCAAATTGTATTTTTTACAATAAATTTATTAATCAAGTGAAAAAAAGTTGGTTATTATTGCCTTATCTTTTGTCTTCAGACAAAAACTGGAGGATATTCAAGTTCTGGGAGGATATTCAAATTTTCCGTTTTCACCACAATAATTTTGCGAATTTTGATTCTCAAAATTGTGAATTTTTGAAACGCCATTTTTGCAAAAAATATTAGTGTAGCGAAATAAATCATAGGGACAACTTTTGTAGATAATGAACTGCTCTACATTTTTGGCATAAACAAAAATGATCTAAGTGTCATATTTCGGCAGATACCGTCGAAAAACCGATTTTCGGGAACTCTAGAGCCATTTTCCCACCCTTCCACAAATTCCACATAGCTGAGATGTTCGGATGTAAATGTTCCTATGAATACCTGCAAATTAAAAAAAAAATTGACGAACTGACTAGCTTGATGCCCAGGTTTGGGGTTTTTATGACGTTAATTTACTGGACTATAAAAAATTTTACCGAATTATTTTTTCATGTTTTTCTCATTTCGGCGCCCCTTCCCAAATCGCACGCGTGCGACCTCACACGTCGAACACGCCTTCGGCCGGCCCTGATTGAAAATGACAGTTGTAATAAACACATGGGGGGCTAGTTTTGAATATAAGTGAAACTCAATTCATATGTGAAATATTTCGATTTTTAATTCACCTTCGAAATGCTATCCCTAGTTTTCAATTGCAATGAAATGAAATTTGTATAAATTCACTCAAATGAATTTAATTCGAACGAGGCGATTTGGCAACAATGGAATAATTAATTTCTAACCTTAAAATACAAAAAAAGAAGAATAATTCTGATTAAAATTATAAGGTTGTGGATGTTGGATGTGGATTGCGGCTCGTGGTAATAGTTTTTCAAATATTGTTTTTGGTACTGGTATATATCTACATGTGTGAAATTGTTTGTTTGGAGTGATTGCTACTCTAAATACCAAAAGAGTTTAGAAAGTCTGTAAATTTTGAGAAATTTACGATCACTTAGATTAAAAGGGTTTTGCCTTAAATGATGAAGCACTGTTCTTGGCGTTAAAAAGTCATCTTCCACTAGTTCCACAGCATTATTTACTATAATTTGTTGAGGTTCCTGCAAATTTGCCATTTTATTAAAGAAATATAAAAAAAATAAAAACGGTCAAAAAAGTTATCAAACAAAATGAGGAAAGATGTACCCATGCACGTCCGAGAAAATGACAATATTCCTAACCAAATGCTAAGTGTTATTTCGCAAGTGAATTACGCATTTCGAACGAATTATATTTGAAATTATTTCGTTTTCGAATTCAATTTCATCCATGAAATTAGTTCAAAACTTGGGTTGGAACGAAATATTGCAAATTCACTAGTGAAATATTTCAAAACTAGCCCCCCTGGACAATTAGATTATTTTCACCAAACAAATTGTTCAGTATCTGAATTCGATCTGTGTTCAGTCATTGTCTTTGTGAATTTTAAAATTCTGACTTCAGATTTTGATAGAGCATCAAGAAGTAAGCTGGTTTGATGTGCCACTCTGTACCACTTCGGGAACTCCTTCAAAATGGGGTCCAAAATATGAAAATTTTGAAGTTTAAAATGACATTGAATTTAAGGTAGACGCATAGTGAATGATTATTTTGGTAAAAGTGAGTAAACTGTGGCTGTTGGCTGTGTTGATTAGAATGAGAACTGCGAACTGTCAATCTAAAATTGTATTAATAATGTCATTATAATTTGTTCGGTTTATGGCAATGCTAGAAGAGCATTCTCAACTGGTATTTTCTAACTTCATTCAATTTGTAAGTGACAATGGCTCTTCCTTAAGGTAACAAGTTAGCTTAGTAATGCGAACGTTCGTGACAGGTTATGTTAACAGTTTTCCTTTTCAATACTTTTCATTTAGCTTTTTGCATAGTGCTTTTAACAAATTTATCTCCTATTTCACGGCATTAATTTTATTGTGTGATTGGAAATATCTCCAAGAACCCTACCTCTACAGAATAGAATAGAATATATAACACGATTTACATAAATACATTTATTTTCACAAGTCAAAATTAATTTATAGGCTTGTATTTAAAAAACATTTACACAAGATGCATTAAAATAGACAATTTATTACAGTCTTATATGTACTTACATTTAAGTACAGTGGTCTAATTCTTAAAATTATAATCGCAGAAAATTTTTTTTATAATAACCTTGCCAATAACAAACATATTTTAAATCCAATTTATAAACATCACACAAGAATTTTTCCACCAATATCAAACACATTTTTATAAAATTTCTGTCTTACTCATATGAAATGGAGTATTTAAATATTCATTAGTATTATAGAATGCATGTCTGAGTAGGTGATTTTTAATAGTTATAAAGAAGTGATAAAATATAGGTCCATAATAGTTCACTCCAAATCGACTATGGCTCAGTCGAAACTTTTGTATATTTATATGTAAATTTTGCCTGGTTTTGTGATAATGGATGCCATTGTTTTTTCTTGTATATGAGTCGAGATTTCTCTGACATGCTTTAGTCATGTATACAGGGTGGTCCTTAAGTAATTGTACATAGAAGTAGGGTAGATTCCTCACTTTCAAATATTACGATTTGAATCAACTTCCTCTAATAAAATGTTGCTAATAAAGAATATACAGGGTGTTAAAGGTTAAATTTTAAGATTTATTTTTTGCAATAACTTTATGGTTTTTGGATATGTATACATAAAAATTTGGATCTGGAGGTTTTTGGGAAAGAGTAATCATAATCTGGTGCCTACTTCGATGTAATTTGTAGAGGTCGCTAGTTAGACCACATTTGTAGCATAAATGTGCGATAACTTTTTGCTCTTTAAGTTAGCGCTATTTTTGTAAAATAATATTAAAGCCACGTTACTTTAGTAGAAAAAAAGTATACTTGTTATTAACCTTGAAACTTAACGGTTTACGAGATAATCGCATTTTAGGGATCAGCTGCATGATCACACTGGTCGGCAAATTTTTTTTTTCTTCTGGCCTTGACACCATTCTTGCTGATTCTTATGTAAAATGACGCCCTGAATCCGAATATGACATCAGTTTTTCCCCATCACCCACCGTTTTTTCAATTCCTCCAAATTATGGAAAAGTTATAAAAATAGGTGGGTGAAGGGCGAAAACAGGTAATATACAGATTCAGGAGATCATTTTACATAAGGAATCAGTAAGAATGGTGTCGGGGCCAGAAAATTTTTTTTTTGCCGAGCAGTGAAATCATTAAGCTGATCCCTAAAATGCGATTATCTCGTAAACCGTTAAGTTTCAAGGTTAATAACAAGTATACTTTTTTTCGACTAAAATAGCGTGACTTTAATATTCTTTTACAAAAATAGCGCTAACTTAAAGAGCAAAAAAGTTTATCGCACATTTATGCAAAAAATGCGGCCTAACTAGCGCCCTTTACAAATTACATCGAAGTAGGTACCAGACTATAATTTCTCGTTCCCAAAAACCCCCAGTTCCAAATTTTTATGTATCCAAAAACTCCAAAGTTATTGGAAAAAAATAAATCTTAAAATTGAACCTTTAACACCCTGTATATTCTCGGCAGCTCATCCCTCAGTGATCTTATGACAAAAATATTTCTTGTAAGTTTTGTAGCCAGAAAATCCATGTGGTGATGCCATGGCAGTATGGGATCGACACAAAAACCCAAGAACTTTAGCAGAATTTATTTTATCGTTTACAGTATCAGGTAATTTTTTTTACATTTGAATTATTATTAATTACAAGACTGGTCTTAAGGAGGCGAACAGAACCACTCATGCAGTTTTTGTGATTTTTTAAAAAAAAGTCACTCACAAATGTTGGACTTTAAAATTCTTAACACCTGTATGGATGAATAAATATACAGATGATAGGAATTTTAAGATCAACGTTCGTGATAACATCGACAATTAGTGCAGGTCAGGAGTCGGAGTGACAACATTTTTTTCCGGACAGGGCCAATTTAGTCTCCCCCTACCCATTTTCGCGATCACTGAAACCGAAACATTTACCAATTAAAGCTTTCTGTCAAGAGACACCTTATCAATGTCAGTATATAATCCTAGCGTTTGGTCAGGAGCAACATATTATAATGAGGGAAAAACAAAAGTGGGCAATGAACACTGGACAAATAATAGTGATACAGAAAAAATAATTTTCGAAAATATTAACCAGTTATTTCATCAAATTCGGAAGAAGTAATTTTTAAAGGTGTCCTTTTTGTTCTATTTTTTGGCATTTCCGACTAATAAACTTATCTTCAGTTGATGAAGGCGAAATTTTAAGTTTTGTAACTATGTTTATGAAATTCTTAGTGCTGTAGCTGAAATTTCTTCAGAATTTTTACTTTGAGTTACATGAAAATAAAAAAATTTCTTATTTTTGCATTACAATTTTATTTTCTACAAACATTGACACCCTTCTGTAGTTATCTATTGGTTGCAGGGCTAAAGATTAAGTTAAAATACAAATGGAATTCTATTTTTTGTTTACTTTGTACCAAGGGGTAAACCGCGAGGTCCATTTTGGTGTACAGACCTCGTCCATTAGTAGCCATTACTAGCCAATAGTGAGCCATTACTACCCATTACTACCCATTAGTGGCCATTTTTATGACAAAAATCCATTAGTTTACAAAGATTTAACTAGCGGTTTACCCCGCGAGGTCCATTTTGGTGTACAGACCTGGTCCATTAGTAGCCATTACTCGGCCATTAGTGGCCATTACTAGCCATTACTATTATTAAATTTTGGTAAATGAACTTTTGCATGCTTTCAAATCCAGTGGCGTACTCAGTTTTTTATTAAAGAAAATCGCTAATAGGATTTCACCGAGATTTTACCATTTTCAGCATTGAAAAAAAATCATGGTGTGCCTTTAAAGTTGATTTTTAGTCGCATAACTTTGTGTTTTAGTAGAACCTTGCTTTTTCTACATCACTAAAAAAATTGTTGAAATCGGTCTGTAAATAGAGAATTTACAGGTGGTTTTAATTTAAATGGGTCGAGTTAATTAGAACAGATATATGTTGTTTTTATGTTTGAAAATCGAGAATAAATTTAGTTTTGTTGTTAATTTTTTGTATTCAATTAATAAAAGAACTTAAAAAAACAAATAGTATGGTTTGTTTTATTGTTTGTTTTTTTTAGGTTGAAGTTTTGTCTCGTGTTTTGTTACTTATTTTATTTGTACTTAAATTGATGGTTTCTTAGGAACGTCCACTGCAGAAGTAGGTATTACTAAAACTTTACGTTGTAATAAGTATTAGTCGAAATAATAAAAGATTAATAGAAACAGCAAATTATAATAGCTATCCCTCACTCCGCACAAGTCTCATAGAAGACTTCTATTAGCCATTACAGATCCATTACTAGCAATTAGTGAGCCATTACTAGCCAATAGTGAGCCATTAGTGGACATTTTTATGATAAAAATCCATTAGTGTACAGGGTGGCCAAATAAGAATGCGAGGTACTGTATCTGGGAAACTATCCATCGTAGAGGCTTGCGGAAAAAAAGTTATTACTAAAACGGCCAAGAGAAAAACCTGGAAGATATTTTTAAGTTTCTGAAATGGCCGCTAGGGGGCGTAACTGCAATCTTGAATCTAAGAAAGTGATGTTTCTGTGAATTCCGCTATATTAACCTAACAAAAAATACCTGATCTTTAAAGTAGAGGATAATCTGAACCTTTTTTGTTTGACAAATTTTACTGTATCTCTAAAAATAGAGTGGTGGGGGGGGGGGTATTCAAATGTTTCAGTAAAAAACACCCTGTATATTCGAAACGGCTGAGCCGATTTTAACAAACTTGGGCTAGTTGAAAAGAGGTATTCTTGGGCTACAAATGTTATAATATTTGAAGTTTTGTTAGGTTCACATGTCGCCGCTAGACGGCTTTTTTCGACATTTCGACAGAAATGGTTAATTTTCTCAAAAAAATTAAATACATTGGTATGATTCATGAAAAAGTAGCTAAATGATACCTAAACAAGCTCGCGAAAACCGCATCTCGATATCTTGTTCCTAACCTAAAATTTAGGCCAAAGAAAATTTTATACGGAAATCCCTTAATTTTTTTTTAAACTAATTAATTCCTTTTATTATGTAAGTTGTGGCCCTAGAAATGACAGGTTTAAAAAAGAAAGGTGTTTAATGCCCCCGTAAATGCTGACCATCACGTTCTATGCATTGCTGAAGCCTCTCATGGGTAGACAAAACTGCAGCTTCAATTTCGGCTCTCGGTATGTTAAGTAATGCATTACGAATTCGGTTTTTCATATATCTCTCGTAGGTTGTCTGAAAATCAAGACAAGTTAAGTCTGGTGATCGCGCAGGCCATGGAAACAGACTTCCTCTTCCAATCCACCGCTGTTGTAATACTGCATTAATATGCTCTCGCACTATAATGGAGAATTTTTATTTCAAATTATTTGGACCGATGAAGCCACCTTTAAAATCTGCACAATATGCATTATTGGTCTGCAGAAAATCCGCATTGGTTGCGTGAAGTTCAACACCAAGGACGTTGGAGTTTAAATGTGCGGTGTGGCATACTGGGAGGCAGAATTATTTTTTTAGCAATCCCTAAGTGGCAATATCTTTCTTGACTTTTTGGCCAATAAATTACCGTTGTTATTGGAAGATGTTTCACTGGAAACACGTCAAAACTTGTTTTTACATTTGGATGGTTGCCCAGCACATTTATGCTATTATTGTGCGAGAGCATATTAATGAAGTATTACAACAGCGGTGGATTGGAAGAGGAAGTATGTTTCCATGGCCTGCGCGATCACCAGACTTAACTTGTCTTGATTTTCAGACTCAACCCAGTACGCAGAACCACGTCAAAACGACGTTATAAACTGGTCATTTTTAACTAGACATGACGTCAGTATATGACGACAATATAACGTGAAAATGACTTCCTAATGTCACATACCGATGACGTCATATTTGGGACGACATTTTCACGACATAAAGTGACGTGAGTTTTACGGCGTAATATGACGTTAATTTCACGGCATAAAATGTCGTCCATTTTACGGCATAAAATGACGTTAATTTCACGTTTTTAATAATTTTGTTTTAACCAATTATTCACCTAAATAAAACCAATTAATATGGAAGGTAAGCATATATATTTCAGACGGATATACAAAACAAAAAAATTAAATATAAATCCAAATTATTCTATGCAGAACAGGAATTGCTACAAAAGTAGAAACTTACAATTAACAAATATCCGTACCATACAGTTTAAAAAAAGGTACACCTATTAGAAAGAGCAGATGTTGATGTCATCCTATATTTGCGTGAAACCAGCTGTAGTTTGAGTTTATCAAATGTCATAGGTTGTCAAAAATGCAACTCAAAGACGTAGGTTCTATTTTGTCAACATATGACATTTGATAACCTCAAACTACAGCCGGTTTTACGCAAATAGGATGATATTATAACATCTCTTTCTAATAGTTGTACCTTTTTTTAATACAACTGTATATATAAAGCTTTTTAGACTTACACAAACTAAACTTAGACAAAACTAAAAAATTTAGTATAAATTCAAATTACTGTATGCAGAATAGGAATTGCTACAAAACTGTCTTTATAAGTTGAAACAATACATTTACCATATATGTCATTAATAGACCAAATTTTAAGTTCTGATAAATTTTTGACAATGAAAATATTTAATTCACTTGAAGAGTATGGAGAAGTATATAAATTTGAGTAACAAAGAAATTCTTTACCAATAATATATATTCCATTGTCAGTGGATGTTACGATATTGTGTATTTCAATGACTTTATCCCCCTTAATAGCTAAGGTATAACAATTAGCTTTAGAGTGACCTAGAACTGATAAACTATTGCCACTAACATTGTTGAGTTTTAAGTATTGTTTATGCCATTCAATGTTTTCACAATCAACTAGAGGACCTTTCATATGTGGATTATCAACTTTCACTACTCCCAAATCATGTCTATTTGTCTTCGACAGTAACAAACCATTTTCAACAAGTCGGCGATGAATCTGCTGTAGAGGGTTACTTGGTCGTTTACTGATTAATGATTTCAATTGTCCCAAATAATTTTCAAATTGAAAAGCTGAGAAGTTATCAAGACTGCCAAAGAGTTCAACATCATCGCAAATATGCGATAATAAATGAACATTATACACCATAAACCCTAAGCCGTAAAGTTCTTTTAAATGATTTATAAAAACATTTAGGACATTTTTAACAAAGGGTGTACCAAATTTTTTTAAATGTTTTGAAGACAATAATATGGACACAGAAAAATGAAATAAAATAAAGTTCTCATAAACAGCAATATCTACAACATCTTTTAAAACACAAGGACCCAAATAAACTAAAAAAAGTCCTGAATTCTGTGGCTTTCCAATATTGCAATTCGTCTATTGCCCGGGGTTTTCTGTTAAACTCAATGGGTATTGAATTTTTAAAGGCCAGTAAACGCTCAGAAAGAAGTGTTACTTGTTGATGTGGTAATCTAGTTCTCAGCTGACCTCCAATCCAAGTATGCAGAAGTTTTCTCATAATTCCCAAACAAATATTGTGCATATAGTCTATTGGAAAAGTTTTGACTAAATCAATGGGTAGATTAATTAAAGGAGTGTGAGATATGTGATGATCCTCATCTAATTGTTGACGAAAGGTTTCATCTGTGCGTTTACTGCATTGTAAACTATCCAATACAACTTTGTTTTGAAAATATTCCCCACGTATAATGCATTTATCACAGGAAGAGTATCCTGTGTGGGATTTTGTGCATTTTAAATATGCTCTTGCAGGAGCATCACATACAAAGCTATGCACTTCAATCTCAAAGTTTTTTGATTCACTAACTATTCCATTTTTCAATAAGTCATTTAGCTCATCAATAAACGGCTTCAAAAATAAATCCAGTGGGTTAGGCTTACTCTTGCCACAAAAAATAGCCACGGGGAAAGGACTGCTATATGGAATATTTTTAATGAAGGCTAAAATTGGCCATAACTGTAATTTAGAGCTTTTGAATAATGGAATTCCATCAACATTAAAGCCAAGTTGCACCTTATCAACATTTAGATCTGAATTAGAAAGTTTGAGCAACCCATTTTTAATACCAAAGTAAATAAACTGACCAGTCTCTAAATTAGAAATAATGGTACAAGAAGGGGTAGAAAGTAAAGTTCGGCTATCTAAAGGAAGCTCAGGATGAAGTGGAGAAAGCAGATGAAGAAGATCTGTTAAAGCCGTTTGCGAGATTTTATGAGTTAAAGCCCATTGAGATAAATCTTTTTTAAACGTATTTTGTTTCTCACTAATGTCCACTACAATTTCTGCAGTTGTTAGACCAATAATGTTTTCATCATCATCAGTATCACTAGAGGATGAATCTGAAACATTTGAATTGACATAGGGAAAATTACCAAGTAGGTTATCATCTTCACTGACAATGGAAACAGTAAACTTTTTGCTTAAAACTTCTGAACGATTTCTGACAAATTGTTTTGTAGCTTCAGATACCCTTCTGTACTTTTGTCTCAAGCCCACAATTTCTTTTAGCTGACGTTTAGACATTTGAAAAAAAAAACTAAAATAAATTCATTTGACAACTAATTATGAGGTTGGTCAGGCATTTTCTGCATTCGCTGCTTTGCATGCTTTAACCAAATTTTTATTCTATTTTCAACTTCACTTTGAGTAGCAGCTGGTAACTTAACTTGCACAGCACCTATAACAAAAGTTAGCAATTACTTTAATAAAATTTTAATGAGAAATAAATGGAAAACTAGTATAATTTTATTTTTATTTTTTTTATTTTTTTATTTTTGCTCAAACAAATAGAAATTATTCTGAACTAAACTCAGCATCAAATTATTTTACATCTTATTGTACTTACGAATTGTGGTCAAGTTCAGATTGGTGCCACTAAAAGCTTTTTTATTGGATCTTTCACTTCTTTGTCCTGAAAAGTTGAATCCTGTGGCCAATTTATTGGTCAAGAGTGTCCGTAGAGTGCGATTTACTAATCCTGTTATGCCAGTTCCACCCAAACTTGCCAAATAGGAAGCCTATAACATATTTTCATAAATAAATTACAAATTTCATGAATTACAACTTTTACCAAATCATTCAGTTTTTCTTGATTACTTAAATATTGCTCTAAAACTTGAAAGCTCTCAATATCTTTCAATGGCAAAACCACAGGGAGGTCATTTGGCAAAGAAGCAGCGACTAAATTTCTTGAAGTTTTTAAAATAGCTCTTATTTCTTTCAACTCTTCCCTCAATTTTCTAACTTCTCTAAAAATATGCAAATGGAATTAAAATGAGCAAACAGCAGATGTTCTATCATGGAAATGTACACAGTGTAGCAGCATATATTTACATTTACATCTGAATGATAATTGTATGAGATAATATCTATATAGGACTCTTTAAAATTTGGGACTATGAGAAAAATATATAAAATAGCTGATTATCCCAATTTCATCCTATAAACTTACCAATATTTACATGGGAATTTGTAGTAGATTGAGGTTCTGCAATTTTAGCTGGTCCAATCTGTGCTGTGGCTGAAATATAATAAATGTATGAACTTTTCTTAATTGTTTATTTTTTTGCATTTTAGAAATTTACAGAATGTGCTACCTATAGCAATATTGTTTATTATATGAGCTTCATAGAACTTCAGTTCTCAGCTCATAAATTATTGTAATAATATTATATTCTTACTGAGATAAGCCGATGAGTTTCCAGGTGAAGCCGTTGGTACAGTTCTTATTTCAGGTAAACCTGATGATGGTCTTGGAAGTCTGATTTTTGTTTTTTCGTTAGTTTGTAATTCATCACCCGAGGAGGAAGATGACCATCTTTTTGTGCTGAATCGTTTACGCTTATTTTTAACATTCTCTACATCAGATGACTGGATATCAGAAGACACCTCACATTTTTTCAACTTGTTCTGTGCCTTGAGAATGTCATCTATAATAAAATAAAATAATATACAACTTTATTACTACACAAGCAAAATGCAGACCTATTGAATATGAAAAATGGATATTTAAATTAGATGTGGACAAAACTTGATAAAAAGAGGCTTTTGAATTAAAATTTTACCCACCGCACTCAAAAAATTTTCTCTTGATACAGGCCAGCTTCCAAGTGCTCTGATCAGGTTCTTCAGCTGATGTTAAAGCTTTATTAAAGCTACATGAAGTTTTGTAAGGTGGCCAAAAGACTTCACTTTTCAGTGGTGTCAACCAAGACGAATGCACCAAGCCCACTGTATCATTTTCGGAGAACTCCACTCCTACATATGCCATTATTAACTTGATACAAATGATGCATGCAAAAACTACAAATAAAGATAATCAAACCAATATAGTCAAGTATATGACCTAATAATAATTAGATCTATTTCGTGCGCTCAGTTAGCTTGAATCTCACGATTTTTTCCGAGCGATCTCATGAATTCCAATGAATACCGTATTAACAGATCATTTTGGTATTAACAGACCTGATATTGGAATACCGAATACCCACATGTTCCATTTCTTCACATCTTATAGTGATAAGTACCTAAATATTTTTAGTACATGTGTGTATAGCTACCTAACCCATAACTAAAGAATGCTGTAATTTTTATATAAAATAACTTACCTATATGCAAGAATATTTATTATCTCTGCCACGCCGATCACTCTTACTCTTACTCCTTACTCCTCACTCATCTACTAACATAACCTATAAAATGGCGGGATGGCGGCGGTTTACTTTTAGTCAACCGACTGATTTGCAATGTTGCCGATAATTATCACAAAATTACCAGCAAAATTTATTACATTAGAAATATGGAAATTATAAGATGGTTGACATGCCATAACTTATTTTTCTTTAAATGGTGAGAATTAACCTGATAGAAAACACATCAAATTCTTTTTATAGTGCCAATAAACACAATGTAAAATAAATAAAAAAAGATCGCTCCTCATAATGAAAGGAATTTGTAATCATCTGGCAACTTTGTGATTCTCTTGAATGTAGGCTTATTGATTGGTAGAAAAGAGCGCAGTTTTCAAAAGGACCTAGCTATTTATTGGTTTTATTTGTATTTATTTTTTAGGGATGAAGGTTAACGGTTTTATTAGTTTCTGGTGTGCTGTTAGATGTTTATTGTAAAAAATTAAAATAAATCGAGCTAGAAATATAATGTACCAGTATACTTACTATAGTATTTAATTTGGTATTGAAATATCGTTAACAAGGTGTGTTTTTCACATTTTTCTGTCAAAAATAAATTAATTGAAATGTACATATATATGATAAACCGACATCACCAAATAAAGTCGACAGTATGACGTGAATAAATGCCGACAAAAAGTCGTCGATTAGGTCACGTCAAAATGTTGTCGAAATTTGGTCGACTGACGTCTATTGACCAGTAGTCACTAGATAATGACGTCATTGTGACGAGATACTGCGGACTGGGAACCTACGCCCAGAGAGATATAAAAAACTGGATTCCTAATGCATTACGTAACATGCCGAGTGCCGAAATTGAAGCTGCAGTTTTGTCTACCCATGAGAGGCTTCAGCAATGCGTAGAGCGTGATGGTCACCATTTAGAGCATTTACGGGGACATTAAAAAACTTTCCTTTTTAAACCGATCCTTTTTAGGGCCACAACTTACATAATAAAAGGAATTAATTAGTTTAAAAAATAAAAATTTAAGGGATTTCCGTATAAAATTTTCTTTGACCTAAATTTTAGGTTAGGAACAAGATATCGAGATGCGGTTTTCGCGAGCTTGTTAGGCATCATTTAGTTACTTTTTCATGAAAAAGAAATCATACCAAAGCCCTCTGACGGCGACATGTGAAACTAACAAAACTTCAAATATTATAACATTTGTAGCCCAAGAATATCTCTTTTCAACTAGCCCAAGTTTGTTAAAATCGGCTCAGCCGTTTCGAATATAAAGGGTATTTTTGACTGAAACCTTTGAATACCTCCCACCACTTTATTTTTAGAGATACAGTAAAAATTGTCAAACAAAAAAGGTTCAGATTATCCTCTACTTTAAAGATCAGGTATTTTTTTGTTACGTTAATATAGCGGAATTCACAGAAACATCCCTTTCTTAGATTCAAGAGGCCATTTCAGAAACTTGAAAATATTTTCTAGGTTTTTCTCTTGGCCGTTTTAGTAATAACTTTTTTTCCGCAAGCCTCTACGATGGATAGTTTCCCAGATACAGTACCTCGAATTCTTATTTGGCCACCCTGTACAAAGATTTAACCCGCGCCGGGTTACCCCTCGGCAGTATTTAATTTGCAGAACTTCGGCCTAATAAAGTTTTTGTCTTGATTTAATCATGTTTCCTTGGTTTTTACTGTAATAAACCTGTTCTTTTTACAGATAAGTCAGACTTTTTTTATTCATAGCCTTATCGTATGTATTTTAATTGATTCGGAATTTCGTATTAGTATATATTTCAAAATGGCTTCATTCTAAAAATATTATCAGTCCTCCTAAATTGTTGAAGGCAGAATTATTAGTAATAGCAAGGCGACATAAAAGCAAATTCAAAAAATATATTATAGACGAGATGGCCCGAGAAAAAGGAATTGAAATTCTCAGATTGCCTCCTTATCATGCAGAGTTAAATCCTATTGAACTGATCTGGTCACAATTACAAGGTTATGTTTCTCAAAACAATACAACATTTAAATTACCTGATGTGCGAAATTTGTTTTTGAAGGCAGTTTCAGATGTAAATAGAGAACATTGGTGGAAAATTCATTTAGGAAAGTAGATATCAGTGGAAAATTTAATAGAACCTATAAATATATACCTCAGAAAAGACAATGATAGTGATACCAGTAATTTTAGTGAAGTGACTTAAAGATAGTTCTTGAACTACCTTTTTTTTTAATCATTGAGTTTAGTTAAGTACTGAAGCGTTACTTCCAAGAGATTAAAAAAAGTTAACATAAAACACCGGCATAAAAACTAAATACGCACATATTTCGACAGAAAAAATATGTAGATAAAAATTTTTTTGAGAAAAAAATGTTTTTCATGAAAAATTTTCCGAACGACGCGACGTCTGTATTCTAGTTGAAGCTGTGAATTGTATTGTTTAATTATGTCAGTGTTAGATACTACACAATTTAATTAATGTCATATAGTTGTACAATTATTCATTTACTAGATAGTTTTTAGATGTGCTGCCATCTATTATTAGAAGAGAGTATCTTACTAGATAGTGTTTCAATTCATATTTTATTTATTTATTTATTCAATAAATACAACGAATGATAAGCGTTAAGTGCTACTCCACTTGAATCTTCGTTCCACTCTTTTGGTATTGCTCAACATAGATTTATATTACAAAAATTTGGGGAAAATCACATGTCATACTTATACATAATGAGTTTTAATAACTATGATTAAGAATTTAACATGTTTCGTCTATTAAATAACGGTTTGTCTAGGTGCACGCTAAGGTGTACAAAATAAAAAACTTAAGTACACGCTAAAACGTCATCATTGTCCATGACGTAGCGTGCACCTTTAATTGCATACAAAATTAACATCGTGTACTGTAATTAAACAATAACTTTATTCTTATGAAATTCATAATAATAGGTAGATATATTAATAATGATCGGACGAGATTATTTATTAAGTAGTGCGTTCCCGTTTGATGCCTATGACTTGTTCGGCACCTTTTGATCTAGCTTTTGTTTTAATTTTTTTATTGCATAATTTTAATTTTGTAATTGAAGAGACTTGTGTTGGAAAGGCTTGCTAAAGGACCCTCCACCATTTAAATGTAAAAAACGTCCCGGTCAAATGGCTGAAAATTTCGTGAAAAATTCTTCAAACCTTTCTAATTAAAGAATATGAAGTCCGAATAAGATCCTAACGTAGAAATTTTACAACCAAAAACACCTGAGAATTATAACATGAGAAAATCATCACCTGTAAGATCGAGCAGTTCTAGAAGAAGCTTACGAGTATCTCTTTTAAGAGGACCTACTTTGAAAAGGCTCAGCTCTCCAGGATTAACTATGATGAAAATTACTCAAGCTATTCAAGCAGGAGATGGATTAACCCCTAACAAAAGCATCCTTAAGACCGATTTAACAAAATCAGCCAAGAGACAAACAAAATCGGTTCTTTTTGTTGAAGACTTTCGTTCTAAGAAGGTTATTTTCACTCCTCCAGAAGATAAAGAAAACAATTCAAAGCAAGCGAATTTAAATAGAAGTACTAACAGTTTGGATGACACTCCCATTTCAGTGAGAAGATCCAAAAGACTAAACAAAGCATAACTTCTTACAGGTCAGGTCATATTTATTAGTTTTCGATTTTTTAATTTGTATATGTGTATTTTATTTTTATATTTTTAACTATATATTTTTATGTATTGAAATCTAATTGGACCTATCAGGTGTCACTAATGATAAAATATTGTAAAACTAAAGTTAGCCCAGTTGTCAAAGATTTTGACCTCGCACACAAGGGCGGATTTAGCTTTTTTTATGGGGGGGGGGGGGGGGGGGGTAAAACTTACCAAGTAGTCCAAGAAAGCTAGTAATTTTTTTTGTAATATCGAGCAGAAACTAGTAACTGATCAGATCGACTTAAATTTTTTTGCAAATTGCTAGTAAAGGTGTCTAGAAGTAGAAAACTTTCGTTAGTTGCGTTTTGAGTGGTGGTAGGTGGGAGTGTGAAAAAAAAAGAAAAAAAAATCGTAATTGATAAATTACCTTTTTTAATGAATTAAAGTTCCCTCCCGAGTTATAGTGCGCAGAAAAATACGATATTCACCACAATAATCGTACATTTCTAAAAAAAATGTATTTTTTGCCCGTAACTTTTTTTGGCTGATAATATTAAATAATGTAGAATAATCCATTTTAAAGCTTAGGATATCGCCGAAATATCATGTTATGACAAACTTTTTCATTGGAATGACCGTTTTTTCAATATTTGACCCGAAAAAATGACATTGTCGGTTATAAACGCAAAGATAAAAAAAATGGTAATTATTCGGAAGAACATTTGCTCAAAGCCTTGCCTCTTTAATTTTTTTTTCAAAAATCAATACTTTTCACGGTATTGACCAAAAATTGAAAATGTCATAAAAAACAAAAATTTAGCTCAACTTTAACAGACCAAAACTTAAAAAATAATTATCCATAGGGCTAAAAATTACTAATTGTAAAAATTGTAAAAACATATGTTACGACTTTCTGCAAAAGGATTTTTTTGTCAAATATCACAGTCTAGATAGCGATAAAAAAATAGCGTTAAAAAATTGAAAAAAATTTATTTTGTCCATAACTTTTTTTCTGCTTATGTTAAACGGTTCTGGATGGTCTTAAAATGTTTCCAATGTTGTTCTCTCATTAAGATGTTATAAACATTTTTTTGTGGAAGTCATATTTTTTCAGATATTTACGCTAGAACAGCGGTTCTCAAACTTTTCAAATTTTGTACCACATAAATATGAAACAAAAATATATGTACCACCATAAAAGCATTTCGCCGTTAAAAATCAATGTGTCGCGAAATTGTTCGAAGTTTTTGGAAAAGTTGTCATTTCAATATTAAAGCTAGAGCCGTTAAAGTCAAAAACTTAAAGAAAAATATATGTGTTTCTGAAAACAAAATGTTAAATGTTAAATTCTACCACTAAAACATTGTAATGTACCACCAGTACCACAGTTTGAGAACCCCTGCGCTAGAACGATCCAGTTTCTTAAAACACCCATTTTTCAATTACCAGATCTTCCTTCGTATTAATCGTAGAAAAATAAAAAAAATTATTTTAATTGTTAGCTCAAGACCATAAAATTAGTTCATATAAATTTTTACGTAATAATATCAGATTTTCGGTTATATTTAAAAAACTAGAAATGTACGATTTTTATGGTGAAAATCGTAATTTTTACGCCCTATACCTCGGGATAGGTTTATTCTCATGAAAAATTGTATTTAACATTAATTCATTAACAAAGGATAATTTATCGATTGCGCAAGTTTATTTTCTTTTTTTCCCTGACTTTTTGATGAAAAAAACGCCACTATCGAAAGTTTTCTACTTCTGAACTAAACACCTTTCCTAACAATTTGCAATAAATTTCAAGTCGATCTGTTTAAAAAAAAACTTTATTAATACTAAATTATAATCACAAGGAGACTAGGAAAGTACTTAGAAATGGTTAAAACAAAAAAAACACTTTTAAGCTGCTACTATTAAAAGTCTAGTAAAATAAGGAAGCGGCATACATTTTTTTTATCGCGTTATAAGAAGCACCACTTTCTTTATGATGTAAAACAGTTTTGTGTGTATTATGTTTTATAAATTACAATCATGGGGGGGGGGGTAATTACCCCCTGTACCCCCCCGTAAATCCGCCCTTGCTCGCACAAAATGTGATATCGATGAAACTTGGCACTTAAATATTTGAATATTTGATAAAAAAATATTTTTTACACCCTTTTAAGTATTTACGTGCCAAGTTTCATCGATATCACATTTTGTGCGAGCTTTTGGTCAATATCCTTCTCTGCCAACTAATAAATAAATATTGTAAATTAAAGAGGATAAATATCATTGAAATGACTCATTTATTATATTAAAGTATAAAGGATTAAAAGTTTTTGACGAAAAATATGCTTTTTTCTGTATATGCTTACGTGAAAAAATAAGATTGTTGCTGCAGCAATTCGACATCGAGTATTCCACATAATTCCATCATAAAAGAGTTCCATACAGATTGACGTACAAAAATATTATACATTTTAAGAAAACGTCCAACATATTTAACTGATCTTAATAATAAAAGCCAATAAATAAAAATCAAATCAAACAAATTAAAATAAAATTATTAAATAATTCTAATCTAATCTAATAAAGATAAAAACATTAAGCACGCTTATGGTCATTTGCGAGTTACAAATTCACAGTGACTGTGAAATCAAGATTGGTAGAGTTTCCGGTAAATTTGAATACAGAGTGTGCGACGTAGATTATTAGCCATATATAGAGACGTATAGATATTTGAAAATTGGGTTACGGGGCTTTGTCAGTATGATCTATTCAATGAAAATATTTTCAACTTTGTTATTTCAAATGACATGTACCATTTTTATTTTTATTTTTGAACAAAAAATTATTAACATACCACAGGTCTAAGTTTAACAGTTTCCGAGGTATTTGAGATTTTTATAAGAATTTTTGAAAAACACGCATTTTTTAATTTCCGTATCTGGCTTAGTTGTTAAGCTAATAATTTCAAATTTTATACAGAGATTGTGAGAATATCCTTCTATTATAGCATACGGTGAAACGTCAAACGCGATATTTTGTACAGGGTGTCTAGAATGGAGCGTCCAATGTCCATATTTTCAATTATCAATAAGTCGATAATTTCAAATGAAACACTCTGTATTTTATTATCACGCCTGAATCAGTTTTTTATTCTCTCTATACCTAAAGTTACGTATTTCTGAGTTATTGCTAGATTGATTATAATTTGGAGATATTTTACATAAATTGGTGGGTAATATAATCTAACATGTCATGAAAATTGAAAACAGTGCCAGTCTAAGAGCAAAATGTGTGTGCAAGAATGATTTTTGGCTCCCCTTACAAAGAAAATAATTACTGAATTTGGCACAATTATTGTGCTCTGTAAAAACAATGAAGCGGAGCGTTTAGAACCAGTTGGCTAATTTGCATTAAAAATAATAGTCCAATAAACGAAGGTGCCAACCTGGGCATCAGGTCTGTCCGACACCATTTTTTTTTAATTTGCAGGTATTCATGGGTACATTCACCACCGAAAATCTCAGCTGTCTGAAAGGAGGGGGCACGTTTTAAATATAAAATACCCTTCGGTCAGAATTGGACGAAATTTTGATATGTGATAGATCTTGACCTATCGATCAAATATGTTCGTTGCGCCAGAGCTCCAAGTTTAACAGTTTTTGATTTACAGGGCGTCCAAAATCACTACTTCATAATTTCAAAATATCATAAAATGTGTGTTTTTGTCAATATTAGCACAAAAATAAGTGAAACCTTTTTATTTTTCGTAGATCTAACAACTACTCTCTTGCTTTCATAATTTTTGTACATACAACTTATATACAGGATGAGTCCATATATGTGTTTTTGAAAAAAAATGTACGGTGGTATTGCTTTGAAATTTTGATGAAAGGAAGCTGACACATATATATTTCCATTAAAATTATTCGTCTGATGTACAGAGTGTTTAATTTATTTAACGTTGTTATTCTTTCTATTTCATTTTCTGATAATTCAATTGAAAGGCCCATGATAAAATTAACTGTTTGCTAATTGTATATGCCCACAAACTATTCACGTTGTGTATTTATACTGGATGTCCAAATATAAATAACCAAAGCCATACCTCGAATTCTTCAAACGGAAAAGTCGTTAACATAAAAATCCTTACAATATTACGTTCTAGTTTTTAAAAATAAAGTTTTTATAGATTGATAGACAAAAAGGTTAAATATGACATG
Source organism: Crepidodera aurea (assembly GCA_949320105.2). Taxonomy (NCBI): domain Eukaryota; kingdom Metazoa; phylum Arthropoda; class Insecta; order Coleoptera; family Chrysomelidae; genus Crepidodera; species Crepidodera aurea. The sequence continues at coordinate 59,420,624 of OX439474.1, read as the reverse complement.
CTTTATTTAATATGCTGAATATTTTTCAATAGCGTGGATCCTTTTGACAAAAAGACACTTGTCGAAGGTAAACCTTTATTTTGATGAATTAAGAAAAGAAAACAGTCCCAGTGCCGCCAGTGTTCACACCATAACGACAAATGAAACTTGTCACTTAACGTTCGTTGAATACAGAAACAGAACAATCCAAGACGAGCAGATGCAACAAGATCGGATTGAATTCTCAAGTGCCAAGTCATTCTTGTCGTATAGTACAAAATTGTCACAGAAATCGAAAACTTATTACTTGAATGATTCAATATTAAATATCTATCACCTCCACGTTATGTGCATTTAGTACATGATCTAAAACATTTGTAGAAGGATACTTAATTTGTTCTTGATATCTAGCGTATCCTAAAAACCATAGTACAGCGGCTATATGAGAACAAGTACCTAGAGTCCTTGCACCAGACTTGCCGGTGCAGTAAGTACCTAATATTAGGTTAGATTCTTCTTCCTCGTCATTCGTCACAAATGCAATCCACAATTGGTAACGAGTAGCATTTCTGAGGCGAGAAAATATCCTTACCAGCAAAAAACCAGGTTCATGGTTTTCATCAAACTGATATTGAACTTGACGGTCTCTATTTCATTGTCCTGTATATAAGAAGGAGCCATTTTTAATTGAAAAATACCTACAGTTATCTCTTTAAGGTAGTTATATGTCAGTCGAGGAAATAAAGGAACGCTATTTTCATTTAAATCAACCCATATGCCTCTTCTAGCGCGTAAGTTTTCTTCTTCGACCCTGGCTTGAACAACATTAGGCTCTTGAACTTTTTGAAGTATATTTTCAGCCAGACCATATTTATTTATAATGGCCCCACCAATTTTGAGAAAATCAGTAATATTACTAATCTGGGATGTTTTTATCCTAAAGCAAAAAAATTTAAAAATAGATTTTAAATGTCCATTGCGTGCTTCTACAATCCAACAAGTAAAACCAATATTTTGTGGTACAAATCTTGCAGATAGAGATTGCCTAACTAGAGATATAGCTAAACTAGCTTGTTGTCGTGTGTAAAAATTAAAAATGACTGTTATAAAACTATCACTAAGGCCTTGTCGTAACTTGCACAGGAAAGCTAAGAGATCTCTTTTAGTTACATATCTCAAAGAATTTCCTATTCTAACAGGGTCGCAAAAGTTGAAAAGATTATTAAATTGGGCCTTTGTTATGGGAGAAACTGCTTTAAATTGAACATCTGTAAAATTATTTTCGCCTTCAAAACTCCTCTGGTTGTTTTTCTTTATTTCCGTACGTAATGCTTGCAAAAATGTATATAACTGATTACCTGTTAGTAAACACGGCCGTTTTACGTAGCGTAGGCCAGGGAGCAAAAACTCCAAAAGATTACCATTCTCATCCAAATGAATATTACAACAATATGTATTTTCTTGTACATATATATCTCTCTCAACAAAAACATTAATTCTACACTTCGTGGATATTTTATGTATATCATTCCCATCGTTACAAATAAAGCATAAATGAGTTGATCTCTTTTGTAATAAATTTAGTCTCAAACAATTTGGATCATTGTTTATAGCTTTAATTTCCCTTACAATAGAAATATTGCAGACATTGCAGATACGCGTTTCTTCTGGAATAGCCTGTTCAAGTAGATTTGCTTCTCTGCGACGTGCATTTACAATTTCTTGCTTTCTTACATTTGTCTCACCACCGATTCTTACCATAGCTCTAGGAACTACAGCATTTTCACAAACAAAGCATATAATTCGATTCATTTTATTATTGTCACAAAAATACAATTTTAATTCAATAAGCAAAAGTGCAGCTGAGCATTAACAATATCAATTAATTATTTTTCAAATTCGGACAACGATGCTAACGTACTTATAAGTGAATTTAGAATGTTGATTTAATGCGCGCATGGTTTGATGAAGAAAATATTTCTATTCTTGGCCGCGGATACTTGAATGCTACTCCAGCTTTACATAGATAAGATGTCGATGGTGTGACCACTGGCGGTACTGCGATATTGATGTTTTTCTTTTCTTAATTCATCAAAATAAAGGTTTACCTTCGACAAGTGTCTTTTTGTCAAAACAATCCACTCTATTGAAAACCCTATTTGAAAATATTCAGCATATTAAATAAAGCATGTCATATTTAACCTTTTTGTCTATCAATCTATAAAAACTTTATTTTTAAAAACTAGAACGTAATATTGTAAGGATTTTTATGTTAACGACTTTTCCGTTTGAAGAATTCGAGGTATGGCTTTGGTTATTGATATTTGGACATCCAGTATAAATACACAACGTGAATAGGTTGTGGGCATATATTTTGAGAAATTTACGATCACTTAGATTAAAAGGGTCTTGCCTTAAATGATGAAGCACTGTTCTTGGCGTTAAAAAGTCATCTTCCACTAGTTCCACAGCATTATCTACTATAATTTGTTGAGGTTCCTGCAAATTTGCCATTTTATTAAAGAAATATAAAAAAAATAAAAACGGTCAAAAAAGTTATCAAACAAAATGAGGAAAGATGTACCCATTCACGTCCGAGAAAATGACAATATTCCTAACCAAATGCTAAGTGTTATTTTGCAAGTGAATTACGCATTTCGAACGGTAAACAGTATGCGAATTATATTTGTGAAATTATTTCGTTTTCGAATTCAATTTCATCCATGAAATTAGTTCAAAACTTGGGTTGGAACGAAATATTGCAAATTCACTAGTGAAATATTTCAAAACTAGCCCCCCCTGGACAATTAGATTATTTTCACCAAACAAATTGTTCAGTATCTGAATTCGATCTGTGTGTATGTATGTGTGTTCAGTCTTTGTCTTTGTGAATTTTAAAATTCTGACTACCACTTCGGGAACTCCTTCAAAATGGGGTCCAAAATATGAAAATTTTGAAGTTTAAAATGACATTGAATTTAAGGTAGACGCATAGTGAATGATTATTTTGGTAAAAGTGAGTAAACTGTGGCTGTTGGCTGTGTTGATTAGAATGAGAACTGCGAACTGTCAATCTAAAATTGTATTAATAATGTCATTATAATTTGTTCGGTTTATGGCAATGCTAGAAGAGCATTCTAAACTGGTATTTTCTAACTTCATTCAATTTGTAAGTGACAATGGCTCTTCCTTAAGGTAACAAGTTAGCTTAGTAATGCGAACGTTCGTGACAGGTTATGTTAACAGTTTTCCTTTTCACTACTTTTCATTTAGCTTTTTGCATAGTGCTTTTAACAAATTTATCTCCTATTTCACGGCATTAATTTTATTGTGTGATTGGAAATATCTCCAAGAACCCTACCTCTACAGAATAGAATAGAATATATAACACGATTTACATAAATACATTTGTTTTCACAAGTCAAAATTAATTTATAGGCATGTATTTAAAAAAACATTTACACAAGATGCATTAAAATAGACAATTTATTACAGTCTTATATGTACTTACATTTAAGTACAGTGGTCTAATTCTTAAAATTATAATATAAGAAATTTTTTTTATAATAACCTCGCCAATAACAAACATATTTTAAATCCAATTTATAAACATCACACAAGAATTTTTCCACCAATATCAAACACATTTTTATAAAATTTCTGTCTTACTCATATGAAATGGAGTATTTAAATATTCATTAGTATTATAGAATGCATGTCTGAGTAGGTGATTTTTAATAGTTATAAAGAAGTGATAAAATATAGGTCCATAATAGTTCACTCCAAATCGACTATGGCTCAGTCGAAACTTTTGTATATTTATATGTAAATTTTGCCTGGTTTTGTGATTATGGATGCCATTATTTTTTCTTGTATATCAGCCGAGATTTCTCTGACATGCTTTAGGCATGTATACAGGGTGGTCCTTAAGTAATTGTACATAGAAGTAGGGTAGATTCCTCACTTTCAAATATTACGATTTTAATAAACTTCCTCTAATAAAATGTTGCTAATAAAGAATATACAGGGTGTTAAAGGTTAAATTTTAATATTTATTTTTTGCAATAACTTTATGGTTTTTGGATATGTATACATAAAAATTTGGATCCGGAGGTTTTTGGGAAAGAGTAATCATAATCTCGTGCCTACATCGATGTAATTTGTAGAGGTCGCTAGTTAGACCACATTTGTAGCATAAATGTGCGATAACTTTTTGCTCTTTAAGGTAGCGCTATTTTTGTAAAATAATATTAAAGCCACGTTACTTTAGTAGAAAAAAAGTATACTTGTTATTAACCTTGAAACTTAACGGTTTACGAGATAATCGCATTTTAGGGATCAGCTGCATGATCACACTGGTCGGCAAATTTTTTTTTTCTTCTGGCCTTGACACCATTCTTGCTGATTCTTATGTAACATGACGCCCTGAATCCGAATATGACCTCAGTTTTCCCCCTTCACCCACCGTTTTTTCAATTTCTCCAAATTATGGAAAAGTGATAAAAATAGGTGGGTGAAGGGCGAAAACAGGTAATATACAGATTCAGGAGATCATTTTACATAAGGAATCAGTAAGAATGGTGTCGGGACCAGAAAAAATTTTTTTTGCCGAGCAGTGAAATCATTAAGCTGATCCCTAAAATGCGATTATCTCGTAAACCGTTAAGTTTCAAGGTTAATAACAAGTATACTTTTTTTCGACTAAAATAGCGTGACTTTAATATTCTTTTACAAAAATAGCGCTAACTTAAAGAGCATAAAGTTTATCGCACATTTATGCAAAAAATGTGGCCTAACTAGCGCCCTTTACAAATTACATCGAAGTAGGTACCTGACTATAATTTCTCGTTCCCAAAAACCCCCATTTCCAAATTTTTATGATAAAAAATTAAATCTTAAAATTGAACCTTTAACACCCTGTATATTCCTTATTAGCAACATTTTATTTAGCAGGTTGGTTCAAATCGTAATATTTTAAAGTGAGGAATCTACCATAATTCTATGTACAATTACTTAAGGACCACCCTGTATATATACAAAGAAGGAAAAGTAAGCAGCTTATTTTCGGAAAACACCCCTGCAACATCTTACCTCTAGCCCATCCTGAACATTACACGAAGTACCCTTCGTTGCAATTTAAAAATCCTATCAGTATGAGGAGAGTGACCCCCATGAATTCCATATTTACAGTGGGAAAGAAATATAGAGTGGTAAGCTTTCAAGATTGATTTTCTCGGCAGCTCATCCCTCAGTGATCTTATGACAAAAATATTTCTTGTAAGTTTTGTAGCCAGAAAATCCAAGTGGTGATGCCATGACAGTATGGGATCGACACAAAAACCCAAGAACTTTAGCAGAATTTATTTTATCGTTTACAGTTTTTATATCAGTGTCATTAACAAGAATTGTGGTGTCATCTTCGAAAAGTATCATGTCAGAACTAGGGCCCACATTGAGGTTGTTTATGTAAATCAAAAACAATATCGGTCCAAGCACCGATTCCTGAGGCACTCTACAGGTAATTTTTTTTACATTTGAATTTTTATTAATTACAAGACTGGTCTCAAGGAGGCGAACAGAACCACTCATGCAGTTTTTGTGATTTTTTAAAAAAAAGTCACTTACAAATGTTGGACTTTAAAATTCTTAGCACCTGTATGGATGAATAAATATACAGATGATAGGAATTTTAAGATCAACGTTCGTGATAACATCGACAATTAGTGCAGGTCAGGAGTCGGAGTGACAACTTTTTTTTCCGGACAGGGCCAATTTACTTTTTTTCGACTAAAATAGCGTGACTTTAATATTCTTTTACAAAAATAGCGCTAACTTAAAGAGCAAAAAAGTTTATCGCACATTTATGCAAAAAATGTGGCCTAACTAGCGCCCTTTACAAATTACATCGAAGTAGGTACCAGACTATAATTTCTCGTTCCCAAAAACCCCCATTTCCAAATTTTTATGTATCCAAAAACTCCAAAGTTATTGCAAAAAATTAAATCTTAAAATTGAACCTTTAACACCCTGTATATTCCTTATTAGCAACATTTTATTTAGCAGGTTGGTTCAAATCGTAATATTTTAAAGTGAGGAATCTACCATAATTCTATGTACAATTACTTAAGGACCACCCTGTATATATACAAAGAAGGAAAAGTAAGCAGCTTATTTTCGGAAAACACCCCTGCAACATCTTACCTCTAGCCCATCCTGAACATTACACGAAGTACCCTTCGTTGCAATTTAAAAATCCTATCAGTATGAGGAGAGTGACCCCCATGAATTCCATATTTACAGTGGGAAAGAAATATAGAGTGGTAAGCTTTCAAGATTGATTTTCTCGGCAGCTCATCCCTCAGTGATCTTATGACAAAAATATTTCTTGTAAGTTTTGTAGCCAGAAAATCCAAGTGGTGATGCCATGACAGTATGGGATCGACACAAAAACCCAAGAACTTTAGCAGAATTTATTTTATCGTTTACAGTTTTTATATCAGTGTCATTAACAAGAATTGTGGTGTCATCTTCGAAAAGTATCATGTCAGAACTAGGGCCCACATTGAGGTTGTTTATGTAAATCAAAAACAATATCGGTCCAAGCACCGATTCCTGAGGCACTCTACAGGTAATTTTTTTTACATTTGAATTTTTATTAATTACAAGACTGGTCTCAAGGAGGCGAACAGAACCACTCATGCAGTTTTTGTGATTTTTTAAAAAAAAGTCACTTACAAATGTTGGACTTTAAAATTCTTAGCACCTGTATGGATGAATAAATATACAGATGATAGGAATTTTAAGATCAACGTTCGTGATAACATCGACAATTAGTGCAGGTCAGGAGTCGGAGTGACAACTTTTTTTTCCGGACAGGGCCAATTTACTTTTTTTCGACTAAAATAGCGTGACCTTAATATTCTTTTACAAAAATAGCGCTAACTTAAAGAGCAAAAAAGTTTATCGCACATTTATGCAAAAAATGTGGCCTAACTAGCGCCCTTTACAAATTACATCGAAGTAGGTACCAGACTATAATTTCTCGTTCCCAAAAACCCCCAGTTCCAAATTTTTATGTATCCAAAAACTCCAAAGTTATTGCAAAAAATAAATCTTAAAATTGAACCTTTAACACCCTGTATATTCCTTATTAGCAACATTTTAATTAGCAGGTTGGTTCAAATCGTAATATTTTAAAGTGAGGAATCTACCATAATTCTATGTACAATTACTTAAGGACCACCCTGTATATATACAAAGAAGGAAAAGTAAGCAGCTTATTTTCGGAAAACACCCCTGCAACATCTTACCTCTAGCCCATCCTGAACATTACACGAAGTACCCTTCGTTGCAATTTAAAAATCCTATCAATATGAGGAGAGTAACCCCCATGCTAGAATTCCATATTTACAGTGGGAAAGAAATATAGAGTGGTAAGCTTTCAAGATTGATTTTCTCGGCAGCGCATCCCTCAGTGATCTTATGACAAAAATATTTCTTGTAAGTTTTGTAGCCAGAAAATCCATGTGGTGATGCCATGCCAGTATGGGATCGACACAAAAATCCAAGAACTTTAGAAGAATTTATTTTATCGTTTACAGTTTTTATATCAGTGTCATTAACAAGAATTGTGGTGTCATCTTCGAAAAGTATCATGTCAGAACTAGGGCCCACATTGAGGTTGTTTATGTAAATCAAAAACAATATGGGTCCCAGCACCGATCCCTGAGGCACTCCACAGGTAATTTTTTTTACATTTGAATTTTTATTAATTACAAGACTGGTCTTAAGGAGGCGAACAGAACCACTCATGCAGTTTTTATGATTTTTTAAAAAAAAGTCACTCACAAATGTTGGACATTAAAATTCTTAACACCTGTATGGATGAATAAATATACAGATGATAGGAATTTTAAGATCAACGTTCGTGATAACATCATCGACAATTAGTGCAGGTCAGGAGTCGGAGTGACAACTTTTTTTTCCGGACAGGGCCAATTTACTTTTTTTCGACTAGAATAGCGTGACTTTAATATTCTTTTACAAAAATAGCGCTAACTTAAAGAGCAAAAAAGTTTATCGCACATTTATGCAAAAAATGTGGCCTAACTAGCGCCCTTTACAAATTACATCGAAGTAGGTACCAGACTATAATTTCTCGTTCCCAAAAACCCCCAGTTCCAAATTTTTATGTATCCAAAAACTCCAAAGTTATTGCAAAAAATAAATCTTAAAATTGAACCTTTAACACCCTGTATATTCCTTATTAGCAACATTTTAATTAGCAGGTTGGTTCAAATCGTAATATTTTAAAGTGAGGAATCTACCATAATTCTATGTACAATTACTTAAGGACCACCCTGTATATATACAAAGAAAGAAAAGTAAGCAGCTTATTTTCGGAAAACACCCCTGCAACATCTTACCTCTAGCCCATCCTGAACATTACAGGAAGTACCCTTCGTTGCAATTTAAAAATCCTATCAATATGAGGAGAGTAACCCCCATGCTAGAATTCCATATTTACAGTGGGAAAGAAATATAGAGTGGTAAACTTTCAAGATTGATTTTCTCGGCAGCGCATCCCTCAGTGATCTTATGACAAAAATATTTCTTGTAAGTTTTGTAGCCAGAAAATCCATGTGGTGATGCCATGCCAGTATGGGATCGACACAAAAATCCAAGAACTTTAGCAGAATTTATTTTATCGTTTACAGTTTTTATATCAGTGTCATTAACAAGAATTGTGGTGTCATCTTCGAAAAGTATCATGTCAGAACTAGGGCCCACATTGAGGTTGTTTATGTAAATCAAAAACAATATGGGTCCCAGCACCGATCCCTGAGGCACTCCTCAGGTAATTTTTTTTTACATTTGAATCTTTATTAATTACAAGACTGGTCTTAAGGAGGCGAACAGAACCACTCATGCAGTTTTCTTTTTATCTTTGGATTCAGCTTTAAATTTTGAACAAAAAATTATTAACATACCACAGGTCTAAGTTTAACAGTTTCCGAGGTATTTGAGATTTTTATAAGAATTTTTGAAAAACACGCATTTACTTTAATTTCCGTATCTGGCTTAGTTGTTAAGCTATTAATTTCAAATTTTATACAGAGATTGTGAGAATATTTTGTACAGGGTGTCTAGAATGGAGCGTCCAATGTCTATATTTTCAATTATCAATAAGTCGACAATTTCAAATGAAACACTATATTTTATTATCACGCCTGAATCAGTTTTTTATTCTCTCTATACCTAAAGTTACGTATTTCTGAGTTATTGCTAGATTGATTATAATTTGGAGATATTTTACATAAATTGGTGGGTAATATAATCTAACATGTCATGAAAATTGAAAACAGTGCCAGTCTAAGAGCAAAATGTGTGTGCAAGAATGAGTTTTGGCGCGCGCCCCTTACAAAGAAAATAATTACTGAATTTGGCACAATTATTGTGCTCTGTAAAAACAATGAAGCGGAGCGTTTAGAACCAGTTGAACAAACGTTATGAACATATTAAAATGGATAATTTGCATTAAAAATAATAGTCCAATAAACGAAGGTGCCAACCTGGGCATCAGGTCTGTCCGACACCATTTTTTTTAATTTGCAGGTATTCATGGGTACATTCACCACCGAAAATCTCAGCTGTCTGAAATTTGTGGAAGAGCGTGAAAATGGCCCATTGGTCTCAAAAATGTGTTTTTTTCGCCTATTTTCGCCGATATTTCCGAAAATATGACACTTATAGAATTTTTGTTTAGACGAAAATGAAGATCAGTTCATTACCTACAAATATGATCCTCATCATTTTTGTCAAAAATATGATTAAATTGGGAAATTGGAACCTTTGGTTTATCAACTAAGTTGGCATCATCAGGAGTTGATGATAGTCTATCATCAACTCCTGATGATGCCAACATAGTTGGGGAAACGCGCGCAGAGTGTGTTAAAATTGTGTTTTGGTTGAGTGGTCGACGATAGTGTTTCAACTTAAAAATATGATTCTTTTCGACATAACCGGCTCCAAAATGCATCCCCATTTTTAGCTCCTCTCCTGCATTTAGAGAGCACGCTCTAAAGGAATGACACTCCCAAGCGGATTACAAATTTTTCAATAAATCACGTAAAAATTAATATTTTTTCATGATTCAAAGTTCAAATGAAAGAAGGAACCTGTAGCTATAATATCATGTTACTTTTTCCTTTTATCTATTTCTCTGGATTATTGAAAAACCTGGCCAAAGTTTGTTTTTGCTCGATATTTTGACCTTTCTATAAATTTATTCATTTTTTTTTTATCAAGAATAATTTCACCGTATCCTTTTGGATAATATATTCAGAAAGATTCAATAAATTATTTTTGTGTATTTACATAAACAACATGTTTTTTTAGGGCATTTTTTTGGATTTCCGGAGTTTTCGAAAATGCTCGGGTCTATCGGGAATTAATAGATAACCAAGGACCATATCGGGTTTTTCTTTTTTTTTTCATATTTTTTGGTTTTCCAAATTGTCACCCCTATGAAAAATCGACATTTTTTTTGAGAATTATTTTCCTTTCGTGCTAAAATTCATCAAGTGTCAAGTATTTTATTAAGTGCACGAGAAAGAACTCTGCCTTCAATGTTTCTCAAATTGTATTTTTTACAATAAATTTATTAATCAAGTGAAAAAAAGTTGGTTATTATTGCCTTATCTTTTGTCTTCAGACAAAAACTGGAGGATATTCAAGTTCTGGGAGGATATTCAAATTTTCCGTTTTCACCACAATAATTTTGCGAATTTTGATTCTCAAAATTGTGAATTTTTGAAACGCCATTTTTGCAAAAAATATTAGTGTAGCGAAATAAATCATAGGGACAACTTTTGTAGATAATGAACTGCTCTACATTTTTGGCATAAACAAAAATGATCTAAGTGTCATATTTCGGCAGATATCGTCGAAAAACCGATTTTCGGGAACTCTAGAGCCATTTTCCCACCCTTCCACAAATTCCACATAACTGAGATGTTCGGATGTAAATGTTCCTATGAATACCTGCAAATTAAAAAAAAATTGACGGACTGACTAGCTTGATGCCCAGGTTTGGGGTTTTTATGGCGTTAATTTACTGGACTATAAAAAATTTTACCGAATTATTTTTTCATGTTTTTCTCATTTCGGCGCCCCTTCCCAAATCGCACGCGTGCGACCTCACACGTCGAACACGCCTTCGGCCGGCCCTGATTGAAAATGACAGTTGTAATAAACACATGGGGGGCTAGTTTTGAATATAAGTGAAACTCAATTCATATGTGAAATATTTCGATTTTTAATTCACCTTCGAAATGCTATCCCTAGTTTTCAATTGCAATGAAATGAAATTTGTATAAATTCACTCAAATGAATTTAATTCGAACGAGGCGATTTGGCAACAATGGAATAATTAATTTCTAACCTTAAAATACAAAAAAAGAAGAATAATTCTGATTAAAATTATAAGATTGTGGATGTTGGATGTGGATTGCGGCTCGTGGTAATAGTTTTTCAAATATTGTTTTTGGTACTGGTATATAACTACATGTGTGAAATTGTTTGTTTGGAGTGATTGCTATTCTAAATGCCAAAAGAGTTTAGAAAGTCTGTAAATTTTGAGAAATTTACGATCACTTAGATTAAAAGGGTCTTGCCTTAAATGATGAAGCACTGTTCTTGGCGTTAAAAAGTCATCTTCCACTAGTTCCACAGCATTATTTACTATAATTTGTTGAGGTTCCTGCAAATTTGCCATTTTATTAAAGAAATATAAAAAAAATAAAAATGGTCAAAAAAGTTATCAAACAAAATGAGGAAAGATGTACCCATTCACGTCCGAGAAAATGACAATATTCCTAACCAAATGTTAAGTGATATTTCGCAAGTGAATTACGCATTTCGAACGGTAAACAGTATGCGAATTATATTTGTGAAATTATTTCGTTTTCGAATTCAATTTCATCCATGAAATTAGTTCAAAACTTGGGTTGGTACGAAATATTGCAAATTCACTAGTGAAATATTTCAAAACTAGCCCCCCTGGACAATTAGATTATTTTCACCAAACAAATTGTTCAGTATCTGAATTCGATCTGTGTGTATGTATGTGTGTTCAGTCTTTGTCTTTGTGAATTTTAAAATTCTGACTACCACTTCGGGAACTCCTTCAAAATGGGGTCCAAAATATGAAAATTTTGAAGTTTAAAATGACATTGAATTTAAGGTAGACGCATAGTGAATGATTATTTTGGTAAAAGTGAGTAAACTGTGGCTGTTGGCTGTGTTGATTAGAATGAGAACTGCGAACTGTCAATCTAAAATTGTATTAATAATGTCATTATAATTTGTTCGGTTTATGGCAATGCTAGAAGAGCATTCTCAACTGGTATTTTCTAACTTCATTCAATTTGTAAGTGACAATGGCTCTTCCTTAAGGTAACAAGTTAGCTTAGTAATGCGAACGTTCGTGACAGGTTATGTTAACAGTTTTCCTTTTCAATACTTTTTATTTAGCTTTTTGCATAGTGCTTTTAACAAATTTATCTCCTATTTCACGGCATTAATTTTATTGTGTGATTGGAAATATCTCCAAGAACCCTACCTCTACAGAATAGAATAGAATAGAATATATAACACGATTTACATAAATACATTTATTTTCACAAGTCAAAATTAATTTATAGGCTTGTATTTAAAAAACATTTACACAAGATGCATTAAAATAGACAATTTATTACAGTCTTATATGTACTTACATTTAAGTACAGTGGTCTAATTCTTAAAATTATAATATAAGAAATTTTTTTTTATAATAACCTCGCCAATAACAAACATATTTTAAATCCAATTTATAAACATCACACAAGAATTTGTCCACCAATATCAAACACATTTTTATAAAATTTCTGTCTTACTCATATGAAATGGAGTATTTAAATATTCATTAGTATTATAGAATGCATGTCTGAGTAGGTGATTTTTAATAGTTATAAAGAAGTGATAAAATATAGGTCCATAATAGTTCACTCCAAATCGACTATGGCTCAGTCGAAACTTTTGTATATTTATATGTAAATTTTGCCTGGTTTTGTGATTATGGATGCCATTATTTTTTCTTGTATATGAGCCGAGATTTCTCTGACATGCTTTAGGCATGTATACAGGGTGGTCCTTAAGTAATTGTACATAGAAGTAGGGTAGATTTATTTTTTGCAATAACTTTATGGTTTTTGGATATGTATACATAAAAATTTGGATCTGGAAGTTTTTGGGAAAGAGTAATCATAATCTGGTGCCTACTTCGATGTAATTTGTAGAGGTCGCTAGTTAGACCACATTTGTGGCATAAATGTGCGATAACTTTTTGCTCTTTAAGTTAGCGCTATTTTTGTAAAATAATATTAAAGCCACGTTACTTTAGTAGAAAAAAAGTATACTTGTTATTAACCTTGAAACTTAACGGTTTACGAGATAATCGCATTTTAGGGATCAGCTGCATGATCACACTGGTCTGCAAATTTTTTTTTTCTTCTGGCCTTGACACCATTCTTGCTGATTCTTATGTAAAATGACGCCTTGAATCCGAATATGACCTCAGTTTTCCCCCATCACCCACCGTTTTTTCAATTCCTCCAAATTATGGAAAAGTGATAAAAATAGGTGGGTGAAGGGCGAAAACAGGTAATATACAGATTCAGGAGATCATTTTACATAAGGAATCAGTAAGAATGGTGTCGGGGCCAGAAAAATTTTTTTTGCCGAGCAGTGAAATCATTAAGCTGATCCCTAAAATGCGATTATCTCGTAAACCGTTAAGTTTCAAGGTTAATAACAGCTTATTTTCGGAAAACACCCGTGCAACATCTTACCTCTAGCCCATCCTGAATATTACACGAAGTACCCTTCGTTGCAATTTAAAAATCCTATCAGTATGAGGAGAGTGACCCCCATGCTAGAATTCCATATTTACAGTGAGAAAGAAATATAGAGTGGTAAGCTTTCAAGATTGATTTTCTCGGCAGCTCATCCCTCAGTGATCTTATGACAAAAATATTTCTTGTAAGTTTTGTAGCCAGAAAATCCATGTGGTGATGCCATGACAGTATGGGATCGACACAAAAACCCAAGAACTTTAGCAGAATTTATTTTATCGTTTACAGTATCATGTCAAAACTAGGGCCCACATTGAGGTTGTTTATGTAAATCAAAAACAATATGGGTCCCAGCACCGATCCCTGAGGCATTCCACAGGTAATTTTTTTTACATTTGAATTTTTATTAATTACAAGACTGGTCTCAAGGAGGCGAACAGAACCTCTCATGCAGTTTTTGTGATTCTTTAAAAAAAAGTCACTCACAAATGTTGGACTTTAAAATTCTTAGCATCTGTATGGATGAATAAATATACAGATGATAGGAATTTTAAGATCAACGTTCGTGATAACATCGACAATTAGTGCAGGTCAGGAGTCGGAGTGACAACATTTTTTTCCGGACAGGGCCAATTTAGTCTCCCCCTACCCATTTTCGCGATCCCTGAAACCGAAACATTTACCAATTAAAGCTTTCTGTCAAGAGACACCTTATCAATGTCAGTATATAATCCTAGCGTTTGGTCAGGAGCAACATATTATAATGAGGGAAAAACAAAAGTGGGCAAAGTCGCATAACTTTGTGTTTTAGTAGAACCTTGCTTTTTCTACATCACTAAAAAAATTGTTGAAATCGGTCTGTAAATAGAGAATTTACAGGGGTGGTTATAATTAAAATGGGTCGAGTTAATTAGAACAGATATATGTTGTTTTTATGTTTGAAAATCGAGAATAAATTTAGTTTTGTTGTTAATTTTTAGTATTTTTTGTATTTTGTATTAGTCGAAATAATAAAAGATTAATAGAAACAACAAATTATAATAGCTATCCCTCACTCCGCACAAGTCTCATAGAAGACTTCTATTAGCCATTACAGATCCATTACTAGCAATTAGTGAGCCATTACTAGCCAATAGTGAGCCATTAGTGGACATTTTTATGATAAAAATCCATTAGTGTACAGGGTGGCCAAATAAGAATGCGAGGTACTGTATCTGGGAAACTATCCATCGTAGAGGCTTGCGGAAAAAAAGTTATTACTAAAACGGCCAAGAGAAAAACCTGGAAGATATTTTTAAGTTTCTGAAATGGCCGCTAGGGGGCGTAACTGCAATCTTGAATCTAAGAAAGTGATGTTTCTGTGAATTCCGCTATATTAACCTAACAAAAAATACCTGATCTTTAAAGTAGAGGATAATCTGAACCTTTTTTGTTTGACAAATTTTACTGTATCTCTAAAAATAGAGTGGTGGGGGGGGGGGGGGTATTCAAATGTTTCAGTAAAAAACACCCTGTATATTCGAAACGGCTGAGCCGATTTTAACAAACTTGGGCTAGTTGAAAAGAGGTATTCTTGGGCTACAAATGTTATAATATTTGAAGTTTTGTTAGGTTCACATGTCGCCGCTAGACGGCTTTTTTCGACATTTCGACAGAAATGGTTAATTTTCTCAAAAAAATTAAATACATTGGTATGATTTCTTTTTCATGAAAAAGTAGCTAAATGATACCTAAACAAGCTCGCGAAAACCGCATCACGATATCTTGTTCCTAACCTAAAATTTAGGCCAAAGAAAATTTTATACGGAATTCCCTTAATTTTTTTTTAAACTAATTAATTCCTTTTATTATGTAAGTTGTGGCCCTAGAAATGACAGGTTTAAAAAAGAAAGGTTTTTAATGCCCCCGTAAATGCTGACCATCACGCTCTATGCATTGCTGAAGCCTCTCATGGGTAGACAAAACTGCAGCTTCAATTTCGGCTCTCGGTATGTTAAGTAATGCATTACGAATTCGGTTTTTCATATATCTCTCGTCGTAGGTTGTCTGAAAATCAAGACAAGTTAAGTCTGGTGATCGCGCAGGCCATGGAAACAGACTTCCTCTTCCAATCCACCGCTGTTGTAATACTGCATTAATATGCTCTCGCACTATAATGGAGAATTTTTATTTCAAATTATTTGGACCGATGAAGCCACCTTTAAAATCTGCACAATATGCATTATTGGTCTTCAGAAAATCCGCATTGGTTGCGTGAAGTTCAGCACCAAGGACGTTGGAGTTTAAATGTGTGGTGTGGTTGCCGAGCACATGTATGCTATTATTGTGCGAGAGCATATTAATTAAGTATTACAACAGCGGTGGATTGGAAGAGGAAGTCTGTTTCCATGGCCTGCGCGATCACCAGATTTAACTTGTCATGATTTTCAGACTCAACCTACGCCCAGAGAGATATAAAAAACTGGATTCCTAATGCATTACGTAACATTCCGAGTGCCGAAATTGAAGCTGCAGTTTTGTCTACCCATGAGAGGCTTCAGCAATGCATAGAGCGTGATGGTCACCATTTAGAGCATTTACGGGGACATTAAAAAACTTTCTTTTTTAAATCGATATGCGGTTTTCGCGAGCTTGTTTAGGCATCATTTAGCTACTTTTTCATGAAAAAGAAATCATACCAATGTATTTAATTTTTTTGAGAAAATGAAATATTTCTGTCGAAATGTCGAAAAAAGCCCTCTGACGGCGACATGTGAAACTAACAAAACTTCAAATATTATAACATTTGTAGCCCAAGAATAGCTCTTTTCAACTAGCCCAAGTTTGTTAAAATCGGCTCAGCCGTTTCGAATATATAGGGTATTTTTGACTGAAACCTTTGAATACCTCCCACCACTTAATATACTACGTTAATATAGCGGAATTCACAGAAACATCCCTTTCTTAGATTCAAGATAGCAGTTACGCCCCCTAGCGGCCATTTCAGAAACTTGAAAATATTTTCTAGGTTTTTCTCTTGGCCGTTTTAGTAATAACTTTTTTTTCCGCAAGCCTCTACGATGGATTGGGAAACTATCCCAGATACAGTACCTCGCATTCTTATTTGGCCACCCTGTACAAAGATTTAACCCGCGCCGGGTTACCCCTCGGCAGTATTTAATTTGCAGAACTTAGTACAGGTTCAAGAGCTAGAAATTTTATTTTTACCTCATCCTTCAATGCCTATTTGTAGTTAAAATTTAAATTTTAATACATCTGATCGGCCTAATAAAGTTTTTGTCTTGATTTAATCATGCTTCCTTGGTTTTTACTGTAATACACCTGTTCTTTTTACAGATAAGTCAGACTTTTTTTATTCATAGCC
This sequence comes from Crepidodera aurea, assembly GCA_949320105.2. Classification (NCBI taxonomy): domain Eukaryota; kingdom Metazoa; phylum Arthropoda; class Insecta; order Coleoptera; family Chrysomelidae; genus Crepidodera; species Crepidodera aurea. The sequence continues at coordinate 59,403,389 of OX439474.1, read as the reverse complement.
TTATCGTATGTTGATTCGGATTTTCGTATTAGTATATATTTCAAAATTGCTTCATTCTAAAAATATTATCAGTCCTCCTTGTTATTATTGGTTAAATTTAATTCGTTCAATGTTAAAGTGTCAGAAGCATAAGGTTTATTTTTATTTTTTGTAAATAATATAACTTTTTTCATTCAAAATTTAATCTATGAAGTGCGTATATATATTTTATATGCTGTGACCTTATTTATATTATAGAAACTTATTTTGCAAAGTTCGCCTATGGAATGTGACGTTATATGCTCACTTTTACTGCACTCCTTTCTTCTTTAGAGTATAAGTGGGGTCAACAGAGGGGAGTACAGCATTGCGTCTGTCTCGGTTATACGACCTTATATTATTATTTCTTTCCTTTTTACTATTGTACATTTCGGCCTATACCAAAGAAATATTTTGTCCGAATCTGTATAGCACGGCAAAAATTGATTGTGAAGAATGATAAAAGACCCCCCACCATTTAAATGTAAAAAACGTCCCGGTCAAAAACTAATTAAAGAATATGAAGTCCGAATAAGATCCTAACCTTGGTAAATGGGTAAAAAACACAAATTCGTAATTTTTAATTTTTCAACTTTAACAACTTTGGACATCTAAAACTATGAAATTGGGCACTCAGAAGGCCATTCTGAAATCAAAATCCGACGGTTGGTCAGTTTTTGAACAAGTATACAGGGTCCGGTAAACGTCTGTCTATTAACTCTTATTGTATAAAACTTGCAGATTTATTTGAAAGGTATTTTCATGTATACAGGGTGGTCTAGTAAACTAGGCAAATTACTTAATTTTTTTCATTGGGAAAAAGGTTGTTTTCCCGAGATTGCTGGGAGTTTTATAAAGCAATTTTGGGGGTGTATAGTACTATGTCATTCCACTTGAAAAAAATTAAGTCATTTGCCTAGTTTGCTTTTAACTTCTGAGTCCGAAATTTCATACTTTTAGATGCCCAAAGTTGTTAAAGTTAAAAAATTGAAAATTAGGAATTTGTGTCTTTTTCCAAGATTTGTGATGCTTATAACAAAAAATTGAGTCATAGGATCTTATTCGGACTTCATATTCTTTAATCAGAAAAGGTTGAAGAATTTAAATGGTGCGGGGTCCTTTGCCAAGGAATTTGTTAGAAAAAGAGCTTTTTTCCTTTTTTGGCTTACAGATTTTACATTGCTGATTTCAGTATATTATTGACACTGGTTCCGGTGTTGTGTTGCAACTACCAGCAAACACTCGTTGGTTTTCCAGGTACAATTCTTGTGTCCATCTTTTGTGGCACAAATTTTAGTCAAATAATGTTTTCTTTAAAAAAAATATGTTTACAAGGAAAGTAAACTTTTGTTTGTTTTTCGTTTCATATTGCCTCAAATCATTTTGAAATTCCTCAAAGGAACTAAACACCTGATTACAACGAATAATTTGAATTAGTACGGCATACCTTAACCAGAATTTTCGACTTATCGCCACACAGGATTTTCAAGTATTTTTCAAGAGTTCTCGGAAAATTGAGAAAAAATGTTCAGAGTGACGGATTTTTCTAGCCACCCGGAAGGTCAGATTTGATCTTTGAAAATGTAAAAAAAAGTGGTCTAATTTTGTTATCGCCACACGTCCATTCTTTTGTTTTTTTAATAGAGGGAAGTAAATGTGTTGAGAAAAAATTGAGAACGGACATTTTGAGTCACCCGCCTAGTTGTAATGGATGAAAATTAGAAAATTTGTAACAGGTTAAAAAAAGTGTCATCGCCACATGTCCGTTATGTTGATTATCGGTTAGTTTATAAGATTCTAGACAAAAAAGTTCAGGGTGACGGATTTTTTTGGTCACCCGAAAAGTCGGAATTGATCTTTGAAAATGTAAAAAAAGTGGTCTAATTTTGTTATCGCCACACGTTCGTTCGTTACTTGAGGTATTAGTTTTTATTGTGAAAAAGTTGGAAAAAATCGAAACGGACATTCTTAACCGCCCCGATACGAACAAACGCGTTTTCCGTCGCAGAGTGGGATGAAACGCCACTGTCGCATTCAGATGACTCTACACCTCACATAGTTCCACTGTTTGAGGTCGATTTTTTTTTAAATGTTCGTCTTGGATTTCCCTATCGATCCCTCATTTGGGATTTTTGATTTCGGTCTTTATTTTTCTGAAATTCGACTCCAAAATTTTATTTTTATGAAAAAAAATTGTTTTTCGGCTCAAACGTGGTCGAATGGAGTCAAATTTTAGAAAAATAAAGACCGAAATCAAAAATCCCAAATAAGGGATCGATAGAGAAATCCAAGACGAACATTTTTAGAAAAAAAGGGTGAATCGTGTCTTTCACCGGCAAAACTAATGTAGACCTCCGTTTTCGAAGATGCTGAACGCGATGGTGATGTTGGATGTCCCCCCCCCCAAGTTGATTCCATCCCAAAACGGCCAAAAACGGTGGTAGTTTTTTCGGTGAAAGACGCGATTCACCCTTTTGGGTTTGATTTCTGTCTGTGTGGATGGTGGTACCAACTCAAAAAGAATTTTAACCCACGCCATCGTGTTTAGCATGCTCGAAAACGTACTTTGGGAGCGTCAAAAATGATTTGTATGTTCGTCCGAGTCACAGACACTATTTCATGGAATTGACAGTACAGGTGCGCAGGGATACAATAATAATAAGATTTTTTTTTAAATAATGTTTTATTCATAAAATGTTAATCCTCCTCTTCGGATGAGTTTTCATCCATATATAGTTCACTATCTGTTTCGTCCTCGTAGTCAGCATCTTCTAGTTCTTTGGAATTTTGGAATTCTATACGATATATATCTGTTATAGCATTTGCTATGATAACCCTTTTCCGTGCAGTTTTCTGTGAGAAATCAGGATCATCATTAGCCAGATCACGTGATTTACGTGCTGCTATAATTATCTTACACATGTCAAGCGTTTTTGGCTTAAATAGCACAATTTTTTCGTTTCCACTTTCATTAACTTATTAACGGAATTCAATTTATTTTTAAGGCGAAATTAATAATAAATCGAAATAATTTCGTGCAGGTGTACAACAATGTTTTCTTTTCTGACAGCTATAGAAACGTCATTATCATAGGCGACTGAGTGATTTTTGTGTGGAAAATGATGGTGTTATAAAAATGTTTACATTGTTTCCTATTAATCATTCTTTCATGTTCTTGCAAATTGTATTACTAAAATTGTTTAGTTTGTTCTGTTTCTATTACAATTTCATTTTGTTGAATCATTTTCTTTTCAAAATTGTATGAATCTTTTTTTTTTCGAATGAACCATCAACATTTCTTATTTTGCAATAAATCTCGCAAGTTTTACAAAATAAACCCCACAAACCCTATATCAGCAAAAAGCTCTTAAAAAATGCCAAGCAATGATGTAATAAAATATAGGGTGATGCCTTTGAAAAAGTCGAGTTATTGCTATTTGTAATTTGTCATTTTCCAAAAATCGTAGTAGGCGATAGAACATCGCCTCCGAGTTCGCCTACATCTCGAGAGATGCGCCAAAGCTTAAGGAATCGACTGAAAAAAAGTTGATTAAGTTATCTTGAACAGTTCTGAAGTTCTGAATTTTTTTGTGGATCTCTGCACGACGCTATTTTGACACAAATTGACATAAGTCAAAAACTATTGCAGATAAGTCTAAGAAACCCGACAATTTAATGGCGAATCTAAAAATGTAACAAAAATGGGTGGTTGCCCATTAAAAAAACAGAACTTAGTTGTGTAACTTATTTGGGACATACTGTATATAAGTAGAAATATTTTTAGAATGTGCCTCATTGTCGGTCCAATCGTCTAAAACAAAATCAAACCGATAGCTTGGGTAGAAAAAAGTTATGGAGCATAAATACACCCTTGGGTCATCCGGTATATTTAATTTCCTGTAGTTGCGGGCGGTAGAAAATGTCCATTCGATATTTTTTATTAATATTTATGATATTCTTTATAATTTGAAAAAAACCTTGTGGCTGTAACTTTTTTAGGCCCTTTTTTTCTGCAACTTTAAGATCTATTGGTGCAGATGTCTGGTCTTTGGGTATACTTCTATTTATGATGCCTTCATGCGAAACAAGTGCAGTAGCACTTATCGCCTATCATTCATTGTATTTGTTGAATAAATAAATAAATCTATAGAGTTGCGGGCGGTGTAAAATGTGCATTCTTCGTGAATTCATGCATGTTTTTACGTAATTAATAATAATAAATCAAGAACGGACGTGTGGCGGTAACAAAATTAGACCACTTTTTTTTGCAAACGGAAAATCGTTTAGAGGACCACCGTGTAACTGTAGAACTTTTTGCCATAAGAAAATTTTATTGTATTTGTGCAAATCTATCGATTTATGCTTTAAAAAAGCTTGCGATAACAGGCTATTTTGGTTACGGTATGCCGTACTAAATGTATAATTATATTCACATAAGTAAAAGCCAGCACAAACGAACATAAACGTTTTAACATTTATACTGAACATAACCTCATTTATTTAACGTGCACGGTTGAATGTCTCAGGCACGGTAAATCGGTGCACGCTGAAAGACGACGTCCTGGACAATGATGACGTTTTAGCGTGTACCTAAGTTTTTTTATTTTGTACACGTTAGCGTGCACCTAGACACAGCGATTAAATAGAGAAATTTTTTCAAAAGAAAAAGTGTATTGCTTTTACCTGTAATGTTAAATTTATATCCAAAAGTATATTATTATTACTTGGTCCTGAAAAAAAAACTCTCATCTTTCATACTATCGGTATTAATGGAGAGTCAGGCACAAACTACAATTTTTTATTCGGCCATTTCCACAATATATATTTTTTTGCATATAAAATTTTATCTTGATTAAAAATAATTTCAAAGTCGTGTTTTCGAGAAAGGTACCACCATTTTTCTAAAATTAGTTGTTCAAATTAAATAAAAGTAGAAACTATTTGGAGTATGCTGATTGATACGAAGCCAAACCCATAATTTTAATAGTATTTTTCAATATATATTTTAGGATTTTCTACTTCGCAATTTTTTCAAAATCCGCATTTTAAAAGAATTAAAATAAAAAAATGGGGAGCATTTTCTGAAATCATGTTAAAACGTCTTCTAGATTCAGTTGTCCTGGGCCCAGAAAGTCTTCGATGGTGAATAAGAAATACCATATCCACCATTTAATCAAACCTGTTTGTTTGAATTTTTCTAACTTTCACAAGAATTTTTTGGATCAATACATTGTATAACCCATTGAACGTAAAGTTTCATAAGAACTCTTAGGAGAATAGTAAAATTATAATTTTACTTTACAATTTTTTGAAATCACTCTTAAATATTTCCTTAGAAATTAATTTTCCTCGATTTCCTAGAAAATGTGACACTCGATCTATGTAAGAATTTGCCAATACAATAAATATATTTTGTTTACTACACTTTCTATTTTCAATCAAATTATCACTCCACTCCCAACTAACAAAAACATCAAATAAATCGCAATCTTTTCACACGTTGAAGCTCAAATTACATCACCACGACCACATACCATCACAACACTCAAGAAATTTGTAACCCTGTAGGGGGTGGATCACCGCCACCCTCACACTCATTTGTCAAATTCCAGGGCAAACTATATAAACTTCCCAACTCCTGCATTATCCTGTTAGTCCTTCCGCAACATCTTTACAATGAGAGTGTCCCTTACAGTTGCAGTTATTTTTATTTTAACCTCGTTTTTCGAAAATGTTAGTACGAGCAACAATGAGGTAGATGAGAAAAAAGAGCCTAACAAATATGCACCTCTTTGGTTTGGTCCTAGAGTAGGAAGAAAGAAGAGGAATCTCGATGATGGCTACAAAAATTTCGACAAGGAAGAGATAGAAGTTTTGTTGGAGTTCATCAGGATGAGTCCATGGACTATAATGTTATTTGGAAGTGGTAAGATTTTTTTTAATTTTTACTTCCATCAATCTGTTTGACAATTTTTCACTGTTGCATTATACAGGGTGTTTCGTACTTAAACTGACATACGTTATCTGTGGATAGAGGACACTTAGAGGGTCTATCTCGCTTTATTACCGAGTTACGGGTTTTTTTATCAATTTTGGTAATTTCTTTTAGTCGCTGTATATTCGGAATACACTGTATATTTCCATGAAATTTGGCATGAATATTCTCATTTAAAAAAAAATCATTTTGCTTTTTTAAAAAATGGATAACATATTCGAAAAGAGGGGAAAAATGAATTAGGATTGAATATTTTATTTAAATGCGAATAGTTATTAACGTAATTATTTGGGGTGTCAAATTACAAATTATTAAGAATTTTTTGATGAAATAGAATTATAATGCATTATTAAAATTTGAAAAATAATGAAAATTATTTTATTTTCATTCATGCTTTATAATTTGATTAAAAAATAATAAAAAAGGTTGGTATGTAATTAAATTTTATTAAAAAATTAAAATTTACTGAAGAAGTTGATCGAAATGTGAACCATTTTCCTGTAGACAAAGTCTAGTTGTTTTTTCAATATTTAAAATTGACTTTCTAATCATTGCTGGATTGTTTCTCACTTCTTCAGCAGTATTTAGTATACGTTGGAGTAGTTCCTCCCTAGAATAAATTTCTGTTGCATAAACTTTAGATTTTAAGTATCCCCATACGAAATAGTCAACAGAATTGAAGTCTGGAGATCTTGCAGGCCACTCAATTGGGCCACCTCTACCTATCCAATTGGGTGTTTAACTAATTTTCAGATTCTATTTAAAACCTTATAAATAACAAGTACTATATGAATAAATAACAACACAATATGTTTTTTTAATTTTAGTTGCATACATAATTTTTACCAGCAATTTGTTAATTTTTATAATGTGCCTTTTGAATATTGCGCAATTATTGAAATTACGTCACTGGTTGCGTAACTGAAGTTAGATATAAGCCGAATCGAAAGTTTAACGAATCCACTCGACATCAAAGTTAAAATTGTTAAATATCACTGTCAATAATGTCATTTTTTGATTTTTGTTGAAGCGTGGGTTTTTGATTTTGCATTTATTTTTGATTTATTAATATTTTTTAGTTAGTATATAGTATTTTCTTTGTTTCTAAGTTAGTGTATTTGTGTTTTCCCGACTTTAAAAACGTTATTCTATATTCTTCTTCTTCTTCGTCTTCGTTATTCTATATTCTTCTTCTTCTTCGTCTTCGTTTTTCGAAACTAGTGATGGTCTTGGTCTGTTATGTTTCTTCTTTTTTAATCGTTTACCGTAAAGCAAATCAGTACCGTACCAGTGACGTATCTGTATTAAAAGTTGCATAAAATCTCAAATCTTTTCTTATTAGTTTTTATCTATTTTAAGCAAAAAAACATAAAAAAACATGCAATTATGTAGAAAGTAATTAAGTATGAGTAATTAGAAATACAAAACAAATGAGGTTAGATTTGGAGTTAAACACCTAATTGTTAGGAAAATTGTTATTTAAAAATTCCCTAACAATTAATCTAAAATGAGGTGGACGGTGTTGAAAATACATACCTCCAATATTTTCATTTTGTAGCAAAACAGGTAGAAAATTTTGTATGAAATTGAGATATTCTTCACCGGTTAATGTATTTGGAAGTACATAAATTATTATTTAAAACTCCACACCAAATATTTATGAAACATTTATGCTGTGACTGAGACTGTCTAGTAGCGTGGAGGTTTTCGTCCGCTCAAATATGGCTATTTCGTAAATTAAAAACACCATCTCTAGTAAACTGGGCCTCATCCGTAAATAAGCATCTACGAATAACTCTTATATGCCTAATTATCCAATTACTGAAATTGATGCTTGCAATATTGTCATGCGGTTCCAGACGTTGGACTTCCTGGATGTGATAAGGATTAAGACTTCCTGGATGTGATAAGGATGAAGACTAAATTTTTTTAATTTCTTCCAAACACTGGTGTGAGGCAAATTTATAGCGTGCCCAATGCGTCTTGTACTTAATTTCGGATTATTTTCCACTAATTCCAAAATATCATTCTCTATATTTGGTTGCTGCCTTTCAGGATGGTCATTTAGTGCTCCTGTAGGAAATTTTCCATTTTCACGAAGATAACGAAAAACTGTTGAAAATGTTGCACGAGAAGGAATTCTTCGATCCGGAAATCGTCTTACATATTCTCTTACTGCCCCTCAGCAGTTTACATTGCAAAAACCATAGATAAAAACTATATCGGCATATTCCTCATGATTAAATTTGTAAGGCATACTTGTTAAGCGAGAACTAAGGACCATAAAATTAAACGACAAGAACAATAAAAACGAAAGAAATACATACATAAACAAGATTTTAACGTAATAATATTTTTGGACTAAAAATCAAGCACAATGTTACTTTGCTGTCAGCTCTTAATATTTCAAAGCCCACTTGGTATTATTATTTGACATTAGCCTATTTACATATGTATAATAAAACCAGTTAAGAATGCTCTTCTAGAACAAATTGTAATGAAAGTATTATACTCCAGTCATTCGGTAGTTTTACCTGGAAAGTTTTAGGGGAGTTTTGCAAATTGGTGATTTTATAGATTTCGATATGCTCTTTCCGAATTTCAACTTTGTCACTTCGTATTGTTACCTCACGCTTTTGAAAAAATGGCGCCTAAAAACAGTTTTTTGATAATATCTCCTATCCGACTTATTTTATGATAAAACTTATTTTATGATAAAAATAGTTATATATATAATATAATTTATGTAGTAACCTTTTTTTTTATAAAATGAATAGTTTTAGAGTACCAGCGGCGCAAAGTCTACTCGAGCACGAGTTTTGGCCAAAAAACTCATTTGAACACCACCATGAGGTAGAGTAAATTGGCGCGTTTTTTTATTGTGGTATCCCCAGTAGGCTTCGATCTTCTTGATGGTGTTGCGAGTTCATCATCTTTAGTACATGCCGAAACGTCACAGATAGAAATTTCTTCCACATCATCCGCGGTAGGATTATCGGCCTCGTAATCCTCTTCTTTCTCGATTTCATCGTACGTTTGCTCGAGAACAGTCTCCGTTTCATCGTCTTCATCGGTATCTTGTGACGGAACTTGAGAATTATCACAGGTACCACTGCAATTCGTGCATATTACAGAGCACTTTAATCCAGCCTTTCTGCATCCACAGGCTTTCCCACATCTCTTTTTGCATTTGCAAGAAATCATTTTCAACAAGGTTTCCGCAGCTGAAGGCTCGAGTGTGGTGACCGGAATTAGCCCACTCTTGCTTCTTTTCCATCCCGATCGTTCTGCTTTTTGTTTCAACTCCATACCACTGCTGAACTTGGTGATAGGTTCGGAACGAATGTTGTCGTGCTGCTGCTTCTATCGGTGGTAGCGATGCAATATTAAATTTATTTTTATATGTTGATTTTGTGAAGCATACTTAGATATAGTTATTTAACGACGTACTTTTTTGCGCCACTGTAACCGTACAATGTAAGAAGGAAGCCTTCTCCAGCTTTAGCAATGATCTCTGGATCAGCATTTTTCGGAGAACATTAACATATTTTGTTTTTCCTTTTATTAAAGAGAGCTGATGTTGTATCACAGCCACTAAAGGCGTGCAAGAATAAGATGTGATCTTCAGCTATTTTATCTGTGATACTCTTTGTTGAATATATTCGTTGCGGAATTTTTCCTATTCCTGGGTTGAGAATATATATGTTTGAACGCGTAGTTAGAGCCGTCAAAATGATTGCGGTATTAATTATTAGCGTATCCGCATCTTCCGTGGCTTTTTCGACCATGAAGTTCGCAGCTTCAAATCTTGTCTTCAACATTCCAATGAGGCGTTTCTTGTTTGCGTCGTTGCCCAGGAATTTATATTGGACACAGTTGGGATCATTGTCTCGTCAAAAAGTATGTCTACTGAAGCAGTTTTCCGTGATCGTCGGGATCGCTTGGTACTACGGTTTGCTACATCGAAAGTGACGGGTGTACTACTTAGCATAGAAGGAAGGTCACGAAATTTCGCCACTTGAAGATTAAAGTGCCGCCTGTTACTTTCGCTTCTGTATAGTTAAGGTGTTCTGTGATTCAGCCACAACCACTCTGTACCTACGTAGGACTCTACAGGCGTCGTAGAATATTTTTCGTTAATATACGAAAACTCGTGTTGGAGTCAACTTTGGGCCGCTCGTACGCTGAAACTATTAATTTTACAAAAAAAACGGTTACTACATAAATTATAGGAAATTTTCTCTACTTTAATTCATTACAAAAATATTTTCATCGTAAAATGACTCGAAAGGAGATATTATCAATAGTAATACCACAAGTGATTGAATTTTCGCGATAGGTCTGTCGATTCATTTCATAACGAAACTGAGTTGCTTAAAAACACCACGAGTCCGCAGGACGAGTGGTGTTTTCTTCAAGCAACTCAGTTGAGTTATGAAATAAGAGACAGACTTATGAGATGAATTCAATCACGAGTGGAATTTTATTAGACTATTTCACAAACAAAGTAAAAGGTCTCATTTTGACGTCTGTAGCTGTAATTATTTTTTTCAAAATGTCAAATTTTATTTTGCAATTCGTATCCATGGTTACGCCGTGAAAATACCACGCTGATAGACCAATCAGGATTGAAAGACAGCTGGTATTATCGCGATAATACCAGCTGTCTTTGGTTTGTCATTGGTCAGATTTTGTGAAAATTCGAAGATGAGTGAAATAGTCGAAAAACTGTTTTAGGCGCCATTTTTCCAAAATGGCGGCGCGAGCAGCAAAAATACTAGGTGGCAAAGTTGAAATTCGGAAAGAGCATGTCGAAATCTATAAAATCACCAATTTGCAAAACTCCTCTAAAACTTTCCAGGTAACCTCTTATTTGATCCCCAAATGACTGGAGTATTAATAAAATTTTAGATTGACAGTTCTCATTCTAATCCACACAGCCACAGTCTACTCACTTTTACCAAAATCGTCATTGTCTACTTTAAATTCAATGTCATTTTAAACTTCAAAATGTTCATATTTTGAACCCCATTTTCAAGGTGTTCCCGAAGAGGTACGGAGGTACACATCAAACCCTAAGCTTACTTTTTGATGCTCTATCAATATGCGATCTATCAAGTGATGAAAATACCAATATAATATAAGTAGAATAAATTTTAAGTTTGATGTTAAAATTTTGGTAGTAAAATAGGATGTGCATTTAAATAAAATATTTTATCCCAATTTTTTCCTTCTATCCATGGTTAACGTATGTCAGTTTAAGTACGAAACACCCTGTATACACAATTCCATTATTCTGATCCAAAAATCTTTTTTGAAACGATCTTGTGAGACCGTAATTTTTATAAAAACACTAATATCATTAAAGAATCTATGCTATGGGGCATGTGTTCTAATTTATTATGGAAACGAAAACAATAAATAAAAAAGTCTATTTGAAACTTTGTTTTAATCGCGAAACGAAAGCAAAGTTGGATTTAGAAACATGCTTCTTATTTTGTTAGTTTTAAAAATTGCTCTTTAAATAATTCCTTTATTGCAGGAAAAAGTCATCTAGTAAATTTCAATCCAAAAGAAGAACGAGGTATTTCTGAAGATGACGAAATAACCGAATTGGTGCAAAGATCAATGTTTTCTCCTCGTTTGGGACGTTCAGCATTCCATCCAAGGTTAGGAAGAGGCAATGATATATTGGACTAAATTTTATTAAAAAAGATTTTTGTTGTAATATACCTATTGATTTAGAGTTGATTAATAAAAAAAAATTTATTTTGTTTCTAGTATTTTAATTTGAGAAACTATAAACAAATTATTCTTGTGTACAAATACAATAATATACTTTTATAACAAATTTGAATGACCAAATCTATATTTTTGCTGCCTTTCGACTGTCTTCAAGCTTGACTGCAACGTTTTTATTTATTAAAAAGTGGTAAAATTAATATACTTTGGCAGTAGCGGACCCAGGGGGTTGGGCTCGAAAAACCCCCCTCGATGAGCAAGAAGACGATCCTCCGTTTGCTCCACCACTGTCAGAGACAGGTGAGACTTCAGAAGATAATTTTATTTATGCGTTATTTTACAACATATTAACTCGATCACATTGCTTTCAGTTGAAGGGGAAAATATTCAATTAGGTATTTATTTTTTAAACGCCCAGTATAAAGTAAAGCGAGACAATAAACGCTCATAGTAACTAACAAACATTTATTAATACTAACGAAATTGTTCAGAATTTCCACCATTTTGTTGTATGCACTTTCTTGCACGTTTAATGATGTCCTTTACTGATTTGGCCATAGTTGCATATGAGGAAGCTACACAACGTTAAGTAATCAAGTTTTGTACTTTATTTTCTATTATTTTTTACATGGAACTAATTAAGTGCTAAAAAAAAATTATACAAGGCGATCGAAAAGTAATCAATTTAATATTTTGTTTAAAGTACGGATCTGCTGTATTACTTAAAATGGTGATAAAACGGACAAATAATAAACAATAGTCCAGTAAATGAAGGAGCCAACCTTAAGATTATTAGTTTCCATTTTCATTTTCTGGTTGAAAGTGGCTCTTGGTACCTCATTAAAGATAAGACAAGGTTTGCGTGAAAAGCTCTTGAGACGGCCGAGAAAATGGCCCCAAAAGACCAGGAAAATCGGTTTTCCGCGAATATCTCACAAAATATGGCAGTTAGAGATTTTCAGTTCAGATACAAATTGAAGATCAGTTAATTTTCTACAAAAATGGTCCTTATGATTTTTCTCGAAAATTTGCCCGTTTCCGAGAGAAACGGGGCCAAGCGCACCCTGAATAATGAGCTTCTGTGTTGTATGCCGGAGAGCACAGTCCCTGAATTAACACATGAGCGGGCGGACAAATTATCCAATAACTTTGTTAAAAATGCATATTTTTTCATGATTCAAAGTTCAAGTGAAAGAGGAAATCTGCCGCTATCATACCCTGTGAATTGAGTCACGGTTTGACCCTTTGGCCATACCGGAACACGGGTCAAACTTATTTTTTTTGTATTGCACTAATTTGCTCCAAATTTTCTTGAGTATGGGTCCTCAGAAGGACCTTTGTCATCTGTGAAATGTGTAAACTCTAATTTTTTTGCATTTTGATTTAATCTTTGTTTGTTGAATCCCAATTTTTTGTTGTTTTTGGAGCGCGGGTAAATTTTGTAAACAACCAATTAAAAATTAAAAATGATCGGATTGGTCTCTATGACACATCAGTTGAAAGCTAAGAACGTCTACTTTTCGGCTGTGCAATTAATTCTTTTCACGAAGTTGTCAATTCTTCAAGAAAATTGGAAAACGCGTACTCAAGGAAAAAACGCACTTTTTTTTAGGTGGCTTTTTCTCCCTTTCTTTATTTCTAACATTTTAACACCTTCACTAGTGAGAAGGGGGAATTTTCACCTTTCCATCAATGTATATAAAGTCATATCATTTGATCCGTGGGAAAAAAACCCGAGTATTAATGTACAGGGTGGCCAAATAAGAATGCGAGGTACTGTATCTGGGAAACTATCCATCGTAGAGGCTTGCGGAAAAAAAAGTTATAACTAAAACGGACAAGAGAAAAATCTGGAAAATATTTTCAAGTTTCTAAAATGGCCGCTAGGGGGCGTAACTGCAATCTTGAATCTAAGAAAGTGATGTTGTGCTATTTGAAAAGAGCTATTCTTGGGCTAAAAATGCTATAATATTTGAAGTTTTGTTAGTTTCAGATGTCTCAAAAAAATTAAATGCATTGGTATGATTTCTTTTTCATGAAAAAGTAGCTAAATAATGCCTAAATAAGCTCGCGAAAACCGCATCTCGGTATCTTATTCCTAAAATTTTATACGGGAATTTTTATTTTTTAAACTAATTAATTCCTTTTATTATGTAAGTTGTGGCCCTAAAAAGGACCGAATTAAAAAAGAAAGGTTTTTAATGTCCCCGTAAATGCTCGAAATGCTGAAGCCTCTCATGGGTAGAAAAAAATTGCAGCTTCAATTTCGGCTCTCGGTATGTTACGTAATGCATTACGAATTCGGTTTTTCATATATCTCTCGTCGTAGGTTGTCTGAAAATCAAGACAAGTTAAGTCTGGTGATCGCGCAGGCCATGGAAACAGACTTCCTCTTCCAATCCACCGCTGTTGTAATACTGCATTAATATGTTCTCACACAATAATGGAGAATATTTATTTCTAATTCTTTGGACCGATGAAGCCACCTTTAAAATCTGCACAATATGCATTATTGGTCTGCAGAAAATCCGCATTGGTTGCGTGAAGTTCAGCACCAAGGACGTTGGAGTTTAAATGTGTGGTGTGGCATACTGGGAGGCAGAATTATTTTTTTTAGCAATCCCTAAGTGGCAATATCTTTCTTGACTTTTTGGCCAATAAATTTCCGTTGTTTTTGGAAGATGTTTCACTGTAAACAGGTCAAAACTTGTTTTTGCAGTTGAATGGTTGCCCAGCACATTATGCTATTGGATGGATTGGAAGAGGAAGTCTGTTTCCATGGCTGCGCGATCACTAGACTTAACTTGTTTTGATTTTCAGACTCAACCTACGACCAGAGAGATATGAAAAACCGGATTCGTTAATGCATTACGTAACATACCGAGAGCCGAAATTGAAGGTGCAGGTTTGTCTACCCATGAGAGGCTTCAGCAATGCATAGAGCGTGATGATCAGCATTTAGAGCATTTACGGGGGCACTAAAAACTTTTCTTTTTTAAATCGGTACTTTTTAGGGCCACAACTTACATAATAAAAGGAATTAATTAGTTTAAAAAATAAAGATTTAAGGGATTTCCGTATAAAATTTTCTTTGGGCTAAATTTTAGTTTAGGAACAAGATATCGAGATGCGGATTTCGGGAGCTTGTTTAGGCATCATTTAGCTACTTTTTCATGGAAAAGAAATCATACCAATGCGTTTAATTTTTTTGAGAAAATTAACCATTTCTGACGAGATGTCGAAAAAAGCCCTCTAGCGGCGACATCTGAAACTAACAAAACTTCAAATATTATATCATTTGTAGCTCAAGAATAGCTCTTTTCAACTAGCCTAAGTTTGTTAAAATCGGCTCAGCCGTTTAGAATATACAGGGTGTTTTTTACTGAAACATTTGAATACCCCCCACCACTTTATTTTTAGAGATATAGCAAAAATTGTTAAACAAAAAAAGGTTCAGATTATCCTCTACTTTAAAGATCAGGTATTTTTTTGGTAGGTTAATATAACGGAATTCGAAGAAACATCACTTTCTTAGATTCAAGATCGCAGTTACGCCCCCTAGCAACCATTTCAGAAACTTGAAAATATTTTCCAGGTTTTCCTTTTGGTCGTTTTAGTAATAACTTTTTTTTCCGCAAGCCTCTACGATGGATGGTTTCCAAGATACAGTGTTTGTTTTCTTTCATTATTTTCAATATTTTATTTCTCCATGCGCTTTCGGGAAGCGATACAACTTCCGCTTTTTTCGGGAAAGGGAAAACGACAATAGTCGACAAATTAGAAGGAAAAGTAACGAAGAACAAGGAACTGGAAGCGGTCATGGAAAGTTTTAAAAACCATAATCTTCCCCACGAGACAATATTTCAGGACGGGCAAACTGTCATTGCGTCGATGTACAGTGATGATAATACACAAACCCTGACAAAAATTAGATACGAGACCTTCAAGCGATTCACCAGAGACAGAAACAGAAACTCAACTGCGCTCAACCTAGCAATCTTGCCCCCCACATCTGAAGCTGCAAGGCAACACCTTTATCGGGTATATCTGCAAGTCCAGCAGTGGCTCGGAAACGAACTGTCACCAGAAAAATGGGGATGGAAACGTGTAGGAGATATACTCATGCCGGTCCAAACCATTAAAGACCCAGCGTTTCCAGAACTCTTAAAGATGATATTTTGTCAATGTAAGAAAGAATGTAAGGGAACATGTTCATGTAAGAAAGTAGGGCTACCTTGCTCATCTATTTGTGGTTAATGTGAGTCACGCCAGTGTTCGAATTATAAAGACAGCCAAGATACGTTATCCGAAGAGGAAGAGATAGAGGAAACTCTAGACCCAGAAGAACTTTTTGGCGAGGGTGACGTTGATGACCAAGAATTAGATGGGGACTTGTGACGAACAGATTTATGTCATAATTGCAATGTATTTTTATATACTTTTTTCATCAATTCACGGACAACTAACCCGTGAATCTCTTGTACTTTCGTTAAAAATTTTCTATATAATATTGTAGTCTATAATATATTATTCTTGTATCATTATACTGGGTTCTCACGTTGATAAATAAATAAATAAATAAATAAATAAAAATATATTTTTCTATAATAAATGAAAGTTGAAGAAAGTTTATAAATCTTTATTTGTAAAAAACTTTCATATTTCATATTTGCAATAATTGCAATTTAACCGGGGTGCTTGTTTTAGGTAAGTCCCCTCGCCACTCACCCCTGAAAAAAAAATTTTTTGGTTGGCTAAGGCCAATTTTTTGTTTTTTTGTGTTTTTTGGTGGGTGAACTTGGTAAAATCAATATTTTCACCACTTTCTGGTGGTCTCAACGCCTCGCCACCAGACCATACTTCTTTTTTCCTAATGCGATTTAACATTTTGATATAAAATAGATATGCTTACCTACTCTCGATCAGGAAACGTGAAAGTCTCTGAATCACTATATTCACAAGATGAGTCATTATTCTATCATCTGCTGAAAATATACTTCAAAAACATATCTTCATGGTAGTCTCCGGTTTTTTAGATTGAAAACGGAAAATAAAATACATTCTACGATTTAAAAAACAACGGTAAAAATAAACAAAAATGTAACTAAAAAAAACTACGAATCTAATCTAATAAAGGTTTAAATAAACCACCTTTTTGTGCCAAACAATAGCCAAATCTGTGAAACAGAGATAATCTCATATCGAACTTTTTAATAATTCGAGAAATTGTGGACTTTGTCTGAATTGGCATATTTTCAAATGAGACTATAAATAAATTTATTGTATCTCGAATCGAGTGATCCCCAAAATACCATTTGTATCTTTTCCTCCTCTGTGAACGTGAATATTTTATTTTCAATCATTACCGGCTTAATAATAATACTCCTGCGATTGACTTTCAGTAGACTGAGTGGCAAGTATCACGTGCCAGTTGCTCGAGGCAGGAAGGGGAACAGTGGTTCAATTGAATAGTTGATACGTCGTCGCGCAGATTTCTTATACAGTGTGTCCCAAAAAGTTTTATACAAATGGACAAAAAGTTTATCTTACATTTCACAAAAAAATTATTCTTTATAAAAATCTCTGCATGACTTGTTGATCCATAATCAGGTACAAAATTTGACCTCATCAGGTCAGGTTAAGGTCATTTGAAGGTCAAATTGAGGAAAAATTTCTAGAAAAATCTAAAAAAAATCATACAAAGGTTTTTAGGGTTGCTGAATCCGAATCCGATGTTTGCTTGACCTCATGAGATCAGGGTCAAGGTCATTTGAAGGTCAAATTGAAGAAACCTAGAACAATTCTTACAAATGTTTTCAGTGTCGCCGAATTCGAATCCGAGGTCCGCTTGACCTCATTAGGTCAGCTCCTGGACCGGATCTGACCTAAAATGACCTTGGGGCTGACCAGCGACCCTGAAAACCTTTGTATGATTTTTTCCGATTTTTCCCAGAAGGTTTCCTCAATTTGACCCTCAAATGACCTTGACCTGACCTGATGAGGTCAGGCGAACATCGGATTCGGATTCAGCGTCCCTAAAAACCTTTGTATGATTTTTTTCAGATTTTTCTAGAAATTTTTCCTCAATTTGACCTTCAAATGACCTTGACCTGACCTGATGAGGTCAAATTTTGTACCTGATTATGGGTCAACAAGACATGCAGAGATTTTTATCTAGAATTTTTTTTGTGAAATGCAGGATAAACTTTTTGTCCATTTGTATAAAACTTTTTGGGACACACTGTATATTGTGCTGGTCGACTTCTACGTGAGCTCTTGTCCAAAATGCATTGAAAATCCTATGTTCCGTTAAAATTTTGCCAGATCTGTATGTTGGTCATTTAGAAACCCCTTTGTGACTTCTACCTCCCTTTAAAATATTCCCGTTTACCAACGGGATACCCTGTTATATATTTGTATATTTTATGTGCAATACAAATACCTAAATAAAAAAATTTCGTTTTTGGTCGCTGTTCGGTGTTTTTCGCCGATTGCAGTCCACTCAGCTGACTATCGATTTGAATCTGGAGTATTTCATGCAGAATTCCTAATTTCATATTTTTTTTTTGTATTATTAAGTTGATTACTGGTCAAGAATCAAACATATAAAAAAGTAGTTTAATAATAAATATATTCTTTAGAGTTTATTTTTTATTTTGTATATTTACATTTCAAAACTTCTTTTTCAATAATAACCAGTTTTCGCGTTGGTACCCAATATGTCATTAATGATATCCGTAAATCCAACAAGTGTAGCAGCTGAAGCTTTTGCTACACCTGAAAAAACACCATAAGCTCCACTTCTTATAGGCCATGGGTCAGCTATTGGTAGTGGTATTGTCACAACTTGATAGTAACTAGTTAAAAGTACCATAGCGATTACAATATACTGAAAATAAAAAAGTAAATAACACTTTATTTAGATACAATGGTATTCCTATTCACACGATGAGTGCAAATATTTTAACAGGTTATTGTATGGGTATAGATTATTGCAAAAAGTAGTAAACAGTTTTTGCTTTGTGTTACGGGAATAATTAAATAAATAAAATTTAACACCACTTTCCTTATGTTGTGTATTATACAGGGTGTTTCATAGTTAAACCGACATACGTTAACTGTAAATAGAGGGAACTTAGGTGATTCCAAATAACCTTGGTTACTGGGTCTAACGCCTTTAATAACCGAGATACGGGGTGTTTCATCCATTTCAGCCAATATTTTGATAAGCCGTAACTTTAGAACCACCCTGTAGATTTCTCTCATACTTGGTACAGGTATAGTGTGCTAATAGCCCAATCCTATAGTGTAAGAACTACAATTAAAACCCAGACCCGGATTAAGAAGAATTTGCAAAATTTGAAAATCCTCAAAACAACACCCGGTATATCAGATTTTTTAAAATTGGGATGGATATTTGAAAAGAACGGAAAAAAATGAGTTAAAGTGAAATTTTTTTTAAGTGCACATCCTATTCTACTACTGGAGTTTTAACGTCAAATTAAAACAAATGCATTTTTTTCATTTTCACAAGCAGTAACTTTCGAAATACCTGGTAGATTTCTTTCATACTTGGTACAAGTATCATTTTTTAGTAGCCCAATCGTATAATGTAAGGACTATACTACAGTTAAAATCCAGATATGGATTAAGAAAAATTTGTAAAATTTGAAAATCCCCAACGCAACACGCTGTATATCAGATATTTTTTAAATTGGATCAGACGAATGGAAAAAACTGAGATATTCTGACATATTTTTATAAATGCACATCTCGTTCTACATATTACTAAACTTTTAAAGTAAATTCAATTAAAGCAATACATATTGTCATTTTCATAAGCGCCATAACTTTGGAAACACCATATTCATATTTGGTACGGGTAGATTGTTTAAAATACAGATTCGGATTAAGAAAAATTTGGAAAAGTTGGTATTATCTAAAATAGCATCCTGTATATCAAATTTTTTTAAATGTAATCGGATACCTATTTAAAAAAAGAAAAAAAAAGACAAAAGACGTGTTATACTAAAATATTTTTATAAGTGCACAAGAGCGTTCTACAAAAAAAATACAGATTTAATTTTTCGGATTAATTCCGGATACAAAACTCATTAAACAGTAAGCTTCGGCAATAACACATCTTTTTCTTTTCTTTTCTTTTTTCAAATAGGTATCCGATTACATTTTAAAGAATCTGATATACAGGGTGCTATTTTAGAGATTATCAAC
This sequence comes from Crepidodera aurea, assembly GCA_949320105.2. NCBI lineage: Eukaryota > Metazoa > Arthropoda > Insecta > Coleoptera > Chrysomelidae > Crepidodera > Crepidodera aurea. Next base: position 59,383,402 of record OX439474.1, on the reverse strand, counting down.
TTTTACAAATTTTTCTTAATCCGGATCTGAATTTTAACTTTAGTTCATGTATTGTACGATTGGGCTATTTAAACAATCTACCTGTACCGAATATGAAAAATCTACAGGGTGTTTCCAAAGTTATGGCTTATGAAAATGACAATATGTATTGCATTAATTGAATTTACTTTAAAAGTTTAGTAATATGTAGAACGAGATGTTCATTTATAAAAATATGTCATAATATCTCAGTTTTTTCCATTCGTTTCGAATGTCTGATCCAATTTAAAAAATATCTGATATACAGCATGTTGCGTTGGGGAGTTTCAAATTTTACAATTTTTTCTAAATCCGTATCCGGATTTTAACTGTAGTATAGTCTTTCCATTATACGATTGGGCTACTAAAAAATGATACCTGTACCAAATATGAAAGAAATCTACCAGGTATTTCGAAAGTTACTGCTTGTGAAAATGAAAAAAATGCATTTGATGTAATTTGACGTTAAAGCTCCAGTAGTAGAATGGGATGTGCACTTAAAAAAATTTTTCACTTTAACTCATTTTTTTCCGTTCTTTTCAAATATCCATCCCAATTTTAAAAATCTGATATACAGGGTGTTGTTTTGGGGATTTTCAAATTTTGCAAATTCTTCTTAATCTGGATCTGGATTTTAGTTGTAGTTCTTACACTATAGGATTGAGCTATTAACCTGTACCTGTACCAAGTATGAGACAAATCTACAGGGTGGTTCTAAAGTTACGGCTTATCAAAATATTGGCCGAAATGGTTGAAACACCCCGTATCTCGGTTATTAAAGGCGTTAGAACCATTAACCAAGGTTATTTGGAATCACCTAAGTACCCTCTATTTACAGTTAAGGTATGTCGGTTTAACTATGAAACACCCCGTATAATCTCTGATTTCTAAAGAGAATCTATTATCAATAGATTTACCGGTTATTTAAATATACTTATTTCTACCAAAACCAGTCAGAGTGACCGGTCTATAGAAAAAGTGCATAGTAGGATTTCCAGTCTTTATTTACTTCAAAAAAAGAATAAAAACGTTTAATAATTTAGAGCTATTTAGAGCTATACTCGTCCAGGCCCGGATGGGCTGCTAGGCCGAGTCGTACAAACGTTTTAAATACAGAAATGTTATACAAGAATCAAGAGATGGACCCGAACCTCTCACTGTGACTACCTGTCAAACATGCAAAAATTGCGTTGTGTGTTGTTTTAAAGTTTTGCTCCAGTATAAATTACATAGTGTGTCATACAATAATCTATATTATGCTTATAAATATGTCTTAACATTGTCATGCACCCAGGTTTCCTGTGAAAGGACTTTCTCAAAGTTGAAGTTTGTTCTGAACAGACTAAGGAGTTGTTTTTCATAGGAACACTTGGATGCCCTACTCTTGATATTCGTTGAAAAAGATATCATTGTAGATATAGACACCGACGATATTATAAATGATTTAGCGACTAAAAGCCAATCTTTGAAAAAGTTGTTGATTGTTTGAAATATATTATATTTAATTAGATGTTTCTCGAGAAAAATGTTTGTAGACTAATGATAATTGATTCATTTTGGGCTGACAGTTGTTTGATAGCTTTGTATTTAAATAAAACTGTGTCAAAAATGTCAGTCAAAAGTGGTCAATTATTCGATTTTAATTTGTAGACTACCAGAGTATACAATAGCTAAGAAGGGCAGGTTTATACAGGGTGTGTCACGAAGGTGGCTCATTAGCCACATATAGAGAACTTAACTATACATATTTGAAATTTGTGAGCATAAAATACAGGGTGTTTCATTTGAAATTATCGACTTATTGAGAATTTAAAATATGAACATTGGACGCTCAATTCTAGACACCCTGTATAAAATATCGCATTTGACGTTTCACCGTATGATAGAAGGATCTCTGTATAAAATTTGAAATTAATAGCTTAACAACTAAGCCAGATACGGAAATTAAAGTAAATGCGTGTTTTTCAAAATATTTTACGAAAATCTCAAATATCTCGGAAACTGTTAAACTTAGACCTGTGGTATGTTGATAATTTTTTGTTCAAAATTTGATGCTGAATCCAAAAATAAAAAGAAAAATGATACATGCCATTTGAAATAACTAAGTTGATGTCTACTTCCGGTATAACCGGAAGTTAAAAATATTTTTATTGAATAGATCGTACTGATAAAGCCCCGTAACCTAATTTTCATATTTTAAATATCTACGGTTCTCTATATATGGCTAATGAGCCACCTTCGTGACACACCCTGTAGTAACACCCGGGCCTAAAATTTCTCCCAATGCGGGCCTGGACTCGTCCTTAATCAGGCAAACAATTGAAATATTTTTAATAAATTTTCTTATTTTAAAATGCCAGAAAATGTAATTATTTTAAAATTAAAATTTCAAATATTAGTCCAATAAATGAAGGCCGGAAAAGGTATCAACCTAGGCATCAGGTTGCACAAGAATAATTTTTTTTTAATTTGTAGCTATTCATGGGTACATTGAACTCTGAAAATCTCAACTCCGTGAAATGTGTGGAAGGGTGGGAAAATGGCCCTAGAGTTCTGGAAAATCCGTTATTCGCCGATATCTCCCAATTAGAGAATTATTGTTCAGACAAGAAATAAAGAGCAGTCTATTACCTACAAAATTGGTCCTGATCATTTTTTTCGCTACGCGAATATTTTGTGCGAAAACGGCGATTGAAAAATTCATAATTCATAATCATAATAAAAAAAAGAAAAATACCGTAGACAAGGGGACAATCTAAGCTTTCCAATGATGTGGGTTGAAACCCGATAGGGTGCTTGATTATCTATCAATTCCCGATTAGCCCCGAGCATTTTGGAAAACTCCAAAAATCCAAAAAAAACAACCCTGAAAAAACACGTTATTTATAAAAATACGAAAAAAATCCTTATTGAATCTTTTGGAATGTATTCAAGACCTTCCCAAGCCTCATTGGTCAAAAGGATTTAGTGAAATTACTCTTTATAAAAAGAATATAAACAGATTGATAGGAGGGCTAAAATCTCGACCATAAACAAACCTTAACCTCGTAGGAAAAATTAACATGGTAATATAGCTACAGGTTTCTCCTTTCACCTGAACTTTGAATCATGAAAAAATATTAATTTTTGCCCGATTTATTCAAAAATTTTAGTCCGCTTGGGAGCGGCATTCCTCTAGAACGTGCTCTCTAGATGCAGGTCGGGAGCTAAAAATACGAGATGCGGTTGGGGCCGATTATGTCGAAAACCATTACATTTTCGAGAAAAATGATGAGGATCATTTTTGTAGGCAATAAACTGCTCTTTATTTGTTGTCTGAACAAAAATTCTCTGAGAGTCATATTTTGGGAGATATCGGCCAAAAACGGATTTTCCAGAACTTTGGGGCGATTTTCCCACCCTTCCACAAATTTAAAGGAGTTGAGATTTTGACAGTTCAATGTAACCATGAATAGCTGCAAATTAAAAAAAAATTATTCTTGTGCAACCTGATGCCCAGGTCGATATCTTCGTTTACTGGACTATATATTTTATAGGCACATATCAAAGCTAAAAAGCAACAAATTAATATTAAAATTCGTGAAATGTAACGGCTTCTAGGTAGAAAATCCCAATTATCACTAGAGAATAACTTACTGCTTTACAAAATCATTATAAAACCAATATGGACATATGGTATCGAGCTATGGGGCTGTAGCAAACCAACTAATACGAAAATCCTTGCAAACAGTTCAGTCCAAAATATTACGAAATTTAACAGATACCCCATGGTATGTATTGTATCAAATTACGCCATACTCACAGACTTAAACATACCATTTACCATTCGTTGTCTATGTTATAAAAAGATACAGATACGTAACCAATCAAATTTAAATTTAATAATAAAATAACTTTTTCTGTTAAAAAATATGTTATTCACATTAGTAACAAATAATAAATTTCAAAATCACAGAAAAGACAAAAGTAGAATAATATCACTTATTAAATATTTATTTTATTTTTTTATTCCGAAAAAAAATATACATACCTACATAAATACTTACTTAAGTTATGGGGCTTAGATCATATGCTATATATGGAGTTTCCGAATTCTGCCATATACTTTAGGTAACGAAAAATTGTTGTCCGAACTCTGCCACGGATTACAGTTTTAGAGATTAGGTTCCTAAATCATTATGGGATCCGATTAAGAGATTATCAATGTAGGTATCCAAGAAATTGATGATATAACTTGCGAACAGTATTGAACACCTATTCTTGGTTTTTAGGTAATATTGGCAAGAATTTTCTTCTTGCCTCATGAATATTTTTTCTTATTTGATTGATATAATAATAATAATAATAATATACGCCCTGCAATTCACTCCCTTACGAGTGAACCCCAGAAGCTCTGTAGCTTGTGCGGGGGAGGGACTGCTATTATTATTATTTGCCGTGGCGCTCTGGGGCGACTTACTGATGCTTGATGGCGCATTTGCTTTACAGTTGTGGGAAAACCCAGAAAAACCACACAACACCATCAACGACAACGATGGACTCCTCCAGGATTTTTAAATCTTTGCAGCGTAAACTAACATCAAAGTAATTAATGTTAAATACGCTACAAATCATGCCCAGAAGTAGACAATGAAAATTTTTATTTAAATATAACCGTCTTTGCCAACTGAGCCACCGTCGCCTTCTGAGTTTATGTTTATGTTTATGTCCGCAAAAATATTTGATTATAATTCTCGAATTATTAGTTTTGATGGTTTCTCAGCTGGATCACAAGTTGCTTTCCTTTTAACACTATTGCTCACTACATTTCTTGCAAGTTTCATTTCAACACAATGATTGTGTTTACCTTTGACCTCTACTATTGGAAACGAGGGAGTACACTCTAGCTGTACATATAGCGTTACAGCATTTCCATCGAATTTTTCCACATTTTAACTTAACTTAAAGTTATTTAACACAATTAATTTATTTTCTCTTTCACTAAACATGGCAGTCATCAAAATATTTCAATTTTGTTTTTGAATTTGAACCAACTTGCTCTAATAAAATGTTGCTAATAAGGAATATATAGGGTGTTAAAGGTTAAATTTTAAGATTTATTTTTAGGATATGTAAGTATACATAAAAATTTGGAACTGGGGGTGGTTGGCCCCCCACCTATTTTTATCACTTCTCCATAATTTGGAGTACTGAAAAAAAAACGGTGGGTGATGGGGGAAAACTAAGGTCATATTCGGATTCAGGAGGCCATTTTACACAAGAATCAGCAAGAAGGGTGTCAAGGACAGAAAAAAAAATTTGCCGACCAGTGTAATCATGCAGCTGATCCTTAAAATGCGATTATCTCGTAAACTGTTAAGTTTTCAGGTTAATAACAAGTATGCTTTTTTTCTACTAAAATAACATGGATTTAATATTCTTTTACAAAAATAGCGCTAACTTACAAAGAAAAAAGTTTATCGCACAATTATGCCACAAATGTGGCCTAACTAGCGTCCTCTACAAATTACATCGTAGTAGCTACCAGATTCTGATTTATCGTCCCCAAAAACCCCCAGTTCCAAATTTTTATGTATACATATCAAAAAACTCTAAAGTTATTTCAAAAAAATTTAATCTTTCACACCATGTATATTCCTTATTAGCAACATTTCATTAGAGCAAGTTGGTTCAAATCGTAATATTTTAAAGTGAGGAATCTACCATACTTCTATGTACAATTACTTAAGGACCACTCTGTATATATTTTATTGTGTATTATCCATAATTAGCCACAACCTTTAACGTTACCGTTTATATTTTGAATATGTTAAAAATTGCTAAAATAAGAATGAGATGATAAGGCTATTTTGCTTGTTTTATGGTCTTGTAAATTCTAAATTACTCTCAAACATTATTTGTTATATTGTAATATAAATTATTTATCACTCCTAATGCGGGTTAAACTTAATGGTCGTCATGGTAGAGTTCGGACGCTTCACTAATCCCTTAGTTCTTAAATTTCAGGTAAAATTTTCATTTGTGGCAGAATTCGGATGCGCCCGCTATAAAATATTGCACAACAGTAATCTCAAACTATTAAAAGGTCATACTAAAAAAGAATATTATAAAAAGAACAAAAAAAATTACAAAAAACACAGAACAAAACACAAATACTCAATCACAATTATCAGTCTTAAAAAAACCAAAAAACTCTTGAGAAGTCGTATTTCCTGAGGGATACTGTTATAGATGTTGATTCCACTAGATAACATGCTTCTTTGGTCTGTAGTAGTCCTCATATAGCCACCGATGTTAAGTCATTTTTATTTCTCAAGTTATAATTATAAATTCCGTGATTTAAAGTTAGTTGTATATTGGAGTTAATCTCATTTAATTTGCATCTATGTAAATAAGTATAAGTTTGAAATGTATAAATTGAGTCAATGTCCATTATTTTGTTAGGCAGGTAAAGATTACTTGTAGGAGTTAAACATGGTAAGTTAAATATTCTTTTAATTGCCTTATTTTGTAAAGTCAGAAGAGAATGTAACTTACAGACATAAGTATTTCCCAATATAAGAGTTAAGTAAGTTAGATGACAATGAATCAATGAATTATAAATCAATAGTCTATATTTAGGTTCAAGAAACTTAGACATTCTTCCCAAAATACCAACGGCCGGAGAAATCTTTTTACTAATGAAGTTGAAGTGTTGATCCCAAGACAACTTATTATCTATGATCAATCCGAGATATTTAATACATTCAACTTTAGTTAAATTGTCCATGCCTAGTGCAATACTGATCTGATGACATTCTTGATCATTAGATATCACCATATAGTTTGATTTGCTAGTGTTTAGGGATAATTCATTTCGGAAGCTCATAGTGGTTTGTATTTTAATTTCTCTCTCTTTCCACTGGATTAAAACCACTTAGTTGTTAAAAAAGTTTTTTTATTGACGTTTCGGCTTTCCAGATAACGGCTTTCGATCTGGAAAGCCGAAACGTCAATAAAAAAACTTTTTTAACAACTAAGTGGTTTTAATCCAGTGGAAAGAGAGAGAAATGTTTAGGGATAGTTTGTGAAAATTCAACCAATCCTCAATCAAACTTAGATCACTTTCCACATGTTTTTTAATCTGACTTCGGTCTTTGCCAAAGTATGTCCCAGTGGTGTCATCGGCATACAATTGAATACTCCCCTTCAAAGGCAGCTTTGATATTGAATTGATATAAATTAAGAAGAGTGTGGGTCCTAGAATTGATCCCTGTGGTACTCCACAAACAACGCTTGCCATATTGCTCTCAGTATTGTTTGCAATTATGAATTGTTTATCTCTTTTGTCTAATATGTTGGTAATCAAATCGGTAGCTGCTATTGTAGTGTTAGACCCACGTTTGAAACCATACTGACCAGTGATCCAAAAATTGAATTTATTAAAAAACTGCATAATCTCATATTTACACAAGATTCTAAAATATTAGATATAGTAGATAGTATTGAGATTGGTCTATAATTATTTGCCAATGTTGCATCAACTCCTTTATATAATGGTACGACTTTAGCTATCTTAAGAGCATTATGGGCACTACCCGAGCTGAATGACACATTAATTAGGATAATCAGTGTGATAGAGAACTCCTCAGAAAATTCCTGTATCTTATCTATGGATAATCCATCCCTTCCTGGACTTTTTTCTTTTTCATCTTCATTATTACTCCATGAACTCACTGTGGTGTTGTTGGTGTCAGGCAAAAAGAGTTTACATACTGTGTTGATTGTGTTGTAATCTGAGTAGAGTTGCAAGATTGAGCTAGTTTAGGTCCTATATTTATAAAATAGTCATTAAGTTCTTCAACTATGGTCCTGGCATTTACCAAATTAACATCATCAACCCTCAGCTCATTTATTTCAACTCTCCCCCTTTTTTGTCTTTCCGTTAATATTATTAAGAACTTTCCAAATCTTCTTCGGATTATTCTCAGCCCCCCTTAGCTTTTCTTGATAGTACTCCCTTTTTCTTTCTTCAACAGCAGTAGTGACAGCATCCTGAGCTGCTTTATACAGACTATGAGGGTAAAAGCACTACCAGGAAATTTCTTGTGTCTTTTATAGTGAAAATACCTCTTAATAATCAGCTCGTAAATATCTACATTAAACCAAGGAGCAGTTTTCTTTCTGAAACCATTATGAAACGATTTTTGTTGAACACATTCACCATGAGATCTAAGGATTTCATCACATAGAATATTAGGATTGTCCCAGTTTGAAATGTTAATCTGTTGAAGTCTGTTTTTAAATTTATTTTTATCGATAGTGGTCACTACATATGGTTTTCTGCACGAAATGACTGGCTCGTGATACTGCATAATTTAAAACCTGTGATCTCTAATCGTCCCATCGACTATAGCTAAATTCATTTACTCTTTACTATTACAAAATGAGTAGTCAATTTAAGGTTTCTGAGGTATCGGTCACTCTATTGAGAATATTATCATTCAAATTCCTGAAGCCATTGGAAGTAATAGTAGAAATAGTAGATTTTGAGAAGTATTTGACAAATAATCAACATTCAAATATTAATACGTCAAATTAAATTAAAATTCGTTAATAAAAATTTTATCCAAATATACATGAAAATAAGACACCAAATCAAAGAAATTTATTTTAAAAAATTTCATTTTATAAATGATGCCTTAAACTAGCCCTAGAAGATTGACTGAAAAGTACTTACATATATTTTTGTAAAGATAAATTCCATATTTAATGTGACCAACTGATGAAGTAACCACAATAACACTAAAACAATTATTTTAATATTTTCACTTGCGATATTAATTTTATAACATTGAATACTTAATTCCAGTAAACATATCTTAAAATCAGAGAAGGCTCAAGTATATTTTGGTCCTGGTAGAAATATAGACAAAAGAAAATGTTATGTTGTCATTAAGAACCATGATCATTAGTGCTGAATCAGCATGAGTTCTGCTGCAATCATTAAGAACAGTAATTGACCGGAAATTATTTTTTATCTAGAATTTAGCCTTGCTGGAACATACCATCTCTCTGTATCTGTAGATCTAGAAGGGTGGGTCACCCCACAGCACGTAGGCCACATTTGGCCCATTGTGCATCCTTCTGAGGTTGAGCCTTCCTTCTAGTTCGTCAGCCAGCCTACTTGTTTAAAGTAGGTGATGACGTCGCCTGAAGGTAGCTTCCTCATGGAACATACCATATACGTTATTATATGAAGTACTAAATTAAATAAAATATCCAAAATACTTTTGGAAGTTTCGATATTTTGCACTTTTTTATGCAATGCTTGATTCAAATCAACCATATAATTCAAAGAAGCAGAATTGATGGTTGCATTTTAAATTATTTTTTTTATTTTATACTACAGAATTTCTAAATTTCTAATGACAATTTTATTTTCTATTATTTGGTTGATTACGGCTGAGGATTAAAATTTTTGATTCGTACAAATGATTTTTTGATTCAGTCCGGCGCCGGCGTGTCAGAATGTGTCACAAATAAATAATTTATTTTACTTTGAATATTTATATTGCAAAAATTATAATTTGTCGTGTTTTCAATAATAACCTGTTTTCGCGTTAGTACCCATTACATCATTAAAAATATCCGTAAGTCCAACCAGTGTAGCAGCTGAAGCTTTTGCTAGACCTGCAAGAACACCATAAGCTCCGCTTCTTATAGGCCATGGGAAAGCTATTGGTAATGGTGCGGTCACAACTTGATAGTAACTGGTAATAACTGCCATAGCGGTTACAATATACTAAAAACAAAAGTTAATTAATAATGTTTTATTTTATTTATTGTTATTGAATTTTCTGCACAACTACAATTTCAACAAATTGCAAACTTGTCGTTCAACAATCTTTTTCTACAAAAAATGACATTTTCCGAATGAAAAGTCAACTACTTTTGAAGGCAAGTACTTGTCCTCAAATGACTCGCACCGTGCCGTATTCTAGTAACCACAGCGTACGTAAAGGGTTTGCGGACGAAAAATGCTTGGCTTCAAAAATCGTTGATTTTTCTTTCGGAAATTAGTACGTTTTTGTAGAGGTCGACGAAAAAAAGTAATATGCGCCTCAGCGAAAAACTGTCTATTGTCTCGCCCGCTTGCTAGCCTCGGCTATCAATTTGCAGACTCGACTATAATAGACAGTTTTTCGTCCTTGGCACATAGATAACTATATTAAATGTGCGCTATCCGTTTTATATTAAACCTTATTATAGCACACTTTTCATTATAAAACTGATCTTGACCAATAAAAACCTCTGCTTTCTATTATAAAACTGACCTTGCAGCAATAGAAATTTCTACGTTGTGATCAAGTAGGTTTTTGATAGATATTACTGACAGTCTTCTTCTTCTTTCATTAATGGCTTGCATACGAGTACATTTGCCAAAAAATGTGAAAGCTAATGTCAAAATTAATGTTGTTGTATCAAATGTATCAAATAAATTAATATTTTTCAGTTAAAGTACTTATTTATATTTTGTTGTAGCAAAAATAGCGTATGCAACTCTCATGTAATGGCTATTAATACACTCTCACCTTAAGCTCATGTATTAATAGCTATCATTACATAATATACTAATTGCAGCAACAGAAATTTCTACGTTGTAATCAAGTAGGTTTTTGATAGATATTATTGACAGTTCCGTAAAAGCTAATATCAAAATTATTCTTGCTGTATCATATATGGCGACATATATGGCTGTAATAACAATAAGTTGGGCGAATTTTGTATGTTGTACAAAAGTCGTAGAACGAAATGCCATGATTCATTTTTAAATTTACCCTATGGGGGGCTAGCGACATATGTCGCCCCCTTTCATTTGTTAATAACTTTTGAACGTGACTTGTACTAAAATCAATTATGCTTGTACAAAAATTTACATAATGAGTACAAAATTGCTACGTATTCAATTTTATGATTTGGGTTATGGGGGGGCTGGGGACATGCACATGTATTAATAGCTATCATTACATAATCGTTGCATAATATACTATTAATTGAAATATTAATAATAAAGTATAAATAGACTAACAAAACAATCTTTAAAAGTTTCGCCCAATGTTAATAAAATTTTATTTTTGTTTTTTTAATTTTTTCCAAAACAAGGTTCTAAAATGTGTTTTCTTAAATAAAACTAAATTTACTTCCTACCAAGAAGTACAACTCCTCATTGAACATCATTAGGATCAAAAAGTTATGAGACACATGCTTGACGAAAATAATTTTGAATGAAATTGTTACAAAAGTTAAGTCAAAATGTTTGACCAATGAAGACATAGTGAGAGGATTCGAGGCTAAAGGTCTGTACTTATGTAATCATGATGTTTTACCAGACGAAGCTTCTGCATCATATGTCTTAACATGCCCACAGACTGTATTGAGGACAGAACTCCTAATGGGCTGCAGTCCCATATCAATGTTGATTCGCAATCAATTTTAGAAGAGAGTACTGACTTTCTCAAAAAATAATAATACATAAAACCAGTTGAGAATGCTCTTCCAGCATTGCCATAGACCGAAGAAATTGTAATAAAAGTATTAATAAAATTTTAGATTGACAGTTCCTATTCTACTAAAAACAGCCACAGTCTACTCACTTTTACCAAAATCGTCATTTACTGTATGTCAAATTAAACTTCAAAATTTTCATATTTTGGACCCCATTTTGAAGGTGTTCCCGAAGAGGTATGGAGGGGCACATCAAACCCTACGCGTACTTATTGATGATCTATCAAAATCTGAAGTCAGAATTTTAAAATTCATAAACACAAAAAAGCTACAAACACACACAGAGATCCAATTCAGATACCGAACAATTTGTTCGGTGAAAATTAATAACTCCAATCATTATACTGTTGATTTTTTGTTTCTAAAATTTGTGGAATTTTTATGGAACGTTTAATAAAGAAAAAATAAGATGCTTATCACTTATAATAGGAAAATATTACTATAAGGTTTTTAAAAATATGGTTTAAATAAACATTTTTTTTACGTTAAAAACTCACTTGTTACAAATAAATGCATTTTTCACAGTTTTGGAATACTCCACTTAAAAAATTGAATAATATTTCCTAGTCAAATTTTTACATAGGTAATCAATATTATATTTATTTTAAAAAATGTAGTTATAAGAATTATTTTATGTATGTTTGTAATAAACAATAAATTTAAAAATCACAGAAAAGACAAAAATAGAGGATAATCAGGCTTATTCAGACGTCCATTGGATATTGGTTATTTTTCAATAACCAATAATCATGGCGGTTTCCTATTCAGGTGCACACTGAAAGTTGAAACACAACAGACATTAGTTATTTCTGAAGGTCAGTTCAAAAAACTAATAGCCCTATTCAGATGACCATTTTTAAGCAAGAACAGATAATTGGATATTGGATTTTAAAATAGTGCTCAGGGCTACTATTTTGCGTATTGGTTATTGGAATTTTGTGTGTTACACATTTGTTTTGTTGTGTCAGAAGAATAATAATATTGATATTTGTGAGAAAAATTTTTACTTTTCCGCCCTGCACTGTACCATAGAGGAAAAGTAATGTAATCGTGAAAAAAAAAGTCAAAAAAATAATTTTTTTGCGTTCATTCATCGTTATTTGGACTCAAAAAACACGAAAAAATACGTATGGAATCGATCGGATCGAGACCACCGAAATGATTCAAGCAAGCAACCTATTGAGATGGGTCGTAAAAAATTGTTGGAAAAATTATTTGATATAAAAAAAATTGGAATTTAATTTTTATAAACAGACTGATGTAAAATGTATTAGTATTTTGAGCGGAAAAGTTCGTTTTAGGCTAAAACCATTTATTTTTTTAGTGCGTTGTAGTAATGAATCAATTGAATTTTCCCCCTTTGGGGTGAAAGGTAATTCCAATTTTTACCATAATTTTATGTTATGATAGTTTGTTTTAGCTGTACATAACCGTACAAAAGGCAGTTACGGTTAGTACCTAGTCCCCTTGATTTACCAAATGGGATTTTTTGAAAAATATATAGATGCAATAAACTAACAGCTCGGTACCTGATTAATAAAATGTTTCCATCTTTGAGAGAGGTAGAAATAGCAACCTCAATTCCTGCATCTTTTTAATTATTATTTCCTCTATTTACACCCACAAAAACAAGAAAATTAAATCAAATTTGAGTCATATTTTGTTCTCAAGTCGATATAGCTGAGTAAAAACATTCTCATTAATAATTGAAAAACAAAGAATTTAATATATTTGTTGGAAGAAATAAACACTTTTAAGAGAAGCTCTATTTGTATATTAAAAAAGCAATTAAGTTTAACTCTTAACACTATGGATACCTACACCCAAATACTTTCATTATAAAAAAACTTTGCGAAATATACATAAGGAAATTCAAAATTTCTTTATGTTTATGAGGAATATACAAAGTTTTACCAAAAAAATTGTAAGAAAAACGTATTAATGTTGGAGATTTTCGGTCATGAATGAGTGTATCATTTTATTCCAATGAACTACATACACATACCATGAAAATATAAATGAAATACACGTACAATTTTTCATACCTAAATTTTCATTTTTGTTATCATTAAAAAATTATGGTCATGTATTGAATGTTTTGTCATTTTTCTTAACTTGGTGTGACCCCATGACAAAAAACCCCAAGATTTCTAGCTGTTGGTATCTCTGGGTAGACAACTTCATTGTGTGAACATAACATATATCTGATAACTTCCGACACTGTTTACGGTGGTAGTCTGAATACACCAACTTTTCAACATTGAGGAAACCTAATAACCAATGTTGTTTATTGAGAAATAACTAATGGTCGTCTGAATAAGCCAGAATAGCTATTTACGTAACCAGTTAGGAAAAAAGGAACTCATGAATTTGCAAACCTCGGTTTGGCAAATATTGTGGTTCGTCAAACAGAAGTCCTTTTTCCTAACGTGTTATGTACAAGATTTTTTCTAATTTAAAAAAAAAGCTTAATAAATATTACTTATATCTATAATTTTTTAATTTTGTTAAAAATCAAGTAGACAAATGATTTTGACAAGTTATCAGTCAATAATAAATATTAGAAACCAACAATCACAACGATAAATAAATATCTTTTCAAAAAATGATATTACAAAATTTCTTAAAGAAGCTGATAACAAAGTATTTTTAATGACAAAAGTAAGTATTTTAGAAATTTGTATTGAGTATATAGTCCTTTTGATATTTTTATCTTTTAAGTTAACTTTTTTACAATAGAAGATGTTTTTTTTGAAGAAACCTATTACAGAGTTAAAGTTCCAGAAAATAAGACTAAAATTATACGTAAAATTGTAATATCTGAAGGGGACATTGAAAATGTAAATTTTGTGGACATTATTAGAAATTATTTAAATTTAAGACCGTCGAATATAAAACATAACCGTTTTTTTGTAAAATATTGTAATAGAAAATGTGGTACTCAACCGGTGTGCATTAAGAGGGGCGTCGCGACAGGTATGCCAAACTACAAACACCAAAAATCCCCATCTTTATCTTTATCTTTTATCACTGTCTTTCTGCAATAATGAAGAGAGATAGATATCTTAAGACTTCAGTGAATCTCCTGTATGCTAGGTGGCGCTGCTAGTATTAAAATATAATATATTATTTGGGATATCTAAGGAATCTGAGAGAATAAATTTTCTTTATTTTCACGGTTAGTCTTGTCGGAGAGAGCGCTAATAATCCATTTGTCATGAGTTCGATACCGGCTTCAGCCACGACAGAAATTTTATTTTTTATTTTTAGGAAATTTCATTTTTTTTGTTTACTATTTTTTTTCTAGCATCAAAATAGAGTTTATATTTTATTAATTTAATTAATTTTCAATTATTTTCGTATAAATCCGTTTATTTTAATATGAATAGCGCTGCCACGCGACTAATCCCACTAAATACATCAGATAGGAATGGAGCTCGGAAAATAATATTTCTAACATAAAAAAAATATTTAAACATGAATGAAAATTGAGAATTATATAAATGTATAATCTTTAGGGTGAAGCAAGAATTTTTTTAAAAAATGAATTAATAAATAATTGGCAGCCCCAAACGCAAAATGTTTTTATCAATATCTATTTGTTTAAACAATTGCAGAATACATGAGTTATCGACACAAAAAACTGCATTCTATGAACAAAATGCAACATTGTAACCACAATAAATTATCTGCAAGTCCTTTTATAAAAAAAATTGTTAATGTTGGAACATTAATTTGTATATAACAATTGAACGGTTACAGATAAAAAATCGCTGCAAGTAAACCATGGGTTATGATAAATTGTTCATGTTTCATCCCTTGAAATTTTTTTTGTCCGTGTCACTGTTTTCGTTAAAAAGTCCAAAAAAAAGGGTTGAAAAATTAAAATGCTCACCAAAAACCATCGCTTTTAACAATGAAGACGGCTATTTGTTTGCAACTAATGTTTTGTGATGTTTTTGGCGGTTTTTCCATCCGTTTTGTGACGTGATTTTACAATTTAGTTATTGTTATTATTCGTGATTTGGTTGGTCTCTGATTGAGCAAGGTCACCTAACGCATATTGCATTTTTGCTTTTATCTCCATTAGAGCTACATTATTACGGTACGAAAGTGGTGTGAAACGAACACAACAGTATTTTTAGGTTTTAGATTCTGATTGTTTACCCTCCTCGGTGAAAAAGGACACCCTTTTCATTTTTGTGAAAAAAGACAAATTTTTTTTATTATTTTTTATATAGGGTAGGATATTATCCAAAGATGCCTCGAAGTTCGCGTAAAACTAGAAAGAAGAACAAGTGCACTGCAGCAGCGCGATTGAATTGGGAAAATAGGGACAGGGACATTTCCACAGAAATATTAGAAGAATCGTAAGTTTTAAGAATTTAACTAGATAACAACAAGGAAATTCTTGTGTCCGGTTTGTTGACAGTATTGACCAAGGCATTCTAATTAGGTGAATTAATATTTTTAATGCATGGGTACATTATATCTATCTTTAGACTTATAAACCATAATGAAAATTCTTGGCCAGCTAGCTATCGACATGTTCTAGTACTTGCATTTATTAATCATAAATTTATTTCAGATTTTCAGTTCGAGTACTTGCATTTATTTCATATTTTCAGTTTGAGTACTTGCATTTATTAATCATAAATTTATTTCAGATTTTCAGTTCGAGTACTTGCATTTATTAATCACAAATTTATTTCAGATTCTTAGTTCTAATACTTGCATGTATTAATTGTAAACTCATTTCTTTAATGTTAACTTTATTGTAAATCATTAAATATTATAAAATCATTTTTGTAAGAAAATAAATTGAACAATTAATAATTATTTCTTTATTTAAAAGTACCTAATTACAGTTATTCACTAAAACAAAAACAAAACAATACACTATGAAAAAACTGCATTGCTTTTTAGCAATGGACAAAAGACATAATAGCAAATAAAGTGTGTAACAAACCTACATCAAGAGTCCCATGGACGGGTTAATATGTGAGACATACTGTAAATATTAATTTCTGCAAATGTCTGTGATTCCCAACTATGCAGACACTATTTTGAATGCACGAATAAAAATCACAAAAAACTGTTATAGTTGAATTGCACATTCTCCATATTACTAATCACTAATTTTGCACACTTTCACACTTCCTTCGAATATGCATAAAAATTGAAGATTTTTTGAACAGCCTCTCGAGAATGGAATTTTTGTTCGTGGAAATATTTTTACCCGTTATAGCTTACACCTTGGAATAGGACATCTCCATTTTTCAACAAATTTTAAAGAATAATAAACATATTAATCATTTAGTGGAAGGTGTGCTTTTGCCAATTTCACCAATTTTAAAGTGAAACATGTCCTACATGAGGTATACGGCATTAATTGAAATACTTTAAATTGAAGAACTGGTTTTAGTTAATACTAATTTACTCATTAAAAAAAATTGCAAAACACACGAATAAATTAGCCAACATAACCTAAAATGTCAGTTCTAAACATCTAAACTTTCTTTCTTCCTAACTTCGTATTCGTAAAACTGGTTGCATACATCGTTCAAAATAAAACCAAAAAGCGCCACTGTCTCAAAGTGTCAGGCGGAAAACGCCTGAACTATGGAAAGAGAAAATCTTACTGGGATATAGGCAACTTACATAAAAAAAAATTTTCTGGAGAGTTAATCTCAAAAATTATAAAGTTTTGCGAATTGGTATTCTCGGAAATTAATTCTGTATCCTTCATTTAGGACATCTCCTTTTCACGTTAAAATTGGTGATCACAAATTGTCAAAACTGTCAAAAACACACCTCCACTAAATGGCTGATATCTTTTTTATTAATCCTTAAAATTGACTCAAAAAAGGAGATGTCCTATTCCAAGGTATAAGCTATAACGGGTATAAATATTTCTACAAACAAAAATTCCGTTCTCGAGATTAACTCTCCAAAAAATCGTCAAATTTTTATGCATATTCAGTATTGCCAACTGAAAACGAGGTCGGCAGTGGCAAGGCCCCTCTTAATACATTTGGTAATTTACTGAAGGAGATTGCTGAATGTATCGGCTTGCCGAAACCAGCTTTATTTACCGGACATTGCTTCAGAAGAAGCTCGGCCACATTACAACTCAGGAGCCGATATTTTAAAATTAAAAAGACATGGAGGCTTGAAATCCAATACAGTTGCGGAGGGATATGTAGAAAGTTCAATTGAAAATAAAAAAAATATTGCAAATGATATTCTGGGTGAGAAATCTGTTTCAAATATCTCTGCATCTATGAGAACTTCGAGTAGTTCAGGAATTTCTTTATCTAATTGTGATAATTGTGTAATTAATATTTATAATTCGTAAGCAAATAAGTTATGTACAGGTAGATATTTGTTATTAAACGTTAATTTTTGTTTTTTATTTTTCATAACCAGTGATGAAATAAAGATTTCACCACTGCTTATGTAATATTTTACTTTACGTAACCATTTACGTAAAGTATACCCTTAGTTTAGTTTAAAAATATGTCATATTACATGTCAAAATTAGAAAAAAGCACTTATTTAATAATACGTTACATTAAATAATAAATATAAATAAAAAATACATAAAAAAAATAAAGTCAAATCAAAGAACTTTAATTTCATGTATACCTAAATAATGCATTTCACTGGTCCTACAGCATTGACAAAAAAGTACTTACAGCTATTTTTATAAATATAGATTCCATATTTAAAGTGACCAAGTGATGAAGTCCGCAATAAGACTAAAACAATTTTGTTAGAATTTTCATTTGCGCTATTAAAATTTTTATGCTGAATACTTTATTTCAATAGTTATACCTTATAACCAGAGAAGGCTCAAGTATATTTTGGACGTAATAGAAATATTTTGCCTTATATTTGACACTAAAAAGAACTATTCTTCCATTGAACAATAAAACTGTATCATTACCATGAAAACATATTTTTTATTTCTGAAATATAAAACTTGTTTAAATTTTGTTTTGCGACCGCAACAATATAATTTTCCAAAAAAAAAAACAGCCTCCTTAGAGTGCTTCGCATCAAATCAAGATTATTTAAAATATCAAAAAATTCAAAAAGTATTTCATGTCTTCCTAAATAATTGTAACCATTTAAGAAAGATTCAACCTTTATATCAGGAATTTTATTAATTTTTATGGGTTTTTAAATTAGATTTACATAATTTTACTATAGTGGAGTGGACATGGCTTTCGAAAACATACTGGTGAAATCGAGTAATTTTTTCCCTATCGATAAAGTACTATTGACCGAGGCCATTTCATATCTGGTATTAAAAAATGACTTATTGCGTTTTTTATGGATATACAGGGTGATATTTGAAAATATGTGAATTATTCTATATATCCAAAAGTAAAAATCTCAGACAAATAAAATGTGGCACACTGAGTATGCTCCCTGAGCTCAATAAAATAGGTTTTTAAAAAATTTTAATTTCAGGTCCGGATTTAGTTTTTTTTAGATTTTTATTGGTTTTTTAAAAACAACACCCTGTAAGCTAGGCCAGACAATTTTTATTTTTCTGACTTTAAAGCTTAACGATGATACTAAGCAACAGTTAAAAAAAATTGAACGCGGAACTTTTTGTTTCCTGCAGAAAAAATAAAACTTTGAAAGGATTCACATCACATTCTTCTTATGACTGATGCGGCACTAAATCGATGGCGCATCATTATTTTTCAACAAAAATCATAAGGAAAGTTCATTTTACTCGATATAAAGTATCATTCAATCAACCGTTGAAATTCCAGGGCCGTATTTTTTTTTGTTTTTATTGGTCCTGTAAAAACAACACCCTGTAAAGCGAGTTGAACAAATTTTCTTTCTGTCACGTCAAAGCGGATGATATTAACCGAAATAAAAAAGATGCTGTTTGGCATAGAAAAAATCCGTTACTTTTAAAAACAGTGCAAATGTATGTATTTCTACTGTGGCTAATAGCACTACATCGGAAAAAACATTTATTTAAAATAAAATCGTTGGGAAAGTATCACTTACTCGATTGAGAGAATGACGTTACAGGTCCTAACTTAGTTTTTTTTAACGGTTTAATTGGGTTTGTAAAAACGATACCCTGTCAATTTTGCTCAAGTACTTAGTATTAGCCATCCTTCAATTTTCCTCAAGTACTTAGTATTATCCATCCTCCAATGTGACAGGGTATGGTTTTTGCAAAACCAATTAAAAAGTTAAAAAAACTAAGTTAGGACCTGCAACATCATTCTTTTAATCGAGTAAGTGATACTTTCCTAACGACTTTATTTTAAATAAATGTTTTTTCCGATGTAGTGCTGTAGGTATTAGCCGCAGTAGAAATACATACATTTGCACTGTTTTCAAAAGTAACAGTTTTTTTCTATGCCATTTCGGTTAGTATCATCCGCTTTGACGTAACAGAAAGAAATTTGTTCAACTCGCTTTACATGGTGTTGTTTTTACAGGATCAATAAAAACTAAAATAAAAATAAATAAATAAGGATCTGGAATTTCAACGGTTGATTGAATAATACTTTATATCGAGTAAAATGAACTTTCCTTATGATTTTTGTCATAAGAAGAAGTTTTATTTTTTTCTGCTGAAAACAAAAAGTTCCGCGTTCAATTTTTTTTAACTGTTGCTTAGTATCATCCTTAAGCTTTAAAGTGAGAAAAATAAAAATTGTCTGGCCTGGCTTACAGGTGTTGTTTTTAAAAAACCAATACAGATCTAAAAAAAATAAGTCCGGACCTGAAATTAAAATTTTTTAAAACCTATTTTATTGAGCTCAGGGAGCATACTCAGTGTGCCAAATAGAATAATTCACATATTTTCAAATACCTCCCTGTATATCCGTCAAAAACGTAACAAGGCATTTTTTAATACCAGATATGAAATGGCCTTGGTCCATAGTACTTATGGTTGGACTATGTACAGTTCGACGTGGGACACCCTGTATAACATTATATATTAATGAAAAATTATAAACAAACTGCGGTTAACTCCATTGAAGAATCGTTCAGGCGGCACCACCAATGTCGATTAATTAATTAATTTTTTTCATTTTTGCAATTTCAAATCGCGATATTTCGCGAACTAATTGAGCAATCGGGTTCAGATTAGAACGAGCTTACATGGTTTGTTAAGCTCTTTAAGTTTGGTAAGTATATTTTTTTGTGGGATACAACCCGGCTGAGATATGACGTAAAAACACTTTTCATGTACATTAGATAGAGGATTTCCCCCTCCCTCACCGCCGCCGCCGCCAGGAATGATGGGGGTATCTGACTTTATCGATAGGGAAAAATACTCGATTTCATCAGTGTGTTTTCGAAAGTCAGATCTACTCCACTATAGTAAAATTATGTAAATTTAATATAAAAACCCATAAAACTTAATAAAACTCCTGATATAATGGTTGAAACTTTCGTAAATGATTACAATTATTTAGGAAGACATGAAATACTTTTTGAATTTTTTGATATTTTAAATAATCTTGATTTGAAGCGAAGCACTCTAAGGAGGCTTGTTTTTTTTTGGAAAATTATATTGTTGCGGTCACAAAACAAAATTTAAACAAGTTTTATATTTCAGAAATAAAAAATAACTAATATATATGGTACAGATTGCAAAATATCTGACAAAAACATTTTTTCTATATGTGAAATAATGTGGGCTGTCAATAAAAATTGTAATCAACACAATATTTATTGCAACAGTTCATTAAATTAAATAGAAATAAATTTTAGTTTCTTTGGATTATTTAATTAAAATTTTATAATTACAAAAACCTTTGCAAATCCCTTTAATCATTAGCGTACGAGGTAAATATGTATTCAAAATAAAATACACAAATGGGTATCTGATTTTTTTTAAGAAATAACAATTTGTTTATTTCAGTTTTTATTTGTAGCGTATTTAAGATTAACATAATGAAAATACATATATACCAGGTGGCAACGGAGGCTTCAAGGGGGGGTGCAGTAAGGGCAAATAGACCCCCCCCCCCCCAAGTCCGGCAAAGAGAGGATATATCTCATATCTGCGTAAACCAAATTTTAATTTTTTTTGTAGATTCTAGGTCCACTTATATCCTAAAAAACTCACTTTTTACCTCAAAAATGGCCCAAACATTTTTTTCGGCAATTTTGATATTGCCAATCGTTTCTTATACAAAATTCATTCTGCGTAAACCAAATTTTAATTTTTTTGATTTTTTTTTTGTAGATTCTAGGTCCATTTATATCAACAAACCCAAAATATTAAACTTTTTTATACATAACCTTAACAGTTATTAAAATTGCTTTAATTTAGAACTTATACATCATATTCTGAGCTGGAACTAACTCCTCCAGAAACCAACCCCAATCAAAAGCCGACAGGAACAAAATAACGATAAATATGCTTAATAAACTCATATATTAGACCTGGAAAGCTAGAACTACTAGTACTGATCCTAAATAGAAGTAACCGATGTTCTTTACAGAACTAAGGATTGATCCGCGGAATTCCAATCAAAAACATGAAATAGAAGACTAGAAGAACAGCAAAAAAAAACATTGACGTGTCTTTCTAATAACCGCACTAATCAAACATACTTCAAGTTTTATGTATACAATCAGCGCCGTAACCAGGCAGGGGCAACAGGGGAACTTGCCCAGGGCTCAGAGAAAGGCCTCACGGAAAACAATTTTGTTCCCATCCAAAACAGTAGGCCTAAAATTTCCACCTTGAGTATTTATTTGAATATGCTAAATTAAATTAAATAAATACGCCACTGGTAGACCAAATTTCCCCCACTATACAAAAAAGTAGATTTGAAAAAGAATATAGAATCTGAATTTTCCAAACAGCGAATTAAAAAAGAAAATAGTACAAATCTATGTCCAGAAAATTTGTTTGCAAAGCAAATGAACAACGTTTTTGCAGTTTTACTTGTTGAAACAGACTGGCCAAGGCTTTTTACTCAATAAATGAGGTTTTTGATGCAGTTTGGCGAGTTTGATTAAAGGATAAGTGCTCAAATGTAATTGTTCAATTTTAAAAAATACTATTAAGAATATGTATATACTGAATAATGTATGGCTACTTGTAATGGACGTAATGGTTATGTTAAATGTGATTTGTATATATTTCTGAATCAACTGGAACTGGCACAATTCCATCGTCAAATGAAAGCACTATCAAAATTGGCAGCTCTCTACAAATTTTAAGAAAAGATCCAGCATTGTGGCCAAGAATTGTAGGAGACGCAGGAAGAAGTTTTTTGGTAGAGCAAGGTCCATCTAAACCATTGTATGATTACAAATTTCCTTCCGATGACATTCTTCGAAAATATAGCGCACATCATTATACACGAATTTTAAGTAATGGAGAACAAGTTGTAAGAGACTCTATTTCAAAAAACTGCGTACACTGCTTTTGCTGCAAAATTTTTGGCCGTATGTTCAGTTCCCTTTCAAAATAGGGTTTTAAAAGTTGAGAGCGCCTCGTTGAAACTTAAAAAGACCAAGAAATTTCAAAAAATTATATTCAGGCCCAAAAATCATGGCTGAAATTGAGTCAAAAAGAATAGCAGGGCCCGCTTACTTTACCCTTGACAAAAAGGCAAATTGCCGCCCCATAAAACATTTAAATATATATCTTTATTTTAAATAAAAATCAAATGGTTTTAAATTATAAAAAAAACGTTTATTTAAAAAGATACATGCAACATAACATTAACAGTCAAGTAGTATAAAAAAAGTACCTCGTTATTGCTATTACAAAGATGCATTACTACACAATCAAACAAACAAAACTATATCATATAAAAACTAACTGATTAAGAAAGTAAAAACGTCATTAAAGCCCTCCTTTTTCTTTAAAATAAGTGGTTTTATTTCCATCAGATGAGAAATTGAACTAAAAGAAAACGACTATGAACTACAGAAATGAATAAACAAAAGTAACATCAACTATGCTAAAATCACAAAAAACTTTTTTTTCTTACTTTTAGTCATGCAAACTTTTTTATTATCTCTTTCATGTATATTTGATCAGCAATTTCATGCTCAATCGCTAAAATGGCTAATCCATTAGTAGAACTTAAGAAGTTTTTAATTAATTTTAATTTAGAGAAACTCCTTTCCCCACTTGCTACAGTTACTGGTATAGTAAGCAATATTCTTAAGGCAACACTAAGGTATGGGGCATATTTAACATTGTTATTAATTTCAATAAATTGTTACGCTTTCTTTTTTTCCAAAAGCGCAGAAACCGCAAAAATTTTATCTGTTCATTCTATCCCATTTATGTTACCAGAATCGCCATTAGTTAAAATAATTTCTAAATCCGTGCAGTGTTCTAATAGCGTTTCTTTAGACATGGTTTTTAAATCGTATATATTATACATATAAAAATTGAAAATAGTTAATGCGGTGCCTAAGTTGTTCAAATCTAGTGTCTAGTGCATTTAGTGCTTGGTCAATTGTAAAATAAAACCAGTTGGGAATGCTCTTCTAGCATTGCCATAGACCTTCTGTATTAAAAGATCTTGTAACTTTGCTTCTAAATTAAGAGACCTTTCCTCCTAAACAATTAGTTTTCAAAAAGGTCTGGGTTCTTAGCATTTAAATTTTCTGGATTGAAAATGGCGGCGAGCTATATTCTGGTTTTAAACTTTGGCTAGACACCGAGAGATGGTACACTAGGAAAGTAATCTGTACTACTGGTTGCCTATATGGTAGTAAACTGAATGTCTAATATTATATAATCCACATTTTCTGTCTAAAATTCTGATTTCTGTATGTAAAACAGGAAATTCGGGCCAAAAAGTGAAAAAATCTCTTTCAAAAACTTTAAACGCAAATATCTCGGAAACGGAATGGGTATAGATAACCCTCTAAAAAATGTTATTTCGGCGCCCCTTCCCAAATTGCACATGTGCGACAGCACACGTCGCACACGCCTTAGGCCGGCTCTGCAAGAGCGTATATCTAATCTGCCAATTATATTTATTGAACATGATATATTGCAAAAAATAGATTTTAATGATTTAATTGATGAATTTGTGGAAAAAGCAAGTAAAATACAATTAAAATAAATTTATAATTTCACAAATATAAAATGAAATTAAAATTACCTATGTTTTATATTATTTTTTTTTATTAAAGAGCGCAATTTGAAAGTCTTGTCCAATTTGTTAATTCCCCAACTCTTAGACTCTTTTCATTTAGCCTGCACGTTTCCCAGACATGGTCGATAACGCTTGTGTTGTTTGTTGTTGGGAAAATTTTCCTTTAATTCACAAAAGCTACCCAAACTCATCTGTATTCTTCTATAATGTCTATTCTATGTACTAAAACTTAAATTTGAAAAAAATATTTTTAATAAAATCGGTCAAAAGAAAATGTGTAAAAATATTTTTATAAAGCATAATTTATTATAATTAATGTATTGTTTATTCATTTCAAAGTTATTCGGTTTTGTAATTCAGTTTTTCTTAAGAATTTCCAAAGGTTAGTTTAAAAGTCAATAAAATTATACCTAAAGTGATGAAAAACCATATTTAATTATTGTAATTTTAATAGAGTAAAGCAAGAATTATTTTCCTTTAGATTTAAGGTATTGCAGATAAGGCACTCTGGTTGCCATGGTAGAAGAAAGCAGCCGTAACGAACTCGTAGTGCCGTTTTTATTAGCTTCTTAGCACAGCAAAGGTGGTTAAATATATTTTAAATAGTGTACTTATGTTTTTATCGTTTGTAATATCTATTTAATTATTTATAAATGACGTCTGGTAATAAATGCAGATACGCCCTTTCCGGAAATTCAAGATGCAATGATCCTGTTCAGGATAAGGGTTAAAAATTCCGGAGATATCGAGTAGCGTCCTAAGTTTTTTAATCCTCTGAAAAGATGGTCGAATAGAGCCCGAGAGATTTAAAAGGTAGCCCAGTTGCCAGAGCAGGATATTGTCCAAAAACTCCCACAAAATGTGATCTCGATGAAACTTGGCATTTAAGTACTTGAAAGGGTGTAGAAAACAATAAAAAAATCTTTGCTGCTCTAAAGTGTATGCTAACTTCACAATTTCGAAAATAAAATCGAAAATTTGGTTTTTCCATTACATCTCGAAAAAAAAAATCGAAAAACTAATAGCACCACGTGAAAGGGCGGAACATTTTACTAAAAAATAATATTATAAGTTATTTTAAAAACGAATTTGTATTACTATAAAAAATTATTAAAAATAAGAAAACAAATTCGAAAACTCTACGCGCGCCATTGTGCCACCCAAATTGATGTACGCCCCTTAGAGTTGGGCCGTTTGAGGTGATTTTGTAAAAAAATGTTCGTCATAAAATTCCCTATCGAGCCCTCTTTCTCGATTTTTGCTTCGGGTCTTCATTTTCGCGGAATTTGACTCCAAAAATGGGTTTGCTTGGAAAAACTAGATTTTTCGCACAAAAATGACCCTACGGAACACGAGATTGAGATTTGTCCGGACTTTTTTATGGGGAAATGCTCATCTTGGAAAACCCTACAAGACTGTCCACTTAGAATTCGGGGAGATATTTTCCGGTGCCCTTAAAATGGCCACAATCATTCAAAAATTTTCACATATCAGAAATCGTTCTACTGAAAAACTGGGAAAGTATTGGAAAAAATTCTCATCTGACAAAAATTATTTGTACACATTCGGGGAATCCGCAAAAATATTTCCAGAACTTTTGGGCATATTTTTGGACATCTACTGCGGTCTATTGCGAGTTTAGATTTTTAATGGGGAAAATCTCTGTATGTAGCAATTTTTTTGAATGTCCAAAAATGTGCCCAAAAGTTCTGGAAAAATTTTTGCGGATTCCCCGAATGTGTACAAATAATTTTTGTCAGATGAGAATTTTTTCCAATACTTTCCCAGTTTTTCAGTAGAACGATTTCTGATATGTGAAAATTTTTGGATGATTGTGGCCGTTTTAAGGGCAATGGAAAATTTCTCCCCGAATTCTAAATGGACAGCCTTGTAGGGTTTTCCAAGACGAGCACTTCCCCATAAAAAAGTCAGGCAATATCTCAATCTCGTGTTCCGTAGGGTCATTTTTGTGCGAAAAATCTAGTTTTTTGGAGTCAAATTCCGCGAAAATGAAGACCTGAAGCAAAAATCGAGAAAGAGGGATCGATAGGGAATTTTATGACGAACATTTAAAAAAAAATCACCTCAAACGGCCCAACCCTAAGGGGTGTACATCAATTTTGGTGGCACAGCCGTTGAATACAAATATGCAGGCGAGGCGTTCGGAAAAACTAAAGTATCTTTGTCTAAAATGTACGCAAAGAAAAAACAAGAAAGGGTTTTAAAGACGAGACTCTAAGCTTTCTCAGGAAGTCATTAGTTTTTATTTTTTTTTGTTTTCTCATAGAAAATTTGACCGGAAGTTATAATTTCTAAAATTCTCACTGATTTTATAAAACTGAAGATATATATTGAGATGAATTCAGTAAATTACACAATTTTACTTTTTTTAAAATTTATTTTCCATCTGTCAACTTTGACATTTTTTTAACATCTCGCAAAACTCCTTTTGTCTTAAGTCCTGGCGCATAATTTAAAATAACTAAATTCCTAAATAACAATTGACAACATTTACGTCACTACAATTATCCCCCAAAATTCGTTGAATTTTTCTTATTACAAGAAAAAATTCAACGAATTTTACTAATTTAAATACAGATTACAGTTTATTTATCACTAACTTAATTCTTTTACAGGCATCTAAACTTGGAAAAATTTGTATATTTGTTGGATATTAAATATACCTCGAGATTTTCCCGTTTCTGGATGTCCTAATTCATAACTGTTCACTCCATTTTTTGTTAGAATCTTGTATGGACCTTCAAAAGGAAGTAGAAACTTAGCACAAATATCATTTCGTCTATCTGGAACCCTTAGTGCTTTAATTATTACCAAATCACCGTAATTAAATGTAACCCTTTGTTTTTGTTTTTTCTGCCTTTTATTTAAATACCTCTGTGCCTGCTTTTCTAATTTACTTTTTGCTTTCATTAATAATTCATCGTAAGCTTCTAGCCTTTCAAAATCCCATGGTATTTCTGGATATTCACCTTTCATTAATGTTATCGGTGCTATTTCAGTTATAGTGTTGGGTACATTATTCATGTAGTCTTGAATTTTCTTTAAGTTTTGTTCCCATAATATCTGTTCAGAGTGTATTATAATTCTCAGTTGTTTAATTACTTCCTTGATCGCTCTTTCAGCTGGATTCGAACATGGATGTCTGATACTTGTAAAAATGGGATTTATCTTACTTTTTCTAAACCATGTTTTAAGATTTTTATTATTGAAATAGGCTGCATTGTCTAGTATGCAATTTTCAGGTATTCCACATTCTATAAAATATTCTGTTAAACAGTTTTTTACTATTTTCTTATTTGTTCTCCTGCATGGATAAACAGTTATAAACTTTGAGAAAATGTCTGTAACAACAAAAATATGTCTACTTCCTTCGTTACTTGGAATCAGGTTCGAAATAAAATCAACTGCTATTATTTCGAGAGGTCTCTTTGCCACAATAGTTTTCGGTATATTTTCATTATGTCTATTTTTTTCCTTAGCAAATTGACAAAGTATGCAACATCTTACAATTTCTTTTGTTATTGTCAGATCATTCCTACTTGTATACGTTTCTCTAAAAATCAAAATTGTTTTTCGGACTCCTATATGGTTGTATTTATCATGTAAGTCAATTATAATTTTCGTAGCAAGATCTTTAGTTATTACTAAAAGTTCATGATTATTGTTATCCAGTTTTATATACACGTTTTCTTTCATCTTACATCTTTTTCTCTCCTCTTCAGTTAAATTTTCTTGGTCCCTTATAACTTCTGTCATTGAGTAAATTCCTTCGTTAATTTTCAAAATGTTATACCCTATTTTAATTTTATTTCTATCAATGTCTGCTTCTATTCCATCCATTCTAGTGATTGAATCTGTCACAATATTTTTTTCTCTTGGAGTGAATTTTATTTCAAATGTGTACTCTTGTAATAAGAGCGCCCATCTGTGAATTCTTGAATTTTTATATTTGTTGTTGAGAATAGAAGTAAGAGCTTGATTATCCGTCTCTATGATAAATTTTCCTCCTAATAAGAAGAAACGCAACTTCGTGACACAAAATATTATGCTTGCCAGCTCTAATTCGCTGACTCCATAATGTTTCTCTGCTTTCTTCGTCAGGCGGGATACAAAAGAAATGGGTACCTCTTTTTCATTTTGGATTTGAATAAGTCCACCTGCAAACCTGTGAATCGATGCATCTGTCTTTAAAATAAATTTCTTTTTGTAATCCGGGTGATATAGTCTAATTTGTTTGGAAAATGCATATTTAATTTTAACAAACGCATCTTCTTTTTCATTATTCCATTTCCACCTTACGTTTTTTCTTAATAGTGATATTAGAGGTAATTCCATTTCTGATAGATTGGGTATCATTCTTTTAAAATAATTTAAAGTACCAAGAAAACCTCTCAAAGTTTTTAAATTTGTTGGACGTTTGTAGTTTTCAATTATTTTTAATCTTTCTGGATCCATGGTTATTCCAGTGCTATCTATTTTAAAACCCATATATACCGTTTCTTTCTTGAAAAATGGCATTTTTTAACACTTAACTTTAAACCTGCTTCATCCAATGCTTGCAGTATAGTTTCAACATGTTCCAAATGTTCTTCTTCATTTCTTGAGAAAATAAGTATATCATCAATATAATGTAATGTAAATTTTTCATATTTATTAAGTATTTTATGTAGAGCCTTTAATAGAGCTGAGGTGGCTGTTTGAATTCCAAATGGTGTGACACAAAACCTATATACAACGCCATCAATTATAAAACCAGTATAATCTCTACTGTTTTCACGTAGTGGAATCAACCAAAAGCTGTGCTTTAAATCTAATTTAGTAAAAACATTTGCATTGGTTATTTTTCCTAGAATTGCTTCAACAGTTAACGGTGCTTCATATTCTGGTATCATACATTTATTTAAGTTTCTTGCATCTAGACATATTCTCATTTCTCCATCTTTTTTCTTTACTATAACAATTGGATTGATATACTGAGTTGTACTATATTCTATTATTTTATCCTTTAGTAGTTTATCTATGGTACTTTGCATGTCCTCTCTATATTTCTGAGGTATAGGGTAGGATTTTGACTTAAAACTTTCAATATTTTTCACTTTTATTTCATGAACATAATTCTTCGCTACTCGTGATTCTTCCCTTACTAGGCCTTCATACTTCTCAATCAATTTCTTCACTTCTTTTTTTCTTTCACTATTACAATCAATACTTATATTCACAATATTATTATTACTATTTAAATTATTATCATAATCATCACATAATTCATTAACATCATCATTTTCCTTCCTATTTCTCTTCACATTTCCTATCTTCTTATCTTGGCCTTCCTGTCCCTTTTGTAGCTTAGATTCTGTTTTATTTTCGTTTTCACTCATTAATATTTCATCTTCATCTGCTTCTGTCGTTGTTACCATTTGTTTAAAGTTGATACTTGTACCTTTTATTAAAAATTGTTTGTTTTCGTAGTCTATAATGCCTCCAGGTTTGTTCAACTCATCCGATCCCATCAGTATATCATATTCCATATTTGGAACTATTAGTAATTGCATACTTATACTTACATTATTAAAATTTACATCATACGTTACACTTTGATCGCTTTCTCCTAATTTTTTTCCATTTATTCCCATTAATTTTATTTTTGGTATTTTAATTATATTATTTTTTAAATTGTCACACTTTTCAATTGTAGATTGTTTCATTAATGATCCTTCTGATCCACTATCTAACATTATATTTACATTTATTCCATTTAATTTTGCAGTAATTAACGCTAATTCGGGGTTTTTTCTGGTTGTATATCATCAGATAATTTAATAAATTCTCTCAACTACATAGACCCCCTGTTATGCCACCCTTTAGTGAAAATTCTGGGAATTATCCTCAGTGGAGGAAGCATGAGTATGCTGAAGTATTTCTTCAACATCTCTGGTAGAAACTTCCCTCTCATCATTACACGTTCTTTGGAAATTCACTCTTCTTGTATTATTTTAGAAAAATTGCTTTCTGCATTCCTCTCCTCGTATTGTCTTCCAGGATAATTTTCTTCTACCTTACGATAATCAAATCTATTTTCATTTTGGTTTTCTTGTCTATAATTATTATAGTTATTATTGTATTGTCTGTTATTATAATTTGTGAATCGTCTCTTATAGTTATTATTATAGGTTTCGTATCCTTTTCTATTTTGTTGATAATTATTATTAACATTTTTGTTATTATAGTTGTTATTTTGATTAGAGTTATTTCTGGGATAGCTATTGTTATACTTTCTGTAATTATTGTAGTTCGTTTGTCTGTCTTGTCTATCCCCCAAATTTGTATTAATGCTAGAAGTTCTTTCAATTCTAGTAATATAGTTCAATAAATCTTCAAAATTCCTAATATTTTGAATGCCCACTGTCTCAGTGATAGAAGGCTTAAAATGTCTGGACATGTACATGACTATCTCGTCCTCTCTTAAAGCTGGTTCGAGATGTTGCATCTGTGCGTACAGCTGTAAGAGATAGTTAGTCATTGACGTTCCCTTGTCACTGTACTTTCCAAAGTATAACTTTTCTCTGGCTTGTCCCTGTTGTAAAGCACCCCAAAATTGTCTGTTAAACTTTACTTCAAATTCTTGAAAATGACTTAGATTTTCGTCTACACACGAGAACCATAGTTGTGCCTGCCCACTCAAGCTGTTTCTTACCGTTTCTCTCCATTCTTCCTCATTTTCTCTTATCTTGTTTCGCAAGATTCGGCCAAAAATCCTGGGGTGTATTTTCCTAACATCCCCATCAAATTTAATCATATTTTCTTAATAGTGGTGGACATTACTTATAATACTTTTTTCACTACTGGATCCTATTCTTTCAATATTACTAATTTCTTTTTGTAAAGTTTCTTTTGTCATTTTTAAGTTATTTTCAATTTTTTCCTTTTCATTTTTAATTAAATATCTTAGTTTTTGATTTTCTACTTCTCCTATGCTTAGGTTTTGCCTGATTTCTTCTCTTAGATCTTTGTCCAATAATTGTATTTCCTTACTGTTTTTAATTATTTTCCTTTCTAACTCTTCTTTTCCTATTACGTTTATGTTTCTCCTTTTCAATTCGTTTTTTATCTGTCCTTGTTCTTCTTTTAGTTTATCAATATTTTCACTATTCTTCTTTATTTTTTCGGTGTTCTGGTTCATCTCTCTAGTTATTGCTTCCGTTTCTCTTTTAATTTCAACACTTACATGCTCTAGCTTCCTTTCAACATTTTCTTGTCCTTTTTTAATATCTTCTTGTCCTCTCTTCATTTCGTCTTTCAGATCTTCTTGTCCTCTCTTCATTTCCTTCAGAAAAGCTAACATCTGCATCATTGTGTCTTCTTCTTGATCTTTTGTTATTATCTCGTCTATACTTTCTATTTCCTCCTGTGCTTCTATTGGTTTCTCTTCAATGATATTCGTTTCTATTTCTTTGTCTCCTTGTCCTTTCTCTTCTGACCATGTTTTGATGTTTCCACTTCTGAGGTCCATTTTAGTATATTTTAATTGACTCTTTATTTTCGTGCCCCACGTTGGTAAGCCAAATTGTGATGAATTCAGTAAATTACACGATTTTAAAATTTATTTTCCATCTGTCAACTTTGACATTTTTTTAACATCTCGCAAAACCCCTTTTCTCTTAAGTCCTGGCGCATAATTTAAAATAACTAATTCCTAAATAACAATTGACAACATTTACGTCATTACAATATCTATTGATAGAGTCATAACAAAAACAATCCTTGTACATTTATCATCCAATTGTACAATATGAGAACTAAAGTTAAAATCCAGATCCGGATTAAGAAAAATTTGTAAAAGTTGATAATATCTAAAATAGCACCCTGTATGTGCATACATAATAAATATGTAGATATTAATTGAATCGGTAATTTGAGAAAGCACATAAGTCAAGGAAAGTACATTTTTTAGGAGACACAAAAAACTAGACACTGTCTTATGGGGTTTCTTAATTAACTGGTATTTTCGGCCAATCATATCTCGGCTTTGGAAAGGCTGATTGATATGATTTCTCTTCTTCTCTTCAGTGCATACAAATACCTATTACGAATGCATTGCAATAAAAAAGTCATTTTCATGAAAACACTGACTTATGGGGTTTCTTAAATTGCCGATTCAATTTGAAAACTGAAAAACAGGCAATTCGCAAAATACTACAAACTTAATTATTTATGGTACAATTAAAATATAAATTGCAATTTTGGTACACAGTAGGAGTATTGTTTGAAACTCACTGATAACGTAATTTAATATTCCACGCCTAATCTTTCAGGATTAGGTTTAGTTGCTCTAAACTTGTGGTTTCCAAAACCTCGTATTTCTTTGCCTTGCAGAATTCCGTTAACTGTTTCCATATTAGAGAGTTGAAGTTGTGCCAAGTACGTAAACGTTAACACCCGAATTGACATCTACGCATGCGCATTTGTCTGGAAATAGCGTTTACGTGAAAAATAGGATTGCGTACGTACGTAAGCTTGCGTTCTCTCACGGATACCTTAAAAATCTACGTACGTTAACCGAAGATTATACGAGTTACACCGATAAATGGCGAATGTCCCAATTTTGAATTTTGACTTAAAGTAAATTATTCAGAGCTTCAAAAAGACTTTCTTTATTTTTTTTTGTTAGATTACATTCAGTTGAGAAATTCCTATAGAAGTAATAATAATAATAATAATCCTTTAATTTAGCTCTTGGCTAGTATTATTTTTACATTTAGGTTTACAAAAGTTTTACAAAAAAAGATAAATAGTTATACGCTTATATTCACAACCTACATGTTCCTTTAAAGCTCATTAAATTATTGCAGTTTTTAATAAAATCAGGCAATTCTGACTATTCTGACTATATAACTATAGTACTTACTCTGTCTAAATAAAAATTGTTTCTTGATCTTGTGGAATATTTATATATGTCTTTAACAAACCTACAATTATTTACAAGTTGAGGCACTATAGTTGATTAATCATTTTATATATAAATAACATGGTGTTAAGGGTCACTCAAGAAGTTACTAAATATTCGTTTTTGTTTCATTTGATTTATATAATTTAGGAATTTAAGTGTGATTTAGAAGTTCTCAAAAGAATTTCTTTATTTTTCTGTTATTAGATTACATTGGGTTGAGAAATTCCTATAGAAGTTACTAAATATTCGCTTATTATGTTTCTAAAGGTTATTTCTCATATTTCAGTAAGATAATAAAAAACTTTCAAGTTAAAACATTTTTTATTATATAAATATTTATTTATTAATCACAATAACAATAACAAAACAATATTACAGAATATTTATCTCTAAAACTACAAAACAACGAATCTTTACATTTTTAGAAAATATACTCAATAAAATTACATTTACAAAGTGTAGAAATGTTCAACTAAATTTAGTTGATGGAGCTTTTTACATCTTAAAACTAGCAAAAAATGCA
Source organism: Crepidodera aurea (assembly GCA_949320105.2). Taxonomy (NCBI): domain Eukaryota; kingdom Metazoa; phylum Arthropoda; class Insecta; order Coleoptera; family Chrysomelidae; genus Crepidodera; species Crepidodera aurea. The sequence goes on along the minus strand of OX439474.1, from coordinate 59,349,213 downwards.
AACAAAATATTGGTAATAAAACAAACATTAAAGTTGTTTTTGCTTGATAAAAGGTATGCTACTTTAATATTGCGATACTAACTTTACAAAAATCAATGTAGGTACATTTACTAAAATTTAATCAGCACGATGGATTTTGAAAATCTGTATGAGCTGAACAGAACATTAAATTTCTCAAATATTGTTCCAGTTGTGTGGAGGCTCAATCGCCCATAAAGCTCTGCTCGATTCCCAACAGGATCATTGTTGAATATATGTAGCAAGATTACCTCATCCATTTCATCTTCTTCTAAATCTGAATCCCCAAGTTGTGCTGCATCAAGAATACCTTCCATCTTAAATGAAATAAATAGAGCCTAATTGAACATGTATAAAGACGTGCTTACCATAAAAATGTATCTTCTATTTTAGTAGAATTTCAATGAATCCAATTCCAATAATTATTTTGTTTTTCATTTCTATATCTCATAGTGGCTTTGCACTTTAAATACTCTTCTTAATGGAGAGTAAAACCACTTATTTTATTAAAAAGTTTTTTAATTTTAACGTTTCGACTGTCTGCTCACAGAAAACAACATAAAAGCAAAATAATAAAAAATAAATAATTAACGGTTGACAGTTGACATCTACTTTACGTACGTACATGAACACTTGAACTCAAATTTCATACAACTTTATTAAGTTATATTTCGTACGCTATTTTCTACGTAAAGGTTTACGTACTGTGTTTACTTCAACTCTCTATTGACGTATGGGTTTTAACGGTAATGTACGGTACACTTTTCTCAATCGCCAGATCAATATTAGTCATAGAATCACTTCCAAAGCGACTCATTTTCACTACATAAGCTGACTAGCACTGTTTAAAAACAATATTACAAAATTTATTGACAATAAAATCAGAAAAATTGTTTTGTGTCCTAGGAGACCATAATTACTTGTTATCAAATGTATTGCAATTTTTGGTGACACAACTGTCAAGTTTTGTCGCGGGTAAACTCGAAATACAGTTTTTTCATCTAGAAACCATTTGTAATTCAAAATTGCGCGTTTGTGATTGGTGGAAATTAAGACGAGGGAAATAGTCGAAGCCAATATCCCAAGACTATGACAAATAGTCGACTATTATTTTCTGTCTAATTCTATCGAGAGTATCTTGTATTTTGAGACAATTTGATGAGACCATATGAACATTTAATATTCTTTGATTATTAAAGTTTATATCGTCGAATTTAATTGTCTCGAAATGCAAGTTGCTCGAGATGAATTAAAGAAAATAATAGTCTCTATTTGTCATAGTCGAGTTATATTCAGGAAGATTATTTCATGAACCCCATCAAATCATTCGCTAAGATTGTTTCCAAACAGACTCCTTTCTTGGATAGATTTGCTTATATTTTCACTGAAAACGAGACATTTTCAATTTTAAGTGAATGTTACGTCAAGTTTTGACACTTAATAGCACACTTATACAATCGACTAAAATAGCCGCTCATATTTCTTTATTTACCTAAATATCCGATCATATTGCATATCATGTGACTAAATTCATGACTTTTCATTGGCGCAGCCATGTGTGAATGAAATAATCGACAGTAATATAACAAGACCTCGTTTATGAACGAATAATTTTTTTCGATTTTTCCAAAAATAGTTTTGTTTGAAAACTTAACGAGTTTAATTCGGAGATTGATGTGCTGAATAAAACCCGAGAGCTTTAGCTCGAGGGTTTTATTCTTTGAGCATCAATCTTCGAATTTAACGAGTTGAATTTTCTAAAATAAAACTATTTAAGGAAAAATCGAAAAAAAAATTATTCGCTCATAAACGATGGTCGAGTTATATTTGATCAGATTATTTCTCAAATAGTTTAATAGGCCAAGAATAAATATTTCAACTCATGTATTTTTATTTATTAAATGTAAAATAAGCGGTGCATGTATGATGTGTTGCCTATATTTTCGGAGCTGTTAAGGAGGACGATGTAGTTTATTCGAAAAGGTAGGAAGGTGAGTTTATCAGCGAATAAATTTTGACAGATGCGGGAAATAATCAGTGTTAAAATCGTTTTTTCCTCCATGTTCACAGACCTTACCCCCCCGTCGCGACTTTTTCCATTTTCGCCAAAAACGAAATCGAACTTGAAATTCTCGATTAGTGTATTCCTAGAGCCTTTAATGAGCCGTTAATAACTGTGCAAAGAAAATTGCAATTTTTATTGTTTCAACCACTTTTTCGCTCATGTTCTGCTCACTTAAGTTAAAACTAGCAAAACAGTCATTTTTGCAAAAATTTGCGGAGCAGAAAATTTTAATTTAGGGCATTTAATTAGCCTTTAATGAGCCTTTAATTTTCCATCTATTGATTTTTAATTCTGCTGACTTTGCTCTTCCAGCTTAAGAGGGGCCGTGCCATAGGTATGCCAAACTACAAACACCAAAAAGTTTAACTAAAAATTCTAAAAAATATTAAATATTTTGTATTTTTTCAAATTTTTGTTCCAGTATGTCGTATATTTTTAAGTCAACTCCCGGTTATTATTTTGATTTCTCTTTCTAGTTACGAAGGAAACCAGTAAACTTCCGAATTAATAAGAGGAAGGTTAAATTTTCCGTACTAATTAGTGCTCTAATTAAAAGTAGGATTGTCATTAAAACAACTTTAGTGAGTTGCTACGAATTTCTGTTAAATGTTTTACTGTTTGATATACAAAAAATTAATTTTTGTTATAATAATATGGCAGCTAAAATTTGCAATTTACTGAAAAAAATAAACTGTAATATCACAGTTGTAGTACCTAATTAAATTACTAAAGTATAGTCTTTTCTTAACAAAAATAGTCATAAATTTCATTCCGTGTTAGGTACACACCGTTGCCAAATCGAAAAAATGTATTGTTATTAAAGTACCCCGCAGTTTTTAAAGGGGAACTGGGTTTCACTCAATCTCGCTCAAACCTGTTGAAAAGGATCAGTCATATCGTTCTCATTAAATGTCTCCATGTTCTGTGTAGGCTTTGTTACTGTTTTCCAGCGCCACTTTAGGAACAGCACTGTTAATTAGAACCCAATAGTGAATGGTCGAGTGAGGAATCACACCTGGTATATGAAAATTAATTTTTAAACTTTTAATTAATTAAAACTCTTGAGTTGTGGGTGAGGAAGTATAGGTATACGTTTTTTAAACAAGCTATTTCTCTAACAGCATCTAAAGGTAACAATGGACCCTTATTATCACGTTCCTATTCAAAATATGTTAATAAGGAAGCTATAAGTTGTTTACAACCACTACTCAGCTGCTTCGGCATTTTTTTGAAAAATATTTCCTTCGCAGTACCTATATTTGCTCTTAAGAGAACAGTTTATTACAAAATCCAACCTTAAAAAACAATGCAGCAATTTTAACAAATATTTACTGTGAACTCCACACTGAGTGTGAAGTAAGATCTTTTGATTATGAATATTAAGGAAATATACGTTAAGATTTAAAAATGAATATTCATGTGCACTTGTGACATTTAAAATCATTTTCGCATGATTAGTTTTATTGTTAAATATTCTGTAGTTGGTAGTACTTCTTAATTAAGGATTAAATCTTACCTTATTAATCGTCGGCACCGTGTTACAGTGAGTGGCTCTGTGTCGCAGGAAGTGACAGTGTCTTCGGGTGTACCCTAGGGTTCACATATTGGCCCTATTTTATTCTTATTATTTATAAATGATATAGTGTCCTGTTTTAAAAATTATCATTGTCTTTAGTATGCTGACGTTTTAAAATTTTTCAGTATTGTGGAACCTAATCGTAGCGCCCTACAGGCTGATTTAGATAATTTTGTCACTCGGTGCAGATCCAACAAATTATAGCTAAACATATCATGCATGCATGCAATACTCTGGAAGGCTAAAAAAGTTTCTCCACGATGCCCAATATTCTGATGGGTCTCCGGGAACTCCTTGGGATCCACCGAGACGAAAAAACTTCACCTCAAAATCGTTCATGTGGGGCGTAGATGTCCATTTTTAAGAGGGAATTTAGAGGCGTCAAAAAAGCGATTTTTCAAACGATTCAAAATATTTTTCCCGGTTTTTGGGTGGGGGTTTAATAAGTTTTGTACACATGTGTTTTCTTTGGGCAGTTATTTTCCCATATCCACAGAGAAAACATTTTTATTCAACAAAAAACTCCAACTTTACATGAATAAATGGCTAATTTGAAAATTCAACTCAAGAAGCATTTGTAATGTGTTTCTCTGAGAAAATTTAGTAGACGGAATCAATTCAACACATCAGAATGTTACTAAATATGTTTGGAAGAAAAGTCTACGACGGCTTCTTTTATCTTCACACAATAATTAGTGTCCGTAATATTGTTCAACTTGCGTCGGTTCCAGTACTTCAAAAATTCCCGATGAACTGATTTCCCAGCTTGTTCGGACGAAACCCCAAATCCTTCCCCTCGCTCCAGAAACTTCAAAGATTGCTCGAGATGGCATACGTGAATTTTCAAAGTTTCAGTTACATCTGTAGCTGCAAGAGATTTTTAAGGTCACAAATCCACTTCTGCAATTCTCCACCAAGCCTCACATTTGCAAAACAATCATGAACTATTTTATCGTGTGTCTTAAAAGCCGACACATACGGAACCATGGGTAATCCACCAATGTGACCACAAACTTCCTCACTAAATAGGAAATCAGGTTCTTTCAACATTTTCCTACAGGCATTTCCTTCAAAAGAATAACCATGGTAATTTTTTGATATTAATTTGAGATGTCGGGGCCATGTTAGGGCTTTTTCCTTTTCCAAAAGAGGCACAAGACCTTTCCGAAACATGTGGTTAACTAAACCTTACAATATACGCAATTCCGGCATCAGCATTTTTCAAGAACAGTCATATCATCTGGTTCCTGAAACAAAGGGAGGTTTATTGTGCTGTGACTGGATTTGGCACATTTTTTATTGCCTCCTAGAGATTCAAATTCTTCGTAATCTTTTCGCAAATCCCCGTAAGTTTTCAGCACAAGATCCTGTTCATCACTCTCGAGTTCACATCACTCTTGTAACGTCTCAAAGCAATATAGACACGGAAAGGTGGCGGTAGTAGTTTGTTGTCCATTAATAATCAATAGTAATTTGAAATCTGCAACGAACTTGAACGGAATAGCATTGATTTGTATCAAATCAAACAGTTTCTCATAAGTCTCTTTTATTTGTGGTACAATACACAGCATTATTAATTTATGAATACTGGTCAATTTATCAGCTTTCAGTCTCTTATTATGAGTAATATCTGACACTGGATCTCCACTAGATACATAAAATTCCGGTAATATAAGTCATACACTTTGAAAAATCCCTGGCGCCGTCTGCCATTACTTTAATCACAAAGTTACCAACTAAATTTCTCCTATCTATCACTTCATCCAATATTTCCTCAGAATTACACTAAACTACAGGTCTCTTAACCCCCACACAAATACCAGGAAAAATCTTTTGAATCGTTTGAAAAATCGCTTTTTTGGCGCCTCTAAATTCCCCCCTTAAAAATGGGCCCTACGCCCCACATGAACTGCTACGATTTTGAGATGGAGTTTTCCCGTCTCGGGGGATCCCAAGGAGTTCCTGGAGATCCATCAGAATATTGGACATCGTGGAGAAACTTTTTTAGTCTTCCAGCCACCTGTGTGCAGTACTGTTTGGTCTCCGTCACAAGCTATTTACGTTAACCGAATCGAACGAGATCAAAACAAATTTTGCAAATACTTGCTATTTAAGTTTCAGTTTCCATACCGAGATTTATCTTACAAAACAAGACTGCTGTTCTGTGGTATGGAAAATCTTGAACGGAGGCGTAGAGATGCAATGTTACTTTTTCTTTACAAAATAATTAACGGAGACATGATTTGTCAAGAATTATTAACTAAAGTTAAAATCGTTGTCCCGCTGAGGCGTACTCGACACCCACAACTATTTTTCGAAACAACCCATTGTACAAACTATGGACAGAGCATTCATGAATAGGATTTTGTGCAACTATAACAAGCACTATTCACACTGTGATATTTTTAATTGCAACGTAATATCTGTAAAGAGGATGATCGAATTTTAAAATTTTATGTAGTTTTTTCTTCTCTAAGAGTTTTCCTATCGTCTTGTATGCTGTTTTATTTAGTTTTAAGACATTAATTTAAGACTGTGCCATTTGGAATTGTTAATTCTGTAGTGTACTTATGACAAATAAATAAATAAATTATTGTGTCACTGGTGACGTTCAACTATTTTAGTAGTAAAAAGACTATATAAATACATTGGGCCTTATTTCTGTATTAAATTTATATGTATTTTTTCGGCGGTCTTTGGATATCAAACAGTAATTAATTTTATTGAATAAATATGAGCATAAAACATTTAATCTTTCATCAGATTTCAGAAATAAATAGTAAAATTAAATTAAAATGACAATAGCCAGTTCGCATGCAACCACCATTTCAATCAACAAAAACAAATTATAGACACGTTAAATACAAAGAAAAATTTTATTACCTACATATAACAGAAAACACAATGGATATAAAAAGTTCGACAATATATACTTCCAATCACATATTCGAACTTCATCCGAAACCTGACGAGGAAGTGAGTCGTGGCATTGGTTTTTCTGTGGTTTCGTTAGGCCATTGCTCGAACAGAGTTCGTGACTCTTAAGGGAACAAAGTAAACCACAGCCTGCTTTCCAATACCCCTAGTAATTAGGGACATCAAAACCAAAGATAAAAATTCATTCTGACAATACCGATTTGAGAAAGTACTGTTTTGTTGCCATACGGTTCCCAGCAAACAATTTCGATCGGCCCATTGCCGGCACGGCAAAGCATCTGTAACTGATGACGGGCCGGGGAAGGTAGGTCACTCTGGCCATCATCAGGGCCAATGCTCTAGATAACAGTAACTTGTAATAACGGGCCTTCCAATGCTGGCCAACAGTCTTTTGACGGGCCTTTGCAGGCCAGCGGTGTCTTTTAATGACGGGCATTCGAAGGCTCAATGCTGGCCAAGAGTGTCTTGAATGACGGGTCTTTGCAGGGCCAATGCTGGCCAACGGTATCTTTTAATGACGGACATTCGAAGGCCCAATGCTGGCCAAGACTGTTTTGAATGACGGGCCTCTGCAAAACGGTGGAAATCACTGATGGCCCAGTGGAAATACTGCAATGGAAGTTACCTACTTAGAGGGTTGGCCCACTGTGAATTGGATGGAGATATAGAACCAAGAATCATTTATAAAAATCATAGTTTCGGCTTTTTTAAAATTTGATAAATCATTTTAAAAATAAAATAATAAATATCAAAAAAAATAAATGGTACATAGAACTCTTAAGGAAAATAAAAAGCATTATTTTTGAGATTTTTTAATATTATTTTTTCAAAAATTAGTGTGTTCCTCTAATAGACTGCGAATTTTAAAATTTGTTGCTTGGTTCTTTGTTCTATATCTCTATCCAATTATACATATTTACTGACTGCCTTTTCTTTGAAAAGTAATGAATGAAGTTTTATATATTTTTAGCGAAAAAAAGTTGACATTTCACTTAAGCAGTCGTACCAAAATGAACTTGAATTCATAGAAAAATATCACAAAAAACTGGAGAAAGATGAAAATCTATAGTTTATATATACTTATTTAATAAATTAAAAAAAAAGGAAACACCATATAAAAACAATTCTTTGGTATAAAAGAAATAAAATCACAAATGTTAATAAATAAATAAAATAAAGAAAACAACATAAAGACAATTATTTGGTTTAAAAGAAAAAAAATCACAAAGGTTAATATTCGGTTTCTTTTTCTTTGATGTATTTTCTAAAAAATAAAATTAATTATAATATACAATACTTTAGCCTACATCAGACTTTTTACTTTGCCTTTTTTTATTTTAGGTCAGTAGATATAGATATGATATTTACAAAATTTAACAATAATTACAAAAGTTTTAAAACTTCAGTTGAATGAAGAGTAAGTTCAAATCATATTGTGTCTGAACGGAAGATATTGAAAATCACGATTTAATGCATTTTCGCATTAATAGCGCGAAAATTTTGTAAAATAGCATTTTACATCCTCTATTAAATTTGCAACCATTCAAACAATACGGAAACATTTCTTTTATCGCAATCAAATTGTTGTTCATTCCAATTTTTCGAAGAAAATTCCAAAAGTTCTGCAAATTTGAAAAAATAACTAAAATAATGTTCTTGAAAAGTGCTGTAATTTGCAACCTCTTGCAACAAACGGAAAACATATTTTTTCATGAAATTGTTTTTTTCTATTAAAATAAACATCGAATCTTTTAACAAAAGTTTTGAATAATGGTTGCAAATGAAGATGTCCTAACGTACAATGTTTTCATTAATTTGCAACCTCGCCCGTAATACGGAAATGGAGGTAAACTAAAAAAAAACATATTTTCGTATTTGTACTCTACTAAAAAAGCAACTTGGCAACATGGCAGCGACTAAGGCAGACGTGTGTGAAAATACAATCAACCAGTACAGCGTATGAGAAATGTACTCTATGGATAATCAAGTATTTAACTGGACCACTGTCGCCTTTTTTTGTGTTGCACTAATTTATTCAGCTATATTCCCAAATCAATAAGTAATCTTAAAACTATTTGCAAATAGTTTCCAATTTATGGTCATATGGCCAACAAAAAACAAAAGAATTGAATAAAAAAATGTTCCGTTGAAAAAAGACGGTTTTTTTAACTCTCGCCCCAAGAGATTAATAAATAACAAAAATTAGAATGTACAGTTTTTTTTGCGAATGTATAAATTTGCTGTAGCTTTTGATTAGTTTAGGTTAAAATAATAAATAAATATATCAATTAAAAGATCGTTATCCTCTATAACTTCTTTTAGAAAAAGTTTGCTGTAAAACTAAAAGTTTAGCCACTAAATAATTAAAAAAAACTTTTATCAAAAATATGCATTTTTTTCTAGCAAATATCTCTAGAACCAGAAGAGATAGGAAAAATGAATATTAAACAATCTTGTAGTAAGTTTTATGATATTTAATTTTGTATTGGATAACTTTTTTGCTACGATGCATATTTTTCAAGATATAAGCGAAAAGCTAAAAAAAGTGACCTTCTCCGCGCACCTCCTAAGCTCGGTGACTTTTTAGTATATGCCTTCAAAATAAGTTGGACAAATTGTTTTGATCGTTTTAACTTACTGGCCTATTCCTTGAAAAAGAAAGTGTTTTTATAAGTCGTTATCTTATCTGTAGAAAAGTAATGTATACAAATTAGAAATAAAAATTATAAGTTAAAACGATCAAAACAATTTGTTCAACTTATTTTGAAGGCAACTATATCTCCTAACTACTCCAAATACAGCCCTGAAGTCCGTTTTTGCATGTTCGCTCACGCACTCTACAACCCATTCATTGACTGGACTATAACTGCAACTGGCAGAAATAATATTAGTAAAAAAATTAAGGTTCCGTTTTACGTATGGGGTTGCAAAGCTACATATCCACTGAGACCGATATTCTCTTTATTTGCAACTATGATAAAAAACTTTTGTAATTAGTTCGAGGCTTGTGTGCATTGATAAATAAAAGATCCGTTTTTCAGAAATGGTTGCAAATTTACCAGTATATGTTACAGTTTTTTAAGTTACACTTTTGTAATTTTTTTAAATAAATTACAATAAAAAACTTATACAAATGAGAAAAAACAAAGTTCCCTAGCTGTTGAAAGGTTGCAAACTTAATACATGTTGTAAAACATTATTACTAGCGATATTCCTAGTTTGCAGAACTTTTTAATTTTTAGTGTAAAAATAAAAAAATAAAGCGTTTTTTGTCATTTAAACAATGTTCCGTTCATCGCAGACTTCTGCAAAATGTTATAATTTGTTTTCATTAATGCACTTATATACCATCAAAACTTTTGGAATTAATGTTAATTGAAGGTTCTCTATCTTTGTGCCTAAAAATTAAATAAAAAATTAACTCTTTTCTTATGAAACTTTTTACCTAAACAATACATTCCATCGTTTCCTTTCAGAAGGATCTATTGTAAATTTATAGAATCTACATTTGTCTCTTTCACTGTAGTGCTTGCAATCTGGAGCAAAACACATTACCATTATAATTTTTCTGAAATAATTATACAAAACTTTTTTGCCATTTAAGTTAGAACTATTCTTGTAAAAAAATATTAAAGCCACGTTATTTTTCTAGGAAAAAAGTAGGTATACTTGTTATTAACCTTAAAACTTAATGGTTTACGAGATAACTGCATTTTAGGGATCAGCTGCATGATTACACTGGTCGGCAAATTTTTTTTTCTGGTCCTGACACCATGCTTCCTGAATCAGAATATGACCTCAGTTTTCCCGCATCACCCACCGTTTTCGGAGGGTGGCTCCCCACCTATTTTTATCACTTTTCCATAATTTGGAGGACTGAAAAAAAACACGGTCGGTGATGGGGGAAAACCGAGGTCATATTCTGATTCTGGAGGTCATTTTAGATAAGAATCAGCAGGAATAGTATCAGGGCCAGAAAAAAAAATTTGCCGACCTGTGTAATCATGCAGCTGGTCACTAAAATGCGATTATCTCGTAAACCGTTAAGTTTTAAGGTTTAAATAAAAAGTATGCTTTTTATCCACTAAAATAATGTGCGTTTAATATTTTTGTACAAGAATAGCGCTAACTTACAGAGTAAAAAGTTTATCGTACGTTTATGTGGCCTAACTAGCGCCCTCTACAAATTATATCATGGTATTTATTTAATCTTAAAATTAAATACAGAGTGTTCCATTTAAAAAATGTAACACACGACTTTACTTTTGTTATTAATTTTAAAATATGAAGCTAGAGGTCTGCCTACATATATCTTTTTTAAGTCTTAAATGAGATACTGGACTTTGTCATATAAATAAAAACCCTGTAGAAATAATACTGTAATTGGGTAAAATCCAGAACAAACAAGAAGAGAAAAAACTTGGAACTCTTAAGGTACCGTCACATTTTGAAATTGAACGGTTCTTTTAGGTTGAACCACATCCGATTTCTTTTAAACGATTTGCCAAATTTTGAATGCTTTTCTTGAGTGATGAATTTACTGAGGATACCTATATAATTTCATATCCTCATAATACAAACAAAGCAATCTTAATCTTGTCTCTTTTAAATTATTAAGATGTATTTTTACACAAATTCACTATACTATTAAGCTTCTAACAAATTACTAACACTTGAAAAAAACTCTATTATACAAGGTGTATCATAAGGAATGGTCAATATTTTAATCATAGGTTCAGGACCTCCAAATATTAATATTTTACTAAATAACTCTGGGTCAAATGTTATCTACTACTAAGATACAGGGTGTTGAAGATAAAATTTATTTTTCGTTTTTTTGCAATAATTTCTTTATTATTTAATATATTGACTTGAAATTTGGTATGATTATATTTTTGTTAGTAAATCATAAGCGGGTTGTCAATTTTGAGATTAAATAAAGAGGGCGCCACCTACACTCTACTGGATGAAGAAAAGTATCAATTTTTTTTATTCCTGGCGGTTTTTTGAATTTTTTCAAGTCTTTACCATAAAATTGAACAAAAAAGGTATACTTGTTTTAAAAACATAATTTCAGCTCAATTCGAGATATTTGCATTTAAAATATTCTAGCCACTGTATCTATTTAATTTACTTTAACATATTTCAACATAGTAGGCTTTGAAACTAAAATGAAAATGTACAGCTGTCAAATAATTAATTGTTAGGTGGCAGCAGCAAGTCCAGAAAAATTTACTTGTGCATAAACACAAATCATATCTCTCATTTCTGAATTAGAGAAATGGTTGTGTCATTGCATTTTCATTACTTACTTAGATGGAATTTAGTGAACAAAATTAACACTGCAGTCATTAAATTACATCTAACAATTAATTATTTGACAGCTGTACATTTTCATTTTAGTTTCAAAGCCTACTATGTTGAAATATGTTGAAGTAAATTAAATAGATACTGTTGCTAGAATATTTTAAATGCAAATATCTCGAAATGAGCTGAATTTATGCTATTAAAACAAGTATAGCTTTTTGTTCAAATTTACAGGTTGTATCATAAAATTGATACTTTTTTTCATCCAGTAGAGTGTAGCGCCTTCTTTATATAATTTCAAAATTGATAACACGCTTATGATTTACTAACTTAAAAATATAACCATACCAAATTTCAAGTATAAAGAAATTATTGCAAAAAAACGAAAAATAAATTTTATCCTCAACACCCCTGTGTCTTAGTAGTAGACCCAGAGTTATTTAGTAAAATATGAATATTTGGAGGTCCTGAACCTATGATTAAAATATTGACCATTCTTTATGATACACTCTGTATAAAATATTTTATTTTTCAAATAATCTACACACCTTGCTCAAATTTTTCGGGTAGGAAACAGTTAGGGGGATGCGGTTTTATAATGTTTGTCAGAAATTCTTCCTCTTTTTAGATAATTTCTTAATATTATATAATTTTCTTTGATAAATTTAAGAAAACGTCGAAAAAATGGTTACTGTTCAAACAACGCCACCTAGTGCTAGATAGAAGAACTGAATAAAACATATTGTAAAATGAACATTCAATTTTCTTTATACCGATAATAAGGTTGCCAGAAAAGGATAAATGTCACCAAAGTTATTAATGTTTTATTAAATTAATGTTCGCAATCACCCCTAGCAGTTATTTTAATAAATAGAGCAATATTACTATTATTTAATTTTTTTTATTATTGGACATTTACAAGAGTGCTTTTTTGCATTACCATTTCCAAGTAGGCCCTCTAATAGCCGCTCCAGAAAATTAAAAATAAGTTCTAGCGTTTCCTGTTGGTCGACTTTGTTATAAACTTTCTGATTTGATGAATAGTTTAGTCCAGTACCTTGTTTTGCTATATTTTATGTCCGATATCCTAAATTATTGTAAATTATCCGAAATATTGTTTCTTAAAGACAATTTTTTAAAGAAAATTCTATTATTATTACTAAATATTAAGGCGTTCCGCAAAACAAATTTCTCCTTTAAAGCTCAGAAATACCTATTTTAAAATCACTATAATTCTCGAGAAATCACCGTTGATAGAATTAAAACGTTTTGACATTTTTACCGGATTTCACCCTTAACATAAATTTTCTTTGAAATGTAGGTATCTACTTTTCCGCCATCTCTATTTTCCAGTGTCAAACTAAACAAGCTCGCTTTCCTGTTCCTGTTTCCTGGAAATCGTCTCCTATCGTTCCCTTCCAATTTCCACCGCTAGTAGTCGATTTCCAGCAGTTACTACCAGCGCCAGCGTCGTTTTGCTTTCTCTATTTTTGATTCTCCGTCGACAATTCTGGCACAACCGACAATGCAGCTCTATTTGCGAACTTGGAGTTAAGGGCGGAGGTTTACAAGAGTTGAAGGAAAATCAAGTATTCTTGAATAAAGCCAATATTTTCAACTATTTTGTAGTAAAAATCACTTAAAGGAAGACGTAAAGAAGTGATTACCATTTTTACAAGTACCTTAAGTGGTTTCTCATCTTCGTTGTCATCGGTTCGAAAAAAGTTCTTTTGTCGATTTTAATAGCTCATAAAAAATATAAATTTTTGTAAATTTCAATGTAGTTTAAACAAAAATTAACTTTATGTAATCATTTTGGCAACGCAAGTGAGTTTATCTAAGGTATCTTAGTTTGAAAGTATAGTATAGGGTGTCAAAATAAAATTATTCCATATACCGCTTCTGCCTAAATCGCACCTATTTGGGCCTAAAGTTTTGATATCCTAGAAAAGAAATCTCTTTCAACAAATTCTTATTTTAGCATCGAGGAGCATTTAACTTTTTTGACTTCAGGTGCACCAACCATTTTTCTAAAATGGCACTGTTTTCGAGAAAAAATTATTGAGAGAAGTGAATCCACTAAAATTTATGTAAATAACCTTTTTTTATTTCACTGTGATAAGTGTTGTTGTACTTGTTTCGCAGAAATATCGTGAAAAAGGTCAATTAAAATTATTACCAGTGTTGCCGATGTCAATTCATCATATTCCCCAATATCCCAAGTCAAATTCCCCAAATTTGGGGACAAAAATCTGCTGATTCCCCAAAAATTCCCTCAGTAGGTTAAGTACCTTACCTTAGGATTCTTCTTTGTTTTGACCTTTTATTAACCATTTATCCATATTTGCACAAAATCATATCGTTATTTCGCGACAGAATACAAAATCAACTTATCTAACGCAAAGCTAGCAAATTAGAAGCGTCTAAATCTAAGGGAATCACAGAAAGGTTTTCTCTATGTGTTCGCGTTCGCACCGCGCGGAGATAAACGAACTTACCCGATTATAATATGATTTATTATAACAAAAGTCGGTACAATGGACAAATGATTTGCTGCTGTGCAAATGGTCTCGAGTTCTATGCCCAATCTGAACTGTTTTTTTAATTTTAATTCCTACATGATTATTTATTATATTGTTTAACGATGAGATTTCAAAATCCCCGCATTTTCTCCGCATAATGCTAATCCCCAATAAATCCCCAATCATCTTGAGATTCCCGGCAGTTTGGGGAATTCCCCACAAATTGGCAACGCTGATTATTACACAAAAGCCCAGAATAATTAACTACACAGAAGGGAAGGCTTGTGTCGGTATCTTTGATCTAGTGGGGGTCAAATTTTCGATGACTGTCGACGTCGCTGCCTATTCTAGCTACACTGAGAAAACTGAATAAATTTGTAACGTGCAGGTAGCGCTGGTAGTACACTAAGAAAAGGATAACAGATGCAATGTTGCAAAAATTGTTTGTTGTAAGGCTTTTTAACAAGTGGTGTAATAAAGAACTTGTTTTCTTAATAATAAATCTTTATTAAATATTTTAAAGAAAATTTCTTTTTTTATTTATTTATTTCAATGACAACCTTATACATATTTTCGTATATTTTTAAACATAATAGGTGATGCACCTGTATGTGCATTTTTACAAAAATTTTTAAACGATTTTAACACATTTTTTAGGAAATTTCAATACAATACAATATTAGTAAGTAAAAAAATTAATAGTTAAAAATAAAAAACAGGTTAACAAGTTCCCATGACAAGTAGATAAAAAGAAAACAAGAAAAAACAAACATTATACATTGCTAATATAAAAGATAATAAAACTTATTATATATGGGAAAGAATTCTAATTTTTCTAACACTTTTGTTATTTTTATCCCTTTTAATTTCTTTTATTTCTCGATTTGAATATTTAATGGTATAAAATATTCTTAACCTAATAAAAAGTTTTAAAACATACGCTTTTGGAAAAATAGGACAAGGATGTTCAAATTGTATGTTTTTCATTACGTCGTAAAATGTATGTGATATTCCCGATAACAAACATATTTCATCGAATTTTGATAAAAAATCTTTTCTAATTTGTAAATATAATTTACAAACTTCTCATTATAAATAACTGTCAACGGCAACAACGCAACAGAACTTTTATCTCGAAACGACTAAAATGCGTGACAGTTTTGCCACTTAGAACAGGCGATTGCGAACATGCGCAGATGAAATTGACCCCCTGAAATAGACAAGCCTTCCCTTCTGTGTAGTTAACTATTCTGGGACAAAAGGTATACTGATATGCGGTACCTAAAAATACGTATAACATACATATACAAATAAACAATGGAAAAAATAAATAAATATGCAGTACTTATATAAAATAAAAATAATGAGAATAATGAAAAAGTTCTTCCTCGTTTATGTAAGTACGTAGTATGAATGATTGGCTACTACTAATGTTTGTTTTGTGGTGTTATATTTTGTTAGTGTGAGAAAAAACTATAGTTGGTTAGAAGAGAGTATAAACAGTTTACAAACCAACGATTCCCATTGTATTGACACGCAATTTGCATTGTGTGTTGCAAAGTTTTTATTTGACTGATTCTAGTCAAGATTCTTTGTATCCCTTTAAGAGATTAAACTATAGTTGTTTGTTGTTTGGTGTCCATAATTTTTGTTTCTAAGTACAGTCTATCAGGGCCGTACCGTCGATCTTTGGAAAAAATGAGCTTCAGAAAATGTCTCTGACATATTTCTAAAAGATGTATGTAGGTTTTCGCTGCATGTATTGTTGTTCAATCGGAACTCAAACAAAATTTAAAGAAAATAAAATTAGGGCCATTCACAACCTTACATATCTGTCATGCTCTTACCTTTACGCGGATTAAAAACGCACGAATTTATCTGGAAAGAAAAAAAAATGTGTTGAATCAATATAAATGCATAAACTTAAAGGACTATAAGAAAAATCTCTTACGGTTTTACCTTTACAGTCGAATATTAATATTGACTTACTTAATTAGAACCAGATTTGGTCATCCAAGTTATCCAAAACACATGTTTAAAATTTATTTTTGTGGTTCAATTCGAGACCTCAATCACGTTTATTTCCAATGCAAAAAATACACCTAATATTCTTAATACTTCTTATAAATCTTATAAAAAATAATATTCCGTCTCCCTCAAATATAGAAACGGCTTTAAATGATTTCTCTGATAAAATTATCGATTAGTTTTTAAAATTTCTGAGAGTTACTAAGATTCGTCTATGATTAGAACCTTAATCTTGTTTCCTTTGTATTCTACCTATTTGTTTACCCCTAATCGAGGCGTACCACTGTTTGTCAAAACAAATTGTCCTGATCGGTCCTTGGACGAGAAGCGTGTGACCCTGTCATATATGGTTTTTTTCCTTTTAGAAAATATTTTTGGGTAGTTCTAATTATAGACGAATCCGTGTCTGGCTGATTGGCAATTTGGCTATGCCACAAAAAAAATTTACTTGATTTTGACCCGATCCACCTACACCTTTCTGTCTCGATTGGAGACATACATTTTGGTGAATTTACCCATTTCAATAAATTGAAGTTTATTCGAAAAGGGTGCCCGTAATTGATATCGAACGAAAGTATATTATATTTAGAATAAAGGATGATAACGGAAAAGAAATTGTAGCTCTTAAGGAATCGGGTAGGTCCGTCTCTGGGCTAAAATAAAAATTATTTGAAATCTAATAATATAAAATCAAACTTCTAATGATCTCAGAGTAATCACAGGAATTCACACTGGACACTGTAGATTCTGCAATGATGCAGATGAGACGGCGGAACATATTATCTGCAACTGCAGGGTAATTGAATAGGTCTTCCTAGAGCATGATTAGGTTACAGAACTAGTTCGAAAACGGATAATAGGCTTTCTGAAAAGCCTAGATCTTCTGGACTAAAAACATAGATGTAGGTTATACACAAAAGATTTTATAGGTCGCAATGTGGTAAGGCCAATTGGGCCAATCGACCTCTTTGTAATCTACAATCTAGAAACTTCTAATGACTTCGTCAAAAATTTATTTACACCTGATTCCCTCTTTTAGTCTGACCTTTGGGAAAGAATATTTCCGAAACAGTGCGATTTACGAAAAAAAATAATCAAAGGTAATACCACGAGTCCTCCAAATTTTATCGATTAAATTTTTGGTTTTCACGAAAACGGCTTTATTTGGAAAAACCTCGAAAACAAACTGATGTTATCTCAAATCAGTTTGTTTGAGTGGTTTTGCCTGAAATAAAGGCGTTTCAGTGTGGAAACCTAAAATTTAATCTATAAATTTCAGAGGACGAGTTGTATTTGGAAAGGTTATTTCTTGAATCATTTGGTATTATAAACAGAGAATATAGTCATTTATGTAAAATACACTTTACTGACAAATGTTCAATATTTTCTTTATCAATTTAAATTGAAACGTCAAAAAATATTGAGCTGTTATAGTTTTAAATACAAGGCCTCCAAGGCATACGTGATTGCGTTTGGCTTAATTCGGATATAGAGTTTGACATTTGTCAGTTTTAAAGAGATTTATGGATTTCTATGTAATTTGAAGTATTTACGTATTCAAAAACTGTTGTTATGTGTTGAAAAAATGAGTTATGTGTGTGTTAAACGATTTGAAATAAACGAATAATCAGGTTAGTTTACAAATACATTTTGAAATTTGGGTATTAACATAGATATGCAATATATTTTAGAATAATAATAATTGATAATACCAAATAAAAGTTGTTAAATGTTTATATTTGACATTTCAAAAAAGATAAACACAGTTTAATCAAGAAATAATTACGAAGAAGCGGTTTTATCAGTAACAAGCTCAATGATTGGTTAGGATCGTGAGCTTTTATTGGCTGAAACCACAAAATCTGACTGTTTTGACAGATGAAAAAAATAATCATTAATATTTTTACCTGTTCTGACCTTTTCTAAATTTTTACTAATGGATACTCTGTAAATATAAAGTGCGCTTGTAAAATGTGGAAACATGAGCAAAATCACTTTACTCGATTTTGACAAAAATAATTAGTCACTTCTACTGGAAAAATTGACTTGATCTATAGTTTCGGATTAACATTTTTATTTCACTTATTTGATGTCTAATACCAAATACTGGTTAATTAGAATACAAAGTCATTTTAAAATAAACTAAAAATCTAATCCAACTATCCAACTTTGAATGAAAGTGAATCCAAAACTTTTGGGGAGGTCGAGGTACTCACGAACTATATAAATAAAATTTGTAAAGCAAACGATTAACTACAACAAAGATTTCTACACATTTTCTAGTTCTACTTGCTTTCTCTTGGTTGAGATACATACCGAGGTATTTGACTTCTTCTCCTTGAGGTATTTGTTCATTATTTAGCTTCAGTGGTAGACAATTACTTCTTCTATTTGACATGGATTGATTTGCTTTCTGAGGTTTGATGGGCCATTGAACGAACCAGTCCTGGCTCCTCTTGTAATTGTTGTGATCCGTAGGTGAAGTCAGTTGATAGGATAAAGTGAGAATAGTTCATCGAAATACTTTACTAGGAAATGGCGGTCTTGTAGGAAATGGTTAAGAGGGAGTGACTGTCTAGTTTCTAATACCTTGTTGAACTTATTTGCAATTTTGTGTGTAACTGTATGTATTTGTTCGATTGTAGCGTAAAGTAGTAGATGTCTCGATCTAGTAGGTTTAACAAACATTTAATGTTCATAGTGTCAGAATTCGTTCACCTTTGTTTTTGAATTTTCAAACTCCTATGGCTATTTTTAAAAAATTGTCACCTTTATATTTTATGTATAAGGCAGTTCTACAACCGAATGATTTCCTTTTAATTGTTATTTCATAAAAATTATCCCAGCACAATATTGGTTATTATCTCCATTCTCTAATTGGCTGGTAAGCCGAATGAAGGAAAATAATTTGGGAACAGAAACATTTAAATTGCTTGTTGGGTCGTCTTCTGCCGATGCAAATTTAATCCTGATGAGTAATAGTCCGCTAAATAATAGAGTAATAATTTTGATCTCAGTTTACATGTCTGATGAATTAATCTTAAGGGATGTGCATGTGGCGATCTGGTTGTGACGGTGCTGTGGCGATGGTCGCGTCGGGCGCAGCAGAAGGGAATGATGCCGATGCCGGCGGTGTCCCGCTAGCACCAGGGCAGGCCTCAAGCGAATGTAGAGGAGAAACGAGAAACGCGTATTCCCCGGCGAGGGTATCGATTCGGGGATAGCGCCTGCGGACCGAACGAAGCGAAGGCGCAGCGAGGCTGCACAGCCCCCGTACCTGTTTTACGTGTTCACTTGGGGCGTCGCCGAACACAACGCGCCGTACCAGAGTGCAAACCTGGTGCACAGCCCGTCGTCGACGTCGCGAGGTGCAGGCCGGTGACAAGTCAAGGTGCAGGTGCAGTTGTGCATGTGTGACACGATTTTGAATTGGCATTGACAGATCGAGACCGAGACCCGCGACATTCTTTCTTCTCGACTTGTCTTTTCTGCGGCAAGGGGCGGACACCACTTCCTACGGGTAGTTCGGTGTCCGAGGGGGCTTAGCCTCTGCTGCTATCAGAGGTAAGTTTAAGTTTTAATGACATTACGACGCTGTGTCATCTCCGCTTGAAAGTATACGTTGTCACAGACCGATTAGTTAGCTTTAAATTAACAAAATATTTACTGGTTCACATTAAAATAACAACTAATGGATCAGTACAAAATTTAACGGTTTTTCTAACTTTAACTTTAGTTTAATGGTATACTAGATTTAATATCATGAATTTGTGTACAGCTCCAATATATTTTTTAATTAAATAATTTTTTTCAATATATGTAACGTTTGTTGAATATGAAATATGTTTATTGCATCGACAATTTACAAATAGGTCTGATATAGTAAAATATTGATCTAACGAAAATAGATTTTTTTAATAAATAATGTTTGTGGATATTTTTAAACATTTTCAAGTTCGTAAAATTGGTGATGATTGATTCTAGGTGATCTTTAAACTTATAGACATAACTTTTTACAAAAACGGTTATTGCAAATCTAAATTTGATGGTTTAGTACATATTTACCTCTATTTAAAAGGCATACATACCTTTTTAAAAGAAAATATAGACGTAAAAATTCGTAGAACTTATTTTTATTACAAGTACAGCTGACATAGTAAGAACAAAAAAAAATCCGTACTGTAATATTGGTACATCTTGACAGCCGTATAAATCTAGAAGCAGTCCATGTAAACGAAAATAACTAATATATTTTTAGTTATGAAATAAATGAAATTTAACTCCGATATTAGACTATTATTTTTCATCTCTCGTTATACGTAATTTTACTGTACAGATTTACTAGGTTATAAATCGAATTATTTAAATGATATTTATTTAACCATTCACATTGTGTCCAACTAAATGAATTCAAGTCTATTAAATATGTTGTAACATTAGACATCCCTCACGGATCCAATCTCGACCCGTTGTAATTAAGTATGTAAATAAATGACATTGGTTGCGTAATTATTTCTAATTATTTCTTCTATGTTCATGACTTTATGCATTGATAAATAGTGTTACTGATTGTGACCGATTTTCTGGAAATCATGGCACTGCAAGATATAGAAATCATTTAAATCTGAAGACTGATAAGTGTACTCTTATTTCGTACTTTTTGGAAGCATATGCAATTTTCTATCACTAGTTATATTTGACTTGGTACCTTCTTAGCTTTTAACTTCATCTGAGTATATATACATACCCATTTTTACTCATTATTTATGTAGAAATTAGTCGAAAGCAGTCAATGGTCAAATGTCGAGCTTTCGAAAATGTTTATTTTCTCTTTCAAGACGTAATAACATGAAATTAAGAAAAAATTATGATGACAACAAATTATGATTACTCAGTCATATTTCTAAATAATCAGTATACCAATTGAAAGAGATATAAAGTGAGAATATAAAAATGTTAAAGTATGTATAAATATATGAATAATCACTTCAACTCGTCCTCCTTGAAGGCTCGGGCTGGTTCGTTATTATTTGGGATAGATAGTCCAAAGATTTGCGGGTAATTTGAATAGAACGCAGTAATAACCAGTAATAATATTAGATACAAGTACTTACTATTAGCGATGTTATTTATGTTATGTATAAAGGAAGTAAGTACCCATGCTTATATTGAAAAAAGTTAATAAATAATTTGTTTTGGATAAAATACAATTAAAGACAATTGGTGACGTGCAACCATTTTTGTAGTAAAAAGTCTATAATTCAATATATGGAGTTTGTTAAGTTTCTCATTTTATTTAAACTCTTCAAAGTCTACGAGCATTATCCAGAAGCACCAAATACAAGGTAACCTAATTATACAGTCCACTTTTATCTTGACTAGTTATTAGTCAACTATTAAGGTTATTAACTATTAGGACTAGAACAGCTCAGTTCCCATCTAATCCCCGACAGTGTAGGTAAACTAAATTCCAGCAACATAGTTTTTTTCAAAATTTTCGTAACAGAAATGGAGATTTTTATATACGAAAAAAAGTTGGCATTCTTGAAATACCATTTTAAAGATATATGGCACATTAAAGTTTTTCATCAAATAAACAAGTTATGAGACTGAGAATTATTAGCTGAATTAAAAAATAAACCAGTAAACGTAATTATTTTTAATGAAATTTGCCACAAATAAAGTTGAACATAAATTTAAAAAAATGGTGAGAGTTCGGCTGCGCCTACACCATATTTTGCCAGTCAAGGCTTAAAATTTGGTGGACGAATTTAAACTCCTTAAAATAAATTATTTACATTTAAATAATCATCTTGAACGTTAGTGCGGTCGAATGCCATGTGACGTCACATCAAATATTTCGTTTACTGTCGAAATGGAACAAATTCTGGAATTGTTTCTTTACTGAAATTAATTTTACTATTGACTTAATTAAAATGTCTCTGTCAACAAAACCAGAAAACCACGACTGTTATTTCTATTTTATGAGTGTTATTGAAAATTATAGCAAAATGTGAACAGGGAAACTTCTTTCTGGTCCATCGACCTATTAGGATATTTTGATAAATAGGAACAGAAAAGTAATCCTTTGTAAGAGGATAAATAAATAAATGAGATGGAGACGAGATTAAGATTCTAATTATAGACGAATCCTAATATCTTTGAAAAACTTAAAAAAGCTTTTTATTTGGATTAAAATTGTGACCAATCATATCTCTCACAAACAGAATTTTAATAGGATACTGGTATATGAATTACAAGTATTATGAGTCGTATAATAATAGTATCTATATTATGCAACGATCATGTAATGATAGCTATTAATACACGAGCTTAAGATAAGTTACTACATGAGCAGCAGGCGAGTGTCGTAAATCTTAAGTGAGTGTATTAATAGCCATTACATGAAAGTTGCATACGCTATTATTTTCTACGACAAAATATAAATTAGTACTTTAACTGAAAACTATTAATTTATTGGATACATTTGACACAAGAATAATTTGACATTAGCTTTCACATAACTGTCAATAATATCTAATATCTATCAACAACCTACTTGATTACAACATAGAAATTTCTATTGGTGCAAAGTCAGTTATATAATAGAAAGCAGGGGTTTCTATTGGTCAGTTTTATAATGAAAAGGGTGCTATTGGTCAAAATCAGTGTTATAATGAAAATTGTGCTATAATGAGGTTTGATAGAAAACGGATAGCGCAGCACATTTAATAAGTAATTTATAGTACATGAGTAGAAAAAGATTATTTACTTATTTGTCGGCTGAATGTGGGTTTTTACGAAGGATACCTGTCATTATTATTTAGATCAACCAAAGCGATTTTATTAATTTCAATTGATTTTAAGACAAGATATATAGATCTTATTTATTAAATAGGAACCCCTAATATACATATAAGATATAAATTACACAGTATATAAAATAAAAAATACAATAAACAGTTTGTTAAAATTATTCTACAACTATTTAGCAGGTAATTATTAAAATATGAATTAAGAAAATAATTTTACATACAACACAATAAAACTATTGAAATGACAACACTAAAGTTATTACATCTTAAAAAATATAATACAATACAAAAAAACTATTACCATTGGACAGTTTTATCTGATACTCATAAATTCTTTGATCTTTATTTTAAAGACATTGAGAGATTGTGAATTTTTTACATCTATAGGTAGATTGTTAAAGAAAACTTTAAAAAACAATGAATTTATTATACTTTTATAGCAAGTTCGCGAAATATATATGTTATTAATATTTCTTGTGTTGTGTGAATGAACATCTTTGCTGAGAATAACAAATGGATGCAAATATTCCGGAGCCATCTGATTTACAATTTTATAAACCAAAATCATGGAAAAATAAAATAACCTATCGTTTAATGAAAACCATTTTAGAGAACATAACATATTCCTTATAACGATTAGTTCTTAGGATTATTCTCATTCCACGGTTTTGAAGCATGTTCGGCTTACTGAGTTTTAGTAAGTATAAAATGGATGCACAATAATCAAAGTGAGGTTGAATAATCGTATTATAAATAGTGATTCTTGTATTAACTGATAAAGTTTGAGCTATTCTACTAAAAAAAATAAAGTTGTTTTAATATTTTTTTGGAAATATAATCAAAGTGGCCTTCAAAGGTCAAGAAATTATCTAAGTAAAATCCCAAATACTTCATTGATGTAACAATTTCTATCCTTTCACTGTTAATGGATAAATGTATATTATTTGTATTCAATGAATTATATTTGTATTTAGTTGTAACTATCATAGCGTGGGTTTTTGAAACATTTAGCTTTATTTTATTATTGTCTAAATACTTACTCAGTCTTAAAGATATCATTTATTTTGTGAAAGGCCTTTTCTAAATTTAAGTCAGTGCATGCAATAAAAGTATCATCTGCAAATAGCTTGATAAAGTCGCATTTTATGAATAGTTCTATATATCGTTAATGTATAATATAAATAGCAGCGTACCAAGTGCACTGCCTTGCGGAACTCCTGTATCATTTCCCATTTCAGAAGATGTTTGATCGCCATAATGAACTCGCTGTTTTGGTTTTGTAAGTAATCACTAAGCCAGTCAAGTATTCTTTCTACCCTCTATACCATAATGTTTTAGTTTAATTAATAGTATCCCTCTATCAATCAACACCAACAGTATGTTTGTTTTTATCCAAATTGCCTTTAAGAAAACATAACGTATGCTATAATGCCGACTCACAAGAAAATCGTTTGGGAAAACTAGATTGGTTATAAATCAAAACAGAATTCTTATTGACATGTTTTAATAATTGTTCATACACTGCAACTGCAAGAACTTTTTCAATTGGAGGTAAAATATTAATTGGACGAAATTCTTCGGCTTTGGTAGTATTATTAACTTTTTGAATAGGAATAATTGTACTTGTTTTTAAAGCTTGTGGGATTTGATCAGTACTTAAAGATGTATGTAGTAAAAATTATTTTTGTCATTCTACAGTTTAATGTTTTATTTAAGGAAAATTTATTATCAAGATAACTTAGGAATTATTTAGTGCCGTTAGACATATTCTGGGATATTATCCAGGGTAGGAAGCAATGTGAGCTCTGTAAATTAAAAGAAATAAAAATCAATGGTATTGAAAAATTATTCTTCAAAACAACTTCAAGTATTGCGAGCGAATTTTTTGGCGTCCAGTATATATTTGACAGTAGTAGAGTAATTTTATTAATAAATTGTAAAAAAGAGTTTTATATGAACAGGTTCTTTTCTTTATTTTTGCTCGATGCCAAAGGCTAGCCGAGGGAATATTTTTATCCCTTTATATATATAGTTTTATCCCTTTTGATGATCTAAAAATAACTATTAAGTGCTCATCTTTTATTTATAACACACATACGCACTGATATATTAGTTAAATTACCAGCTTTTATAAATAATTAAATCACGTTCTGTATAAATTTATCAGTTATAGATAACAATGGAACTCTCATGCAATTAGTGGTGGGTATACAAACAGTAACTGCCACCTGATACCCCATTTTTGGCCGTAATACGTGTCAATCCCGGAAAGCG
This sequence comes from Crepidodera aurea, assembly GCA_949320105.2. Classification (NCBI taxonomy): domain Eukaryota; kingdom Metazoa; phylum Arthropoda; class Insecta; order Coleoptera; family Chrysomelidae; genus Crepidodera; species Crepidodera aurea. Next base: position 59,323,671 of record OX439474.1, on the reverse strand, counting down.
TATCAATCTAAATAAACGATTATGCGCAATATCAATTCCAACCTTCATACATTATTTCCACTTGGCATGTCGAAATTCATGGATAACAGATATAAACATAAATAAAATAGAGCTTAAAGTACAAGAATATACAGTCGGTCTCCGAAATCATAATTAAATATCGAAAAAATTCGAAAAAATCTCTAAGTCGGTACCAACAGATAATATAATAAAATTGTATTGCAATGCAATCGCGTCCAAATAGAAAACAACTACTCCTAGGACAAAAGCCCCCACAGGCGTTGAAATACATCGATTTAGACGCGAGTTGGAAGTTTGTTAACCAAACCAACACTTTGATTTTGTCATTTGAGGAGTTTGTCATTCCCATACCGGTTTCGGCATTTTTGTGCCTCATCAGTGAGAAGTAGACAACCTGGACATCGAATCTTTAAACGATGTCTGAAGAATTCATTGGATTCACCGGGTCGAAGTCGGTGTGTATTTATCCAACGCCCTCTTCACTCAAATAAGAAAATCAAAGTTTGCAGGTATGCAACCCATCAAGCAGGTTAGGAAAACATCAGCCAAACTGGCAGTTTGAAGCAGGAAAATGAATAATTGTTTCAGAGAATGCATGTGTAGAACAGTAAAAATACTTTAATATCTTAGAATTACATTAAAAGAGAAAACAACAACTCAAAAGTTAAAGAATGAAACAACAATAACGATATATCAAGAAATACAAAATAAAGAGCTGATAATACTGAAATAACCCCCCACAAATCTTATGGGAATTGGCTCCCGGTCAAATTGGCTGAAATTTGGATATGTTGTTCGTTTCGGCATCCTGAGCAAAAGTCTCAATGGACACAAAGCTCAATTTTGGGTATTTCGGCTCCTACGGAGCTCCAAAGCTCCACGAATTTGACATTATTTACTATCTACTTAAAAAGGTTTCAAAAGTTTAGTATTTGCTGCGTTAAAAAAAGTACCCTCTTATGTTTTCGAGATCTCTGCATTCAAATCTAATGCGAATATAATAATGTTGACAGTTGATAGCTGTCAAACTAATTGTCAAACAGCATGTAACAATCAAAATTGATAAAATTAATATTTAAACATATGTTTTAAGGTTGCTCAATTCAAATCTGTTGTCATAAAGACGATAGTGACAGTTGACAGCTGTAAACTAGCTGTCAAACAACAAGCAATAATCAAAATTGATAAAATCCACATGTAAATATATGTTTTTTAGGGTGTTGAGTTCAAAACTGATGTTAAAAAATCAACCATTGATAGTTGACAGCTGTCAAATAACTGCTTGCTGCTACCTAATTATTACTTTATCTTGACACATTATTATGCATAGTCAAATATTTAATTAACGATAGTACTCAACTGTCAATATCGTCTTTTTGGCATCAGATTTGAATTAAGCAACCTTAAAGACATATGCTTACATGTCAATTTTCTCAATTCCGATTGTTACATGCTATTTGACAGTTATTTGACAGCTGTAAACTGTCAATATCGATTTTTTAACATCAGTTTTGAACTCAGCAACCTCAAAAACATATATTTACATGTGGATGCACAGGAGAATGTAGCCAGTAGCAGCTCAGAACAAAGCATTCCTTAAATTCCCGCGTGAATTAGAAATAGCGCGAAGCAATCTGATTCGTCTGAATGCGTTACTATCTAGAAACTTCTACCCAAAGAGAGAGATGACAAACGTTTGGCCGTGTAGTCAGAAATAGTTTCATTCTTTTCAGTGGTAAAATATCATTTAGATAAAACACTCCTACGAAATTTTGCCATCCGGGCTTGGTAGCAATTCACTTTTCATTTTTACATTTAAAGTACAATAAAATTACCTTCCAAAATGTTCAAAAGTTAAGTTAATTAAACAATTGCTTGAGCGATATGCCATTAGTACATAGTACCTTTGTAAACTAGTCTGCGAAAAAGTGTTAATAATTTATTCGTCAGTAATATCATAAGGGCATCTAGTTTTTTCGAAAAAAATCGAAAAAACACGTAGCTTAAGTTTTTAAGCTGGAGGTTCTGAGGCGTCACTTCTAAGGGTGTTTATGATGTTGGAATAATGCTCATTATCCATTTACATATAAGGCTTAATTGAATTAATTGTTGTTCACCCATCCCTTCTTTAGCCAGGTTACCGACTGCTGTCGACCGTATAGAGTGGTTTGTTATTTGTATTTCTTTTGTATTTAATCCTGCCTTCTCTGCTGCTTCTTTAGTCCATTTCGAAAGTTCGTTTTTTCCCACTGGAGTGTTTTTGTACCATCCACTTGATTGTTCTTTGTTCCATGATGGGTTTACTGTTAAGAATAATCTATCAGTTGTTATTCTAGATGAACGTCAAACCATTAGAATTTTAAAAAGACGGACTGGACCAAAACTAGGGTTCTTCGTGTTGGGGACCAGCCATTTACTATCGGCCATTTTTTTTCTCCACCCTTGGCCGTTTTATTGAAGAGTGGATTATATTCTACTCTTCCTAAAAAGTAGGATTTTTGAAAATCAGTTATTTTAAGCAATATGTAACTATGTTATCTACCTGTTTTAATCCCAGAATTACCCACTTCCTCTTTAAAATAATGAACTCTGCAATTGACTGCTTCTCCTCCTCTTCAGGCAAGTTCTACTGAAGCGATATGGTAAAATTTTCGCTGGAGTCCCGTCGGAGAGTCTTCGTCCCACAATAAAACCATTGCGTAGTATTCTTCCAATTTTAATGAAGCAGAGCTCGATTTCCTTTTATTGGCGCACATCTGCAAATTTCTTCGTTTCGCATTACGAGCTTCCCTACTAGACTTGAAGATAATATCTTTAAATGGATCAAAAATTATTTTCCACTTCATAAAATACATCTCTTTTGCATTTTTTTGCAACGATGTTCCACATTGTCGTCACAACTAGTTCTTTGTAATTTTCACCGTTTTCTTTCTTCATATTCCACGCCCAATCTTTCAGAATTAGGTTTAGTTAAGAAACTTGTAGTTTCCAAAAGCTCGTATTTCTTTGCCTTGCAGAATTCCGTAAACTGTTTCCACATTGACGTATGCGTTTTAACGGTATTGTACTGTACACTTTTCTCAATCGCCACATCAATATTTGTCATAGAATCACTTCCAAAGCGCCTCATTTTCACTACATAAGCTGACTAGCACTGTTTAAAAAGAATATTACAAAATTTATTAATAATAAAATCAGAAAAATTGTTTAACGTCGTTTTCTGCTGTCCTAGGAAACCATAATTACTTGTTATCGAAGGAATTGTAATTTTTGGTGACAACAGCTATCAAGTTTTGTCGCGGGTAAACTCGAAAAAACTACTGACAGGAGCTGTCATGCAGTTTTTTCATCTAGAGACCATTTGTAATTAAAAATTGCGCGTTTGTGATTGGTGGAAATTAAGATGAGGGAAATAGTCGTTGTTAATATAAAAATTGAAGTAAAGTGTGCTTTTCTTTCAAACAAACAATACAGCCGACTATGATGCTAGATTCATAGGTAATCTAGATAAGACAACACTATAGCTTTTTTACATTTATTCATCCATAAGGACTGGGCCAGAATTGTAGCGAAGTAAATAATTTAAAATAACTTCTTTTAAATTCACAGATTGCGAGAAATTCCACGCCTATAAGAAAAGATTATTTGCATAAACAATCTATTACCAATAATCTAAATTTTTCGTAATTCCCTTTTTAAATCAACTCTACTTTAAATGGAGATAATTTAATTGGTCTTAAAGAGTAAACATAAAACTTCCTCCTAAATTGAAATAGCAGGTAATTCCAAAAATAACAATCCTCAAACGTCTGAAATTCCATCCTATCATCTAAATAAAGTTCCTAAAGTCTTCGTGAAAGGTTTCTAATATTATTTTTCGGCAAGCACCCTTCGCGGATTGATGCGAGGGATTTCAGGGTACTTCTTCATAAATTCTTTTCGTCTTTTCGTGAAATCCTTGATGTATAAGCCATGGTCAAACTCTCTGAGAAAGATTCAGGCCAAAAAGAAAATCTTTCACGAAAAAGTTAAAACTTAACAACTTGTGAGGTCGAAAAGAGATACAGGGTGGATATGGATAAGCAATATTGATATTTTTTAACTTTCGTTGATTTTTATTACACAAATTTAAATTCCAAAAGTAAAGTATGTAGCTCTTTATTTCCAATGTGACAATTTTAAATTAAAATATAAACGTGAATGTGTTTGTAATAATCAGAGAAATGCCAGTTAAACTAAGTATTGCAGATAAAATTGAAATTGTTCTCTTAGTCGAAGAAAATTATAAAACATGTAGGGAAGCAGCAGAAATCTTTAATAATAAAACTATACATTTCACAACTATCCAATATGTAATAAATAAATTTAAGAGTTCTGGAAGCGTTGAAAATAATTTCAGAAATAAACATCGGGCATGGGTTCAAATCAATCAATTTCTTTTGTGAAATGTAAGATTAGTAGATAAAAAATATTTTTATTGATGCAGAACCTTGGATTTTACAAAAGACGTGGCAAGAGGAGAAAAGCTACTAGGATCTGTGTAGACACGTGATGTACCCGGGAGAAAAAGCGTCAGGTGAGAGGGCAAACAATAAATTTGTGTGTGCCGGAGAGACGAGGGTAAAGTTGAATATATTATGAATTGTAATCATTTATGTATTTTGTAGTTTGTTGTCCAACCCGAGAGAAATAAACGTTTTCCAATATATCCACCCACTTTTGCTCATTACACCCCAACTTACTTCTAGATATATGTAATAAATATTGCGTGAGTTCAATTATGGTTCTGATCAAATCAAATCCCTTTGACAAGGAGTGAGAGTTAGATCAGCCGGAACAGTATCGTAGTGGTCAAACGATTTCTCGACAACATCATCGGCAGGGGTCCAGAGGGCTTCTTCGTAAGCCTGGGCCTACAAGGGAGGGAGAGAGAGAGAGAATATGCTTTATTGTCAAAGAAAAATTACAAAAAATTTAAAACTAATCATAATAAAAATAATTTACTAGACAAAACAAAACACAAACAAAATATGAATAACAATTGCATTGGATATGCAATATCCGTCACTATAACTTAATGGTCAAATTAAAATTTTCAATTTAACTTAATTTAATTATTGCTTCTATATGCTGCAACCCAAAAGTCTAAGGCATGTTATAGAATTCTGCCACTGTGTAAAATGGTCGATCTTCTGAACTTATCATATGAATTTATAGATTTTAACTGTATCGGGAGGTTATTATACAATTTTTTGGCATTGTAGGTAATAGAATTGTGATATACCAGGTATAACCCATCACCCAGTATATCGTATTAATGTTATTGTTTAGATATTGTTATTGTATAACAAACCGACATGTACGGCAAGGTCGGGCGTCCATGAACGGCAAGTTCACTAGAGTATAAGGTCGATGCTGAATATATATACATGTATTATTGTAGACATTAGCCAGACATTAGTAAGACACTAGATAGACATTAGGGAGACATATCTCTAACAGCCTAGATGTAAGACTAAATGTTATATCCAGTAACTGTATTATTTATTGTTACGGGTTAATCCCTAATATAGTTATTGCTGTTGTTAAGATAGAGTTTCATCACTCTCCCTTCACTAAACGACATTTACATCTCACATGGCGATACTGCCAGTTCGTTATTTTACATAGTTTACATGTCATATAATTTTTTATTACGTCAGAGGTGGGAATAGTTAAATATCAGTATCTAAATTTCTTGTAGAATATCTACGAGTTGGTCTTTCCGATAACTTTTGAATGTGCTTGCGAACTAAGCAGACGGATTCAAAGATAAATAGAGCAGGAAGGGTTAGAATTTTGAAATTTTTAAATTAATTTTCAGTGTGCCCTATTGCTTAAACCAAATACATAACGAATTGCTCTTTTTTGTAATTTGAAAATAGATTCGAAGTGGTATAAGTTATAAGAACCCCAGAATGGCAAACTATAGCGAAGGTGAGATTCAAATAAGGAAAAGTAGGTCATTAATGCAGTAGTAGGGGTTTAGAAACAGTTTTAATGGCAAAACATGCAGAAGATAATTTTTTTGTCAAGGTATCAATATGATTGAACCACCGTTAGAATCGCATTATTGCTTAGAGTTATAAGCTGTAAAGTACCTCTGTAAGACATTGCTACGTTTTTACTGGCGTTGAAACAAAGCCCATTCTTCTTTTCCTTATTATTTTAATTGTTATGTTTCTCTATATATTTTTTACTTTATAATGCATAATAAAGATTTTTGAAATATATAAAGTCCTACGTTACTCATATTCCTACTTATTAGTCGACAGTCTACCGAAAACATAAAATCCATCGTCCTAATTCCACGAAAGTAGATAATGATAGTCTTCTCATCATTTTTATGGGCAGTAATTTTAAGAATATTGCAGTTTGGAATTAAAGCGCCTGTTTTCGGGGACAGACTTATGTTAGTTTTCAAAGTTATACTTAAAAAAAAATTCGAATAACCAAGGCGATGTTTGAATACAAATTGCCTCCATAAGAGTCAGTCGAAAATGAATTGCAGGCTTCTGTGAAGTGCACTTTGCAACAAAATTTGGTAAACGTGCGCAGTTCGTGCTCGTAATTCACTAGTGATTTTCGCGGGATCTAATAGTGGTGTATTTATGAAGTTGGAAGTGTTACCCGTTGCAAAACTGTTAGCGCATTTATTCTTGTACACAAAATTGCTTTGGTTAAAGTAGTTAATTGATTGAAGCATTGTAGCGAAAATTAAACTGTTGAATGTATTTATTTTTCCCTTTTGTGAATACAGAAGTACAAAACAATATTAAAAAAATACGACTTGCAAATAAAGAGAGGTTAACTCACCGACATAACCTTAAACTAGACGGCTAATATCCATATTCCCACCACACAAGAAACTCATCCAATTAAACATTCCGAAAACGTCTCTTCGCAATGCGCAATCGACACCAGTACGTCTGACATCTGGGTTTCGGTTCTCGAGCTTTGCCGATTCGAGGAGACGAGACATATTGTTTTTTGTTCATAGGCGTCCACTGTTCTGTTTGGTGTTTGACCGATATTCGATAGAGAAATAGTGAATTTATTGTAAAAATGAAGTGTTTTGTACTTTGGTGTAAGAACCGTTCAACAAACCATCCCAAAGGTGTTATGTTTCATAGGTAAGTCAATATAAGAAACACAATAAAATTGTTATATACCATGCATCTATTCAACAACTTTGATTCACACACATTTATTATACCAAAAAGTAATTATTTTACGCGAACGAATGTATATTTGCTTTACAATGATATTTTAGAATACCTGAGGACCAACGTAATTAATGGTTGAAAGCAATCGGAAGACCTTTAGAACCGCTTCCGCACTCGTCAACAAGAATATGTTCAGAGCATTTTGCTTCAGAAAGTTATTTTCAATGATATAAATTGAGGATACTATATGTCTTACTCGAACGATACAGCTATTTATACCTATACTATACTATTTTATAAAAAACATCCTGTTCTCACAAATAATAATATTTCCAATCAGTAAATGAAAACTCCAACCTAAATCCTAAATTGTTTTCATCATTCCACTTATTTTCGTTCTAGACCCAATCATTTTCCCTAAGGTACGCCAATGTCAGAACATAGACTTTAAGGTTATGTCAGTCAATATGACAAACACAATGCGCATGCATTATGGACACCAGTCATCCTCGTAATTGATCAATTTTTATCATATGGCATTAGCCGTCTAGTTTAAGGTTATGTCGGTGGGTTAACTGCTTAGTTGCTTTAGAATTGCTCGTACTCCATATCTGTATCCCGTATGTTCAAATTAGTCTTATAATTGCTTTATATACCGGGTGACCCAGGGGTGTGTGCATGATCCATACTTTCATTTCTACCCAAGTTGTCGGTCGGTTTGATTTTTTTTTCATGTTCTTGTAAATAGTATTACTAAAATTGTTTACTTTGTAATGTATTTCATTTTAAGCGTTTGTCGAGATGCATACCCAGATATTTAGTATCGTTGCAACACAATCATGAGCTAGCTCAACAACTAGCTCAAAAACTAGCTCAACAACTAGCTCAACAACTAGCTCAACAGCTAGCACAATAACTAGTTCAAGAGATAGCTTAAAGCTAGCTCACGATTGTGCTTTCTTACAAGAGGCCATGTGTATCTTCTTAGTGTAAACTTTATTTGAACAGACTTCTCTGCGTTGACTTTGAATTTTCACTTTTTGAGCCATCTTGTAGATTTCTTGACGCGAATTTAGAATTTGAGTGTACAGATAGGATAGCGGTGTTATCCTCATATGTAAGTAAGTAAGTAAGTAAATTTATTCGTCCTGTTGTGATCATTTTACAATGATATATAGGTAAGTCAAATAATATAAATATAAATAATACATGAACAAACTATACAAAATACAATAAAAATTTAAAATTAAATAAAATATATAATTACATGTGGTTGTATAATTTACTTTTGTTTTGGAGGTCATGGATCTATATAATGCACAGAATAGGCCCCAGAATGGTTCCTTAAGGTACACCAGCTTTGACAAAGTTTATGTTGGTACATTAGTCTTGTTGTTTAACGTAGAAATGTATATCGGTTAAGTAGGAGTTTATTAGAAGATAATACTGGTCTGGTAGATTTTTCTTGATCTTATTGAATGTTTGGCAGATATCCAGAAAAGCTGCTGACACGAATATTTTTTTTCTAGCGCGGTGTTAGGTAATTGTTTTTACCACTACGTGAACTTGTGTCTGTAATTCTTGCGAGAACCGAATTGGTGTTTGTGAATTAACTGGTTTTCTTCTAGGAATTGGTAAGTAGAAGTTTCTCGAATACTTTTGATTATATCAGGAAAAGGTTTATAGGACCATAAGACTACTTCATGTGGTTCTTTGCCTAGTTCGGGCAGCATTATTATCTCCGCTATTGGTTTGGAAAATGATTGAGTTTTAGTGCGGCATTAAAGAGTTAAAATTCTTTGATTTTTATTTTTACTTCGATGAAAATCTATTAAAAATTTCATTTTGTGTTACCACATATGAAAATTAGTTAAATCCCGAAAAAACAGCTCAGAAAAGAAAGGCCTTTGAAGTTGAAATTGAAGCAAACTTTCCGATAAAGCCGAAATGTGTTTATTAACGCCTTTTGATTGAGTATAAAGCAAGCAACGGGACGCCTTCCCGGCTTCTGCGGTTAAATTGCGTGAATTGTCAATGTTGTGCTCGAAGGCAGAGTCGTATTTGGACCAGAGGGCAACTGGTCAATCAACGTAATCTATTTATTGGTATTTACTTGTTTATAAATTGCATGTTCTAAGTTAAAGGGGTTAATCAAGAAGCCACAATCCCTACCATCCACTAATAAAATTAAGGGATTGTGTTAAATTATTTTCGCAAACTTTCTGGATTAAAATTTTTATTTATTAGTAAAAATGTGTGTTTTTTGTGCAAATATCTCAAGCTGTTTTTGTATTATGACTTACGAAGTATGTACATATGTCTCGTGAATACACTAGAATCATTGTTCGAAAATACATTCACAATATAAAGGCTTTAAAATCATGATTGGAAAACCTTCATCTGAAAAAATGACTTATGAAGACGAGCTTTAGAGCCTTTTATAAACTTACAATTAAATTGATTGATAGTGGATTAGATAGAGTAATTAGGAATCCTAATATACATAATATCTGGTCACCGAGCTTCGCTCTTAATATTCAAATCTACATTTTTAAGCAGCCCAATGTGTATATAATTTAAGTATATTTATAACATGACAAATTATTAACTAATTCGCGAAAATCACGGAGTGGGCGACATCTACTTGAACTACTGAAAGGGAGATAAATAAAAAGTTGATTCGCGATTGGCTTGAAAGTAGGCGGGAAAATTAAAAAAGCTGTCAGTGTTAATTTTCAATTGGCAGCAGCTGTTGTTGACGTTTATCAACTGCTTGTCACAGAGGTTAGTTAAATGCATTAAAAGTTGCCTAGTTTCTGGGGATTTCACCCTTTTAGGGCAACATCTACTGACGCTTGATCTTTGCGAATAGTCACGGCGGACAGGCCCCGTTTCCGGAACGGACAACAGCAGCGTGTAGGGCACAGGTCCCGTCAACAGAAGATCGATCAGCTCACTCTATTTATCACTATATAAGAAAAACTCTATGTTCAATTGATTTTATTATTTATTGATCTGCAGTGAAGGAAAATTATAGGTCTGATATTCATACTTGGGTAAAAACCTTCACAAAAACCTGTGACCAGACTCTCAAGGTGTGGCAGATATTGATATCATATTTTTTCAAAGTTTTTCAGTTACAAAAATAGTTCATTCGTACATTACATTACAATTTGTTCTTGGAAAATACAAAGTCACAATCAACCTTAAAATGTACTATGAAAATAGAGAATTTTAAATGTCTCTTTAAAGTTTCTTGTAAAATAAAAAATTGAAATCTATGTTACACGTGTACAAGCATTCATTCTTTTTCACTCTCTCTCTCTCTATGATAATGAAAACTTAAATATTAAAACTTCCGCATAATAAAATAGTAGCCGTAAGGGGTAGTCTCACACTATCGGGGAAGGGAAGAACCTTTACCCGATGTGCATAAAGCATTTCCACCCGCCAAAAAAAAAAGATTAGCTTTAGGTTAGGTTAGATCTTTGTAATAAATAAAGAAAAGTACGATACGTGTGACATTTTGACATTTGTTACATTCTGACAGGTGTCATATTTTGACATTTGTTCATTTTGAGATTTGTTCATTTTGACAGTTGTTACATTCTGACACGTATTACATTTTAACAGTTGTCAAGTTTTTACAGGTGTCACATTTTGACAAGTGTCCATTTTAACAGGGTTACTCAACGTTCCTATAAATATTTACCTAAACCCATGATTTCTGAAATTGAATTGGCAACGTTGTATTTTCAACTTTGAATTTATGAGATGGCTGTCATTTGACAAGCAAATTATTTATGTCCGTCAAATGAACCTTTCCTTTTTTATATAAAGCGGCAAATTTAAAATTGAATTCTTTCAGATTAAAACGCCAGAAATTAAATAAAGTCAAACCTTTTTACTACTATACTATACAGAAGAAAGGAGTGCAGTATTTAATTTGCAGAACGTAGTACAGGTTCAAGAGGTAGAAATTTTATTTTTACCTCATCCTTCAATGCTTATTTGTAGTTAAAATTTAAATTTTAATACATCTGACCGGCCTAATATATTTTTTGTCTAGATTTAATCTGTTTCCATGGTTTTTACTGCAATAAACCTGTTCTTTTGACAGATAAGTCAGACTTTATTTATTCATAGCCGTATCGTATGTATTTTAGTTGATTCAGAATTTTGTATTAATATATATTTCAAAATGGCTTCATTCTAAAAATATTATCAGTCCTCCTAAATCCTTGAAGTCAGAATTATTAGTAATAGCAAGGCAACATAAAAACAAATTCAAAAAATATATTATAGATGAGATGGCCCGAGAAAAAGGAATTCAAATTCTCAGATTGCCTCCGTACCACGCAGAGTTAAATCCCATTGAACTGATCTGGTCAAAATTATTAAAAGGTTATGTTTCTCAAAACAATAAAACATTTAAATTTCCTGATGTGCGAAATTTGTTTTTGAAGGCAGTTTCAGATGTAAATAGAGAACATTGGGGAAAATGCATTGATCATGTTAAAAATGTGGAAAATTCATTTAGGAAAGAGGATATATCAATGGATAATTTAATAGAACCTATAATAATAAACCTCAGAAAAGACAATTATAGTGATACCAGTAGTTTTAGTGAAGACAGTGACTTTTAAAGATAGGTCTTGAACTAACTTTTTTTTTTAATCTTTGAGTTTAGGTAAGTACTGAAGCGTTACTTTTAATGCCAAGAAATTAAAAAAAGTTTAATCCCAATATATAATCCTCCTTGTTATTTATTGGTTAAATTTAATTCGTTCAATGTTAAAGTGTCAGATGCATAAGGTTTATTTTTATTTTTTGTAAATAATATAACTTCAAAATTTAATCTACGAAGTGCGTATATATATTTTATATGCTGTGACCTTATTTATATTATAGAAACTTATTTCGCAAAGTACGCCTATGGAATGTGACGGTATATCCCCACTTTTACTGTACTCGTCACTCCTTTATAGTATATATTACTATAGAAACAAGTTATTATATCTGCCGTTGCTAGGAAATAAAACTAAAAGCTTAACTTTTCTTGTAAATATCTCGGAAGATCGAATTTTCACAGACATGAGACCTACATTTTTTGCCGATTTAGATAGGAATTAGTCTACCCTGAAAATTTCATTGAATTCTGACGAGTGGATTTCGAGATCCTCTGGACACACACACACACACATACAAACCTTGCTCGTTTAATAGTATTTGAATAAGACTAGACTAAAAAATACATATAAATCTAAAAGTAGCATAAATAAATAAAAACCCTTAAAATACATTTACACATTTAAAATATAAAATTCAAGTACAAAATAATATACATTAAAAACATCAAGTGATTGAATTAGTAAAATCTTGATTAAATTGAATATTTTTAATAAAGTCCTTAAGTTTACTTTTAAAACAGATTATTGTGGTTGATTCGCGTACAGATAAAGGGAGATCATTGAATTTTTTGAAACCTTCAAGGAATAAAGAATTCATAGTTTTTTGATATGTAGTTCTTGCAATGTAGAGGTTATTTGTACATCTTGTATTATAATTATGGATATTATTGTTGAACGTAATTTATTGTTGGAAGTATTCTGGTGTCATATGATTTACTATTTTAAATACTAAAATCATTGTAAAATAGTACATTCCTTTCTCTACTGTAGACCAATTTAGAGTATTTAACATTGACGTAATTGGAGTAAGACGATTTGTTTTCAGTATTACTCTCATTCCACGATTTTGAAGTTTTTGTAGCATGTTTAATTTATTTAAGTTGAATAAGTATAATATAGATGCGCAATAATCAAAATGTGGCTGAATTATGGTATTAGGTATATACAGTAATTTTGGTTTCAGTTGATAAGTTTTGGGAAATTCTACTAAAGCAATACAGTTTTTTAGATATTTTTTTATCAATATAGTTAAAGTGGCTATCGAAATTTAATTAATTGTCTAGTTGAAATCCCAAATATTTGACATTAGAAACAACTTCAATGTGTTCATTATTAATGTTGAAATTTATGTTTTTAACGTCGATAATACTATATTTGAATTTCGTTGTGAAGACCATTGCTTTAATTTTTCTTATATTTCATTTTCGCTTATTTATGTTTAAGTATTTATTCACCGATGATAATGAGGTATTCATTTTCTCTATGGCTTTATCCAGATTAGCATCACTACATGTTATTAAGGTATAATCAGCAAAAAGATTAATGAATTCACAATCAATAAAGAGTTCAATATTATTAATATATAAAATAAAAAGAAGAGGAGCCAATACACTCCCCTGAGGAATCCCAATATCATTATTTATGTCACAGGATATTTCGTCAGCAAAACGGACTCTCTGCTTGCGATTATTTAGATAGCTACTAAACCACTACAATACTCTACCCCCAATACCATATTGTTTCAAATTTGATTGACATTATTTGTCTATCAATTGTTTCGAAAGCCCTTTTTAAGTCCAAAAATACTGCTACAACATATTTATTTTAGTCTAATTTAGTTTGAATGTTACGATTCACATGAAAAATTTTTTCTAAAACCAGATTGTTTACATATTAGGATCGAATTTTCAGAAACACGATTCATTAATTGATCATAAACAGCAATTTCTATCATTTTTTCTAGTGGAGGCAAGATATTTATTGGTCTAAATTCATCAGCATTATTAGAAGATAATAATAATAAGTATTTAGAAAAGTGTTCACCACTATTAAAAACTAATAGGCAAAATCCAGATGATTTCTTGAAAATCAAAAATATTGCTGCAGCAATAGTTAGTAATGAAGTTATCATACCAAGGCTGGACATTTCAAAACTTTCTAAATAAAATTACGATAAGAAAACGCAAAATTTATCAACAGTTTTTTTACTTCCTTAAATGACATGGTTAGATTCAAATTTTTTACCTCTCCATTTGAATTTGACATAAATAATTAAATACATACACATTTTGAAACCGTTTTCTGTTTTAAAACTCCTATTGCAACTTTTTTTATAAATTTACAGCTGTATTTTATTTCCACTATTGTGCAAAATATAGTTGATCTATTCTCCCATTCTATCTTTAAAATACAATTATTTTTCCCCACCTAGGTTTTTATTTTTAACATGTACTTTCACTTTTTTGTTAGAATTTATACGTGTATTTGTTATTATTCACATTCTTTAATTGGTCCCTATCGTTGGATGGTGTAAACCAAACAAATAAATAAATAATCACAGTACGAACAATTTTCTTACACCGCCCCTGTTTAAGGAAGGGAGGACACTGAAGGAGAGATATTAATAATACCTACAGCAAAACGTGAAAATAATAAAAGCCCCATCTTATTCTATACACCACCAGAAATTCCTGAAATATTTCATAAACCTCTTTAAGATATTATTTCCTTGAGAATTTTGAGAAACGGATGATATTAAGCTATTTAAACTGGGTTTAGAAGGTAACCTAAACTACAAATCTACTTCCTACTTGATTTAATTGCACAATTTTCGTACATAGTGAGATGAGAAATGAGAACTGAGGGTGCTTAGTAGTGAGAGTATGTTCCACGTAAAATGTTCTCGCTTTGAAATACACGAAACGGATAAAATATCAGATAATTAAAATAGTTTATGTGCCTTTTATAAAAAAAATATATTGCCACCACCTTCAAATCATTTCGTAATGATAAATTATTCAAATTCAAACCAATATGAATCATAAAAGAATCAAAAGTGGCATTTTTTTAAATTTTTTTTTTATATTAAAATACCCCTTACGGGCCATTTATTAATATTACAATCTGATCACATAACGATCAATGAGTAATTTTTGTCCAACTTAAATTAATACGTGAAGATTGGATAACTAAAGTCTACTCACTAGTATACCTTAGGTTCTGATATTTTTTTTACACCTTACTAAACGTGTATTCACTACTGCGCACTATGCTCTGCTTTTTTCTGTTACTTTCACTTACACTCAAAGGGCTTCTTCCTCTTGAGTCTTCTTACTAGATCACTGTTGTCCAGGAGCTGGATGGCCTCGACATTCACGTGTTGGTGGAGTCGATGTTCATGTCCATCTCCAAGTCCCAGAGGAGGTCACTATTTCTGCAGTATCAGGGAGCGTTGACAATGCTCCTTAATGCTTTGTTCTGGAATCTCTGTATTATGAGTAAATTACTCTGACTGGCACAGCCCCAAAGCTGGATACCATATGTCCATACCGGTTTCAGAATGTGTTTGTTTAACAATATTTTATTATATAATGAGAGGGTAGAATTTCTTCCAAGCAGCCAATACATTTTTCTGAATTTTATGTTGAATTCTGCACGTTTCTTTTTGACATGGACCTTCCAGCGTAGTCTCGCATCTAATGTTTTTTTATTATTATTATTAAACACACATAAAGGCATTTAGTATATTACAATCTGGTCAACAGTAACCAATGAGCAATTTAATTTTAACTTAATCTAATAGAGTTTGAAACTTAAAACTAAGAGGTACTCATCAGCGTTCCTTAGGTTCTGTAGAAAGGATTGCACTAAACTTTAACGTGCACACACAAGCTCTGCTTTTACACTAAAAACACTAAACTAACTCAAAGGGCTTCATCCTCTTAAGTCTTATTTCTAACCCAGTATTGTCTAGGAGCTGGATAGCCTCGACATTGACATGATAATGAAGTCTTTCTTCATGACTCTTGGCTAATTTCTTGATGGTTTGGTCAACAGTGTCCATTTCCAGATCACTATTGAGATCACTATTGCGAATGTACCAAGGGGCATCTACTATGTTCCTCAGTGCTTTGTTTTGAAATCTTTGGATGCTTGCTAAGTTGCTTGCTTTGGTGCATCCCCATACAGGCTTAAGTCTTCTTGCGAGTTTTTCAATGGAAATTATAGTGTCTATTGATCACAAATATCGCGTATTTAGAGATTCGATTCCTATTAATTAAAACTGCTTATTTTGCCTTCTTTAGGTCCTGCTTAATTTGGGATCTATACCACAGATTAGAGACTTACAGATATGAAGCTCCGCCCATTTCCTTTGATGTTTCGATTGCCGCTTTCTGTGACCTTGTCCCTTTAAATTGGAGCGCGCCCATGTTGCCAGTTCTGAAAGAGCGTCCAGGGTACAGTGTTGCCTTTTCATGTAACGTATAGATTTGAATCATCACCATTAAAGTCAGAAATAAGAAATATATTTATAAAATATTGTGTTTTTGCTGTCATAGTGTTCTGAAAGATAATATTTTTGGCATAAATAAACATTACAAACTTAAAATCAAAGTAAACTGTTAAGATAATGATTTTATGAACTGGCAAATGAACTAGTGTGCAAGTCATAACATAAAAGCAACTTAATTTTTAGGTATGTTTGTTGTGAAAATATTTTTGTTGGAATCGAAATGTATAGTTCATTATTTCAGAACGAATGGAAAAAATGAAGGTTATTTGTAAAAATTTATTGAAAATATCTTCAGCACAATTATTGTGACTTTCTTTAAAAACAAGTTTCTCTTCAAACTAACTGCTAGTAGATCGTGAATTACAGAGATTGTAAAGGAAGGCCTAACTAAGGGGTAGACTGGAGAGACGTTTTATTGAATGCAGCATAAATATTACTGTTTGTAAGGTACGATATTTAAAAAAAACTAACGAGTTAGCAAATAATATATGTTAGATATACAAAAGCTAGTTAAATATATGTTTTTAGAATAAAAAACACCTCAAAATTGCTCTGAAAACGCTTTTAAAACAAGTAGGTACAATTCCTAAAATTTTAAATTGAATTCCCGCCATATTTTTTCTTCGAAATAATTTCAAGGTCATAGGGTATTTAATCGATTTGACATTTGAGTAAGCTTTCTTGGGTACCTTTATTCTTGGCTGTAACTCTCTAATCTATGTCTATACCTAGAAAAGGACGAAACTTAATATGTTAAATTTTATTGGGTAATTGACATTTACGTCATTTACTCTATCTGGTTACTAAATAAGTTAGTAGGATGACTTTTGCCATATCCATGATTCAGATTTTTCCATTGTTTGCAAAATTACAAAAGTAGCGTCACTAAATCTACTAACTTGTGAACTAAACTAAAATTGTCAAGAAATTTTGATACATATTATTTAAAGGTTAGGTACTTTTAGACGGTCAGTTCAGTTATCCGTTCAGTCGAACTGTCAG
The DNA here is from genome assembly GCA_949320105.2 of Crepidodera aurea. Classification (NCBI taxonomy): domain Eukaryota; kingdom Metazoa; phylum Arthropoda; class Insecta; order Coleoptera; family Chrysomelidae; genus Crepidodera; species Crepidodera aurea. The sequence goes on along the minus strand of OX439474.1, from coordinate 59,306,239 downwards.
TTAATTGTATGTAAATTGTAGGTAAATACGAAAAACTGTAACTGATACGGAGACTGAAACGGAGTCGTGGCTCGATGGGAATTCCCGTATCGTATCAGTTGTCAGTTAAACGGATGTCTAAATAAACCTGTACGTTCAGATATCAGTTTCACTCCATTTACTTCTCTTCTTTCGTGGTTTTTTAGTGCTAAGCACAACGCGATCGCAATTAGTTTACTAGCTGACAACTAAACTGATCGTCTAACAACGGCAGAGTTTTCAAACTGAACTGAAACTGAAACTGAACAGAGAACTGAACTGACCGTCTAAAAGTATCTTTAAAATCGTATGACTCTGCCAACAGTGGCAATATGTATATGTCATTCTACGAACTTGACTGACCAGGTACATAACTGGGTTAGGAGGAAAAGTAAGACTTAATTTCCAGCTAGCAAATCCTCTAGTGAGTAGAAAATATTTAAAACAATAAAAAGAAGAATGTCAACGTAAACATTAACAATTTACAAAAATATAATTTATGTCTTTAGTATACTTACTTCCTCTCAAATCTCGAAAAACCAGTTGTACCATATATTTAGGCCTAACATGTATTATTAGTCTCTGGTGGTATTTTCTGACCTTGCCAAGGACATAAGTCATTGGAGGGAAGTGCTTTTGCTCTCGCCATAAATGAATGTTCTCGGATGTCGCAATTGGATCTGGTTATCACGCAAGAGGGAGGCACCCGACACGACCTCAGCCGCACTAAATTTTAATTAAATAATTTCCCGGTTGTAACGACGACATCTTCGTGTGTTTTGCGACAAAATACGACGACGTCGACGTACAAAATTGTGGGATCTCAATCTGGCCAGGTTAGATTAATTTCAATTTCGTACTCGATTGCTATGCTAACCCCGTATCAAATCAACATATGTATTAGTTTTGCTTAAATTGATAGAATCTGATGATATAATTGAAATTTCTTGAAATGATATTGTCTCTTGTTTTCCTCCCCCAGAGAAACTTTTAATTGCTTTGAATGAAAGTAGTAATGCCACTAATAAGTAGATGATACTCAGACACAAAAAGCGAAAATAAACAGAGCAATTTGTTTTGTTTAAATAGATCGGCTTATAACATCAGCTTAACTCACTCCTTGTTGGATATAATAATATTACACAATGGATAAAAAACTATACTGGAAAGAACACATACAAAATACCGTAACAAAATGTAAGAAGTACATACAAACATAATGTAATGTAATCTTGTAACGTTTAAATTCGGCATTAAGACCTTACTACGTTAATTAGTTTTTCGTACCTTGTAGATGTGAGCCACTGTAGGGATCGAATTATATTATTTAGGAACCATATATCACATAAGATAGCCTCAATTTTTTTGACTCAATTTATATCCATTTGAACGAGCTAGTTAGTTTCAGATAAAGTATTTCGAACATTAAAATAGATCGTAAAATTGATTGTTTACTTTATTCTTATCGATGTCATGTTTCGAACTGTCGGTTCGTTCATTTCTTCTGTTGACTTTAAGGTGTTGTACGGCTGTGTTAGCCAGTCACCAGTTATTTCATTGGTCCCATCACAAGTCGTATTCGGTGACCCGTGGCGATTATTAGGTGAATCTCTTTCTGGTCTTGCGTGGTGAGATTCGTTCGAGAAGGATTTCGAATGAAATTTTGGGACGGGCCTTGTTTCTTTCTTTCTTGTGGGTGATAAGTATAAAGTGGTTTAGACAAAATTTTGAGGAGTCGCCCGGTGCTTACGAAGATTATTTCGTACCGTTGATTGGGATAGACGAGCGATTCCCGTATTTGTTGGACGTACAGGGTGCCTATTTGATTTGGTGTGTTACCTTAGTCCGAATCTCGTGAAGAGGAATTGATATTTTGTGCCGAACCACGCCACGATAGTCGCCATTTTGTCAGGTAAGGCGTTTTTCACGAAAGTCGAGTTTTATGTTATCTGGCAAGTGTGTAAGGCCTGTTAATATTATAGGGGGTAGTATCATCCACATTAGACGATCCGAGGATTCACCTTATACGAAGCATCTGTCAGGGAAGTTTGCCGAGAATTCCCCTTCACTGTAAAAAAGGGTATGTTGAGTTATTTAAATGTTTTTATAGTATGTAAATTTCTTTCTGGGCCGAGGGGTATTTGATTAGGGGTTTAATATATATTATTTTAGGGTTCTCGTGTTGGGCTGATTTCCACCAGATTTCTCGTGTTGGGCTATCATCCAGATTTCTCGTGTTGTGCTGACAGCCAGATTTCCGGGTTGAGCTGACCTGACCGGACGGATTAGTGGCCGCAATTTGCCGCCATTTAACTTTGGACAACCGCAAGTTTTCCTTTTTTTTTTGTTGTTTTATATCGGTACATAGACATTATTTGTCAATTTGTAATTTTTTTCTTATAGGTCTTTAAATTAGCACTTATAGATATTTTCTCTAATTTTTATTTGGTACTTGTAAGCGACTTATAGGGGCGAGTGGTATTTTATTTTACGCCCAATACCAACGACCTTGAGAGCTCTCGCGGACGGTGTAACACCCCTATTACTCGTGATTTAATCAGTTATTTGAATAATTTGTTTTAATTAGCGAAACTTTAGTGGGATCGTTTGGATCCCTAGTTATATATTCAAATTCTAGGAATAGTGCTGAATAGACGAGAACGGCCAAGGAGATTCCTAGGAAGCCTTATCTCCAGCTTGCAATCTTTCTTTTCGTTTTAATAAAATAAATTCATTCCTTGCTTAGCCACATTTGTAGTTAGTTATCATATTTTGTATTTGTATAAGTTCTTAAAAATATTAAAGTTTTTAAAAACAGTTTTTCTGATTTAAGATTTAAATCTGGCGCAGTCAGTAGGATACGTGCGGTCGTTAAAGAAAAGAGCTTTTCGCATCGTGCGTAAAAACTTTTTCACGATTTTGGTGTCTTAACATCAGAGCGCGTATCTACGAACTTACATTTCCCTTTAGTGGATTAATGTAACTTTCCGTTCTGTGCAGTGAGGTTCGAGAGAAAAAACCATTGGATTATTTTTTCGAAAAGTGGGCCCTGGAGCACCTGACGTTGGACTACAGCAGGAATCGAAAAAGAAACTGGTACCACAGCTACATTGTAAGTGCTAAGTTCCTTTTTGCCTATTCCTAACATTTTCTAAATATTCGGGATAGATAGATAAGTCAAACAATTCTTCTTAAATAATAATAATTATTTTAATAATACAATTTGATTTCTCATGACCGATATAGACGAAATCGCGAAAAAATTAGCAATAGCCTTCTCTGAGGCAGATAAATCTGGAAATAATTTAGAAAACAATTTAAACTCAGATTCTCACGAAGAAATGGCTCATCCAGCAATAAACTGGAATCTTTTTAAATCAAAACTAGATATTATTAGGCCATATGATGGCGATAGCAACACTTTAAATAAATTTATAACACGTTGTGAAAGTCTAATTGCTACTTATCAGGAATATAACGATGCCGAATTAAATAAACATATCTTTGAATGCATACAAGAGAAATTAATAGGGAAAGCAGAGACTATGGTTGGAAATCGCGTAGAGTTAAATGATTGGGATTCACTAAAAAACGCCCTAAAGCAATGTTTTTTAGACCGCAGGGATTTAAGTTGCTTAATTCAAGAACTGACTAGAACCAAACCGTACAAAAATGAAAATCTGATAGACTTTGGTACTAGATTGCAATTATTAAGGAGCAGCATTGCTCAAAGAATAAGTAATGATCAAACATTAAGAAATAATGATAAAATATGTCAAATTAACCATTGTGACAAAACGGCATTAAACACGTTCATTGCCGGCTGCACAGGTATATTAAAAAATAACATGCATCTAAAAAAACCGGCGTCTCTTGAAGACGCAATCGCGTATGTAAACGAATTCGAAAATTTTGGGAGACTTTATGGTCAGCCTGAGGAACCTCGAGGTCATTTTTCTAAAAATAATAATTTTAAACAGCAAAATGCAACAAGGTCATTTACTACATTTAATCAACAAGATCAACAATTGTATTCTCCAAATCAAGAATATTCAAATCATTTTAATCAAAATCAGTACCAAAGTGCTCAGAAACCGGTGTGGTCAAGTCAGCCTGTTAATGTCCAACCACGGCCTCAACCTCCCCGTAATTATCCAACAAACTCTCAAGTTTTTGGACCCAAAATAAATGTTTTTAAACGCAATCAAATTCCCCCACATCGATTGCCTAAACCAGAACCGATGTCTGGAATTTCAAGCAATTCCTATAATACAAAAAGATCTTTTAATCCAAATAATAATAATGGCAATTATAATAGACCTAACAATTATTTCCAAAATTATGGTCAAAAACCAAATTTCGTAGTAGAAGAGTTATATGCAAATAACTATTCTGGTGATAACAATTATATCAACTCCGAAGACCATGATTACGATACCGACGAAATTGTACATAAATTCGGAAATTCAGTCCAAATTGCGAATCAAGAATCGGGTACGGATGACCCAAATTTTTTCGGAACAAGCCTCCGGTCCAAACCCAACATATTTGAACTAAATATAACTTCGACCAATCCCCTACCGTATATCGAAATCGAAAAACCAAAATTAAAACTGCTCATCGATACCGGTAGTACCAAATCAATAATTAGGCCAACAATTGCCGAAAAATTTTACCCACACTGTATTTATCATTCAAATGCAGACATTAAAACGCCTTTTGCTAGTAAACGTATCATGTATCAAGCAGATATCCCCGCGTTTAAGGAATTCAATTACAATGACAACATTAACTTTATACTTTATGATTTCCACGAATTTTTTGATGGAATTGTAGGCATAGAAGACCTTATAAAAATGAATTTAAATATAGATTTTACGAATAATAGGTTAATTAGTAATCGAGTAGAAATTCCTATAAAATTTAGGAAACCCTCTGATGTAAAATTCGAATTTTCAGTCGGTCCTTCGAAAAAAAAAATTCAAAAAGGCGAAAACAACCAAGCAGCTGACGCTTTATCGCGAATAAACCCTGATTGTGATTCAAATGCCATCGAAACCGATTCATTAGACGTCAACATCGACGACCTCGACGCTATAATTCAAAATGATATTGACGACTTACCATTTTTGTCCGGAACGGAAATATCTGATATTTTAGGGGAAACCCCAGAAAAAATTCAAGTAATATCCAATGTTCAAATTCAACCCGCGGTTGAATTTCGAAATGAATCCCCAGTCCAAAATAATCAAACCGACTTAGAAACAGTACATACATCTGTAGAAAACCCCATTTTTAATATACCAATAACGGAAAGAGCCCTAAATCTCTACAAAAATCAAATACTTTTGTCTTGCGGAGAAATTAACGAAATCAAAACAAAACGAGAGCAAGTTTTCGAAAACACTAGACTTTTTGTTATTTTACCACAAAGAAATTTAGAACAAGGCATAGTAAACTTCATTAAGGATTTCATAGACCCAAAGCGCAAATATGCTCTATTTTTCAGAAACCCACTTAAACCCGAAACTTTTGTTGTTACAGTTCAGAAATTTTTCAAAAATTCCGCTTTCAACTTCGTTCATTGTATAAAAATCTTGGATGACGTACTGACATGTGAAGAACAAAAAGAAAAACTGAATTACTACCACAACTATAAAAACGGTCATCGCGGAATCAACGAAGTCAAAGCCTCTTTAGGGTCTAGATATTATTGGCCCAAAATGTCGGAAGACATAGAAAAATATATAAACAATTGCGAAGTATGTTTAAAAAATAAATACGATAGAAACCCGCCTGTTATAAAATTTAATTTAACACCAACCGCTGCTAAACCTTTCGATCACATACATATGGATGTATTCCGAATATCCAACACTCCTTATCTTACTATAATCGATTCATTCTCTCGATACGGTCAAGTATATCCTATCGCGAGCATAGCCGGGATACCAATAGTTGAAGGTCTACTAAATTTCATTACGCATCATGGATTACCTTATAAAATCACTGCAGATTGCGGGACAGAATTCAAAAATCAGGATTTAGAGGATTTTTGCAAATTACATAGAATAGAACTACACTTTACTACTGCTAAAAACAGTAACTCTAATTCGGTGGTAGAACGCTTTCATTCGACCCTTATCGAGCATTTTAGATGTCTAAGGGAAACTAATAAAGAACTAACGGTGAACCAATTAATGAAACATGCAATCCTCACATATAATAACTCAATTCACTCAGTTACTAAATTCACACCATTCGAAATTATTAAAGGTCACATTAACAACCCCGATCCTTTTGATTTAAACGATCGTTTAATATTATCCTACTACGTACAAAATCATAAACAGGCTTCTAAACAGTTATACGAAATAATTCAAGAAAGAAACGCGGATGTAAAAAAAGATAAAATCGATAAAGTAAACGAAAATCGAACTGATCCCCCAGACTACTCCAAACAACCTATCGCTTACATTAGAACTAAACTTCGCGATAAAAAATTACCAAAATTCAAGAAAACCGAAATTGTTAAAGACGACGGTGTCCTCTTAAAAACCAAACAAGGTACCTATCATAAAAGTATTGCTCGAAAACCAAAAAATAACTGCAATAACCTTTTACAGGTACAGCCAGACGATGAAGCTGTCGATGATTCTGATATACCTGGCGTATCAAATACTGAGGACAAAGTGTAACGATGAAGATGTTCATACGACTCTTTTAGAAAACCCGTTACTCCCAATTAGATTAGGAACATGTAAATTAGTTTATACGAAACATACTTTTATACACTATGTAGATTTAAGTGAAGTGGTTAATCAAGTAGGAATTTTAAAACAGAATTTTTTAACAGTGAAAAATAACATTCTAATACTCAATGCAACAAATCCAATATCATATCATGGTCTTGCCGAAAATATGTTAATAAGAACAGAATTTTTAGTTAACTTACTTGAAAAGAAATTCGAGAATATCCACCCCCATTTCAGATCAAAGAGAGGATTAATAAACGGTATAGGCAAAGTAAATAAATGGCTCTTTGGATCCCTTGATTCAGATGATGGCGATCGTTATGATAAAGCAATTGAAATTTTACAACAAAATCAAAAACAGCTGATTCAAGAAATTAATTTACAAACAACACTTTATAAAAAATTAATTGACCATTACAACAAATCTTTAACTGTATTGTGGCAAAACCAACAAAAATTGCAGAATAATTTAGAAAGATTCCAGGCGTCAATAAAAAACCAAATCATAAGCTTAGAGAATTATATAACTTTTCAAGGTACAATAAGTCAAATTAATATAGATATTCAGACTATGATAGAGTTTATCGATAACATAGAAAATGCTATTGTATTTTCGAAATTGAATTCACTTCATAATTCCATAGTATCCAGCCATGAAATTGTTGACATGATAAATTATCTCAAACGAATTTATAATCCGGAAAAAATACCAAAATTTAAAAATATTTTGACTTACTATCTATTCTTAGGAACCCAAGTAACCTTTTCGAAATCAAAACTTATTTTCGCCATACACATTCCAATCCTAAAACAAGAAATTCTAGACTTTTATCACATCTACCCATTAATCCAACACCGTAGAATGTTTATACCTACTTACCCCTACTTAGCTCGAACAAAAAAGGATTCTCAACCCCAAAAAGAAGAATGTCCAATGTTGGAAAATACATATTATTGCCAACAGAATTTTGTAACCAGGGATAACTGCACTCTACACCTCCTCGACGGATACACTCCGAAAAACTGTCAAGTCACCGAAATCAATATTGAAGAATCGATAATCCAACAAGTTACCGAAAACGAAGTCCTTGTAATACCTTCAAGACCAGAAAAAATACTTTCAAAATGCCGGACGGACCGTTTCCTAGAGATCAAACTGCCTACATTGCTAAGAATCGCAAAAGGATGTTCAATATCAATTAACGGATTGACGTTCATCAACAATCCGCAAATAAGAGATGGAAAAGCTTTAATACTGCCAAAATTCGCTGATGGATTTTATGAGTCACAAGAACCGTATCAAGCCTCCAACATCACCAGGCTCAATTTCGAAGATCTCTACGAAATCAATAAGATTGCCAGGCAACTGAAACCAATCCAAGAAATAACCAGTACTCGGCATATAGTACCAATAGTAGCCCTATCTACAGTAACGGTTATCATTTGCATCACCCTAATCGCCCTCTTCATATTCTGTAATCGACACCGCAAACCAATTACAAGAAATGAAGAAGGAAACCAAAACACAGAAGAAACCACCCCTTGTTCGAGTTCCAAAAATACATCCGTATTTTTTTCAACCTAAGGATGGAGGAGTTATATATTCAAATTCTAGGAATAGTGCTGAATAGACGAGAACGGCCAAGGAGATTCCTAGGAAGCCTTATCTCCAGCTTGCAATCTTTCTTTTCGTTTTAATAAAATAAATTCATTCCTTGCTTAGCCACATTTGTAGTTAGTTATCATATTTTGTATTTGTATAAGTTCTTAAAAATATTAAAGTTTTTAAAAACAGTTTTTCTGATTTAAGATTTAAATCTCCCTTGTCTTTTTTTATTCTTTTTATGCGACCTTGACAGTTTGTATTAGTAACGTTATTAAACCGATATTAAAAAAATTAATTACTTTTCTTTCTATCTCTAATAGTCACAAATAGTCGAACGAAGGTAAGCAAATTTTTGATTGCGACGTAGTTTATTTTTTTTTATTAGTGGGCTCAATTTAGATCCATTCTGGAGATTGAGTGACTAAATTGACTGAATTTGGATGAGGGTAAAGCAATCTCCTGGCGCCCATTTTCTTTTAGTTAACACCATATACCAATCCACACCCCACTTCACTGTGGTTAGCCGGCATCCAAAGCGGATTACATAATCCCACGAAGGAAAATCGTTAAACGAGATTAACGCGTGGCATTATTTTTGGCGCCCAACGTGGGGCCTTAATTATTTTTTTTTGGCGGGAATAAATTTGTTTTTGCTTATTTTGCCTTAGCCATATTTTGACGCTTATTCATTGCCTGTTTTACATCATTTATTTTTTTTTTGGGGCAAATTAATTACTTTTGCTTACCTTGACTCGTGTTCATTATTTTTCTTGCGCACTTTGTATAAATCAGAATTTTAATTTGTGACATTAGTGATTGAAAGTTTTTTTTTTTAAATCTTTCTTATTGGGCTTGCGGTTATCTCTATAAAGGTATTTGTTTTGAAAAAAAATTTAGTGAATTTTAGTAGATATATTGATTGCGGCACAAATTTTAACTGAACGTATAATATTGATACTTTTTTTGTTACTATCTCTTGACAATTGTTTTATTGGAGTTTGAATTTAAAGGTAATTGTTTTTTTTTGTAAAACGTAAACCGGTTTTGATTTTACTGTGTTGAATTGATTTTGGTATTGAAGTGAGTTTAACTTTTTTATTGTGTTTGGAAATTAGATTAGCTCTATTGGGTCACTTGTTTAATTATATTGGGGGAGAATGGCGTACCGAATGCAATTAGGTAGACTTTCTAAAGATGAACTGATTTATGAAGCTCAGATTAGAGGTATCGCGGTAGGTACGGTAGATGAGTTGCGTTCTGCTTTGTCAACGGCTTTTAGGTTAGAAAAATCGGGCAATAGTGTTAGTTTCCCTACCTATCCGTTCACAGAAGAGGAAGATCAGGCTGCGGTTAATGAAAAATTGCATCAACTTGGTAAGGCGGTTGGTGAATTTAATGATTCAACAGGTAGCGGTGAATATCTGAAATTAGAATCTAAATTAGGGCATGTCTTAGGTAGGATAGCACGCATGGAAGATTCCACTCTTGCGCCACCACTTCGGTGTGGGGCGTTAACCATTTTGGGTGCATTGCATGATAGGGCAGAGCAACATGACAAGGCGATGAGGGAGCCTCCACAATTAAGTTTCATGATCCAACAACAGCAATCCGGTTCAGGGCCAGTCGCTTCGTCAAGTCCAGCATCTAGATCTAGGAGCCCAGACCGAGTTGCTACAGCTGTGTCAGTTAAGCCGATACTGCCGAATAAATGGAATCTTGTATTTTCAGGAGATAAGAAGGGTATGTCGTTGAGTGCATTTTTAGAAAGGGTTGAAGAGTTGAGAGTGGCTCGTCATGTTACCAAGGACACTTTGTTAGAATCAGGTATTGATTTGTTTGCAGGCCGTGCCTATCAATTTTATTTAGCGTATCGTAATGAGGTTAGTGATTGGGATCAGTTTGTGGCTTTGTTAAAGGAGGAGTATCTTTCACCCTCTTATGACGAAAAATTATTTGAGGAGATTCGTAGGCGTACTCAAGGTCCAGATGAATCTATGGGTATTTATTTAGCGGTAATGTTGGGATATTTTAATAGATTGAGCTGTGGTGTAACTGAGGAGACGAAGTTGAAAATTTTACTGAGGAATATAGCACCTTTTTATCAGAATCAGTTAGCCTTAGTGGAAGTTGCCTCTATCGCACGTTTAAGGGAGTTAGGTAGGAAATTAGAAGCTCGCAAAGAGGCTGTTGAGAATTTTGTGCCTCCATCTAGAAGGAGTGTAGTCTTAGAACCAGATTTAGCTTATGTGCAGATAAATGAAGATGTTGCTTTGGTGGATGAACAACGAGTGAATGTTTCAGGTCCTTCTCAACCCAGAGTTAGGGATGGAAATTCCATGATTTGCTTTAATTGTAGGAAGCCAGGACACCGGGCAGCAGTTTGTCAATCGCGAAGGGCATTAGTTTGTTTTAAGTGTAATAAAGAAGGGTTTACGATTAGAAATTGTCCGAATTGTTCTCCGACTAGGTCGGGAAACGACAACCAGCGACCTTAGGTGATCGAGGTAGGTGCGCTGGAGGGGGTGTCTCGATCGATAATAAACTGCAAGCTGTTTTAGATTTTGTTTTGGAATATGCGAAGGGAGACGAGCGTCCCTATTTGACCGTTGAACTTTTAGGCACACCTTTATTAGGATTATTGGATTCTGGCGCTTCACGCACACTTTTAGGTAGTAGAGGTTTCAAAATTTTGCAAGATTTAGGGATTTCTGTTAGGAGGGATTTAGATTTGTTTTGTACTGTAGCTAATGGGGTTAAATGTGAGGCTTTAGGTACGGTTGAGTTACCGTTTGTTTTGAGAGGCAAAGTAGGATTAGTTAATTGTCTTGTTGTTCCTGAGTTACCTCATTTGCTTATACTTGGTGCTGATTTCTGGAGGAAAATGGGCATTATTCCTGATTTAAGAGCGAAAGAGTGGTATTTTTCGGATGAACCTGTGACCGTAAATAGTGTAGAACATGTTAGTGGCCAAACAACTTTAACTTCTTTGGAAAAATCAAGACTTAAGGCATTAGTTGATAGGAATTTTGTTCTCATGGGTAGTACTTTAGGGTGTACGAATAGAGCTGAGCATGTGATTGTTACTGATAGTTCTCCAATCAAGCAACGATATTATAGGGTGAACCCTGTCGTTCAACAACAAATCGATAAGGAATTGGAGGAAATGTTGAGCCTTGATGTCATAGAACCTTCTAGTAGTCCTTGGTCCTCACCTATTTTGTTAGTTAAAAAGAAGGATGGCGCCTACCGGTTTTGTGTGGATTTTCGTAAGCTTAACGCTGTGACGGTAAGAGATAGTTACCCTCTTCCTATGGTTTCGGATACTTTGGATAAATTGCGTGACGCGAAATACCTTTCTAGTTTAGATGTTAAGTCTGCGTATTGGCAGGTGCCAATGGCCGAATCCTCTAAGCAGTACACCGCTTTTACTGTGCCGAATCGAGGACTTTTCCAATTTAAGAGGATGCCATTCGGGTTGCATAATGCACCAGCAACTTGGCAGAGGCTGATAGACAATGTTCTTGGTCACGATCTTGAACCTCATGTGTTTGTATACCTTGATGATGTGGTGGTAATCAGTCAATCTTTTGAAGAGCATTTAGCAATTTTGGAGGAAGTGTTCCGTAGGCTTCGGGAGGCCAATATTTCGGTTAGTTTGGAGAAATGTCAATTTTGTATGCCGCAAATGAAATACTTAGGTTATGTGGTGGATCGTAATGGATTGCATGTAGATCCTGATAAGGTAAAAGCAATGTTGGAAATTCCTACTCCAACTAATGTCACTGAGGTAAGGCGTGTTATAGGAACCTTTTCTTGGTATAGGCGTTTTGTTCCAAATTTTTCAACGTTGATGGTACCGATCACGAGGTTATTGCGTAAGAAGGTTAAGTTTGAATGGTCTGAGGAATGTGTTGATTCTTTTTGTAAAGTGAAGGAGTGTCTAGTTACTGCGCCTATTTTAAGTTGTCCTGACTACTCAAAACCATTTGTAGTTCAAACTGATGCTTCAGGTTATGGTATTGGAGCTGTTCTAACTCAGCCATATGAGGATGGTGACAGAGTAATTTGTTATTTAAGTCGTTCTTTGACGAGACAAGAGCGTAATTTTTCGACAACTGAGAGAGAATGTTTGGCAGCATTGTGGGCTATAGAAACGCTTAGGGGTTATTTAGAAGGAATAACGTTCACCTTGGTCACAGATCATTATAGTTTGTTATGGTTGAATAGTCTCAAGGATCCAAGTGGTCGTTTAGCTCGTTGGGCCGTACGTTTGCAACAGTATTCATTCCAGATTGTACACCGAAAAGGGAAGGATAATGTGGTCCCTGACATGTTAAGTAGGTCAGTTCCAGTGGTGGATGCTACTATGGCAAATGTCTGTGTTGATGAGATTTGTGAGTCTGACAAATGGTTTAAGAAAATGATTAAAAATATCAATAATGATCCTTTGAAATTTTGTAATTGGAGAGTGTCTGAGGGTAAATTGTGGAAACACGTTCCATCTCGTTATCCAAATTTAGAGATTCAGGAGAATTCTTGGAAGTTGGTTGTTCCTAAGTCTGATCGCAAAAACATCATTGCAGCTGCGCATGATCCACCCACTGCAGGGCATGCAGGGGTTTATAAAACTTTTTCTAGGTTGGCCGAACGGTATTACTGGCCCAAGATGCGTAGTGATGTTGCTAGGTACGTTAAGCACTGTCATTTGTGTATTGCTAATAAACCAGCTCAAGTACAACCTTCTGACAAGATGATTTCTCATCCGAAGGCTTGTCGACCTTTTGAGATGTTGGCTATGGATCTGATTGGACCACTGCCCCGCACCAAACATGGTAACAGTTTTATTTTGGTGGTTACAGACTATTTGACTAAGTTTTCTTTGTTATGTCCCCTTCGTAAAGCAATTACCTCCTCAATCGTGCGATATTTAGAGAAATCGGCGTTCTTAGTATTCGGTGTTCCTAAGGTGATCATTTGCGATAATGGTGCCCAGTTTCGAAGTAAAGAGTTGACTCGATTTGCTGATAAGTATGACTGTCGAATTAAGTTTACCCCTAATTATTGTCCTAGGGCTAATCCTACGGAGAGGATAAATAAAACTATTAAAACTATGTTGCGAATGTATGTTTCTGATGATCATCGTAGTTGGGATGTGCACCTTGATGAGATTGGTTGTGCTATCCGAACTGCTAAACATGAAGTTTCTCAACTGACTCCATTCTTCGCTGTTTTCGGTCGAACTATGGCAATTTCGGGTAAGGATTATCGTCCGGACGGTTTATTGGAAGTAGAAGATGGTACTCAGGAGGGGAATTTAAGTCGTAACGAACATTTTCAGAAAATGTACGAGGACATTCGCAGTAGGTTGATTAAGGCTAATGACAAGGGTTGTGATAGGTATAATTTGAGACGTCGACAAGTTGAGTATTTTCCAAATCAGTTGGTCTGGAAGAGAAATTACGTTTTATCTGATGCTGTTAAGCATTTTTCCGCTAAGTTAGCCCCGAAGTTTGTAGGGCCATTCTACATTAAAAAGCGTATTTCTCCCTGGACGTATGAGTTAGGGGATGAATCTGGTAAAAGTTTGGGCATCTGGAATACTAAGGATTTGAAACCTGAGCCACCTGATCCAATAGATTTTTGTCAAGTTAGATGTTAGTTGTGATGAGTAGTCGTCGCCGTTATGAATAGTGATTTTTAGTGATTGGTTGATATTGTGGTATGTTGAGTTTTGGTTATTATAGGCACCGCTCACTGACTGCACTAGGCTTTGACTAATGGTGTATTAGTAGCCTTCCATTTATTGGGACATTGTAGTAATGGGTGTTACGGCTTTCTGGAATTTTGGAGATTTATATAGCTTAGCTGGTTTTGGATTTTGTTGTTTCCAGGGGCTGTCTCGTTTGAGGATTCTTGTGCTAACCAAACTCGATATTACGGTTTTTGATGTTTAGTGGTTGTTCTGGCGGCACGATTATTTGTTCTAACTGGCATATACGTGGGATTGTGTGTTTTGGAGTATGTTTGGTAGGTAATCAACAATTATATTTTTTTTTGTGTACTATTATTAGTGGTTTGGGTAAGTTAGCCCTGTGGGCCGGGCTTAGAATAGGTTCACCCGGATGTTTTACCACCGGGGGGGTAAGAGGCCCCCGAATGGCTACTTTCTGTTCTATAAGATCTGATGTGTTCGTTTCGAGGGGGTTTCTTTTGGTAAAGATTGTATCTTGGAGGATTTTTTTTTTTGGTACGCTGATTTGCGCGAGGGTAGTTAACGTTTGATGTTGGATTTCGATGGATTTAGGCAAGTGCAGGGTCTAAGGCATCTTCCTTTGGGACGTTCCTTGTGAACTTGTGAATAGTTGGTGATTAGATCGCTGTACCTTTGGAGTGTGCCTTGTTTATTAATGTTTCCTACCTTTCGTTGCTGGTAAATGGACACATCTCTTTTAAACAGTGTATTGTTGTTGGTTGCCGAGGTGGTTGTTGTGTCAGACCTCATTTCATTTCTTTTGGCTTTTCGCAATTTAGGGTTCTGGGTTTTGTAAGATGAGGAAGATGTTGTCCTCATTTTATTTACTTTTTTTTGGGTTTTCACTAGTTTTAGGAGACATCCTGTCATAACATCTTGGTCAAGTAGAGGGACTTGGCTGCATTGGGTGCGTAGGTGGTTGGTCTCTCTTAGTTTTAGGGACTGAGGCTCCTGGACGGGGGAGCGTTCACATGGGGGGTCGTGTGCGGTGGCGGTAGGGCTGAGGCCGACTATAGTTCCGTCGAATGAGGCGCACCGTACACGGCTACTACGTCTCCCTTTACCTCTTTGAGCTGGAGAGACCAAGACACCGCCGCAGTGGTGCAGCCAGGAACACTCCCGCACTGGCGGCAGGATGGTCATTTTGTACCCGGCATTCGGCCGTTTTAGGACGTGGGCCTCCTCCCACAACTGCCTAAAGGTGGTAGGCAGATTTTTTTTTGTTTGTAGTTTTCTTATCTTGCTTCTTTTTGTTCCACCATCGGTCGGTCGGTTTCCTGTCGTTGATTGGTTGGGCGTGGACCGATTCGCTGTCATCGGTAGGCCCCGGGGTGGTCGTCACAGGGGTTTCTACGGCGCTGCTATCATCATCAAGCAGCGAAAATGGAACGCCCTGCCAGGACCTGCCGGGGACAGTGGGCGGCTCATGCCTCCTCAAACTTCGACAGGAGATTGGACTAGTCCGCTGTACCTCCTCATGGAGTTTTACTAGGTTTAAGGATTTTTTTTTTGGGTTTTCTAGGGGTTTAGTAAGCTTGTAGAGAAATTTACAGGTAAATTTCTTGACGGAAGGGGGGAGTTTGTAACGTTTAAATTCGGCATTAAGACCTTACTACGTTAATTAGTTTTTCGTACCTTGTAGATGTGAGCCACTGTAGGGATCGAATTATATTATTTAGGAACCATATATCACATAAGATAGCCTCAATTTTTTTGACTCAATTTATATCCATTTGAACGAGCTAGTTAGTTTCAGATAAAGTATTTCGAACATTAAAATAGATCGTAAAATTGATTGTTTACTTTATTCTTATCGATGTCATGTTTCGAACTGTCGGTTCGTTCATTTCTTCTGTTGACTTTAAGGTGTTGTACGGCTGTGTTAGCCAGTCACCAGTTATTTCATTGGTCCCATCACAAGTCGTATTCGGTGACCCGTGGCGATTATTAGGTGAATCTCTTTCTGGTCTTGCGTGGTGAGATTCGTTCGAGAAGGATTTCGAATGAAATTTTGGGACGGGCCTTGTTTCTTTCTTTCTTGTGGGTGATAAGTATAAAGTGGTTTAGACAAAATTTTGAGGAGTCGCCCGGTGCTTACGAAGATTATTTCGTACCGTTGATTGGGATAGACGAGCGATTCCCGTATTTGTTGGACGTACAGGGTGCCTATTTGATTTGGTGTGTTACCTTAGTCCGAATCTCGTGAAGAGGAATTGATATTTTGTGCCGAACCACGCCACGATAGTCGCCATTTTGTCAGGTAAGGCGTTTTTCACGAAAGTCGAGTTTTATGTTATCTGGCAAGTGTGTAAGGCCTGTTAATATTATAGGGGGTAGTATCATCCACATTAGACGATCCGAGGATTCACCTTATACGAAGCATCTGTCAGGGAAGTTTGCCGAGAATTCCCCTTCACTGTAAAAAAGGGTATGTTGAGTTATTTAAATGTTTTTATAGTATGTAAATTTCTTTCTGGGCCGAGGGGTATTTGATTAGGGGTTTAATATATATTATTTTAGGGTTCTCGTGTTGGGCTGATTTCCACCAGATTTCTCGTGTTGGGCTATCATCCAGATTTCTCGTGTTGTGCTGACAGCCAGATTTCCGGGTTGAGCTGACCTGACCGGACGGATTAGTGGCCGCAATTTGCCGCCATTTAACTTTGGACAACCGCAAGTTTTCCTTTTTTTTTTTGTTGTTTTATATCGGTACATAGACATTATTTGTCAATTTGTAATTTTTTTCTTATAGGTCTTTAAATTAGCACTTATAGATATTTTCTCTAATTTTTATTTGGTACTTGTAAGCGACTTATAGGGGCGAGTGGTATTTTATTTTACGCCCAATACCAACGACCTTGAGAGCTCTCGCGGACGGTGTAACACCCCTATTACTCGTTATTTAATCAGTTATTTGAATAATTTGTTTTAATTAGCGAAACTTTAGTGGGATCGTTTGGATCCCTTGTCTTTTTTTATTCTTTTTATGCGACCTTGACAGTTTGTATTAGTAACGTTATTAAACCGATATTAAAAAAATTAATTACTTTTCTTTCTATCTCTAATAGTCACAAATAGTCGAACGAAGGTAAGCAAATTTTTGATTGCGACGTAGTTTATTTTTTTTTATTAGTGGGCTCAATTTAGATCCATTCTGGAGATTGAGTGACTAAATTGACTGAATTTGGATGAGGGTAAAGCAATCTCCTGGCGCCCATTTTCTTTTAGTTAACACCATATACCAATCCACACCCCACTTCACTGTGGTTAGCCGGCATCCAAAGCGGATTACATAATCCCACGAAGGAAAATCGTTAAACGAGATTAACGCGTGGCAATCTCAAGTATAAAATGGGGTAGCGATAGTAAAAATTTACTCATGTCCTATAACTCATTTATCCAATCAAGAATAGACAACAGCTTCGTTGTATATTCATCAGCAAGGAAATCAACACTCAAACCTCTGGAAACGATTCAGAGACTAGGGATAATGATTGTCCTAGGAGCTTACAGAACTAGCCCTTACCTTTCCCTAAGCTGCGAAGCATCAGTACCACCAACTCGATATCGAAGAGAACAGTTATTAACTAACTACTGTATTCATATCTTTGCTCAACCCAAACATCCAGTATTTGAAATTATTACCTAATCAAAGAATGACATCTACAGTCGACGTTCTACCATCACCAGACCTGTAAGAATAAGATTTAGAGAATTATTAGAAAAACTAGATATTACTTACCCAAATGTTTATAGTTACCAGGAATATGAAGTATAGCCAACAATGCCTAAATACAAAAAACAAAAATATATGTAAAGATGTATCGAAAAAAAATTCTTATCCTATTCAAATAGCACTGCAATATACACTGATGGATCCAAAAATGAGAGTAAAGCAGGCACCGCTTTCTACTGTAAAGGTCGAACTTCACACTGGACTCTTCCATCAGCAATTTGGCAGGCTTTAAAATTTATAGACATTAGCAACAACAAAGATAATCTAATATGTACTGACTCTTATAGTTCTCTAGAAGCACTATTAAACAATTTCACCAAGGATTCACTCGTTAAACGCAACTTTCCTTTGAACACAGTCACATGAAAACGCACATAAAGCCGCTAAAAAAGCTTTAAAGAAAAATATAGAGGATATTCCAATACCTTTAACTTTAATCAATGACTTTAAGATCTTTATTAAACAACTTATAATTAATAGATGGTAGGATGAGTGGAATCAATATCCATCTAAATTGAGAAAGATCAAGGCGTCAATAAAACCTTGGCCTGAAAAAATTTCTTTGAATAGAAGAGAGGAAATCTGGACTTCTGTAATTCAATACCTGTTGGGGAATATAGCCCAAGGAATAGTTGTTTGAAGTCTAGACGTTGGTGCAGTGTGTGACATTTTCTAATGTCGTATTTCTTGGGAGTTGTGATTTTACTTATTTCACATCATTTGTACAAGGTTATAATTATTAGTCGCTTAGATCGTCCTACGTATATTTTTATAATCATTAAATCTCTACTGCAATTTTTACGTAAGCGGGGTGGGTTGGAGTATAGAAAATCTCATTTTTCATTATTGTAGCATAAAAAAATATGTAGGTATGGGTTTGATACATGAGTTTTATGTTTAAAATTTAAATTAAAAAGTTGACAATCTAATACTAAGAAAATGAAAAAATGGGAATTCTAGACTAAGACTGAAGTTTTAATAAATGTACTAATTTTAAAAGGAAATTGGAAACAAATTAAATCACGAATTCTATTTTCTTGAATGAATGAGTTCTGTCGCTTCTGTAAAACTGAAATAGAAGATTGGAAATTGGGAGAATTTTATTAAAGTTATTTCCTTAGTAAACTTATAGTAATATATTTTTCTGAAATCGTTCAAGAATGTCTACTTTCTCGGAGCAATTACAGTCCCCAAAATACGCTATTCTAGTATTTTAGTCCGTTGCTAAGCAACGAACTTTCCCGGATCGGCGTCCGGCAAAATTTTTGCTGTACAAGGGCGTCAAAATCCAAGGATGATAAACTAGAGAGAAGGATGGGCCACTTCCATAAGAAGCAATGTAAATGTATTTTATGACGTCACGAAATACTTATTAGTTATGCCCGGTGCTAATTGTGTTGTTTCTGGCTGTAATGCAGAGTACTCTGTTTATAAGAAGGCGTGAATTGTATTATATACAGTATTTCATGACGTTATTTACAGTCTGACAGATTGAGTTAAGGCCGCCGATTAGTCGGGCTAGGAAAACTAATCCGACAGAGGAGCCACCAGTTATTTTCATGAATATTTATTCGAGACACAAACCCCGCATACGAAAATTGTTATCAAAATTAATTTCTACTACAAAAATTTACGTGTCCTTAGCAACATCTTACGATTTTAAACATGCAATAGTAGGAGACGTACGGTATTGAAATTGCAGATACGATAAATAAGAAAATTAAAATTACGTACGTCTGTTTTATGATAGTTATAAAAATATAAAATTTTCGTATTGTAAATAATTTCAAACAAATATTTTATAAAAATGATTTAAAAACTTCCTGATATTTATTAAAACAAATAAGAGCAAATTTTCATAGATTAAATATATTTTCTTTTAAAAATTAACAAAATATAGTTATTTATGCAATAAGCGTGCAAAGTCTGGAAGTGGGTGAAATAGTATATCACGACGATAATAAATCAGTCAAAACAAGCTTCTTATATCATTTATATATTTATGATGCCAATAAACAATCTCCAAATCATAAAAACAACAGGACTTCTTTTCATTTTATTTAAACTTGCTCCTTCTCCGTTATCAAAATTACTTTTCCTATTTCATTCATAACGGTACTCGCAATACTGAATGAATTATATCGTGGCGGCCACTATTTGAAATCAGCTGAACTGAGAAATCAATAATAATGTTGGTAAAGTAGACATTATTTACCGCTTTATGTTCAAATTTGTCAAATAATAGCATTTTTGTAATGCCAACAAATCTCCTTAACTAAATTGTCTGGAGATTGGAGATTTTCTTGGTTACATTCATTGAAATGAGACAGAAACTTAAATTCCATTATTTTCCTCAGTTATTGAAAAAAAAATTCAATTTTCAGAACAAAATCAAGCTCGATATATTTAATATATTCTTCAACCCTTTTTGACCACCAAATTTGAGCTCTTTAAGTCATACCGTTCCTGAGTATACCTTGCATTAAAAACACACAACACTGAAGGCGGCCTTAGTGGCTGATCCTTCTCTCTAGTTTACCATCATTGGTCAAAATCTACATACTTTCATGAAACGTCAAAGTGACAACTTAAACCAAAGAAGTCAAAAATTTTGTCTGATGTACAAATTGGAACTAGAGTATGTATACTAAATGAATAAGGTACCGTTTAGAATGTAAGAATTTTAAAATTATCTAGATATTTATGTAGTCTTTACTATTTAGGTTGCTTTAATATTTAGTGTTGCCTGTGAATTTATCAAAATTTCTTAATTTATTGCGATTTCAGAAAAAATAGTATGTTTTCCCAGACTCTCAATGCTTGTTTGCATTGTCGACCCGGAATGTATCGCTTTTACTACTAGGTAAACAATGTACTATTTTCTAATAGTCGCTTCGCTATAAATTAGGAGATTTTCTTTTAGAAAAGTAAATGGATAACTAAATACTGTAGATTAATTAAATGTTTGGCAATAAACTTTTGTTTTAAAATGATAAATTAAAAGGTACACTATTGGGAGTACAAATTGGTTTAGTCCATTCTTTGATGTTAAAAATGTATTTATTTCAAAACAGAATGTATTTTTCCCCTATTGGCTTTCTGCTAAGGACTAACTTTGGAAACCTCTCTCCATTTGATCTTTCTAGATATCCCTGAAATCAAGTTCTTCTCCTCTATACCTTCTTAGTTCTTATTTCTCTATGATTAGCTTTCTTTTCCATCTTTTCTTCTTCTAACTTATTCGATACCCACTTCTTACAGGCATAATATGTGGTTGTAGGTTTATAGTGCAAATTTTCTCTTTTGTCTTTTTGGATATATATTTCGATTCATGAGTATCTTCAACCTTTTATATTTTCAGTTTACAGCTTAACATATAAATGAGCAGTCTTGATGCAATAGTTCTCAAATTTTGGGTATCGATTTTATGTCAGAATGACACCCAGTCTTTATCAATGCCCGTAATGGATGATGCTCTCGTTGGGTCTCGAAAGAATCTTCGTGTTGAATTTCTATCGTAAGTTGTCCTAAACTCTGGTTTTAGGGTGTCAATTAGAAGGCCCATTTGACGACGGAATTTTTCTTGTATATCCTTTTCGGTAGCTTGCTGATGTGTTTTTCTTACAGATCATTTTTAAGTTCCATTCTGTATATGTAGATTGTGTGTTCTTCACTTAGTTGGTTTAATATTTCGGCTTGAGGAATGGCCAATCTGGATATTTCGTTATCGATTATCAATTGATGGTAAATTTCTGATATTCTTATTAATGACGATGTCTGAAGGATAACACATTTTTTGCTGCTAATAATTTGCTATAAGTAGTGTAAATATCAGCATTATGTTCTTTACTAGTTACTTTTATAACTTTTATGGTTTCATACTGCCGCTTGGTCATTTTTGTATCAATTTATAGATCGAGAACTTTATCAGGATATATTTTTTGGGAGTGTCTTCAGACTTTTTAAAAATACTTTTTTTTCGTTTTGTAGATTTTGGTGGCGAAACTAGTGAGAAGAAAATACTAATGCAAAGGACAGTTTTTTAGAAACCCAAGCATAATTTGATTTGGTAAACTTTTTTAGTTTCAATTGCACTTATTCCACTTTTGTTGTAAAACAGCATCAAAGTTTTTTAAATCTTTCTTATCACGAATTATTTGTAATATCCATAGTCGATCATCTTACTTACATGGTTCAAAATAGATTGAGACTCGCTCAATTTTCCATACGTCAAAAAATGTACGCTGAGAGATTCCAGTAACCAAAGCTGGAAAAGTTTACATATTATAAGCTGCAGACAGATACTGTTGATTTTAACGTTAATTAAAACTTAGATCAATTTGAGTTAATCACGTCAAAATTTTCGCTAATCCTCTCAAAATATCTAACCCTTTATAAATCAACAAACTCATCGATAATTCGTGAAATAGGATATGTTTTTACAATACATTTTCACTAATAAAACTATAACCAATACTTAAAGTTATTTACCCATAATTAAATTTGTGAAAAACCGACGATATATTGTGAGATAAAAGATACAGTTAAGTTTATTTTGAAGGTAAGGTATCTCACATTGACGTCCCTATGCGTTTAAAAAGTTGTTAGATCTTCAGCTCATTGAATATTTTTAAGGCCTTTTACAAAATATTCAAACATTTGCTCTAAACATTTTAATGAAAGTAACTTTCAATATAAAACAAATGGAATACAATGTTTAAAATGCATGCAAATCTTAAAACCGTAAATCCACAATTTTTTTAATACATTAATGTGTAATTTTTGGAGTTTTACCGACCTCTATTCTGACTCTAATGAGGAAGAAGCAGCACCCCTTGAAAATTGAGTGTATTATTATCTCAAATTGATACTCATCTTCCCACACAGACATCCAGATATTACCTACATTTATAAAAGGGCTCAAACTAAAATAATGTTTCAAACTCTAATAAATCTAATGTGCAGAAAAGCTCATCCTGAACTTGCTTGCTTCTAAATTTTAATTTATTTTTGTATTTTTTTACTGTAACCCAACATTTAGGTTAGAAAGTTTATAAACAAACATTTTGTATTACTTTTTGCTCTAACGTCTTATCATATCCAGGTTTAAACAGTCAAACGTTCAGGATCGGTTTTTCAGAAAAAATAAGATTTTTTTTCAATAAGCATGTGTCTGAACGTGCTTCGCTTTTGAGATACAGGGTGTCAAAGTTTTTAGACAAAATGAGTTTTTTTAATATATAACTTGTCATGGTCATTTGCGGCAATGATGTAATAAGAGTGAAAATATTAATTTCTGAAAGTTATACGTTTCCTACTAACATAAATAAATTTTTCCATTAGATATTTTAATAAGAAAAAATAAACGTAATGGCGCCTTATATGCAAGCCTTTATGTTTATACTTATTTACGAAGACGAAAGCCGTACTCACTCACGTCCTTAAATTTAATAGCTTGGACATTGGACATTGTAGCATAAGTTCTATAAATTTTAATTCTCAAGTTCTGATTCTATAAGTTTCACTTTCTCCCTAGAGCTTGAATTACTATCGGAAATATTTCCGAAAGCATATATTTTTTAAAAGTTATCCCGAGCCGAAGACGAGGGATACTTTTATAAAAAAATCAATTATGCATAATTATTCATTTGGCCATAACTTTTGAATCACTTAGTATATTTTTTCCATTTTTGGCATACAGATTAATTACACTTTTCACGAATAATGTACTGAAATATTGAGAGATATGAAAATCCAGGTTCGGTTTTAGGAAAAATTGAAACATATTAAAAATATCAAAACAACACCCTATATATCACAATTTTAATATTTCCATTTTAGATTTGAATAGAGGGGAAAAAACTGAATTGAAACAAGTTGTTGTTGTTATCCCGCCACCGAATCGAATGGGAAAATTTTGATATTGAAAGTAAAAATATTCAATCAGGTATTTATTTTTTAAACGCCCAGTATAAAGTAAAGCGGGACAATAAAAGGTCATAATAACTATTTAACTAACAAACATTTATTAATAATTAACGAAATTGCTCAAAATGTCCACTATTTTGTTTTATGCACTTTCTTGCACGTCATTTTTTTTAAACTGAAAGTAAAATTTTAGAGAAAAAAATGAGAAATTATTTTTTTATCATTTACTTAATATGCAAAATGGATTTATTTTCGACATTTAAACATTCTTATAGGTATTATTCATATTTTTATTATTTGTCCATTTTAACACTATTGTAAGTAATCTTGCAGATCCGTACTTTAAACAATTTTTAAATTGATTACTTTTCGATCGCCTCGTATAATTTTATTATATCACAGTGGATTATGCTGTATAGGGATACCTGAAATCCAAAGGTATATTCTAAAGAAATAAACAATAGAGAAGAACTGCTTCAAAGAATTGAGGAAGCCTGCGAGGAACTGAGAAACAATCCATTTATTATAAGAAAATCAGTAAGGGATATCATTAAAAGTACAAGAAAGTGCATAAAACAAATTGGTGGACATTTTGTTAATTATTAATAAATGTTTGTTAGTTACTATGAGCGTTTATTGTCCCGCTTTACTTTATACAGGGCGTTTAAAAAATAAACACCTAATTGAATATGTTCCCCTAAGTACGGGCCTGCAGTTACACTAGTATAGTGTAAAATTATTTTAAGCCGAATAAACAAGAAATAGGTAAATGACGCGAAGTGATTTTTTAAAATTGTAAAAGAAAAAATGAGTTTATTAATGTTTTTTCTAAATTAAATCGAAAACTTACTTTCAGTTTCAAAATTTTCCAATTCGAATTGGTGGCGGGATAAAAACAAACACTTATTTCAATTCAGTTTTTCCCTTTATTCAAATCTAAAATGGAAATATTAAAATTAATACACAAGCCGAACCTGGATTTTAATATCACTCAATATTTTAGTACATTATTCCTGAGAAGTGTAATCTGTATGCCAAGAATGGAAAAAATATACTAACTGATTCAAAAGTTCTGGCCAAATGAATAATTATGCATAATTGCTAAAACACCCTGTAACTCGGTTATGGAAGCCAAGAGACCCATTGCATCTTAGTTATTTAGAATCGCCTTTGTGACCTCTACCTACCTTTAACATATTTCCGTATACCAACGGGACAATCTATATACCAAATGAATATGTTCCTAGGCTTTTAGTAGTATGAAATAAACATTTATTGGTCTAAAATAATGTATTCTATTAGCTATCAACCAATCTGTATTATTTTACAGTAAACGAAAGGGTGTATTTTTATAATTTGACACTTGACAGAAATACTATCGCTGTGGTACCGCCCAGGGTACCCATGAGGAAAATACTATCGCCAAGTTTTGTGGTTGCAACAGAAACGAGTTGAATCAAAAGCTTCTTATTGGTTAAAAAATGTTGGTGTGAAATTTTCACGCAAAACATCTCAATCACAAACATAGTGGCAACATTTCAAATGAATATTTTTTCTTCTGATTACTTTCAAAATTCAACAAATGATTTTAACATTTATTTTGGCAAGATTTGAGATTGCGCTTGTAGGTAATAACAGCAAATGCGATTACCGATGTCAGGCATTACCTTTTATCAAAACTAAAACTTTTCAGCAACTTCATTTGTAGTTAAAATACAATCCAGTTCTTTTTGTTCACCATGTCCCATGTTAATCGCCCTGCATGCAATATGGCTGGTAATTCCACCTGGCGTATATGTTTTTCGGAAACGCAAAAGGATTATGCGGACCAAGTCCGGCACAAATGCCATTTTTAAAGCGGCTTTGTTCAAACAGACGTGTAATGTGTTCATTGTGTACACATCGAGAGAATTGGTCATTTTTTTTGACAGCAACTTGAATGGATTGTTTAAATTGGTGTTTACTGCTATAGGAGAGAGTGAATCTCGTTAAAAGTTACGAAAAAAAAATGTTTAATGGCATGTAAATTTTAAAATGCTGTCAATATGTTGTCGATAGGTAACAGGAATTTCGATTACCACTACCTTGATTGTAGCGATATTGTCTATTGTCTAATGAGGAAATGTATCGTTTGTAGTTGGTTATAATAGGGATGTTAGTAGAGAGTGAAATTCGTCATAATACTATCAATGTGTTATCCATAGATAACTCAGGCCCACAAAAAAATAAAAGTGGTCTGAACTTTATATGTAGCCTGTGGTAAAAGTATGAAATTTTGGAAGTTTGAGTCTCCGTGATATTTATCCACGGAAAAATGAATAAAACAATGATTCAAAAAATTACCTGGACATGATGAGTGACTATGGATTGATGAATGAGTATGGATTTCATTCAACCATAAATACTATTACAAGGGAGAAAACTGGGTCCGTATCATATTTGTTAAAACAAAACAACAAAATTACAATAATTTATTACCTTCAACTATTTCTACTATACAGTGATGGGTAAATATGTGGAACCAAGTAAATATCTCCGAAATTGTTGGAGATATCGAAATGAAATTTGGAAGGTAGGTATTACATTAAATTGCGTATTTGTTTTTAATTTTTTGAACAATTTTGAACTTCCGGTTTAAACGGAAGTAATATCGATTTTAAAATTTGTAAAGAAACACCCTGTATATTATTTTAATTTCAAATAAAGTATTTTATTACGAGTACAAAAATATTGGGTTCGATATTTTTTATTTCAATGCCGACCGAGATATTAACGAAAACATATCTAAAGAAAGGAATCAGCTAATGCTAGTAGTCCATGAAAATCATTATAGCAGTGAGAGATCACAAAACATGAGAGATGTCAAAATAAGTAAGTAGTATTTGAATTTGAACCTAAAATGGCTCAATTAAGTGAAAGAGAAAGATTAGAAATATTAATGATGATTGGGTATGGGTACAGAAGAAGGACGCATCAAGAAGTTTGTGACCTCTTTAACGATATTCATCCGAATCGACAAATATCACGTTCGGTAGTGACAAAAACTGTGCAAAGGTAAACACAAGTGGAACAGAAAAAAAGATAGAAATTGCGAAAAAAGATTATTATAAAGAATTAGTTGAAAATGAAAAAAAATCCAGTAAAAAACTTTGGAACATTGTAAATGAAATTCTAAACATCAAAACAACAAACAAACAAATAACATAAAAAATGAAAAAGGTGAAATCGTTACAGACCCAAGAATCATTGGAGATATATTTAATAAAGTCTTTGCCAATGTATGGAAAAATCTAACAAAAATATAAAAACAAATCCTAACTACAAAAGTAAAAATAATATAAATAATCATTCAATTTTTCTTACACCTACCAGTGTAACTGAAGTAGAAAATACCATAAATACTTTAAAAAATAATAAATCACCTGGGCACGATGGAATTAAAGCCAAAACTTTAAAGATTATTTATAAGCAAACCTTTGACGGAAATCATTAACTTAATTGTAACTCCAATATTCAAAAGTGGAGATACCGAAAATATTTCGAACTATAGGCCTATTTTTGGCAAAGTTATTGAAAAAATTTAAAAAACAAGATTAAATGCTTTTTTATCTAAACATAATCTGCTGTCAAAATCTCAGTATGGGTTTGGAGACAATAAATCAACTAACGATGCTATTCATTCCTTAACTAGAAACATTTATGAATCCTTGGACTCAAGTACTCCGTCTATAGCTGACTTTTTAGACCTAAAAAAGGAATTCGATACTGTCGATCATTCCATACTTTTAGACCACCCTTCGGCAAGGGGTTGAAGGTCCAAAACTTGGATTTGAGTTCGATCCTTTGACCAAAAACTACCTGCAAAATTTCAGCTTGCCCCTAATTTTTTCCATTTAGTCAATGGTAAATTGTCTCTATTTACTGTAGTACCCTGTTTTTAAATAATCGGTATTTTTAGATTTTATCTACTCAATCATTTCTAGTTTAATTCAACTTGTGCCACCTTTTGTATCTATGATGAATGATAGCACATAAGGGACGTAAGGGATGGTCTTTTTAAAATTTGAAATGTATTCAGTTTCAAACCACTTTTCGAAGTTGTCGGCTTTTTTTATTAATTTTTGATAAACCTATAACTCAAATATCAAAACCAATATTAAAAATATGTTGGCGCATTTTGATTTGTCGTTAACCGAGGCACATTTTCTTACATTAACTTATTTTGAACACACTGTAGAAGGTAGCAAATATCAAATTCCAGAAAAGGACTATTGATTATCATATTTTTGTATTCAGCAGCTTCCTCTTTTGATTACAACCATGTATTCGTATTTTATTGACAACGTATGAATACGGCTTTTTAGTTCTTTCAAATGGCTGTACATATACGAGGATTACATGCTCCTAATCGACTTAAAAAATGCACGTTTGTGCATGTTTATGTCACGACATACCATATAAAACGGTTATTTCCAGAACCAGGAGCGAGATAATGTTGCAACTCTACCAAATGGCAGAGTTGTTCATAGTTTTTACAATGTGTCAGGGATTCTTTTGTGATTTGGTTTCCGGTAAAACGCCACAATGAGTTTAAAATGAGAAATATGTGGGAAATAATTGTCTACGTAGAGGTGTTTTAGTTATTTGACAGTATACCAGAAGGTATTATTTATTTGATCATTGAAATTCCAGAATCGTAGCCGACTGATTCTGATTTATTTATTTTTTTGTAAATTTAGAAATTGTACCATCAATCGAAACAAGTGTTAGTGTGTTAGTTAGAGGGAGCAACGTTTGGCGGATGGGGCAGGACCTCCTTTCAACAGTTCCAAGTATGTCTTGAGGATTGTCATGCTGCAAAATAACTTTATCATGTCTGTCGTTGGTTTGCGAGCGTCTATCTTTTAATGATCAGCTTAAATGCATTAATTGCGATTGCCTGTGACTGTTTAAGTCGGTTTTAACAGCTCATAATACACTACCTACCGAATACAGAGCCGTGAATATTCGTCGACGTAGCCGGGATATTCCTATGATTTTCTGGGCTTAGGATTATCGTAATGAACTAATTTTTCGTCTCCAGTCACAATGCGATACAGAAATCGGTTCCGTCTTTGCCTTTTAAGAAATTGTTCACAAGCAACCAAATGACTTTCAACACCTCTGCACCCAATTTTCCTGCTTCTGAATCACTCCCCTGTCTTTGATACGTTTTGAAATTGTTTGTTGAGTCACTACCAATGATCGTGCCAATTCTTTTAGACTTTGAAATGAGTATCCCATTGACCAAAAAAAGTCGTCATCATACCAGCGATTTTCGGTTTCGTTCAAGGAAAAGTTTCTCCGAGATTAACACCAATACAACCTCGTATAATTCTATAACTGTCCGATTTGAGTAGAAATACCTATCATTTCAATCAAAATTTCCATTCAAATAAAGTGCAATGCTAAACATATAAGTGCTTCTATCTATCAACATTAAATGGAAGTGGTAAAGAGACATCCAATACACACAGGCAGTGGCGGAGTAGATCAGTTTGTAATAAAAATCGTTTCCATCTAAAATTTTATTTAATGTAGCCTCTCCATTTCTGCTTTTAAATGTATAGAACGAGAAAAAGATGTAAACAAATAGGCAACACAAAGATCTACATATTATGGTCAAATAACTCTAAGCTAAGGATTAAAAAGAAAATTTGCAACCGTATATTTATTAGTTATCAATGAACTACTTTGAAAATATCAATGAGTGATAAAGTGCTAGTACACTAGCAGACAATTTAAAATATCTAGGAGGACAAGAAATTCAAAGCGTTCTATTAAAAAATGAAAATAAAATCGGTAATATCCAAAATTATGCTGGATAAAAATAGGGATTAGTACAGAGATAATGACTGAAAAATACAAGGCAGTAAGTATCTTACGTTAAGCTATTCTTCAGTAATCCCTTCTTCAGTATACTGTTTGCCAAATTTCATTGTCATAAATACTTCTAAAAGGTTAATTTTTATATACGATTTATGAAAATAGAGAACTCATTAGTCATAAAAGAAATGTGCTTTTGTATAACTTCAATTGGAAATCTTGACTAGCTGCCATGTTTCAGCATAGTAATATATTTTTCGATCTCCTTTTCAAAATTCTTGAATCTCAAATATGCACTTTTCTTGTGCTTTCCATAATTGCATATTGTTTTTCTCAGAAAGCCTTAAATTTTCTTTCCACTGGCATAAATCTCATTGTTCTTATGGCTATCATAAATTAACATTTAAATTTTTTTAGCTAATGATTCCTCCATAGTGTATTAGGTACATCATCAAATTGATTTTTTAGCTGGAATCTCAGCTTTTATTTAGAATAGGGCCACACTATGGGCCAGGCTGGCCCAATAGGCGATCTGGCCCATCATAGGCAAGTAGTGTGGCCGCTTCAGCAATGACCAATATCGTGAAATATTTGACATTGATCCATACCTGCATATTTGTCGAGCATTTCCGCAAATACTTGCAGGCAAGTCAAAGGAGCTGCCACATTTGGCAACTATCTTTTGCACCTGTCTACAATGCTGGCCGAGCTTTGAAAGGAAGGTTACACATTTCTAAGGGTATAATTTTATGCTTTTTTCTTTTTTAATAACAGAAAAGCAGCATGTATCAGTGAATATGATGCTGCAATTGACGCTATGTCGTTACCACCTTCATTCATATAATTTATACAATTCAACAGCAATTTAAAAAATAAAAATCAGGTCATGATACTCAAAGTTTGTCCACTATTTGCCAATGAGTTGTACTTGGTCAGGCTTGCCCATTGTGTAGACAGCCAATATTCCTCGGTCTGCAATCCAAGCTGGTATAAGATAAAGATAAAGAAACTTTATTTATCAAAGATAATACATACAATAATTCAAAATAAACATAAATATAAACTTCATAATTAATTCAAAAAATAAATAAATAATAAATATAAACAAAAAAATTCTACAATTGACCCTCGTATATATAATTTCTGTGGAAAACTGTACATAAAGAGCAAAAAAAAAATAAAAAAAATATAACAAAACACAATTTATTTAATAACAAATTTTAAAATTTAAATAAAAATAACAGCTCAATTAAATAAAAATTAATAAGTAAAGTAAAGACTAACTTTATACTTTTTAATTCATAATTTATTTATTTTTAACATACTTAATAAGCTCTTTTTTAAAATGACTAGACTTAGGAGTTGTTTTAATATTTTGAGGCAGATGATTGAATTGATCTATCCCTTTATGAAATAAGCTTTTCATGGAACTACTTTTATTAGTTGTTTGAATGTAAAATTTGTTGGAGTTTGCTGCTCTTGTATTCCTTTGATGTACCTCTGTGAGTGGTATTAGTTGACAATTAAGATATTCAAGCAACATATTGTTTACTATTTTGAATATGAAAACCATTGTTGGCACATACAGCAATTGTTCAACATTTAACCAATTTAATGCATCTAACATAAACTGAATAGGCGTATATCTGTTACAACCTAGTATAACTCGCATCGCCTTATTTTGTAAAATCTGTAATCTGTCAAAATTGGAACATCCTGTGTATACTAAAGAACAGCAATAGTAAAAATGGGGCAGAATAAGTGTATTATATACAGTCAGTTTAGTTGAAATTGATAAGTATGGTGACACTCTCCGTAAAAACCCAATCTTTTTCCCTACTTTTTTACTGATATAATCAATAGGTTTATTAAATTTAAGTTCTCTATCCAACATGACTCCTAAATACTTTATTTCATGTACCATTTCCACTTTTTCATTATTTATTTTGATATCTAGCTCTAAATTTACAAATCTATTAAATAAAAAGTTGTTACCAATAAACATAAATTTTGATTTCATCTCATTAACTTTTAATTTATTTTGTTTAAATTTAGTTGTTAATAATCCCAATTCGCTGTTGACAGTTTCAGCAACTTCAACAAAATCTTCCCCAAAATAGTAGATGAACGTGTCATCAGCAAAAAGTTGGGGCCAAGTGTAGCCAAATATTTGTCAAGTGTTACTGGCCAAGGCTGGTGCATAGTGTAGCCCTACCTTTACCTTTGTTATTATCTCTTGTGACACTTCTCTTAATTGGGCTGTTATTTTACCAAGCTCGTTATTATCATAGCCATATTTTGTTTTGAAATTTTTTCAAACGTTCAGTCAAATTTCCAGCTTGTACTGGTAAATGAATTCTTCGTTTCGGTATGTGATTTTCCTCTTCTAGTCACATGTTGGCATAATTATTATTTTCACTCCCTATCAATTTCCAAGGTCTTCACATAATATCTAATTAATATACACCCAGTACAACGTAATTATTTATGCAATAAACTAACATTTTTCCGTAAAATCAATTATGCGGCAATTCAAACATTCTGAGCTATACATTGAAATTTGTACAATGAAGAGAATAATAAAATAAAATAAAAACTTGAGACTTTCAAAAATGTTACCTGTTACCCAAATAGATTTTTGGTGGTTGCATAATTTGCTACTTATCTAAAAAAATAAATAAGTTAAGCTAAATAAAATTATTTCTACGCTTTAGGACTAAATTATTTCCTCCTGTTCCTAACCACCCTGAACATGAAAGGATTACGGGCACTATAAAACATAATTTCTAGTATTCAAAGTGACAAAACTTCCAGTCCACATTATAATTATGTTACAGGATATATCCAACGTTGGACTTAACAGCAGCTACATGGCGTAGCAAGTAAACATGAATATTGGGTGTCCAATGTTGGTAGTTGGAAACGTTGAGGTTTTATCTGACTTGCATCAAATGACTCTAATGTTAAATTCAACGTATACCGTCTTTAGTTAGATACATTAATTTGAACCGTAGTATGTGTAGGAGCTCTCTCGCTTTTATTTAGTTACTTAGCCTCCAGCGCGATTTGGCCCCACTTGCAGCGTGACTGAATTTAACCAGCACAGATTAAATATTTTATTCATTATAAAAGTGGGAATTATTTCAAAAGGGTTGCCATCTTCCAACTCGACAATATCTATTTAATAACGTTTCACAACCTATTTGGATTTAAGGAGGGCAAATTAACCCAAGATGCAGTTTTAGAATTGACAATACATAAAGCGTTAAATGAGAGCAAACCTTGTCTTTGCGTTTTCCCAAACTAAGCCAAAGCCTTCGATACAGTAAATCATAATATGCTATTAGAATCTTTGGATGATATTGGCATCAGAAATAAATATCTTAAATTATTCAAAAGTTATATATCTAACCGAAGCCAAGTAGTTACAATAGGTAAAGTAACAAGAACTTAAGAGCAAAAAAGTTTATCGCAAATTTATGCAACAAATGTGGCCTAACTACAAATTACATCGAAGTAAGTACCATATTATAATTTATCGTGCCCAAAAACCCCCAGTTCCAAATTTTTATGTATACATATCCAAAAATGCTAAAGTTATTGCAAAAAATAATCTTAAAATTTAACCTTTATCACCCTGTATATTCCTTATTAGCAACATTTTATTAAAGCAAGTTGGTTCAAATCGTAAGATTCTAAAGTGAGAAATCTACCATACTTCTTTGTACAATTACTTAACGACCGTGATAGATACTGAAACAGGTGTTCTTCACCTATCAGATCACATTTGTTCACACTTTGTGTGTTGTATTTTTTCTTCTGTTTTTCTTGTGAATAAATTATTATTATTATTAAAATGGCTTTTTTAAACTTTACCATAAAAAGATGCACTACTTATTACCAAAATAATAATAATAATGAAGAAACTTCTGCCAGTACTGAGATAGGCCAAGACATTCCTCATGGGTGCGTGTTGGGACCAATATTGTTCATTCTATATGTTAAGAAATGATGTTAGATAGTACCCTGTCATGGCCACAACACATTGAACATATTCGTCAAAAGGTAACTAGGTCAACTTACACTTTAAGCCGTTCCCAGACAATCGGCGAATACGGTAGTCGCGAGTAATCGCGAGTTGTGTAATACATACAATATACAATACACTATGTGCGAGTGTATTGTCCCACACAACTCGCGATTACCATATTCGCCGATTGTCTGGGACCGGCTTTAATGGTACTTAAAAAATATTTTGACTTTTCAACCTTAAAAATGGTTTGTCTACCATGCTGTCATTGAGTCATATTCGGCATGGTATTACATTATTTGGAAGCTGCACTGATGTCGATAAACCAGTGGCGGATCCAGAGACAAGCTCGGGGGTCTAACATGCGCCATTTTTTTTATTACTTGCCCAAATTTAGTTTTTTGCTCCAGTTCTCGCGTTTACTTTCCCTTCTTTAGAGACCCACACAGAGAAAAATTAAAATCTATATTCAAGAAAACCTTTGTACCTTTGTACTGAAATTAAATTATTTTATCCAAATGTAGAATTCTTAACAAATCCAAGAATTCTTTTAAGTTTGTTGTAAATATAATTTGCTCTTAATGCGTACTTGATCCAATGTTTTAGGACTCAATTCAATTTTATAATGGTATTAAATTCAAATGGAACTAATATTATTTTTAGCATTAAATTTCATAGCGATTCGAATCAAAAACCTATGTACTTCACATAAGACTAGTGAGAACAAACTCATCAGCATCATGCGTTCATGTCCCAACAAGATCCAGTTCGAGACCGTTCTTTGTTCTTTTTTATTAGTGCAGCTTGCATTGTATTTTTGTGAGAAATTAGTGAAATTGAAATGGAAGAACTATTAACTTCTTGGGACCTGGGTGAGCTAATACCGATATTGAAATGTAACTAAATTGAGTTATTTCTGTAGCAAAAACTATTATGCTGTTCGTGGGATGTTTTTATAAGGATAAGGATAATTTCACAGTTCATTTTTTTAAAGTCCAAAATGCTGAATGTGATACATCAAAGGAATTTCATGTATGTAATAATAAAATTGTGAAAAATGTTTTTATGTGAATTAATGCTCAAGAACTGTCTTTTGGTATTTTTAAATAGGTGTAGTACAGCCCAGGACAATTTTTCTTAAGGAATGTCCCACATTTTATAGAATTTATAGATTGTATGTAAAAAATTTGGGAAAACAACTTACTCGTTGTTGGTTATACCTACCTAATGCTTTGCAATAAATAAAATCGTCTTATTATTTTTTAAGCACATTATTTGAAGTTCTAGTTGAGTTAGAACCTTATACATTAAGTGAATTCTTTAATATTTAATCGATTTCTGTAAATTAGTTTATAATATTGTATCTTGTTGTTCTGAAATAAAGTGATCATTATTTTTATTTTTCATGTATCAGAAAAGAAAAAAAAATGTACGATTTGGTTCGTCATTGTGCATGTACGCCCCTAAAAGTACGCGTCAGCCCTAAATAGCCTTTAACTAAAAAATCTTTGCATCTTTGGTTTTCCTAAAATGTTGGTTCGTCACGAAACCGCTAATAGTGCTAACATATCTCGCCGACCCTGGGCGTATAATTTAACACCATCCAGCTACATTGCTGTTTATGGAGTGCATAGTGTTCGGGGCAAGTGTACATGTACACACACATACCGAGCAATACATATTCAACATAAAATGCATCATTTATATCTGAATGTGGCAGCGTAAAGATATAATTCTGTGGCCTGTGTGCAGATATATCGGAGCGTAGCACACAGGTATTTCGTACTCGACAGAATGTATGATTTATTATTTGGGTATGACGGGCATTATTCATAAATCATCGCGAATGCACAGCGGACAGAAACTCGGGAGAACGGTGAAACCTGAATGCCGGCCTAGTTTCAGACCGTACACCAGGCGACAGGAGACTGGTGCTGATAGGTTGCATACGGAATGTAGCTAGACAAAATTTATGTCAAGAACTTTCGTACTTTCTATTTTTTCAAATTTAAAATCTCTATCTACGATTTGTTTTTCCTTGTCGGAGTTTCAGACTAACAAATTTAAAATCTACTGTAAAATTTTCGGCCTTCCGTCACAGGTATTCGCGTTAGTGATATGGTGATATTATAAACAATTATGCTATAGTTATCGCAGTCATCTGTCATGTATCTTATGATGTTGTCCTTTTAGGTAAAGGTGTTGCAACCTGGAAGGTTTTTTGTTTGCAGAAGACCGCATTACGAATTAGACATGTTGCTGACTACACGGCATCTTGTAGGCTTCTGTATACCATATCTATATTGTTATGAAAATCAAAATTCTACAGATTTTCTTTATTTTCTTATTCTTTATTTTATAATTTCAAAAATGTGACATTTTTCATAAAAACTCAAAACAAACTAATCTCCCTATCAACAAACAATCCCATAACAACCTTGTCAATTTTAAAGCCCCTTTTCACAT
Organism: Crepidodera aurea; assembly: GCA_949320105.2. Classification (NCBI taxonomy): domain Eukaryota; kingdom Metazoa; phylum Arthropoda; class Insecta; order Coleoptera; family Chrysomelidae; genus Crepidodera; species Crepidodera aurea. Next base: position 59,270,083 of record OX439474.1, on the reverse strand, counting down.
ACTAAATGTGCTACAGACATAGTAACTACTATTATTGGTCCGATTTGAATGGATCAAATGAAATTGGGTGCGGATTAAATAAGCAAACAAAAAAATTTGCAGCGATGTTGTCTACACGTATTTGTTACTATATTTTGAATTAAAAAAACCTCTAATTTCGTGGTACCGATTTTGGCGGGAACCTTTTTGATTGGATCATGTGACACATTAATACACAGACAACTCTAAGAGAAGGATACAACAAAGAAAGACAGAGATATATTCACTAGCTTGTTCGAATAAAATCTCGTATAATTAGGCTCACAACGAATACATACCGGCCTTCGAGTGCCATTCGATTTCAAACAAAACGCCATATTTGAACTCACGACCAGCTCCCTTGAGCATGTTTAGATTTATTCGAAAATATCACATAAATATATCACATAAATGTACACTGCGCGTCATATAAAACTGGTACAACTCTTATAATCGAAATAGCCCACTCGAGTTAGATCAAAAAAGGGGCTAACCCGGACAAAATTGAAAACGGCAATTTTTCTTCGGGAATCGTTAGGGGGGGTCACTGGCAGTCTAAATTTCGATTTGTGTATGTTCAAGTCCATTGCGTCAGCCGCCATATTGAATTTAAGGGTGCATATTTATTTATTCAATAACTCGTTTATTTGCAATTTTACATGAAAAATGGTAATGACCAAAGTTGTCTGGAATTAAATTTCCTACAATTTTGGTCGTTATCACTTTTTCGCAAGGATCGATATTTTTCGACTAAGAGCCGAAAGAGGGGGTGAAATTTGAGAAAGAGATAAATTAAGAGAGAAAGATAGAATAAATTGATGAAAATGAAGAAACAAAACCAAAAAATAAAAATTCAAAGATAGAAACCAAAAATGAAAAAACCAAAAATGAAAAATGAAAAACGAAAAACGAAAAAAAAAAAAAAAATAGAAAAATGAAAAGCGAAAAATGGAAAACGAACAATGAAAAATGAAAAATGAAAAATGAAAAATGAAAAACGAATAATGAAAAACCAAAAACGAAAAATGAAAAATGAAAAATGAAAAATGAAAAATGAAAAATGAAAAATGAAAAACGAAAAATGAAAAACCAAAAACCAAAAATGAAAAATGAAAAACCAAAAACCAAAAATGAAAAATGAAAAACGTTTTCGTTTTTCGTTTTTCATTTTTCATTTTTCATTTTACGTTTTTCATTTTTCATTTTTGGTTTTTGGTTTTTCATTTTTCGTTTTTCATTTTTCATTTTTCATTTTACGTTTTTCATTTTTCATTTTTGGTTTTTGGTTTTTCATTTTTCGTTTTTCATTTTTCATTTTTCATTTTTCATTTATCATTTTTCATTTTTCATTTTTCGTTTTTGGTTTTTCATTTTTCGTTTTTCATTTTTCATTTTTCATTTTTCATTGTTCGTTTTCCATTCTTCGATTTTTTTTTTTTTTTTCGTTTTTCGTTTTTCATTTTTCATTTTTGGTTTCTATCTTTGAATTTTTATTTTTTGGTAAGTTTAATTAAAGTTAAAATTGTTCAACAAATTTTGTAAATTTTGGACCGATTTGTCACGAGTAATCATTTCACAACAACAGAAGAAATAACGAACCACCAAATATTAAAATACAGTCAACTTTGCTCAATGAGCTGGTCCTTCAAACTTTGAGGTTTAAGAAAGGCCTCAACCCTACGCTTTAATGGAGAGGACCTGAGCTAGGGTTCTCAACACATGAATTTGGATTGAATTTAATCAGCTAATTCATTTACCTGAGTTTCATATAGATTGTTGTTTTCATCGCTTATGTCTTATTTCCATGTTAGTTTCTTGCATATTTTACTTGATGTGTGAGCAATGAATGCGTTAATCTTGGCGATTGTTGTATTATTTGTAGGAGGGATATCGACGATAAAAATGAGGCTTAAAATATTCCCTAATGAAAAATGAAAAATGAAAAACGAAAAATGAAAAACCAAAAACCAAAAATGAAAAATGAAAAACGTAAAATGAAAAATGAAAAATGAAAAACGAAAAATGAAAAACCAAAAACCAAAAATGAAAAATGAAAAACGTAAAATGAAAAATGAAAAATGAAAAACGAAAAACGAAAACGTTTTTCATTTTTCATTTTTGGTTTTTGGTTTTTCATTTTTCATTTTTGGTTTTTGGTTTTTCATTTTTCGTTTTTCATTTTTCATTTTTCATTTTTCATTTTTCATTTTTCATTTTTCATTTTTCGTTTTTGGTTTTTCATTATTCGTTTTTCATTTTTCATTTTTCATTTTTCATTTTTCATTGTTCGTTTTCCATTTTTCGCTTTTCATTTTTCTATTTTTTTTTTTTTTTTCGTTTTTCGTTTTTCATTTTTCATTTTTGGTTTTTTCATTTTTGGTTTCTATCTTTGAATTTTTATTTTTTGGTTTTGTTTCTTCATTTTCATCAATTTATTCTATCTTTCTCTCTTAATTTATCTCTTTCTCAAATTTCACCCCCTCTTTCGGCTCTTAGTCGAAAAATATCGATCCTTGCGAAAAAGTGATAACGACCAAAATTGTAGGAAATTTAATTCTAGACAACTTTGGTCATTACCATTTTTCATGTAAAATTGCAAATGAACGAGTTATTGAATAAATAAATATGCACCCTTAAATTCAATATGGCGGCTGACGCAATGGACTTGAACATACACAAATCGAAATTTAGACTGCCAGTGACCCCCCCTAACAATTCCCGAAGAAAAATTGCCGTTTTCAATTTTGTCCGGGTCAAATTCTAACTCGATTGGGCTAAAAATAGTGTTTTTCTAGGTGTGTAAATGCATCTTTTAAAATGTGTCAATACTAAACTAGTTTTTATGTTATGATTTCTAGGACAGTGATGCCAGGTCAAGAAAAATTTTAGTAGATGTAACGATAAAATTAAATTTTTTACGGCAATAAAACGAGATGGAGAAATTAAAAATTTCAATTGTACAACTAATTCAATTTCTTTTATAACTCGCCTACTACCTGAGTTATTGCGAATTCATATAATGTAAGCTAATCATTACAAGTTCTTGGGTTGTTAAACATTGTTACTGCTTTTTATTTGTTAATTAATACAAAATTCAACTGAAGGTGTGATTTTCATTTAATCGCCGTTATAATCATTGGATGCAAGTCGTGGCTTAAGCCAGTTTCACCCCAAAATACAGTACACTAAGTTTACTAGCTCGTAGTTGGCTGGGAAAAAGATGTATCACAACAAAAGGGTACACATTCTACACAATGTTATTTGTCAAAAAAATAATTAGGGAATATTTTAAGCCTCATTTTTATCGTCGATATCCCTCCTACAAATAATACAACAATCGCCAAGATTAACGCATTCATTGCTCACACATCAAGTAAAATATGCAAGAAACTAACATGGAAATAAGACATAAGCGATGAAAACAACAATCTATATGAAACTCAGGTAAATGAATTAGCTGATTAAATTCAATCCAAATTCATGTGTTGAGAACCCTAGCTCAGGTCCTCTCCATTAAAGCGTAGGGTTGAGGCCTTTCTTAAACCTCAAAGTTTGAAGGACCAGCTCATTGAGCAAAGTTGACTGTATTTTAATATTTGGTGGTTCGTTATTTCTTCTGTTGTTGTGAAATGATTACTCGTGACAAATCGGTCCAAAATTTACAAAATTTGTTGAACAATTTTAACTTTAATTAAACTTACCAAATCGAAAATAATCTTACTTCTTACTGTGATTCTGAGGGTTCTAATGATTATTCGATTTACTGTTGGGGGGTTCATCTAAGGGGGTTCTTTTATGGGGGTTGTGTACTCAAATGTAGCCTCAAACAACAACGTTATAGCTCCGTAGGAGCAGTTCGAAAATGGAAAGTTCAATACTAAAGCGAGTTCGATAGTTGACTACAGATTTGTATTCCGTATGCAAACATTTTAAGTAAAACAACTTTTTTTGGAGAAAAAATGTGTAAACTCCTATTACTGTCCAGCTGGTTCAACCTACCGGTCAATGTATTGTGTGCCTGTCGAGACTGTCTCTGTATACGAGGATAGTTTTGGAATGAAAACGCCTCATGGACACGAGGGACACAAAAGTTGCAGTGACTACTATTAAACCATCTGGTCGAAATTGTGCTGTTTGTTATAAATCACTCTGGATAATTACAACGAATCTCAAAAGACTTATTTTCGATTTTTAAACGGACAGAATTTTTTCTCCGATTTAAATATGTAATCAAACGAATTATGTGTTGAGATCTTGTTCAAAATTCCAAGACATTGTAGGGCAGGATTGTGAAATTTGTGGCATCTCATGTAAATTAGTGATAGGCTATATATCATTATTTTGAGCTGCTACAGGTCTGTATATATCAGGAAATATTGATGTTTTTCCTACGATGTTTTATGTAAAGTTTTTAAATCTGGTTCTAATATTTTTTTATGTGGCGATTTTAATGCAGATTCGTACAATAGAGAAAGTAAAGAATTTTTAAAAATATTGAATGTTTTAAATTGTTTTCACTTAAAACCTACTGTAATAACCGGTAAAAGATTTAAGGTTATTTTCCTATATTTCTAGCAGTGTGGCTATCAAAGTTTACGAATGTAATAACCGGTTAGTCACCAATGTAATAACCCACCAAATTTAAGGTTATTTTTACCTATTTTCGTGTCTATCAAAATTTACGAGCGGTCTAAAAAGGCTTACTGGTTTTTTAGATCAAATCTGTCCAAAATGGGCGTGATTAAATCTCAACGGGAAGTATCAAAAATTCTCAGGGTTAATCTGATCTTAGCAAATAACGTGTGAAATGGGGCTGGGGATTTATTCAAATAAAATACAAGTTAAAATTTAAGCAAATGTATTAACTAATAAAAAAAACGATTAACAAGCAAAACTGACAAAAATTACAAAGAAAGATAATTAACTATTTCTAAAGCAAAATTATAACTTGACCATGCGTCGTAAGATTTAACAACAAAACAAAATATTGATAACTATAATGAACGACAAATAAGGAAATGAAATAAGCTCTAATTATCAAAAATGAACCCAATTTTTCCCAAATGTAACTTAGACCACAAAATTGGTCGGCTTTAAGCTCCCAGACTAATATTTGTCTAACTATCAAAAGACAGATCAAATCTACTGTCTGTAAAACTAAGGCCACTTAAATTCTGAATAATTGCAAAGACAAAACAAAGAATTATATAAATTACACCCTACGGCTTTTACTAATTAAACTACCAAACAAATCGACACTTTATGAAATTCAGTGGTTAGTATAAAATTAAAATAATCAATCTTACTCCCTTTCGGTTATCCCAAATAGTACTACGGGCTGGCTGGATTGCAACTCTTGAAATTCTCTTGGTAAGCAGCAACTACACTTTGGTCGCGAAAACGAACTACCCGGTTTTCCGCGAAAACCCACAAAGAAAACTCAAAACTAAAAAATGTACTTTGACTCGGAATTAAACGAAAAATAAATGATTGCCCGGAAAACACGCCCTTAAGCCCGGCTTTAAGATAGCCTCTACAAATTTTAAAACGCAGTTTGGGAACCACTGATGGCTTCCTAAAGCCACGAGTGAGTTCCCACTAACTGACTCTTCCATGAAAATTTAGATTTTATAAAAATCTCCGACCCTTCTTCAAATGTGCTACATTTGATTTGTTTAATTTTGTCATCCAATCAGAAAGCTGTTTTTTAGTTTTAATCATGGCCGAAATGTCTGTTTCTCATTTAAATCACGAGTGACCGTAAAGTCTTTACTCAGCAATTATTCCTGAGAATATTGTACCTTCGCGATCGTTTGTTTTTGAAATATAAAACTTGCTTTCCGCTAAAATAAAAAATAAAATATGTTGCAATTGTTTTAATATTCCTTGCAAAGAGTTTGTAACTAAAATTCTGTTGTGAAATATTTGCTTGGTAATGAAAAATCGTACCTAGTTTTCTGACCATTTCATTGTAAATTTAGTTATACCGGGTGTCTCAAATAAAATCTAAAATCTCTGCCCATTACACTACCATTCGATGGCCCACTCGAGTCTCTATGAACTCGTCTACAACAATTGACCAAATTTTTGCAAATTATGGACCTAATGGGATATATAGCGTCATTGGCAGTGTAATTTCAGATCACAGAATGTTGTTATTAGACTTTGAGCCAGATAAAGAAACTCGCAATCAAGATAAAAATGTAAAAAGTTATTTACAGAATCAGCTATTCAAGAATTCATAGTGAAAGTTAGCGATGAAAACTGGTTTGACGTTTATAATAAATTTTACTTAAATAGTTCTTTCGAGGCGTTTTGTAAAATATTCTTGTACTATTTTGAATTTCATTTTCCCAAAAAACAAATTAAAACAAAATGTGGAAGTAAACAGTGGATTTCCCGAGATGTTCAAATTTTAAGTCAAAATATAAAAGATTTACTTATTTTAAAATAGTTTCACCGTGAATTAACTTACAATTACAACGTTCGCAAGGGTATTCATAAAAAATTGGTAGCAAACACAAAAAACCAATTTTACCAAAATAAAATTTCCAATTCTGACAATATTTCAAAAACTGCCTGGCAGGTAGTAGGCGAATTATTATAATAGACCCAAAATATCTTTGCTACATGAAAATACTTTGATTGAAAATCCTGCTGTCCTTAGTAATATTTTCAATGATTATTTTATCGATGCTCCTAGGACTATAGCTGAAAGAATTGACTCCGATAAAGCTGATTATAATAAATACATGAAAAGTAAAATTTCACCATGCGATTCATTTTTCTTAAAACCCTATAATGAACAAGAAATGTTAGATTTACTTAAGAACAAATAAAAAATAAGTTTTCATCAGTACCGACATTCTTAATAAAAAGAGTTTTGATAACACTCCTAAAGCCACTTGTTTTTCTTGGGAATCTACACCAATTTTCAAAAAAAACTGTCGCCAAGAAACAAATACCTATCGCCCTGTTACAGCTTCTTCCACCTTCTCTAAAGTATTTGAATACTGTTTCTTAAATAGACTTCTCTCTTTCTGCGATGAAAATAACATTTGTTCTATTCGTATTTTAGTCAACGAATAAATCATATTGAAGCAGGTGAGTGTCCGGTTAGGATATTTTGTAATCTCAGCCGGGCTTTCGATTGCGTCAATCAAAAATTTTTTTATATATGGGATAAGAGGAATTGCCCATCATTGATTAAAGATTTTATGATCAATCGGGCACAATACGTAGTTGTCGAAAATATTTCTTCAGAACAGATGCACAATGATCTTGGTGTTCCACAGGGCTCTATTTTGTGCTCTATACTTTTTATTTTGTTTATCAACAACCTGGATAAAATTCACATACCTGCGTCTTTATCCATCTATGCTGATGACACATCTCTTGTCTTGTCAGATAAGTCAGAGAAAGGTTTAAGTGATAATTGCACTTCAGTTTTTACTGAATTGACAGACTGGTTCTCGGCCAACTCTCTTTTTCTCAACGTTGACAAAACAAAATTAATCAGATTTCACAATTTTCAAAAGGAGTGTAACAGTTATCGACCAATAGTGACAATATAACATTTTTGGGTTTACAAATTGACAAATATTTAAATCGGAAAAATCACTGCGATAAACTATTATCGAAATTACATTCATTGTCATATCAATTCAGAAATCTAAAAGACGTGTTGAATTTAAATTGTTGCAGCTATATTATGCTCAAGTTGAGAGCAGGCTGCATTATGGCGTATATTTTTGGGGATTCTCAACGGCCTCATCAAATGTTTTTATATCTCAAAAAAAGGTAATTCGTTCAATGACTGCTATTTCTAATAGAACGTCATGTAGAACAATCTTGAAACAGTTAAATATTTTAACATTACCCTTTCTATTAATCTTCGAGTTATGTTATTTGTCTTTAATAATAAATATAAATTTAATAAAAATAGCTGAACTCACAGTCATAATACCAGACGAAAAAAATATGCGGTACTGTTCAGTAGGTGTCAAACTACTTCGCGGTCACCAAACGTCTGGCTGTAGATACCTCTCGTAAAATTTGACAAAATGATATAAGGAATGAGGGGTCCAACTCGATTACTTTTCGAAATACAGGGCGTTAAAGTTAAAAAAAATAAAGGTTTTTATTTAAAAACTTTAAAACGGATTAATATATTAATTTGAAATTTAGTAGGTCGTTTTTAAATGTAAAAATACATATTTTAGTAAAAAATCATGTTTCGTATCTAGATCCAGTGGCGTGCAGTTAGAAGAGTATATCCCATACCATTTTCTACGCCCATGGTATTTGAAGCTATTTTTATATTTTTTTTGTATTGCTTAACAGTTTTCAAGTAAAAAACGAATAATCTTTACGTACCGAAAATCTTGTGGTTTTTAAGATATTTAATGTTTTTATGAAGTCTGTAAGATCTTTTATTAATGAAATAACCAACAATATTTTTCTTGGATTTCTTTAATAATTTTTTCTTAATTTTTTATAACCACTAGACTTTTGTATAGTGTCTAGTATCTAGTGGTTATTAAAAAATAAGACAAAAATTATTAAAGAAATCCAAGAAAAATATTGTTGGTTATTTCATTAATAAAAGATCTTACAGTCTTCATAAAAACATTAAATGTCTCAAAAACCACGAGATTTTCGGTATGTAAAGGTTTTCGTTTTTTACTTGAAAACTGTTAAGCAATACCAAAAAAATAAAAATAGCTTCAAATGCCATGGGCGTATAAAATGGTTGGGAAAAGGGGATATACCCTTCTAACTGCACGCCACTGGATCTAGATATGAAACATGATTTTTTACTGAAATATGTCTTTTTACATTTAAAAAGACCTGCTAAATTTCAAATTTATATATTAATCCGGTTTAAAGTTTTTAAATAAAAACATTTATTTTTTTTTTAACTTTAACGCCCTGTATTTCGAAAAGTAATCGAGTTGGACCCCTCATTCCTTATATCATTTTGTTCAATTTTACGAGAGGTATCTACAGCCAGACGTTGTAAGTGTTATTTGGAAACACCCTGTATAATAAGTTGCCAAGCCACATTAAAAACAGTGGCATGGTAAATATTTTTAAGAAAACATAAAAAAAAACTCCTTCTATGATATAGATGACTATATAGTTGGTCAATTTTCATTGGTTTTTACCATTTTTTTTGTGTACCAATATTGTTTGTTGATTTTTGTCTATGTAATAATTTGTAATAAGGAAATAAATGATTTCTATTCTATTTCTATTCTATTCTAATATAAACAGACATAATAATTCTTTTAATTTGCGTTATAAAAAAGAGGTTTTATTATTCAAGAGGAAATTGTTTGATATTTTTAGTAATCCACAATACAAAAACTTATCAACTTTTAATTCTAATTTGTTTAAATTGGTGGAATGGTGGACTAGGGTTTTCCATATTTCATACACTCTCTTAGATCATACTTAATCTTAAATTGGCTTGATTCGATTCCGACCATAATAGTAATTTAGAAACTGCAACCAGACCCGTAAGAAGTTTTAATGACAAAATTTAATTCCTTTTAAGAAATCCCTAATCGGTAATAACTGGTCTCCTTTATAGACAAAGTCTAATTTTGAATAAGCTTTCAGATATTTTTATTAGGTAATTAAGCTTTTTTAAGCGGCATAAAAATGGTAATTTTCTCTTACGTAACAAGAAAAATATATGCTCAAAATAATATTTGAATATTAATTAATTTGAATAAACCCAAATATCTTTAAATATGGACTTCTACCAATCGTTGCAAGGTAAGCACATAAAATAGATTTGATCTTTAATGAGATTTTTCTACTCTTTCACTTTGAGAGTAACTATTATTTTAATATTAAGTCCTTTTTATTTTTAATTTTTTTTATTAAATACAATTATTAATAAATCTCATTGTTTTCAAGTGAATTCCTAATATGACCTTTCTAAATTAATTGACAACTCTCCAACTGTCCAAAACTCCCTATTACACCATAACAAACTATAACCTAACTTACACACTACATAACCCCCCAACATTTCAAAAAATTTTTAAACAGAGTAAAAATATTTTTAAATGTTATAAAACATTATTTTCCAAAATATGGGAATAACAATTCAACATGGTACTTTCCCCTACATTTTCCTGTTTCTGTTTCTTCAATTTCATATACATTATTTCCAATAATTTTCTTTATTTTGAACGGTCCATCAAATGGAAGTAGACATTTTCCACATACTCTTTCTTGAATTTGTAATTCTGTTTACATTTAATATTACTAAATCTCCAATGTTGTATTTTGTTTTTCTCTTTATCTTTTTGTTTTCTTTTTCTTTCTATCTTGTGGCTGGTTTTAACAATTTTATTTTAACATCTCGTATTTTTTGAAAATTTTGACTTTCAATTATCCAGGGCTTATCTTGTTTCATTAAAATTTCTGGTGATATTTCTGTGATAAATCTCAGGGTTTTTAAGTGAATTCCTAATATGACCTTTCTAAATTAATTGACAACTCTCCAACTGTCCAAAACTCCCTATTACACCATAACAAACTATAACCTAACTTACACACTACACTATATTAATTAATACCCTGTATGTATTCTCATATTTTGTTCCAAAGAATATTTCTTTACTCTATAGCCCATTGTTAATGATCCACTCTGTATGTAGGATTATAAGAAGCATTTATGGTCATACATTTACCGAACAGTTACATTAAAGTTTTCCAGATAAAATCTTTTAACGGAAGTATCTTTGTTGCAAAAAATACGAAAACGTATAGAATCGAAGTAAGCGGTTTTGTCAGTCAAGAAAAGTATAAAGGGTTAATGGTGTCGCCGTGTCTCCATTTTGAGTAAACACTATTTGCTTATGGAAAATTCTTGTTTTTTTGTATTCGGAAACCTCGACTCCGCTTCTTTGGGATTTCCCCTATAGAGTTTCCGTCGCAAGATGCTATCTTTTGACGCTTTTTTTGTATTGCTTTCGTGTTTTTTCTATTGTGACTGGAAATTTGAGGCCCCGAGATATATAACCGCAAGCATGGGGCCATTATAGAAACATCGTATAAGTAGGCATCAGATATTTTTCAGTGTCAGGAATATTTTAGAAAGAGTCGAACTCTCTAAAAATACAGGGACGGTATCACGAAAAATCAAATACGCTTTCGCAAAAAATTCAAAAAATCTCCAATACCCTTAAGGCGAAATTCATATCAGCAACACCCCAGATAGTACAAGGTATGTTTAGACCCGTCTCACTAAATAGTTTTAAGAGGTAACATCTAGTTAGGGATCGAATAATCGAAATGCTCATTCTCGATGTCTAGTATTTTCAAATAACTTGTGATGTCCTAAAGAACTGGCAGGGTCGCCATGTGATGTCCTGGTTTAGGGCACTGATTATTAGGAGTAAAGGACGTCTATTATATGGTAATACTTAATTACAGTGTTTGACCATTATAGCAACTAATAATAATGAGTCGATCTAATAACAATCTATCAATGACTTCGTATTGAACTCTATAAGAATATCAATATCGATCTGAGGAAGGTTGACCTTAACCGGTTATACAGGGTGTTTCATAGTTAAACCGACATACGTTAACTGTACATAGAGGGTGCTTAGATGATTCCAAATAACCTTGATTACTGGGTCTAACGCGTTTAATAACCGATATACGGGGTGTTTCATCCATTTCGGCCAATATTTTGATAAGCCGTAACTTTAGAACCACCCTGTAGATTTCTCTCATACTTGGTACAAGTATAGTGTGTTAATAACCCAATCCTATAGTGTAAGAACTACAATGAGTCCAAGGAGTAGTTGTTGAAGTCCAGACGCTAGTGCAGTGTAGGACATTTTTAATGTCCTTGTTCTTGGGAACAAGTGTGATTTTATTTCACATCCTTAGGCAATCCTATAGTAAGAACTACCATTAAAATCCATGCAGATCCGGATTAAGAAGAATTTGCAAAGTTTGAAAATCCCCAAAACAACACCCTGTATATCAGACTTTTTAAAATTGGGATGGATATTTGAAAAGAACGGAAAAAATGAGTTAAAATGAAAAAATTTTTTAAGTGCACATCCCATTCTACTACTGGAGTTTTAACGTCAAATTACATCAATTGCAGTTCTTTCATTTTCACAAGCAGTAACTTTCGAAATACCTGGTAGATTTCTTTCATATTTGGTACAGGTATCATCTTTTAGTAACTCAGTCGTATAATGTAAGGACTCACACTGCAGTTAAAATTCAGATACGGATTAAGAAAAATGTGTAAAATTTGAAAATCTCTAAAGCAACACGCTGTACATCAGATTTTTTTAAATTGGATCAGACATTCGAAACGAATGGAAAAAACTGAGATATACTGGCATATTTTTATAAATGCACATCTCGTTCTACATATTGCTAAACTTTTAAAATTAAAATTCGATTAATTCAATACGTATTGTCATTTTCATAAGCCATAACTTTGGAAACACATAAGTAGATTGTTTAAATTGCCCAATCGTACTATACAAGAACTAAAGTTAAAATCCGGATTAAGAAAAATTTGTAAAATAGCACCCTGTATATCAGATTCTTTAAAATGTAATCGGATACCTATTTGAAAAAAAAAAAAAGAAAAAAGATGTGTTATTGCCAAAGCCTACTTGATAGTAATGAGTTTTGTATCCGGAATTAATCCGAAAAATTAAACCGGTATTGTTTTGTAGAACGCTCTTGTGCACTTATAAAATGTTTCAGTATAACACATCTTTTTTCTTTTTTTTAAATAGGTATCCGATTACATTTAAAAAAATCTGATATACAGGATGCTATTTTAGATGTTACCAACTTTTATAAATTTTTCTTAATTCGGATCTGGATTTTAACTGTAGTTCTTGTATTGTACGATTGGGATAATTAAACAATCTACCTGTACCAAATATGAAAGAAATCTACAAAGTGTTTCCAAAGTTATGGCTTATGAAAATGACAATAAGTATTGCATTAATTGAATTTTAACTTTAAAAGTTTAGTAACGTGTAGAACGAGATGTGCATTTATAAAAATATGTCATACATCTCAGTTTTCTCCATTTGTTTCGAATGTCAGATCCAATTTAAAAAAATCTGATGTACAGCGTGTTGCTTTAGAGATTTTGAAATTTTACAAATTTTTACTTAATCCGTATCTGGATTTTAACTGTAATGTAAGTCCTTATAATAAAACGATTGTGCTATTAAAAAATGATACCTGTACCAAATATGAAAGAAATCTACCAGGTATTTCGAAAGTTACTGCTTGTGAAAATAAAAAAAATGCATTTGATGTAATTTGACGTTAAAACTCCAGTAGTAGAATGGGATGTGCACTTAAAAAAAATTTCACTTTAATTCATTTTTTTCCGTTCTGTTCAAATATCCATCCCAATTTTAGAAAATCTGATATACAGGGTGTTGTTTTAGGGATTTTCAAACTTTACAAATTCTTCTTAATCCTGATCTGGATTTTAATTGTAGTTCTTACACTATAGGATTGGGATATTAACACACTATACCTGTACCAAGTATGAAAGAAATCTACAGGGTGGTTCTAAAGTTACGGCTTATCAAAATACACCCCGTATCTCGGTTATTAAAGGTGTTAGACCCAGTAACCAAGGTTATTTGGAATCACCTAAGTACCCTCTACTTACAGTTAACGTTTGTCGGTTTAACTATGAAACACCCGTATATACAAGTAATGTCTAAACAATAACGAACGTGGTAAGACATCAACCTTCCTATTTACACATAATATAAATATGTACAATAACATGATCTTAAACTATTACTAACAATTATATGAAAGATCATACTGGGCGATGTGTCTCTACATGTCACAAACTTTTCATTTAATATTAACAGTTTTGTAAAAATTCTGGGTGTAAATTATGTTGGTAATTTAAACTAGCAAAGCCATATTAATGAAATCTGTACTTTTTATTGTCCCCGTTATCCCCATCCTGCTTAATTTGATTATTGGTTTACTTGGTTTAACTGCAATAGTATATGAGCATGTCTGATTTTAAGCCCCACGTTCTCCCTAAAGTGCGCCTGGTCATTATCAGTGCGGTCTTCCCATTCCTGATTATTTTTTTCATATTTCAGGTAAATTTTGACTAAATCCTAATCTTGAAATACTTCATGTTTCTCGTTACTGAAATATGTCTCCTCATAGATTGAGTATATATCGCTTTCATACCCGTTTTTTTATATGTTTGTTTCACGTAAGTCTCGACTACATTATGATACTTCACGTCTCTCGTTAATGAGATATTTCTCCTCGTAGATTGAGAGGCCATAAGTCCTCTTATTTCTTTTTGAGGATGAATGAATCATGATATATTTGCTCTAAACTAATGTCATATTTACCCTGTACATCTTCGTATACCTGGGTTCCATGCCCATTATCTTTAGGAGTCTATTAGACTTTGATTATTTTACGGAGAATACCTTACGTCATAATGTGCAGAAAACAAATTGAGTTTGCAGGCGTGGTCACGCAGCTTCAAGATCACTGACGCGTAATGATTTGCATATGCAAGTTTGTCACTTCTTAGTACTTCTTGCATGGACAGCATCTGAGGTCTACTTTTTCTGAATATTTCAGCTCATCTCCGTCAAACGATACCAGGTTCCACACCCTTATCCCCCCGGGATAATTTCCATTATGTCAGGTTGGTTTCAAAGAGGTGGTTTTAGTGGGTAAACCGGACCTGCACTAAAGAGCCGGGAGTCCCACACTAATGTCGAAGGTCAAAAAAAAGGTTGCACACCCTGTAAATAACCTCTCTACATCTAAATCGCTAACACCTCTTCCATAATGGCTGTTTGTATCATCTTTTCTCTTCGAATGGAGTCAATTCAGGTCATACATGTGTCCTCGATTTCTCTCCGCAAATTGATGGTTGAGTCAACAGAAAAGATATTTCTATTTTTTTCATTTTGAATAATAGAAGATCAGTAGTTTCGATGCACCGAACTTTTCTCCAATGAAGACTAAAATTTAAATTCGAATTAATGATTTTCTCTATAAATAATTTATTTTTAACAATGATTTAACCGCAGTTTCTGTTTCATTCATTGAAAATTTATGAATTATATAAATCAGCATATAATAAACTCCACGTCGGAAATATAAGCTTTATAGGTAAACAATAATCGTGTCATACAGGGTGTCCCAACTAAAGTTTGCACCCAAATATTTCGAGTTTTGTTCAACAGGTCAATTTTAACTTAGAAGGGATCCCGTGAAAAATCTTAAATGGCAAGAGGTGTTAAGTGACACATCATTTTGAAGTTGCTTTCATTATTTAACGCAGCCCCGTTTTTTTTAGTATGACTCTTTTTTGAGAGAACTGCTTAGATTATTGTGAAAGAAAACAATAGTAATTCTAAAAAACAATTTAATTTTAACGAATGTATTGTTCAATTCAAGGTTTTTTTATTTAAATACCTTTGTATGAATTTTTTCCGATTTTTCCCAGAAGCCTCAATTTGACCCTCAAATGACCTTGACCCTAACCTGATGAGGTCAAGCGGACCTCGGATTCGGATTCAGCGACCCTAAAAACCCCTAGTTACAGTAGTGAAGTTCTTGGCGCAGACAAAAAAATTTTCTTGTGGACAGTGGCGTAACTAGAGCTGAGTCATGGGGGTTGCCCCCACCAGTCAACCAACATATTACTCCCTTCATATTTTGAAGTTCAAAAAAAGATTTCTCATAATATAGGTACGCACCATATGGGAAACTTTTTTATTAAGGGTTTTTCGACGAAAAGTTAGTGCATCCCCTAAAACTAAACTTGCACCGACAAAATATAGCAAAACACTCGTAATCTACGAGGACCCTTCAAAAAATTGATTTTGAGACAAGAGTAAAGTACTATTATTTTGAAAAATTTTGGGTAATGTTATTTAGAAAAGTTATTCAGCATTAACAAATACATCTAAATTTGAGGTCATGGCCATCTAAGTGAAGTTTTACTTTTTACCAATTTTTTTAAAATGGGGACTACGAAAAGAAAAATTTGCTAAAACGATAAATATACAACATCCTGTATACGACGGGTTATTTAAAAAGCCTGTAATATTACAAATTACATAACTATTGAGTTAACCACGGTTAATTTTTTTGAAGAGTAAAATAAGTTTCAAAGTTTTTGGTGCAAAGTTATTTTTATTTTTTGTGAATACCGAAAATTGCTCAAAATTATACAGTAGTATAACATGAACTTAATATTCAATAATATCAAGTCACAAAACATCCAAATAAAATAAGTATTTCGGTACAAAGTCATAGTCGTAGTCCCCATTTTAAAAAAATGGATAAAAAAAAATAAAACTTCACTTAGATAGCCAAATCTAGATGTATTTTTAATGCTGAACAATTTTTCTAAATAAAATTTCCCGAGATTTTTCAAAATAACGGTACTTTATTCTTGTCTCAAAATCAAATTTTTGGGGGCTCCTCGTATATTACGAGTGTTTTACTATATTTTGTTGGTGCATGTTTAGTTTTAGGGGATGCACAAACTTTTATCAAGAATAACTTTTTGTCGAAAAACCCTTAATAAAAAAATTTCCAATATGGTGCGTACTTTGGGGATGACACTGCATATTATACTATAATCATGTAGTTTCAAATTAAATAAATAGATTATAATTTTTTATAAATGTTATTTTGGAAGTTATAAATGTTATTTTGGTTATACCAGATGTTATTTTTGGAAGGGCAATCAAGAAATAGCTTTTAAATACAAGTAACTCCTCGAGTAACTCTATTTATAAAACAAGAAAAAAAATATTCTTAAATACAAAATATAAAGGTAAAAAATTGCGAAAGTTCCCCACTCTACAAAAGTTTATACACAAGCACTCAGGACAATGTAAATTCAAGTCGGCGAGATGTTTTTGCTAACTCGTCCAACACTTCACTAGCAGTGGTATTTAGCTCTCTGCGGATGTTAAGTATAGCATATTAAAATTTGAAAACATTATGAAAAACTAATTCACTAGCCTAGTAAACACCGCACTTCACTTGACCGCGGAAACGCACAAGATTTGAAAAAGGTTTGAACAGGGCAGCACAAGTGTAGTGAAAGGAAAGGAACATTTTAGTGTACATTTTAATCATTAAAATAACTGTGTTTGCACTGTCTTTTTTATCCTGTGTTTTTGGCATTATCGACCCTTACTTCTGTAATCCCACAATAATAAGTTGAAAAAGGGAAATCTTTCAAATTTTTATTTTTCTAAAATTGTTACTTACAATTTTTTGTTAATTTCTTCTAAGCAATGGGGGGGGGTTACATCCCCAGTAACCCCTCTCCTAGTTACGCCTATGCTTGTGGGGCTGTGTAATCGAAGCAGTTTTCTCAAAAAAGAGTAACTCAAAATTGCATTGCATTAGATAATGAAAGCAGCTTCAAAATGATGTGTCACTTAACACCCTTTGCCATTTAAGCTTTTTTAAGGGGTGGTTCTGGGCGCTAGAAGGATGAAAGAAGTTTAAAACTACGATAAAAATTGAGCCCCCTCTGGGTTAAAATTTACTTGTTTTGGCATTTTTTCAAAATTTGAACAAAACTCGAGATATTTGGGTGCAAATTTTAGTTGGGACACCCTGTAGTAACAAGTACAGGAGTTACATCAGATTTTCCTAATAATTTAACTTCAACAAATATAATCCCAAACATAATGCCTACTATTACAAGTTTTTATCCAGGGTGCAAATCAAATACTTTAATCCTAGTAGATATAAACTTGGTTAGGATGTATCTGTAATACAGGTTATGGTATAATCATGTCATTAAGCTGTACGAGATTTAAGTTTATTTTCAACAAATATCACTAAATGGCTTTTAAGTAATTTAACGATTTTTTAAAATTATAAATTTACATTTTTAGTGTTAACTAAAAAGTATCCATATACTTTTTTAAACTATTTTAAGATTTGCTAAAAATCTGCGTATTAATTAGAACCGATTTAAATTATTTTGATATTATATAAAATGTGATAATAATAGTTATTTGTGTGACTAGTCCAAAAAGTGTATATTTGTTGCACGATGCATGAAGTTTGTAGCTCGAGACGAAGTCGAGAGCTACAATAATGCAGGGCACGTGTAGCACACAACGTTTTTTCTACGATCGAATTAAATCTGTTTTCATTTCAAATTTTATTGAATAGTATTTTAGAATACAAGAAATATTACAAAAACTTAGGAATAGTTCTAACAATAAAATAACAGTTTTCATATATCATTTAACTTTAAACTAACGATAATTTCCTTAAACTAGTTATTTAGTTTTTAGAGTTAATTTCAATTTTGATGTCGCAGTTAGAGCAATTTACAATGGTAACCGACGGACAAATTTAATACTTTTACATAAACTGCCACTGACAAATGCCATCCATAGCTAACTATGAATATGCTTTCGTTAGTAACAAGATTTGGATTAATCCAAACTACAGTAAAAAATGTTTCTTTTTAATATCAAATAATAATGTTTTGAATAATATTTAATGGTACCTAAGTACCTACAGTTACCACGTTTATAAGTATACCCAAATTACAAGGAAAAAAATCTGTTGTGTAGCCACAAGACTTTCCCGGCAGTTATAAAATAAAAATTAAAAAAATTAATTTGGTGTTAAAATTAGCAACACGTATGTAACGACATGATGGTATTTTAATAATGCAATTACAGGTATTTATATAACTAGTGACAAAATTATAAAAGATGATTAAGTCAGAATACGAGCTTGTTATTTCGATGTTTTTCTTTGTTATTTTGACCTCCAACACAGATTTATCCTTAGTATCTAAATTAAAAATTCTGTGATGATTTTTAATTATACATATGTATCCCAATAAATCTTCGTCCACGTTTTTGGCAGTATTTTTGCACACAACCAAGGAATGTTTACCCCATAGTTAAATATCTCTATAGATATTAACTAATTAATAATAATTAATATTTAATAGATCTCCAAAGTTTGAAGAACCTTACAATCGTGAATTCTTTAAAAATTAACAATTTCTTTCATTATCATTTAACACACTATTAAATAAATATTTACCATATATTTAATATAATTATTTTTATTTTCTTTTTCAGGTACGTGTTTTACAATATAATTTCACTGGTCAGATTCAGATTGCGTAAGTAAACAATATTTATGATAATTTACGTAGATTAGACTTAACCGAGTATATCTTAAGTATACAGGGTATCTAAGTGACTGATTGAACAAAAAAGATGAGCATAATGTCGGGTTTTTTAAATATTAAAAAACTAAGATGTACTTTCGTCGTAGAAATTGAATCTATCATTAGTTTGAAAAATAAATAAGTTTTTTGTGTGCAAAATGGAATTATCGCAGTTTTTGTGATGACTTTCCCGGCAGTTATAAAATAAAAGTTAAAAAAATTAATTTGGTGTTAAAATCAAATGATATTTGGTATCCCAAAAAAAAATTCCCAGCACAAAATCCAAACCTATTATTAAAATTCGATTCGAATTTTTTTAAAGTAAAAATTACATTTGAAATATTATAAAAGGAAAAGCATTTCACATGTCAAAAAAAAGTAAAACATTTTTTGTAAATGCGAAAAACTGTAAAGAAAATACGAAAAAATGTAAGGAAAACTGTATTTACACATACAAATAACTGATCTGAACGCAGCTTAACCCAAAAACTTCTGTTTTTTATCGCATCATGTTCCTCAAGGTATAAATAATAAGATAAAACTTTTTTTGAAATTCAAAAATTTAAAATTCAAAAAAATTAATAACGATTTTTGGTCGGAAAAAGTAAAATATCTTATGTTTTATATCCTCTCGGAGGATTCCAGCATACACAAATCGAAAGAGAAAAGTCTCAGGAAGAGAATGCACAAAAGTCAATAAGTTGCTCCACGTTCGAGAAACTTGCAAAAAACTAGGCAAACTCGATAAAAAATTCATCCTAATATGCGAGTGCATACACATGTATGTGTGTGTTTGTAGATACCCCCCCCCCTCTCTCTCTTCTGGGTATATATATTTTGAAGCTTGGAGAAATTCCGGATCGATAATGAAAAATGCCAAAAATTTCAAAAGCTGTATCAATTCTCCGGTTTTCGCTACTGATGACAATAAACAGATTCTTGACATTATTCCACCTCCAGAACTACATCTAATGCTTGGTGTGGTTAATAAAATAGTCACCCATATGCAAGTTGAATTTGTTACTGAAACAACAGAATGGATCAACCTATGCAATGTGCAACGAGAATTTACTCAAGGAGGTACCAAATTCAATGTAGAATATTATTGAAAAAAGTGGAAAATCTCTGATCGTTTTGCTCCATTGGGTGTTTGAAATATTTGGAAACACTGAAGGATTTTGATCGTGTAGTTCACAATTGTTTTGGAATCGAATTAAATGATTGTTACAAAGAAGGACATTAAAAATAAGATATTTCACGCATGTCAGAGTGATTGCGAAAAATTGCGAAAACCTATAAAAAATTGCGGAAAAATCGAAATCTTTCGAATTTTTTTTTTTGAGTTTGACAAGTTTTTTGCAAGTTTCTCGAACGTGGAGCAACTTCTTGACTTGTACTTTTGTGCATTCTATTCCTGAGACTTTTCTCTTTCGATTTTTGTATGCTGGATTCCTCCGAGAGGACATAAAACATAAGATATTTTACTTTTTCCGACCAAAAAATCGTTATTAATTTTTTTGAATTTTCAATTTTTGAATTTTCCCGCGAAAATGAAAACTGGTCGGTGGATGATTTCAATTTATCTTATTATTTAGATCTTGGGGAACATGATGTGATAGAAAAAACAGAAGTGGGTTAAGCTGCATTCAGACGAGCCGTGATAGTCCAAAAGTACCTTTAAAGTACCTTATGATTTTTGTTTATAAACAAAAGTAAGTGACATTTGTAGGTTAGGTCAGGCTGACAGAGCTTGGACAGTTTGAAAATCTCATGCCGAAACTGCGATACAGTTTCTATTTGCTTTCTAATTTCTGATTGAAATCTACTTAGGTTCTTTTTAATATACATTTTCTTATACCGTGATTTACGTTTTCGTATGAACGATTTCATATCGTACGTGATTTAACGGTATCTACTTCAGAAAAGTCCAACATTCTGACATCAGATGACAAGCCACCCGCTTCAATTTTTATCTGAAAGTTTTAAAAAACTTTTATTTTCCTCTTGGCCTAAAAGACAGGTCAGACACCACAATATTTAATGTTAGTAGACTTTGAACCTGATATTATGAGGTCAATTTCGATGATATATTTTAAGACTTAAGAGACCCTAAAAAATCATACCGGAAGTGTTTCATCATTTTATGTAGCTTTCATCTTAACTTAAAGAAAACGTGGTTGTTTATCTATGTCAATGCCAACTTATCCAATCAGTTTCGTTCTTATACAGTCTGATTTTGGACCCGACTATTTGTAGATTTTGGTGGTGACACGCGCTTTATAATTTACACCATATTTTTAGGCACACTACCGATGCAATTAAAAATATGGTGAAGGTATGACCGCGTTCTCACCAAAATAGAAGAAGATTCAATATTTCTGAGGCGGGTGGAAGAATGAAAAACCAGATAAATAGAGACTCTACTGATATTACCAGAAAAGAATAGGAAAAAATCATTACAAAAAAAATGAAATTACGAAAAAATAATGTAACAACGGAACTGATAAAGAACCTGTTAATGAAAAAGATAAACAAGATATACTAAATATGTATAGACCCTTTAATAAAATAGGAAGAGACATATGTAAAATTCCAAGTCAAAGAAACATTGACGAAGTACTGATAAACTCTGTTAAAAGCTTTATGAGTAAGATTGGACAAACAAAAAGAATGTGTATTATGACATTTACTTTTAAAGGTAGTGGGTACTGAAAAATCTAGACAGTTTCAATGCGAGAGATTTGAAAGGTATAGAAGTAAAATGGAGAGAAGCCTGGGTATGGTCATCACTCCAGATAACTTTCTGGAGGTGGAAACAGGATGCGAGGGAAATGTTAAGGTAGTGTTTGGGACGATATGTAAGATGATGAAAGAGAAAGAGTGGCTCAGTGAGGCGGCAGTGAATGATGAAGTGAGATAATCCCTCCCGTGGTTTTGATGTAACGCTGACAAGGCATATCCGAGCTCTCGGGGTGGCTGTTTTAGTGAGTATGCTCTAGGGAGAGGCTCACAGTATCGATGACCCGGCGTAGTTGGTAAGATAGTCGGTAAGACAGGCTCGAAATGCCGATAAGTGATCCATCTCTCCCCTAGATCCATCTCTCCTTGATTTACCCTAGCTATTAAAAACACATATTTTAAACTATTTGTTATTTCGGTTCCGGGAAATCGCACGTTAAAAAGTAAGGCTCCGTCATTTCTAACTCGCACAAGGGGGGAAAACAGGATGATAGTAAAAGACATTTACGTTATCATCATTCATTCTGAAATTTTAATTAAATAAAGTTTTATAAAAATATTGTTGAAAATACGGGATGGAATTAAATTTGGTATATTTGGAAAACGTGATGTAATATTTGAAACTATCGTAGTATTAAAAATTTTAAAATTATATTTTTCAGTTTTTCTTTCTAAATTCCTCAATTTCGTTAAGTCGACGTCAAAGAATCTTAAAAAAATCGGATGTGGCCATGCACATGACTTTACCATACTTTAACGGCCCTACGGGCTCATAACCCAATTACTCGCACATATTTAAGGCAGGCCATGCCTGGCAAGAGCTATTATGCAACTATGTTATTCGATATTTTATTTTTAACTCGCTTATAATACAAAATTTGAAAAAAGTTTTTAAACAAAATTTATAGTAAATTTAATTTAAAATAAATTTTTTTCTCTTAATATTTTTACATAAACTTAATAGAAACGATAATAATTGCGAAAATCTGAAAATTCTCAAAAGTAAACCCACTTCCGGTTGTCCCATTTTGCCCAAAATCTAATCAGCTCATTAGCATGTTGTAAAAATGCTAAATATTAAATTTGGTTAGTTGGTTAGTTAGAGCGCACACAAATTTTTCCGTACTACATACTACATACGCCATACATACATTTTCTGGAAATGGTCTTAGATGACTTAGGGGGTCTCAAAACATGTAAATCCACTGAAAGCTGAACTTTTTTTTTGCGAATACTTTACCACCACTTGGTATGGTAAAGTAAAAACATTCTTATTTATGTTTCCTATTTACTTTTTTGTTAAAGTTTAAGGTTAGTTCAATTTACTTAAATTCTACATATGTGCAATCTAATATGATTAAAAAATAACAGCAATTACCAAATAGACGAAAATTGCAAATTTTATATTTTCAAAAATTAAATACGTTTGGAAATATCACAAATGTCTTTTTGTTAGGTCAAGGATTTTAAGGAGTCCAAAGACAACTTTCACTTTTTCTTGTTATAAAAGAGTAAAAGGGGATAGTTCATTAACTGAATAAACAAGTGAAGAAATGGAGTCTTAATATGTAAATCTAAAACACACAAGTAAAATAGCTCTCAAGGGGTAATGTCTTGAAAAAGAGTTTTCCAATTAACAACAAAACTTTTGATGTACTTTCTAAATGATATATTAAAATGTAAGAACCTATTTACCTATTTATCTGAGTTAAGGTGTGGTTTAAGTACACTAGTAAGGAAGCTTTAAGCTTTTTGTACTCTTCTCAGTTTTTACCCCATCAGGTTAATATTCTTGATGCATTCAAGGATATATCTGACAGGCGCTTTCCCAAAAGTGCCATTCCCATTTAAGGTTTCGGCAGTGGCATACAGTGCCGGATTTAGGAAATTTGTCAGGTGGGAGAGGGGCAAGTCAGCTCGATGCCGCCCCGTTTTTCACTATTTAATGCAATAATAAATTAACAGGATAAAAGTAATAGTCCTTTTTAATGGTGTGACAAACATAATTTATTGAAATAAAAACACATATATTTTTTACTTAACAATACTACATAGAAGTATATGCATTAAAAAAAATTATACCGACTAAAAACAAAACCCTCTAAACCCACTATCCTCTTGTCCAAGCAATGATGGTCTTGGCAGCTACCTTTCATTAATGTTTATAAAATGTGTTATGTGCAGGTGTTTTGATAAAATTAGTTTCCTTGTTTTTCTTTCAGAAAATGAGTTAATTTATTGAATTAGCCTCTTGACTTTCTAAAGACAGTATTGCGAGGTTTTTCAATCTGTCTTGAGTAATTGTTGATCTGAGATAGTTTTGAATTATCTTCAGTTTGCTGAAACTCCTCTGGCAGCTTGCTGATGTACTTGGGAGCGTTAAGTAAATTCTCAAGGCTATGCACACGTTTGGGAAAGCATCAGTCATATCTCTTTCTTGGATTAGGTTTAGAAGATCAAGTTGACTCATTTCTTCAAAATTAGTTATTGAATTGTTTAACTGGTCACGAAGTAGGTAACTCATCTCCACTTATATCCTCGCAATATTTACTAACTAAGTTTGCAGCACAAATTTTTTAAATATTTATAATTTAGAAAAAAAATTGTTGAGTGCACTTACACTCTGCTTTCTAACTTTTAACTGGATAGTATTACATCGATTATTCCTGCATACTGTGGTAAAAACTTTCTTCTACAGAGAATCTTCTTCCATCATCTAGCGCCATTTCCACAGGCATTATTTTCCTTTTTGGGATTCTGCGAGTTTCAATAGTTGGCTCCACTTCAATTTTTTTCGATATTTCTTTAGCAGTCATTAGCCATTCATTGTTTTATTTCTCAGCCTTTCCATAGCTTTGGTCCTTCCAACATTTGTATTATTTTTGATAATATTATGTAATGTATTTCCTTGTTAACTATGTTGATTTCTTTTAAGATATTTGCCCAAGCACAAATACGAAACAAGTCGGAAGTACGAATGAGACAGGAGGCATCAGATTTTGTTTCTGGTGTATAGCTTTCTCCTTGGTTCAACTCATTCAGAGCGCTGATTACTCCCTGGACGTTTTTTACAAGAGAATGTACTGCCTCGGACTTAGCAGACGATCGAGTATCACTGGTTCATTTTAAATTCGTTTTTGTGTGTTTCTTCATGACTTCCCAGCGTTGTGTTGATGAAACAAAACTCCAAATACGTTCGCTGTTTCAGGAAACGTTGATGCTGCATGCAGTCCCACCAAATTTAGAAGGTGGGCTGTTCACGGGAAAATGTTGCTAATGGGTTCATATCCAAGAACCTAGCTTGAACTTCTTTATAAACACCACTCATGTTCGTCCCATTATCATATGATTGGGCTCGACAATTTTTTATTTCTAACCCATCTTCCCCAACTTATGAAATAATATCTGGTCACCGAGCTTCGCTCTTAATATTCAAATCTACATTTTTAAGCAGCCCAATGAGTATATAATTTAAGTATATTTATAACATGACAAATTATTAATTAATTCGCGAAAATCACGGAGTGGGCGACATCTACTTGAACTACTGAAAGGGAGATAAATAAAAAGTTGATTGGCGATTGGCTTGAAAGTAGGCGGGAAAATGAAAAAAGCTGTCAGTGTTAATTTTCAATTGGCTGCAGCTGTTGACGTTTATCAACTGCTTGTCACACATTAAAATTGCCTAGTTTCTGGGGATTTCACCCTTTTAGAGGGCAACATCTACTGACGCTTGATCTTCGTGAATAGTCACGGCGGACAGGCCCCGTTTCCGGGACGGACAACAGCAGCGTGTAGGGCATAGGTCCCGTCAACAGAAGATCGATCAGCTCACTCTATTTATCACTATATAAGAAAAACTCTATGTTCAATTGATTTTATTATTTATTGATCTGCAGTGAAGGAAAATTATAGGTCTGATATTCATACTTGGGTAAAAACCTCCACAAAAACCTGTGACCAGACTCTCGACGTGTGGCAGATATTGATATCATATTTTTTCAAAAATTTTCAGTTACAAAAATAGTTCATTTGTACATTACATTACAATTTGTTCTTGGAAAATACAAAGTCACAATCAACCTTAAAATGTACTATGAAAATAGAGAATTTTAAATGTTTCTTTAAAGTTTCTTGTAAAATAAAAAATTGAAATCTATGTTAATAGTACACGTGTACAAGCATTCATTCTTATTCTTTTCTCTCTCTCTCTCTCTCTCTCTCTCTCTCTCTCTCTCTCTATGATAATGAAAACTTAAATATTAAAACTGTCCGCCTAATAAAATAGTAGCCGTAAGGGGTAGTCTCACACTATCGGGGAAGGGAAGAACCTTTACCCGATGTGCATAAAGCATTTCCACCCGCCAAAAAAAACAGATTAGCTTTAGGTTAGGTTAGATCTTTGTAATAAATAAAGAAAAGTACGATACGTGTGGCATTTTGACATTTGTTACATTCTGACAGGTGTCATATTTTGACATTTGTTCATTTTGAGATTTGTTCATTTTGACAGTTGTAACATTCTGACACGTATCACATTTTAACAGTTGTCACGTTTTGACAGGTGTCACATTTTGACAAGTGTCCATTTTAACAGTGTTACTCAACGTTCCTATAAATATTTACCTAAACCCATGATTTCTGAAATTGAATTGGCAACGTTGTATTTTCAACTTAGAATTTATGAGATGGCTGTCATTTGACAAGCAAATTATTTATGTCCGTCAAATGAACCTTTTCTTTTTTATACTTTTCAGGTTTATTCTGGTTATAAATTGCTACTTGGGCATTTGTAGAATAAAAAAATGTGAAAAATATTTTTCCGCGCAAAAATTTCTATTGCTAAGTATATTGATTTTATCATGTTTTATAGCATCTGCGAAAATTTCATGAAAATCCCAGCCGGTCCCATTTTCTTAACAATTAACCAGAGATGTGCGTGTCAGTAGTTGTCAAAATTTGTAGGTCATTATGGATAAAAAGCGGCAAATTTAAAATTGAATTCTTTCAGATTTAAACGCCAGAAATTAAATAAAGTCAAACCTTTTTACTACTATACTATACAGAAGAAAGGAGTGCAGTATTTAATTTGCAGAACGTAGTACAGGTTCAAGAGGTAGAAATTTTATTTTCACCTCATCCTTCAATGCTTATTTTTAGTTAAAATTTAAATTTTAATACATCCGATCGGCCTAATATAGTTTTTGTCTAGATTTAATCTTGTTTCCATGGTTTTTACTGTAATTAACCTGTTATTTTGACAGATAAGTCAGACTTTATTTATTCATAGCCGTATCGTATGTATTTTAGTTGATTCAGAATTTTGTATTAATATATATTTCAAAATGGCTTCATTCTAAAAATATTATCAGTCCTCCTAAATCCTTGAAGGAAGAATTATTAGTAATTCAAATTCAAAATTCAAAATATATATTATAGATGAGATGGCCAGAGAAAAACTAATTAAAATTCTCAGATTGCCTCCGTACCACGCAGAGTTAAATCCCATTGAACTGATCTGGTCACAATTATTAAAAGGTTATGTTTCTCAAACCAATAAAACATTTAAATTTCCTGATGTGCGAAATTTGTTTTTGAAGGCATTTTCAGATGTAAATAGAGAACATTGGGGAAAATGCATTGATAATGTAAAAAAGGTGGAAAATTCATTTAGGAAAGTATATCCACTATCAATGGATAATTTAATAGAACCTATAATAATAAACCTCAGAAAAGACAATTATAGTGATACCAGTAGTTTTAGTGAAGACAGTGACTTTTATAGATAGTTCTTGAACTAACTTTTTTTTTAATCTTTGAGTTTAGGTAAGTACTGAAGCGTTACTTTTAATGCCAAGAGATTAAAAATAGTTTAATCTCAACATATAATCCTCCTTGTTATTTATTGGTTAAATTTAATTCGTTCAATGTTAAAGTGTCAGATGCATAAGGTATATTTTTATTTTTTGTAAATAATATAACTTCAAAATTTAATCTACGAAGTGGGTATATATATATTTTATATGCTGTGACCTTATTTATATTATAGAAACTTATTTTGCAAAGTACGCCTATGGAATGTGACGTTATATCCTCTTTCCTTATAGTATATTACTATAGAAACAAGTTGCCGTTGCTAGGAAATAAAACTAAAAGCTTAACTTTTCTTGTAAATATCTCGAAAGATCGAATTTTCACAGACATGAGACTTATATTTTCTGTCGATTTAGATAGGAATTAGTCTACCCTGAAAGTTTCATTGAATTCTGACGAGTGGATTTCGAGATCCTCTGGACACACACACACACACATACACACACACACACACACACATACAAACCTTGCTCGTTTAATAGTATTTGATATTAATCTATGTATATATTACTATAGAAACAAGTTATTATTATGTGCCGTTGCTAGGAAATAAAACTAAAAGCTTAACTTTTCTTGTAAATCTCTCGGAAGATCGAATTTTCACAGACATGAGACCTACATTTTTTAGCGATTTAGATAGGAATTAGTCTACCCTGAAAGTTTCATTGAATTCTGACGAGTGGATTTCGAGATCCTCTGGACACACATACATACATACATACAAACCTTGCTCGTTTAATAGTATTTGATTGTATCTGCCAAGTATTCCCCAGATTTTTCAAAAACTGCTATAAAATCAATGAAGCTTTCTCTGATTTCAAATTGCGATCTTCTGTTATTAAAATACTCTTCTTACTTTTACGTAAAGCAAGGGTTTGAGTTACAGGACACGGTGGCTTAGTTGGTAAGGCGTCTGCCGATTCAGCTTGGTCAGTATTCGGGGAGTAGGTTCGAATCCTGCCGTATTCAAGTGGAATTAAAGTCAGATAAGACTTTGGGCAAGTACAAAAAGGTATTTGTGTCATACGTAGTTTCATTCACGCCGGTAAACAGGCCGGATGAGATCGGATATCTCGTGGAACTGATAGGGGTTGGTGACACAATTACACACTTGTTAGTCGGTAGATCACCTGCATGACAAAGGTATAGTCCTGGGTTTAAGGTGATTCGTAACCCACGATAAGCTGTAGGTCCCGTCCAGTTTAGGCCATTAGGTCAGAAAAGAGACGTTGAAATTAACAAACAAACAACAAGGGTTTGAGTTTACTTTCTGTAGGTAATTAATAAAACCTCACCAGTATAAAAAGAATATGATCTGATGACATCTATTTTTTTTGTTTTTATTTTTATTTTTATGGCGCTATGCAATTATAAAAAAGTATCATTTTTTCAATCCCATTTTGCCCCTATTGTTTGTCCTCTTCTTCACATTTTATTATTATGTCGTGAGTTCTTTCCTGCAAATATTTAACTTTAACTTAAAAAGAAAGAAGGGTAGTACTACATATTTCATTTTATCAGATATTGATGACGGAGGTGTAAATATCTACTGTTACTGGATAAAATGTAAAACTTAAACATTTCAATATTAAAAATCAGCTCCTGGAGCATAAATAACTGTAGGATACCCGTAACATGAGCTAAACTTTAAATTCTAAAGAGGTTATTTTCTAAACCATACGAGTCATGTCGTGACTATATCGAATTTTCATATGAACTTCGACCTTCTCGTCTTGCGATTTACCTGCAACTTAGAATAACGACTGCACCACCGTTTCGAGACACGCCTGAATTACTGAATCTAATTAACTGCTGTAGGGTGTTTTTGACGGCGAATCGCCGGAAATGACGGTTCAACACAGAATTTTACTTGATTTATTGAGTTATTAAAAATTGTGCCTTACATCGAAATTTTCATTAATTTCTGATTTCCGCCATTTTCAAGATGGGGTGAACAAGGAAATTAAAAACATTATTTGGAAATGTCGGTTACTGTTGTCAAAGACTTTTTCGATTTCATCAGAATAAATTATGTTTAAAATCATAAAGAGTTTTTATTGGGAGTAATTTTATTTCTGCAAAATTGTTTTGTAAAAAAATCTGATTAAAATGATATAACACATTTCAAGCGAGCTGAGGTGATTGAATTGCTTAGCGGCATTCAAATGCACAAAGTGGTTCAAATAGTATTGAAATTAAAATAGGAAAAACGTTGATTACACCAACAAGAGGAGTGAATAACATAAAATAAACTTAGGTTACCTTAAGTTGGGCGTTCTCAAATAAAATTAAAAAACTAATGACCGAGGTATTTTTTTGGGATTAAAGAAAACAATATTTCTTGAAAACCAACGTTTCGTCAATTTATTTTGACATCTTCAGGGCAATGTAAATAGTCCAATAAACAAAGGTGCCATCCCGGTCTGTTCGGCACCATTTTTTTTAATTTGCACGTATTCATTGGTACATTCACCCCCGAAAATCTCAGCTGTCTGAAATTTGTGGAAGGGCGGGAAAAAGGGCCATTGGTATCAAAAATGTGTTTTTTTTTCATCTATTTTCGCCGATATTTCCGAAAATGTGACACTTAGAGAATTTTTGTTTGGACGAAAATGAAGATCAGTTCATTACCTACAAAAATGATCCTCATCATTTTTTGTCAAAAATTTGATACTTTTCGACATAACCCGCTCCAAAACCCCCATTTTTAGCTCCTGCCCTGCATTTAGAGAGCACGCTCTAAAGGAATGACACTCCCAAGCGGATTACAATTTTTTCAAAGTTCTGATGAAAGAAGGAACCTGTAGCTATAATATCATGTTACTTTTTCCTTTTATCTAATTCTCTAGACCATTGAAAAACCGGGCCAAAGTTTGTTTTTGCTCGATATTTTGACCCTCCTATAAATGTATTCATATTTTTTTTATCAAGACTAATTTCACCAAATCCTTTTGGATAATGGGGCTTTGCAAGGTGTTAAATATATTCAGAAAGATTCAATAAATTATTTTTGTGTATTTTCATAAATAACATGTTTTTTTAGGCCGTTTTTTTTGATTTCCGGAATTTTCGAAAATGTTCGGGTCTATCGGGAATTAATAGATAATCAAGGACCATATCGGTTTTCAACGCACATCATTAGAAAGCTTAGCTTGTCCCCTTGTCGATTGCATTTTTCTTTTTTTTTCATATTTTTTGGTTTTCCGCAAAATTGAGAAAATTCTCACCCCTATGAAAAATTTACATTTTTTTGAGGATTATTTTCCTTTTGTGCTAAAATTTTTTGGTGTTGTTGTTGTTGTTGGAATTGTACTAAATAAAAGATCACATTCTGACCTTTTCATCAATATATATATCAAGTATTTTATTAAGTGCACGAGAAAAAACTCTGCCTTCAAATAGTTCCAAAAATAGGCGTAAGATTTTAATCCTAAATATGAAGTTTAAGTTGTTAAAACTGTGATTGAATATTTAATATTCGGTTTTTTCAACACAAAAACACATTAAAATATTTAATAATAAATACAAAACAATGATACACAAAATTGTTTTTGTAAACGTTTTAAATTCTATATTGGAGAAACATCCGGACATTTTCAAATCGAAAAGTTAAATAATTACCCAAAATTGGAAAGCATACGAACATCAATTTATAGAAATATACAGGGTGATTCAAATCTATTGGGACATAGGCTAAGGGCAGGTTATTGGGACCAAAATATGGCGATAGGACCAAATATGCCTTAATAAAATATTGCTGTGGAATAACATACAGGACGTTAAAGTTGAAATTTTTTTTTCGTTTTTTCTGATAATGTCACTGTTATACGTCATATTTTCTAATCAAAATCACTAAAAAGTTCCGTCAAAAGAAGCTACCGGTTAATTTCATCACCAGGAATCATTTACGTGGCGCCCCCTGTGACAAAATAATATTCCGTGTACAAAGTTATGCCTATGCGCCGATTTTGATAACAATTGATAAATATTCAGTGACATTATCAGAAAAAAAAATTCAACTTTAACGCCCTGTATATTATTCCACATCAATATTTTATTAAGGCATGTTTGGTCATATCGCCATATTTTGGTCCCAATAACCTGCCCTTAGCCTATGTCCCGATAGTTATGAATCACCCTGTATAACTTTTTTAAATTCATTTCTGTACTTGATAGTGTTTTGTTCTTTTAAATGTTATCTTTCCTGAATATTAAAACAACTTTTTTTATATTAAAATGTTTTGAAGTAAAAATTATTAAAAATAAGAAAGCGAATTCGAAAAATCTACCCGTGCGCCAGGCCGCTGAATACCTACAAATATGTGAGCGAGGCGTTCGGGTAAAAACTAAAGTATCTTGGCCTAAAATTTACGCAAAAAAATAAGATAAAAAGCATTTTAAAGAGGAGACTCTAAGCTTTCTCAGGAAGCCATTAGTTTTTAATTTTTTTTGTTTTCTCATAGAAAATTTGACCGGAAGTTATAATTTCTAAAAATCTCACTGATTTTTATAAAATTGAAGATATATATTAATAGAGGCATAACATAAAAAATCCTTGTAAATTTATCATCTTTATATTTTAACTTTTGATGTAAAAATAATTAAAATGTTGAACATACACTCTGTTTAATCAAACTTATGTTTTAAAATTATCATTTTTTTACAGCATTCATTCGACGCCATTATTTTCAAAATAATAATTATTTTCTACACCTTTTAAAGTATCTAAGAGCCAAGTTTCAGCGATATCACATTTTATGAGACATTTGGATCTAAACGTGGCTCTGGCAACTGGGATTTAAGTTGAGTCTTTATTATCAACACGAACAAAAAAAATCAAAACAGTGCCGTGAATATTCTACTTATAGCGGTAAGTTTAGGTACGAATTCCATGAATAAACCATTTATTAAATTTGCATCCTTTAAACTAACACAATAATTTCAAAAATGGAGGTTCGTTCGGGATATTTATTCGAAAAGTGTGTAATTATCATTCCTGGATTCTGGCCAGTCTGGCAGTAATAACCTGCAAAGCAAAACACAAATAATCTAATTAACGAATGCAGTGAAAATATTTCAAATAAAACCGTTAAATTCAATCCTTGCTGTGGTGTTTTAATTAAAGTGTTTTGCTATTGTAGATGAACGCTTTACACATTTGTAATGCTCTTATTTTAAGTAAATAATTACTTCTAGTTTTAATTTTGTGATCAAATACATAATTCTGTACACTTCCCAAATTTGAAATTTGTTAATGTTTCAATTGTTTTAGCAATATTTTAAAGCTTTGCATAAAGTATGGGATTAAAAAATTATTTACAAAATAAATATATAGTAGAGCAGCCTTTAGTGTCAGTGTTAGTAACATATTGTCATAACAACTTCACAGGACTGGAAAATAAATTTCTTTCATCTATTATTAGCTATATCTGTCACCTGTCATTCTCACCTTCACACAGGTCGCTGGAAGGCTAAAAAAGTTTCTCCACGATGCCCACTATTCTGATGGGTCTCCGGGAACCCCTTGGGATCCCCCGAGACGGGAAAACTCCACCTCAAAGTCGTAGCTGTTCATGTGGGGCGTAGGGGCCCATTTTTAAGGGGGGAATTTAGAGACGCCAAAAAAGCGATTCAAAATATTTTTCCTGGTATTTGGGTGGGAGTTTAATGCAAAGAGACCTGTAGTTTGGTGTAATTCAGAGAACATATTGGATGAAGTGAGAGGTAGGAGAAGTTTAGTTGGTAACTTTGTGATTAAAGTAATGGCAGACGGCGCCAGGGATTTTTCAAAGTGTTACCAGAATTTTATGTATCTAGTGGAGATGCAGTGTCAGATATTACTCATAATAAGAGACTGAAAGCTGGTAAATTGACCAGTATTCATAAATTAATAATGCTGTGTATTGTACCGCAAATAAAAGAGACTAATGAGAAACTGTTTGATTTGATACAAATCAATGCTATTCCGTTCAAGTTCGTTGCAGATTTCAAATTACTATTGATTATTAATGGACAACAAACTGCTACCGCTACCTTCCCGTGTCCATATTGCTTTGAGACGTTACAAGAGTTGAAAACGCGATGTGAACTCGAGATTGATGAACAGGATCTTGTGCTGAAAACTTACGGGGACTTGCGAAAAGATTACGAAGAATATGAATCTCTAGAGGGCGATAAAAAATGTGCCAAATCCAGTCACAGCTCAATAAACTTCCCATTGTTTCAGGAACCAGATGATATGACTGTTCTTGAAAAATGCGTGATGCCGGAATTGCATATATTGCAAGGTTTAGTTAACCAAATGTTTTGGAAAGGTATTATGCCTCTTTTGGGAAAGGAAAAACCCTAACTTGGTCCCGACATCTCAAATTAATATCAAAAAATTACCATGGTGATTCTTTTGAAGGAAATACCTGTAGGAAAATGTTGAAAGAACCTGATTTCCTATTTAGTGAGGAAGTTTGTGGTCACATTGGTATTCAATTACCCATGGTTCCGTATGTGTCGGCTTTCAAGACACTCAATAAAATAATTCATGATTGTTTTTCAAATGCGAGACTTGGTGGAGAATTGCAGAAGTGGATTTGTGACCTTAAAAAATCTCTTGCAGCTACAGACGTAACTGAAACTTTGAAAATTCACGTATGCCTAAAACATCTCGAGCAATCTTTAGAGTTTCTGGAGCGAGAGGAAGGATTTGGGGTTTGGTCCGAACAAGCTGGGGAGTCAGTTCATCGGGAATTTTTGAAGTTCTGTGACCGACGCAAGTTGAACAATATTACGGACCCTAATTATTGCGTGAAGTTAAAAGAAGCCGTCGTAGACTTTTCTTCTAAACATATTTAGTAACATTCTGATGTGATGAATTGATTCCGTCTACTAAATTTTCTCAGAGAAACACATTACAAATGCTTCTTGAGTTGAATTTTCAAATCAGCCATTTTTTTCATGTAAAATTGGAGTTTTTTGTTGAATAAAAATGTTTTTTCTATGCATATGGGAAAAGAACTGCCCAAAGAAAACACATGTGTACAAAACTTATTAAACCCCCACCCAAATACCAGGAAAAATATTTTAAATCGTTTGAAAAATCGATTTTTTGGCGCATCTAAATTTCCCCCTTAAAAATGGACCCCTACGCCCCACATACATGAAGAGATTTTGGGGTGGAGTTTTCTCGTCTCGGGGGATACCAAGGAGTTCCCGGAGACCCATCAGATTATTGGGCATCGTGGAGAAACTATTTTAGCCTTCCAGCCACCTGTGTTCAGGAAAGGGCATAAAGCCTTCGACAGGCTTGACCATGGTCTTTTACTTCACAAACTCTCTCTGTTTGGTCTTTCAGATGCTCTGCTTGACCTCTTTAGTTCTTACCTAAATAACCGAAGGTAATATGTTCAGATTAATGGTTTTAAGTCTGTGTAATATCTAGCTACGTCCGGCGTTCCCCAAGGATCCAATCTGGGTCCGTTATTATTCAACATCTTTATCAACGATATATGTAGTGAAATAAATGTCCCATTTGATATATGTATATGCTGATGACTTTAAAATATATTACACTGTGACGCACTTTAAGGACTGTGAACGTTTGGCTAAAAACTTGGACAGGGTAGTTGCATGGTGTAAGAATAATAAGTTATCTTTAAACATTGCTAAATGTAGTGTCATGTCCTACACTCTAAAAATAATTCGCTGATATATAACTACATGATATATAGCGAAACCATAGAGGGGCCCAATACTATTACTGACTTAGGAGTGAGATTTGACTCGAGGCTCTCATTTCATTTGCACATCGTTACAATCCTCAATTCAGCATAATCGAATGTATGGATGTAGAAACTGCGCCGCATTTGAAGAAGTCGGAACTTTAAAGCTATTATATTATGCATTTATCAGATCAAAACTGGAATATGCCTCGGTTGTCTGGAGTCCCTATAATCAGTTCCATATTGACCAATTGGAAAATCTTCAACGTCGTTTTTTGAAATTGTTGACGGAATTGAAAAATTGACGGAATTTATCCCCCAACCGGTATATCGCATGCAGAATTACTTCTCAAACATAGCTTCTTTAGTCTTGAAACACGTCGTAGATATTACAGCTTTCTACTCCTATTTAAATAATCTAACAGATTGCTCTAACTACTAGAGAAATCAAACTTTTGTATTCCCCCCAGCTAGCAATTTAACTTTTATAATGGTTGTGAGAACTGCTATACAACTGATATTATAGAAACATGAAAATCGTATAACGCACTTTAATACTATTATACAATGTCTATACAACCAAAAAGGGCCCACTTTTATAAAACAAATTGCTACTATAGATGTTCTATTAGCTGGTTATACAACCCTTGTAATATTACTATATTAAGTGATACTTATAAAACTTTCGTAAACAATCCTTATACAACAAATTTACATGTGCACTTCGGAATTGCTATACAATCATTGTATAGTGATTGTATACGGCAGCCTCGCACAATAATAGAACTTAAAAAAAATATATATATATTTTATAAGTGTATTATTATGCAGCCTGTATTGCAATACGACAAAAATACAATCATTATGTTATACAGTGATGAAATTGAGAACAAAATAATGGCGTTCAAGATTCATTAAAGATGGCAGCGTACAAAGAAATAATGAAAAATCTCCGATACTCGCAGGTAACCCGAAAATTTCATTGCGCAGTGAAGTTTTCTGATGAAATATATATGTATTTCTACCTAAAAAATTGATTGACGTAGTTAGATAATTAAATTAAACAAAAAATTATTGTTTTATATATAAAATTGTATCATAGGGTTGTTCTCTACATTTCTGAAAAACTTATTTTTGAGTGATATTTTCAAGTTTAAGGGAATTTTGCGTAATGGCGGCGTTTGTTAAACGACTATACCTGTAAATAAAGATGGCGCAATATAATACAATAATTTTGTTCCATTCTCCACGTTATATAATTTTTTTGTTTTATTTGCAACTCTATATGATATTAAAGTCCGGTAATGTTATTTAAATACGCGCTATACAACTTTATTTTAAATGATTCAACAAGTGTACCTTCACAAATTTTGGAGGGTTGCCAGATTTAAACTTTTTTTACGACTGCATTTAATTACTGATAAAGAACCTGCTTATATACAATACGCCATGTTTCCTAAAAACTTGGATGTAACACGATATGGTACTACATAAAGTTCACAGAAAAATATCTATATGAAAATGGAATCATATGATATGCTTCTGAGAATTCGAAGATATAGGGTATAAGTACTATGTAATATTACAAATCTCGTCTAATCCGACTGTCGGCCAGAAACGCCGCTTATTTTGTGTTAGGGTTATTTAGGTATATGTAAACCGAAGGGAAGGTATTGACCAAAAAATAATCAATTCTTCCTCTAATCTACACTACATGACAACCCTGTATTTTAAACGTTTGATAATGTCCTGTAGAGCGAAGAAACATTCCGTATTAGAACAAAATTGTCGTTTAAACATAATATAAGTATTGTATAAGGATATACAATGATATAAGTATAACAACACTATATAATCATTTTGTTCTGTTGTGTTGAAATTGGCTACGCTATAAAATACGTTAGAAATATAACCTAGAAATTTTAATGATATTACGATATTACAGTTACTAGTTGAATGGTTATTACGAAAATATGTTTAAAATTATAGAAACAATAGAAAATGGGGATTGACAATCCTGCCCAGACTGCGATTTAAAAACACTTTAGATTAATATTTAGCACACAATTTTGTTAAGTAATTTTCAAAATTTCCATCCTTCCAACCAGCGAGTAGTCTACTCATTACCCCTATATCAATAATCAAAACTTTAATTTTTTTCCATTGGGATGCTGAATCCATTTTTGCAAATTGACTCAATGAGATTATGTATAATCAGATTTTATAACGCAGAATTTGGGAGACTTTTATCTTTGTAAACTATATTTTTGTTCTATAAACAATTTATAATAGGGATGTAGTTACAGATTAATTATAAAAGGTTTTTATACTTGTTGTATAATGCTGCCGAACAGAATGATACTATTATGATGATGGTGTTGTGTGGTTTTTCAGGGTTTTCCCACAACTGTAAAGCAAATGCGCCATCAAGCAGCAGTAAGTCGCCCCAGAGCGCCACGGCAAATAATAATAATAGCCGTCCCTCCCCCGCACAAGCTGCAGAGCTTCTGGGGTTCACTCGTAAGGGAGTAAATTGCAGGGCGTATATTATTATTATTATACTTATCATATAAACTTTAATACAACTTGTTATACAATCTTTATAAGAATATTGCATAACGCAGATATTAAAGGTTATAGGATTAGGTTTACAACTGTAATATGATCTTTATACATTTCTTTTAAAATATTTTTATAAAGATTGTATATAGCTTTATAGACTTGTTATAAAATGTTTAAGTTTAAAAAAGATTTTATTCTATAAGTTGTAAAAACATTTATACAACAATATTATAGAAACATTTTCTTACAAAACACAATTGTCGTAATCAAACACACTAAGAAATAAAACAATTCTTTAAATGGCACTAAGCGATAACTATAGGATAATATACTTCGTCTAGAGTTCTATTTTGCTAGAAACAACAATACCTTTTATCTCGAAACTCCTCGTACCAATATTATAAAGTATTCTCCGTTATATGTCATGATGTCTACCTGTAATTCGCTAAATGAAGTAGATTTATTTTGTTGCAACTTGTTGAGTATTAAAAATCATTTTCTTAGTTAGTAAGTAAACATATATGTTATTATTTTCTTCTTTATATGCTGTTATCATTTTTATATTGTTTGTAAATTCAATTCCGTTCTGGAGTTCCTATTCTATAAATGGATTCTCTGTAGCATATTGTAGTAAATAAATAAATAAACAAATAAAGACAACTTCACATCGAGTGATGATTTAATTTATTTAAATTCATGATACTTGGATGTAAAGTATGATCAGACAAGTTTCTTCGGACATGCAAATTCCGATCCAACGTTTATGGAACGCATCAAAACTGCTAATGGGACGTGGATTTGCGAGTGTGACGTGAAAACAAGTCAACAATCGTCAAAAAACCGGGTCAAAGTTGCTCATAAATCAAAGTGATGCTCATCGTTTTCTTGGATATCCGCGATCTGGTTCATCATGAGGTTATTCCAGAAGGATAAACGGTTAATAGCAAGTACTATTTGGAGTGGGCGTACTAGGGCATTTGCGTGAGAAATTTCGTCAAAATGCAAAATGGCCCGAATTGGCCCGAATTATGGAAGAACAACTCGTGGATTTGACACGGCAATAACGCGCCACCGTGCAGAGCCACGATTGTGAACGAATTTAGGCCAAAAACGTAATAGCCCACCATATTCACCTGATCTAGCTCCATGTGACTATTTGTTCCCAAAACTCAAACGCCCTACAAAAAATGTTTCGGAGATTGGAAAAAGCGCTGGAATATGTGTGTATGCTCGAATAGGGAATATTTTTAAGGCAACATTTTAATGATTTAATGTAAAATTTGTGTTTTATTTAATAATTTCCAGTACTTTTTTGACAGAATGTAGGTATATATTATGTGAACTAAATAAAGTGTATTAATAAACACAAAATTAATTAAACCGTGTTTATTTCAAGCTTCTCGTAATTTTCCAACATTTTACGAAGCCACTACTGTGTAAATGTAATGTAAAACTAGCTACAGTTTGCCAGAAAATTACTTGCAGATAATAAACTTTTTAATTGTCTTCTCGAAGTTCGACTAGATATCTTATTTTCCTGTTTAACTCGGCATATTTTCCGAATTCGTACTTTATAAATAGAATAGGTAGATTGGTAATATAACTTTTTACTTAGTTGGCTTCTTAAAAAGTAATTTATTCTAAAGCTGGCTACAAACTTTTAGTAAATTTAAAAGTAATAATAATTTCAAAAGGGCTTCTGATATAAAATGAACGTAATAGAAAAGGTGGATGGATTTGTCTTATATAAAATTTATACTAAGAACACACTGAATTTTATTGAAAGTGGTAAAAATGTAAAAAGTCGTCTTGTGGAGCACAAAACTAAAAAGTTACTTAAAAAGAACCTAGATAAAACTGAAAAATTATCTCTGTTTTATCTTTTTAGGTACTATATTTTGTAAAACTGCATTTCGAATGTCTAGAGCAGTGTTTCCCAAACGGTGGCTTACATGCGGCGCCTCGATACTGTGTGACGATTAACTTGCTTAAGTTGTTTAATTTTTAATTTCTGGCTCGTCACAATTAAGAATGAAATAGTGCCAGTTTTCAAGTTTCTTAGACTGCTAATGAAGAGCTTTCAGGGCGAGAATCGGCTATACTTTGAGTTAATTTCCCAGGGCGCCATCACATTTGAAATTTTCTTTTATTTAAAAATAGAAACATATGTGAAAACAAAGAAAAAAATTACCTACGCCTTTAAAAATAATTAATTTTAAATTAAATACAATAATATTTGATATTTGTCACTTTATCTGAGAACCTAGAGGAAATCAAACACGATAAAAATTAAATGCGATTTATTAATAATAAAACAAAAATTACAATAGCTGAAGGGTTTTAAGTAAATAAACAATAATATAGCTGTAGCTGTAGCTGTAAAAAAAATTAAATAGGATGAAAAATATGTTTTAAGAGTATCTTTACAAAATTTATGACAATAATAACTGAGCTTGTTTTCTGTGAGTTGGATGGATCTCACCGTTTATCCTGATGGAGGTTAGATTTTCAGATGGTTGACGAGATTGGTAGCAGTTCTGGTTCAAAACTTTGTCTGTGACCACGAGCCACAACTACTTTGGGTCCACGGAGACTGGGGTTAGCTGGACAGACGATAACACTGATTCGAGTGTTCTAACCTGTATTTTGGTTACAGGACATCTAGTCTTTTAACATCTGGATTGGTTTTTTCCTCCGGAACTCATGAAAATACGAGATAAACAATCTGTCTTGTACAAATGATAAATTCGAGTACTCGAGGGCGAACAGATACTCGTAAAATCAACAGGTTTTAAAAGTTAAATGTTAAAGAAATATATTGTAAATACGTTTCTTGATAAGAACGAAAATTATTTAGAAACAAAATTGTTGTTGTTGTTGAAAATGGCACCAAGAATCGTGTCTCTAAACACTCGTTCAAAATCTATCAATCTGTACTGGAAAGAGGGCGCAAACGGCAATTCGAAATTTCATACAAAGTTCCTTAATCGAGTTGTCAAAAACGTTATCGAGGTAACGCTGATATTAAATAATTTAGTTTTCAATATTCAAAAATGAACATTATTCCTAATATCCGATGATAACGTTACAACTGAAACTATCAGAAACCATCAGAAAAGATAAAAATCGAAATAAATCGAATTGTGTTTTGATTGTTTTCTTGGTTCTTGATTTTTGGCACCCAATGCAGACAATATTTGATGGTAAAGTATATATACACAATGAAGCGATACGATATAAATAAGGTTTGTTACTCCACCATGGACCGATGGACCGTGAAGGTATTCCGATAAGGAAAGGTATAGATAATATATTAAAGCTAGCTGAGAAAGGTTGGGAATTACTAGTCTAGAGAATATATTAAAGACTTGGTTGAAATTTCAAGTAAATCAGTTAAAAACTGCGATTTTTTTTTGTTTTTTTTTCGAAGAAGCTTGAAAGTGTGTAAAAATTTTTAATTTAAAAAACATAGTTGAGCCTTTTCGGTATAGTAAACTGTAATCTTCGGATTTTATCGTTTAGAGTGTAATACCACTAATAAGATGTATCTTAAGGTAGTAGGTACTCTCGATACCGCAATAGTCAAATGTGTGCTCTGTGTTATTTGACTGCTGCAGTATTTATATTTGGTAACGCCGCGTTAAAGCAAAATTGACAGAAGGTGTTGTCAAATGCACTATTATGCATATGGGTCTGACATCAGGTTATAAATAACTCAAGCACTCCAGAAATTAGAAATTGGGGCAACACCGCATTAAAAATAAGTATTCAGATTACAAAGCATTAATGATAAGATGTGAAAACATTAATAATTATTTTTATTCAAAACTTTAAATACGATAACGAGCAAATTTTAATTTACTAGAGCTTTATAATGATTTCAATGATTTACAACTCTCTCTCATTTTATAAATATTTTATTTTTGGTGGCTTTTCATTAGGTAAACGTTTCGTTTTTTTTTCATGTATTAAGCAGCTTTTCTTATACTCAGGTATACTAAGTATACTTGTGAACCAACTAAAGATTTAATTATTAAAACTTTCAAACTAGTTTGAACTGCTAGGCTTGATTTGATTTCAATTCAAACTCAAATCAAATTCTCAAAATAAATTGAAACTCGTGAATCTCTAGACCACCCTGTTAAGTGGTTGAAACACTGCTCGGTGAAATTGTTGACCTCAGACTCATCACTTTTGGACCAGATGACATCGCTTTGTTTAAGTGTAGTTTTTGTTTGTGGCTGAGTTTTAAATTTTTTTGTTGTGAGAAATAGTTTCTTTCCTCTGAGTTCGACAAGTTTTCTAG
This sequence comes from Crepidodera aurea, assembly GCA_949320105.2. Lineage (NCBI taxonomy): Eukaryota > Metazoa > Arthropoda > Insecta > Coleoptera > Chrysomelidae > Crepidodera > Crepidodera aurea. The sequence goes on along the minus strand of OX439474.1, from coordinate 59,227,614 downwards.
GAAATAGTTAATACCTTATTACTTATGTTCTTGGAAAGCCTCTTTTAGTTGTCGAAGTGTTCTGGTATATCTAGTATCTTCCTCGGGGTCTCTGGTACTGCTATCTTTTTCTCGTATCATTGTTATACACCGTTTCATTTAAAAATTTAAAATGAATGCCAAAATAAAAATATTGCATAGTTATAAAAAGCATCAATTGAAACATTTATGCATCGTTTTTGCTGACTTTCCATAATTATTTTATATATTAATGAATGTTATGTGGCTCTGGTATTTAGCAGAGATTTATCGCCTTCAAAAGGATGCTTAAATGAAACCTTAATAAAACTATTTTCCGCCTTTAAGTTCGGTACAGCATTATTTGCTCGTACTCGAATTTTATTTTAACAAGTAGCATGAGTGCTGGTGGCTACAAAATTCCGAGTCGAAGACGAGGATTTTTGCACATGAATGCATTTTGTTAAAAAAATATTACTTTGCTTTGTGTTTTTTCGATTTTTTTCACAGGAAAAATTAGCTTACATACTACCTATTATATATGCATACATAATAAATATTTAGGTATTAATTTAAAAAGTGAAAAATAGGTAATTTATTTAATCACAAAATAATATAAACTTAATTATTGATGGTACAATTAAAATATAAATTGCAATTTTGGTACACAGTAGGAGTATTGTTTGAAATCTTTGTTAACTCATTGATAACGTTGGGTATATGGCCTAATTGAGTTGGCTGAACTGTGGCCAGTAATTTTAATTAATTGTTGTTCGCCTATTCCTCCTTTAGCCAGGTTACTGACTGCTGTCGACCGCATAGAGTGGTTTGTTATTTTTATTTCTTTTGTATTTAATCCTGCCTTCTCTGCTGCTTCTTTAGTCCATTTCGAAAGTTCGTTTTTTCCCACTGGAGTGTTTTTGTAGGTACCATCCACTTGATTGTTCTTTGTTCAATGATGGGTTTACTGTTAAGAATAATCTATCAGTTGTTATTCTAGATGAACGTTTAACCATTAGAATTTTAAAAGACGGACTGGACAAAAGCTAGGGTTCTTCGTATTAGGGACCAGCCATTTACTATCGGCTTTTTTTTTTCCCCACCCTGGGCCGTTTTATTGAAGAGAGCATTATATTCTACTCTTCCTAAAAAGTAGGATTTTTGAAAATCAGTTATTTAAAAAAATATGTAACTATGTTATCTACCTGTTTTAATCCCAGAATTATCCACTTCCTCTTTAAAATAATGAACTCTGCAATTGATTGCTTCTCCACCTCTCCAGGCAAGTTCTACTGAAGCGATATGGTAAAATTTTCGCTGGAGTCCCGCCGGAGTGTCTTCGTCCCATAATAAAACCATTGCGAAGTATTCTTCCAATTTTAATGAAGCAGAGCTCGATTTCCTTTTATTGGCGCATATCTGCAAATTCCTTCGTTTCGCATTACGAGCTTCCCTACTAGACTTGAAGATAATATCTTTAAAGAGACCAAAAATTATTTTCCACTTCATAAAATACATCTCTTGCATTTTTTTGCAACGGTATTCCACATTGTCTTCAGAACTAATTCTTTATAATTTTCACCGTTTTCTTTCTTCATATTCCACGCCCAATCTTTCAGGATTAGGTTTAGTTGCTCTAAACTTAGTTTCCAAAAGCTCCCAAAATCTCGTAGTTGTTTGCCTTGCAGAATGCCGCAAACTGTTTCCATATTGACGTATGGGTTTTAACGGTATTGTACGGTACACTTTTCTCAATGGCCAGATCAATATTAGTCATAGAATCACTTCCAAAGGGACTCATTTTCACTAGATAAGCTGACTAGCACTGTTTAAAAACAATATTACAAAATTTATTGATAATAAAATCAGAAAAATTATTTAGCGTCGTTTTCTGGCGTCCTAGGAGACCATAATTACTTGTTATCAAAGGTATTATAATTTTGGGTGACAACAGCTGTCAAGTTTTTCCGCGAGTAAACTCGAAAAAACTGCTGACAGGAGCTATCATACAGTTTTTTCATCTAGAAATCATTTGTAATTCAAAATTGCGCGTTTGTGATTGGTGGAAATTAAGACGAGGGAAATAGTCTGAATCAAATAGGAGTGCATTAAAAGTGGGGATATAACGTCACATAAGCGTACTTTGCAAAATAAAAATAAAAATAAACCAATAAATAACACGGACGATTATAAGTTGTTAATGGGATTAAACTTTTTTAATCTCTTGGCGTTAAAACACTTCAGTACCTAAAATCAAAGATTAAAAAATTAAAACGTTCAAGAACTATCTTTAAAAGTCACTGTCTTCACTTTAACTAGGTACTGGTATCATTATCGTTGTCTTTTCTGAGGTTTATTATTATAGGGTCTATTAAGTTTTCCATTGCTATATCCAATTTCCAAAATGAATTTTCCACTTTTCTCAAGAAATGTTCTCCATTTACATCTGAAACTGCCTTCAAAAACAAATTTCGCACATCAGGTAATTTAAATGTTGTATTGTTTTGAGAAATATAACCTTGTAATTGTGACCAGATCAGTTCAATGGGATTTAACTCTGCATGATAAGGAGGCAATCTGAGAATTTTAATTCCTTTTTCTCGGACCATTTCATCTATAATATATTTTTGAATTTGTTTTTATGTTGCTTTCCCATTACGAGTAATTCTGCCTTCAAGGATTTAGGAGGACTGATAATATTTTTAGAATGAAGCCATTTTGAAATATATATTAGTACAAAATTCCGATTCACATACGATACGGCTATGAATAAATAAAGTCTGACTTATCTGTCAAAAGAACAGGTTTATTACAGTAAAAACCATGGAAACATGATTAAATTAAACGAAATCTTTTATTAGGCCGATGAAATGTATTAAAATTTTCATTTTAACTACAAATAAGCATTGAAGGATGAGGTAAAAATAAAATGTCAACCTCTTAAACCTGTACTACTTCTACAAATTGAATTGCTGCACTCCTTTCTTCTCTAAACTGTGTTTTTACAACATCAATTCCTCTGATTTAAGTTTTAAATTATTCATGGGTAATTGTTTTTTATATAATTAAATTCTTATTTCATTTCAATTTTCGACTTGTACCAATTATCAAAAATCTTATTTACGGTGATTTAATTATAAAACCCAATTTAGAGTTTAATTGAGTAAGTTTAAGATATAAATGGCTGTTGACAGTAATCACCAAAGTTCAATACAAATCTCTAATCCTTTTTTGGAACGATGAGACGCAGGAGTTAAAAAATAATACCGAAATTGGATTCCATCGTAATATTAATTAATAAAGGCGAAATCCTTAATCGACGAAACTGAATTAGTTCTAAAACTTCTGAAAATAGAAGGACGACAGAGCAGGGACGACAAAAAGTAAATGCGATTTCTTTTTATTTGATATCTTTGGTACTGGAAGCTATTGATAGTGACGTTAAGCCTCTGCAGAGAAGATTAATATCTAGGCACTTTTGCATCTCGTTAATTATTCGGAGTGAAATTAAGGCTAAAAAATATTAGAAATGTGATTAAAGTAAACAAAAACGTTAAAATTCTGTGTTGTACATGGTTTTCCTAAACATTTGGATAATACTTAGATAGCGTGAAGTAGGATGAAAATAATAAAAACGTTTAAACATATTTGATCTTCAAAATTTCCATTTAAAAAGGGGAGATCTTCAAAAATATAAGCTCCCCTGACTTTTAGATCGGGGTAATATTTTGGGCAAATATTCCATTTCGTTATAGGCGGCTACTCACACGCCTGTCGCAGGGGCAATCTAGGGTGTAAAAGTGGGGTTGACCTTTTTATTTTTTTTTGTGGAGGTGAAGGAAAACCCTTTATGGGGAAGTAATGAGCCTAAAATCTCAATGTCTACTGTGAGACTCTCCTTTCAAAGCATACTCACTAAAAAACTTCACCCCCTGGTTGGGTCCGTCTGACCGAAGCCTCCGGTGACACTTAGGCCCGTCGGCCAGTACCTTAGTGCCCTGTACAAACTTGTACAGGTCCTGTACTGAGTGGGTGTTGTATAGTTCTGGGTCACCTATTGGCTGCCCAAAAATTTGCTGTCTTTTGCAGTCCAGTGCCTCGCATCTACACAGTATATGTGTCACTATTTCTGTTTCCTTACCGCACAGGGGGTTGACCCTTAATTGTCTCCTTGATTGTGACGTGTGTAGGCAAGCAGTAGCGATTTCCTAGATCGCCTCCTTTGCAGAGCGGCAGGAGCGCCGGATCTTCCTAGCTAAGCTCCTACCGCCCTGCCACAACTCGTGTGTGTAGCGTAATCGGGGCAATCTCGACTCAGTTCTCTAGAGAAAACAGTCCGAAGTACTTGTTTGTTGTTTGTATTGTACAGCTCGCTGAGAAATATTACTTATTATGGTAATTGTGGTGATATGATAATACTACATTTGAAATTCTCGTATCTTTAATGTATCCTTTTCTCTATTAATGGTGTCACCATGTCAAGGAGCTCTTCAAAATATTCTATATCCATTCGTAAAAAGTTTTTAAGATCATTAACTTCCAATTCTTGCATAACGTTCACGTAACACAATTCTTTTCGTTTCTGTAACCACTTCTTCATCCAGTACTTCCTTTTTCTTTTTTTTTTTGGGTAGCACCAGGCAAATAGCCAAGGCAATGCTAATCTTTTGATTTTTGACGGAGTCTGTTCTGCGCTACGTTCGCTGTCGCCAGCGTTGCCAACTAGTCTTTACCGGTTTACTCACAAAATTTTTGTGGATTACTCACAATTACTCACAACTTTAAAATATCAATAGTAAGACAGTTTTTTTAATCGTAAAAAACCTCGATAGAACCAGTGTTCTTATTATTACAGGGGGTTATGAAATAAGTGAGCATTTTGCCAAGTGGGTGACAGAAGAAAGGAAGAGGCTACGTTATTGGAGGAAAATTAAGTTGGCTGTACTGAATTTGGTAATTTTAGTTATATTTGCTAATAACTAACTTTGTTAGTAAAAACATTGTCTTTTATTAGCCCATATCGTCAATCACACGAGTAATATTATTTATTAATATTTAAAAAACTCGAAACTTGTTAATGTACCTCACACAAAGACAAAATGCAACAACGACAAATCATTCCTCAACACGCTGCGACATCTAGTGTCGTAAGTTGTAAGTTATGTTAAACTGACAGAAATCACTAGATATCTTATTTACCAACTTTACTGTTAGATAGAGTCCGCTGTAAATTTAAAACGCTCCAAAATTTGATGACTAATAGAGTCGGTGAACTTAAAGATTTTTTAAAATTTCAACGGATTTAATAAATTATCAAATTAGAATTTTTCATAATTGCCATTACCGATAGTATATTACTGACTCTTGATTACTCACAAACTAGCAAAATACTCACAAATGTGAGTAATTACTCACAAATTGACAACCCTAGATTGCCTCTGCGGCAGGCGTGTGAGTAGCCGCCTTCTATCACCCGCGTCCAAATTTCATGCTCGTTTTCCTTTTCCATGATAAGTAATATTTCTCAGCGAGCTGTACAATACAAACAACAAACAAGACGGCTTTCTCTACAGAACAGAGAACTGAGTCGAAATTGCCCCGATTACGCTACACACACGAGTTTTAGCAGGGAGTTAGAAGCCGATCTAGGAAGCAAGGAAGGTCCGATGCTTCTGCCGCCCCACAAAGGAGGCAATATAGGAAATAGCCCCTGCTTGTCTACACACATCACAATCAAGGAGGCGATTAAGGATCAACCCCACTCTTACACCCTAGATTGCCCCTGCGGCAGACATGTGAGTAGCTGCCTATAGTGTTCGGTCTAATGTGACGCCAAGGTATTTTGGATAGTCTGTATGTATTAGGAGCAGAAAAAACAACATCTTTAAAAAATCAAAATCAATATTTCCCTTATTCTTTTTATATCATATTTAATAAAGTTTCTAGTCTTAAAAAGAGCTTCTAGCGTTGGCACCTTTTGTTTCTTGCATTCGTCATAATTATCTGCTGATGTTCCTTTTTTGCTTTGTGGTATTATATTACGTATGCAAAATGCGGTTACTACTAGGAATGATGTAATTATTCTCAGAATTACGTGTCATCAGTATTTCCTCCGAGAAATTATGTACTTTATTACAGAAAAATAGAACGAAAGCAGATAATGGAGATATTGTGATTACATCCATGTCGACGCGCGAAATTGTCTCTCTTGCACACATTATATTATCTATCCAACACCTTGAAATCTAGGTAGCTACAGTTATAAAAGTGTTAATGATTTACTCATCACAATAGTCTCCAAATTTTTACTGTTATAAAGTTCTGGGTTTCTCTGGGTTTTAAGAATACATTAAGCTTGGTTTATTTTTTTTACCAAATCTTACACTTAACGTAAATAACCATTTCTCATGTGCATGTTCGAATGTGCTATAGTTATGTAACTTGAGTGCTTTTTCTTTTACTGGACTATAATGTGATACAAATTCAAAATTTGATTTTATTTCGGTTGTATTTATCTCATTTATTGTTTTAGGAATATCTGATACCATTCCACGTAGTCTAGCAACTAAAGTGGACTGTATTTTTTGTAGCACCGGTAGCCAATCTCTTAAATCTCCAAGTTATTGTATTGATGTTGCTTCCGTAAATGTTTTTCATTAACGAAGAATAAAATTAGAAACACCTTTAACACACTAATTTTACAGAGATTTGCCTATAGACTAATGGAAAACCGCTCAAGTATTTGTTGATTAAATATAAAGTAATGTACTTTTGTACGCGAAGTGTCGTGAAGATTCTCCCGGCATCAATAGAGTGGACCAATCTTATATCACCTGTATATTTAGTTTGACCAATGAATGAGTAGTTGTCTTTTATTTCTGGCGTCTGTACTTCGCTTGCTGTTAGTCGAACATCTCTCTCACTTTTTTGCAAGACTTCTTTTTTTTAACACATTGGGGTTGAATAATTTTATGGGTTTATTGTCTACAGGATTGAAGGTTCCTTCCGGTAAAGGATTATAATTATAACTCATATTGGAAGTGATGACGGGCTTTCAAAACGTGGTTCTTTAATATTTCAATCGTGCAGAAACATACACATAATTTGGGTTTATTAAAAATACAGGGCGTTTCGAAACAAGGACCAAATTTCCCCAACTTCACATTGCCGAAACTCATTTTTTTCAAACGGATCACCCTATATATGATTTCATAATTTGAAGGTCCATTCAATGACCTTTCCAATGGTATCATATCGACTATATCCAATGATACTTTTCGATAGGTAAATAATCGATTTGAAAAAATGAGTTTCAGCAATTTGAAGTTGGCGAAACTTGGTCTTTTTTTCGAAACGCCCTGTATTTTTTGAATGAACCCAAATGATATGTATGTTTCTGCACATACTTTTGGTACTTGCATACCCAGTTTTTTCCATCAATTTTTGAAATATAGTTTTTATGAAGATTTTTCTTCGTTCATATTTTTTCATAAAATTTTATTAAAATGTAAATAACTTGACAACGTTTCAAGTGACCCTCAAAAACAAAAGGGGTATGTAAAGTCCACATGACAGATATTCTAAAAATGAAAAAATATATAGGGTGATTCATTAAAAAAAGACCGAATGTTTTGCCCCGGATTCATGTTTTACCCTGTATACTCGAAAATAATTTTAAGAAGTAGCACATCGAGCCTCCAATAAAATACAATAAGATTTTTTTCTCGATCTTCATCAGCCTATCAGCTATGGTCCGAGAGAGGATAGGTGGTCCACCCTGTATAATTAATCTGTATCTCTTTGACTTTGATAAAAAAACTGTTCTATTTAAGTCAGCAAAGCATTTGATATTCGATGCTACCATGCCATTAGTTGTTGAAAATGTCAACATTTTTTTACCTGATATTTTATTGATTGCAGGGAGAGACCTAACATCAGTATGTCGATTTTCCGCTATGAATTGTAGAACAAAATAAAACTATTTACGCTTGTCAATCATTCTAAAATTAAATTATAATCCGGAAGCGGTCGGATTAAATTCGTCCACGATTATTCCAATTAAGTTTCATCTCGTATGAATACAGTTGAATGTATTCGTTTATAATGAGTGGCAGCCATAATCTCTGCTGTTTTAACCAAAATTCGGATATTTACATTTCGAATCAATCACACGCAACGACGATCATTCTCATTACTAATAACGCCAGATGCACATTAGTTTGTTGTAATATATATTCTGTCAAAATTCAGAGTTAAAATGTAATTAATTTGGCATGTATCTGGTCTTTTATGCTTGCCACAATTATATGTATATGACAGAAATTGCCAACTTTATTCTGTAATAAAAACGAATGGATTGTTAAAGGAATATGATTAATCTCTTTTTTATTCTTTTCTCTAGAATTTTTTTACTGAAAATCGTATTTTTGGAAAGAATTTAATCTTGCGTTCAATGATACTAGACAAGAAAACCATTGCGTTTGTGAATATGTGCTGGAGACATTTTGATCAAGATCGAAAATGCAGTTATTTTCGCGACAATTGGTACATATTTGGACTTTAGTTCCTTTACCTTCGAAGTAACTTGTGGTAAATGTATTATCACTTTGGGATCATTGTTGGGTCAATGTTAGAACTTCATTAATTAATCCACGACAGGTATAGTGGTTTTAGTTGACTCACTCATGGAACAGCTTCGTCTAGGTCTCGGCAAAACCCTTATTGCAGCTCTTGGCTTAAGCAAAACTTTTGACCAGGTTAGAAACTTTGATACAAAGAACCCCATACAAAATTAATGTAAACTAAATTTCGGTCAAATCTTTTAAAACTTGCTCAAATGGCAGTGTAAGACGTTCTGAAAAAAGGTTCAATGGGCGCTTAGTATGAAAATAGAAATTTTGGCATCAGAACTCTGATAAAGCTGCAAGTGAATGTATGTCGCGATATAATTTACGGTGTTTATCAGGCTTAGTACCGTTATAAATCCAAGATACTTTAAATAAGAACAGCAGGTAAAGAAGATCGGGAACATGCGTTACAAATAGATATGAACAATAAAACTAGCTTTCTCAGACTGAGATTATTTTCGTCACAAAGTTTGGGTTGCTTTAGATGAAGATTATGTGGAAAATAATGAAAACATTTTAAATGAATCTGGTTTAGTTCTTGGACTGGAATCTGTAGAGTGAACCTTAGGGATATGTGAACGCAGTTATTTGGGATCGCCTTCAAGGAAATGTTCGATATCCATCTACACAGCTCTCGGAGCGTGTACTTGATGCTACCGCACAAAAATATCAACATGGGAGAGGCAAGAGTGCTCTCGTTAATAAAGAAGACCAAAGAGAACACTTTCCCGTCACGTTCGTGCCGGTAATCTGGGGTATAGCTGAGAAGGGGACTAGATTTGTTCCAAAATAAAAGATCTCGATCTCGATAAAGACAAAAATACAGTAAAAACAAATTGTTCTGGGTTGGGACAGACACTCTGTAAATTGGCAACCCAGACTTTGAAGAAGACACCCTATAGATGTCCCTGTTCTCGTTTAAGTGGCATTGGACTTAAAACGAGCAATTTGTATCTCTTTGAAGAAGACACCCTATAGATGTCCCTGGTATTGACGAAGGTGGTTTAAAAAACACTCAACACTTTTTTGAACTGTGTATTAAATTTTAACAAGAAATATTACAAATATGACAATTTAAACTTAGTACATTTATGATAAATGGTTCAAATTATTCTTATGAACCCAATCAAAAACTACTTTTGCATTGCTTTACAAAACACGAAAAGTGTTAAAGAAATTATTTACATCGGCGTGTGCCGAAGGAGATTAATTGAGCACTAATTTAAGACTGACATTAAAACTTTTAAGATGTATCATGTGTGTTTTTTCACTACGCCGCGGAGATCACGTAGGCATGATGCTATGTCTTAAAATGCACGTAATCCGTTATGACGCATTATGGTTCGATTGTTTTCAGCCAATCATATTGTTTGTGGAATTCTCTTGTTGCTAATTGTACATTTCTCTAACGTGTTTATTGTCTAACTGTATAGAGGCTAAATGTTTTTTATGCAAGCGAAATTATGTTTTCGTACCGGTTAAAACTACACAAAGGATGTGAAATAAAATCACACAAGCCACCAAGAACAAGGACATTAAAAATGTCCTACACTTCACCAGCGTCTGGACTTCAACAACTACTCCTTGGACTGTATGCCCCACCAGGTATTGAATTACGAAAGTCCAGACGTGGTTTGGTGCCCGACCAAGTCGGGGCTTTAACCCAAAAACTTCGATTTTGTTATTAAAGGAGCTTGCCATTCTTAGACCGGTTTTGGCATTATTGTGCCTCATCAGTAAGAAGCAGGTTAGCTCGACATCCTGTCACTAAAGGATGTCTGAAAATGAATTCGACTCGCCTCGTTCTTGATAAAAGTGGTTGCGTTAGAGCAAGTGTATCATGAACGAGGAAAGCCCAACGCCATCTTCACTTTAATAACAAAATTAAAGTTTGCAAAACTATAGAAAACTATACGAAAATGGAATTTTTTTGAACCATAAAAATACCAAAAAAGGACCATGGGAGTGACAAAACTGCACAAAGGATGTGAAATAAAATCACAAAAGCTCCCAAGAACAAGGACATTAAAAATGTCCAACACAGGACATTTTTAATGTCCTTCCCTCCCACTAGATCGGAAATTCTAAATTAATTTATGCAGAAACGATAAAGAAGGGGATTTAGTGTTTCTAGGTAAAAGTATCTCCAGATATAATTACTCGTCTCCAGAGAAATTGCAATTTAAAGAATAATTAGTATTAAATCTCCAGGGTAAATCTAACCAATAGCGTGGCGATCTCATGCGATTAATTTCGTCGATGTTGTCTTTTCTGGGTTAAATTCTCTTAGCAAGTGCTTACACCAGTCACTAGTTCAACGTAAGTCTGTCATAGGAAGTATTGATTACTTATTTGTTATTGTCGAATGTGAAATTCTGGATTGCTGTTTGCTGTGTAATTTTTTTATTTCTTGACTATTTGCGTGATTTTCCGAATAACTTAACTCACAGTATTTCGGAATAACATTAGAAATAAATGAGGTTATATTTATATCCAAATGTCACGGCCGTCCGCTGATTCAGATTCAACTCAGTGTCTGGTTGGTTCTTAATCCATGTTGTACTTTCTACAAAAAGGTTCCGAGGAAGAGATTAGTAAATAATTTTATAATTTTACTTTGAAGGTTTAGCTTTTGTGTTTCAAAAGTCTCGACTTGAAACGTACTTTACAGTTTTTAATTTTTTTAATCCTTTAATTATAATACTTATAATTGCACACATTAACAGGGTACAATGGACATTTTTTTTTATCTCTGATACCTATTAAATTAATAAGAATATTTTTAGTAATATTTTATAAACTTTCTTTGGTTTTTTGCCTACAAATATAAATTCAGAGTTTAAAATCATGTAACGGGACTCCACAAACATGATTAATATTCGTATGTTTCTGTTAAAAGAAGTCTAGTGTTAGCTACGACTACTCTTGAAGTATCTATTTCACCCTTTCTATTAGTTAGAAAAAGATGATGCGAACAGGAAAAAACTATAGAAATGTGGAAACTGGAATTATTTCATTGCTCCACATCACGGTTTATAATACGTCACGATTCATAAATTTAAATTTAATTTCCCAGGCCCCCTTTAATAATGAAGCAGAAAAATTTTGGAAATTTATTCTACTGATCATACAGTTTCATATGGGCCAATAAAAAAAATTTATTACTAAGCCTCGTTATAGATTTTTTAACATATTTCAAAATCTACTTATCCACATACTATGATTTTAACCAGTAGTTTTTACTCTCGAATTGTCTCAAGGTGTTTGAGTCGGTATTTAATGGCTCTAGTGTTTAAATGTCAGTTCAAAGACATCTAATGCTTTGTGTTTAAATCCACCGTAATTAAGAATTATGATAAAATATAGATTACGGATCCTAGTTCCATAAATAGTAGTATATCCACGTATATGGACGAAAAATAAAAAATTCATTCATATGGAAATTTAGACTTAAGTTTGTCACTGCCGTTTGTCTGAAAGCTGTCGGATTATAATTTAATTTCAGGATGATTGACAAGCATGAATAGTTTTATTTTGTTCTACAACACAGTAGGAAATCGACAAAATGATAGAAATGTGTTTGTATAGTGATGACGTCCATGGTTTTATGACGGCGGCGAGCTAGGGGCGAAGGGGAGGTAGGCGCCGCCGCCAACGGGTCACCGCACTAACCTGCATTTTCAGTTTGAATTCATGACCTAGATTTTCAAACGCGGCGAACTTTTTAGCTAATTTAATCTTATGCGAATACATATTTATTTAAATTGGTTTTATGATTTAGTTCTTACTCGTGCTTTTCACATTTCACATCAGAATTAAGTCGAGAAATATGAGCTAGAAGTTTCCTAGTTGAGTATTAAAATTAAGCCTTGTTAAGATTTAACTAGCAAAAGAGCTAAAATTATAGGCGATTTTTTTGGTAATAAACTTAGGATTAAAGTCACTTTGTTGATAGACCGGTTCTATGGATCTCAGCACGAAAAACTTTTATCTTATAAAGTAGAACCAGAAATATTGCAAGGTCATAAAACACCAACCACTTGAGTTATCAGCAGGCGGACGTCTCAACGCAGGGACGTACCTACTCTAGCCATTAAGTTCTCTTCTATAGGTATAAAAAAATCGCCTGAATATAATTTAGAATTATTTATTTAGATATAATATATGATATACAGTGTCATACACAACAATAATGTAGAGATCACGATTATTAAAATGCCTAACTATTTCATAAGATATTTTAATCCGGACTTGGGAATCTTATTGCTTATATACATCTCGAAGAATAGGTAATAAATGAGGGTCGTCGGCTAATACTGATGTATGACCTTACTATACTTCTGGTTTTACTTTACCAAAACAAATCTAAAGTCAATTGGCAATTTGGTTCTGACATGATTTTTTTTTATTGTTTTATTGGATTATACAGATACGACTTTATGTATCAAATTTTTTTTCCTACGGTTGTTTGAGAAATAGTTTTTAAGATACAGCGGTTTAAAAAGCTCTCGGACCCAAAACGCATTGGTGACCTTTGGTGACATCACGGTTGCTCACCAGGCCGGCATGCGGTATCCCCATAAACCATTTTCGTAACTTATATAGTAACGCCTAGTTATATAAAGGAAATATAATTTAACGGGATTATATAAGAAGTTTTATATTCTAACCTTTAGTAATGTAGCTTTATAAAAGTTTTATTACACAACTGTAAACTCTAGTAATATAATGAAGTTATGTAACTATTATATAACCATTTTTAAAGAACTTGTAGTAATGGTTACTAATGTATTTATAAGAAAGGTATATAAAGGTTGTCAGAACCTTTTCAATATAACTGATGTATCCTGAGTTATATAGTAGTGTTCTGATCACCTCAATAAAAACTTGGAGACAGTAGTGTTCGCATGATTCTTAAAACTACTGTTACCATTAGAGAGTTATTGCAAACTGGCAGAATGTATACCGTATACGTTATACCTTAGCGCTATGACGATGTAAGGTATGCGTAAAATAGTGAGTTATTGCAGTTGCTTTTCTCAAGGTAGTGACGTTTGACATGCTAATAGTGGGGTGTCAATGGTGTTGAAATATAAATATTGGATATTGTGCTTGAGTTGATGGTAGAAAAGTATTAACGAAATTACGGAAGAATTTTTGAATATTTTTGTTGAGGAAGAACATGAAGATGAACACATAGATGAAGCCATATTATTTCACCTTATCAATAATAGGGAAGGTCGAGGAAGAAATATCTATGATCGCCTCAATTTAGTGTTAATGTTAACCCATTACATAAAATCAAATTTCCGATTTGAAAGAGAACATTTTGTATTCTTAGCAGAACGTCTTATGTTACCAGCTGTAATTAGAACAAGAAGAAGTAATGTTATATCAGGTATAAACTATTGACTTTCTCCTAATGAAAGTAAAAACCTATTACCCCTAATTTTGTGTTACAGGACTTGAAGGATTGTGCATTTTGCTTAGAAGATTAGATTATACGAATAGGTTGAAGGGCTTTGATGAAATTTCAACAATCAAAACCGGGAACCAGGAAGTTCATACAAGAAAAGACTTAAGATCCATCGGAGCAAAAAACAAAGCAAGAAATAGAAATATGTTGAAGAATTAAGTTTAAATTACTTTGAAATAAAATATTTTTAACTTTCTTACCTTTATTAAGCAATAAATTAAGACTGATAGTTTTTTAGTTTTATTTAAAACCTAAAATGCAAATATCAGATATCAAAACTAATGGAAAATTTCATTTTTTGTATTTTAAATAATTAACATCTTTTCAATAATATATATTTAAATACATTACAATTAAGCACAGAATTTTGGAAAATGATTTCTTTAATCCCCAGCCAGCAGTTAAATTTACATTATAACGATTGGATTATAGGTTTTTCCCAATCTGTTGTAATCCAAACAGACTAAGTTCCTTGAAATAATGCAATAATTTATTTTTCAAAATACTCATAAACTAATTCATCTAACAAACCCTTTTATGGTACCGAAGCCCTATGTTTTGAGGGTTGGATATTGGATTTTTAGAATTTGTAGCTGAAATATATCGTAAACAGTTTAATATAAATGTAGATAATTAAAACTTTTGTATTAATTTGTATTACTTTTCAATATAAACTCAAAATTATCGAGAATAATCGTTTTTATTAAAGTCTAATGTTCAGTCGAAAAATTTTGTTTACAAATTTTCAATTTTTTAACTTTATTTACGTTAACCATTGAATACGGTTTAACATTGCTCTTCTTCTGTTATTCAATTCTAAAATCGATCGCGAAAAAGCCGCTTTTTGGTTTTAGAACATCAAATATGCATAAGGTATAAGGTTTAAGGCTCTCCTTATGCCTTATATATAGCGTACGACGTTATACCTTAAAAATGGTTGTTTACTGTTGCGCACGCGTAACTGTCACTGTAAGGCATACCGTATACCCCAAATGATGTGCAATAACTCTCTATTATCGATGCAAATTACCCTTATAGACCTTGAAGTTATTTTGACAACTAAAAGCACTTTTATTTGTCTTTTAGCATTTTTGCAGGTTATAAAAGTATAAACGGAAAATATATATATAGATGGCTCATCTCTTATTTTTGTGTTGTATGCAAAGTATACTGATTGGTACTAAATATGTTGAGAAATTGGAAGAAAATTAAATACAGCACTTCCTTTCGTCGCAAAGTTACGAAAAATTTTACCAAAATTCTCAACTCTGTACTAGTGTTGCTGTCAATATGAGGAGCAGTACCAGTTTAGGATATACCTCCTTCTGGATTAGGAAATAGTACTGGGCTGGGGCACCCAATTTTTTTCCGGCCTCGAATTCCCATTTCTTACTAGTTGGGAAGAAGTCCTTTTTTTGTTGTTAGGAGGACAGAATAAAGTTCCGCTCCTTTCCCACGCTGAGGGCACAATAGTTAAAGAGGGCAACTTGCGGCCAGGTTCTTTCGTTTGTACAATTTTGAAAGACATTTGCCTCTAACACATACACAATTTTTAGCTCCGAAACAAATTGATGATAACATGAAAATATAGATAGTATAGTCGAACTCAATCCTTTATGAGAATGAAAAAACAGCAAAGGATTACCGCCAATAGAACAAATGCTCATGAATCTGGACATTTTTGAGCACTTTAAAGTCGAAAACACCGTACACTGTCCATGTACATAAAAATAAAATAATATTTTGGCTATTAGCACCACTTTGCAAAGATTCAATAACCTACTTAGCTGGATATCGTTATAGGGGAGAATGGCGTATAATTATTAATTATGAGTTTAATATGAATTTACATTTTAATTTCTATAATGCATACTAGATTTGAATTACTAATTAAAATTTTGTCTTAAATTAATTTAACTAAACTGTGGGGTGTGAGGTTACACTCATAAGAGGCGACAATGGAAGTGTGGTTATAGTTTTTACATTTTCAATTGCAGAAACAATATTCTCAGATGTGCAGACAGGTTACTTTGGCGGCTTGTAGATGTGCCGACTAGTGGCTTTGTCGGTATTAGCGGCATGTTGATGTGCCGACAAGTGGCTTTGTCGGTATTAGCGACTTGTATAAAGCGGAATCATTTTGTTCTGCAATTAAAGTAGGAAGTAGGAAGTTAGACAAATATTGTCTTCAGTAGTGAGGGCTAGGAAAATATTCATACAGTGATACACTGTGCTTGTGTTCGCACTTGATTTTTGATTTAGTGAATAGTAGGTGGTAGGTGATTTGTGGTGTTAGTTTATTTCAATTAATATTATTCTTGGCTTCCGTGTATATACATGCTTTTTGTTTATTTTGAAACATTGTTACAGTGTACTTCTTATTTATTTATTCGGTGTCAATTTCAATATCTTTCGTCCTTGGGAAAATACAGTTTTTTTTAAGTGGATCTAAAGAATCGGAACAATCACTAACTGATATTCCAATGGATTATGTGGTATCAGGTTGTAGTCCCAAAGATTCCTGGCATCAAAAAGGGGCCACGAGGTATTGCGCCTTCCGCCCTATTTTTGTGTATTTAACCCCATAGAATTAATTTGGGGACAACTTAAAAAAAGAATAAGGTGTCATAACGTGTTTCCCAAATTTGATGGGTTGATAGCAAATTTGGTAAAAGAAGAAATTAACAAAATTTCAGCTGATGATTGGCAGAAAAAATCAAACATGTCATCAAAGAAGAAAATTCTTATATAACGAGTCTGACCAAATTTATTATCAATGTTGATGACAGTTATTCCGATGGTGAGGGTTGAGATAGGGTAGGTAAGCTTAATTAATTTATAATATTTATGACTTTATTCACCGTGTTTTTAATTTTAGAATTAAAATTTGAGACAAAATTTTAATTAGCAACGTTTCTGAATCTCACAAGAGATCAGAAAATGAAGCAGGCCAGGTGGAGTGGTCAACCTCTATTCAAATTCAAATTCATTAAAGAAAGTTAATCAATATAGAAATTTTACGCAAATTACCCCTAACGATCTCCAGTAACTTGGTTATTGGATCTTTGCACAGAGGTCCTAATAGACAAAATATCATTTTATTTTTATGTATATGGACAGTGTGCGGTGTTTTCGACATTAAAATACTCAAAAATGTCCAGATCAATCAGTATTTCTTCTATTGGCGGTATCTTTTGCTGTTTTTATAGCGTTTTTTCTTTCTCATAAAGCGGTGGGTTCTACTATACCTCTTAAATTACGGTTTGCTACCTTAAGGTATATAACACCACTTGTAGTTCAGTGTATTACTATAATTTATATAATGGTTATTAGAGTTTGTCAAGTTTTATTTCATCACTATAAGCTACACTAGATGACTTGTCAACCAAGTTATATAATACCACTAATCAGAGGTATACCATTACTTTAGAATATATTAGGTTATATAGAGTGATATAGGGCTTTCTAATAATTATAAGGTTTCTAATGTTGATTCCGCCATGTTTATTTGACCAAATACCAAATATATCAGACGCTTCCATAATCTCATAATTATACTAAGTAATATTTAATTTATTTTCCGAAACAACCCAAAATGAATAATCACTTGTGGAATAGAGGCGATGCGAATGATCTTTGATGCTCAAAATGATAATTGTGTAAAAAAAAATATATGCATCCCATAAAATCTAACCTGAACTTTTATTATTACTGGGAATTTTGAAGGGCCCTGTTTTTTTCGAAGTATCCTGTTAATATTTGCACTTCAATTTTGTGTCATACTAATAATAGTCTCAAAGAGATTAACGAAATATATCCATTATACTTACATACATTAATTATTATTCTGTTGTTCATCATGTGAAAGGATAATTTTGAAATGAGATAAGGCCATACATAAAATAAATGTGTTCAAGATAGACCTATTAAGAATATGAGAGGATTGATTAGTGACAGGAAGAAGTAGCAGAACTTGGTAACAGAAATATTACCAAGACCATTATATGCAAGTATTATAAGGTCTTCCGAAACACATATAACACTATAGTCCCGTTACCTAACTACACAAATTAAAGTTATTTAAGGTAGGTAATATAACATTTACAGTAACTATTATATACACAAAATATAAAACATACAAAGTGAAATTGACGTAAATTCTTGTTTTATGCAACAGTTGAGTGTAGGCACAGTATAGTGACTTCACATATAAAAGGTGCCGCATTCTGTAGGCCGCGACTTCTTTTTGTTGTAAACAAATTTTTTAACTTCACTTTTTTCAAGTGGTATGCTAATATTTATCTTAATAATCACGATGAAAATAAAAAAAAGTAAAGTTTCAATATCATGTCCCAACTCAATTCAATCAGCACTTCAACGACATCTACCTTCATCATACGAAACTGTAGGGGTCACATTGTTGTTTTAAAAATATTGTGCACCGACTATTATTTCTAATTTTTTGGTTGTGCTGCACACGGATAACGAAACACCGAAGTACATCTGATAAGATAAGCCTCTCTTTTTCTATTAACTACATGAGACCGCCGTTTAGCCGCTGCGAGTTACTTTTTTTTACAACTTGTCAACTTTAATTCCAATTTGTTTCAACAGAGTGCGTATTGCTTGGCAGAAATCGCCAATAAGAACTAAGAACTGTCAAGTCCTTATGGGCCTCGAGCAGATGCGCGCGCATCGCCATTTTTCCTACACAATCTATTTTTTGAGGCCGCTCTGATATACCACATGTATATCGAGCACCGCGTATAGTGTATAATTATTATTGTTTAAGTTTACTGTCGGGTCATGTTATTGTTATCAAGACACCAACTCGTAACGGCAAGGTCGGGCCTCGATCTTACGTGAGGGAACTCTAGTTTACTCTCGGATATATATCGAATTATTGTAGACATTAGATGAGATTAATTCATACATATGTCAAGTATTGTATTCACTAGTCTTTTCTATATAGTAGTATAGCGAAATTAAACTTTTGCAAAAAATAATAAATACAATGTGTACGTTAAAATAACTTTTTTGAAAGTTGAATTAAGTGATTTGCCATAATATTCATAGATATGTCATAATAATGATTGTTTTCGTAATTTAATGTTTAATAACATAAACTCATTTCATCAATAACTATTTGATATAGATATTTTACGAGTCAATCGTTATTCTAAATCCGATTAATTACAAATTTCACGTAAATCGAGTGGTAAAACCTTATATTTAGATAATGAAGAGCGGCCTGAAAAAGATTTAAAAATACGCCACCTGTTTCGTTGTTGTTCCACAATGTTACCCCCACTTAGTAGTATGCACGAGGCCCATATAGAAATAATTTAAACACACACATACTGAAGTCGATTAAACTGATTTACATAGTTGACAAAATCGAACTGAATCGATTGCAGAAAAGGTTTTAAGGGAGGCTAAATGCCAAGCTCTAATTTTCCTTTTATTTCTACTGTGGCTTAATACGTTGAATGCGGCTATAGTCAAATTAGGTCGCTAACTTTTATTTGCAGTTTGCGGCCGCACCAAGTAAGAACCTTATAGCACTGACACATTGTCAGCGGCCGCAAAAGTGTTAGAAAGCTTTTAAGCATCCAACTTTAAGTATCGTTTTGCGCTTGCGTTTGCCGTCATAGTTTTGTCATTGACCGCGCCATACTGCGCTTTGACTTAATTAATTTTTAAACAACAATGAAACTCCTTCTACTACAGTTTCGCATTGGCACTAGTCACGATTGTGAAATATTAAATAATGGGGGCATCTAAAGATTTTTTCTTTTTTTTTTTATTGACTACTTTGATATTTACAATCTACTTCTTACAGAGTATTAAGTAAATGTGTGCAATTCGCACACAAAGATCGGCAAATTCTAATATATAGACTTTTTAGTATTAGATTTTAGAAATACAATGCAAAAAACCCCATCAAAATCGATTCACTGCCACTCTCTTCAGAGGTTTTTCACTTTTTACGACTAACGGCACTCCACTATAGATACTCTCACGAAAACACTTTTTTCCAAAATATTTCAATAGCAAATGTCTGCGCATAAAAGTAATTCGAATAGTGTTCGCACATCAAGACCCCTGAAAGGGACATAAAGGGTAAATGTTATAATTACAATGCATGTATAATTAGAAAATATTTAATTCTTCAATGTAAAACAATTATAATTAGCAAATAGATAAAAAAATATGAAATATGATAAAATAGAATATCACAGGAACTGATGCACTAATAATTAATTGTGGTTATCATTCTTTTGAGATCTAGCGACTGCATATGCAGTTTTTGTTACTTCATCAAACATTGTCTTCAAACTGGTATGAGAATTTAAATTTTCCGTTAATGGTATCTGCTCTTTTATTTTTTTATCCTAAAACAATATTTATTTGATCTATTTAATTTAAACAATTTACATATTTTAAAATGTCTAACTTAATTATTGACTTACTTGACTTTGCAAAGATTGAATTATATATTCCAGGTCAGATTTATTCGTTAAATCAATTTCACCAGTTTGCAGCTCATTGAAAGAATAACAAGAAATATTTTTCATTGGTGTTTCAGATATTTCTCCATTTGTTAAAATTGTAGATATTGTATTATCGTCAAATAAATTGTTTAGTTTCTTTTCATCTTGATTTTCTAATTTCTCTGCGTTACCATCAGGGCAATTCTGATCTAGAGAGATAATTAGAAATTATGCATCATTTTGAACAACATCCTAAGCTGGGTTAAATTGTTTATGTTCATTATTAAGTGTGTAAACGCTAATTAGTGCAGGTCAGGAGTCGAAGTGACACCCTTTTTTTCCGGACAGGACCAATTTAGTCGCTGAAACCGAGTCAGAGGGTAAAAAGTCGTTACCCTCGGCATCCCCTCCAAAACGGCCAAGCCTAGTTTTAAGGAGGTGAGCAGAACCACACTTGCAGTTTTTGTGAATTTGTTTTAAAAAGTAACTCACAAATGTTGGACTTTAAAATTCTTAACACCTGTATGGATGAATAAATATACAGATGATAAGAATTTTAAGATCAACGTTCGTGATACATTGACAATTAGTGCAGGTCAGGAGACAGTGTGACACCTTTTTTTTCAGACAGGGGCAGTCTACCCCCGTTTTCGTGGTCGCTGAAACAGAATCTGAGGGTAAAAAAAGTTTTAACCCTCGGCATCCCATTCAAAACGGCCAAAAACCACCTCCCTAGAGGGGTTAAACTCGCTTTACAAGGTTTGCCTGTAGAAAAACACACTTTCCCCCCATTTTCGAGGATGCTGAGTATGGTGGTCGTGTTGGATATCGCTTCCGACCACCACCAACCCACCCCTCCACCGGCCGAAAGGGGTCAATATCCAACACTACCACCGTGCTCAGCATCCTCGAAAATGGGGGAAATGTTTTTCTACAGGGAAACCGCGACCTCGTAAACGGGGAGGGGAGGGAGAGAATACTAAATTGGCCCTGTCCGGAAAAAAAGGGAAAATCTCCTCAAATTCAGACTCATAGTGATTCCACATGACTTATAAACTTTGAAAGGCTTAAATGCTTTAAAGTTACATTTTTTTTCTTTCTGTATCGATGGAAACGACTGCTATGATCATGTTTTTGGTAGACCGACACAGACAGACATACAGAGTGAAACATATCTGCCAGTAATCACTGTAAAGATTTTCTGTATATTTAAACTCAAATTAAAAAATATATATAATTATTTTTTCTGTTTTCAGAGAATTTGTTTTGCTGCAGCTGAGATAAGGTAAGAGAATATTTTTTTGGATAAATTCCGCTGTTATTTTATAGAAAAAACGATAGAACCGGTTTAAAAGTAAATAATAAGGTAGTTAAAATACAGTATTGTTTTATTTATTAGGTGTACAAATAAGTATCCGCCGTTTTTTATCAAAAATTGTCAATCGCTTGTCACTACTTTTTCCCATCTTTCTGGCAGCATATGGATACAACGTTGAAAGAATGCTTCATTATTTAAGGTTATCCACGAATCAACCGAATTTTTGGTACCTTCAAATGATATGAAGCGTTGTTCGGACAACCCATGCACAATCGATCGAAACAAGTGGAAATGTCTGGTGAATATGGCGGCTGGGGTAAAACTTTCCACTTCCAAACGGCATGAATCTTGATTCAATATCATCGAGTAGTGCACAAGTATTGAGAACAAAAAATACTTCTCTGCAACCTTCCTGGATGTGAGCCAGACTTTCGATAAAGTCTGGCTTGTTAAATAAAATCAAACTCTGTCTACCCAATTCATACTTAACTTTGCTTCAGTCATATTTAACAAACAGAACCTTCAGAACAAAAGTTAGTAATGAGACCTCTGAATTCCAACCTATTAAAGCTGAAGTTCCATAAGGCAGTCTCCTAGGGTCAGTCCTGGACATGATATATACGTCTGATATTCCAACTTCAGACTATACTATGACAGGCATATTTGCCGATGATACTGTGATACTGGCTAAACATGAAGATCCAATACTTATTCCAGATCGAAGAATGGAGAATAAAAATTAACAAAAACAAATCCCAGCACATAACATTTACCCTAAGAAAAAATCAATGCCCTCTGGTTACTATTAACAACATAGTGATACCCGTAACTTCTTGTGTCAAATACCGGGGATTACACTTAAGACTCTAAACTCAATTGGAAGAAACACCTAACCTAAAGTTCCGAGAACTACATTGGCTACTCAGACGACAAAATAAAATCTGGACCTACGGAATAGAATTATTGGGATGCGTCAGCAAATCTAGTATTGTTCTTATACAAGAGATAGTACAAGAAAGGGGCCTTCTTACTGGAGAAGTCTCATGAGGACATTCCTAAAACCATCTGTCTGTATCTGTAAAGATAGAAGGAGTGTGGGTCACCCCACAGCACGTAGGCCACATTTGGCCCATTGTGCGTCCTTCTGAGGTTGAGCCTTCCTTCTAGCTCGTCAGCCAGCCTACTTGTTTAATGTTTGATGACGTCGCCTGAAGGTAGCTCCCTCATGTTGGCATGTGTTAGCCTGTGCTCGTCAAAAAGAAAATGTCTTATTTGTGAGAGTGTCGGGCATTCGCAAAGAATGTATTTGACAGTCTCATCTTCCTGTTCACATCCTCTGCACAGTGGAGTGTCAGATAACCCCTGTAGAGGTATTTTCGTAGATGGCAGTGGCCAGTCAGAATTTATGATTGCTGTTAAGTGTACAATAAAAAAAATTATTCGTCCAATTCCGCGTCTTTGTACACTTTGACGTGATGTTGTTGACTGATGTCCAACATTACGATATTACGATAATGACGTTTTACATCTGACAATGGTAACCATAACTTACTGGTGGCGGCTACTTTTGTCAAATGGCGGAAACTTATTTGTACACCCGATATAAATTTAGAGGGTAGGCCAAAATATTTAAATTAGTTTTACCAGGGTGTGAATGGCTCAACTGTACAAGGGTCGTGGATTATAATCACGCCAAAGGTAAAATCACTTTTTGATTTTAAATTAATTAAAAATTTAGAAACACTGTTGGAATCTAATCAACAGTGCTGTTACTAAAGTGGCGCTAGGAAACTAACAAAGGTTACACAGAACCATATCAGCTTCCAATGATGAGGATTTTAAGATTATTTTCTCTAATCGGTTCAACTTTTTCTATTTTTTTTTTGAATTTCAATCAGCATTATTATTCTCTATCCATGCCCAAGAATATTTTCTAAATTCTTGTTAATTTTAAAGTATTTTTTTGTTAAACAACAATCACATTTACACGTCTCCTGTAAAAATTAATTTATTGGTCTTATATTTTATTTAATTATTAAATACTTGTTTATGGTCAACAGTTTAACATGCCACACACTTATTTATAATTAATGAGTTGTCTGCAGCCTGATATTTTTTAACACTGCTAGCATTATAGTGAACGTTAAAGGGGCCATAATAGTACATTAAGCAACACATTTCATATGGCATTCTGTTATGACACAAGTCCAAGTTTAAAAAACGAATCGCGCTGCGATGAGTTTTTTAAAGGATGAGTGTCATAACAGCCATATGAAATAAGTTGCTTTTAATACTTTTTATATTTTGCCATTTTATTAATTTTTTAATAAATTTATACTTTGCATATTATAGAGAAGTTTGCTTTAAAAAAATTGAGTTGGTAGACCTGTTGTAGAATTTTTAAAATTTGACAGATTTGAAATTTAATTTCAATAGATTTCAATATACAATTGTGAATGAAACATTAGAGTTCTCAAATGCGTATCATAATGTGAAATATTATAGATGCAAAATATAAAAAATATTTAAAAAATCGCCATCTTCTGTATATGACCAATAGACAATAATTCGGAGCACACTTATGTATAATTAATTAGTAATAGATTAAACGGTATGTTCCGCATTATACTGAGTGATAAAAAATTATGAAATAAAAAAAACATTTATTGTTTGCAGTTAATAAAAGCAGAATATCGTACTACAAAAATGTGTTTTTTGGTCTACTATTTGTAATTTTATATTATATATAAACTACTGATTAAAACAAAATTAATCCCAAACGATAATTTTCTTGGTATGAACGCATTGTACCCACTTTAGCCTTGGATAGATTCAGGACTCCACTAGATCAATTAAAGGTTAAAATAACCGAATCACTTACTGTTATTTGTGTTTTCCGAATAAGGTGCACATTGGAAAGCATTAGTATGCATATCCAATAATTGTTCGTTAACCATTTCCTGTAATTGACCCATTTCAATTTTAATTTCGTTAATTTGTGTATCCCTTAAGGTCAAAATAGCCATGAATTTTTCTCTTTCTAATGCACTAACTTTAATTTGGTACTTAGCCTTGTTACATTCTTGTTCCAAAGCATTTTTTTGACTTCTGAGTTCAGCTATTTGAGATTTAAAATTGTTAATTGTATGTTCAGATTCATTACCAAACTTTGTTGTTAGAGTTTTGAGTTGGTTACTAAGTTTGCGTTTTTCTTCTTCAAGCAAGACAATACGTGGATTAAGTACCATACTCTAAAAAAATTAAAGTTATTTATTATATTATCATGTAGTGGAGTGCCGTTAGATTTATACCTCGAACGAAGTTGGCAATTTCCGTCCTCCACTATACCATAGAATAGGAAAAAAAAAGAAAAAAAACTCGCGCAATCGATAAATTATCCTTTTTTATTGA
Source organism: Crepidodera aurea (assembly GCA_949320105.2). Classification (NCBI taxonomy): domain Eukaryota; kingdom Metazoa; phylum Arthropoda; class Insecta; order Coleoptera; family Chrysomelidae; genus Crepidodera; species Crepidodera aurea. Next base: position 59,202,291 of record OX439474.1, on the reverse strand, counting down.
ATTAATGTTAAATACACTTTTTCATGAAAATAAACCCCTCCCGAGTTATAGGGCGTAGAAAATTACGATTTTCACCACAAAAATCGTACATTTCTAAAAGTTTTTTAAATATAACCGAAAATCTGTTAGTATTACGTAAAAATTGATATGAACTAATTTTACGGCCTTGAGCTAACAATTAAAATTTTTTTTTATTTTTTAAAGAAACTGAAAATATGACAAAAAAATGTATATAACATCCTAATGAGAGAACATTGTGAACATTTTAAGACCAACCAGAACCGTTTAACATAAGCAGAAATAAGTTAGTAGACCAGGGCCAAACTGATTTTTTATGACCATCCAGGTCAGAAAATTTAGGTTAAATTATAAGTAAATTAAAAAAAAATTAGACTAATTAAAAGATCCCGTTTTTTACGATTTGTGGCTGAAATATACATCCTATCGAAAAAAGTTGTAGATACTTAAAAAATGTAAAACTTTTGTATTAATTATTTTTCAACACAACTTCAAAATTATCGAGAAAAATGATAAAAACCGTTTTTTCGTTTTTAATTTTTATCTCCCACAAAAATGTTTTTTTTATGAAACTCGTTGAAAACGTTCTTCTTTGTGTTTTAAATAAGCTGTAATTTTTTCAAAGCAAAATATTTATTTTTCGATTTTATACGAATTTAAATAAAAAAAAGCCTAATTTTCAATCGAAAAAGTTCACTAACAAATTTTCAATTTTTTAACTTTATCAGTGATCATTTTCTTCTTTGAAACCTCGACTTTAAGATGGTATGAAAAAAATATATTGTTCATATGGAAAAATATCGTTAAAAATGCAGAAAACCAAAAAACGACTTTTTCATAATCGATTTTTCAGTTAATCTAGACAATTTTTTATTTCTTATTGCAAAGAAGCAACGAAATTGATAAAAAAGGTTAATTTTCATATAATATAATGTCATTTATATTCAATTAACTATTAATGGTTTTGAAATTACCGAAAACATTGTTTAAACAATAATCGAACCATAATAATTCGCAATTCATAAATTTGCTTTTAAAATTTAACTAGTAGAATGAAATGTGCAGTCTTAAAAACTTTGTATTCCCGTTAAACTTTTTCGAATATGCAACCCAATTTTTAAAATTTTGATATATAGGGTGTTGTTTAAGAGCAAAATCTTTTCGATAATTTTTTTTTTTGAAAAATGACCTGGATTTTAATTTTGCTCACTATGCTTCTTGATTGTTTTGATGGAGTAGAACAAGCTTGCCAAATATCAAATAAATATACAAGGTGGTTCCAAAAATACGGGGGATAAAAGAAATGAGCAAAATATAGATAAAAACACCCTGTAAGTCAGTAATAAATCGAGTTAGTTATATCAAATATAGGTTTTTCTTATTCGTCTAAGTGTCCTTTATCCTTAGTTAGCATATGGTTGACTTCATTTTAAATTGTATTTTAATTATGTATAAAAATTTGGTGCATTTAAATATGTTAGGTTTAATGTATGATTTGTATGTGTTTGTATTTATGTAAAGTCGCTTTTTGTATTGACGACTGCATAGTATTGTATTTAACTTGTTTATGTTAAGTGTAAATTATTTTTTGAGGTGTCTAAACATGTTGTGTCTGTTCAATTTTTTTTCTAACTGAAATAAATTTTGTAAAATCAAGACCAATAAATTTCTTTCTTTTTTTCTATGTTCATTTACCTATGAAACACCGTGTACAATTAGAGGGAAGTTTTATAAAGTTTTTAAGTATTCGATTATTATTTAAACAATGTTTTCGGTAATTTCAAAACCATTAACAGTTAATTGAAAGTAAATGACATGACATGAGAATTAATCTTTTTCATCAATTTCAATGCTTATTTGCAATAAGAAATAAAAAATTGTATAGATTAACTGAAAAATCGACTATAAAAAAGTCGTTTTTTGGATTTCTCCATTTTTGCCGATATGTTTACATACAAACAATATATTTTTTTCATACCATTTTAAAGTAGAGTTTCAAGGAAGAAAATGATCAGTTAAAAAATTGAAAATTTGTTAGTGAACTTTCTCGATTGAAAATTAGGCATTTTTGCGGGAGATAAGCATTAACAACGAAAAAACAAAACGATTTTTATCGTTTTGCTCGATAATTTTGAGGTTATGTTGAGAAATAATTAATACAAAAGTTTTACATTTTTTAATTATTTATAACTTTTACCTTAAACTTTTTTCGATAGGATGTATATTTCAGTCACAAATCGTAAAAAACCAATATCCAACCCTCAAGTTATATATTTACCTGACCCCACTTCCGGAACTTTTAATTAGTCTAGTTTATTTTTTTTAATTTACTTACAATTTACCATAAATTTTCTGATCATCCACATACTGCTAAGAATTTATTTTGTTACAAGAATGATTGGCACTGGTCTCTTCGGTCAAATTGTTCTTTTGTACTTACATTTTCATGCTCCAACTCATTGATTTTATTCTTTAACATTTTAATTTCTTTTTTTGTATCAATTAATCTATCTTCCATCTCATTTTTTTCTGTTTTTAAATCCGTACAAAGTTTTTCCATTTGTCTACAACTCCACTCTAATTTTAGTGTGCCTTCTGTCATTATCTTATGCAGTTTTTCACTATCTTCATAAGTCTTAATATTTTCAGTTTGGACAGCACGGTTTAATGTTTCTTTTTCCTCATAGAGCTACAATAGTACAATATTTGAAAAATTAAAGATATCTGAAGAGATAAGTATTAGGCTGGTACATTATGAACTTTATTGAACAAAGTAGTAGGTAATTTAAATATCTTTACTTTTTTATCACTGTCAATTTTTGATTTGCCTTGTAAAATTTCTAAACCTTGTAATAAATGTACTTGAGATGCTACTTCAGGAGGGACCCTCTTAAGAGCATATTGCATATCTGAAACCAGTTGTTGAATTTTGTAATCATCTAAAAATAAAATCAATCCTTCAGGCACAAAATAAAAACAAAAATGCATAACATGGGAATATTCTCATATATATTTTTAAAATAAATAATTAATTAATAATAATAAATTAAATCTTACTGACCTGGCAAAATGGTTTGCAGCTGAATTTGTAATTCTCTGGATAAAAAATGCAATGTTCGTAGGGGATCAAAATTTCCAAAAACAGAAACTTTGTCTCCACTTTTATGTTCTTTTAGCATTTGATCCCAACACTCTCTGTCGACTGATGTTTTTGGTCGCCTATTCTTTTTTACTTCCATGTCAACTAAAACAGAGTCGTCTGCATATTGTATTGTATTTTTTCTTGGGGCAGGTAATATATTCTGTTGTCTAACGTTAGGTCGAGGTTTTATATTTCGATGTTCATTTATGGATGATTTCATTTTTTCTCTACCTTTTAAAGCCGCTGACATTTGGTTTAGTTGTTTTTCATGATTCACTAATTTATTCATGTATTTTTCACAAATTAAAGAATCAAGGTGAAGCCCCGTTGAAGTAGTTCGTAACTGCCGTTGTGTCATGATTAATGCACACTATAACACAATTTAATTTGAATTTAAACCTAAACTAGAATTATATCTTCATAAACTGACAATTTAGGTTAGAGTCATATTAATTACCGTATTTTGTTTTAAATTTGGTTGACATTGACATAGAACAGCCACTAAATACACAAAACACTAAATAAAAAATAAAGATGTAAATCGACAGTGTTTCGATTTGTCAAAACCATCGTACAAATCGATATTTTTATCGAATTATCGAAATCAGGCGCACCTTACTCTTGACTCTTTCTTTGTGGTCTGCCAACTCTAAATCGACTGTACGTACTTGATTTTGAAATAAATAATTTTATTGTGCTTTCTTTTAGTCCTTCTCCCACTGTACCTAATATTTTTAATCATGATCTATTTATATATAATAATAATAAAAATAATAAATCAACTTTATTTCACAAATGTACATGCATTTGCTCTGAAAAGGCGAAGATGAGCTAAATAACATTTTGAGGTTACAAAATGAAATAAAAACAAAAAAATAATAGAGAAATTTTACAATGTCAATAATATCAACAGTAGTAGAGAAAAGAAATAAACAAATAGTATCTAATCTAAAAATGTAGCTATGCAATTAGTTTTGTTTGTTCATTTTTAGCGACATTTCTAAATCTATTTAAATCTGGTTTGAGGGGGATTAAAAAGTTTTACTGCATTACAGGTTACAGGTAAAACTGCTGTCGAGTGGTGCTGCATAGTGTGTCGCACATAGATAATGATTTGCCTTCTAAAAGAGTGCTGAAGCTGAAGGGGATAATTTTCTTCGTCATTATTTTAGGGCTTGTACCACCTTGAATATTTAAAAATTTTTAGGCCTTTTTAGCATTTTCGAATAAAGTGATTTTGTTTTACTTATTTGTAACAATTATTTAGAATTTTTTTATACAAAAATTTAATAAAAACAATTTACATCTTCCTTTAAATTTGTATTAAATTTGCTGACACAGTACTCCCCTACTGAATGCCAATAAATATATAATAGAGAAGATAACGATGGTATCAGAAATAATATGAGTGCCACTAATCATAAAACCCTTTTTGCAGGACCAGGACGACAAATCAGTTCTTTTCGGAGTTGTTGTAATTTTGTTAGCACAGAAAGAATACGTCTAAATTCAGCGCGCCGTTTTCCGTTAGTTTAAAAATATTTCTCGTTGCGGCGAGGAGACGCCCCTCGCCGGCCGTTCTTGACGTCACGCGTGCTAAACGAGTTGCCTGGTAACCGGCAACGTCATCTTTGTGCTGGCGCGGGATCATTTAACGGTCGAACTTATCCTGGTTCTGGTTGGCCCACATATCTGTTCCCGAAATAGTTCAGGAGATAGTTAAGGACTGTTTTTACTGGGATTTTTTTGCGCTTCCAAGTTTGGCCGAATTTCAGGAACATTAGACAAAAACTTGTCTGAACTAAACAAATAATGGAAGCCAGACGTGCTATAGCGAGTAACAATAGTTTTTTCTTTGGCACTAATTTTGTTCTTGATTCTGAGTTATTTTACCATTTTTTTTAATTAACAATTTGGAACAAGTATAAAGAGAAAACAAAAAGGCAATTGAACTTTTCAGACACCTTTCACAATAAAAATGATATGCAGATTATTTATTGAGTTGTATGTTCAGCTTATCCATTGAAAATGGAATGGAATAAAACCTATACAGTATGTCTCAGTAAGTTGTAAAATACGATCATCAGATAACAACATTTTTTAGTCGTACACGAGGTTTGTCAAAAAATATGAATTTTGCTCAAGAGAAAAGTACCTTTATTTTTGAAGTATGAAAAAGAAGTTATTAAAAAAACTTGTTTATAATGACATTTACGTCAACATACCGATTTTGAACAAGATATTCCAACTTTATGAATATTTTCATTTTTAACATTTTTTGATACACCCCTGTAACTGACAATTTTGAATTTATTGAAAAATTTAAGAATGTTCACAGGGACCTTACAAACCCATACTAGACTTCCGTTTATAAGCAAAACATTAGCCCGGATTAAATTTTTTTTATTTTCCTTCTATCCGACTAAATATTTTGCAAATTTAATTGATTATAAGGTGATGCAGAACTTTTTATGAAGAATTTTTTTTTAAAATCAATAATAAAGGAATTTTTCATTTGTTGTCAACTTTTTCAACAATATTAACAAAATGATGATGAATTCAAAATTATCAGTTACGGGGGTGTCTCAAAAAATGTTAAAAATTGTTGGAATATCTTCTTCAAAATCGGAATGTTGACGTAAAATGCCATTAGAAACAAATTTTTTTTCAGGTTTAAAAAATAAAGGTAGGTACTTTACTCTTGAGCAAAATTCATATTTTTTGACAAATCTCGTATACGACTGAAAAAATTTTATATCTAATGGTTGCATTTTAGGTTTTAGACTATGCACAACTTTTTATAAAGAATAACTTCTTTTCCTAAAATTAATAATAAAAAAGTTTCCCATATGGTTCCAATTTACTGAGACACCCCGTATATGTGAGGTTGTGATATTGACGGACATCCTCATGTTTTAATTGCCGAGCTGACATTACCGAATATTATTTAAGAAATATAATAAACACATTTAACATACATTTTCAGAAAAGAGAAAAGATTCAACACATTTTGATTAATTGAATCTTTTCTGGATCCGAATTTTGCTTATTAAGGAATTAAGGACGGAGTCAAAAGAGAATGAATAATATTCAAAAGAAAAAATCAATATTTTGCTTTTGTTGTAAAGTTTTTAATGCTCACTATAGCAGGTGTCCCATTATATTTTCCAATATTTCAAGAGCTTATAACTTTTAAACAAATAAAGACAGATACATACGGTTTTCACTGAAGTACTTTACAATGATACAAGTTTTATTTAGACTCATAAAAGTTTTTCTTTCACTTCCTGTTAACCAAAAAACAAGATGCAGTTTTTAAAATTTTTTTGTTTCCTTTTTTAAATGTAACACCCTGTATATTTTCTGATGAGACGAAAGACACTTGTTTCAGCTATCTGCCGGTATAAGGCTTTTTAAAATCGATGCAGAATTAACCGAACAATTAATGTTTAAGTGAAAAATCAGCAGTCAACAAATAATTATCATCAGTAACTTTTTAGTAGGCCCTGGAATATTTTTGACGTGAATTAACAGCAATTGATGTTTAGGCATAATAAGACTACATAATCAATTAATAAAAACAAATTTTAACACAATACGCAATTTATCAACGTTTACAAAGAAATTGAACATTTTAACAAATAATCACAAAACAAAAATTTAATCACATTATTATGTTATAAATGTTTTATAATCTATTTCTCCTGTTTCATTTGTGTTAGCGCTACATTGATAAATTTGTAAATGCATTTTCTAGCATAATGGGTGATTCAAAAGCGCCACGTATGTCGATTTTGGGGAGCGGAAATATAAGCCAGAGACTTAACATCTCAATATAAAAAAATCTGGTACCATCAGGTCTGGGGAATTTGGAGCCCGACCGGTTGATCCTCCCCTGCCGATCCAATCATTTCCAAATTTAAATAAATAAAGCATAGCAAATGTATCATTTTATTCGTGAGTAAATCATTTCCATTTCTAGTATGTATATAGACTCCTTTTTACGTTTAAAATTTTAAAATATCTACCTTGTCTCTCTGGTTCTTAAATTTATTTAAAAATCAGGGGATTTATTTTCTCTTGACATCTAAACGGATAGGTTTGTTATCCCACAGCTTTGTTCTGAAATCCAAAAACACCGTTTTATCTTTCATTTTCCTATTCTCGTCGTTCCCATTCTACCGAAACAAAATAAAAAAATCATCCGAAAAGTACGAAGTTAAAACAATAATAATCGAACAATAAAAATTGGCTTCTTTGTTGGCGGTGCCCATCCACGTGAAAGCTGAAGTAAAAGCTGAGATTTTTCTACGGTCTTAAAGCCTAAAGCACTCCGAAAGATTCAATCAGATGACTGTGATTTCTAAAGGAACGAAGAAATGACTGAAGAAATAAACCGGAAAACTCTGACGTCATCTTCATAGAAAACGTCAATTTCATCTTTTTCGGTTTTTAAGTGACAAAGCAAAAATAGGGATTGAGTCAATTTCTGGGTATGTAGATTATTTATTCACGGTGTGTATCCTGGAAATATCGAGAAAATTATATGATCTGAAATACATAGGTGAAAGTGAGAATATTCAAAGTAAATTAGAGAAAAACACAATAATCTCGAAAAAAATTTGATATTTACCTCCCAAAGAAAACAAGAGCATTAACATTCCTATTTATTTAACAAACTAAGAATATAAAGATCTTTATTGATTGGAGTTATTTTATTAGGGCGTAAATAAAAAATCGTTATTATGCTGCACATTAAAACTTAAATAAGTGGATATTTTCGTGACTGTTCAACAGAGCTGGGACGAATCCTCAAAAAAAAAAATCACGAATCCGAATCACGAGATGTGATAGGAATGACGGATCCAATATCCGAATCCTTTTTACTAAAAAAAAAGGATTCGAATCCATTTTTCGGATCACGAATCACGGATCACGGATCATGTCAGTGTAATACCATGTAATCATGTATTATGTAAGATTGTATGATTCCTAATCATCACCGGCAAAACTAACGTAACACTTCTTTTAGAGTTGACCCTACCCCTCAAACGGCCAAAATTACCACCGAAAGGATGAAAAATTTGTTTTTCGCTATAATCGAGAAAACCCGAGTCACCTTCCATGATGTTGGATTTTCTCCCCGAGTCGACTCTAACCCCCAAACAGCCAAAAACCACCCCCAAAAGCGCTAAAAAATTTTTTTTGCTATAAACAAGAAAACGGGAGATGACGCGGGTTTTCGCCAAATAAACATTCAAGTGATATCATTCAAGTGATCATCCGATTATTAGTTTCATTCGAATACAGAGAATCCGACTATGAAAATTCATCTGATTATCCCATCACTACTTGAGTCGGCTTGTCGCGCCGGCGTAGTATGGTCTGCAAAAGCAGGCCCGTGCGCAGAGGGGGGGTTTTGGGGGTTGGAACCCCCCCTCAAGATGAAAATTTCTGTATCTTTACTTGAAATATTAGAAAAAACTTTTCTTTGCGATGGACAAACTATAGTTCCTTCGATTTTTTTAATGAACTTCATTAAAACCGCTATAATTTTATTTCTGGATTTCTGCATCTCAACTGTCACTGGGTACGTTCTATTTAAATCTAATGAAAATTTATAGTTTCTGCACAGTATTATTCTTCACCAACTTAATTTAATATTAACTAACGACCGAATCTAAACAGGTAATTTCATAGTGCAATTAATATCAGAACAGGTGGGTGGTTACAGATTGTTTCGTTAGGCTTACATTGATTTATTTTATTTTGGTAACTGAAGTTGACAAATTTACCCACAAGAGGAAGTTAAGTTATTTTTGAATATTCGATATTATAGGCCGCGTTTTTGTAGATTTTTGTGTATAAAAATAAGTAAAGTAGGGACTCCATCATACTTTTACACTACATAACAAAAAAACGCATGCAATAGTCGTAAAGCGTCTATGGAGTGGCTCTACAATCAAAGCTATCACAGAAGACTTGAATGAAAGTTATGGTCATAATGTGCAACTATTTTTTTTTTAAATGAATTGTTTTGAAAAGGTTAAACCTGGCAATAGTCATCACCGTCACTGAGATCCAAAATATATTGTAAAGGAATAAAAGATCCGTAATTTTATTGATGTCTCTTGGAACATTTAATTTACCTTGGGAATGGTTTTATTTGGATTCAGTAGAATTTGTAATTGTGATAGTAAAACTTCTTCCGGAGTAGCTCCTTCGAAAATTAAATAAAAAAAACAAAACATTCTAAATTTATTATTACCATTATAATTTCGAGACATCCTGTATATTTAAAAATTAATTTGACAAAGAGAAACTGTTGACAACTATAAAAAGGAAAAACTAATGGTGCCAACTTAGGTCACTAATTAATAATGTAATCAAAATTTTATGAAACTAATTACCAGGGGATAAAAGAAAGGTACTTTTTATCTTTAATAATAAAATTATATAAGCTAATAACCATAAAATTTAATATAAAATGAAACTAAATTAAATCTTTGCAATTTTAACTAAATAAAAAATAATTTGATTGGTTTTGTTCGTTACCTAGCAACAGGTACAAAATTTAAAAAGTTTGTTGAAACAATTGCTAGGGGGTTAAGAAATTTTTATTAAAAGAGATAAGACGTATAATTTGGATTCAAGAATTTTTGTTAAAATTAATTTGACATTCATGACAAACCTTATTTTTGTAAACAATCATGGAATACAGATTCTATCTCTAGTGATAGAATGTAATACATATAAAATGCATAAGAGACAAATGTTTCAGAATTTTCTTTCAATCTCAAGAGCGAGAATGTTTCTTTTCTGTTATTATAAATGAAAAAGTTATTCAATCTTGAAAAGGACATCACCCATACTATCTCCAATCAGAGGAAGAAAGAGCCGCCAACATTCTATTGAAAATTCAGAACGACTAACACAGGATCACATTTATTTAAAGGGTTTTCAAGAACGAACATTTAAAAAGGTATTTTTGAACTAATACTTTTAAATAAAAATAAAAAAAATAACTTTTAACTCTTACTCTTAGAAGTAACCCTAAAACCGAACAATATTTGTGTTATAGTTTGTCCATTTTCAATTGAAGAACAAAATGATCCCGCTTTGTATAACCGACAAAGCAACTTGTTGGCACATCTACAAACCGCCAAAGCCGATCAAAGCAACTTGTCGGTACATCTGGGAATTTTGTTTCTGTAATTGAAAATGTTTTACTTTCTTTGATAAATTGTTCCATTTCTTTTTAGTAATTTAGTAAATTGTTCCCATAGTTTACAACAGTTGATTTATTTCTTAGTAGTACGATTTTATAAGGGTAATTATTAGTCAAGGTCGGAGAACCGTTTATTGACAGTATTGACATCAACAGTGGTGTGTGGGAAAAAGGGGTTCTACTAAATCGAATCTAAATTAAATAATCCCTGATATACTTATTAAATTATTTTTAATTGTTCAAATAAAATACAATAGTTTATGAACATTCCCACTCACATCAATAATGCATACGCATTAAAAAAAGAATTCTTATAACACTATATATTAATAGTAAATCTTTCCATATTTACTTAAGTTTAAACAAAATATTAACGGTTCCCGCTAAGCTTAGTGTCTGAACTGAGTCCTAAAACAATAATGCTACATAATGTACCCTTCAAACCACCTGTCCGTCTGTTTAGATTACACATCAAGTAAAATCCTAACAGTGTTTTTGCTGGCCAGGAGCGATAATAATTCCTAGTTGCCTTCATAGCAAGTAAAGTTTTAATAACGATTTTAAATAAGTTTTAATGGGCTTCCAAGTAAATTTTGATCATTACCAAAGTTGCAAGTTTTTTTAATTTTACTTAACTTTTGCAAAAAGTAACGAACAAGTTCGAATTTCAAGCGAACAAATCAGCACTAATTTGTTTAAATAGTAAATGTACCTTATTTATTTTAGCGAGACAGTGACGTCACACGCCAAAAATCTGCTGCGTTGCCAGGTAGCATTTTTTTTCGTTCACTTAAAGATAGAATTATGAGAGTTACTTTTTTCCTACACTATAACAAATAATGTTCGAGTGTAATTTAGAATTTACAAGACTATAAAACAAGCAAAATAGCGTTGTCATATCTCATTCTTATTTTACCAATTTTTAACATAATCAAAATATAAACGGTAAAGTTGAAGGTTGTGGCTAATTATGGATAAAATACACAATAAAAGTATGATTAAACAATATTATTTAGGAAAAAAACATTATAGTAGAACCCACCGCTTTATGAGAAAGAAAAAACGCTATAAAAACAGCAAAGGATACCGCCAATAGAAGAAATACTGATTGATCTGGACATTTTTAAGTATTTTAATGAAGAAAAAACCGTCCATATACATAAAAGATTCAATAACCAAGTTACTGGAGATCGTTAGGGGTAATTTGCGTAAAATTTCTATAAGGCATATTAGATTTGAATAGAGGTTGACCACTCCACCTGGCCTATAGCTTCATTTTCTGATCTCTTGTGAGATTCAGAAACGTTGCTAATTAAAATTTTGACTCAAATTTTAATTCTAAAATTAAAAACACTGTGAATAAAGTCGTAAATATTATAAATTAATTAAGCTTACCTACCCTATCTCAACCCTCACCATCGGAATCACTGTCATCAACATTGATAATAAATTTGGTCGGACTCGTTATATAAGAATTTTCTTCTTTGATGGCATGTTTGATTTTGTTAATTTCATCTTTTACCAAATTTGCTATCAAACACGTTATGACGCCTTATTCTTTTTTTAAGTTGTACCCAAATTAATTCTATGGGGTTAAATACACAAAAATAAGGCGGAAGGCGCAATACCTCGTGGCCCCTTTTTGATGCCAGGAATCTTTGGGACCTGATACCACATAATCCTTTGGAATATCATTTAGTGATTGTTCCGATTCTTTAGATCCACTTAATAAAAACTGTATTTTCCCAAGGACGAAACATATTGAAATTGACACCGAAGAAATAAATAAGAAGTACACTGTAACAATGTTTCAAAATAAAAAAAAGTATGTATATACACGGAAGCCAAGAATAATATTAATTGAAATAAACTAACGCCACAAATCACCTACCACCTACTATTCACTAAATCAAAAATCAAGTGCGAACACAAGCACAGTGTATCACTGTATGAATATTTTCCTAGCCCTCACTACTGAAGACAATATTTGTCTAACTTCCTACTTCCTACTTTAATTGCAGAACAAAATGATCCCGCTTTATACATGTCGCTAATACCGACAAAGCCACTTGTCGGCACATCTACATGCCGCTAATACCGACAAAGCCACTTGTCGGCACATCTACATGCCGCTAATACCGACAAAGACACTTGTCGGCACATCTACATGCCGCTAATACCGACAAAGCCACTTGTCGGCACATCTACAAGCCGCCAAAGTAACCTGTCTGCACATCTGAGAATTTTGTTTCTGCAATTGAAAATGTAAAAACTATAACCACACTTCTATTGTCGCCTCTTATGAGTGTAACCTCACACCCCACAGTTTAGTTAAATTAATTTAAGACAAAATTTTAATTAGTAATTCAAATCTAATATGCGTTATAGAAATTAAAATGTAAATTTATATTAAAAACATAATTAATAATTATACGCCATTCTCCCCTATAACGATATCCAGCTAAGTAGGTTATTGAATCTTTGCAAAGTGGTGCTAATAGCCAAAATATTATTTTATTTTTATGTATATGGACAGTGTACGGTGTTTTCGACTTTAAAGTGCTCAAAAATGTCCAGATTCATGAGCATTTGTTCTATTGGCGGTAATCCTTTGCTGTTTTTTCATTCTCATAAAGGATTGAGTTCGACTATAATGAGTAATTTCCTCCCCATTTCAAATAACTTATTTTATTTATTGCTTACTCATGGCAACGCTGTACAGATCTGTTCCTGTCTTTGTCCGTTTCACTAATAAGTACATTTTAACGAGCGAGTAAGTCGGAATTCCTTTCTTACCTGCTTCTACCAGGAGCGTATCATATAGGATTGATTTAGAATAACGATTATTTAATGGTTAATAAATGCATTCAGGGAATTAGCTTAGACAGATAATAAGTGACAAATAGAAAGTGTCTGGTCAAGAGGCAGTCTTGATTGTGTACTGATACAATATAGTCGCTTTCAAATAAGATTATTATTTATTGTGTGCTTTTTGTGATTTGTGTGTTTTTTTAACGTTTTAACGTTTATTTCTTAACAATTTATTTATTGTACTCATAAAATGGGAGACACTCACTGTCTATGTTTGTATCAGGGGAGCGCGGCAACAGATAAATTAAAGGAATTTCCTTTACATCACCCCCCCCCTGAAGGAGAAAAATATTTAGAAGTTGTTTGAACCAATTTCACAATCTTCTTCTACTTTTTCTTTATGTGTAGGAACAGGAATCAGCTTCGAAATGTGAAAAAGGTTTGACTCTGATTTTTTGCGACCAGTGCCAATTTTATAAATTGAGTTGGATACTTTTTCCATGATTTCATATGGACCAATTCTGAGCTCGTCAAGCTTCTTTCTGTTCAATTTGTTTCCGTTTTCAATAAACACCATATCACCAACTTTGAAGTCAAAGTATATTCGATTTTTATCATAAATTTGTTTGTTGTAATTGTGTGACTTATTAGTATTTTTGAGAGCTATTTTGTTGTTTCAATCCAATCCTGCTCAGAATTTTTTTGTTTTAGCTCGCTCGGTAACACTGTAGCATCTGTGCCAGGCATCAAGTACGATGGTGTAAATCCGGTCACAGTGTGTTCAGTTTCATTGTATTTTTGTGTGCACATGTGTGCTATGGTTGTCCAAGCTAATTTTTTTCCATTTTTTTCGTTGATTTTGCATCTAATTTTATTTACCAAGTCTGGTTCACTCTTTGAATATTAGTTGTATATCTTGGTCGTGCAAATACTTCATGAATTCTTTAGAATTTATTCCAGGGTATTGATCTGTCAGGACTAGATCAATTTTGTTATTCACTTTTGCATTTTCAACAAGCTTTATGAAGTCGTTTGCTTTTTGCGTTTTAGATGTCAAAATATAAGTGTACCTTGTAAAATGGTCGGTAAACAGATGGAGGTATTTTTTTGTGGATCTTGATCCTCCAAATCCTCCTATTGTGTCTATGGACACTATTTCAAATGGTTTTGTAGCTGGACCTAAATGTGCCGTTAGACCGAACTTCTTTTGTCCTCTGGACTTATTTCTGATACAAGTTTTACAACTTATACAGAAATTTTTAATATTTTTAGTTAAATTTTTTGCTGTATACCACTGGCTTATCTTTTTTTTCATTTGATTTATGCCTATGTGGCAATAGTCTCCATGAACATCTTTTATTAATTTTAGACTAAACTCTTCTGACAATATTATCTTTTCTTTTTTCTTTACTTTTTTATAGTAGACATTGTTTTTAAAAATCAGTTTGTTCTTCTTGTTTTGTACATATTCATTAATTTCTTGAGCTGTTCCTCCATATTCTCGTCTGGTTCTAGGACAGTATTCCTGCTTAAGCAGTCTGCTTCTAAGTTGTACCTTCCAGGAGAATATTTGATATCAAAATCATATTGTGATAAGTAATAAGTCAAATCTCCTAGTTCCTCATCAGTTCTTGATTTTATTATCATATTTTCAAGTGGTTTATGATCTGAGAAAACAGTAAATTTTCCACCTTTTAACAAATGTGCCAGTATTTCACAGATTCTTTAATTGCTAGGCATTCTAAATATATGGCTTTTTCCTTTTTTGTACGTCATTGAACTTTTTTGAAAAATATGCTACAGGCTTTTCTTCTTGGTTGTCTTGTGGTTGTTTTAGAACAGCTCCTACCCCTAGCAAACTAGCATCTGTGTAAATCCCCGCAGTTCTCGATGGGTCCCGGGCCCGTACGAGAAATCCCTGTTCGCACTATGCTTCACTTTTGTAATGTGGGCTACTAATTTTAAAAATTCTATAGGGGCCCGTAATTTTTACCCCCGTATTTTATTGAGTTACGTGAGCACTGATACTATTTACGTAGGTATTAATTTCAATGTTCTCTCTTTGTTTTGTTACTTAAAAATAATATAATTCAAAGACAAAAATTTTAATTTCGTAATAATTTTTAATTTGTCATCCGTAACTCTCTCATTATTGCTTCCGAAATTTCCATTTATTTACTTCTGTCAAATGGTCTTTGTAACCTTTCGGGAACAATAAGGCGAAGTTTATTCAACTCCTTGCCTTTATTTAGGTATTTGAGTTTGAGCAAGAAACCGAGCCGTCTCTCTTTTCAATTCCATATTTAACTTTTCCGTTCTTAAATAACAAGTTGGGAAACTCTTCACGACAACTCCATTCAATCAAACTATACAGACCTGCGGATATTATTTGATTCGTCCCGATTCAGAAACATCAATATGAAAATATACCTGCGTAACTTGAAAAAAGTTTTCCCTGAGTTTTGGAACTCCATTTGCTTAGAAATTTACTCTATTGGAACGGTTCGTGACTTTATTGAAAAAGATGTAATATTTGGTGGATAGTGCGTCTGCAACTGTGTGATTGGTATCGTTGTTAGGTCCAATTTTAAAAACGTATTTCATTTTGATTCTTTTTTTTTATGGAAAATGGATCTAAAAATCTTTATCGTGAGAAACATAAAGAAATGTTTATCATTGTAGACGTTTAATTTATAAAAAACATAAATAATCTTGTAGAAATTGACCACGTTTTGCCAACCATCTGTATAGCCTTTTTACTACGTATAGCCTTTTTACTACGTGTAGCCTTCTTACTACAGATTCGTCATCCACTTGCATTCATCCGCTGTAGTATTTTTGTAATCTTTTTCGATTAAGGGTACTTACAGATCTTGCTCGATTTAAAACACTTTGGTGCTTCTACGATGAGTCTAAGGCACTACTCATGAATCTGGACATTTTTGAGTACTTTAAAGTCGAAAACACGGTACACTGTCCATATACATAAAAATAAAATAATATTTTGGCTATTAGGACCACTGTGCAAAGATTCAATAATTATTAATTATGAGTTTAATATAAATTTACATTTTAATTTCTATAACGCATATTAGATTTGAATTACTAATTAAAATTTTGTCTTAAATTAATTTAACTAAACTGCGGAGTGTGAGGTTACACTCATAAGAGGCGACAATGGAAGTGTGGTTATAGTTTTTACATTTTCAATTGCAGAAACAAAATTCTCAGATGTGCAGACAGGTTACTTTGACGGCTTGTAGATGTGCCGACAAGTGGCTTTGTCGGTATTAGCGGCATGTAGATGTGCCGACAAGTGGCTTTGTCGGTATTAGCTTGTATAAAGCGGGATCATTTTGTTTTGCAATTAAAGTAGGAAGTAGGAAGTAGGAAGTTAGACAAATATTGTGTTCAGTACTGAGGGCTAGGAAAATATTCATACAGTGATACACTGTGCTTGTGTTCGCACTTGATTTTTGATTTAGTGAATAGTAGGTGGTAGGTGATTCTTGGCGTTAGTTTATTTCAATTAATATTATTCTTGGCTTCCGTGTATATACATACTTTTTTTTATTTTAAAACATTGTTACAGTGTACTTCTTATTTATTTATTCGGTGTCAATTTCAATATGTTTCGTCCTTGGGAAAATACAGTTTTTTTTAAGTGGATCTAAAGAATCGGAACAATCACTAAATGATATTCCAATGGATTATGTGGTATCAGGTTGTAGTCCCAAAGATTCCTGGCATCAAAAAGGGGCCACGAGGTATTGCGCCTTCCGCCCTATTTTTGTGTATTTAACCCCATAGAATTAATTTGGGGACAACTTAAAAAAAGAATAAGGCTTCATAACGTGTTTCCCAAATTTGATGGGTTGATAGCAAATTTGGTAAAAGAAAAAATTAACAAAATTTCAGCTGATGATTGGCAGAAAAAAATCAAACATGTCATCAAAGAAGAAAATTCTTATATAACGAGTCCGACCAAATTTATTATCAATGTTGATGACAGTAATTCCGATGGTGAGGGTTGAGATAGGGTAGGTAAGCTTAATTAATTTATAATATTTATGACTTTATTCACCGTGTTTTTAATTTTAGAATTAAAATTTGAGACAAAATTTTAATTAGCAACGTTTCTGAATCTCACAAGAGATCAGAAAATGAAGCTATAGGCCAGGTGGAGTGGTCGATCTCCAGTAACTTGGTTATTGAATCTTTGCACAGTGGTCCTAATAGACAAAATATCATTTTATTTTTATGTATATGGACAGTGTACGGTGTTTTCGACATTAAAATACTCAAAAATGTCCAGATCAATCAGTATTTCTTCTATTGGCGGTATCCTTTGCTGTTTTTATAGCGTTTTTTCTTTCTCATAAAGCGGTGGGTTCTACTATATGTAGGCTGTAATGGCTGCCGCAGCCAAAACTTCTTAGTGGCCTAGTAGGCGGGCGGCCTAGTGGACCTTAGGATCTTATTTTCGAATCCCTTCAAAGTTTGTCAAGCAAGCTGATCCCCACAGTTTTATTCCCTATGTTCAGATGGATTTTAGGAGTTTCTTAAAGGTAAAGAGTTCATTTGCAATATTTACTAGCACTTTCGTCCAATTAACCAGTATATCTTGATGTTTTGATCAAAGTTTCATTCGATTTGAATATATACGCCTTCTCCATGTTATTCTACAGTTTAGAAGATATTTTACATCTTTTGATTGTAGATATTTGTGATTCGTTTAGGTTAATGTGTATTTTCTATTCTATTTTAATGAAGTCATAGAAAGCTGTGCTTGCATATCGTCTGCACTGATGTAAGTCTCGTGGTTGATAAGTCGGCTGTAACATTGGTCCCGGGACGGTTTCCTGCGGAACACCAGCATTGATGGACAGTAGTTTGGCATATTCAGTTTCTTGTTTAACTAAAAAGTTCCTGTATGTTCTGTGGTATGGAATTTTCCATATCCACATCTCAAGATACAACAAAAAGTTGCGTGAACGATTTGATGCTTTTAAACTTTTTTTATATCAAAGAAATTTTACTTTTGAGGTACAAAGCATTCCTTTACTAGATTTGATGACGGAAATACGAGATCACTGTCTTAGCTAGATTGCAGTCTCCCTTTTCGACCCGTAAGAGTTGGTTAGTGTCTCTTTGACGGCTTTAGTGCTACTGTGTTATGCTTATGCAAGTTTCTTAGAGATTTCTGTTTTATATTGCTATAGTTTCATTTTCTAACTTCGTCAATTTCCTGTTCGCTATTTTTGTGCAAAGTGTGACGTGAAAGAACTACCTCCAAACAGTGTCATGTGCCCCAGTTATGTCGATAAAGACCGTCGATGTTTTTAGCTTTCGTTGGAAGCTTGACTATAAAGGTCGTTAGAGTAAGATCCTGATTTGTACAGTTTCTATTTGGACGGAAACCTGCCAGCTTCATTGAAATAGTTTCCAGTTAAACTGATCCTATTGTAAAAGAGCCTCTCCAGAAACTTATAGATTATGCCAAGTAAGGCAATAGGGAGATAGCTCTTGGACTGATTGCTAGGTTTGTCAGGTGAGGCATATTTCCACTTTGTAGTATATTAGTAAAGAGTTGAACAAGTAACTTTTTAGCATATTCTTACAGTGAAGTTCGGTCTTTTCAATACTTGACATCTTTCAGTATCGCAGAGATTTCGTTAGTTGTAAAGGGTTGTACTGTGAGTTATAGTGCAAGCTCGATCTCTTGGAGCTCCTGATGTTTTAGTAACATGAGGCCCAACCAGTGGCGGATCCAGAGACAAGCTGGGGGGGGGGCTTGTCTTCGGGGGCTCCTCGTCTTAGCAGATCCCCCCTGGATCCGCCACTGGGCCCAACCGGGTTTCATGAGATGAAGTTGGTGGTACGCATGTTTTTGCTTGCATTAACTACCCGACAGTCTTCGTTCATTTAATTCGTTTGGTAGAAAAATGTACTTTACAAAAAAGATTTTCGGTTAACTTGCATTTATTCATAATTACCAGTCACTGTATTACGCACAGTTTTAGAGTTACCCTTTAGAGTTATTAAATGTATTTGCCATGCTTTACACCAATTCAGGCATTTATTTAAATTACGGAGGATTAGTTTTACCAATCTCCAAAATTATATTATTGAGTCATTAATCGTACTGACGTTTCTACCTGAAGCTGCTATGACTGGTCTTCAACAACAAAACAAAATTCGCAAAATTGTTAAAAACTGAATGAAATTAAACTAACAAGCTATTAAAAGGCTCACGTTTATTTTGGAGTGGAATTTTTTTTCCAAAGCAGTTAGTTTAATTTGCAAAATTTTACGTTTTACCCTCAGGTCTATCTAACCGATATATTTCGTAGCAGTCCAAAAAGTTCAACCTTTTTCTAGTTAATCAAGGCCTCGTTTAATGAATAGAAAAAATAAATAAAAAACGAGGAATGTCATTTTGTTTTAACAAGTTTCTCTTAATTTCTGGCCGCTAACTAGATCGTCTATATCAGTGGTGGTTTCGAACGACATCTGCCGATCGTGTTAACGCTCTACGGCTTTCTAGATTAACAATTCCGCTCCCGTCTAAATCATCAATCAAGGCGGGCGATAATTAGGTCAAAATGTACCTACCCCGGAACCCGGAACGTGGATATACCCGGTTTGGGTGTATGTATGCAGAAAAGGGGAATGTTAAAGCAGATTCAATTCTGAGCAAGTAAATAACTTTGCATAAACGACCTACATTATTCAGTTTTTTTTAAAGAAAATATACAGCCACAGACTCAAGATTTGGAGCGATGTAAATTTCAGATATTTTATTTTATTTACCTCACGCTACCCAACAGTCGAAATCAAAAAATTAAATTTGAGTCACTACAGTTTAATAATAATAAAATAATGTCTTGTCCCGGAGATTTCGTCAGCATGTAGTAAAGAAAACACAAAATCAATAGTACATAAAATGGTTGAAATATTTGTACTCGGTTACTCAATAACTTTGTAGGATTTTTTTGTTGATGCACCTAATCTTACGATTGACCGACATTATGTATTTAACCTAATCTACTATTTTACTGTCCAAGGTATTCCCAATGGTCCAGCTTATGCAAACTTCACTCTTGTGGCTAAGATTTATTGCACTGAACCTTAACTGGCACTTTTCACCTAAGTCCAAAAGGTAGAAGTTTGTAGGATGACTACTAATACAACAACTTTAAGGCAAAATTCGATTTTATTCAACAAAGTCTTATTCAAGGATAATACATTCATTCCAATGCTTCTCCAAAATGTCTATGCCTTTTTTGTAGAATGATTATTTGTTCTCAAAATAGACAGTTTCGGCTATCACTTCTTCATTTGAGCCAAATCTCTTTCCCTATATAGAGCGCTAGTACTACCTAAAAATCATATGGATTTGTCTGCGAATTTCTTGAAATAAAATGATGTATCTTTTTAACGCTGTAACATTTGTGGATGTCGCACTAATTCCCAAAGCCGTAGCCAGTGGGGGGATCAATGGGATTGATCCCCCCGAAATGAAAAAAAACATAGTTTTAGTAAGTACTAAATAGTAAAATATCAAAACAACACCCTATATATCAGAGTTTTAATATTCTCATTTTAGATTTAAATAGCGCGGAAAAAACTGAATTGAAACAAGTTGTTGTTGTAACTTTGTATTAATCTCTGAAAGGGATACGAAAGAAGAGAGTGACATTTTGACTAGAATCAGTCAAATAAAAGCTTTGCAACACACAATGCAAATTGTGTATGCAACCCCAATACACCGGGAATTTTTTGCTTTTAATAATTGTCAATACTCTCTTCTAATCATAGATGGCAGCACATCTAAAAAGTTGTTGTTGTTATCCCGCTACAGATTCAAATGGGAAAATTTTGAAACTGAAAGTAAAAAAAAAATTTTATATTCAAAATCGATTTATTTTCGACATTTAAACAGTCCTTTATTATTAATATTTTTATTATTTGCCCGTTACCCGTACTTTAAACAAAATATTAAATTGATTACTTGTCGATCGCCTCGTATAATTTTATTTTAGAATTTTAGTAGTTTCATGTAAAAATTAATAAAAAATAAAGTAGAAAACTTAATAACGTACCGGTTTTCACTGCAGGATGAAGGTAATCGAGGGTTGTATTTTCAACATGATGATGCCTCCCCCACATTTTAGTTATCGTTGCGACACTTTTTAAATGATAACTTTCCTAATATGTGGATAGGAAGGTATGGACCGCATAACTGGCCTTCCAGATCCCCAAATTTTAATCCAATGGATTATGCTGTATCTGAAATATAAGGTGTATTTTCAAGAAATCAGTACTAGAGAAGAACTGCTTTAAAGAATAAAGGAATCCTGCGAGGAACTGAGAAACAATCCAGGTACTTATTATTAGAAAATCAGCAAGGGACATCTTTTAACTTGCAAGAAAGTGCATACAACAAAATGATGGACATTTTGAGCAATTTCGTTAAATGTTAATAAATATTTGTTAGTTACTATGATCGTTTATTGTCTCGCCTTACTTTATACTGGGCATTTAAAAAATAAATACCCAATTTAATATTTTCCCGTAATAGTTGAGAAATTAGCGTCCTTGCATTAATAAATAACTGGATGATCGTTTGTGAGGTTTAGAACGATAAATCAAACTCCTTATTTTAAAATTGCCGACGTTTCGGGCTTATATTAGGCCTTCCTCAGGGCTACAACGATATGAAACAATTGGTAGACAACTAAAAATACAATTCACTAGATAAACGTAAAAATCATTCGTTCAGTCAATTGTATTTTTAGTTTAGTTGTCTAACAATTGTTTCGGCCTTCCTCAGGGCTATAACGATATGAAACAATTATTAGACAACTAAAAATACAATTCACTAGGTAAATTTTTAGTTGTCTAACAATTATTTCATATCGTTTTAGCCCTGAGGAAGGCCTAATATAAGGCCGAAACGTAAGGAGTTTGATGTATCGTCCTAAACCTCACAAACGACCATGCAGTTATTTTCCCCTAAGACGGACCTGCAGGTAGGTACACTAGTATAGTGTAAAGTTATTTTAAGCCGAATAAACAAGAAATAGGTAAATGATGCGAAGTGAATTTTTGAAAATGTTTCATAATAATGTTTCTAAATTAAATGAAAATTTTACTGTTAGTTTCAAAATTCTTCCATTCGAATCGGTGGCGGGATAACAACAATAACTTGTTTCAATTCAGTTTTTTCCCGTCTATTCAAATCTAAAATGGAAATATTAAAATTGTGATAAACACGGTGTTGTTTTGATTCTTTTAATATGTTTCAATTTTTCCTAAATAACTCAGTACATTCTTTGTGAGAAGTGTAAGCTTTATGCCAAAAATGGAAAAAATATACTAAATGATTCAAAAGTTCTGGCCAAATGAATAATTAGGCATAATTGATAAAACAACTCGGTTATGGAAGCCAAGAGGCCCATTAAATATAGGTTATTTAGAATCCCTTATGTGACCTCTAACTACCTTTAAAATATTTTCCTTTACCTATGAAACACCCTGTATAAATAAAACAATAAAAAATATTTTATGTAAATTCTATTTAGATTTAAAAAAATTTCTGAATGATCCTGGTATATAACATAAAAGTAAAATCATATTTTTTTTGCTATTTAATTTTACCATATACGCACACTTTAAAAATCCGATTATAAAAAAACTGAATAATGATTTCAATAAATCGACGTAAAGTAAACTTTCCACGAATTTCCATCGGAAAATCCAAACATCATCTCTCTTGACTGACTGCCCCCGACAAATACCATTATAAAAGCTCTCAGCAATCGACCTGCAAATATTTACTGTAGCTGAAAGTTGAAATCAATATTTCTAACATTGATCATGACCAAACACCATCACTGTATACTTATTGGAACGAAGTAGGTACTGTACCGAGATAGATAATTTTTTACGGACGATCTCAGACTTTAAAATGTTGAAAATTTTTAATACTAAAATAGTTATACAGGGGGTATCATAAGGAATGGTCAATATTTTAATCATAGGGTCAGGACCTCCAAATATTAATATTTTACTAAATAACTTTGGGTCAAATGTTATCTACTACTAAGATACAGGGTGTTGCAGATAAAATTTATTTTTCGCTTTTTTTGCAATACATAATTTCTTTATTATTTAATATATTGACTTGAAATTCAATATGGTTATATTTTTAAGTTAGTAAATCATAACCGTGTTGTCAATTTTGAGATTAAATAAAGAGGGCGTCACCTACACTCTACTGGATGAAGATAAGTATCAATTTTATCACTAAATTCCATCTAAGTAGGTAATGAAAATGCCACGACACAACATTTCTCTAATTCAGAAATGAGAGATATGACTTGTGTTCATGCAGAAATAAATTTTTCTGGACTTGCTGCTGTAATCTAACAATTAATTATTTGACATCTCTACATTTTCATTTTAGTTTCAAAGCCTACTATGTTGAAATATGTTAAAGTAAATTAAATAGATACTGTGGCTAGAATATTTTAAATGTAAATATCTCGAAATGAGCTGAATTTATGCTATTAAAACAAGTATACCTTTTTTGTTCAAATTTACAGGGTGTATCATAAAGACTTGAAAAAAATTAAAAAAAGGCCAGGAATAAAAAAAAATTGATGCTTTTCTTCATCCAGTAGAGTGTAGGTGGCGCCCTCTTTATTTATAATTTATAATTTACTAACTTAAAAATATAACCATGCCAAATTTCAAGTTAATATATTAAACAATAAAGAAATTTTTGCAAAAAAACGAAAAATAAATTTTATCTTCAACTCCCTGTATCTTAGTAGTAACCAGAGTAACCCAGAGTTATTTAGTAAAGTTCTGAACCTATGATTAAAATATTGACCATTCCTTTTGATACACTCTGTATATTGTATAGTATAAAAGGCGCGTATCTAAAACAGTTGCAGGAAATAAACAGTTTTCAAGAGGGTTATATTTTTTTTATTTTTCACTTGTATATTATTTGTTTATTTTACCTTGAATACGATTGCTATAAATACACGTATAGCGCCCTAGGGCTTCATTGTACGAGGAGGATCTGGATTTCTCCAGAAAAAATTTCTTTGATATTAGTGGTAAATCGGTATTTATTTCCATTACTTTTATAAGATGTATATAACATAAAGCAGCAATGACATTTACTAAATACTCGGGCGTTAAGATTGCGTATTGAGATCAGGACTGACAACCTGGGCGCTGTGATCAACACCAATATGGCCGGCAAGTCCCATCTGCAGTCGCGTACGATTAACACATGTTTAACAATGGGAGTAAAAATTTGTTAACAAATATGTGGCTGTCCTCTTATTAATATCGTGCAAAGATCACTAAACTTTAATATTATTGTATCGTTATAAAACTTTCTTCTTCCCTTCGTTTACAATGCTGGGACTTGTTGGCCATCTTATTCAGTTCGGCTATTCGCCATCGGTGGTGTCCATTCTGGTGCTGACCTCAATTGGGGCGATTTGGAAAATATTTTAAGGAAGATACTTTAAAGCCTAGACACTTATGATATGAAAGAAGTCATCTAGAGGTATGAAGCTAGTATGAGTACAAGTGTGAAATATTTAAGTGTTATTCGGGGTAGTCTGACTAATGGTAAAAAATTTAAACATCAGACTAGCTGGTTATATTGAAATATCTAGAACAGTGTTTCCCAACCTTTCTGAGCTGGCAACCCACCTTTCCTTATCGGAATACCTCCACGGTTTATCGGTCCATGGTGGAGTAAAAAACCTTATTTGTATCGAATCCCTTGCCTAGAGCGGCGTTGCGAGAGTCTGCTCTACCTGTGTGAGTCATCTTGAAGAGATGTACTGATTCTACTCCAGATGCCAAAAATCAAGAACCAAGAAAACAGTAAAAACACAATTCGATTTTTCTTTATCTTTTCTGATGGTTTCTGATCGAGACGCCGAGACCCATCTGTAACCGTTCCGCGACCCACCGTTTGGGAAACACTGATCTAGAGAATGAGACATCGCCAAATTTAACGTTGGGATGGAAGGTTCAGTGAGGTTTGATCATCCATCAAGCGAATAAATTAGAGCCTATTGACTATATTTTGTAGTCTCTTTAGTATTATTCTGCTAGAAAAGACAATTACAATCTGGAAAGTGGAAAGAAGGTTAAAAGAAAACGAACAAGAGTTAACACAAAGCTTTGAGAAAGCAATTCCGATATTTTGTCAATCTGTGAAACCAAGAAAGTTAGAATAGGGAAAGAAACAAACAAAAGTCCTCATTATTAACAGTGGGGTGAATCAAGAAAAAAGAGCAAACGAAGGAGTGACTTCTAACATAAAACAAGAACATCGAAGTCTTCTGTAAAAATAGGAATGAAAATGATTAAATTAGAGGTATATTTAGAAGAAGAAAATACAAATATAATAATTGCAATTGATTGTTTACTTATTCTTGATAAAAAACTATTTTTAATTACCTGACGTTCCCGATTATAGCAAACCCATAGCCATACCAAAGTCTAGTTGATAAAAGTAGTTTTAATACATAAGTAATTCCAGTAATTCTAAAATAGCTAAAACTTCTAATTTTGTTCTATTCTTTGATGTGTTAGTGTTTTGTCAACTTTTGTCTTATAATATAAAACGTTTTATCGGATAAATCGCATACAAAGCAAAAAATTATAATTAAAGAAACTACAAAAATTAGCAGGAGCAGAAATGGCAAAAATACAATAACTATTAAAAACAATCCAGAATGTTGCAAATACTACTAGTCTATAAAAACTTAAAACAATCAAACTGTCTAAATGGTGAGATATGGACATAAAAGTGTAGGTGAAAGATGAATCAATACTGTTCAAACAAAACTGGCAGAAATAATGTAATTGACTACAAGGAGCAAAGATTTAAGCTCAAGAAGATGGTTGAATAGACCATAAAAAATATTGTGGAGATCTGGTTGCGTTTTCGATAAAGCTCTGTACTCATAATCCAAGGATTGTGCATTAACCCGTAATTCACTGTCTTATTAAAGAAAATAAGTTACTATACCTTATTTATTTTAGCAAGGCAGTGACGTCACACGTCAAAAATCTGCGGCGTAGCCAATTTTTTTCGTTCACTTAAAGATAAAATTGTGCCCTCTAATGTGCTATCAACTTGATTGAAGATTGGAATGGATGTAAAAAGAACTGCTAGTCTATAGAACAATAAAATCTTGACTATAAAGCATTTTCAATAGTAAGAAAAGTGTTTTAAGATTCAAATACAAATTAATAGTTATGTAGTTTTGGAATTTTTATTGTAATATGCCACTATGTTATAGTACATTGAAACGTTGGAGGTCAATTTGTAACTATTCTAAGTGAGTAGTCACATTGATTGGCATAAATAAAGAATTTTCGCTATATCACATTGGCAACGTTGTGAAGTGTTGCCAACCTTTAACAGTTAATTTCCCCTGCACGTTAAGTTTAAATTGTATTTGCTCTTAGTGTATTCGTATTTATTCCGTTGACAACAGAAATAACTAGAAATGACGTCACTGCCTTGCTAAAATAAATAAGGTATATTAAACAAACAAGTACAGTTTATCTAACAAAATGATCCCGCTTTATGCACGCCGCTAATGCCGACAAAGCAACTGGTCGGCACCTCTACAAGCCGCCAAAGCCGATTAAAGACACTTGTTGGCACATCTGGGAATTTTGATATGCAAAAAAATGTTCCTTGAGGAAGTCCTCGCTCCTTAAGTACCGACTTTTATTTTTTTATGCATAAATGCGAGCGTCAACTCTGCCCGCTGAGTATCTACTTTTAAAAACGCGAGGCTCCTTAGTAGCAGACTCAGCTTCATGAGAAGTAGATGTCTGTACGCGATGGCTGAATTTATGCCATTTTATCAACTTACCAAGGTGTTTAAGGTTCGAAGGGAATCAAGAGAAGTAGAGTATCATGCCTTATATCGGTTTAGCAGAGTTAATGTTCAGTGGATAACAACCATTTTCTTGGAGATACTGAAGTAATGAAGAAAGAATGAGGGTTTTTTACGTTTTGTTGGTGATCCAGGATTCCAAATTGGCGTAGCAGAAGATATTGGTGCCCAATAATCGACGGTATCCCGAACCGTTACCAACGTCATAACACGTATTTTGCAGAAATCAAATGTTTCGATCAAATTTCCATCCTCACATGAAGATCTTCAGAATACTAAAAATAAGTGGCAAGAAAAGTTAAATTTTCCTTCAGCTATTGGTGATATAGACTGAACTCATGTTCCTATACCGAAACCGTCTATTCACGGAGACGAATATGTTAACAGAAAAAATGCTTGTATAAATGTGCAGGCAATGTGCAATTCAAATGAAGAGTTCACAAGTGTGGATGTTTCTTGGCCAGGATCTGTACACGACTATAGGATATGGAAACATTCGAATGTATACAACGTCATGCAATGGAACCAGGCTAGTGCTGTTTTGTTGGGAGACTCTGGATATGGTATAGCTCCGTGGTTCATGACTCCTTTTCGGGATGCAGATACCCCAGAACAAAGGTCATACAATAGGCTGTTTATAAGAGAGAGAGAGAGTTATAATAGAGAGATGCTTCGGGCAACTAAAATAGCGTTTTCCCATACTACACAAAATACGCGTCGAAATATGAAAAGTGTCATGAGTTGCTTTATTTTGCACCTCAATGATGAAGACTTCTATGAGGATGTACCAGAACATGGCAAACAGGAAGGGATTGACAACCAAAATGCAGCCTATTATACAGATGCCGCGATACGTGTTTTTTATTTATTATCTTTTGGTAGTGTGTTACATTTTTCTAGGACATTTTATTTTCCTAATTCCCTGCTATAGGAGTTTTCCTCCTTTTCAGGGAAGAGTCCGTGATACTTCAGAGAGGTCAATTAAGAAGTGCTCACTCGACATTCCCGAGTACAATCTCCGTTTTTCGTTATATATTTTATGCATACCAAAACGGAGTACGCGCTCACTGAGAGGAGTAGTTACTTACTACAATAATATATATTTTTTTTTTATTAAACACCCATAAAGGCATTTAGTATATTACAATCTGGTCAACAGTGACCAATGAGCAATTTACTTCTAACTTAATCTAATAGAGTTTGAAACTTAAAACTAAGGTATACTCATCAGCGTTCCTTAGTTCTGTAGAAAGGATTGCACTAAACTTTAACGTGCACACACAAGCTCTGCTTTTGCACTAAAAACACTAAACTAACTCAAAGGGCTTGATCCTCTTAAGTCTTCTTTCTAACCCAGTATTGTCTAGGAGCTGGATCGCCTCGACATTGACATGATGATGAAGTCTTTCTTCATGACTCTTGGCTAATTTCTTGATGGTCTGGTCAACAGTGTCCATTTCCAGATCCCTGTGGAGGTCACTATTGCGAATGTACCAAGGGGCATTTACTATGTTCCTCAGTGCTTTGTTTTGAAATCTTTGGATGATTGCTAAGTTGCTTGCTTTGGTGCATCCCCATAGTTGGATACCATAGATCCATACAGGCTTAAGTATCTGCTTATAAAGCATAAGCATATTGTAAAGACAGAGTGGAGTTTCTTCCAATTAGCCAGTACATTTTTCTATATTTCAGTCCAAGTTCTTCTCTTTTCTTTTTAACATGCACTTTCCATCGGAGTTTGGCATCTAATGTAATACCTAAGTATTTTGCTGTGTTTGAATATGGAATCAGGTTATTGTTTATTCTGACTGGAATATGATCTATCCTTTTGTTTGTAAAGTTAATGTGGAGTGATTTAGTTTCATTAAGTTTAATTTTCCATCTCTTCGTCCAGTCATAGATAAGGTGCACGGCTGTTTGTAGCTTGTGGGTTGCTTCTTCATTGCTCTTTCCTACCGCTAGAATGGCAGTGTCGTCGGCGAAGGTGACTATGGTATTGTTTTCTAACTCTGGAATATCACATGTGTACAGTAAGTATAGGACAGGTCCTAGGACACTTCCTTGTGGTACTCAAGCCTTAATTTATTTAAGATCGGAATAATATATGGAGTCGCTACTTCTGAGACTCAACTTTATGCATATGACTCATTAAGTACACCATTATGTAGTTGGTAACTAAGCAATAAAAACACAATAACGTGTACTAGTATGACAAAATAAAGAATAATGCTCAAAGCAAAAAACTAATAAATCTAAAAAAAATCAAATCCAGATTGTCATAAAATCTTGACTAATATCATTAAACAATTTTTTTCTTCACAGTTATGACTATAACATAATAGCCATGAAAAATTAAAAACATTTGTTTTGTCGACATCCCATCGTTATCTCTGCTTGTCGAAACTAATTTACTTTTTGCGTGCCTTTCCCTAATAAATGCGATAAATTTTCGTAAACATACCGCATTGTCCTAGGGTGCGATTCCGACTGTGTTCAACACGTCACTGTCAATAAATACATTGAGGCGTTGTTCCCAGTCGAATACATGACGTTCCTGAATAATGGCGGACCTATTCTAATGAATGTGTTCATTTATTTCATTGAACACATTTGAAAAGGTCTGCGTTTGAAGTCCCGCTAACAATGCCAGATCGTATCGTATCGTTTCGTATCGAATTTGATTTGAATCATGTATTGTTCGTCACGTCATCGCTGCCACACTGACCGAATTTAGTTCTTTTGATGTTTTTTAATAAAATTTTATTAATAAAGTTAACTCGATTCGAGTTTAACTTTTTAAAAGTGCTTTGGACCGTGACAAAAATTGAATAGATCCAATTATAGCTACCAAAATTAAGAGATATTGCCTTTAGTTTGTTTTTTTGTTGGATATATAACTCGTTTATAAAGCCTTTCTGTTAAAAATGGTTTTATTAAATGTGTTAGAAATTATTCGCTATATATGTTTCTCGCTTCTGTTGGTCGACACATTGACAGTGCCGGCCTAAGAGCAAAATGGTGTGTCTGCAAGGATGAGTTTTGGCGTCCCTTACAATGAAAACACGCCTTAGACCAGCACATTGACGACCAACACCAGAGTATAATACCTTGCCGCCATTTTTTATCCAGCATAAAGGAAACGCCATAATATTTATATAAGTTTCAGCCATTTTTATTCAATTTTATTCTCAGATATGAAAAATAGAGAGAATTTAAATCAAATTCAATAATAATAACTTGGTAAATGAACAAAATTTACTAATAAGGTCGTTTATAATTGGTCCATTGAAACACTGAGGGCGAATCAATTCGAAGAAGAGAGTTGACCAGAATTGGTCAAATACGAATTGGGAATTTTTGATTTTAAGCTGTCACAAATCACTTCTGGGTAAAAATAGTTTTGAAAAATTGA
Organism: Crepidodera aurea; assembly: GCA_949320105.2. Taxonomy (NCBI): domain Eukaryota; kingdom Metazoa; phylum Arthropoda; class Insecta; order Coleoptera; family Chrysomelidae; genus Crepidodera; species Crepidodera aurea. The sequence goes on along the minus strand of OX439474.1, from coordinate 59,171,722 downwards.
TTTAACATTACTGGCAGTTTTCTTTCGAACAAATTCAACGAATTTACAAATAGAAACAAGCTGAAGAGTTGGCCATCACAATCATACATGACAACCTTTTAATTTGATAGATAGTAATAGAATGACAAAAGATTGAAAGGTCAATAACAAACGAAGTCGACACATTAAAAATTTACCTAGAACATTTTCAAATTCCAAACTTGAAAAACGCATCTCCAACAATACCTTTACAAATAAGCATATAAAGACAAAGTTGACTCTGTTTTTTCTTATGTTTTTCAGAAAATTTACAACAAATAATAAAACCAGTACAAACCTGCTACAAATCAATTACCGTATTGTCATTTGCCCCATAATGACTCTAATTGACTACACTATTCAAATTCTAAACAAAATTTTAGAAAATTCACATCGGCTTGCAACATACATAGATTGATAGATCTTTATTTATTTAATTAGGAACCCCTAATATACATATAAATAATACAATAAAAAAATTACATAATATGAAATCACTTTAAGATAAAAGAAACTAAAACTAATAACGGTTTAAACATGACATTTAGAAAAAAATAAATAAAGAATAATACTGCCTGAGGTTGTGAAATAAATCACACTTGTTCCCAAGAACAAAGACATTAAAATGTCCTACACTGCACCAGCGTCTGGACTTCAACAACTACTCTTAAAGAAGCTTGCCATTCTTAGACCGGTTTCGGAAATATTGTTCCTCATCAGTAAGAAGCAGGCTAGCTCGACATCCTATCGTTAAAGGCTGTCTGAAAATGAATTCGACTCGCCTCGCTCTTGATAAAAGTGTTCACGTATATCAAGAACGAGGAGAGCCCAACGCCATCTTCACTTTCATAACAAAATCAAAGCTTGCAAAACTGTAGAAAACTATAATGACGGTGGAATTTTTCGTCATTCAATACCTGGGGGGGCATATAATCCAAGGAGTAGTTGTTGAAGTCCAGACGCTGGTGCAGTGTAGGACATTTTAATGTCTTTGTTCTTGGGAACAAGTGTGATTTATTTCACAACCTCGGGCAGTTTTGTTACGCCCATGGTCCTTATTTGGTATTTTTATGGTTCAAAAAATTCCACCGTCATTATAAAGAATAATACGAATAATATACATAATAATATGAAAGCTAAGTTAACAAAAACACTGAAGTTTTTTGAAGCTACATCTTGATTCATAAGAATTCTTTCATTTTAATATTAAAACTGTGTAATGCACTATCATTTTTAATATTATTTGGTAGAAGATTAAATTGGCTAAAACCTTTAAAAAATAAAGAATTCATAGTACTTCTATATGCTGTTCTTTGTATATAAATATTATTTATGCCTCTAGTGTTGTATGAGTGAACATTCTTATTGAAAGTAATATACTGCTCAAAATATTCAGGTGTTGTGCCGTTTACTATTTTAAAAATAAAAACCATAGTTAGATAAGATTTTCTACCGACATCGACAGCCAGTTAAGAGTACTTAGCATGTCCCTTATGGGGGTTGTTCTTAAAATAATTCTCATGCCCCGGTTTTGTAGTTTTTGCAGCACATTTATTTTATTTAGATTAAACAAAAATAACACTGATGCGCAGTAGTCAAAGTGTGGCTGGATAATTGTATTATACACTGTTATTGTGCTTTCCATTGATAAATACTATGAAATTCTGCTGAAAAAATATAGTTTTTTTAATAACTTTTTTAAATATAGTTGAAATGATTATCAAAATTTAGGAAACTATCAAGGTGGAATCCTAAATATTTTACTGCTGGTAGTATTTGGATTTTTTCACCATTGATGTTAATATTGTAGGTGTTTAGGTTTAGTTGATCATGTTTATATTTGGTAGTAAAAATCATTGCTTGTGTTCTTTTTACATTTAACTTTAATTTGTTTTTACCCAAATACTTTCTTATTGCGTCTAGAACTTTATTCATTTTTTGAATGGCTTTCTCTAAGTTGTCATCGCTACAAGCTATTAATGTGTCGTCCGCAAATAGATTAATAAATTTTGTTTCAATAAAAAGTTCGATATCATTAAGGTACAAAATAAAGAGAAGCGGACCCAGCACACTGCCCTGTCGTACTCCTATACTGTTATCCCTATCCGATGAAACTTGATCTTTAAATCTGACTTTTTGTTTTCTGTCGATTAGATAGTTATCAAACCAGACCAACACTCTAACTTTAATACCATATTGTTTTAATTTAGATAACATTATCTCTGTCATAGCAGACTCGCAAGAGAATTTCTGACGAAAGATTTTTCATTAAAATTGATCTATCAGCTACATGTTTTAATAATTGCCCATTTCTAATATTTGTTCTATTGGAGGTAGAATGTTTATTGGCCGAAATTCTTCTGCTTTAATAGTATTTTTTCTTTTTGAATAAGGATGACTGTGCTAATTTTTGAAGCTTTCGGAATTTTCCCTCTATTAACTCAAATACTATTAAACGAGCAAGGTTTGTATGTATGTATGTGTGTCCAGAGGATCTCGAAATCCACTCGTCAGAATTCAATGAAACTTTCAGGGTAGACTAATTCCTATCTAAATCGGCAAAAAATGTAGGTCTCATGTCTGTGAAAATTCGATCTTCCGAGATATTTACAAGAAAAGTTAAGCTTTTAGTTTTATTTCCTAGCAACGGCACATAATAATAACTTGTTTCTATAGTAATATATACTATAAAGGATAGATGAGTATAGTAAAAGTGGGGATATAACGTCACATTCCATAGGCCTACTTTGCAAAATAAGTTTTTATAATATAAATAAGGTCACAGCATATAAAATATATATACGCACTTCGTAGATTAAATTTTGAAGTTATATTATTTACAAAAAATAAAAATAAACTTTATGCATCTGACACTTTAACATTGAACGAATTAAATTTAACCAATAAATAACAAGGAGGATTATATGTTGGGATTAAACTTTTTTTAATCTCTTGGCATTAAAAGTAACGCTTCAGTACTTACCTAAACTCAAAGATTAAAAAAAAAGTTAGTTCAAGAACTATCTTTAAAAGTCACTGTCTTCACTAAAACTACTGGTATCACTATAATTGTCTTTTCTGAGGTTTATTATTATCGGTTCTATTAAATTATCCATTGATATATCCACTTTCCTAAATGAATTTTACACATTTTTAACATGACCAATGCATTTTCCCCAATGTTCTCTATTTACATCTGAAACTTTCTTCAAAAATAAATTTCGTACATCAGGAAATTTAAATGTTTTATTGTTTTGAGAAACATAACCTTTTAATAATTGTGACCAGATCAGTTCAATGGAATTTAACTCTGCGTGGTATGGAGGCAATCTGAGAATTTTAATTCCTTTTTCTCTGGCCATCTCATCTATAATATATTTTTTGAATTTGTTTTTATGTTGCCTTGCTATTACTAATAATTCTGCCTACAAGGATTTAGGAGGACTGATAATTTTTTTAGAATGAAGCCATTTTGAAATATATATTAATACAAAATTCAGAATCAATTAAAATACATACGATACGGCTATGAATAAATAAAGTCTGACTTATCTGTCAAAAGAACAGGTTTATCTAAACAAAAACTATATTAAGCCGATCAGATGTATTAAAATTTAAATTTTAACTACAAATAAGCATTGAAGGATGAGGTAAAAATAAAATTTCTACCTCTTGAATCTGTACTACGTTCTGCAAATTAAATACTGCACTCCTTTCTTCTGTATAGTATAGTAGTAAAAAGATTTGACTTTATTTAATTTCTGGCGTTTTAACCTGAAAGAATTCAATTTTAAATTTGTCGCTTTATATAAAAAAGGAAAGGTTCATTTGACGGATATAAATAATTTGCTTGTCAAATGACAGCCATCTCATAAATTCAAAGTTGAAAATACAACGTTGCCAATTCAATTTCAGAAATCATGGGTTTAGGTAAATATTTATAGGAACGTTGAGTAACCCTGTTAAAATGGACACTTGTCAAAATGTGACACCTGTAAAAACTTGACAACTGTTAAAATGTGATACGTGTCAGAATGTAACAACTGTCAAAATGAACAAATCTCAAAATGAACAAATGTCAAAATATGACACCTGTCAGAATGTAACAAATGTCAAAATGTCACACGTATCGTACTTTTCTTTATTTATTACAAAGATCTAACCTAACCTAAAGCTAATCTTTTTTTTTTTGGCGGGTGGAAATGCTTTATGCACATCGGGTAAAGGTTCTTCCCTTCCACGATAGTGTGAGACTACCCCTTACGGTTACTATTTTATTATGCGGACTGTTTTAATATTTAAGTTTTCATTATCATAGAGAGAGAGAGAGAGAGAAAAAGAATGAATGCTTGTACACGTGTACTATTACATAGATTTCAATTTTTTATTTTACAAGAAACTTTAAAGAGACATTTAAAATTCTCTATTTTCATAGTACATTTTAAGGTTGATTGTGACTTTGTATTTTCCAAGAGCAAATTGTAATGTAATGTACGAATGAACTATTTTTGTAACTGAAAATTTTTGAAAAAATATGATATCAATATCTACCGGAAACGGGGCCTGTCCACCGTGACAATTCGCGAAGATCAAGTGTCAGTAGATGTTGCCCTAAAAGGGTGAAATGAATTTAACTAACCTCTGTGACAAGCAGTTGATAAACGTCAACAATAGCTGCAGCCAATTGAAAATTAACACTGACAGCTTTTTTAATTTTCCCGCCTACTTTCAAGCCAATCGCCAATTAACTTTTTATTTATCTCCCTATCAGTAGTTCAAGTAGATGTCGCCCACTCCGTGATTTTCGCGAATTAATTAATTATTTGTCGTGTTATAAATATACTTAAATTTAATACTCATTGGGCTGCTTAAAAATGTAGATTTGAATATTAAGAGCGAAGCTCGGTGACCAGATATTGATGTATTAATTAAGAATAACATGACCAATTGTTTGAAAAGTCTCTTTGATCATTCGACAGTTCAGTGTTTCGTATAATGAAAATTTGTTATCTAAATTGTTGATAAATTGTTATTTTCGTTACTCCACTTGTCACTATTCTGAATACTTTGAACAATATCTTCAATACTTTCAACAAAATATTCATTGAACATATGCGCAATTTCCAATTTCTCCCTGCCTTGAAAATGCAACTAAAAAGATATCAATTTTCTACCATAAGCTAGAGAGGGTGATGTTCGAGTAATTAATATCATTGGTTGGAAATTATGCAATGTCGAAGTGAAGCATTCCCACGTGATGCATCTGCCGTAGGCAGAATTTGAACTAGCGTGATTTATTGTTACTAAACGAAATATTCGTCGCTGTGATATTTCCATGGTGTCACCAAGTAATGTAGATTTGGCCCTTCTAAAGTCGGCCACTCCCGTACACTTTTAACTGTACAGTTGCATTTTTCCCCTATTTTCATACCTACGTTATATTTTTCACTTCGATTTTAAAGAGAGTGACTTCACATACCTATTTGGACGGAAAACACGGAGCTGCAAACATTTTTAAAACAATTTCTTATTTTTAGATTACAGTTAGAGGTTACATCGGATAGCGGAGAAGTGTAATAAAGTGAACGCAATGATTATTATCCCTCACGTGCTTTAGGTTGGGATAGTTAGAGCACAGCGAGCCGGATGACCTTAAAAAGTGTCCGCTGGGTAACATGTAATAGTAAAAAAAACACTATTATGTTTCTTAAGGATATTTTTTCCGTCTGGGCCCGTCTGATTCAATACCTCCGATATCGCTGAAGCCTATTGGCTTATTCCGTTTATTACCCATCTATTACTCCACCCAGTCCAGTATTTTTGTACTAGTTTGTACAGTTCTTTTACTGGGTGTCTGTTAAAACTTTTTGGGTCTAATGTTGGTTGCCCAAAAAGTTTTTGTCTCTTGATATCCAATACCTCGCAATCGCATAGTACATGTTGCACTGTCTCTGGTTCCTTATTACATAGCCTGCACCTAAGGTCTCCATTGTACAGTCCAATTTTGTTTAAGAACTCTTTTATTGGTCCATGACCAGTCTTGAGTCCTGTTATCACTCTTAGCTTACTTCTGCTCAGTAAGAGTAGTTCAGCTGTTCTTTTAGAGCACGGTCTTCCTATGAAGGATTTTCCGTGCTTTTGTCCTGACACATTTTGCCAGTGTTGAAGGTGTCTTTCCCTGATCCAGGTTTTTATAGGCGCTCGGACTGCACACTTCGGGACTCCGGGGGTCTGTTCTGTATCGGGTATTTCTCCTGCTCCCCTTTTTGCAAGTTGATCAGCTTTTTCATTCCCATCGATACCCTGATGTCCAGGTACTCAGGCCAGCAGTAATCTGTTCTGGTCTCCTAGGACTTTCAGTTCTTTGATGCATTCCCATACCAGTTTAGACGTCACTTTTAAGGATAGATTAAATAATATAAATTAAAACTGTTTTTTGATAGTACTTGTAATGCAAAGTTGAACTTTTCAAAGTTAATATACTCGTAAACCAAATATTAAGAATATCCAGATATTTAATACAAAAGGAAGTGAGAGAATATGGGGTTAAATGCACGCCAGTACCTACTTGATATAATATTTTCTGTTAAGAGTTGTCATCACCGAAATAAAGGCCTCTAAAGATGGACATTTAAAAAATTTATAATTTATTAAAAATAAACTAGACACCTGACTTGAATAAAATTTTAGGAGGTTATAAAAGGCATGAAAGAGGGATATTATCTTGTTATGTATTGAATAAAATTTTAAGAATTTAGGAGATATTGTTGTTTTTATTTATCCTTTCGCCATTTTTATCATTTTGTTGGAAAATTATATTTTACACAGGCCTTTTAGGCCTTGAGCTTGATGGTTTTTTTCAGTTATCTTTCCTTGATCTTCTTGAATTTGTTGTTTCCACCACTTCCTTGTCATCTCTTTTCTTCTTTTCTCTTCTACTCTCTCTAGGCTATTTGTTTGATCACGCGATCTTCTGACATTCCCTATATATGTCCGACCCACTGAAGTCTTCTCCTTCTTACTTCTTCCGCAATGGTTTGTTCTGCAATAACTCATGTTTGTTCTTCTTTCATAGACATCTTCTAGCTTTTTACTTCCGAAGAGTCTTGTTCCTTTTTTTTATCGCCGTATAATAAGGTTGGTCTTTCAGAAAATTTTACTTAGTAATTAAACTATTTGGTCAGAAATAAATTACGGAGGATTTTTAAAAAGACCAAAATAAAGCAAATCCTAATAAAGGTAAAATTTTTAGTTATAATGAGCTTTGTTTTATTTTGCAAATCGTTCTTTATTTGCACAAAAAACTGAAAGGATATAAAATAAAGGTAATGTTATTCGTGATCGATTTAATTTTAAATAAGCATTACGATGGAAGAATTTACCTTTGATAATATTCTAAAAGCCAAGAGATAAAATGTTTGCTAATGTTGATTTCATAAATTTTTCATATTCTCACCAGTAGACGAGAATGTTTTAAATGTTCTTAATAATAATAAGAAGCCTAAAACCACTGTTTTCAAAAACAAACGTACAAAAGTTTCTCTAGGAGCCACCTGTCTTTATCCCTATCATATTAAGAAAGCACGTTCCATAACTCCAGAAGATTACCCAGCTAGTCCAGAATATGCTGGTTGGTTTTTAGAAAAACAACAAAATGACAATACTTTTCCCGGAAACGTGCTTTTTACTGACCAAGCGAGATGAAGTCATTAATTCCCATAACATATATTTAAGCGATGATGAAAATATTTACGGTATTGTACAAACAAGACATAACACAGATTTAGTGGCCATCTATTTAAGGATTTAAGTCAAGAATGTTTGAAATTTTTACAAAATGATTTCCAGGCAATAACTTTTGGTTTTACCAATATACTCAAAATTACTGTATTATGATTTCATATGTCTTGTAGCACTAAATATGCTTAATTCCTCTTTGGCCACTTCTTTTTGTTGTCTATCTTATTTAAGTTGAGTTGTATTGCAATATTAAAAGAAATGATGAGGTCGATGCAGTAGATAAGCTCAAACGAAAACTTATTTTTATTTTTTTATTATTTCCATTTAAAAATTGTCCATGAAAATTAGAAGGATTGGCAATATGTTTAATTATCTAATTTAGTTGGAATTATATATTTAAACTACATATTGGGAATGGATTCCCAATTATCCCCAAAACAAAATTTAAGGCCTTCTGTCTGCGAGTCGGAAAAAATTTACCCCCCACAGTATCTACCCCAGGAGGCCAGGTGAAGGTTAAAAAAAAATTTGTATTACTATAAAAAATTATTAAAAATAAGAAAGCAAATTCGAAAACCCTACGCGCGCTGAGCAGTTGAATTCAAATATTCAGGCGAGGCGTTCGGAAAAACTAAAGTATCTTTGTCTAAAATGTACGCAAAGAAAAAAAAAGAAAGCATTTTAAAGAGGAGACTCTAAGCTTTGTCAGGAAGCTATTAGTTTTTAATTAGTTTTTTTGTTTTTTCATAGAAAATTTGACCGAAAGTTATAATTTCTAAAATTCTCACTGATTTTTATAAAACTGAAGATATCTATAAATAGAGGCATAAAAAAAATCCTTGTAAAACTTTAAAATGATCATTTTTTTACAACATTCATTCGACGCAATTTTTATTTTCAAAATAGTGTCTCTTTATTTATATAAAATTTATATAAAACTGGGCTATACTCAAAAAAGAATTGCACCAAAAATAAATTAAATAATGACATAAAATGTCAAAAAAATGTTAACATGTACAAGTATTGTGTGCTCACCACAATTACCACCTGGCTCAGCATCCTCGAAAACGGGGGGAAAGACGTTCTTTTACAGGGAAATGATGTGCTGCAATTAAAACGATTTAAACGCGAGTTGGAAGGCTATTAACCAAACCAATACTTTGATTTTGTTATTTGAAGAGTTTGTCATTCCCAGACTAGTTTCGGCATTTTTGTGCCTCATCAGTAGGAACTAGACTACCTCGACACCTCGTCTCTAAACAGTGTCTGAAGAAAACATTTTTTTTTTTTTAGTTTATTATTTATTTTCTTTTGGTATATATTACATTTTTTCTAGGACATTTCATTTTCCTAATTCCCTGCTATAGGAGTTTTCGTCGTTTTCAGGGTAAAAGAAAACATTGGAAACACCGGGTACTTATAGCCACTGAAAATGGCGAAGTCGGTTTGTGTTGATCCAACGCCCTCTTCATTCAAATAACAAAATCAAAGTTTGCAGGTATGCAACCCATCAAGCAGGTTAGGAAAAAAATAGCCAGTCTGGCAATTTTTGAAGAAAATAAATTCTCCATATCTCAAATGTGGTGCTATTTTTTCAAATAAATTTCGAAAAATTCGAAAAATATCAAAGTCGGTACCAAAAAATAATATAATAAAATTATATTGTAAATGCAGTCACGTCCAAATCGAGTAGTTGTTTTCGATTTGGACGTTACTGCATTTACAATATAATTTTATTATATTATTTGTTGGTACCGACTTTGAGATTTTTCGAAATTTATTTGAAAAAATAGGGCCACATTTGAGATATGGAGAATTTATTTTCTTCAAATTATTATTATTATTGTATGGCATTGTCAATTATTAAAAAAGTCGAAATGTGGTTTAATTATCCATATAACAGTTTTTAAACGAAAATGCCTCTATGGGTTAAAGAAATGAATTAAAATTTTTTATTTAGAAACTTTTGTACATCATAAATATAGTTTGTGTTTACCTATATATTTTTTCAATCAATTTTAGATATTATTTTGAATATAATTTTGTTATACGTAGAATGTGTCTGATTTTTCGTTCCGTGATCATATTTGTATGCTTCTGGTCCGCAGAGTATTGGTTTGGTTTTCTCAACAAACGTAGCGGTAATTCTATTTCCAACTCATTTGGAGACCGAGTCACGAAGCACATGGCTTTAGCGAAACCCCTTTCAAATTCCTCTCACCGTCCAGAAATTGTTATTTATTTTCGATTGTCCAATAAAAACGTTCTAATTAAAAACTATTTATTTCGGTCTTGGCTTCGAATGTCTCGCTAGATTTAAGGTTTACATTTGCAGGATATTCGTCCAATTTTATAATGGAGAGTTGCAATATACTACTCGGTTTTGATTAATTTTTAATCTATGAAACGGTGTTGGGTTTGGCCATAATTCATAAAAAATGGATCCACTGTACGGATTAATTAAACATAGATATACATTTTTTGATGTCGATTGTAAATCGAATACAGTTATTGAGTTGCGTCTAGAACATTTATAAATAATATAAAAGACGAAGTGCGGAATGTACAATAGACTTTTACTATCTGTATAAACGAAAATTTTATAGGGAATGTTTTTTATCGTGATTTAACATTGCTAACTTGGAAACCATAAATGAAAGGGGGACGTTTGAATGGGAATACAGTTGCGTATCTAAATTCAATAAAATTTTGGAACATTTACAATATCTCTTAGAGTTCACTTATACATAGAAAATAAAAAAAATGTCAATTTTCGTTTTCGTATTAAAAATTCTGAAGGAATGTCTAAAATAGTTATTCATCTATTTCCTACTAGAAAACGTATTAATATCTACGCATTATTTTTAATTTGGTAAATAGCCAATTACGTAACAAGAGTTGTAACTAGCATATTACGCACAAATCGAAAAATTACGCACGAAGCCGCGTAGAGGTTATTTGTACAGGGTGGCCAAATAAGAATGCGAGGTACTGTATCTGGGAAACTATCCATCGTAGAGGCTTGCGGAAAAAAAGTTATTACTAAAACGGCCAAGAGAAAAACCTTTTTGGCCAATAAATTACCATTGTTGTTGGAAGATGTGGCACTGGAAACACGTCAAAACTTATTTTTATAGTTGGATGGTTGCCTAGGACATTATGCTATTATTGTGCGAGAGCATATTAATGCAGTATTACAACAGCAGTGGATTGGAAGAGGAAGTCTGTTTCCATGGCCTGCGCGATCACTAGACTTAACTTGTCTTGATTTTCAGACTCAACCTACGACCAGAGAGATATGAAAAACCGGATTCGTAATGCAATACCGAGAGCCGAAATTGAAGCTGAAGTTTTGTCTACCCATGAGAGGCTTCAGCAATGCATAGAGTGTGATGGTCAGCATTTAGAGCATTTACGGGGGCGAGCTTGTTTAGACAACATTTAGCTACTTTTTCATGAAAAAGAAATCATATTAATGCATTTAATTTTTTTGAGAAAATTAACCATTTCTGTCGAAATGTCGAAAAAATCCCTCTAGCGACGATATGTGAAATTAACAAAACTTCAAATATTATAACATTTGTAGCCCAACAATAGCTCTTTTCAATTCATTTCGGAAGCTCATAGTGGTTTGTATTTTAATTTCTCTCTCTCTCTTTCCACTGGATTAAAACCACTTAGTTGTTAAAAAAGTTTTTTTATTGACGTTTCGGCTTTCTATATCGAAAGCCGTTATCAAAATGACATATTCTATGTATACTATGTTGATGTCATATTTTTGCAAGATTATCAAGTGTTCTGTTTCTAGTAAATTTATTTATTTTGTCATTTTGATAACGGCTTTCGATATAGAAAGCCGAAACGTCAATAAAAAAACTTTTTTAACAACTAAGTGGTTTTAATCCAGTGGAAAGAGAGAGAGAGAGCTCTTTTCAACTAGCCTAAGTTTGTTAAAATCGGCTCAGCCGTTTCGAATATACAGGGTATTTATTAAAGAAATAAAATGTTGGATTTTCTTAGACAAAAGTACACACAAAATCCTTCTTTTAAAGAAAAAATTTTTTCTCTACTATTGTTTTTCCAAAAATGGCGGCCAATTCAATTTTTTTTCGAAAAATGCCGATTTTGGCTGGACAAATACATTTTTTTTTTAATTTTTACCATGTCTTCCCGACAAAAAAAAAATATATTTTCTCCAATTTTTAAGAAAATTCGAGGATTATTTGGTTATTTATGGCCAATTCAGTAAAAAAAAAGTGCGCGAATACGTTTTTTGAGGTTAGGATACATTTTTAAAAATACCATACTCTATTTCATCACGGTCATTTTAATTTTTTTTTTATTTTTCCACGACTCTTAGAGCAGGAGATATTTAAAAAATAGTGAAGCAATCCACTCGAAAAATACAACAAATGCACATATCTCGCGAAGCTCCAGCCCAAAGGAGGAGGCACACTTTTACTGGGATTTCCAACAATGTACCAATTTGATAAAATATTAGTATATTGTAGATATCGACGTTCTGATCAAAATGTCTCATGGGCCCAAAGAGTTTCCGAGATACAGTGGCGGGTAAGGGGTATCTAGAAAAACACGAATTAAATGAAAAATTTAATTTGATCTTGGGCGGCTGTGTCGGATGTCATGTGCTGATTTTTATGTGTAGGGGTATTCATAAAAAATTATTAATTTGAAAAACAGGAATTAAACGAAAAATATTATAAAGGTAGGTATTTTATTAAAAAAAATAATAATACAAACAATTCAATATTATCTTGGTATAGGATGTCAGGTGCCGATTTTTTATGTACAGGGGGTGCTTATAAGTATATCATTAATACTATTTATTTCCATACTCTCCACAAAAAACTGACAAAGTCCAACCTCGTCTTGCAAATATTTTTTAATTATTCTAGAATAAATCGTAAATAATTTTATATACCTACCTACAGGGGTAAATTGAAAAATAACAATAATAGGGTATGTAAAACTTAATTTAAATGTTAAATATTTTAAATAATTTCTGGGAAGACATTTTCTTCCGCGTGGATAGTACGAATGTGCTGCCACATTTACAATGTTGTTTGATATTTAAGTTATGGCCGACATCAAGCAGTGGTCATAAATATCCAAACAACAGTGTTTTAGAGTGTGTTGAAGATGTTGGTAATACCCACGAAAACGAAGAAAATGTTTTACCAGAAATTATTTAAAAACATTTAAATTAAGTACTTAGTATCTTATAAAATATTTAACTTAAGTTGTACATACGATATTTACCTGTTAGGAGGTATATAAAACTATTTACGTTTTATTTTAGAATAATTAAAAAATATTTGTAAGGTGAGGTTGAACTTTGTCAGTTTTTTGTTGAGAGTATGAAAATAAATAGTATTAAATATTACTTATGAGTACACCCTGTACATAAAAAATCGACATGTGACATTCGACATAGCCACCCAAGATCAAATTAAATTGTTTGTATCACTTTTTTAAAGAAAATTCCCCCTTTATAGTATTTTTCATTGAATTCGTATTTTTCAAGATACCCCTTACCCGCCACTGTATCTCGGAAACTAGTCATAGGATCTCTTTGGGCCCATGAGACATTTTGATCAGAAGGTGGATATCTACAATATACTAAAATTTTATCAAATTCGTACATTGTTGGAAATCCCATTAATAGTGTGCCTCCTCCTTTATTGAAAATTTTTTTACAAGCTTCTCTTTATGTATAAAATCGAAAAAATTTAAAAAAAATTTGACTTAGCTCTTACATCCATTTTCAGAATATTTTCACACCACTAATTTACATAATATAATTTATTAACTGACTGACATTTCTGTCAAACTTTTATGTATGTCTATTGCCTAAATTGATTAAATTAGCATTATTATTATTAATATTTTAAATAAAACTGTAGATAAATTAATGTATCTGATTATTGTAATGTCTTAATAAATATCCTAAGATAATAATCATCGATATATATCGATTTTTTGTACAAAAATCGCACGCCGTGCGATTTGTATTACCATAACGCACGCGTATGTTATCCATCGCTTACTGGTGTATTTGACAGTACAATATTTGACATTTACAGTGCAAGGCACTAAATTTTTTTGTTGCTATGCACAATTATTGCCATATTTTACTTTACGCACTAGTGAAAAAAAATAAAACTTTACGCACTCCGTAGCGTAGCGTACTTGACGCACGGTAGTAGAAAAAATATTTAATAGTTTCATTTAATGTTGATGCATATTAAAGACTTATTTAAAAATAATGCTTTAAGCACCTCTCACAGTTCGACAATGAATGTCGAGGCCTACTACAACCATTTCTGGACTTCAAACAACTACTCCTGGGGCTAATGCCCCCACAGTCACTAGATTACATCCACCCAGATCGCGTGTTGGAAGCTATACAATAGTATCCAACCCTTTGATTTTCTTATTAAAGGAGCCGTCTTTCTTAGACCAGTTTCGGCATTATTGTGCCTCATCAGTAAGAAGTAGACGAGCTCGACATCGTATCTTTAAAAGATGCCTGAAGACTGCTTTGGACCCACCAGTACTTAAAACAACTGGTTGAGACGAAGCAGGTGGAGGAGACCCCAACGTCATCTTCACTTTAATAACAAAATCAAAGTTTGCACATTTACAGAAACCTGTACCCGTAAAGGCACCAGATAAATGAAATATATTGTCGAACTGTGAGAGGGGCTTAAAGCATTATTTTTAAATACATTTCTTACTTCTCACTAAAAACATTTTGGATTTTTTCAATATATTTCAATATTAAAGACGTCCGTGTTAAATCTCTGTAACAATTTACGTGAAAACAATAACTATAATTTAAAATAAAAAAACTGGATCCATCTCTGACCAGCATCTATATTCAGGCAAGAAAGCCATAAATTTTATAGCGCGTGTCTCTCTGGCACCAAGACAAGCTTTAGCCACCGTTGCAAATTCAAGAAACAACTTTCCACTGTCTTAAATAAATTTTCGTTGTTCTTAAAGGAGCCAAACCAGATGATAAACGCTTTGTTTAGCCGTTTCCTCATTAGACTTAGTGAATTATCGTGACAGCCTTTGCCATTCATCACCACGAATCGGCAACAATGAAAAAGAACTAATGCCATTAAAGTGGTTTTACGGAATTTTATGCCTTTTTAAATTTAAATAAACCGATTTACAGGATACTTTTCATTTTCCCCTAAAATATTGCAAACTTGGTTGTCACCGAATATTGGAATTGGTGCTAAAAAGAACAACATTTTTTGTTTAGTATAAAAATGGAGCTTTCGAAAACTAGTTGAGACGAAAGTCGAGAAGAAGAGGATATTTTTAACTTATGAGAAGTTAGAAATTAAGAAAACGTTTAGTGTTTATTTTATAGCTTGAATTCATTTTTTTTTCGATAGGTAAAAAAGCCTTCGTTTGTTATATCTTACGTATTCGCCGGTAAATTTGAAAGTTTCTCCGGCTCTTTATTTCCTTTCAATACTTTTTTAGCTATTTGTGAATAATGTTCTATTTGTTACTATTTTCTGCCATCCTATTAATTGTGTCTGTTGCTTTATTTAAGTTTGGAGTATGGTTCTTTATTTTTCCAAACTTTTCGTGTAAGCCAGTCGTGACCTCCAAGAAATTCTGTCTGGTAGTAATCAGTATGTCGGTATGGGCAGCCTTTTCTCCAATCTCGCGATTTCTTGTTTGGTCAATTGTGCATTCGTTTTAATTTAATTAATGCCGTCATTCCTGTATTCTTTCTCTTATTTTTTGCCAGTCTATTAGTTTTGTTACTTTTGGTTATGGTCTTTTATTTTCGCTTATCAATATTTTAATTGGGATAATTGGACTTCACTTGCTGAGATTATTCGTTAGGCGCAGATTATTTGTAATTACCAGATTTAGGTCTACTTATAATCTCGTGTCAGACTGGCATATGCGCGTATGGTACAACGAATGTTTTATAACATTTTTTCGTAAGTAATATCATAAGGGCATCTAATCTTTCCGAAAAAAATCGAAAAAAACACGTTGCTAAGTAATATTTTAACAAGAAGCATGATTGCTGCCTGCACGTATTGTTTGAAATCTTTGTTAACTTTGATAACGTTGGGTGTAGGTAAATCATTAATGTTTTTGATGGGTCCAGCTGTAGAGTGAGAAGGTCGAGGAGTGACTGCAGGATCTTCTGTTTTCTGTTTTTAGCTGGAGGTTCTGAGGCGTCTCTTCTAAGGTTGTTTATGAAGTTGGAATAATGCTCATTATCCATTTGGAGATAAGGCTTAATTGAGTTGGCTGAACTGTGGCCAGTAATTTTAAATAATTGTTGTTCAGCCCCCCCTACGCAGGTTACTGACTGCTGTCAACCGCATAGAGTGGTTTGTTATTTTTATTTCTTTTGTATTTAATCCTATCTTCTCTGCTGCTTCTTTATTCCATTTCGAAAGTTCGTTTTTCCCCACTGGGGTGTTTTTGTAGGTACCATCCACTTGATTGTTCTTTGTTCCATGACGGGTTTACTGTTAAGAATAATCTATCAGTTGTTATTCTAGATAAACGTTTAACCATTAAAATTTTAAAAGACGGACTGGACAAAACCTGGGGTTCTTCGTGTTGGGGACCAGCCATTTACTATCGGCCATTTTTTTTTCTCCACCCTGGCCCGTTTTATTGAAGAGAGGATTATATTGTGACTTACAGTCTCGTACGAGAAGGTTGTGTTTGTTGTGCTCTGTGCTGTTCTCAATATATTTAATAAAATGACTAGAAGTACTACAAAATTAGAGGTTAGTAAAAATACCTTAACTGTAACTATAACAATAAAAGAATTTAAAGACATTATTAATAAAACTGTAAAAGAACATACAGATGCACTTCTTGTAGAAATTAAAACTTTAAAAAATGAAATAACGGCATTAAAAGATAGTAATATAGACATGGTCCGCCTCTATTTGTGATCAAAATTTAAGTGACAATTTGAATGAATCAAATTTATCGGGTGAAACAATTATTGAAAAAGAGTTTCATACCGGCGATAAGACTACTGACAAAAACATTCCTGTAAATTTTAATACAAACAAACCTGAGGAGCGATATTCAGAAATTAATCGCAGGGGAACTAAAGCTGCTAAAAAGAAAATTATAGTTGGTACGGGGGACATCGAAAAAGATGTACCAGCAAATAACATAAATGACGAAGAAAATTTTGCTTCACAACGTCGATTATGGATTTATGTAGGTCGTTGTAAACCTACATCAACACCAGGCGCTATAAAAAATTATTTAAAGAAAAGGATACCTGGACATGGATTTACTGTTACGAAACTGGATTGTCGTGGACACAATTTATCCTATAAAGTGGAAGCAGATTTCGAATTGTAAAATCAACTATATACATCTAGTTTTTGGCCGAAAGGTGTGACTGTGAAGAGATTTCAATTTCGAAACAAGCCCGTTCAAGCCAGAGAGTTCTAACTCTATACCAAATAACTCTAAAAACATAGTTAGGTTGTTGTGAGTAAATAGTCAATGTATAACAAATAAAATTGAACAATTTGAGATGATAATTGAAGAATATAACCCTCATATTATATGTGTGACAGAAACATGGTGTTTAGAAAGTAATGTTAATCTTATATCTTTTGAAAATTTTATACTTGCAAATTATTATGTAAGACCCAACCGTATACATGGTGGCGTAATGATATTAGTCCGGAATAATATACAGGTTAATAAAATTAGTTTCATAGACAAATTATCGATAGAAATGCATTCAGAGAACTGTGCCGTACAAATATGTTTAAATAACGTAAAATATTGTATCATTGTAATCTATAGGCCGTCAGGTGCTGATGTTGAAATATTTTTTAAACAAATTTCTGATATACTTGACTATTGTGTAAAAAAAATTGATAAAGTTATATTCTGTGGCGATGTAAATATTGATTATTTAACAGAATCTAGTAACAAAACTGATCTCTTAAACATAATGCAGTGTTACAAATTAAATTCACAAAATACTAAACCGACTAGGGTTTTTAAAACCTTAAATGGTTTTTTATCAATATCTAAACTTGATTATATATTCACAAACATTGATAATGAAAGTTACTGTGAAACTGTTTATAACTTAAGTTTGGGAGATCATTTTGGCCTGATAATGGATATTAAGTCCAGTTTTATAAGTAATCCAGTTAAGATTCAGATTTTAACTAGACACTTAAATGACTACAGTGTTGCTGGTTTAAAGAACTGTTTGCAAGATGAAGATTTTTCCGAAATTTCTAATGGTAATAACATTAATGAAATGTTCAAAATTTTTTATGGTATTATTAATTATGCAATTGACAAGTTTTGTCCACTAAAAAAACAAGTAGTTAACAAAGAAAGTAAACTGAAAAATAAGTGGATCACTAGCGAATCATTAGAGTTACGTAAACAGCTAAACGAACTATATTGGTTGAAGCAGAATTTTCATGATCAAAAAGTAGAAATAGAATATAGACTTTTGCTTAAAACTTATAAAAACAAATTAAAATCAGACAAATACTTACATTATCAAAAAACGATAGAAAATAAAATAAATCATACAGAAATATGTATGGAAATTAGTTAAACAAAAAACCGGAAAACATGATAATAGTCGGGAAATAAAATTAAATATCGGTGGGTCAATTGTTGATAGGGACTCTGATGTATGTACAAAATGTGATCTAAATAATAGCAATTCATTCTATTTTAGCCCTGTTGCTGCACAGGAGATCCTTGAGATAATATGTAACTTAAAAAATACTAACTCGATTGGTGTTGACTGTATATCTACAAAAATTATTAAATATATAGCTTTGTACATTGCACAACCTCTGTGCGAATTAATAAATATCTCACTTGAAATTGGTCAGTATCCGGAAGGACTGAAAACTGGACTGGTTACTCCAATCTATAAAAAAGACGATTCTATGTCTATAGACAACTACAGGCAGATAACTGTTTCAAATATAATAAGTAAAGTTGTTGAAAAATGTATGTATAATAGAATGATCAGTTATCTAAATAAACACAATATTGTAACAGAAAGTCAAAACGGTTTCTACCCGGGAAGGTCTACAGAAGGCGCTGTCTATAAATTTGTTGAATTTATATATAAACATCTTGATAACAAGAAAACTGTAGGAGAACTATTTTTTGATCTCACAAAGGCTTTTGATTGCTTAAATTTAGATTTTGTTGAAGAAAAACTATATGCCTTGGGCTTTCGTGGTAATGTTTTGTCTTGGCTGATGTCATATTTAAGAGATAGGAAAATTGTCGTTAAAATAAATCAAACTCAATCAAATGAAAGCATTATTAATCTGGGTGTTCCTCAGGGGTCTGTACTTGGGCCACTTATATTTTTAATGTTTATTAATGATTTACCAGAATATATGGACACGGACTGTGAGGTTATATACGCTGATGATGTATCCTTCGTAACTTATGGCAATTCTCAAGAAGAACTATCAGATAAATTAAGTATACCCTACAACAAATTTAGTGAATGGTGTTTGAAGAACCATCTAATTCTAAATCATGGAAAAACAGTTTTAATGAAATTTTATCTAGCAAATGATTCCACCAACGATTTTGAAATACACACTGAGAATTTAAATATGACGTCTTCTGAGATAACAAAATTCCTTGGAACTTTTCTGGACTCATCACTCTCTTTTCAGGCATGTACTGATCACATTGCTAAGAAAGTATGTAGCAGCTATTATGCATTTTTGCAAGTTAAAAATATATTTTCACAACAACAGCTATTAAATATTTACTATGCAATGACTTACTCTCATTTGTCTTATAATATTATAATATGGGGAAACTCTAGATTCGCTTCAAAATTGTTTATTTTACAAAAAAAAGTAATACGCCTTATTTTCGGGATTCATAGACGCACTTCTTGTAGAGACTACTTTAAAAATTACAAAATCCTAACTATTTATATATACAAAAATATTCTATTTACAAAAAAGAAGTTAAACGACTTTACTAAAAGTGCTGACAACCACAACTATCCGACTAGGCACGGCAATCTGCTTCGTATTCCGCTTCACCGGACAACATTCTATGAAAAGAGTCCATCTTACACTGGTATCCAGTTATATAATAAACTACCAATCTTCCTAAAAGATTTTAATTTATTTAAAAAATCTCTCAAGGATCTGCTGTTACAGTATGCATTCTATAATACAACTGAATTTATGGATTGTAACTTTTAATATGTTTATATTTATTTTCTTAAATTGTTCTCTAAGTATACTTTTTCTCTCTTTTTGTATTGACTTTTCCAATATCATGTATATGGTCTTAATGGAATAAAAGATTATTATTATTATTCTACTCTTCCTAAAAAGTAGGATTTTTGAAAATCAGTTATTTTAAAAAATATGTAATTATGTTATCTACCTGTTTTAATCCCAGAATTATCCACTTCCTCTTTAGAATAATGAACTCTGCAATTGACTGCTTCTCCACCTCTCCAGGCAAGTTCTACTGAAGCGATATGGTAAAATTTTCTCTGGAGTCCCGCCTGAGTGTCTTCGTTCCATAATTATTGTGCATAAATTATTTTCCACTTCATCAAATATAGCTCTTGCATTTTTTTTTGCAACGGTGTTCCACATTGTCTTTACAACTAGTTCTTTGCAATTTTCACCGTTTTCTTTCTTCATATTCCACGCCCAATCTTTCAGGATTAGGTTTAGTTGCTCTAAACTTATAGTTTCCAAAAGATCGTATTTCTTTGCCTTGCAGAATTCCGTAAACTGTTTCCAGATTGACGTATGAGTTTTAAAGGTATTGTACTGTACACTTTTCTCAATCGCCAGATCAATATTAGTCATAGAATCACTTCCAAAGCGACTCATTTTCACTACATAAGCTGACTGGCACTGTTTAAAAACAATATTACAAAATTTATTGACAATAAAATCAGAAAAAATTTGTTATCTTGTTATCAAAGGTATGAAAGGTTATCAAAGGTATTGTAATTTTTGGTGACAACAGCTGTCAAGTTTTGCCGCGGGTAAACCCGAAAAAACTGCTGACAGGAGCTGTCATACAGTTTTTTCATCTAGAAACCATTTGTAATTCAAAATTGCGCGTTTGTGATTGGTGGAAATTAAGACGAGGGAAATAGTCGGGCAAATTGAGAATTTTTGCTTTGTAGTAGCACGGTTACGTAATTTATGAGTTAATAAACAAATTTTCAATTCTTAATTTACAGAATATTCATTTCAATTTTGAGAAAATTTTAATTTGCTTCAGTTTAGTGTGAACAACTGGCGAATTCATAAAAAAAAGAGAAATATGCACCTTTATGTCATTTGCCCCTTGCCTATATCGGAAACCATTGGAAAGCCATATCAGATTTGGACGGCACGTCAAAGGTAACAAAGAAACTTTGAAGTTGCTATTTCCTTCTTGGCTTCGATCAATTTTCCCTTAAGGTCTTTGATTTTGGATTCTAATGGTCTGGAATTTTTCTTTAATGAGGAATTCTGTTGAAAAATTGCGGTTTTAAATCGAGGAGTGTGTTTTTATCGTACAAAGCTTGGAAATTTGCTTTAAAGTTGGATTTAGTTGCAGTTCTTTTTAGTTTCACGAAATTTTAATTATTTTTCCATCATAAAGTATTTGAACAAAAAGTAAATAAAAAAAATATCTTTTTTCTGAGAAAAGAATCAAAATTTTTCCTTGGCTACAATATAAGTATATATTGTGGAAAATTTAAAAAGAAATAACTCTTTCTTTTTATTATTCTTCGAGTCATTAATCGCGACTCTTACCTACTCCAGAAAACGCAGCCTTTTGAGTTAGTGAAGTGACATTTCGTTTTTGTTATTAGACTTATTGAGGTAATTTTCATGATTCTGCAGTAGTAATTTACTCAAAACGAAAGTCATATATGGTTGGATCAGATTGGAATATTAGTGGAACTCAGTTAGGGCATTAATAAAAGAAAAAATAAATCTTGTATTTAAAATTGTTTAAATTAAAATCCCCGACTTCCTTTTCTCTTTTTGTTTCCCTTTTTAATATCATTTCCCACTTCAAATATTATGTGCTTTCATCTCGCAACCTTAAGGGCAACGAGTTTAATATTTTTTATATTATTGCTCTTTATTCTCGACCTGTATGTCAGCTTAATATTAAATTGGAATTCCAGTATTCTCTTAAAGTATTTGATTAGGTTACAACCTCTGAAACCCTCAGTTGTAAAAATTAATTTTAACTGTCACTTTTATATTTAAAAATTAAAAATTGATTTTAAACTTTGTTAAAGGATGTCAAATTGTTATTTGCTTTAATATTGTAATACTATAACCCTGGAAGTGATTCTATGACTAATATTGATCTGGGGATTGAGAAAAGTGTATAATACCGTTAAAACCCATATGTCAATATGGAAATAGTTTACGGAATTCTGCAAGGCAAAGAAATACGAGCTTTTGGAAACTACAAGTTTAGAGCAACTAAACCTAATCCTGAAAGATTGGGCGTGGAATATGAAGAAAGAAAACGGTGAAAATTACAAAGAACTAGTTGTGAAGACAATGTGGAACACCGTTGCAAAAAAAATGCAAGAGATGTATTTTATGAAGTGGAAAATAATTTTTGATCCATTTAAGTCTGGTTGGGAAGGTCGTAATGCGAAACGAAGGAATTTGCAGATGTGTGCCAATAAAAGGAAATAGAGCTCTGCTTCATTAAAATTGGAAGAACACTACGCAATGGTTTGATTATGGGACGAAGACACTCCGGCAGGACTCCAGCGAAAATTTTACCATATCGCTTCAGTAGAACTTGCCTGGAGAGGTGGAGAAGCAGTCAATTGCAGAGTTCATTATTTTAAAGAGCAAGTGGATAATTCTGGGATTAAAACAGGTAGATAACATAGTTACAAATTTTTTAAAATAACTGATTTTCAAAAATCCTACTTTTTAGGAGGAGCAGAATATAATACTCTCTTTAATAAAACGGTCTAGGGCGGAGAAAAAAAATGGCCGATAGTAAATGGCTGGTCCCCATCACGAAAAACCCTACCTTTTGTCCAGTCCGTATTTTTAAAATTCTAATGGTTAAACGTCCATCTAGAATAACAACTGATAGATTATTCTTAACAGTAAACCCATCATGGAACAAAGAACAATCAAGTGGATGGTACAAAAAAACACTCCAGTTGGAAAAAACGAACTTTCGAAATGGACTAAAGAAGCAGCAGAGAAGCAGGATTAAAAACAAAATAAAAAAAAAATAACAAACCACTCTATGCGGTCGACAGCAGTCAGTAACCTGGCTAAAGGAGGACTGGGTGAACAACAATTAATTAAAATTACTGGCCACAGTTCAGCCAACTCAATTAAGCCTTATCTGCAAATGGATAATGAGCATTAATCAAACATCATAAACACCCTTAGAAGTGACGCCTCAGAACCTCCAGCTAAAAAACAGAAAACAGAAAGTCCTGCAGCCACTCCTCGAGCTTCTCACTCTACAGCTGGACCCATCAACAACATTAATGATTTACCTAGACCCAACGTTATCAATGAGTTAACAAAGATTTCAAACAATACTCCTACTGTGTACCAAAATTGCAATTTATATTTTAATTGTAACATAAATAAGTGTGTAGTATTTTGTGATTAAATAAATTACCTGTTTTTCATTTTTTAAATTAATACCTACATATTTATTATGTATGGATATATAATAGGTAATATGTTTTGTAACATGTGTATGCAGAATAATCTGTTACTCATGAAATAGTCTTGTCAAATACCATTCGGGCATCTAATTTTTCCTGTGAAAAAAATTGAAAAAACACAATACAAAGTAATATTTTTTTAACAAAATGCATTCGTTCTTCTTGTTAAAATATTACTTAGCAACGTGTTATTTCGATTTTTTTCGGAAAAATTAGATGCCCTTATGGCAGGAAAAAAATCACTTCATATAAATAACTGAAAAGAAAATTTTATTTTGGTATTATCAGTATCAGCAGTAACAAATTATTTTAATTTTAAGAATTAGAAGAAAGATATATGGATGAATAGTTTTCATTGAAAGGATCTGTATAAATAAAATATACAAAGAAAATATATGTATAATAAAAGTTAAGATTATACATTTTGATGATACTAAATCTTGTTCTCCCCTAGTATTATATACAGATCTGGCAAAATTTTAACGGAACATAGGATTTTCAATGTATTTTGGACAAGAGCTCACGTAGAAGTCGACTAGCACAATATATAAGAAGTCTGCGCGACGATGTATCAACTATTCAATTGAACCACTACATTGTTGTATCCCTATTCTTTGCTAGCAGAGCGCGTGTCTGCGTTAGCTTACTAGCACTGACCGGCAACAGTATGAAAATGTTAGGAAAGGAGGTGTGTATGTGAGACTTTCAGGAACAGATTTTGCGAAGCCGAAGTTCCATTGTATGCCAAAAATTATTTGCTGCAATAAATGTAATAAATAATTTCTCTTCTGAAAGTAAATGCAGTGGTTCCTTCTTGCCATAACGGCTTTAAAAATAAAATACATTAAAATAAATTAAAATGTAACTAAAAAAAACTGCGAATCTAATGTAATCTATTTATCTAATTTATTGTATCTCGAATCTTTAAAATTTGTATCTTTTCCTCCCTTGTGAACGTGAACATTTTATTTTCAATCGTTATCGTTATCTGAGTGGCAAGTATCACGTGCCAGTTGCTCGAGACAGGAAGGGGAACAGTGATTCAATTGAATAGTTGATACGCCTTCGCGCACTTTTCTTAGATTTTGTGCTGGTCGACTTCTACGTGAGCTCTTGTCCAAAATACATTGAAAATCCTATGTTCCGTTAAAATTTTGCCGGATCTGTATAATAAACAATGAATTTCTCGAACGGTTTCTGTAACGAGCAGATTTCAAAGGAAGGTTTCTGTAACAATTTTGTTTAATTTAAGCATTTATCACGAGATACCAACACCTCCCGGGCGCATGGAGGTAAGTAACACACAGCATCGCCACCTGGGAGCCACTTCGTATTTCTCAAAGTAACACACGGGCTAGCCCCTAGCCAGCACACTGGCGATATCGAGTGTTACTTACCGCATAGCTTAAAAAAGTTGTATATGATTCTACACAATACATTATCGGGAATAAGCTATGGAAAATGGTTAATATAATATTTTTCTCCAATTGACAGCAGATATTAATTTTGCAGACACATATCAATCAGCAAAGTATTACTTTTACTGCCTAGTCAGCAAAGTAAGGATTTTGCTGCCTAGGCAGCAAAATGATTATTCTCTCTGACATTGATATACATTTCCATAGCAACCAACCATTCCAACAATTGCGATTTCTATCTTATTTGACATAATTTGGCTTGAAATTTTATACAAGACCCCGCCCTTATCTCAAGCCAAAGCACATAAAAAATATTACATTTTATGCCGTATCTACAAAATTGTGCATGGATACATCTAAGCTAGAACTAATTTTACTCAATTGTGAATTTTCTGCAGATACGGCGTTTTGGCTAATGATAGCAGTATTATAGGAAAGTACAACAGTCCAACGCCTTTTAACAATCAAAATTGCAGAAAATATATCTTAGGCTTTTTACTGAATATGAGGATACTAACGAATGACTCCATTATAATAAAAACAAATAACGTTAATTGTTATAAAAATTGTTTAACGGCGCTCAAAAAATATTTCAACAAAGTTTTTAATTTACTTTAGTTATAAATATAAAACTGTCGTGTTATCTTAACAAACCGCAAAAGTTCTTAAAGATTATTAGCGGAAGTGCGTTGAGTAGCCAAAAAAGGCGTGGCGGAAAAAGGAGTTAAAATGAATAATGAAAGCACACACAGGGATTTAATGAATAGTCGCGAGTAGCTTTAAAAACGTTGCAGGAGACAGCGGGCCCTCTTCAATATTATTAATATTGTCCAATTACTCAAAATATGGTCAAGAACCCTCTACTTCAATAGCTGAATTTTTTATTTTAATATACAGATGTGTTAATATTAGTTCTCCATATGGTCCAGCCTAAAGGACCTGCAGGGATACGTTTTTATGTTAAAAAAAACTCTTTTTTGTTGCGATTGAATTACAAGTAATTTGTAATAAAAATATTTTGAATATTTTAAATTTAATCTATTGCTTTGCAAATTTTTCGGTGTGGCTTTTAAAATATTTGAAAAAAATTATTTTTATTCATTAATAACGCATGTATAAAAAAATAAAAACACCACTGAAAGAGTAGCAATCAAGTTTAATCGAAAGACGATGTTAAAAGGGTGGAATTAGTGTAGTATCGAGTTTCGTGATCAACTACCATGATAGTTCTCGGTTATAGTCAATGTAGTCAGTTATAGCTGCAGCAGGTTTACACACTTTTACTGGGTCAATAATTATCGACTAAGCGATACAAGTGGGAAAATGCCACTAGGCCGAGAGCTAAATCGAAACCGGTGTGGCGTGTTAAGCGTAGGTGGTTATTTTCCTATTAAATACTACATAATCCAATAATTAATCACAGTCTTATGCTTTTAATATATAGCGCTTAGTTAGTTACATTTACTCCTTTATTCTGAAATTATGATATTTTAACAAGCAAAGTAGGTCATTTATTAAAACACAAGCAGATGGAATTTGTTTGAAGTAAAATCCAACATTGCAATCTGATCATAACTACGTTCATTAAAGCAAATTGGTTATATCTTTACATAATCCCAGTAAACACAAGGATATCCATTGGATGTCCAATGGATATCCAAAACGTACAATATGTATATCCATTGGATGTCGTTTGATGGACAAGGGATGTCCAGTGGATATCCCATGGACGTCCAATGGATGTCCATTTTTTATTTAATATGAACATATTTGGGACATGAATTGTACCAAAATGGCAATAATTGGATCTTCGATGGACATTTCATGGATGTTATCTGGACCTCTAATGGAGGTTTATTGGACTTATAAATGGACATATTTTGGACGTGAATTGTACCAAAATGGACAATAATTGGATCTTCGATCGACATTTCATGGGTGTTATCTGGACCTCTGATAAAGGTTTATTGGACTTATAAATGAACATTACCTGGATCAGTGATGGACATCTTATAGACTTCAGTTCTTAGTTTTTGAAACAACGTCTAGCATTATTACTACAACCAATCTACATATAGATAGATCAATCAGCACCATTTTCAATGTATGAACTCATTTACGGAATAAAAATCGATTCATATAAATAACAAAATATATTCAAATATGAAAATGTTTTAAACACAGAACATGAAATAAAAATATTCTAAAATAAATAATTAATTTAAAAATAAAACTGAAATAAACGTACATTTCTGATGACGATGAGTCAGCTTCACTACTATTATGTTGCTGCTCGTTTTCTGTGAATGGAGACTGAACACTACCACTTTTAGCATATTTGTTGACGGTTGAACACAATCTTTACTACTTTCCCCAGAATTACTATTATTGAAATCACATATATTGGGATCAGGCTGAAATATCGAAGCAGGTGATGAAACAAAAGCAAAACTTGATGGAAGGATTTGTGCGTCACTGGTAGAAGATAAGTTTATCTCTCTTCGAGTTCTCTTATAGACTTTGTTTAGGTACTTCTTTCGTACGACGTTTTTCTCCATTCTCACCTGGCGATCAAAACACAAATCTCTTTTCTTTTTTGAAGAACTTATTAACAATGGAAAATGGAACTGAATATTGAATATATTGTAAATCCAGTAGAACTTGGAACCAAATACATAACCTGTCAATTGTCAGTTGTGAAGTTGAAATTATTCCCAGGAATGCCAACAATCAATGGTTAAATTTATTTCGAAGTTAATTGGTCCATCAGAGGTCCATAATTGATTCATAAGAACATGGACCGGAAAAGGATGTCTATTAATGGTTATCCATTGTATCCATTGTATGTCCATGAACGACGTCCACTAGACATCCATTGGACGTCCTTTTCTGGTCCATGTCCATATGGACCAATTATGGACTTTTGATGGATGTCCATCGGATATCCTGTGTTTACAGGCTCTAATAGATAAAACAATGAGGCTTACCACTAGGTCGGAAGTTCTAAATGAATTTATGCAGAAACGATAAAGAAGGGATTTATTGTTTCTAGGTAAAAATATCTCAAGATATAATTACCTGTTTCCAGAGAAATTGCAATTTAAAGAATATTTAGTATTAAATCTCCCGGGTAAACCTAACCAATGGCGTGGCGGTCTCATGCGATTAATTTCGTCGATGTTGTCATTTCTGGATTAAATTCTCTTAGTACGTGCTTACACCAGTCACTAGTTCGACGTAAGTTATTGTTGAATGTGAAATTCTGGATTGCTGTTTTCTGTGTAGTTTTTTTATTTCTTGACTATTTGTGTGATTTTAGTGTAATTATTTGTATAAATTTTCCGAAAAACTTAACTCACAGTATTTCGGAATACCATTAGAAATAAATAAGGTGGTTATATTTATATCCAAATGTCACGGCCGTCAGCTGATTCAGGTCAGTGTCTGGTTGGTTCTTAATCCAAGTTGTACTTTCTACAAAAAGGTTCCGATAAAGAAATTAGTAAATAATTTTATAATTTTACTTTGGTTTAGCTTTTGTGTTTCAAAAGTCTCGACTTGAAACGTACTTACATTTTTAATTTTTGTAATCCTTTAATTATAATACTTATAATTGTACACATTAATAGGGTGCAATGGACCTTATTTTTTATCTCTAATACCTAATAAAATAAATAAGAACATTTTTAGTAATATTTTATAAACTTTCTTTGGTTTTTTGCCTACAAATATAAATTCAGAGTCTAACATCATGTAACGCAACCTTTTTCGGGAATCCACAAACACGATTAATAATCGTATGTTTTTGTTAAAAGAAGTCTAGTGTTAGCTACGACTACTCTTGAAGTATCTATTTCGCTCATTCTATTAATTAGAAAAAGATGATGCCAACGGGAAAAAACTATAGAAATGTGGCAACTGAAATTATTCCATTGGTCCACGTGACGTCACGATTCATAAATTTAAATTTCCCAGGCCCCCTTTAATAATGAAGCGGAAATTTTGGAAAAAATTTCATTACTAATCCTTATTACCTACATCACTAACTAACTTCAATAATTCGAACGTTTTCTTAGTGTCTTCTTAGCTGGTTATCGTTGTCTAGAAGTTGGATGGCCTCAAAATTCACATGGTTGGAGAGGCGTTGTTCATGACTCTTGACAAACTTAGTTATTATCTGGCTAACAGTATTCATCTGGAGGTCTCGATGGAGATTGCCATTTATTAAAGGCAGATAGAGTTTCTCATCAACTAGTAATTCCTCAATATTTATTATTTTTATATGCCTTCCATCTAGTGTAATACCCAAAAATGTTGCCATATTTGCAAAAGGTATTGAGTTATTTTTTATATTGACTGGATATATTCCCTTTTATTGCTGAAATTGAGGTGCTTCTTTGTGATTTCTTCAGACTGCTATAATACCTATGTCATCTGTTGCAATTGTGTTATGTTCTACAGTTGCGATATCGCTGGTGTACTACTGGTCCCA
Organism: Crepidodera aurea; assembly: GCA_949320105.2. NCBI lineage: Eukaryota > Metazoa > Arthropoda > Insecta > Coleoptera > Chrysomelidae > Crepidodera > Crepidodera aurea. The sequence goes on along the minus strand of OX439474.1, from coordinate 59,142,291 downwards.
TTACGCTTCCTTGCGGTACTCCAGCTTAAACTTTTCTTAATTCTGTATATGTTTCCTCATGTCTAACTTGAAAGTGGGTATCTGTCAGATATGTCAGATTCCAGTAGTTAAGAATATTGTCTTGGCAAGTTGCACCTCAATTTGTGATATCACGCCGGCTTTGCCGAAAGCCTATGCGACATCAAAGAAAAATTGCAGAACTTTTTCTACTATATCAGCTATTCTATGCACCTGATCTATTGTTGAATGGCTTTTTCTGAACCTATACTGTTGTTAGGACTTAGATTTCTTTCTTCTATTGGTTTAAATCTTTTTAAGAGTGATTTTTCATATAATTTCGACATAACAGGTAACAATGGAAAGTATGTATGAAGAAGCTTCTTGTGCAGGTTTTTCTGGCTTTGGAATCATGATTTCTGCTAGTTTTCCACATCTTTGGAACGTACTTCAGTCTGAAGGAAGTATTTATAAGATATTCTGAAGTTGTTTTAACACTTCTCCAAATTTGATAATTCAGACTATACTATATCCGAATCGGAGAGGCCAGCGTTTGTTTATTTAGCAGCGCGTGATCAAATTGGAAATATTCTTCCTATTGGTCAAGGTGTTTGTATTATAGAGTAGGGTCTGCCGTCTGCAGAACCGCAAATAGATTGGCGCCAATAACTGGCATACAATTACAGTTTATTTAAAACACCGAGATTTATATTATAAATATTTTTGCGGGAGATAAAAATTAAAAAGAAAAAAAAAACAGTTTTTAATGTTTATCTCGATAATTTTGAGGCTATGTTGAAAAATGATTAATATAAAAGGTTTAGATTTTGTAATTATCTACAACTCTTATATTAAACTTTTTATAGGATGCATATTTCAGCCATAAATCGTAAAAAACCAATATCCAACACTTAACGGGTAAAAATATATAATATTAAATTAAAAACTCTGTAGAAAAAATTATTCATTACTGACACTTTTAAAATAAAATTATGAGTTCGTACGTCTCTGCGGCATGTCTGCAATGTTTACTTTGGCCTCTCCGATTTGGATAGAGTATAGGTGTAGACCAGCCCTGAATTCTACTTGCGGTAACATAATAAAATAATTAGGTACTGTGGGACATTTATCTTTATATCAGATTAAACATTAGTTTTCGATAAACACTTTTAAAATTTTATTTTAGTTAACTTTCAAAACTGTACATTTGTTGCCAAAGACACCATTTTTTATTATTAAAAAACGTTAATAACCTATGTAGTTTTGTGGAATCCCTGGATTAACATTTATTTTAATTTATGCGGCCTGAATTGATTAACATTTGTTATATTTGAACTTCATGAGTTCGTTATAATGAACAAATCCAGTTTCGGGTAAAATATATTTAATTATCTTGACTTAGATCTACATGCCCTTCTGTTTATTTAGGCAGCCACTGGTCCATCTCAGTGAAATGTACAAAGAACACTTCATTTGAGAGAAATTTTCCCTAAAAAGTGCGGTGTTAGCGGAAACGTTAAAAAATAAAGGAATCGTTTTTTTATTCTTTTGCATTCTCGGCACTTTTTTAATTTGATTTTTGAAGCTGAAACTTTTAACTGTTTTTTGCTTTTCTAACTTTTGAGTGCAGTGGAATTACATGTACGGTTTTCTTAATTCTACTTTGAATTAATAAATATTAATTCTATATAATAAAACTTTCTGAGAGTTTTATTTAAAAATACTTAGTTTTTAAAAGTTTGAAGACGCCGAATGGGAGCATCACCGGACGAAGATTCGGTCAAATGCAACGATAATTTGCAAATTCATTTGGTGTAACTGAACAAGCCAATTCACATCATTTGAAAACCTTGGTAATGTTTCAAAAGCAATGCAGAGCCGGAACTAGGATTCTAGCGCCTGTGGCGAATGTTCAAAATGCGCCCTTGAGGAAATTCATAATTCAATAAATACATGTTTTTCATAATTGACATTTACTGATTATAGTTCGAAGAACTTTTTTATTTACAATAATCTCCCATATTTCTTACAAGGTAATGAACAAAAACCCAATCAACAAAATGAATGAAAAAAAAACCAGTTATTTATTCTCAAAATAATATATACCTACAAGGATATATATAAATATTAAAGTAAACATTGCACATGCTTGAAATTTGAAGTTTTCCAATTCGTTGACAGATTCATAAGGATCCAAATCGGATCTATACTTCAATGCCAAATCCGCAGCTTTCTTCTTCCATTCATCAAGTGAAGACTCTTTTATAGATATTATTCCTTTTAAAACAAGTAGTAACGGCATCCGCTATAGAGAGCGGGAACAATAGATGCGACTTCTAAACTATCACTTCCGGTGGTTAAAGTTTTTAAAACCAGTTTTGTAACCGGAAGTTGTAGAAAGGTATCCTTAGTTCATATCCGTTGTCCTTTAAGGTAAGACCGCACTAGGCTGAGCGGAGCGTCGATGCAAAATATTCTTTAATGGAATCTATATGACCTAACCCGCACTAGACTCGCGTCACGACACCTGCGATGCAAAGTTGACTTTTCTACCAACTCTGCATCGCTGATCATCTCAGTTCAGATACGCTGGTGCTAGTACGGTATAGCAAACGGCAGCAGCGCGACACAATACTTCATTTGTCATTCGTGTTTGGTGAAAAACTTATTTGTTGTTAAGATTTGTTGCTGTTAAGATGGTGCTGGATAAAGAAAAATTAATTAATGAAATATTTTTCAAAGGAAATTGTGCAGTACGCAAGTAGCAAGAACCACGTTATCTACGTGTTCTGGACTCAGACAGATCTGAAGTGCAGTTAATAGTGCGGTACCCCTATAATTATTTTGCATCGACGATAAGCTGAGCAATACCGCCTAGTGCGGTCTTACCTTTAGTCTCTATCGGTTCTGGAAGCTGAGTAATAAATGCGTACAATGCATGCCAATCTTTTTTATCAATCGATTGCAGGAAATGCAGTTGAGAAATTCGTTTAGGCAACACAAAATACATTGTTAGTTAAATAAAATCGATTGGTAATCATCGATGTTGGTTATAGTTGATATCGATGTCAAAACATCGTATATCTATTAACAACTATGAATATTGACCAAACGCCATAAGAGCAATGTTAGAAAACTGAAGCCAGATTTTATATGTTTTTCCTTGTCTAATCGGCAACGATGATCGGGGGCGGAAATTCAAATTTTGAATGAATATCATTACTTTTATTTTAGGGCATGCGCATCAATCAATCTTTTCCAAAATAGCACTCTTTTAATTCGGCTTCAGATAGGCTGTCCTTATTATCAATATTCTAGTTAACACATATATTCCATAAACATATATTATGCACAATGCACAAAATATACATTGTTTGTTAAATACCATTGATTGGTAATATCGGTAATAGTAGATCGATGTTTTTAAATCATCGATTTTAAAAAAGTAGAAATTTCAAATTTTTGTTGGTTAGGGTTGGTTAGTACTATTGTGCAACGTTTGTGTTTATACCTAATTCTTCTCGTTTTATCATAAGACTAAAATATGTTGTATTTTTTAAAACGAATTGATAATGGTATGTATTTGTAAGGTTTAACATTCGGATCATTACTAATTCTTTGGATTTTTAGATACAACTTTTTATCTCATAGAAAAAAATGAATTTGTTGTTGGACGAGAAGATTGTGAGATATTAATAGAAAAAGATTTGTCAGTCAGCAGAAAACATGCTAAAATTCGAATTAAAGTAGGTTTATTAATCAAATAGATTCGTCAGTTAATTCATTGTTTAAATTTTAGGAAGGAAAGAAATATAATAAGATAGTTACCCTCGAAGATTTAGGGTCTAAATATAAAACATTCCACAATGGGCAAGAAATTGCCCCCAATAAAGAAATACGCATAGGATCCAATGATAAGATACAGTTTGGAGGGCTCTCAAGTATATTTATGTAAGCTTTAAAGTTGAACCCAAAATTAACTGCAAAGCAGTAAATTATATGTATTTTTAGAATGGAGGAAAAGAAATTTGTTACAACAGCTACTAAATTATCTTTGACCCAAAAACATGAATTAAACAATCAACTTAAACTTATTGGTGGTCAATATGTAAATAACTGGAACTCTGAATGTACTCATCTTACATTAGAAACCATAAATTTAACAGTAAAAGTTTTACATGCCATATTGGATAACAAGCCAATAATATTGCCCAACTTTTGGAAAAAATTTACTGAAAATATAAAGAAACATTTACCTCCTCCAAACATCAATGATTTTAACAATCCACCAATTGGAGAGGCAATGTTAAATAAAATTGATTTTCAGAAATGTGTAGATAGGAAAAATTTGTTTAAAAATAAAACATTTCTGTTTTTCCTGGAAAAAGAAAAAAACCAGGTGGATCAATTAATAGAAAAAGCAGGTATCTTAAAAGTTAATAATTAAGCAGTAACTCTAAGAGTAAAATCATATCAATATCATAATTCTATTTCTATTTTGACCCTTTTTAAAACTAATATACCTAATTGTTGAACTAGTAGTTTATTTAGCAAAAAAAAAGCTAATTTACATTAGTAGTCAAATATTCAATAAAGCATGGAAATAATTTAAAATAAAATACTTAACATTAAATGATTTTAAAATTTAGGTGTAATAAAAATTAAAAAAACAACAACAATAAATTAAAAGAGATGCTTTAAAAGGCGGGTTTAGAGAATATTATTACAGGGAATTGTTTTCGCTCTGTTTATTTAACAAGTATTGTTACTTTTGAAAACATTTATCGATGTTTCGTTCTTGCAAACTTTTAATAAAAATTGTATTTTGGGAACTTTTAGTGATGGATTGTACATGAAAGTCGGATCGGCTTCTTGTATTGTAGTTGTGATATAGCGAATTATATTGAATTTTTTCTAATATACAGGGTGAGTCACGGTAGACGCGACGGAACATTGTGGCTAAACGGTTAATATTTTGAAAATTTTGTTTATTCATGGATATGTGGGTTGATAAAGGCTACATTTTAAAATTATTTTGAAATATACCAGTTGTCCCAAAAAAGTGTGGCGTATCAAAGTTATATTATTTCTTATGGAAAACCCTATATTTTATTGCATTTATAGATTATACACTAAAAATAAGATAAACTTTCTTAAGTATTCCCTATACCTAAACTTTTTACTTTTCGAGATATTTTGATATTTCTGAAAATGGAAGCACTTACAAGAAAACCAATAACTTCGAATTCGCCAAATTCAATTTTACCTGAACAAAATTAGACTAATAACTGAAAGCAATAATGTATTTAAAGTCGTTTAAAATTATACAGGGCGTCCAAAATGGGGCCATTCTCTAATGACACATTCAAACGCCCTCTACTGTGACTCACCCTGTATGTATATGATGGCATACATTTTATAAATAAATATCAAAGTCATATACTGAATATAATTCTGAATGGATAGCCACTGTACATCTTTTAACATAGTTGCAATACTCGTCCTTCTGTCCTTTCTCAATATTATCCGCATTGCTCTGTTTTTGCAATCATCCAATTTCATTTTTATTTAATAGATATAAAATGGAAGCACAGTATGTAAAATGCGGTAATATTAGACAGTTATATAAAAGTGTTAATGACCAACCACTGAGATACTTTGCGCATCTATATAAATAGTTAATTTTATAAGATATTAATTTAATAACATGATTATCGTGTTCCTTAAAGTATAACATACTATCCACTATGACTCCTAAATATTTAATTTTTTTTACTAGTTCAGCGTCACTTTTCCAACACCGATTTTTATGTTTTTCTCACTAATTTCCCTCTGTAACCTTTCGTTGCCTATTAACATGGTTTTTTTAAAAATTTATTTTCAGTGAGTTGAAACAACACCAATCATTGATTTTTTCAATGCATTATTTATTATTTTAATTATTTACTCTATATTATCTGAGGAGTAATAAATTATGGTATCATCTGCAAACAAATGTATTAAACAAGACCAGAGAAATATCGTCAATGTATAACAAAAACAGTAGTGGCCCTAATACGCTTCCCTGAAGTACACCAAACTCATTTTTCGCTGAATCAGAAAGAATGTTTTTTAATTTTTGTTTTCTATTTTCTAAGTAATTTTGTAACCAACATAGAGTATCTCCCACTATTCCAAAACATTTTAATTTCAGAATAAGTAATGTATGATTGACTGTTTCAAACGCTAGCTGTAAATCTTAAAAAAGGGCGCCTGTAATTAACTTATTATTACTGTTCTGTTTCCATTTCCTTTGCATTAGTTTCAGTTAAATGGTTTTTCAGGGGGCAAAGCAATTTCTTGGGAAAACAGTCCTATACAGCTGAAAACTATTCTTCAATCTCCACAACAATTTCTTATAATGCAAACTAGCCAGTCTACAGATAATAAAGCTTACAATGAGATTGTCAAACATTTTTCAAATCAAAATATGAGAACTATTCCAACACAAGAAATAGCCATGGCTATAATTCATGGTTCTACTGAGAAAGATTGCAATCCTGCCTTCAATCGAGTCAAAGAGGTGTTTCAGTCAACAAATAAACTAGGGCTAACACAACAACTGCCTCTTGTAGAAGATACTCAAACTGAGCATAGCTCATTTAAGGAATATAAACCAAATACCATCATGGAAACTTTAGATGATCAAATAATGGATTCACAACCTATAAAAAAGAGGAAACCAGAAAATGAAAATCCGTTTAAACAATCTAAACTGCCAAATTATGCCATACCTAAAGAAAATAATTCATCTTGTAACAAAGAAAATAATTCATCTGGAAACAAAGAAAATCCTTTCAAAAGAAAACTACAAACGTCTACAGTAACTGAAAATGCTAGTGAAAAAGATGGGGAGACTTCAAAAACCACTACAAGTGTACGTAATGGCGAAGAAAATCCTTTTAAAAAGATAAAATTTCAAAAGTCTACAGTATCTGAAAATTCTAGTGAAAAAGATGGCGGGACTTCGAAAAGAACTAGAAGTGTACGTACTGACGAAGAAAATCCTTTTAAACAGATAAAATTTCAAACATCTACAGTACCTGAGAATACAAGTGTACGTACTAACAAAGAAAATCCTTTTAAAAGAACATTACAAAATACTACGGTTATTAAAAATACTAGTGAAAAAGACTGTGAGACTTCTAAAGATACTGCAAATATTCATGCAGAGACCTCAAAAAGGATTGCAAATGTGCGTTCTGAGAAAGAAAATCCTTTTAAAAGAATGAAAATAACTACAGAATTGACAAGGTAATTTTATTTTAAAAAAATTTTAAAACTTGGGGCTTTAACCCAAAAACTTCGGTTTTGTTATTAAAGGAGCTTGTCATTCTTAGATCGGTTTAATAACAAAATCGAAGTTTTTGGGTTAAAACTCCGACTTGGTCGGGCACCAAACCACGTCTGAACTTTCGTAATTCAATACCTGGTGGGGAATATAGCCCAAGGAGTAGTTGTTGAAGTCCAGACGCTGGTGCAGTGTAGGACATTTTTAATATCCTTGTTCTTGGGAGCTTGTGTGATTTTATTTCACATCTTTTGTGCAGTTTTGTCACTCCTTTTTTGAGATTTTTATGGTTCAGAAAATTCCACCTTCGTGTAGTTTTCTATTGTTTTGCAATCCTTGATTTTGTTATTAAAGTGAAGATGGCGTTGGGCTCTCCTCGTTCATGATACACTTGCTTTAACGTAACCACACCACCACACCATCAAGAAAGAGGCGAGTCGAATTCATTTTCAGACATCCTTTAGTAACAGGATGTCGAGCTAGCCTGCTTCTTACTGATGAGGCACAATAATGCCGAAACTGGTCTAAGAATGGCAAACTCCTTTAATAACAAAATCGAAGTTTTTGGGTCAATGCCCCGACTTGGTCGGGCACCAAACCACGTCTGGACTTTCGTAATTCAATACCTGGTTGGGCATATAGTCCAAGGAGTAGTTGTTGAAGTCCAGACACTGGTGCAGTGTAGGACGTTTTTAATGTCCTTGTTCTTGGGAGCTTGTGTGATTTTATTTCACATCCTTTGTGCAGTTTTGTCACTCCCATGGTCCTTTTTTGGAATATTTATGGTTCAAAAAATTCCACCTTCGTGTAGTAAAACATGAAATGCTGATAAAGCAAAAAAAAATATTTAATAATTATTGTAAAGTATAAAATGATGTACTTAATGGTACACATTTTGGATATATCTCCGTTTTCCGTATTTTATACTTAAGTTTCTTCGTCAAATTTCCTGGGTCGGAGTTATTTCCCAAAAATACCCAAATGTATGTATTTTGCGCCACCAACTCTGTCTTATCTGAGGACTTGTAACTTAGGGATATCCGAAAACTAACTAAAATTTTCCCAATTAACTTTGTTACTATCAAGGCAAAACGAATATACTTTTATAATTCTGGAAAACTTGTTTTTTAAATTTCCTAACGTTCACAGGATTTTTTTGTCAATACATATACCTCATTAGATGTATAATTTCATAAGAAATCGAATGAGAGTGATCCCAGAATCCTATGATTTTTTTTTAAGAAAGTTATGGATGTTTTTAAGTTAAGGACTATTTTCAGTCAAAATTTCTTTGGAAACTCAGTTTTCCTTAATTTGTTTCCAATATAATAACATTTTGATTTAAAATCGCTATTTTCATATTAAAATACAAGTGATACTAAAATCAAAAATAGTGCCAACCAAAAAAGTTCTTACAGGTACTATATAAACAAATACATGTTTTAGTATGCTAACATTTCAATCCCTGTAAAATGAAAAATAATTGTTTTACTTAAAAAAAAATAATAGAGTTTTTAAAATATAAACTTTTTAATGCTCAGTAAAAATATAATTTTAGAATAAAATACTTAAGTGCAGACACTAGATTTACATTTTTTGCTATAACTCTATACAGCATGACTTTTATGAGCTGGTTTTTAGTTTAGACTACTATATTCATTGGAGGCTTGGTTTTATTAACGATGTAATATAAAGTTATTTATCTTACAATTTGTAATGTTTTTAGAGCTACGCAGAACAAATCAACAAGTGAGTTACAAAAAAACGAGACAGGTCTATCAAAGGATAATCCTTTTCCGGATATATTTAGGAAACGTATAACCGAAAAAACCACTAACGTGTCGCCATTTACCTCTATGATGCAAAGAAGCTGTAAAGCTCCATCTTCAGATAATTCTTTAGTCACCAGTCAAGGTAAAACAATTAACGATTCCAGTGTCTTTAGTAGCACAAAAATAGGCGAAATAACAGTAAATGAGAATGCGTACAATAAAAATTCCACCAATAGCAAAACAAACTCTATCTGGATCTCAAAGCAAACACCATGTAAGGTTGTATACGACAAAGAAGATGAACGCCAACCCTTTATGGATTTATTTAAAGATAAACTAATTGTCGAGGTGATGTCACAACTTGAAATAATAAATAGATGCTCAAATAATGAAGTAAATAATGTCAGTTCAGGGGCACTCAATTTTAAGAGGTTTAGAAAGGTAAGCAAAGTTAAGATGGAGCTTCTTAAACGATCCAAGATCTAGGCAGTAAAGACTCTTTACTTTTACTTTGATATTTATTTAATTGGAATAATAAGGGTAAATAGGTCATTTCGTTAAAATACAGTATCTACGTTAAAACATTTCTGTAGTTCATAGTGGCTTGGTACTTCAATTACTCTTCTCTATGGATGACAAAACCACTTTTTAATGTTTGATGTACATTTTGACGTTTGGCGCACATTTTGACGTTTAACGCACATTTTGACGTTTGACGCACATTTTGACGTTTGACGCACATTTTGACGTTTGACGCACATTTTAACGTTTGACGCACATTTTGACGTTTGACGCATATTTTGACGATTGAAGCACATTTTGTTGTTTGACGCATATTTGACGTTTGAAGATTCGTGGCGTTTTACAGGTGGAAATGCTCCAAATGATCATAACAACGTTACTAATAATAATAATAATAATAATAATAATAATTTTCTTGTAAATAAATCTTACTGTGAAATTATTATTTTAAAATAATTTACGAAAAATACCTAAACAAGCAATAATCCATTCGAAATTAATTTTTAATTTGTTATTAGTAGTATGGGTTAAAATAATAGGAGTTCAATTTTTTCCCTTCGAGTCTATTTGGTCTTGAAGGTCACAGTTGGAATATTTTTTTAAATTATATCCTTTTAACGACCTTTCTGATATAAAGAAAAGGTGACCTGCAAATTTGAGTTGAATTTTTATTCGAACAACTTGGAGATTGGACATTGAATTCTTTAATAGATTCAGACTCTCAAAACCCACATTTTCAGCGTGATTATGATGTGGTTTTATATAATTAAATCTGTAATACATAAATAATTTTTTTAATACAGAAACATAAATTGCATTTTTTCTAATGTTTTTTCACCAAACAAATTTGTTCGGTATTTGAATTCGTTCTATGTTTGTGTGTTTGTTGATTCTTTGTGATTATGAATTTTAAAATCCTAACTTCAGATTTTGATAGAGCATCAAAAAGTAAGCTTAGGATTTGATGTGCCCCTCCGTACCTCTTCGAGAACACCTTCAAAATGGTGTCCAAAATATGAAAATTTTGAACTTTAAAATGTCATTGAATTTAAAGTAGACACACAGTGAATGACGATTTTGGTAAAAGTGAGTATACTGTGGCTGTGTAGAATAACTGTCCATCTAAAATTTTATTGATAGGTACTTTCATTACAATTTGTTCGGTCTATGGCAATGCTAGAAGAGCATTCTCAACTGGTTTATTTATTAAAATGCCTATATGCGTAAACAACAATTGAAATGTTTTGACTTTTGACAAAAGACAAAATGTTCTTTGACATAAAACAGGAAGTTCCGTAAATTGACGTAAGACACAAAACATAATTGCGAGGTTATCTTTCTCTTACTAACACATGACACTTTTCTCTTTGTTTCTCTTCCGTTGCTGTTATTTCAGTTGGCTGCATTTAAAGTGAGAGTGTCTATTGGTACATCTCAGAGATAACTATCTATCAGATAATTCGAAATGAAAAAACTCGTATCAGTTATCTCTTAGGTAACGACTTCTAGTTAATTCATTTGTAGGATAGTTATCTGGCGGTTTATATGAGCTCATCCTCTGCCAGAATGATAGAACACTTAAACATGACTGTATTTTTATGAAATTTTTACAACACTAACCTGTACAAAATTCTATAAAACCCATGCCAAAATTGTTGAAAAACACTTATAAACAGAAATAAAATCGAGTTTGTACATTATCGGGTGCGGAGGGCGCTAGTAATATAACGTATATACATTGAAGATATTTGGGTGGTTATTACCTAGTAGTACATTTGAAAATGTTTTTGACTGTTATATTAGACTTAATTCTCTAATAAAGTAAAATACAACAAATTCTAAATAACATTTTAGGTTAAACCTCTTCATCCCCAAACTAAGGTAATAACAAATGATTCGTTTATGATACAAGGGACTGGAAATACGACAGGTATAAATCAAGCCAGAAGATTACTGATTGATTCAGATGATGAAGTGTCCAATTCGAACAAAAATAGAAGAAAATTAAGAACGTTTGATTTTTAAATTATTTTACGTATTTTGTAAGAAAAATGTGATTTATCTTTAACATAATATAATTTTTTTGTAGTTATTTGTATATGTATTTAATTTATTCGATTCGACATTCTAAGACCGGTTTCTGCCTTCTTCCAAACTTTCTGGATGTCAAAATAGGAAGTTATTATTAAAGTTTGAAAAGAATTAGTACCAGGTCGTTTAAAAAAATAAAAATTATAAAAAGGTACTGAATACTTCACTTCAATATTTACTATTCATTAAGTAGTACTTAATTTATTAAGTACTTACTACTTTTTAGTTTTTGAAAATGCCAAATTCAATAATTATTTTAAGTTCTGACAAATTTGTTTTATAGCACAAATAACGTTTTTTGGAGGGTTTTCTATACCCATTTTCATTGTAAGAGACGCCAAAACTCATTCTTGCACACACAACATTTTGCTCTTAGGCCGGCACTGTAGGCAAAACAAAAGTGGACTGTCTGCTAGTTTTCGCAGTGGCGTCGTTGCAGGAGTAAAATTCACTAGTCACTGTTTTGCATAAAACTCTGACATAGTTGACAATTTGCAACATTCAACAATTTATAACTTAAAGTATATTATGCAATTGCTCAAAAATACAATAATTTAAAATTGGTTTGATTGATTGTAGAATAAAGATTTCTTTTCGAGTGCACGCCAACCCCACATCTCCCGACGCGACATCTGGGCGACCGGGTCCGACAAAAATTGTGTGGTATATTTCCAAGATAAAGGAAAGTGACAGTTCTAATACACGGGGTCGCATGTGAGTTATAAAAATAAGTATGTAATCGACTTGATAAAAAAATATAATTTTTGATTTTTTAATAATACTTTAAATTCTATTCTCATTGTAATATGTATTATATTATTAGTTTTACGAAAAAATTTTACTCTTTATAAAAAGTTCTGCATGGTGTAAAACGCATGATGAAATAATAGTAGTGTTTGGCATTAACACTTTGCAAATCGTATACATTTTTCAATAACGCTAATAATATGTCTTCTTTTTGTCTCTCTTCTACCAGTCTAGCTTCTTTTCCCGCTCTGCATCTTTCCTCTGCTAACACTATGTTGCTTAGCATAACATTTTCCAACAAGCGATCAGGTCAGTATCAGAAGAAACATTACGTCCTTACACTTGTACCTCTTTTTGATTTACTTTTGATGGCCATAGATTTGCCACTTCTATTCCCTTCTGATACACCTGCAACTGCATTGTTGTTCTCTTTATTGATGTAGATACAAACCGCTGCTGCATGCTTGCAGAATCCTCTTCCTCCTTTGCAAGTGCAGTTTGTATCCAAAACGTTTCTGTCAGGATCAACCTAAAATCAATCAACTATATGTTTTTTTAAGTGATACATTTATGGTCGGCACATCTAGAAATGTTAAATGTCTTAAGGCTCATCCATACTCATCCGAATATACGCAACTTTTCAAATCGGAATAAAACCGCCACATCGTTATATGTTGTATATGTATTCTATGACATTACACAACAGAAAAATGATTCATTTCCTTGAACTTCATCTTATCAATGTCAACATGAATTTTTTTCCGATTTGAAAAATTGCGTTTATTCGGATGAGTATTGACGAGCCTTTGTTATTTTATCATGGGTTTTACACGATGCAGAACTTTTTTATAAAGAGTAACTTTTTTTCGTAAAATTAATTTAAAAATGTTTTCCATATGGTGTAGCTGAAGTAAACACGCTGTACATATTACAAAGAAAATAGTATTATTAAAAAATCAAAAATTATATTTTTTTATGAAATCGATTACATACTTATTTTTATAACATCCTTAATGCGACCCTGTGTACTTGCAGGATCAGCGACGTTTACGTTTCTTTAACTTGTCATTATCTGTTAGTAGAACTTATAGAATAATTATATACATAGCTCGATTGTCGGCTTGTTTTGGTGCTTAGTGCTTAGCGCAAAACAGTTCCTATAATCTCAGATGATCCATCAGTTTTTAACTCGTAGACGCCGGAAATGGATTTCGACGAGTTTCTTGCCTTTAGTGAGGCTTTTCTTTCGAAAAATTATTAAATTTACCGGCTTGAACCCACCTCTTAGCAAAACCGACATTGTGGACGGTTAGTAACAATAAATAAGCGAGTTTTTCAATTAAACTTAAGCGACCCGGCCGGTAGAGCGGCGCTCGCGTCGCGCCAACCGATGCGGGGCTTGCCTATATCGCGACTAAAAAAGTGCTGACGACCGACTCTGATGAGTGCTTAATTGCTACTTATTTGAGTGCTAACGACCGACTCTATTGTGAGCTTGTATGTTACTGATTTGTTACCATGGTGATAGACTGTATCCATCCCTTTCTTCCTTTTACTCTCCTAGGCAATTGGCTACGCAATAAATCGTATGATCGTAACTGGGCCACAATGGGAGACGTTCTGTCCACCTGTTTGTTGAAGGTTATATTTTGTTTTGGCATCACTGGAAGTGCAGCAAATATTTTTGTTAAACATCGCCAGTGGCGTTTTATATGTATATGTTGGATGTTTTTCAACAAACCAGTCTTGCATAAATTAGCGCAAAATATCAGAAATTTTCTGTTCCCGCAGTAGTGTCAGCAACACCGTTACAGCAGCAATAATACGCGGCAACTGAGGAGTGGGTGGCTAAGCTATAGAGCACTGGATTCATAACCCAAGCGTTGTGGGTTCGAATCTCACCGACGGAGAAATCATTTTCTGATTTTTAATTAATTAAAAATTTAGAATGATTTTCATATTACCAGGTGTTATTCCTCACTCGACCATTCACTATTGGGTTCTAAATTCACAGTGCTGTTCCTAAAGTGGCGCTGGGAAACAGTAACAAAGCCTACACAGAACACTAGGCTAATAATCATAGCAGTTGATGCCGTTGACACAAACGTAAAAAAAAAATACGCGGCAACGCAAGCAAACAGAATACATAATCTACTACTTATCTATATTAATAAAAATCAATTTGTCGAATGTTTGTGATCACATCACTTCAGGGCCCCGATGTTTGAAATGTGTGAGTACAACTCGTCTGCGAGAATGTACCACGTGACCATCTCGAAATCGGTCAACGTTGCCAAATTTAAATTTAGACAGTTCAACAAAAAGTAGAGCAAAACATATATTTTAGTTCACTTGAAACCTTCGTACAAGAAGAAATAGAAGAAGTGATTAGGACAGACAGCCAAATTATTAGATTCAGACAAATTATAAGCTCTTTAGATCCGTTATGGAAATATTAATTCAAAATATAAAACATTTTTCAGAATAATTATCAAAAATTAAAATGACAATTTTTCAAAGGAAAACATTTATTTTTCAGTTATACGAATTTAAATTAAGAAAAAGCTTAATTTTCAATCGAAAAAATTAGTTTATACATTTTCAATTTATAATTTTATCCAGAGCTCATTTGTTAATTATCTAATGGTATATGTCTACGTAACTGCCTATCCTTAAAAATCAAATAACTCACTTATTTTTCATCTAAACTTCAACATTATACATTTTTGTAAAGGGAAAGAGTTCACCTTTCAGATAGTATAAAAATATATAGGGTGTGTCGTTAAAAAAATCGACGTTATTTGCATTTTAAAAAGACCGCTTTTTTAAAACAAAAAAGATTTTACTAAATAAACATTTATACTGAAAAAAACTTTATATAAAAAAAGAAACTGTTCAGTGAAAACCGCACCTTCCTATCGTTTCTGAGTTCCGAGATATTTGCAGTTAAAATGGGTCAGAAACTTCTGGGACACCCGGTATTTCAAAAATAAAGGTACTTTATTCCTGAGTAAATTTCATATTTTTTGGTAAACGACTAAAAAAATTTGATATGAGATAGTTGCATTTTAGGTTTTTAAATAAAAAACTGTTATAAAAGTCTTTTTAATATAATAATAATATAAGAGTATTTTTTTGTATGAACTTTCGGTTACCTGTTTTGATATCTGAAATTTCATCAGAATTGATCATAAAAGTATATTACAGGAAATCTTTGAATATGTTGGCAATAAAGTTACATTCAAATCTGTTTAGGATTATAATAAATAGGACCTTTTGAAATTTGTTTTAGGGTAAATCGGCATTAGTCTAGGCTTAATATGGCTTATCTGTATACACGGAAATTAGTATAATAAAAATAGTCCTGGTTTCCCCTACTTTAAGGGAAAGAAATCTGTAAATTCTCTTTTCCAATAAATATTTTATTTATTCCTAAAACAAATAGTGTAGTGAAGTTCGCAGCCAATATAAATATATTTTTTGTGTTTACCAATATTTTTCCAGTTTTGTAGATTCAGTCTGGTAAGTTTTAATATATTTTTTATTTGGTGTTTGTTTTTCAAATAGAACTTTTTCATTTTATAGATTTTATTAATTTTAAATATTAATTAATATTTTCAAACAACAATAAGCAAATCAGCAAAATAAACAGCTAATGATTGAAACGAGTCCTAACGAAATATACACAGAAAACTATAAATCACATACCAAACTATTAATATCAAAGATATAGGTTATAATTAAATTAAATTTGACTTGACAGTCTCGACACTTAACCAGCGTTGCCAAACTGCGGGGAATCTCAAGATGATTGGGGATTTATTGGGGATTGGCATTATGCGGGGAAAATGCGGGGATTTTGAAATCTCATCGTTAAACAATATAATAAATAATCAGCAGGAATTAAAATAAAAAAACAGTTCGGATTGGGCATAGAACTCAAGACCATTTGCACAGCAGCAAATCATTTGTCCATTGTACCTACTTTTGTTATAATAAATCGTATTATAATCGGGTAAGTTCGTTTATCTCAGCGCGGTGCGAACGCGAACACATAGAAAAACCTTTCTGTGATTCCCTTAGTTTTAGACGCTTCTAATTTGCTAGCTTTGCTTTAGATAAGTTAATTTTGTATTCTGTCGCGAAATAACGATACGATTTTGTGCAAATATGGATAAATGGTTAATAAAAGCTCAAAACAAAGAAGATATTCCTAAGATAAGGTACTTAACCTATTGAGGGGAATTTTTGGGGAATCAGCAGATTTTTGTCCCCAAATTTTGGAATTTGACTTGGGATATTGGGGAATATGATAAATTGGCATCGGCAACACTGCACTTAACGCCTTCACGGCACTATTGCGCATGTTTCCTCTTTTACTAAACTTAACTCTACTGGTACAACTCAGTAGAGCACTTCTATGCGAACTTGTAGATGATTTCTCTTGGTTTCAAACATACCGATTTTGTGACGCTGAGAGAGTGAGGAGTGATCACGTGGTACATTCTCGCACACGAATTGAAAATTTATAAACTAACTTTTTCGATTGAAAATTAGGCTTGTTCTTAATTTAAATTCGTATAAATTTGAAAGTTAAATATTTTGCTTTGAAAAAATTACTACTTTAATACACAAAAAAGAACGTTTTCACCAGAGGTTTCATAAAAAAATTATTTTTGCAAGAGATAAAAATTAAAAACGAAAAACATGGTTTTATCGTATTTGTATTTGTATTTTATCTTCTAAAGGCTGATGTTTTAAAACAAATTGTTATTGATGTTTATTAGTACATCAAGAAACGGTAATTTTTTTATATTTTCAATTTCAATTATAATTTTAATGTTATAACTTGTCTACTTTTTTCTCATAAGATTAAGAGACTTATTTATCGACAGCAACATTTGGAAATTTCTTTTTTGTGTTTTAAATAACCTGTAATTTTGCCAAGACAAAACATTGAATTTTCGATTTTATATTAAAAAAAATATAATTATTATACTTTTTTTAAACAATATATATTGTTAATTATTAATTATTGTTTAATTAAATTATTAATTATTATAAACTAACTTTTTTTTCGATTGAAAATTAGGCTTTTTCTTCGTATAACTGAAAAATAGATATTTTGCATTGAAAAATTGTCATTTTAATTTTTGATAATTTTTCTAAAAAATGTTTTGTATTTTTAATAAAAGAATGAATATTTCCATAACGGATCTAAAGAGCTTATAATTGGTCTGAATCCAATAATTAGGCTGTCTGTCTTAATCACTTCTTCTATTTCTTCTTGTACGAAGGTTTCAAGTGAACTAAAATATATGTTTTGCTCTACTTTTTGTTGAACTGTCTAAATTTAAATTTGGCAACGTTGACCGATTTCGAGATGGTCACGTGGTACATTCTCGCAGACGAGTTGTACTCACATATTTCAAACATCGGGGCCCAGAACGGCTGCGACTATTTGACTAATAGTCCAGTAAATGAAGGACTGAGAAGATCGAAAGTTGGGAATAAGTCGGGCATGAGTTCCCACATAGCGCAATTTGTAGGTCATCGCAGGTGTTTTAACATGAGAAAATCCTTAACGCGTTGTGGTCAAGGGGAGGGGCTGAAAATGGGCCCCAAAACCTGGAAAATGGGTTTCCGCTAATATCTGGCTAAATATGCCAATTAGAGAATTTTTGTTCAGAGATCAGCTCATTCTCTACAAAAATGGCCCTTATCATTTTCTTCGAAAATTAAATAGTTTTCGAGATAATGGCACTCAAAAGTCCCCTTATTTCAGCTGCTGCTCTACCTTCAGGAATTCCGCTTTCTATGAATTAACGCGTAACCGGGCGGACGAATTGTTCAATATCTCGGGAAAAAATGAATATTTTTCGATGATTCAAAGTTCATCGGAATGGGAAAACCCCCTGTAGCTACAATTCCATGTGACTTGAAGTCAGTTCGTATTTACCAAAAATATTTAAAAAAAAGCGGTCAGGTTTTTTTCAACAATATTTAGAGGTGCTTCATTAATTTATTCATATTTTATTTAAAAATAGGCATTTATTCTAATTTTGCCTTGATAATGGAACCTTAGGGGGTCTTGACTGACCTCAGAAATTTACTTTTATCTAATTATTAATCCTCAAGAAATAAAGAGCGGGGGACAAGAAATGGATAAACAAAAAAAAGGCCGGTTTTGACTCGTGTGACCAATTTTCCTCATTTCTCGAAAATTATTAGACTCTAATTAAAAATAAAAAAATATATTCGAAAAGTAGACCATCTAAGCTTTGAAATGATGTGCATTGGAAATCAATATAACGGATCATAAGATTATAATTCGCGCTTGTTCCGAAGATTCTCTGGAACTTCGAAATCGGCTAAAATATGCAAATAAACAAATCAATTGTATATTAGAACGCCAGAAAAGTATTGCAAAAAAATTTCTGAGGTCATTCAAGACCCCCTAAGGTCCCATTATCAAGGCAAAATTAGAATAAATGACTATTTTTAAAGAAAATATGAATAAATTAATGATAAATATTGTTGAAAAAAACTTTGACCGCTTTTTTAAATATTTTTGGTAAATACGAACTGACTTCAAGTCACATGGAATTGTAGCTACGGGTTTTCCCATTCCGATAAACTTTGAATCATCGAAAAATATTAATTTTTTCCCGAGATATTGAACAATTCGTCCGCCCGGTTACGCGTTAATTCATAGAAAGCGGAATTCCTGAAGGTAGAGCAGCAGCTGAAATGAGGGGACTTTTGAGTGCCATTATCTCGAAAACTATTGAATTTTCGAAGAAAATAATAAGGACCATTTTTGTAGAGAATGAGCTGATATCCATTTTTTGTCTGAACAAAAATTCTCTAATTGGCATATTTAGCCACATATTAGCGGGAAACCCATTTTCCAGGTTTTGGGGCCCATTTTCAGCCCCTCCCCTTGACCACAACGCGTTAAGGATTTTCTCATGTTAAAACACCTGCGGTGACGTACAAAATGCGCTATGTGGGAACTCATGCCAGACTTATTCCCAAGTTTGACCCTTCAGTTACTGGACTATAATTCTTTAAGTGAAAAAAATTCGGTTAAAAAATTTATATACTGTACAATTCATTGGTGCTTCCCCATCTCACTTATTGTTCTACAATACTGTATCTACTAAAACAAAATGAGTCAGCTCGTTTACAGAACGAAACTCCGAAATAGAGCGAGCCATGCGTATAATTTTAAATTGCAAAAGACTAACACCAATAAGAGATATGTTGAAGCAACTAGAATGGTTACCAATTAACTATTTTCTCATCTACCAAACATTAATCTTAATTTTCAAAATAAGAAATAAAATTTCCCCAATTTACCTACAAGAAAAAGTTATATACAATAATCAAATCCATGGATACAATACTGCAAGGTCCAGGACTGACTTTCATATCCAACAAATTATCGGCTGCAGATAACATATTTTTGCTTAGTAGATAGATAAAACACGTTGCATAAACATACATAGCATTATAATCTCAAAATTGCAAAATTTGCAGATAGGACGTTTTTCCTTAGGACGGCAAAATTGGAGTCCATAAGTCCAAATTTGTTTAAGAATGGCTTTGTAAATTAGAACCTTATTGGAAAGAGAAAGTTTTGACCTTCGACCTAAGAGCCAATACATTTGTCGAAACTTCAGATCAAGTTGCCTTCTTTTGGTTTGGATATGTTTTTTCCAGGTAAGGCGTTGGTCCAGGTGGAGGCCAATATATTTTGTTTCAGTTGCTGTTGGTATGCGTACGCCATTAATATTTACAGGTGGACAGGTGTTATGTCGTGTAGTGATGAAGGTAACTTGGATTGATTTACTTTGGTTTATTTTTATTCGCCATCGAGTATACCAATTATCGAGCAAGTTTAGATGATTTTGCAAGTTTGCAGATGCTGTTAGAGGGTCTTCACTTATAGAAAATGCTGCTACGTCGTCGGCAAAGGAAGCCATCGTAGTGTTATTGGTTTGAGGTCTAAGAACGCTACCTTGGGGAACACCGGAATTGATATGACAGAACTTAGACGGCTGGTCAATGAATTTTACGGAAAATGCCTATTTGATAAGTAGGATTTGATAAGGAGATAAGAGTCGCTGGATAAAGCGTTTTTTATTTTAAAGAGTAGGCCTTTATGCCAGACCTTTTGAACTTTTGAAGATTTCATTCACTAATCGATGTACTTGTTGGATTGTAGAATGGTCTTCCCGAAAACCAAATTGGTGATTAGGATAGCAGTGTTAGGAACTCATGGTCTGCGTAGACTCTTTGTAGCAAGAGTCGTTCAAACACTTATGGTTGGGTTTGGGAAATAGGATAAACTTAACATCCGGTTGAAAATAACTGTCAAAAGGATAATCGTTTTGCGGGGGAGTTGCTTTAATAGTTGGCCTGTAACTAAGTCATACCCTGGAGCTTTTCGTGGGTTAAGTTTATTAATTTCTTCCTTAACTTCTTTTGGGGTGAAACTTTTAATGGGGAGAGACATGTGACACGCTGCATCGATGAAATCTTCTACCTTTTTATCATCAGCCCCTGGTTCGAATTGAAATACATTAGTCAGATATGTAGCAAAAACGTCGGCTTTTTCTTTATCAGAACGAGCTCAATTGCCATTTGGATACCGGATTGGGGGTATTGATATTTGGGGTCTTTTAAATTTTTTTGTAGCCTTCCAAATTGTGCTATCATTTACTGTAAGATTTGTGATGTATTGCTCAAAAGTTTTGTTGTTTGCATTTTTAATAGCTGTTTTTAGTTGCCTACATAATCTATTGTATGTTGATCTAAATTATTTCTAGATCTTTGCCAGATTCTTCTAGCCCTGTTTAAATGTTTACCACTGTTTTTCTCATTATATAGTCCTTTTCTTAAAGGGTGTCTCGCATTTACTGGTTTGTCGTAAGTTTACACAATTTTTTGTGATCAAACTCGTATTTTTTATTCAGTATCAACTAATACTTTTCACAGCGCTACTTTTAGAACCGCATTGGTAATTAGAACCCAACAGTAAAGGTTTAGTGAATATTGACACATATAAAAACCAATTTCTAATTAAATCGAAAATCAGAGATTGATTTTTGCCTTTGGTGATGATCTCCGAAACTCTGTTATAGTTGTGACTATTTGACCTTATTATTTTTATTTTGTTTCAGGTAAACGAGCAACCATGAAGAATATCCCTGTCAACAAAATGTACAGCAAAATAGGTATCAAAATACACTTAGATCTGTAACCATTATTTTGTATATACTATTGTAATTTCCAAAATTATAATGTTTGATTCATTATGGTACGGAAAATAATTAATAATAAAGTTTCAATTATCAGTCCCATTGTTGCTGAAATTACGGTATTGTTCAATAATTTAAATGCGGCTTGTAACACTACTCCACGTACTAATATAACAACCGCGAGTGATCGGTTTCATTTTAATTTCTGTTGGGTCATATGAGGGTCACAATGAGAAATTCTGAAAAGTGCAATAAAAGTAACGTTAGTTATAATAAATTGAAATTAACATGGCAAGCTGTTAAAATATTGGTCTCGTTTTTTCCTACCTTTTGCTGATGATTTGAATATTTATCTTGAGATTAGCAATACAAATAACTGTGAGAAACTTCACTACATTCTTGGTCTCTGAAAAACGGAATATCACTTAATTTAGACAAGTGCCATGTATCAGCTATCTGTATCTGTATCTGTAGAGTAGGGAGGGTGAGTTAGTCCCACAGCACTTAAACCACATTTGACCCATGTACATCCTCCCGAGGAGTTATCCTCCTAGGTCATCGTCCATCCTGTCCTTTCCAGGAAAGTGGACAAGTCACTAGGAGACATCTCCTTTATATCGGCAGGTGTAGGTCAAGACTCACCAAACACGCATTCTCTCATTGATGATAACTCCAGGCAATCGCATAAGATATGACTGACCGTTTCGTCTTCCTGTTCACACATCCTGCATAGAGGTGTGTCCACTTGCCCCATTGTATGGAGGTGTTTCCTTAGTTGACAGTGGCCAGTCAGAAACCCTACTGCTAGACGTAGGTTTTTCCTGGTCGTCGCCAAGTATTTCTTCGACGCCAGCTTCCCAGGGTCGCCCAGGGTGACCCTTGCAAAACTGCATCCTTTGATTTTATCCCATCTCTTTAAAGATTGAGCATGGGTGTAACGTTTGGCTAGTTCCGCAATTGCCGAAGTCGTCAAGCCGTAGGTGTCGCTGGGTCCTAGAAGTCTTAGTCTTAGTGTATCAGCTATCCTTGGGAAAGACTGAATTCAGTTCGTGATCTCGGGGTGCCATTTGATATTAAATTATCCTTCACTGATCATATACACGCAGTCATTATCAAAGCTTCCCATATACTAGGTTTTCTCCTGCGAAATGCCAATAGTTTTTCCATCAACACCCTGATATCTGTTATCCCTCGTACAACCAAATTTATAGTATGCTTCATCAGTTTGGAATCCATTTGATCAAATTCATATAAACATCGAGCGTACTCAAAATAAGTTTCAGAGATTTGTTGCTTTTAAAATGGGTCTGTAGTATACGTATATGCAGATTTTGAACAGGTTGAATTTGTGTTCTCTGGAATTAAACAGGAGAAAATCTGATCTTCAAAGTACTAAATGACGATATCTCCTTCCTACAGTTACTACAGGAAAATGTATACTCCTGGTAATGTATTGTTTGCTATACCATTTCATTATTCCAATTACGGCTATCACTGTCCTTTCAAATCTTTCAAAAAATCATTGCAAGTAATTGAATAGCTGGATTTGTTGTCCTATTGTTTTCTTGCACTTCCTGATGTACTTTATATTGTTTGTAGCTTGGTGTTCGTTAAATTGGACTAATCCACTTTTTTATTACTATAACTTATTTTATTTTGTTTGTTATAAATAAATAAAAATTGACGTTTACTTTTAAGTCGTAATTTGACTTAACGCATCCATTGTTAGATTCCTTACAGAATTGTTGGTCTTATCCTCGTATCGCCGAAACTGAAAAAAATACATAATATCCTTAATTTTTGATGCATTCCAGTTAAAACGGTGTTATTTAAAAATACAATCAAATTTTATATTCGCTATATTAAATATCAATCCGGTTTTAGTATAACAGTTTCGATACAGATAACTTCAAGGATCTATCCACATTTTCCGTAAATATATCCAACAAGTATTACTCTAGAATTTTTCTCGCCTTTTCATCTGAGACCTAAATCCTTGGAGGCATATCCTTGGCGAAGCCCCGAGACAAGCTTTTGTTTATCTGCCGCTCCAGAAAAAGCCACTTTATTTTATAACTTCCATATATTTCTATATAAAGAGATCCGTCTTTATCTGAATTTTATTAATGTTATGGACGCAGCCTGGGAAATACGAAACATGAAACGATTATTCGAAAATTCGTTATTTCGACGCACATGGTACCACACAAGCTGTCGGCAATTGGAATTAGCCAAGCGAATGTTTATTTTCGGGCAAAAGATATAAGCGCAGTTACAAGAGTTAGTGTAGTAAAAAAATGTGTAAGATTAAAAATGTAATTTTTAATATTGCATATAAATAATAAGAACATAAATATTTACCATTAAAAGTAGAGAGTTCTAAATGAATGGTCTTCTTTTCTGGATATTATAGTACGGCATACCGTAACCAAAGTGGCCTGTTATCGCCAGAACCTTTATTCAAGCATAAGTCGATAGATTTACACAAATACAAGATTATACCATGGCAAAAAGTTTTATAGTTACACGGTGGTCTTGTAAACGATTTTCTGTCTGTAAAAAAAATATCGTTTTTTAATCCCCACACGTGAGTTGTTGATTTATTATTATTAAATATGTAAAAATATGCATGAATTCAGGGAAAACTGAAGTTATACACATCACATAATTGAAACAATAGATACACGAAATTAAATATCTTTGTCGTCAATTCAGCTGAATTCTGTGGCTCGGACGATCATACAAATAATTTTTAATGCCCCCAAAGTACGTGCCCCCCCTCCCCCGTTTTCGAGGATTCTGAACATGATTTCGTGCGTTAAAATCACCCGCAAAAGGGTCACGGCCAAAACTAACGGGGGTGGTTTTATGCCGTTGGGGGGGGGGGGTGGAGTCGACTCGGGGAGAAGATCCAACATCACCATCATGTTCAGCATCCTCAAAAATGGGAGATGACGCTGGTTTTCTCGTTCATAGCGCAATTCAAATTTTTCACCTTCCCGGGTGCGATTTTTAGCCGTTTGAGAGATGGGGTCAATTTTAAAAGAAATGTAACCACCGCATCGTGTTCAGCATCCTCGAAACGTTACATTAGTTTTGCCGGTAAAAGACACGATTGGTTTTTGGCCATTTTTGGGAGAGGGGCCAATTCAAAAAGAATTTTAACCCCTTCCGTCGTGTTCAATATCCTCTAAAACGTACTTTGGGGCGTCTAAAATTATTTGTGTTTTTCGTGATAGAATGCACTAAAAACATCAATACACACGACGGAAAACTAGTTCCATTTTTTTCCAACTTTTTCATAATAAAAACCAATACCTCAAGTAGAGAACTGACATGTGGCGATAACAAAATCAGCTCCAAAAAATAAGAATAATTCAAAGTCAATAAGTCGCAAGTGCGCCAATGAAAATGTCAGTTCATATTTTTTCGTAGTCTAGAATCATATTAAATCAAAGAGAGAGATCGGTTCCTTTGATGTTGAATAGACACAATATTGAGAGGAAATACGTCACAGCATTGAAAGATAAACAATTTGATATACACTGAGAAAAGTAACGTGTATTGATTCAAATTCTTACAAACCGAACTACACTGCGAAAAATATTATGTTGTTTTTGTTGTTTGTTAATTTTAACGTCTCTTTTCTGACCTAATGGCCTAAACTGGACGGGACCTACAGCTTATCGTGGGCTCCGAACCACGGTCCTCAATCACCTTAAACCCAGGACTATGCCTTTGTCATGCAGGTGATCTACCGACTAACAAGTGTGTAATTGTGTCACCAACCCCTATCAGTTCCACGAGATAACCGATCTTATCCGGCATGTTTACCGGCGTGAATGAAAATGCGTATGATAAAACTACCTTTTTGCACTTGCCCAAAGTCTTATCTGACTTTAATTCCACTTGAATTCGGCAGGATTCGAACCTACTCCCCGAACACTGACCAAGCTGAATCGGCAGACGCCTTACCAACTAGGCCGGTGCGAAAAATAATAGTGTTGATGAATATACCTCCCCGTTTAGAGTCAATCTGGCGGAAAAACCCAATAAACGAAGTCGCTCTTTTCAATTTTTTTTTTCAATTTCATAGATTGGAGGTCCCTCTTTCACGTCATCACTTGAAAGCTAAGGGAGTTGAAGGGGTAAATTAACATGTAAAGATATAGGAAATCGATTTTGCGCATGTAACTCGCTGGGTTTTATACAGATTGAAACGACTTCTAGATATAAAATAAAGGGCTCGCGAAAACGCATAAACTCATTCAAATCGGTCTAGCGGTTCTCGAGATATTGCTATTTGAAAGTATAGGGATTTTCGCCGCGGCAAGAACAGACCTAGAGCCGTGTTCGCGTTTTTCGCAGGAAAGAAAGTGACTTCGAGACTTGAATTTCGGATTTTGTAAATTTTATGTTTCAATTTTCGCAATGAAAGAGTAAATTGGGGAAAATTTTTTATTCGCCATCGGATGGTTACTGAGTCTAACGCCTTTAATAACCGAGATACGGGGTGTTTCATCCATTTCGGCCAATATTTTGATAAGCCGTAACTTTAGAACCACCCTGTAGATTTATGTCATACTAGGTACAGGTATAGTGTGTTATAGCCCAATCCTATAGTGTAAGAACTATAATTAAAATTCAGATCCGGATTAAGAAGAATTTGGAAAATTTGAAAATCCCCAAAACAACACCCTGTATATCAGATTCTTTCAAATGTAATCGGATACCCATTTGAAAAAAAAAAGAGAAAAAATATGTGTTATTGCCAAAGCCTACTTCATAGTTTAATGAGTTTTGTATCCGGAATTAATTCGAAAAATTAAATCTGTATTTTTTTTTGTGCACTTTTACAAATATTTCAGTATAAAAAATTTGATATACAGGATGCTACTTTAGAGAGATTACCAACTTTTACAAATTTTTCTTAATCCGGATCTGGATTTTAACTGTAGTTCTTGTATTGTAAGATTTGGCTATTTAAACAATCCAACTGTACCAAATATGAAAGAAATGTACGGGGTGTTTCCAAAGTTGTGGCTTATGAAAATGACAATAAATATTGCATTAATTGAATTTTAACTTTAAAATTTTAGTAGTATGTAACGATATGTAATGTGCATTTATAAAAATGTCAGTATACCTAACTCAATTTTTTGCATTCGTTTCGAATGTCTGATCCAATTTAAAAAAAATCTGATTTACAGCGTGTTGCTTTGGGGATTTTCAAATTTCCAATTTTTTCTTAATCCGTATCTGGATTTTAACTGTAGTGTAGTCCTTACGTTATACGATTGGGCTACTAAAAAATGATACCTGTACCAAATATGAATCTAATAGGTATTTCCTGAAGTTTTTTAATTTAAAATTGACAACAAAAGATATAATAATAATTTACTATCAACTGCAGAAATGAATTCTAAATTAATATTAATATTGTCCAATTTTCCAAGTGTACTTAAATAAATATGTCAACTATTTGGGAGTATAATAATATTTCATTATTTCATTTTTTAATATAATTTTTGTATTTTTGACCTCAACATCAACACCAAATCCGAATACAGATGATTCGAAGAGTATGCTCTATATCTGGTGGGACCAAAATGGTGTTGTTTACTATGAGCTGCTAAAACGGGCGATTGGTATCAGCTACAATTGATTCGTTTGAGCCATGCATTGCGAGAAAACGGCCGCAATGCAAACAAAGACATGATAAAGTTATCCTTCTTCATGACAATGCTGAGCCTTATGTCGCAAAAGTCGTAAAAAAATATTTGGAACGCTCAATTGATTGGTAAGATATTGTGAAGGTCATCAGCAACAAAAAAAGAGACTTCTATTAAAAATTGCTGTCGGTCTAAAGTCTCTGATATTGGCAAAATAAAATAGTAAAGTCCTAAAAAAATGTTACCTTTAATATATTCAAACACAAGTACAATTTAATTAGAATAAATTTAGTGTGGTTTATTAGACAGATGTCAAATTATAATGCTAGTCCGTTATCGAAAATGTAAGGGCCGATAATTTTGTCATCAAGAATGCCGCACCAGACATTTACTGACCATCGATCCTGATGTTGAATTTCCAGTATCCAACAGGAATTAGTTTCAGATCAGTAATGGGAATTATGTTTATTTACGGTTTCAGTACTAGCGAATGGAGCTTCAACATATCATAAAATTCATCTCAATAAAATTTAGGATTGTCGTGCCGGTGAAGCACAGTTAATGAGAAGTGGGTGAAACTTATGTTCTTTCAATATTAAAAAAAAAACGGAGTAAATGGTTATCTTTAAATCATTAGCATTTATTTTTAGCATTATGTGTTTGCTTAAACATTGATTTTATTTTCTCACTGGTGATTTCACGCATTTCTAGGCTGAACGAAACCAGATTCTTTTAAGGGTTGTAAAGTGTTTAAGAAACTTTCCTAAATGCCTTCAGTATATCTCACTACATATAGACTTGATGCCACAGTAGCATTTTCTTGACTGTATATTGTGCAACTACCAAGTAATGATAAATATTAAGAGCAAACCGAACCCCTTGAAAAATTTTAATAACCTTTTAAGCCTTTAGTTTTATTCTGATTTTTGTGAAATTTTCAGGAAATACTAATAATTACAAAACTTAGGGTGGAGATACCTTGATTTTTTTGTAAACCTTCGAAAAGTATTAGTTTTGTTAATTTTAAATGGAAAATCACAAAAAGAAATATCCGCGCCATTCTGCATTAAATCTATGAAAATTTGCTCCTATTTGTTTTAATAAATATCAAGTAATTTTTAAATAATATGGTTTCCCATTTTTTTCTTAAATATCTTTGTAAAGTGCTGCCACATCGTTACATAAATTTAAAGCTGTCGAGAAATATTCTGGCGCGCATATCAATACAATTTTATATTAGAAAATCCTCATCAAATAGAAGTGAAATTTGCTTCTAAAAAGAACTCCGGTTGCCACTTAATACATGAGATTAAGCCGCAGGCGAATGTCGTAAATCTTAAGCGAGTGTATTAAATTCTTGTTTAAAAAAATTACTATACCTTCGGTTAAAATTTAGTAATAAGTAATAATTACAGCCTTTATCTCAGAAATTAATATGCCCACATGTCACAATTTTTAGGTTTTCTATTTTGTAGCCTCTCTGTTTTTAAATTATTTTACCTATAAATAGAAACCGATATTTGAAGTAATCAAAAACACCCACACCACAGAAACGAGTAACAACAAAACACAAAAACCTCATAATTTTATTTTCAATATTCAACGAGGTTTCGTCAATTAACAATTTTTTTTAAAGATCAACAAAGAGCTGTTCTAATTCCCATTAAGAAAATTTTAGAATAACGTATGTCGCTAAGTACTAATGTTATTCTGATTATCTATACTCCCGTAAATTGATTGATTCTTCTTCAAATTCAAATTTTGGTGGAGAAACCTTTCATTTCATTCACCAAAGTTTATAAATATGAATATTTATTTATAATTTTGGCGATGGAGTTTTGTGGGTCCACCAAAATTTTAAAATTTTTGCCATTTTGTCGTGGACTGGTTAAATTAAAGAATTCTAGGAGATCGACGTACTAAAAAAATAAAATTAAGCGATTTCTTTACCTTCTTAGTCATAAAGTTGGCCTCAAGTCACTTGTATTTGTATCAAAAGGCTAAAAGAAAGGTCAATTAAAGCACAAACACCCCAATTTGTCCAAGTCACGCAACCCAACGCCGACTTTGCTTTGATCTAATTACTAACATTTTCAGTATAATTTGAATGGAGAGCCCTTTTTCGCATTCGAATATTTCAAATTAAAATGATGGCATTTTCCTGCTTCTCCTTGTTTGCTTTCATACCGCGAATGCAATAAATTATACCGCTTATTTTACGATTAGGTTTTTTTAACCTTTAAGTAAATGAAATCTTTTAAGTGGAGAATATAAAGGTGTCGTAATCAGTAGATGTAGCTGCACCATAAATGTCATTGGAAAAAGTGTGAAAAGCTGGAGGACTAAATACAGGGATTCCTTCCCAATAAAATATTGGACATCTAGTAAACTGATTATATAAGATAACACTTGCACCGTTTGATTAACCCTCAACTAATTTGCATAACATCAGCTTTCCTCTGAGATACCGAGTTTTAAAAATAGAAATCTGATAGTGCACAGTTGAGGTGGTGGGGTATTCACATAACTAAACCTGTACAATTTCATTCATAGAATGAATTCTGTAAATCAGTAATGTTCACAATGTATTTTCACGTTGGCCGTATTTTTTTGTTCTGTGAATAATTTTATAATGTACTTTTGAGGCTTATATAAAGTAAAAAGTAGCTCACATAGTATATTTTCTGAAAATTACCATACTTATCAAGTTTTTTCACAACCCTTTTTTAGAGTGCAATGCAATGTTCATTTGTTTTAAATCTTAATTTTTCGATTTTGGGCAATTTCTTCTCTTTTTGACCTTTTGTATGTATTATTAGTATTTTGGAATTCAAGGTCAAATTTTCTTAAATTATAGGTATGTCAACAGCGATTATTTTAGACACGTTTAAGCTGGTTTTGTGAGATCGTATCTAAATAGGGAAAATTCACAATATTACACTAATTTAAGTGCAGTTCCAAATATGCTTACTTATACAGGGTGTTTCATAGTTAAACTGACATACGTTAACTGTAAATAGAGGGAACTTAGGTGATTCCAAATAACCTTGGTTAATGGGTCTAACGCCTTTAATTAATTGAATTTACTTTAAAAGTTTAGTAATATGAAGAACGAGATGTGCATTTATGAAAATATGTCAGAATATCTCAGTTTTTTCCATTCGTTTCGAATGTCTGATCCAATTTAAAAAATATTTGATGTACAGCGTGTTGCGTTGGGGATTTTCAAATTTTACAAATTTTTCTTAATCCGTATCTGGATTTTAACTGTAGTATTGTAGTATAGTCCTTACATTATACGATTGGGCTACTAAAAAATGATACCTGTACCAAATATGGAAGAAATCTACCAGGTATTTCGAATGTTACTGCTTGTGAAAATGAAAAAAATACATTTGATGTAATTTGACATTAAAACTTCAGTAGTAGAATGGGATGTGCACTTAAAAAAATTTTTCACTTTAACTCATTTTTTTCCGTTCTTTTCAAATATCCGTCCCCATTTTAAAAAATCTGATATAGAGGGTGTTGTTTTGGGGATTTTCAAATTTTGCAAATTCTTCTTAATCCGGATCTGAATTTTAATTGTAGTTCTTACACTATAGGATCGGGCTATTAACACACTATACCTGTACCAGGTATGAGAGATATCTACAGGGTGGTTCTAAAGTTACGGCTTATCAAAATATTGGCCGAAATGGATGAAACACCCCGTATCTCGGTTATTAAAGGCGTTAGACCCATTAACCAAGGTTATTTGGAATCACCCAAGTTCCCTCTATTTACAGTTAACGTATGTCGGTTTAACTATGAAACACACTGTATAAAGTAACCGCATCCTTAAGTAATCCTTTTGTGGTGCGCCTTTGATGTGAGTTTTAAAATTAAGTTTATTGTCAATGTGCAAACCTAAATTTTTGCTTTTTAGAAATGTTAACATTAACTCATCCAATTGTAGTTTTAAAGAGTATATCCTTTAGCTTTGCTGCAAAACAAAATAACTGCATAATGATCTTTGTGCAAAGTTAGATCTTTATTTAGTGAGTTTGAAAGTTAAAAAATATGTATTATTTATTTGTCGTTAGTATAAAGTACGGATAAGCTATTAATTAGTATTTTGGGTATATATAAGAGATAGTAATGGGCCTAAAATAAACCCTTGGGGTACACTTGGCACAATAGCTTTATACCAAAAGACTGGAACGAGAATTCAAGTAGGTGTATATGCGGGAACGACTTGCCTGAATGGATATTTTTGGAAAATCAAAGGTAAAGAAAAAACCTGCTTAATGGCGACCCTTTGGAGTACTCTAAATTCTGAAGTAAATGCTCTGGAAAAAAGGGAATACTTAATTGGAAAGAAGATCGGTCAAGGTTCGTACAGATGTCTGGTCTATTTATAATGTTGATGATAATGTTTTATGATGCCTTTCATGGGAAACAAGTGCAGTAGCACTTATCGCTTATCATTCACTGTATTTATTGAATAAATAAAAATACATCGAACAATTATTGTTCATAGACAGTTGCTGGGTTCTTTTCCATAAGTATTACTTGAAGAAGGGTAATATTGTATTGTTGCAGCCATAATATTTGAGTTTTACACACACCAACACCAATTGTTCTCATTTATTATGAGATAATTTTTTTGATTTCACAACTAATTTTTTCCTGCTTGACAAATAGCTAGACAGTGATATAACATCAAAAATCAATAGATGTGCTTTCGTTTAGTGGTCAATATCTCCAAGCACGGTTGGTTTTCTTAAATCCCACATTTGAGAGATCAAATAGGATAAGCATTTGTAATCGTATTGCTATGTAGGTTATCGGTAAACAGTTATCTATTGACGTAATCAGCTGATATGTAAACAGTATATACCTCTTGGCCAATTATGCTTAGCCGATTCCTAATTAAGTTTGGGATAGATTTACAACCATTGTTTCGACACGCTTTGTAAACCATGTCATTTACTTTTTCCAATCAATATTGACGATAAAAAATCCTTGCAGATATACTTTTAGTTTATAAAAGAATTTCCACCTCAAAAACATTTCAAGAGAACAAAAACAGAGAATTTACTTTAGAAATTGTATTTTATGCAACGGCGAACAACAAACAATTCCGATTTCCATTCCTGGGTACTAGAAAAATCCTTTTTATAAAGTGTCAACTACAATAAATGTGAAAGCTTGGATAAAAGGTTAAAAAATAAAAATGTATTTTTTCTACTTATAATATACTCGACGAACTAACCAACACGACTAAGAAAAGTAGAGTAGGGAATAATCGAGTATCAGAAAATTATAAGAGAGAGAAGAACCTTTTTATTGGAATAACTAAAAGGCCATCGTCCGGAGTCCTTCAGCCTAAGAATTATAATTAAATAGTAAATAACGCAATTTGTGAATTCATGAAAAACTGCGAAAATATTTCAAATTTTGGCGTACACGTCGAAGCTCCACCACCAAAATTAAAAAAAATATTTAGTATGGTCATTAAAAAACAATCCATCATGATTAATATGCACAATAGCTGCGACACTTTTTGACTTTCATATAACAATCGGCAACTTAACACCAACCAGTTTTTTTTTCAAAATTTGGTTGTTAGTTTTTGAGATATCGACAGTTTGGGTTAAAAACGTATAACTTTTAATAACGCAGCCCCACAAAAAAAAACAGTTCATACTCGAGGGTCGGACATATGTATTCCCATATATTTTTCGACGCTGAATCCGATCCCGAGCTCAGAAATGGCCCTCCACGTCTAGAATTGGCCCCAGGGGCCAAAAATGGCTTCTATATGGCCTGAGAAGTGTATTCCGGGATGAGGCGTGGTTAAAGGTGCATTCTAAAGCCAAAGTCGAGTTTGTGGTCAAAAAGTTCACGGCCAACTGAAATTTCCCGTTTGGGACCGGGAAAATGGCCCCTCAGGGACCGGAAAATCGTGTTTCAGACGTCGCAATGGCATCAGTGGTATTTTTGTGTACTTTTGAATACTGGAATGAATAGCGTGCTTGAAAAGTTTATGCCCAACTACAATTTCCGGTTTGGGACCGGGAAAATCGTGTTTCGGACGTCGCAATCGCAACAGTGGGTTTCCCATGAAAGTATGAAGTTGCATTTCCTGCACTCACACTTGGACTATTTTCCAGAAAATTTAGGTGACTACAGTGAACAACAGGGAAAAAGATTTCACCAGGATATATCCGAAATGGAACAACGATATCAAGGAAGGTGGGATATCCACATGATGGCGGATTTCTGTTGGTCACTGAAGAGGGACACAACAGAAAGCCATAAACGCCAGGCCGTGCGGCGATCTTTTGAATATAAAGTTAAAAGATATTACAAAAAGAGAGTGTAGGACAAGAATCCTACCTTCCATGGGATGAAATTTGCATCCATAGTGTTCCTTTAGTAACCATCTGAAAACCGCCATCATAGAGATATCCCACAGTCCCTACTATCGTTGTTCCATGTTAATTCTTTCAGTCATCTCGTCACTACAGTCATCTCAAGAGTCTATGAAATGAGAATGGCAATTGGCCATAAACTTTTCGAGGACGGTATTCATTGCAGTATTCAAAAGTACACAAAAATACCACTGATGCCATTGCGACGTCCGAAACACTATTTTCCGGTCCCTGAGGGGCCATTTTCTCGGTCCCAAACGGGAAATTTCAATTGGCCGTGAACTTTTTGACCACAAACTCGACTTTGGCTTTAGAATGCACCTTTAACCACGCCTCATCCCGGAATACACTTCTCAGGCCATATAGAAGCCATTTTTGGCTCCTGGGGCCAATTCTAGACGTGGAGGGCCATTTCTGAGCTCAGGATCGGATTCAGCGTCGAAAAATACATGGGAATACATATGTCCGACCCTCGAGTATGAACCTTTTTTTTGTGGGACTGTGTAATCTTTAAAATTTTGGAATTGTCTTTATATATACTTTTTTGATTTGTTTAGATGGAGTAAGTTACAAAAACTTATATAAGTATTAAAACTTGTTTTTCATTCCAAATTAATTGTTTGTTAGTATTTCTAATAGTTTACTGTAAATTCTGCAAAAAATGTTTTCTCAAAACTCATCCATAGCTTTCATACAATAAATTTGAAAGTCTCATCTAACTGCAAGACATTAAACGGATTTAAGTTTGAAGATTGATAGATAGATTGAAGATAGATGATAATATTTGTCATTATTTCGCAAAATTCAATTCTCCTATCAGTCTAATTTTATCATTGAATAAATAATAATAATAAATAAATATTACATAATATTTGTCCCGGAAAGGCGAAGATTAGCTAATAGCTATTCTTTAACTCTTAACCTCTCCAGTTAACAAAAAAAATATATATAAATTAAATAACAAAATAAAATAAATTATTTTGCGAAACGTGTTTAATGAAACAGCAAAGGTCCGATTTAAAAATATTGTAAAGTTTAATGGCGTTATGGGTAAAACTTCGCTCAAATAGAGATAAAGAGTTCTGTGATATGGTCAGCGAGTGTATATTTCTAGTTTCTAGACGATCATGAATGTTATATCTATGTATTTAAATATTAGTTTTTCTACAACCACTATGCAAAACACGCTTTTCTACACACCTTTTTATACGCAAATCAGGCCTTTTCTTAATTCCTGTGATATCCGTTGGAAAAGTAATAATTTAAAATGGTAAAAGTACACGCTATGGCGCTTTTCCCCACAGAAATGTCAAAATTTTATAGTTACAAACAGCAAACAGCCATAATTAATTGATTCTGTAAGTAAACTATTTATTAGAAAAATCTATTATACCTGGGGCTTCTAATTCATATGATATTATTACTAATGAAGAACAAGCATCAACATCTTCGTTGACAAACACCAATATTACATTTAATAAAAACTTACTATCAAAAAAAGATACACCAGGCATAACATTTCAAAATTGTTCAAATTTCACTATTTACTATAAGTTTAACTGATTTTTCTACATTCAAAAATTCATTTTTTAAATTCTTTCTGTTTAAAGTTTAAATAAATTACCTATATAGGTTACTATTTTTCTTTCATTAATAAACGTGGTTGTAGAAAAAATATTGTGTACAACTCGTACGCAAAGCACTTTTCCCACTCGCTGGATTTGCGGCACTCGCCTTACGGCTCGTGCCACAAACTTCTGCGTTCGTGGGAAAAGTGGCACTTTTCGCACTTGTTGTACAAACTACTATTGTTCAATAAGTATTTAGGACTTTGCGTTTTAATGAGTTGGTATAAAAAAGTTACAAAATTTAGTTGAAATAAATACGAAAATTTTAGCCACTTTAGTTCTAGTTTGAAAAACATGGTCATATTTTCTTAAACAATGTACAAACCTGCAAGTATTTTGTACTCGTTGTAACTTGAGTTGAGTATATTTATCAAGACATGGATAGTATACTATGTTGCAGGGATATGACATAACCTTCTGACACATTTTACTGATGAAGGCAGCAACTTGGAGTTTGAAATCATTATAAATTAAATGGTGATTGGGATACCCTGTATACGTAGGCACTTATGTTGCGTTGTCCCCCAGATCTCGCTCTAATGTGCGCTTTCTAATATTCCCTGTAATCGCTATTCAAGATCCCCTTTTCTGTTTTGTGCGCAGAGAAGTACTAAGGGGTAAAAGCTATTGCGTCTGTTTTATAAATGTCCTTTTCACTTTGCTTAATAACTTTATGTGTGTTTCTCAGTCGCTAAGTACAAGGGTTTTCGTATTATTATTTTCTTATGTCATTCCGTTTCATTGCCAGTTTATATTATTGTGAGAAGAAAGGAGAGTTTAATTTTGAGGCGTTTGTATGTTTTCATTATATTGTGCGTTTAATTTTCGCTATTTTGTTACAAATAATGGATTTTGTCACCGTCATCTCCTAACATGGATGCGGCATAATGATGCTACAATCGGTCTAGAAATGAAAAGGAGTAGTTAGTGGTTAAGATGCCGTGCAAACCCTTTCAATTTATTTCGAAAGTTTTTTTTTGAGAAAGCAGACATCTATAAGTGATCAGTTTGCTGCTCCTAGTTCACTTATATTTTAGTACTCAATAATACATTTTTCAACAATTACGTTATTAAAGTGGAGATGTCATTGTTATTTTCGCGCACTGTAGACACTTTGTCTCGTAAAAAGTTTAATACAGCTAGCAAAGGATATTGACATCTTCTAACATGAATTTAAGAATCGACTCATGAGGTACAGTGATTTAGAAATGGGAAGCTTCTTTAATCTGGCTTATTCAGATGACCATTAGTTATTTCTCAATAAACAACATTGGTTATTAGGTTTCCTCAAAGTTGAAAAGTTGGCGTATTCAGACGACCACCGTAAACAGTGTCGGAACTTATCAGATATCTGTTATGTTCTCACCATGAAGTTGTCTATCCAGAGATATCAACAGCTAGAAATCTTGGGGTTTTTTGTCATAGGGTCACACCAAGTTGAGAAAAATGACAAAACATTCAATACATAACCATAATTTTTTAATAAATAACAAAAATCAAAATACTCAAAATGGCCTCCTCAAGTTGGAATTTTCATTTAAGGGTATTAGAAATATCTGTTCTAAGATTTTTAGGATTAAATTTAGGTATGAAAAATTGTACGTGTATTTCATTTATATTTTCATGGTATGTGTATGTAGTTTATTGGAATAAAATGATACACTTATTCATGACCGAAAATCTCCAACTTTCTCTTACAATTTCTTTGCTAAAACTTTGTATATTCCACATAAACATAAAGAAATTTTGAATTTCCTTATGTATATTTCGCAAAGTTTTTTTATAATGAAAGTATTTGGGTGTAGGTATCCATAGTGTTAAGAGTTAAACTTAATTGCTTTTTTAATATACAAATAGAGCTTCTCTTAAAAGTGTTTATTTCTTCCAAAAAATATATTAAATTCATTGTTTTTCAATTATTAATGAAAATGTTTTTACTCAGCTATATCGACTTGAGAACAAAATATGACTCAAAATTGGTTTAATTTTCTTGTTTTTGTGGGTGTAAATAGAGGAAATAATAGGTAATTAAAAAGATGCAGGAATTGAGGTTGCATTTCTACCTCTCTCAAAGAAGAAATTTTATTAGTCAGGTACCGAGCTGTTATAGTTTATTGCACCTATATATTTTTCTAAAAATCCCATTTGGTAAATTAAGTGGACTAGATACTGACCGTAACTGCCTTTTGTACGGTTATGTACAGCTAAAACAAACTATCATAACATAAAATTATGGTAAAAACTGGAATTACCTTTCACCTCAAAGGGGGAAAATTCAATTTATTCATTACTACGACTCACTAAAAAAATAAATCGTTTTATAATGAAAGTATTTGGGTGTAGGTATCCATAGTGTTAAGAGTTAAACTTAATTGCTTTTTTAATATACAAATAGAGCTTCTCTTAAAAGTGTTTATTTCTTCCAAAAAATATATTAAATTCATTGTTTTTCAATTATTAATGAAAATGTTTTTACTCAGCTATATCACTAAAAAAATAAATCGTTTTAGCCTAAAACGAACTTTTCCGCTCAAAATACTAATACATTTTACATCAGTCTGTCTTACATTTTTATTACTTTTGACTCTTTTAATCTTTATAAAAATTAAATTCCAATTTTTTTTATATCAAATAATTTTTCCAACAATTTATACGACCTATCTCAAAATTAATAGGTTGCTTGCTTGTATCATTTCAGTGGTCTCGATCCGATCGATTCCATACGTATTTTTTCGTGTTTTTTGAGTCCAAATAACGATGAATGAACGCAAAAAAATTATTTTTTTGACTTTTTTTTCACGATTACATTACTTTTCTTCTATGGTATAGTGCAGGGCGGAAAAGTAAAAATTTCTCTCACAA
Source organism: Crepidodera aurea (assembly GCA_949320105.2). Classification (NCBI taxonomy): domain Eukaryota; kingdom Metazoa; phylum Arthropoda; class Insecta; order Coleoptera; family Chrysomelidae; genus Crepidodera; species Crepidodera aurea. Next base: position 59,103,985 of record OX439474.1, on the reverse strand, counting down.
ATATCAAGACATTATTATTCTTCTGACACAACAAAACAAATGTGTAACACACAAAATTCCAATAACCAATACGCAAAATAGTAGCCCTGAGCACTATTTTACAATCCAATATCCAATTATCTGTTCTTGCTTAAAAATGGTCATCTGAACAGGGCTATTGGTTTTTTAAACTGATCTTCAGAAATAACTAATGTCTGTGGTGTTTCAACTTTCAGTGTGCACCTGAATAGGAAACCGTCATGGTTATTGGTTATTGAAAAATAACCAATATCCAATGGACGTCTGAATAAGCCTGAATCACGGAATTAAATATTTGAACTTGTCCCGATAAAGTTTGAATTGCACCACTTGTCTGGACTGATGTAATTCTAGGGCTGGCGAGTAGTTTGTGGCTGGGATGTGGTGCAAACCTTTTCGAATTAATTCGAAAGTTTTTGGGAGAAAGGAGAAATCTCTAATTGATGTATGTATATTAATATATTTAATCAGTTTTATGAATCCTACATAATTTAAGTGTGTTGATTACTGTGACAGTACATTTTAAATTCGAACATATTTTTTTACGGAACATGTATGTATATAAAAAAATTAAAAAGTAATTGACTGCATCTCTTGTGAAATCCAAATTTATATTACCTTATAGGTTCTTAGATTAAAACTAAATCATTTCCAGAGAGCCCTTATGAGAAAATTGAGTCGTTGAATTTAATCGAGTCTAGTAATATTCGTTTAAAAGTAAAAAGAGTAAAAAGGTAGAAGAGAAAGAGAGTGAGAGGGAGAGAGAGAGGTGCAGCAATTTTCTAGCATGTGTAATCTCGCTGAGGCTTCACGTTGAATTTAAATCGGTAGATTATCAATCAGAATAATGGTATAATTTCGAGAAAGTTCAATTAGTGAAGAAAATTTCGCATGCTGGAACTGCAAATTTATTAGAAAGGTAATTAACAACCTTACCGTCTGATTTTAAATTAATTGATTTAAAAAAAAGTTGGATCGACGAAAGTTCTAGTCGGCGTCGTTCCGATTATAATTAAAAAAAAACGAATAGTAGAAGTTTTTAGACTTTAAGGATTTAATATAAAAGTGTAAATTTTTTATAAAGTGCTGTTAACAGTTACTAGAAAAAATTTAATTTGCATATTTAAAAAAATAATTTTAATAAAACATACTAAGCTATTTTGATCCTTAAAATTTGAATAAATTCTTTAATAAAACAATATAAATATAATTTTTATTTGAGTATGTTAAAAAACGTAAAATTAACAATAACAAGAAGAAGAACTTTTCAGTTCACGTCCGAAAAAGTAAAATATATTCGGCTTTTAGCTTTAAATTAATAGTTTTGTTCAATAATATTTTCTTATTGGAATAACATATTGACTTGCTATGATTTTTGTAGGTTATGTTACATTTCTTAATCTTGTTTGTTTGTTCCGTTGTGAGTTTGCTCGCTGAGACGTTAGTAACATGTTAGCCCCCATAAAATACTTATGAGGCGCAGGTACTTTTACTTACCATTTAACTAGCTCAGAATATTATGAAAATAAAATCTTCCGTAGAGTAGGGGGGGTTCAAATATTTGTTAGGGAAGTAGAATAAACAGATAACTTATATTCACCCTAATAAATTTAATCAGATTAAAATCAGTAATCAGTTCGGATCTCTGAGTGGTACCAATCAGCTCACAGAGGCTATATACTACACTATAAGCTATTATCTACTATTATTATCTCATAATAAATATTAGATAAAATATAGTTAAACACTTCGGTGGTAACTTGAAGGTACTAAGTGCTGGAGTATATCAGTTTTATTCCCGTCACTATGATGGGTAGGTTAAAATAAGGAAATCTCTTACTTGTGTTAATCCAGGTGCTAAAGGCAGGTAGATACGAGCAAAGCCTAGATTATAGAAGCAAAACCAAAGGAGCAACTACTTCTAATGAGCGCATAAGCGATAGCACACTCAAGCGAAAAGTATGCAGAAAGGTGTTGAAGTAGAGTAAGCAGTCCCAAATTAGTTATAGCAGGTGCCAATGCCAGAGGTGGAAGATTGAAGTAATTCAGAAAAGCAGATTAAAGAAAAATAGCAGAAGTAGAACTTAGAAAGCAGGAAGTAGGAAAAGCTGGATGCTTGAAGCTTTTTTTTTGTTTTTGTTTTTAGCAAATTTAATATTTTTATTTAGAATTTGGGCTTAAACCCTTGGCAATCTATGGACTTACCGGAGGTGTAGTGTGGCCAATAAGTGGAAAAGACTGGATCCACATCTACAATGAAGTGTATTCTATGTAAATAGAAGTTAATGATCCTAATGTCTTATTGAGACGAGCACAACTTTGAAGCGACACCACCGGTATTAATTTGAACCTTCACGAAAAGCATAATTTTGTTTATTTACCTGCAAGTCGAACGTGTGTTTTGATTTTGTGCTTCGTGTATTTTGCTGTTATTTGTTAGTTAAACGTTAAAAATGCCCAATAAAAATAATACAAACTATTGCGTTTATGGGTATACCTCTAGGAAATTTAAAAATCCGGAATTACACTTTCATTATGATCCACCCAAGAAGCAACAAAAAAGGTGTCATCGAGGAAGTTGATCGTCGTAAATTCCGGAAAAAGTGTAATCAATTTTAAATCTGAAGATTATATTACAAAATCAGGTAAGATAAAGATTAGCATTTCTGAGATTATTTCTTCATTACTACTGAAATGTTTTTAGGAATTATTTCAAACAAAATAGCACCCAAGTAGTGCAAAAAGTGTGTGCCATCACATCATTTGCCCAGTAAGCCACTTGATGTTAAAACCATTAAATGTGCAAGGAATGATGGTTTGTTAGAAGACAGCAAAGTGTTGCCTATAAACTAAGTAAACTTGTCCTTACAAACTGTCGAAACTGTGTACAGTTGTAATTTTATATATGTAAACTTAAAATCTAATTAGGTGTGCACATCATTGCTGATATTTCAACTAATCATTTTTCTAAAGGTAATATTCAGTAAAATAAAACCTTTGTCACATCATAATTTTAAAAATACCATTATTATGTTCCCCTCTTGTACACCACCTGTTTTCAATAATTATACAGTTACAATTAGTAATGAATTATTATAATAAAATGTTAAATACTACTAAAACTGAATAATTCAAAGTTAGTTTTGAACTTATGTTAAAATAAAGGATTAAAAAATATACATTTTGTGTTTATTTTGAAAAAAACAAAGTAGATAAACGAAATAAAAAATTTTGCAACATACATTTGATGGCCTATGAAGTGTTTTAAGCCAAGAAAAAAATTTCTTAATTTTTTATATTTTAATTTGATATTGATTTAAAAAATAATTTTGAAACAAGGAATAGGATATATTTTACCATAAATCAATCAAAAGTAGGTTCTTAGAAATCATTTTTTATTTAAGTCACTTTTACAATTACAATTATTATCCTGAAAAAATTGAAATAAAATTTATCAGCAGAAAACTGTTGTATGTTTCTTTGGCATATGATTTAGCTCCCTTCCAATATCATTCTATATTAGTAGAGGTAAAGATGATAATACCTCTAGGCTATATTCATCCTGAAACACAAAAAAAGCACACAGAAACAGAAGTAAACAATAAATTTCTGAAAAACGTAAGATATGCTACATAAATAACCTCAATTTTAGAATAACGACACAAAAAACAGGTTCAATTGAGTCTAAATACTTATATGTACAGGTATATTATGGTAATTTCCAAATCAAAAACCTCAAACAATCACAAAAAGTCTTAAAATACTACAAATAAACCATTCACTCAGTATAACTTAATGCACTATTTACCAAAAATTACGCGTTCCGTGTGAACAGCTGATCGACGTGTGGCGCCGCCATCGGTAATTATTTGTCTCAATATTAACTCTTTTACTTTTGGCTAAAAAATCCGAAAAAAATTCGAAATTCTAAGAAACCATGTGTTTCTGGGAACGATTTTAAATGGATAGCGCATTTGCATTTTATGAGAAAATTTATACTTCGTCATAATATTATCATAAGAAAAACACTGAGAAAGAATAATATTTTATTTCTTTTTTATTTATTTATCTGATGGCCACTTCCTTTTCAGTCACCTGTTGGCGTTTTCCATCAAAGGTCTTGTAATTTTAGTGCTTAGCGTTTTGTTTATTTCTTGAACGGTTGATACATGAAGATCTTGATGTAACATCTGGTTTGTTATGTACCACGGAGCATTTGTCATTCTTCGTAATTGTGCACGTTGTATGATTAAAACATGTTTGATTTTCTTCCTACTAACCATTTTTAAGTCCAGCTACTTTCTTTTTTTAATTATATCTTCTCTCCCATTTAATTTGCTTCAAGATGGATCCCTAAATACTTGTCTAGCTACGAATTTGTACATTGTTAATAAAAACAGATCGTGCAAGAATTATACGATATTGTCAAAAATTTTATAATAAAATATAATTAAGATAGAGCAAAATGGAAGGTGCATTAAATTCTTAATTATTATAAAAAATAACTAAATACAAGTTATAAATACGAAGACGTCACTGCACACTGGTGTTTTGGACCGAAAAAAGATTCGGTTTCGAAGGTATGTTTAATTAAAAAATTTAAATGGTGTAGCAAAAGAGAATACTTGGGATTGCAATACTTTAGGGTCGTTTTTTATTTGGTTTTAAATAATTTTATATTAAAATGGACGTAAAGTGAGGATGGGTTGGATGTAAAGCAAAAATTTCATTATAAAAATAGTACAGGTGAAAATATTATACAGGGTGGTCCTTAAGTAATTGTACATAGAAGTATAGTAGATTCCTCACTTTAAAATATTACGATTTGAACCAACTTGCTCTAATAAAATGTTGCTAAAAATGTACAGGGTGTTAACGATTAAATTTTAAGATTTATTTTTTGCATTAACTTTAGCGTTTTTGGATATGTATAAATAAAAATTTGGAACTGGAGGTTTTTGGGTACGAGAAATCATAATCTGGTACCTACTTCGATGTAATTTGTAGAGGGCGCTAGTTAGGCCACATTTGTGGCATAAATGTGCGATAAACTTTTTTGATTTTTATGTTAGCGCTATTTTTGTAAAAGAATATTAAATCCACGTTATTTTAGTAGAAAAAAAAAACATACTTGTTATTAACCTTAAAACTTTACGAGATAATCGCATTTTAGAGATTAGCTGCATGATTACACTGGTCGGCAAAATTTTTTTTTTCTGGCCCGGACACCATTATTGCCGATTCTTATGTAAAATGATCTTCTGAATCCGAATATGACCTCAGTTTTCGCCCATCACTCACCGTTTTTTTTTTTATTTCTCCAAAATATGGAAAAGTGATAAAAATAGGTGAGGGGGGGCACTAAAGTTACTAAAATCTAAGAAAAAAATAGATTCAGAAAGTGCAAAATAAATGTCTTCGCCAGAAATAACAGAAGCTGCAGACATCGCTTCACTGAATTTATTTTCAGAGGAATCAAGAAAATTGTATGTGGCGGCGTATGAATCTTTCTTAAATTGGAGAAACGAAAAGACCGTAAAATCTTTTTTGGAATCTCTTATGTTGGTGTATTTTACGGAACTATTCACACAATAAAAACGCTTGACACTATGGTCCCTTTATTTAATACATCAGTACATCAATAAATAAATATAGAAAATTGTATGAAACTACGAGCATTAATAAACCAAAAAGCTAGTACTTTCTCTGCAAAAAATATTGATATTCTTACTAAAGCATTTGATGACAAATTCCTTTCAGCAAAGGTAAGTTATAAAATAAATTTTTGCAAGACATTGCAACTTTTTAGTAAATGTGGCCAAACCCAAGCCTAAATATGTTCATATTTCAAAGAAATAAAATCGGACCAAAATAGGAACCTTGAGGGAGTCACTGTACGAACCACCCACTATTACATGTTTTTTTCCATCTGGGCCCGTCTGATCCAAGATCTCCGATATCGCTGAAGCCTATTGGCTTATTGCGTTTATTGCCCATTTATTTCTCCACTCAGTCCAGTATTTTTGTACCCTGCACTGTTCTTTTACTGGGTGTCTGTTAAAACTTTTTGGGTCTAATAGTCTATTGGCCAGGGGGGTAAAACCGGCCAATTGGTGTCCAACGATAAAACCAAATGGATTTTATGTTTTCGGGGTCGCTGAATCCGAATATGCAACTCATTTTGTCCTAATGGTGGGCCACCAATTGTTATTAACAATTTTTTAACAACAATTTGTTTTTTTGTTGTTTTGAAAAAATTCAATTTTTTGACCAAATTTTTTGATCTATTTCGACGGTGAAAAATTCAAATTTCCTAAAAAAATTTGATACTCTCGTAGAGACTTTATTTATTGACAAAATTTACTATTTTGGACCAAATTTTTTTTGTATCCATATTTTCGTAAAAATTTCGTATTTTCGTAATAATTTCTTATTTTTCTAAAAATTCCTTATTTTCCAAAAAAAAATTAATATTTTCATAGAAATTTGATATTTTTATAAAATTTCATATTTTTGGCAAAATTTCAAGTTTCCTTAAAATAATTTTTTTACCGAATTTTTGACCCATTTCGACAGTCTGTAATTAACATTAGAATATTCGATATATATTTAATATCTTTTTTTTTATTTATTTATTGCTTATTTATAATCTAACTCAAAAATAAAACAAGAGTATTAAATTTGATGAATGTTAAAGTTGAGGCAGGAACTGTCCATCAAAAGTCCTCTGCGATCTATCTGGTTCTCTGCAATCTTCTTTCCATCATTGGTTGTGGATTGAGGTTGCTTATGAGATCATTTTGATATCAAATATTACGTAGTCTGAATCTAGATAAGAAGAAAAAAAAAGTTTTTCTTTTGTATTTTTTCCCCCCGAATCCAATTTCTAAAACCGTTTCTGAATTGGACGCTCTCCTCAAAAGTTATTAACAATTTTAGATTAACAAATGAGCTGCTCAATTCAGGTCATTTTTTGCAACTTCATATTTTTGGGGGTATTTTGACCCCCTGAACATGATCCCGTTGTCAGATTCGTTCGCCGACCGTCCTATCAATTGTTATTAACAAATGTTAGTTCACAAATGATCTGGGAACTATCGAACTGACTCTAAATTTTGCAACAGCTCATTTGTTAATCTAAAATTGTTAATAACTTTTGAGGAGAGCGTCCAATTCAGAAACGGTTTTCGAAATTGGATTCGGGGGGAAAAAATACAAAAGAAAAATACCAAAGAAAATCTTGAATTTTTTCAAAACAACAAAAAAACAAATTGTTGTTAAAAAATTGTTAATAACAATTGATGGTCCACCGTTAGGGTAAAATGAGTTGCATATTCCGATTCAGCGACTCTGAAAACATAAAATTCACTTGGTTTTATCCTCGGACACCATTTGGCCGGTTTTACCCCCCTGGCCAATAGACTATAATGTTGGTTGACCAAGAAGTATTTGTATCTTGCTATAAAATACCCCTATTACACGTTACTGATATAGGATTTGCCCTGCACCCTAATTTACAGAAGTTTCTTCAAGAGTATCTACTATCAAATATAACGGTGTTTATAGAATCAACTTTCGATTTTTGATCAATTTCCAATTTTGTAGATGAAAAACGGTGCTGCTTAAATGTATTAAAGATCTGATATTACTTTAAAACTTTTTTTTCAAAGTTTAAATTTGTTTAATGGTCCATATACACATTTTAATTTATTATTCTTTTAGATTTGTTTAATTTTCTAATTACAAAATTAAACATAAAATTCAATTCATTCATTTTAAACAAATCGGCAACTGCGCCAAGCACTGGTAACTATGCCAATAGCCTTCGAGTAGCTAAACAAATACATTTAGATTATAATCTCGAAATATTTTTCACTCAATGGGAGACCGAGTGAGATAAATTGCCAATCTTGAGACGGAGAATCGTAACGGACTTCCGACTCGATTCATTTCCATCGTACCATCGTATACTTGCACGTACGCACACTTCCGGTTCAGTATAACGTACGCGAATACTCTCACGTATACTATGGTGGGCGTGGTTTAACAAGAAGGAACGCGGTTCCCGAACCGTTTAATACATTTTAGTCAGTAAGATCTTAGCCGCGTAACAAGTAAGTCTACTCCATTGTCCAACACAATGTATCTCGTAAATTCTCTGACAAATTAGTTAGATATATAATTAATTGACCAAAGCATTTAAAAATGCAAGTGCTTTTCTCTGAGAGATTGGTGTGATTGGTGACATATAGTGTAAAGCAATTTCTTTGTTACTTTGTACTTGTTCGTTGTTTTTAAAAAGTGTTTAATAAACTGTTAAATACGAGTTCTGGGAAAGGAAAAATTCACATATAAAAACCTACAGTCCACTTAGAAGCTACAGACAATTGTTTAAAAATGCGGTGTTGTCAAAACATTTGCCGTCTTCGAAAACAATTGCACCATTTTATCTCAAAACACATGAGATCAAAACAAGATTTTTTGTGAAATTTTGCAAGTATGCTGTGTTTATTGAGACAAAGGCAGCTTTCACACTTGGCAGCACGACAACGACACGACATGGAGTAGGGATGAATTTACATTGAAAGCGATGTAGTGGCTTCGTCGATTTCAATGTAAATTCATCCCTACTCCATGTCGTGTCGTTGTCGTGCTGCCTAGTGTGAAAGCGCCCAAAGTTGGTTAAAATTTCGGAACTTTTAAATGAGACAATCGCATATAAATGAATGTTTTAAAAAATATTTGAAAAACTACAAAATAACACATAAGCTTAAAGAAATAAGGTAAATTTAAATAAGAAAAAAATCAAACATAGGAGTTTTAAAAAATCAGTGATTATTTTTCTATGGGAAATTTTCAAAAATTAATTTAAATGTGGTGGTCTAAGCAGGATGTTCTCCTTATCGATTATTTCCTTGGCGATTGGCTAGTGGACTAAGTCTTGTAGTTTTTGGATTTCTTCCGTAATAAGTCGAATTTTTAAATCATTCTATTGTATGAATACTTTTGATTGAAATCGCTGTATTATTTTATATAAATATAAAATAGGTACTTATATCAAAAGTTTTAAACAGTCGCTCCGTTTTTGCTTTTGTATTAAGTATTTTAACATAAAATTTATTTTCTAAATCTGATTTATGTTTAAGTTTTAGTTCTTGGCAACGGCACCTGCCAGAAATTATAAAAATCAATACTACTTAAAATTTTGCGTGGTTGTAGTAAACAGTTTTTACTTCATGCATAAGTATATCGAATCGATTATAAATCCACAATCCTAATTCCAAATTTTACAAAAAAATATAAAAATATATTTTTTAATTCTGTTTTAAATGTATTTGTTGTATTATAGTTTTTTACGTGTGCTTTGAATCATTTATTTTCATGTATGCCATTCCCTTTTTCTATTCCTACATTTCTCAGAATACTAGTTGTTTCTAGAAAACGAGTAAGGAATTTAATTTATCAGATTCGACATTCTAAGACCGGTTTCTGCCTTTCGGCTTCGTCAGTTAGGCTTTTCGAATCCAATAAATAAAATTCCAAACTCGTACAAGTCAATAGCTATATCCGCTATAAGATAAAATTTTTAGATGTGCTGCCATCTATGATTAGAAGAGAGTATTGACAATTACTAAAAGCAAAAAATTCCCGGTGTATTGGGGTTGCATACACAATTTGCATTGTCATAGATGGCAGCACATCTAAAAATTTTATCTTATAGCGGATATAGCTATTGACTTGTACGAGTTTGGAATTTTATTTATTGGATTCGAAAAGCCTAACTGACCAAGCCGAAAGGCAGAAACCGGTCTTAGGATGTCGAATCTGATAAATTAAATTCCTTACTCGTTTTCTAACTTTGTATTAATCTCTGAAAGGGATACGAAAGAAGAGAGTGACATTTTGACTAGAATCAGTCAAATAAAAGCTTTGCAACACACAATGCAAATTGTGTATGCAACCCCAATACACCGGGAATTTTTTGCTTTTAGTAATTGTCAATACTCTCTTCTAATCATAGATGGCAGCACATCTAAAAACTAGTTGTTTCTGTTCGTTTAATTTTATTTTTCTTTATCAGTTTGCAGAATTTTCGGGTCTGACCCTTGTATTACTTTCTAATTATCACGACAAATTCAAAAACTTTTCTTCTATATTTCTTAAATTAATAAAATATTTGTTAGAATACAAGGGTTGTTTTGCAACAAGACCATATTTTTATGAGTGTGTGTAGTAATAAATTCATTATCTATCTTGAAATGAAAGGCAGGGCTGCTATTCCTTTTTATAACCCTTTTTCCTTTTTATAATGTGTCCCCTTTTCCTGTTGTTTGTTGAAAATGTCGTCCATAATTTAAGTTCCTCCAATCTTTTTCCAGATGAACACTTGAGCATTGGATCGTTGGACAGCTAGGCTCCATTTACCTCAGATAATAACTTTGTTTCTCTCGTCTTGCTTCTCCTATCTTTTTCCATTCATGTTTTGTTCTAATAATTCTTGATAGCGCGAATAAATTTTCCGTCGTTAGGATCTGTTGGAAAAGTGTTTAGAAATTATAGTTATGTGATAACGTCCTTAGATAAAATAAACGTTTGTTGAGATGTTATAAGAATTTTGTAAATTGAATAAAGGTTATTTTATTGGAGATTAATAATAAGAATTATGATAATTTCGTTTATTCCCATAAATTTATAGTGTCTAAGAACAATTTATAACAGATAATGTTAAATTAGGGCTAAAGGCAGAGATTGATCGATTCATAATGGTTTTCCAGGATGGTCTATTTACCATATCGGGATACCGTAGTAGATTGATGGCTCTAAAGTTTCCTGATACTAGATACATGGCCTATCATCAAGCAATCAGAGAACATTATGCATCTTTTATCAGCATGTCGAATATATGAGGTCTACTCCGGAAAGTCAAGAATCACCCAAACCTTTCTCAAATAGTAACGAGGGGAGTTTTCTTTCTCCACCATGGATTCAATATCCTGTAGAGTATCAGGCATTACTATTATTTAAACTATTTCCTCGCAATTTTATATATATTTAAATAAATTGGATTTATTTATTAATTTAATATTTGCACCACCCTGTAGACATTACATCTTTAAAAACATACATGGTTTGGAAAGATAAATAAAAAATGATATAATACCTCTAGAGATGCATCAAATCAAACTAGTTTGATTTGTCAAGTCAAGTTCGATTTAACTTAAAAAATCAATTTTTTTTTTATTTTTTTGATTTGATATATGTACTATCTTTCTTTCAAACATCTCGTCGTAAAAACCTAGTCCCAGTCGATGAAATTCCTGAAAATATGAAATTACAAAATATTTATCTGAAGGAAGGGCTGTTAGTTCAGAAAATGTATTAAAATGTTGGAAGATACAACTATTTTTCCAATACATCTAAAATGGCTAGAGATTTTCTAGTGATAACTGCTAGATCAGCATCAATAGAGGTGGTTTTTTCCAGGGCTTCTCTAACAATTACCAAATGAAGGAATACACTAAATGATGTTTATTGTATTTAAATTCTTGTATAGCTAATAGAGTTTTAACAGACTTTCTTTCTCTAAATACATCATACATTTCTATTAAAGAAATTGGAGGTGACGTTTCTACTTCGATATAATTTCAGAAATTTGATAATTATTTATAATTATTATTTAAGAGTTCAGGCGAGCGGCATAGTCGATCAAGCTGAACTTAAATTTATAAAAACAGTTTTACAATATACATTTAAAAGAATAGACTGGAACAACATGGGAATAAATATCAACGGAGAGATGCTAAACTACCTACGTTTCGCAGATGATATTATTTTAATTACCGACAGAATAGACCACGCTAAAGAAATGCTTGAGAAATTAACAACTACATCTGCCCAGGCTGGATTAAAAATCAAGACATTAGATAAGAATTGGTCGCGACAACCAAACATGTGAGATTACCCAATGGATAACTGCGTTACGTATTTAAATCATACCTGTCTTAAAAGAAAAGCGTTTAATCAATGTGTACTGCCTGTCATGACCTATATCGCAGAAATCCTTACTCTCACCAAAAAATCAATTGAGAGACTTCGAATTGCTGATCGCGCTATTGAGCGCTCTATGCTAGGTTTGGCCTTGAGAGACAGGGTAACGAACAATGTAATTCGACAAAGAACTATAGTCACAGATGTAGTGGAAAGATTGAACAAGACAGATGGAGGAAGAACATTATTGAATGGCGACCTAGAGAGGATGTTTATAGAAACAGAGGACGTGCTCCAACCCGGTGGACCGACGATCTTAAGCGAGTATCAAACAACTGGATAAATGAAGCGTAAGACCGTTCCAGATGGAAATCGTTGAGGGAGGCCTATGTCCTGCAGTGGACAAGAGAGGCTACGTGATGATAATCACAATTTAGTTACAATTATGACAATTCCAATTATCAAAATTTAATAACAAGTATCACAATTTTTTCAATTGTCAGATTAACATCGCAAACTGTAATGTACAAGTCTAGATTTCCGTTAAAGTAACAAAATCAAAAAAAAATTCTATAGTTTTGCAAGCTTTGATTTTGTTATTAAAGTGAAGATGGCGTTGGGCTCTCCTCGTTCGTGATACACTTGCTGTAACGCAACGACTTTTATCAAGAACGAGGCGAGTCGAATTCATTTTCAGACATCCTTTAGTGATAGGATGTCGAGTTAGCCTGCTTCTTACTGATGAGGCACAATAATGCCGAAACCGGTCTAAGAAGCTCCTTTAATGACAAAATCCAAGTTTTTGGGTTAAAGCTCTGACTTGGTCGGGCACCAAACCACGTCTGGACTTTCGTAATTCAATACCTGGTGGGGCATATAGCCCAAGGAGTAGTTGTTGAAGTCCAGACGTTGGTGCAGTGTAGGACATTTTTAATATCCTTGTTCTTGGGAGCTTGTGTGATTTTATTTCACATCCTTTGTGCTTGTTTATTTATGTTTGATAAAGACTGATGAGGTGTTGATTAATTAACTCAAAAATAATGTTATCAGTGTTGTACTTCTTTATTCTAAGAAACTGTAACAAGCCATTCATTAACTGACGTTGTTCTGTCAACTGTCATCCTGTTCGACTTATCATAGACAATAATATAAGATAGATACATAATTTATAGATAAATAAAAAGTTTTTTAATTGCAACTTCATGCACTTTTCCTTTTCAAGTTTCTTTGTGTGCCCTCGCAGCTGCCTGGATGTACTTAATGTGAAAATATTTTCACATGAGTAGTAATTATGTCAAAATATGGAAATAAAATCGATTAGGATTTTTGTAAAACTGAATAATCCCCAACTAAAATAATTGCTTATTCCATAGTTTATCAACGCTCTGTATAATCATTATACTTAAGTATCAAGATTTTTTCCTAGTCACCCCTTTTATTTTCCCCAATTGATTGTGCTTCCTTTTTAATTTTCTCTTTTAATGATTCTACTTTAAGCTTCTGTCCAATGTCATCATTCCTTCTTTTTAATATTTTATTTCGATTTTTAATGTCTGTCGTCGAAAAATGTGATATAGTTTGGTATACCGTTATTTTCGTTTTACTTAATATCTCTTTCCTACTTGAAAAGTTTCTGCAGAATGAGAACGGCCGGGTTGCTGCTTTTTATTTCGTTTCCAATTTCATCCTTTATTGTTTTACATTATTCCTGAATTAGACTAATTGTTTAAGTACTGTTTACTCAGATCAAATTAATGACTCATGTTTAATCAACTACAATTTGGATTTGGACTTTACCCATTGTTCACTTTGTATAATAAGCATCGAAATTGTAAATTTAGTCACATTTGAAAAAAAAGTTGTAACTACTGTATTTAAATAAAAATTGTTTGTGAAAATCGACCATAGTTGAGTCTTATTTCCTAAAACCAAATATATCCCTGTCTCTCTCCTACTATTTTCCTTTATTTATTTGAAGCCACACCTTAGTGATATAACAACACCTCGTCTATAGTCGTAAATACAACGCCTCTGTGCTGTTTTTTTAACAGTTTTGTTTTTCATTTTGTGACACATTTAAATTCTGTCGCTAACGTAAATCAACGACCTCAGCACGGCGTGGGTTTTCTACGGCTGTGTTTTTCTTAAAAGTAAATGGAGCCATTTTCAAAATTGCTTAAGACTATTTCTGAGTGCTTAATTGTTTGGCTCTTCAATTATGAAAGTAGTTAAATTGTATCCAGCTCTTGTCTTTCCGCATTTATTGCATCGTTACTCCTTGTATTTTTGTGACGTTTTATTTCTTATAGAGGTGTATTTTGCTTTTTATTTTATTGCCCAAGCTGCCCGAAGATGTTTTAGTGCAGGGATTGTTAAATTTTTACTTGATGTAATGAAAAATTCATTTTTATATCTGCGGGTGTCCAAAGTCTTGATTCTAAAAAATTGTTTAGGATTTTAATGTACATTTTTATTTATTCTGAGTATAAATTAGTTCGGTCTGTTTTTTGTCTTCAAAAATGTATTTGTTTCAAAACAAAATGAATGAACAGATCAATTAAGTTATGAAGTGAAGTGATGGTCTGTCAAATCGTGTTACAACGTTATCTCGTATTTCAGCCGTTTTTCTCGCAAGCGTGGCTCAAACGAATCAACGGTAGCCGATACCGATCGTCAGGTTTCAGCTGCTCATACGTATGTTCGGATATGGTGTGGAAAGACTAATAGACTAATAGACAGATATATCAGAGATGAGGTTTTATCAACAAACCCCCTCAATGAGCGCCAAAAAGCGTGTCAGTCAGGCAAGTCAACAGACTTGGCACTGGACGACCTCAACAGGCTACTAACAAAATAACTGGAGGACAAAGAGAGCCGTGGCAACATTTGTCGACATTGAGGGTATTTTCAACAATCCATTTGCAAAGTCAATTACCAAATCTCTCCTGTATCAATAGATAAAAGCCAGTTTGGAGAAAAGTGTAATTATTTCATCCATAGGCGAAACGACAGTCACAGCTAGAGCAGGTAGGTGTTATCACCTCTTCTGTGGGCTATCCTAGTTGACGAACATTTGAAAATGCTAACATCCAAAGGCATGCATTGCTTAGGGTACGCCGATGATCTTGCGATTATTCCATAAGGCAAATTCGCAGGAACGGTCTCGGAGCACAAACAAATTGCTCTAAATATAATAAATAAGTGGTGCCAAGAGGAGGAACTAACTGTGAACCCTCTCAAAACCACAATTGTCGTACACTAAGAAAGTACTGAGATTAATGAAGTCACCAGTTTGAAACAGGGTAGAAATTCCAATTGCACAAGAGGTAAAATACGTGGGAGTCATCTTTGACCACAACTTTAATCAACACCTACAGAAAATAATCCAAAGAAGCACGATAGCCCTCAATCTATGCAGAAGAATGTGCGGGAAAAATTGGGGGCTACAATCAAAAATGATCATATACTAGGATCATCAGACCCATGATATCATATGGTTCGGTGATATGGAGGCAAAATACTCAATAGGCTGGGACGATCCATAGGAGAAGTAGCATTCAAAGGCAAGCTTACTTGGCTACCACGGAAGCTACGAGAACAACCCCAACAGCCGCCTTAGAAGTCTTGCTGAACATATCACCACTTCATGTCCACATCCGCATCCTTCTAATTCTTTGTTCTCCAACTTTTTTGGTTGCCCAGAGCGAGGCTTCGACGCTGCAGCTGCGCTTTTCTTCCCATTACATTTTTGATAAACGCCGACCATTTTGTAAGTTTTAAACTGATGGCTTTTTAGTATTTTGCAGTGATTTAAATAAAATGGGCTATTAACCTTAAACGTTTTATTTAACAGAACCTTTCATTAAAAAAATATATCTGACAGTCAACAGGTTATGGGCCCAGGCACTAAGGACTGAAGAGATTTGTGAAAACATATACGAAATGGCGCAGGAAATTACTAGTATCTATACCTATCTATACTTAACCTCGACGATAGACTTGGTCGTAACCATCTTAAACAATCTACAATCAGCCTTCAGATGCCCCGGTTTGTGACAGTAATAACACTCACGCGTCTCTCTTGGCTTCCTCCTGTTTCCAGTCATCGACTTCAGTGCCACATCTGATTTTTCACTGCTTGTTGTTTCCCTGGCTTCGTTTCTTCTCTGGTACTCATCCACCATTTTCCGAGTTATATAATCTACGGTAAGATCCGCTTCGTCACGGCCCCCGAGCGCAGTGACCAATACCAAACTTTTTTGGGACAACCTGTATAATTCAAAATAATTTTAAAATGTGGCCTTTATCAACCCACATATCCATGATAAACAAAATTTTCAAAATATTAACCGTTTAGCCACAATGGACCGTCGCGTTAACCGTGACTCACCCTGTATATAGTTTAAAGATTATAATTAAAGGGTACCTAATAAATAAAATTTTTGAAATTATTGTAAGTTAAAAATCCCTATGAACAGACCTATTTATCAGTTTATGAAAAAAAAAATAAAATACAGCTTAACATTGTTACTAAAAATTTTATTTATTATACAAAGGGAAATTCCCCTTTAGCCATTATAAAACTAATTAAAATTCTAATTATTCTGACCCAAATATTTTGAAAGCGGATTCGATTTTATAGCTATTATGATGACTAAAAAAAGGTATGTTTTTAGGAAACGTAAAATGTAATATCCTGCAAAGTCCAATAATTCCGGATCGTAAATAGTCTTTTCTAAAATTATAGAGCCGTTTCAGAGGACTTTATTGTTCCTATTTCCTTTAACCTACATATTCTTCTCATCGATCGATAAACTCGTTTGATTATGATTACACACCGAAACTTTTTCTACACAAAAAGACAAAACGACTTACATTATCTTCCTCCGGTTTTCTTCTTTTACGACCATCTTTCAGTAAATGTTTTTATTTCATTATGCATATATCCGTTCAAACGGTTCGATGTGTGCCAGGCTGTTTCTATGTTTTTGTTACGAATTCACGATTTTACAAAAATACTATAATATAAAGAATAAATTGAGCACAGTACAGTAAGTTAGAGCCTGGCCAATATTGAAAATCAGCTGTTTGAATTTAATGATTTTAGCCCTAAATGTATTTGTATATTTTCTTTTTACAAACATTCTTTAGTCCAAGAACATTTTTAGATGCATTTCGAAACATTTCTTAAAAGACCATAGTAATATAGATCTATCGCGATATTAATCCATTGGAGATTACAATGAGAAGATTTTTAATACTGATCCTCACAAAAGATTACTTATATTCCTTTGACATATTCTACGTGGTGTTCTAGATATAAAACATAGCTATACTTCCTTACAACTAGCAGATAATGCAATAACAATAGATAATTTACTGCAACACAACTCACTCGAGGTAGATCAAATCATATAGTACCAACAGTAGTACCAAAGTAGAAGATATTGCTGGAGTCAATATGATTTATTGGGAGTAACAGATTATTCTGCATACATAGCTTACAAAACATACTACCTATTACATATGCATACATAATGAATATGTAGGTATCAATTTGAGAACTGAAAAACAGGTAATTTATTTAATCACAAAATACTACAAACTTAATTATTTATGGTGCAATTAAAATATAAATTGCAATTCTGGTACATAGTAGGAGTATTGTTTGAAATCTTTGATCTTTGATAAAGTTGGGTGTAGGTAAATCATTAATGTTGTTGATGGGTCCAGCTGCAGAGTGAGAAGCTCGAGGAGTGGCTGCAAGTTCTTCTGTTTTCTGTTTTGTAGCGGGAGGCGTCACTTTTAAGGGTGTTTATGATGTTGGAATAATGCTCATTATCCATTTTCAGATAAGGCTTAATTGAGTTGGCTGAACTGTGGCCAGTAATTTTAATTAATTGTTGTTCACCTACCACTCCTTTAGCCAGGTTACTGACTGCTGTCGACCGCATAGAGTGGTTTGTTATTTTTATTTCCTTTGTATTTAATCCTACCTTCTCTGCTGCTTCTTTAGTCCATTTCCAAAGTTCGTTTTTTCCCACTGGAGTGGTTTTGTACCATCCACTTGATCGTTCTTTGTTCCATGAAGGGTTTACTGTTAAGAATAATCTGTCAGTTGTTATTCTAGATGAACGTTTAACCATTAGAATTTTAAAAAGACGGACTGGACAAAAGGTAGGATTCTTCGTGTTGGGGACCATCCATTTACTATCGGCCATTTTTTTTTCTCCACCCTGGGTCGTTTTATTGAAGAGAGGATTATATTCTACTCTTCCTAAAAAGTAGGATTTTTGAAAATCAGTTATTTTAAAAAATATTTAACTATGTTATCTACCTGTTTTAATCCCAGAAGCCACTTCCTCTTTGAAATAATGAACTCTGCAATTGACTGCTTCTCCACCTCTACAAGCAAGTTCTACTGGAGCGATATGGTAAAAATTTCGCTGGAGTCCCGCCAGAGTGTCTTCGTCCCATAATAAAACCATTGCGTAGTATTCTCCCAATTTTAATGAAGCAGAGCTCGATTTCCTTTTATTGGCCCACATCTGCGAATTCCTTCTTTGGCATTACGAGCTTCCCTACTAGACTTGAATTGATCAAAAATTATTTTCCACTTTTTTCTTTTTCACCGTTTTCTTTCTTTATATTCCACGCCCAATCTTTCAGGATTAGGTTTAGTTGCTCTAAACTTGTACTTTCCAAAAGCTCGTATTTCTTTGCCTTGCAGAATTCCGTAAACTGTTTCCATATTGACGTATGGGTTTTAACGGTATTGTACGGTACACTTTTCTCAATCGCCAGATCCATATTAGTCATAGAATCAGTTTTAAAGCGACTCATTTTCACTACAGAAGCTGACTAGCACTGTTTAAAAACAATATTACAAAATTTATTGACAATAAAATCAGAAAAATTGTCTAGCGTCGTTTTCTGGTGTCCTAGGAGACCATAATTATTTGTTACCAAAGGTATTGTAATTTTTGGTGACATCAGCTGTCAAGTTTGGCCGCGGGTAAACTCGAAAAAACTACCGACAGGAGCTGTCATACAGTTTTTTCATCTAGAAACCATTTGTAATTCAAAATTGCGCGTTTGTGATTGGTGGAAATTAAGACGAGGGAAATAGTCTAAAACAATCAACTATTTATTTATATTTGTACATACTAAAAATCTTGTCTGTTTTAATTTTGATGTTAATTTTTCTTTCTTGTACATATCTAGTCTCTAGTGTCATTGTTATAACTCTCGATTGTATTCAGTGAAGTGTGTCTGCTTTATTTGTCTTCGAAAAAGCATTCTAGGAAATAAGATTTTCACAAAATACTTTTATTTGTTAATATTTAAATAAAAGTGTTTTGTGAAAATTTACTACAGCGTTGGTCTGATTTCCTAGAATAATTATGGATATGGATAAAGTAAAGCTCGAAACAATTAAGAATTCAAAAAAGTAGTTTTAAACTTGATACACTAGGCAAGTATTGTCGTAAGCTTGGGGAAAGTCCCCTTACCCGCGTATGTTGCAAAGTTTTTTGCCAATGATGAGATAGTCACACACGACTTTCTCAGGTGATGTCAATTTAGTACGATAAATTATATACTGAATTGGTGTGATGGGGTTAGGCGTCGGTATCAGCAACTGTACACTAAGGCAGCTACCAGAATTGTGCTTTACGTAGTATTTTCCAGTTCTTCTGTATTTCTGTTAGTTTGATTTGTTTTACGTCAAAATAAGTTGGATGAGATTTAGGCATCATAACTCTGATTCATACCCACGATCAGTACGATGTCGATTTCAGGTGGCAGAATAGGCTGGATTACTAAACTTTTAGATATTTTCTGGCAGCCTTCTGCAGTCCTTGTTAAGAGTATGGGGACAAACTCCGTCGAAGACATAATCACAGGAATAATTTTGACATTTCCTACATGCCATAACTATTGGATTTATATTTACTTACCTTCCTTTTCCTTGTTGTTATTAGGAATATCAACAATAGTACAGAATCGATTGTGTTATCATAATACCTGGCATAATATTATCTAGTTTTCTAGTATTGTCTGCAGCTAGTATTTGTAGTAGTGCATATATGTAGTTAATGTTTGTAGACCAACTTTTGATGAAGGATGTTGTAGACCTAATTATTTATCTGGTTAAGTGTGTGCAGACAAATGTTATGTGCTGAACCGTCTCTGATTTTGATACATTTGTGTGACTCCTCATTTCTATCTTTAATTACGTAATTTTAGTAGTTCTTAGTGTTGATTACATGATCCTGAATATCAAGCGTGTAACCTTCCTTCCGATACTTGACCATTTGTGGGACGTCTCCTTATCTAAGTGTGACTCATTGACTCTTTTTGTTTCCAGACGTTACTGGCAAATATATGCTGTCAGACGACAGGTTCAGTGGGACTAAATCTTCTATTGCAGCATAGAGCTTGAAATCATCCATGTAAAAATATTTAATTAATATGCATATGATGTTTTTATTTGGTTTGATCTTAAAACTGTATCCTGAGTTATTTATTTGTAAAATGTCGAGAAAAGATCAAAAGATATTTAGAGGGTTCTGAAGTCACTGTGGTATGAGATTATATTATTATTATAATAATTATTTCTAATGAAATATATTTTTATCCACTTTTCCTGATTTTTTTTTCTACATAAGCATTAAAGCTTAAAGCTGAAATGAAACTGTTAAAAAAATGTATTTTTATTTTCAACTGACACTTGTTTTCAAAGCTGCTTCTAAATTAGTTTGTATTAGTGCTTCTACATGGAATAATTAAAATAGATTATACTGTACATTGTTTCTTGTTACAACATTTTTATTGACTAAATTTACTTGTTCATAATCAGCTTCTTTAAACAACTTAATCGATGCTTGAATGAATAGTTAGAAATTTAGTGACCTAATGAAATATCCAAGTGCTTTTAAATCAGATACTGAGAAGTTCTGAATTTATAATGGGTTTCTTTATTCATCAACAGTTCGTACTTTAGTATTCTCTAAGCTTGAATATTCTAAACCATTTTTGTCGTGACGGACTGTGTACAACGGATTTATGAAATTGAATTCTAAATTGTCTGTCGTTCCTATAACTGTATTAAATGTGAGAGTGCTTACAGTTGATGTGAAGATAATCTTACGTACGTTACTTTAAATGGGAATTTTTATTTTTTATTCAATTTCGAACTATAAAGTAATTACATGAGGAACAATTTAAATTACAAAAGAAAAAATGAAAGCTAGAAAAGATTAGGTTTAGTTTTTGACAGAGAGAGGCCCTTCTTTTGCAATTACATAGTTTTATTTTTAGATATACTAGTTACATATAAAATAACCGTTATTGTTCTGAATGTACCGTTTTTGTTTGCGTCATAAAATTCATTATTAGGAACTGAAGCGTATTTCATATAAAACACAAATCCCATTATGTGAACAAAATAAAAATTATTTGCTTTATTTCACTGTGAGTTTTAGTCCTTTTTAATGCTAACATATACTATAAACTTTTATGATACTTGCTACGTCTATTATTATATTTTATTGAGCTTTGTGTGAAGTATTCAATTATTTGTTAGAAATATGTATTTTTATTTCGTAAATACTTAAATTCGAATAATAAAAATGTTATAAATATAAAACAGGAAATCATAGGTTTCATTTATAGAGAGAGAGATCTTGAAAATTTACTGTCGTTTTTTACTTCATCATCATAATGCCAAAAATCGTGCTTCAAAATGTTAAAAAATAAGTGAAAATGCACCAAGTGTCAAAAATATGAGTAAAATATAACAAAAGAATGTGAAAAGTACGTTAAATGTCAAAAACCAATGCCACAAAAGTTTATTAAATTCATTTCTGTAGTTCTTAGTGGCTACTGGAACTTCAAATACTCTTATCATTGGATAATAAAACCAGTTATTTAAATCAAAAAAGTTTTAATTTAGTGTGTCGACTTTCAGTCAGAAATTTTTGACTATTTGAAGTTCATTAAATATTAAATGGCGCAAAATGTTAAAAATGACAGTCAAACGTCTAAAACATGTGCCAAAATGTCAGAAAATGTGAGTCAAATGACAAAACTGTATCAAAAGTAAAAAAGTGTGTCACAACGTCAAATCATAAAAAAATATTGTCAAAAAATGTGCGATAAACATCAAAAACCCAACGTCAAATGCCTAGAAACATGCAATAAGAATAAAAAAGTTCGTTATATATCAAAACTGTTGCTGAAAATGTCAAAACATTAACAACATGCGCCAAAATATCAAAAATTATGAGTCACGATTGATAACAAAAGTCTAGAAACATGTTATGAATGTCAAAAAAGTTCGTTAAATATTAAAAACATGTACAAAATGTCAGCAATAAATGTTAAATGTCGAAAAAAGTGCAATAAATGTCAAAAGTTCGTCAAAACTCGGGTTCTTATTATTAGAGGGGGTTATGAAATGTCCGACATCTTGTGGGAAGCGCCAAATTTGAATTTACAAAAAAAATAGTTACGTTGAATACGATCGGTGCGATGCGAGTAAATTGAAAAATGTGCGTGTGATTGAAAGTTATTGATACACGTTTGTTATTAATATATTCTATAGGTTCTGAATGGCCATATAAAGAGAGCTGTTTCGAAAAACGAAAAAGGTTCCGATGATTTTACAAGCCATCAAAAAAGATGGGAGATTCATATAATCTGAGATTGAAAAGCTTGTTCAATTCTTTAATTGGTGGAAATTCACGTTGAATTATTGAAGACAGAAAACTACAACTTGTGGCTTATTTGTAACAAAGAAACATCAATAAATAAGCATCCTCGAAAATGGGGGAAAAGTGTGTTTTTCTACAGGGAAACCTTGTAAAGTGCGTTTAACCCCACTAGCTGTTTTGAAGGGGTGGCCAAGGGTAAAAATTGTTTTACCCTCAGATTCGGTTTCCGCAACCTCGAAAACTAAATTGGCCCTCTTCGGAAAATTCGGACTCCTAACCTCCACTATCATTGAAGGTTAGTTTGTTAGTTATTTTTGCTAATAAACAAAAATTACCAAATTCAGTATAGCCAACTTAGTTTCCCCCACAATTACGTAGAGCCTTTCCCTTTCTTCAGTAACCCCCTTGTCCAAATGCTCACTTATTTCATAACCCCCCCCCCTACCCCATTATTAAGAAACGTGCGTAACACGCCAAAAAGGAGTATGAAACATAAAAAATGTGCATTAAACATCAAGAACGTATATCAAATATAACTTTCTCTATATTTTGTTATTTCTGTTTTCATTAGGGTTTTTTTATATTATTCTTTAGACAACCCAGCAAAAATAATCCAATGACGCAAGATCTGGTGATTTAGGTAGCATCTCAATATTATTTTTTTTAAAGCAATTTTTAGATACAGTTTCCATTAAGTATTTTTTATAATTACAAAATAATGAGATGTTGTTAAGAACAAATGAAGATAGAACATAAAGCAGAATTCAAAAAGTAAAAGTGTTTCTCTTGTACTTAAGTGTAAAATGACCTGTGAGAGCATCTCTCACAAATGTTTAAAATAACTATAAAAATAATTTTATTTGATAATGGTTTCCACAGTGTAAAGTATTATATTAAAAGCTGCTATAAGTTCAAATTGGCAGATCAAATATATCTAATGATATTATCTAGCAGACAGGCATGCCCAGGTTAAACTATCCATCTTTTCGAGTCACAGCTATCCGGCGTTTCACAAGGGAGCGTATTGGGTCGGTTGCGGAAATAGCGGATCAAGGTTAATAGTGACAAATCTATGAAAATACCAACAAAAACTGCAGTCGAGTATTTAGGAAGCCATTAAGAT
Organism: Crepidodera aurea; assembly: GCA_949320105.2. Classification (NCBI taxonomy): domain Eukaryota; kingdom Metazoa; phylum Arthropoda; class Insecta; order Coleoptera; family Chrysomelidae; genus Crepidodera; species Crepidodera aurea. The sequence continues at coordinate 59,080,141 of OX439474.1, read as the reverse complement.
GAAATGTTGTTCATGAGAATTGTCACCATCAGTGAACAAAAAAAACTACAACTTCCCTTAAACATGCATCAAATGAATTGATTAAGAAAAAAATGTTCACTTTGGAAAACTTAGTGACCTCTATAGGGATCTAGAAATGGGCACTGTTGACCAGACCATCAAGAAATTAGCCAAGAGTCATGAAGAAAGACTTCATCATCATGTCAATGTCGAGGCTATCCAGCTCCTTGACAATACTGGGTTAGAAAGAAGACTTAAGAGGATGAAGCCCTTTGAGTTAGTTTAGTGCTTTTTGTGCAAGAGCAGAGTTTGTGTGTGCACGTTAAACTTTAATACAATCCATTCTACAGAACCTAAGGAACGCTGATGAGTATACCTTAGTTTTGAGTTTCAAACTCTATTAGATTAAGTTAAAATTAAATTGCTCATTGGTCACTGTTGACCAGATAAAAAAAATTTGGACATCGGGCATTGGGCTATTGAGCTTTGCAGATATTCCTGGCCAAAAGTCTTCGTATAATAACAGGCTATTAATGGTATGTCTCAAACCAAAATGAATCTTGGACTGTCCTTTTTTCAGCGGACAATAAGATGATAAAGACAACGAAATTAAAACTCAAAATGTATTTGCCCAGTAGACTTACGAGAATAATAAATAATAAAGTTTTTTATCTCTTTCTATTTTCATTTGAAAAGTTGACCTATTAATTGATGCATGCAGTTGAGTAGATTCGAAACAACTATAAAAATATTAAATAAAATACATAATTGGTGTTCATACTGTATAATAAACGAAAAAATATATATAAAATCATTCCCCTTCTACCCAAAATGTGTAGGGATTATAGTCCTCACTTTTATTCAAATTTATCCGCATTTATCCACTTCTTCCACTCTTCTCTGCTCTGTGCCAAAACCTTTGCATCTCGCCATTCAAGTCCCCTTCTCTGCAGAATTTTTCCTACCACTCTGTTCCAAGTTTCTTTTGGTCTACCTCTCCTTCTTTTTCTCTGTGTTTTTGATTCTCATATTTTTCTCACTTGAGTCGAGTCATTCATTCTTTGTAGGTGTCCCCACCATCCAAGTTGACTTTTCTCAATGAATCCCTCTATTGATCCTATTTCTAACTGTTTTCTTATATCCTCGTTCGTAATTCTATGTAGTTTTGTTACTCCTCTAACCTTCCTTAAATACTTCATCTCAGCTGCATCAATTTTACTCTTTTGTTGTTTCGTTAGTACCCAGGATTCGCAACCGAATGTTAAAATAGGTCTATATATGGCTTTGTATACATTTATCTTCGTTTTTCTTGATACCTCTTTCTTATTTAATAAACTCTTGTTTAGCGCATAGTAAACTTTATTCGCTTTTTCTATCCTACTGTTCATTTATATCTCCTGTTTTCCATTTCCTTCTAATCTAACTCTCAAATATTGAAAACTATCTACTTGTTCTCGTTGATCATCATGTATTCCCTTGTTTTCTTTGGATATTATCATTACTTTCGTTTTCGCTATATTCATTTTCATCCCATTGTTCGTAAGCACTTGGTTCCATGGTTTCAAGTTTTCTTTTAAATCGTTCTCACTTCCTGTTACTACTGCTACGTCGACTCGTCTGCAAAGGCGCACTCGGTGATACAAATTCGTTGTAGATTTCGGTACCCTATACATAATGATTTGGTTTTCTTTTATTATTTTGTCAATGAACGTCATAAATAATAGGGGACTTAAACTGCCTCCTTGTAATGAATTCTACAGATACCGTTTTTACTTATTATTCTATTTCTCGTTAACGTAAAAATACGTGTCGTTAATCTCGTCATGAGATTTTTTGTTATTATAGTTTAATTATTCAAACAAAAAATTTCATCTCGATTTTCTTTTTTTGCTTTGTTAAAGTTGATACAAACAATATTTTGCACTGTTATACTTTTTACCCCACATTGTTCTCTTTAGCTATCGACTGGCTGTTAATATTCTATCATTTTTATCCATTGTATACTCGACTCATTCGAGCCTTTCAATTCTAAAACAAGGCTCTGTTTCCACTCGTTGTTCGAAGTTATTAGATACCTAGTTGGCCGCGATTTTTCACTAATGAGGACAATTTGATTAGGTTTGTTCTTTTATTTTTGCTATCTGGGCGAAAATTCGAAAAATAACGAACGCGTGTTTCTGTAAAGCTGAATTTTTTTGAATTCCGGTTGTTAACGAGGAATTACACAATAATTAAGGGCAAATTAAAATAAAAATTCATGCAGGAAAAAATACCAAGACCTACTATCTTTTGGATTTACCGAACATTAAGGTACTTTTAGACGGTCAGTTCAGTTCTCCGTTCAGTCTCAGTTTCAGTCGAACTGACAGTTATTTGTATGTGTAAATACGAAAAACTGTAACTGAAACGGAGACGTGACTCGATGGGAATTCCATCAGTTATCGTACCAGTTGTCAGTTAAACGGATGTATAAATAAACCTGTCAGTTCAGGTATCAGTTTTACTCCATTTACTTCTCTTTTTTCGTGTTTTTTTTAGTGCTAAGCACAACCCAACCGCAATTAGGTTATCAACTGACAACTAAACTGATCGTCTAACAACAACAAAGTTTCTAAACTGAACTGACAACGGAACTGAAACTGAAACTGAACGGAGAACTGAACTGACCGTCTAAAAGTACCTTAAGAAAGAAGTTGAATAAGAATAACATAATCGTAAAGGGACCGATGGTGGAAATAGGAACTACAGAAAATAGTGGCGAAAAAAAATTATCTTAATATTACATTAAGAGTTCATCTCTTGCTCACTCCTCGGTAGCGTGGTTCTCAAGCCATCCCCAGTTCGCCTAATTTTGTAGAACGTATTTAAAAGATTTGACGATTATCGAATACCTATTTAAAGTTTAAACTATTGCTGGATTTGTAGGATGAAATACTGAATAGGTGGAAATCTGTAGAACTGTAGAAGTCAAAATCAACTCACCATACTAGTCCACCTCCTAACGGTGTAGACTGACGTAGACCTACGTATGTAAGAAATTTTATTGTGTATTCTTAAGTACTTAAAAATGTTTGAGACTAATAATCTACCATAATAATATTTAACAGAGATATAACTTAATATATGGAGTTTGTTAAGTGTCTCATTTTATATAAACCCTTCAAAGTCTACTTGAACTCGCAGGAAGCAAGGACGTCGCCAGAGAGTGGCAGGGGAGGGCAGCTGCCAACCCCTAGAGGTTTTTTTGCCTAAAAAATACAATAAAGCACTATTTTTTCATTGCTCGTCACATAAGCTCAACCTGGTTATCAATGACCTGAATGCTCTGCCTGACATCCGGAATACAGTTGGGACCATCAAAGATATAATTACATTTTTTCGTGAATCGGTTCTAAGAAGAAAATTAATACCCAATATTTCATATAGCAACCACCCGGCAAAAAGCCCCTCAGAATTCTGGCGCAGGTCCATAACAATTCCTTATTTGGACTCAATTATAAAATTCCCTAGAAATAAGGTTTTCTGAAGAAAATAGACCATCATTTACTTTAACAAAACTACATTCTGCGCAAATGAAAAACATTTCTTTGGAAGAACTTGAAGAAGCTTGCAAGGAATTCAAGAATTTTACGGTCTTACAAATATCAAAAATGAGATAGAGCTTTGGAAAAAAATCAGAATCGATCAAACTGAGTGTGAATGTTGTGGAAATCCTCAAGGAAACTGAAGATTTTTTTCCTGAAATTAAGAAGGCTTTGAAAATCTTTGTTGCTTTACCTTGTACGACCATGTCTGAAGCTCGACTCAATGGCCTCGCAATGATGAGTGTATGCAGGCAACACATTTTCAAAAACTTGAACGATTTCGTCAACAAAGTGACTAACGAATTCGCAAAGAACCCTAGAAGATTATGTTCCAATTGATTTTCTATATAGATATTTTATTCGTTTTCTAATTTTGGCAGGAAGCAGCATGTACAGGTAGCCTAATTGTACAGTCCACTTTTGTTTAGCTAGTTATTAGTCAACTATTAAGCTGGAACCGCTCAGTTACCGTCTAATCCCCAACAGTGACTGTCGAATGGCCCTCTATAAAACCACGCTGGTTGATAGATATAGGTACTATACTTGACATGACGGTATATTATTCGTGCCATCAAAATTGCAAACCATGTGGAGAATATGTATATTATAATATATATGATAATAACCAAGTTTAGTAACATATATCATAACTTCATCATACTCAAGAGTGATAATTTTGACCTGTAATTACAAATTATAATTCTCTGTCGTGATACTATCTTTTAACGAATGTAGCAGACTGCTTTAACATTATTCCTATATAATGTATTACCATAATTAATTTTACGGCAATTTTTGACGTTGCTTACATGACATGTAAATGAACAAAGTAGAGGAGAGGGTATTTGAAAGTGAAATTAACCGAAAAAGGAACAGCTTTATGAAAAAAAATATAGCGCTTTATAAAATATATTCAGCGGTATTGGGAATAAGAAAAATACTGTGTGTGTGTGTATATGTTTATTTGGCACTGGTTTTCACAACCAACTGGCCAGTCGAAGAAAAATACTGAAGTTTTGATTGGATTAAATGTTTTCAGGAATGCCATTAAATTTAAACAAATGAAAATGGAGACTAAATAGTCCACCAAAAACATTAATGTATAAAAATGGGTCAATTTCTCTCTATAATTTGTTTAAAAAAAGACTTAAAGTATTGGAATGTAGTAGCCAGAGTTGTACTTAACAAAACTGCAGAAAACTTTAAAGCATATGATAAAGTTTTTTTTGGTTGGTAGGCCTGGATAACTATTAATAAGAAAATTTATAAAATAACATAATGTTCACTATGGAAAACAAGTTATTACTTTTAGTCGAGGCAATGAAGCACTAAAAAGGCCAAAAGTTCGGAATCTTTCGCACTAAGACGGATCGGAATGCGGTTTGTTGCATTCGCTTCCAAATTTTTTTTGTAAAAAATGTACCTACTTTGCATTTTTTGAGACGGCTTTTGGAAGATTTCATAACTTTGTAAATAAGAGTCAGAACTGGCCCAAATCGTCATCTCCCAACGGACGTCATCTCCGAGAGTTTTTCTGACAAGATTGCCAAAAACAACCCGAAAATCATTGTGGGGGCGCTTTTTGGTGCGCTGAATCTAAATTTCACGTCGAAAACGACCCCCTGAACACCTGGCGAACCGGAACCTCGGCCTGAACGTCGTCTCCGAGGATTTTCCAGACACGGTCGCAAAAAACTAACCGAAAATCGTCTCATAATTGCACACATTCATTGACGTGTGTAATTCTTGCCTGGGGCCCTCCAAAAAGTTGATCCAGTCCTGTAAAATTCGAGTCTACATGCCGGGTTTTAATAGAGCGAGGAGAATTAATATCGACTTTTTATTCATTCGATTTCTTTCCTCCTCACATAATTTAACTAGAATCAACAATTCCACACAGCCATTACAGTATTGACGTGAGTCTCTAAGACATCAGGTTTGGTTGACATTCATGGGAATGACATCGATGTCAAGATAAAGGTGCACCAGGTGTTGAGAGGGTCGTTTTAGACGTATTCAGCGCCCCAAAAAACCCCCCATAACGATTTTGAGTTCGTCTTCTTCGATTGTGTGACGAAAATCCTCGGAGACGATGTTCAGACCGATGTTCCGATGCACAAAGTATTGGGAGGGTCGTCTTCGACGTGAAATTCGGATTCAGCGCCCCAAAAAACCCCCATAACGATTTTGGGTTCGTCTTCTTCGATTGTGTGAGGAAAACCCTGGGAGACGGCGTTCAGACCGAGGTTCCGGTGCACCAGGTTTTGGGAGGGTCGTCTTCGACGTGAAATTCGGATTCAGCGCCCCAAAAAACTCCCCGTAACGATTTTGGGTTCGTCTTCTTCGATTGTGTGAGGAAAACCCTGGGAGACGACGTTCAGGCTGAGGTTCCGGTGCACCTGGTGTCGGGAGAGTCGTTTTGACGTGAAATTCGGATTCAGAGCCCCAAAAAACCCCCCATAACGATTTTCGGTTCGTTTTTTCCGATTGTGTGAGGAAAACCCACGGAGATGAGGTCGGCGTCCACGTTCCGATGTTCAGGGGTTCGTTTTCGACGTGAAATTTGGATTCAGCGCCCCAAAAAACGCCACCACAATGATTTTCGAGTATGCATTTTTGGCTGCAGCAATGCAATTTCTGGTTTGTATAAGATACAAAGTAGGTACATTTTTTACAAAAAAATTTTGGAAGCGAATGCAAAAAACCGCATTCCAATCCGTGTTAGTGCGAAAGATTCCGAACTTTTGTGCTTCATGGCTTCGACTATTTACAAGAAAAAGCTAATTCCAACTGGACATGAGGGTTTGGGCTATTGAGCTTTGCAGGTATTCCAAAAAAATTTAGATATAAACACGGAATGATTATCTTGTCCATGTGATTCCCCATTCGACCCTTCACTGTTGGTTCCAATTACCAGTACTGCTTCTAAGATGGCGCTAGAAAACAATAACACATGAATCGAGGCTAGTGACCATAACAATCAATGTTGTTGACATATATGAAAACAAAACTAATAACCAATAAATTAAATATTTTTTACCAGCGACAAAAAATAAAAGAAAGAAAACAACTTTTATTTACAATTTCATCTCGTAATTTTTACGTTCATTTTATCATCTGCATTCATTTCAAATGTAAGATGACAATAAAAAGAATTCTTGAATTCGCTTTACATTTGGACTCCTTAGAACAATTCACATCAATCTTAAACGAAATGAAATAAAGAGGTTCAAAATGGAGGACATATGAAAATTACGCCTTGCTTGTTTTGTTCACAAACTACTAAACTATACACAAACTCCTAAATCTAAAATTCTTGTATAAAGTTTAAAATTAGTTTGTCGTCAGGAAAACTCAATTCGTAAGGTTGGTTAAGAGTTAAGCAGCTGTTGTAGCGGTTAGACTGTGAATGGGTAAACACTGGCATGTGGGTCGGGTAGTTGTTTCGGTCATACTGAGAATTCGCACGTTAAAAGATAAAGCTGAGAAGATTGTTTTGTACTTTTTGGGTATGATCAGGTTCTTCTACTATTCTTTGGGAATTTGTTCGTTTTCCTGTACATCTTTGCATATCCCTTCCTGTAGGTACATCTTTCCGTTACATCTTCTTTGTTTTATTTTCTCCCAATATTCTGCCACTTGTGTGAGTATCGGATTATTCATTAAGGCTCCGCTCTGCATCATCCAAAGATTCTGAGAGGGCCGGCGGTGAGAGACGAAGAATAAAATTTAGTTCTAGCGGGGGTGGTTTAGAGTGTTTGGACTTTGACCCAATCGATACACTTAACACTTAACACTTACGAGGGGAAATTTTAATTTTGGTGTGATGTACATTTGAATCCAACAAAACGCATTCAAGCAAATATCAATTCTGTGTAACGTAATATATGAGAACTTCCTAATTTTTGAATTATTAAAATTTTTAAAGAAATATATTAAAAATAATTATAAATGATTTAAAGATAAATTAATTGATATATTTCGCTAAGTATTCAAAATATATAAAACGAGAGTTTCTTAAATTAATAATTGAGTTGAGAAGTCAATTTCAATTTTTTTTAAGATTTATTTTAATTCCGATAAATATGCCGCTGGCTAGGTCAGGTTCAAAAATCTAGACACTTTTAAAATAGGGTAGGTAGTAACACATAAAACAAAGATAAAATCAGAGTTCTTAGTATAGGGGAGGGAGGTATGAAATAAGTAAGCATTTGGATAAGGGGTGACTGAAGAAATGGAGAGACTACGTCATTGGAGGGAAACTAAGTTGGCTACATTAAATTTGGTAATTTTGGTTATGTTTAAGTTGAAACACTATCGTCGACCGCTAAACCAAACCACAAATCTTAACATACTCTACGCGTTTCGTCAACTATGTTGGCATCATCAGGAGTTGATAGGGAGTCTATCATCAACTACTGATGATGCCAACATAGTTGGCGAAACGCGCGTAGAGTGTGTTAAAATTTGTGGTTTGGTTTAGTGGTCGACGATAGTGTTTCAACTTAGTTGATATACCAAAGGTTCCAGTTTCCCAATTTAATTGGTTATATTTGCTAATAACTAACCTTCAACGATAATAACGCGGCAATGAGATTGTTAATTATATTATTATATTATTTATCGTTTCTTATTTCGAGTGATTATTCTTTGCTTCTCTTATGTTTAATGTATATTATGTATATTATATTATATGGACTTTTTCATCAATACAGATGCTTTCATATGCTGCATCTATTATGAACAGACACATTCAGAACCTATTGAATATACTAATAACAAATAAATGTATCAATAACTTTCAATCACACGCATATTTTTCAATTTACTCGCATCGCACCGATCGGATTCAACTCTCCCAATAATAAGAACCCTGGATAAAATTTAAAAATGATTTTGATTTACAAAATTAACATAAAGTTTTTTTTTTCAAAATTTAATTTACAAAACCTATACCTAAAAATGGTGTTAAATTTTTTTTTTAGATTATGTATTTCTGAAAAAGATATTTTTTAATTTTTGTTTTGCGATAATTGTGTCAAAGCCACAGCCTTCTTCATACATGCAACAAAGATGACGCGCATTAGAATATTATTATGATCTATAGGGAGTTATAGGGGATTTATGGGATTGGAAAATGATAGGAATAATAATTTGTTTACATTTTGTTTCGTATTTTTCCACGTATTAAGCAGCTTTTATATGTTAATATACTAATAAAATAAAAAATTCGTCAAGCTCAAGAGACTATTCCAAGCAAAAAATAATACACGACTTGATTCAAGCTATGGCGATAAATGTCAAAAGCCTGATCTAACGCCTGATGAATTTTATAAAGAAAAAGAAGAATTTTTAGCAAAACTAAAAAATAACGCCGAAAAAATAAAATTGAAGAGCTTACAAGTGAACAGAGCGATTCTGATTTGTGGCACATAGAACGAAGGAAGCGCCTTACTGCGTCTAATTTCAGCGCAATTTCTGCTACATTCGGGGCCAGAAGTAACAGCGATACAAAAAATAAGCTTGTCGAACAACTGCTCTACCCGAAATTAATTAATTCGGATAGCATTGAATGGGGCAGGCAAAATGAAAAACGAGCTATTACTTCTCTGGAAAAACTTATTTGAGAAGGTATCTCCTTGTGACCTGTTTCTAAGTGAAAGTACACCATTATTGGCAGCAACTTCAGATGGCCTTATTGGAGAGAAAGGCATAGTTGAGATAAAATGTATCTTCAGCGCCAGAAATATAACTCCCGAAAAAGCTGTAGAAAATTACATTTTGGAAGAAAAATGGACAAATTAATCAAAACCACAAATGGTTTTACCAAATACAAGGCCAGCTATTGGTCACTGGAAGAGCATATTGCTGATTTGCAGTTTGGACACCTACTGACATAAAAGAGGAAATCGTCTTGAAAAATGATTTATTTTGCCAGAGAATGAAATCACAACTTACAGAATTTTATATCAAATGTTATTTACCCGAGCTTGTGGATCCCCGAAAATTCAGAAGTATGGAGATCCGTAACATTTCATTAAAATGTACCTAGATATATGTATGATGACTTTTTTATTACATATTATTTTTCCTTCAATTTGTTTTATTTTATAATTACTCTTTTGTTTTCATAACGAAATATTAAAGCTGAGGAACGGCTTTTTGTAGGCCGGAAGGGTATCATATCTCTGAAATGACGTAGATTCAAGATTATTATTCCCTTCAATACTCGATAATAACTGACCATTCACTCCTTTCATAATAAAACTTTTCTGAACTAATTACTAAATTACTACTAAATACAACGAGCAAAACTTATCAAAATCAAGCAAAAAAGTACAACGCTGTCAAAAAAACACTTTCTAAACCCTTAAAATGCCATTTCCGTGTACCCGCGGAGCAGAGCCTTAATCTAAAAAAGTGGTTTTAATATCCATAAAGAAGAGCTTTTACTAATAATTTAATATTCCACAGAAATTATAATTCTTCACCCATCTGTTTACCCCTCGAAACATTTAAATACGTGAAAGTATTTTATCTTTACCGAATTTTGAGTAATCTCAATAATAATCTGTAGGGGCGCCACATCCTGGCCGGTAACAATGGACTTGTAAAGGTTTTGAAATACAGGCTTTTCTCAGCAACGGTATATTTTTTTTTTAAATTTTCTTTACGAGCTTATAGGGAAAGGTTGTCTCGATGCTTATAACTATATATAAATATGTCATAAGGCCTACTATAATTTTTTAAAATTCATATTTTTCTGGACAATTTCTAAACTTCTCATATAGTTATAAGCATGTGTGGATCCTTTATCTATAAAATAAAAAAAAATCAAGCAAAAAAGTACAACGCTATCCAAAAAAACACTGTATTTCTAAACCCTTACAATGCCATTTTCGCGTATCCGCGGAGCAGAGCCTTAAGGATATCAACCACATCTCGGAAACAATATTTAAATTTACTTTTAATTTGCAGTCTCTGGTCTATGCAGTATACAAAAATGGTTGTGAAAAAACTTGATAAGTATCATAATTTTCACATAATATATTATGTGACCTACATTTTACATTATATAAGCCTCAAAAGTAAATTGTAAAATTATTCACAGAATATATGTGAAAAATACGGCCAACTTGAAAATACATTGTGAACATTACTGCTGTAACAGAATTCATTCTATGAATGTAATTGTACAGGTTTAGTTATGTGAATACACCACCTGCGCACTATCGGATTTCTATTTTTAGATCTCAGTGTCTCAGAGGAAAGCTGATGTTAGGCAAATTAGTTGAGGGTTAAGAGAGATTGGAACGCAGTAATAATGTTTTTCTCGCTAACCTAAGTAATATTTATTTGTATTCCAAGCAGTTTTGTGGTGTGAATCGACCAGAAATCGAAGTACGTGAGTATTAAATTGTATGAAATTGTAATTTTTCTAGTGTCCACAACAAATATTGTGTCACTAATGCTATCAATATTATTCTGAATAAAATTACATGTTTCTTTATATTATGTGTTTGAATGTCACTGTGAATTCACACCAAATAATTACCAAGTAAATTCACAGATTAATGAAGAAATCACAGTAATCATTTCGTAAGATTACACAATAAATCTAGTGACTTTCCATTGTATTTTTACAGAATTCATAAGGTAATAGGATTAGTACATAAATATCTGTATTTTCACATGATTTTACATAATCTTTTTTATCATGTACACTGCACCTTCTGAAAGTCATTATGATCTCGTTTTTTTTTTGTCGATTCATCCTTGTTTTCTAGCCGATCTCCGTAATTTTGATATTATTTTAGATTTGCTTACTCTAGATTATGTGTCTACTTTCTGTAGCATCCCGTATTTTAAATAAAAAAAAAACGATACCTATCAAATAACTGTCACGTTCATGCGCCGAACATAAACTGAAATCTTAATACTAACTATTTTTAGATACTCAAAATATTTCCTATCATTTTTTTTCCGTCTGGGCCCGTCTGATTCAAGATCTCCGATATCGCTGAAGCCTATTGGCTTATTGCGTTTATTGCCCATCTATTACTCCAACCAGTCCAGTGTTTTTGTACCGTGTACTAGTTTGTACAGTTCTTTAACTGGGTGTCTGTTAAATCTTTTTGGTTTGTCACAATCGCATGGTACATGTTTCACTGTCTCTGATTCCTTATTGCATAACCTAAGGTCTCCATTGTACAGTTTAAGAACTCTTTTACTGGTGCATGACCAGCCATGAGTCCTGCTATCACTCTCAGCTTACTTCTGCTCAGTAAGAGTAGTTCAGCTGTTCTTTTAGAGCACGGTCTTCCTATGAAGGAATTTCCGTGCTTTTGTCCTGACACATTTTGCCAGTGTTGAAGGTGTCTTTCCCTGATCCAGGTTTTTATAGTTCCTCGGACTGCACACTTCGGTACTCCGGGGGTCTGTTCTGTATCGGGTATTTCTCCTGCTCCCCTTTTTGCAAGTTGATCAGCTTTTTCATTCCCATCGATACCCTGATGTCCATGTACCCAGGCCAGCACTAATCTGTTCTGGCCTACTAGGACTTTCAGTTTTTCGATGCATTCCCATACCAGTTTAGACGTCACTTCCTGGCTTGAAATTGCCTTCAGTGCCACCTGACTATCTGACATGATTAGGATCTGTTGATTTTTGAGACCTCTCCTATTACTTTCTCTGACGCATTGCAAAATTGCGTATATCTCCGTTTGAAATACCGCAGCATTTCTATCTAAGGCATAGCTGTGGCTAACTCTTAGATTTTTGGAATATATCCCTGCTCCTACTCCCTCCTTGGTTTTGGATTCGTCTGTATACCAGACCTTACCTTGAAGGTTGTAGTATTTTTTGTCAGTCCATTTAGTCCTGTCTATAATTGACACTCTGAATGGGCTGTTGAAGTTGTATTGTGTTGCCCTATGGTCAGTCTCCGTATTGAATATGTGGTTTGAGACAGTTCTGACAGTAGGGTAAAGGCGACTATTATGAGATAGTGCCTAATATGAGATAGTCCTGTATTTTTAAATCTTGCCGCGTTTTTGTACGTAGATTGCCGGTATACGTTTCCGTTTGACGACCGAGTGCCCTGTGCTTCAGTCTCAGTTGAGCATCCGACAAAATTAGGGTGGTGTTACGGATCATTCAGAGTCGCGCGCTCAAAATTTTTCCACTTGATGTTTTAAAGGTTAGTAAATAAATATTATTTGTTATATATTTATTAATTGATATGCAGTATTTAACATAGGAGGGGTGTCAGTAGACACGGTTTTAAGGAGTTTAGTGTAATTTTTATAAAAACTTATTACAAATAAAATTAATATTTATATTTTATACATGTTTCCTAAAATGAGACACCAAGGAGTGCTCAATGTGAGATATCTCATATTAGACACCCATTTCTTTTACCACCAAATATGTTTTCTATCAGATGGATTTACAACACAAAAGACAAACATGGACCCAAACTGCACTGAATTCTGCTGTTCAGGCTGTCCGAAGTAAGGAAATGGGATACCTAAACGCATCAAAGCAATTTGGGGTTCCTAAAAGGACAATTGAACGATATGTCAAGGGAAAAGATGAAGTTGCTAAAATTCCTTTGGGTAGAAGACCAACTCTTAGTCGGTGTTTAGAAGCAGAATTGGTAAAATACGTAATAGAGACTGCACGTGCAAATAATGTTTCAATTGTTTGTTTACCACCTCACTTAACACATAAAATGCAGCCAATGGATGTGGGATTTATGTTTCACCTAAAAACATTTTGTGCACAAGCTATTGAAACATGGCTAAGAAATAACCCCGGGAAAATGGTAACTAACCGCCAGGTAGGGATGCTGTTTGGGGAGGCTTACAATAAAGCAGCTACAATGACAAATTCAGTTAATGCGTTTCGAAAAACAGGTCTTGTTCCTTGTAACCGTCATGTATTCGACGAAGTTGATTTTAAAATGTGTGTTAAAGCTGATGACCTAAACCAAGCTGCAAATACAACGGTTATAGAAAGTGTAGACATTATTGTGCCAGATCGTTCTGTTGATGAAATGGAAGAAGGTTCACAGATCCTCAATCCTTCAGTAAATCCTGTTCCAGATATTTCTCATAAACATTTAGACGTCCCTGATACTTCTGTAAATCCTCAGCCTGGTTGTGTTCTTAATCATTTAGCAATAGAGAGGAAAAGTGTTTTAAACCCGATGGTTTCGCCATTTCAAATAAAACCTGTTCCTGCAATACCAAGTACATCACAAGCATCTAGCCGTGCAGGATCAGTAAAATTGATTACATCTTCGCCTTATAAACTCATACTGGAAGAAGCTTTAAGGAAAAAACAAGAAAAAGAGAGAAAAAAAAGAAAACCGCCAACCTAAGAATAACAAAAAAACACAAAAAAAGCAAAAATCAATTAAAAGAAAAATTGAAGATTTGTCTGAATCTCAGGCTGATAGGAAAGGAATCAGGAGAGGGTCAACCTGATGCAGCAAAACAAAGCAACTAACAAAGACAAACAAAATACAAGTCAAGAAGGAATTAGTCAAAAGAAAAATTGTTGACTCATCTACATCGGAAGACGAAGACTTACTTGAACTCAATGATAATTCGTCTGATGGAGATGACTTTGATGAACAGCCTGACGCAGAATGCCCTTATTGTTCTGGATTATTTTCAGAGGATACACGGAGCGAAAAATGGGAAAAGTGTCAAGGGTGCTTTAAATGGTCCCACCTAGAATGCGGTGATGTAAAGGCAGACAAGTTTGTATGTGCACTTTGTGTTCAAATATAAGTAGGCACCTATAAGGTTTTAATTTTTTGTCAAGGTATAGGTACCTATGTATTTTAGTTTGTACTTATTAAAGTTTGTATTTTGATTTGTTTTTATTACCTACTTACTGAATTTTTTATTAGGTTTTTTAATATGAGACATTATCTCATATTAAGAAACCTACTGTCTCAAATTAGGAAACCCCTTTTAAGACGACCAAAATGTCGAGTCACGAAATAAATGTCAAAATAAAGTGAAATTTCAATTTAGCTTTACCATCTTTTTTTCACTGAAACTAGAATAAAATCTGTATTGGCGGTTTTAAAATTATTAACGTTTCGATGACATTTATAAGAAATAGAGTAATTATAAAAAAAGTATCATAATCGGCACCTTTACCCTACTCATATGCCCAGATCTCTCTATTCGGGGGTTCAGCAAGTTTTTTCAATAAGTTTTGCCACGCACTTTAGTCTTCCAATAGTGGTATTTACACTAACTTCATTTTCCTGACGTGTTTTAAAAATACAATCTTATTCTTATTCTCCACAAGTAAAAAAAAGGTCAGGGCACCTTGCTGGCCGCGACAAACTACTTCCTCTTCCAATCAATATCTTTGGAATGACAAGAGAAATCAGTCTGCGGGCTGAAATGTTTGATTTAAATAAAAAATGTAGACTAAGGAGAATTGTCTCTGAATGATAGATTGCGCCTAAGAGCCTAGTTTCAGCGACATCACATTTTATGAGCGGTCAAAGTCTCTGACAACTGGGCTGCCAGGTTTGTTCCAACTTTTAAAGGAATAATTTTTAAATAAATATTAATCAGAAAAAGATCCAAGTCTGAAAGAATAAAATTAAACCACCAGTAAAAAAACAACTTCTTGGAAGCCAATATCACAGTTAATAACAAGGAAGAATAACACATGAAATAAAATCAATGAAGAGAAAAGTAATAGTTGGGAAGAATTTGAAACAGAGATAACGGAAACTTCATATGGTAAATAATAGTCTATTTAAAAAAATCATTTCTTAATTATTTATTATATCCAATGCAATTATGAGGTATTTATACACGTGGTAATATGTAAAATTATTTTGTTGTTCTCTTATTTAGCCGTGTAACCGTTTCTGACCTCAATTCAAGCTGTGATGGATCGATAATCTATCTTTGGCGAATAAGGAGCCCGCCATTACTAAAGTCGTAATGTTAACATCACCTTCTAGATACTATAAAAAGAAAATTAACTCAATACATCAAAACTTTTCTGCAATCGGCACAAGTAAATGGAACTTAGAAAAGACTTTTTCACATCAGATTTCGCTATGTTCAACTATGGGACAATCTAATTGTTCCTATAACTTTCGACACTTTGACAGGAAATAATTCGTTTTCCAATTCCAGTACAAAGGAAAATAGGCAGAGAGTTGATAATATCAAATGTATGCCACATTTTCGTGTAAAATGAAAGCTTGCGCATGCTTGAACAATATTTCTCTTTTATATAACTAACTATAGGGGAAAGTGGGGTAAAACCGGGTGGCTAAGCTTTAGTGACGTCTACTGACTAAGCCTTTATGCAAAATGCTTTAATTATAGGTGCAGTGCTTGAGGGGGCTATTTGTGTTTCATATCCCATTAACTAAAAGTGAATAAGACTTTTTTTTAGTTTTATTTTTATGAATTTTTGTATTAAAAAAGTGCAAGTACCCGGTTTCACCCCACTAGTGGGTACACAAGTTAATTATATGGGAAAAAATAAAAATCTCAAATACGAATAAAATTATATTGTTAAAATAACAAATTTAACTGCACAAAGGATGTGAAATAAAATCACACAAGCTCGCAAGAACAAGGACATTAAAAATGTCCTACACTGCACCAGCGTCTGGACTTCAACAACTACTCCTTGGGCTATATGCCCCACCAGGTATTGAATTACGAAAGTCCAGAGGTGGTTTGGTGCCCGACCAAGTCGAGGCTTTAACCCAAAAACTTCGATTTTGTTATTAAAGAAGCTTGCCATTCGTAGACCGGTATCGGCATTATTGTGCCTCATCAGTAAGAAGCAGGCTAGCTCGACATCCTGTCACTAAAGGATGTCTGAAAATGAATTCGACTCGCCTCGTTCTTGATAAAAGTGGTTGCGTTAGAGCAAGTGTATCACGAAGGAGGAAAGCCCAACGCCATCAAAGCTTGCAAAACTATACGAAGGTGGAATTTTTTTGAACCATAAAAATACCAAAAAAGGACCATGGGACACTTGCTCTAACGCAACCACTTTTATCAAGAACGAAGCGCCTCGAATTCATTTTCAGACATCCTTTAGTGACAGGATGTCGAGCTAGCCTGCTTCTTACTGATGAGGCACAATAATGCCGAGACCGGTCTAAGAATGACAAGCTCCTTTAATAATAAAATCGAAGTTTTTGGGTTAAAGCCCTGACTTGGTCGGGCACCAAACCACGTCTGGACTTTCGTAATTCAATACCTGGTGGGGCATATAGCCCAAGGAGTAGTTGTTGAAGGCCAGACGCTGGTGCAGTGTAGGACATTTTTAATGTCCTTGTTCTTGGGAGCTTGTGTGTTTTGTCACTCCCCTGGTTCTTTTTTGGTATTTTTATGGTTCAAAAAAATTCCACCTTCGTATAACAAATTTAAGTTTACAGTACCAAAACATATCCCGAAAGCATATTTAGAGTAGCGAGTGTAGGGGTTTGCACAATTCGCAAATATTCCTCGTCTTCCATTCCATAGCAGGCGTTAAGTGCCCATCCTCGGCATCCTGTACATTGTATCCAATCTTCTTTTTCTTTTAAGTTAGGATAAAAGTCGTTAAAGTAGATGCAGGTACCACCCGGTTTTGCCCCACGCGTCATACGAGTTTTACCCTACTGGTGGGAACAAAGTAAAACGTATCGGGTCTAGAGTGTATCAAATGCATTTTGAAACCTAGTTGTATTAATCTAAACCTTAAGACATTGACTACACGCAAGTGTACTTACCTTCATTAAAACGCATTGAATACTTCTGTAAAAAGCGATCAAAGTCTTGTCAACATCGAAAAGCAAACAACAAAACAGTTTAACAAGCACCACGACTTGAGAACTGCGCTGATGGTAATGGCGACTACCCGGTTTTAAAATATACCTACTGGGTGTCAGGACTTTCAATTCTTCGATGTATTCCCATACGAGTTTAGACGTCACTTCCTGACTTGCCAGTGCCTTCACTACCGATTGACTGTGTGACATAATTAGGATTTGTTGGTTTTTAAGACCTCTACAATTATTTTCTCTAGCACATTGCAGACTAGCATATATCTCTGCTTGAAATACGCATTTATATTTAAGGCACAGTTGTTTCTAAGTCTTAGATTTTTGGAGTATAAACCTACTTCTACTTCCTCCTTAGATCCGCCTGTATACCAGATCTTACCTTGTAGGTTGTAGTGATTTTTTGGCAGGCCTGCCTCTCTCTGCATGGACATTGTTGATCGTTAAAATTAAACTTACATTTCTTATGTAATATTTTTAGTTAATTTTTCTACAGAATCAGTGAAATTCTTCTCTAGAATTTTACTTGCTTAAGAAAAAATAATTATTTTAAACCTACATTTATGTCGAGTTAGTTCTTACAGACACGATCCATATATTAAAATATGCTATATAGGATCGTGGATGATGTGTAATTTTAGCCCAACTTTGTTGTCCCCCCTTCACCACAAATCCAGTTACGGAATTTTTATTGAAATAATGGCAAAATTTTGAAAAATGTTTCAAATAGTTTTGGTACTACTTCCCCGTCATCCCCAAATGTAAGATGTTTTAATTTTTTTCGATCTCCCTGGTTTAACCCCCTATTTTTTTCTTAACCTTATATTACAAGAAAATAAAAATTTACGAATTTATAAAAAAAAATTGTGTCAAAATATACAGTGTGTCTGCTTAAGTTCGCACCATATGGAAAGCTTTTTTATTATTAATTTTACGAAAAAAAGTTATTCTTTATAAAAAGTTGCATCATCTAAAACCTAAAATGCAACTATTAGATATTATTTTTTTTCAGTCCTATACGAGTTTTTTTAAAAAATATGAATTTAGCTTAAGAGTTAAGTACCTTTATTTGTGAAATATGAAAAAAGCTTTTAAAAAAGCTTGTTTCTAATGACGTTTTTCATCAACATACCGATTTTGAACAAGATATTCCGAATATTACAGTAAAATCATAGGATCCTCGATTTGGACTTCAATTTCGTTCAATATTAAAATTGCTGTAGGCTTTGTAATAGTCTGCTCAATTATATATATATATATATATATATATATATATATATATATATATATATATATATATATATATATAAGTGGATATTTTCGTGACTGTTCAATAATAGTTTAAGTAGAAAAAAATTCGTGGGAATCAGTCAATATAAAATAAATTAGTTTAATTTCTTCGTTTTGGTCAAGCTTTCGAAAACGTTTATTTTCTTTTTCAAGACTAATAACATGAAATACGGAAAAAATTAAATACAAAAAGAAACATCGGTGTTAAAATATTTTAAAATGACAAAATGACAGTTTCCAAAAACTTCAGAATACAATTGTAACATACAGAGTGTGATTATAAAAAGTATAAGAATGTGTAAATATATATATAAAAAAAAAATAATAAATATCAATTCAAGGAGGACGAGTTGAGAAATTTTCTTTATGTTTTTTTAATAGAAATGTGTATATTGTACTCAGGTCATTGATGTCTGTTCTTTTATTCATCGAATTTTGATTGTTATTTATATGAACCATTTCAAGAAAGAGACGCTTATTGAGATTTCGTTCATTATCGAGGATACATACGAAAAGGCCTGTACGCGTATTTCTTCACGTTAGTTTGCAAAGTATGTGACATTTTAAAAAATATATACGCTTGATAAATTATTTATAGCATTTGCAATAAAAATTGAAAATCATATAGCAAATAAAGAAGTTAAATTTTATATGGTCTACATGATCGGAAATAACGATTGCGCCACAAATATCTTGATATTTCTACGAATTTTATTATGCTCGTAAAAATAACCCGTATATAACTGTAATCGAGTTAAAATATAGTGGAATATTACAGATCACTTATAGCAATAGCATACTTCTTCATTATTTTCACCTTAAAAATATACGATTTTCGAATCTTTATTGGCTGCTTGAAAACTATTTTATTTTATCTACTCTCTTTGTAAAATATTTTTTATGTATTTAACATTTCGTGTCTTTTAACTATAATTCTGGATTTTGCAGCTTATTACTTTTATTCTAAATTTAGAGAAGCATGCAACAATATTCTAAATGTGGCAGAATAATTTTATTATGAATTGCATGAAATTATAATTTTTTATGTCACTGAAGAAGTTATTTGAAAATCAATGTTTTGGACTTTTAATAATATGAAATTATTTCCGTCACTTTGACTTTACATCACTCCTTCTTCCAGCATTTTTGTTGATTGCTCTAAAACACATCTGGAGTCATCCGCTTTAAAATACAGCGGAATATTATTCTTAAAACTTTACAAATAAACCCCCAATACGTTAGAGAGAGAAATTCGATAACTAGTGAGACAGAGGAACAAAAGATTAAAATACAAATCAAACTACGCAATTTCTTCCGCATAGCAACTAGATTTAATTATTTATTTCAACGTGTTAAACAAAGAAAATCTCTAAGACGTGCAAAGGGAGATAAAGATGTATTCGTCTGCTCACACCCCAGTAACCCTGGCGCGCGACAAAATGTAACCAATAGAATCGCGAATTAACGCGTTCCTTCTAGGATTATCGATCGATGTCATTTCATTTTTCTTAATTAGTTGTTAGCTAACTTTTGGGTGAAACACGCTTACACATAAGCTTCGTATTTTTTTGTTATTCATTTTACTATTTCCAACCATTTCTGGGACCTGAACCCTTCTACAGAATAAGCCTCAGTACAATACTTGATGAACTTCGAAAAGAAGTAAATGAAAAAAGATCCCAATACTGGATAGGGCTACAAGGAATGAGGCAGGCCAAGACACTACTGGGAAACTATAACCAGAAGAGATCAGACGACTGCATCAGCAAAAGTAAAAACAAGCTCAGAATACTAACGGGTATCCTAACAGGGTACTGCCGGTTGAGAGGGTACCTAAAGAAACTCGGATTAGTAGAGGAAGAAGAATGCAGATTTTGGGAGGAAGAGGAGGAAACCTCTATCCACATTCTCTCAGAATGCATAAACCTGTAAAATCCAAGGGTACGATACCTCGGAGAGGGAGATCTACCTAACCTGAAACCTACCGACATCCTGAACTTTTTGAAAGCAATAGGACTAATCGTTGAGATATCCTTAACGAATGGGCAGCGGAAGGGGGCACAATAGATCTTATAGGTCGCAGTGTATCGACACCCCATCCCAATTACTTGAGAGATTGTATATAATATAAGCCACATTCTTTTGTACAAAATGTATTAAACAAGTGTAAATAATTTATTTGTGTTATAAACAGAAAACTTAAAAGAAAGCTTCCTCTTTTTTATACATTTCTACAGTCCACTATGATCTACTAAATATCGCAAGGCTAGGTTTAAGAGTTTGGTAAGAAAACAGGCTAAAATTCCCACACTTTGGAACCTCTTTTTAGGAGGTTGGTAAAATTCTGGTACTATCGATTATGTATGTTTTATGGATTTATTTGTTTACTGGTCTCTATAAATGCATAAACAAATAAAGAACAAAAGCAACGAACCTTTAATTGCCGTGAGTATTTTTCTCTACCCTGTAACAAAAAATAATTTTGTAGTAGCGCTTCCAAAGAGCCGTTCCTGTACAAGTGTCCCGAGGGCGGTTGAAATACCCAGTTCTCGTGTCTCCCGCTGTTGTATCGACCTGTGTTCTATTATGCACTCGAAATGACGAGAGCATTCATTTATTTCTCCACTTACTTTCAGATATTCCACTTAACTCTTTTCCACCTGTATTAAAACAGCTGAATCACGACAGAATCGAACGAACGCCCTGGTTGTTTATTCCGGAATAATGTACAAGAGGGCTCTGTGGTTTTGTAAGGGTCAAAAGGGAACTTAGGTGCGTTACCAAACTTATATTAAATCGAATCCAATTAAATTGGACCCATGGCTATATAGGCTTTATTCTAAAATAAGTAATTGCAAAAGCAAAGAGAGGAATCCTGATACTTGGGTAGTTCATTGGAAATATTTTGTTTGTATTTCAGTCTATTTTTTTCAACTTTTTTTGTTTGAGTGATTGTATACTTTCGTTGTGTTTATACAAGCTATACTTTTTTGCATAGTGTTTTGCAATTCTCTTTTTTTTGTATTGATATCATCCTCTGCTTGTTCTATCCACGCTAATTTTTGCTTTCCTATCCGCCCTCCATTTTTTGGTTTCTAATTCCTTATAATTTCGTTATATTTCCGCTACCAATATTTCTATTTATCCTCTAACTGAATCGGCTTTACATATTCATTCAATTCCTTGATTAATTCTACCAGATGGAAAGTAGCGGTAATTATTTAAAAACATTCTTTAGAAGCGTAACACAGCTGCAGCCGCCCCCCCCTCCTTTAGGTCATGTTTTTTAATTTAAAGAAAGATTACAAGACGCTGAGAGGTCATTTTCAACCCTTTGAAGGTTGAATGTTGAAGAACTGGATGAGAACAACCATGAGAGAGGAGAGACTTGTAGCATTAGCACTGCTGAACATTCACAGAGGAATTGCGGATCAAGTTGAAGAAAATGAAGAAAAGGAAGTTGGACTTTATTGTTTAGGCCAAAACGTGTTTTGGTCTCCTCAAACCTACATAAAATTTAGTTTATTAAATAGGTATAACATATTCAAAGATTGAATTAGATTTAAAAATATTGTCTTTACGTAATATAGTCTGATATGATCTTTTGTCCCCAGCAGTTTAAGATTTGAGACAATTTTGTAACATTTAAGTTAATTAGGTTTGAAATTATTTACATAACAATAACATTATGGAAAATATAACAAAATGTTGTAAAACTGTACCAAGATGTTTATTAATTAAAATCATGCCATGATTTATGTTACATTGGGAGAGAATGTAAATTTCTTGGTTTAAAATAATATTTTAAGGTGCTTTTGAGGCACTAAATAACCTTAAAAGAAGTTTTCAAGTAATGTATATTTAAAAAAAAATTCTGGGGGAGGCCCCTCGGTCCTTCCGCCAGCAGGGGATATTCTATAACCTACCGACTCTCACCCGTAGGGGGTGGAAGACAGCACCCCTTGAAAATCGGCTGGATCCGCCCATGAATGAAACTGGGATTAACCTATATAATTTAATCTATCCAGATCTTGCTAAGTAGCCTGGTAAATGCTCCATGGTTAAGAATAAAGTTATGTAGGTGTTTCGTTAGGTTAGTGGTCCTATCATTTGTCTAAAATGACTTTTGATAGTGCTTTTAATGGAGTTATCATCATTAATTTACTGTGTTTCTGAACGATAACGTCGTGCAAAAAAGAATTATCTCCCACCAGAACACTACGCTCTCATATTGAGAATATGTTAAGAGAAGTTACGAAAGAATATTTTACGTTTTCTGTTTGGGAAAGTTGGCAATCGTTGACTTTTACAGGAGGACATGTCTCTCCTCAAGTAGAGAAGGTTATATATGCAGATTTGGTTTCATTTGCTTTTACCCTCCCTTTTTGAACCAGTTTTGTATTTTCTCTGCAAACTGTTTGATGCTGTTTTGGGATTTTTGTGAGATACCAAGATTGCTGTGTCATCTACCATAAGTTCCTCGAGGGACGCCTGCTTCGATAGGGTGAAGACGACTATTCATTGTTTTGTTTTACTATGAAATGTTTATCTACGTAGATAGAATCTGGTCTTTCAAACATCTGGCTTTGCATATTCACCTGGACAAATGTTTCAGTACCAAGAAAGAAATATCTTCCACCAGAAAGTATGCTAGTATTGGGAATAAGTTAAAAGGAGTTGCGAAAGGATACCAATATCATCTGTGTTACAAATGAAAATTACAGTGTAATAGCAATGAGGAACTTCTCGGGAAAAAAGTTAATCAGAAGAGTAAAAATAGAGTAAAAAGATGAACTTATTATTGAAAGCAATTTACTCGAAGATGTTTAGCGATCAGCTGCCTTTATTTAACAATCTACGCGGTTAAAAATAAGGATACTCCTTTTTGAATGATCTTTATGTTCCTATGCAAGAAAAATAATTTCTTTAGTATTTCTATTAGTATCCATGCCAAGTTTAGGATTTCGCGAAGATCTTTTTTCTCATCTAGTCCTAAAATTATTAATTCCACCTTTATTCGATTCAGCTATTTCTTTTTCTTCTCCAGAGTCGCCTCTACCTGATGTATATCATAAAATGCAATACTTTGGTATTAGATGAAGGAAAAGTTGAGTGATTGAAATAACAAGTATAATATTAATTTTGGCGTAAAATGACAAGTTTTTTTTTGTAAAAATAGATATATCTCTGTGTTAAAGTAACTAAAGTTTTGTTTTTTTTTTATTTAGAACGGTGTATTCATTTTTAAATGAAAAGAGGATCAAGTTTTCCGCTTTCTCCTAAATATTTTGTAATGAATCAAATTTTAATTAAAAGTTTGATCTCGTTAAAAGCATAGTATCATGAAAGTTCTGAAGAACGATTAAAATTTCGTATACAAAAAACAAAAAGTTCATATTTAATTTAGGAATATTTCATAAGGAAACCTATTACGTTAACTAAAGGTGAAAAAGTTATTAAAAGAAAATTATGAAAAATGTTTGTTGCATAAAAACTAGCTTTCTACTTATTACATCGTCTAAGGTATTTCTAGCGTCATTTTTAAAATTTCAGCTTCCTTTTGTTTTAGAATATTACGTGAAACACAATTATGAAAAACTTTACTTTAGTTTTTACTTTGCTTTCGAAGTACATCTATTTAAAGTCAAGAATGAAATGTTGAAGCAATTAATGTTTTTTACTAGAATCTTATCTCAGTATATTTAAAAAAATAATAAAGTAGTTCGCGAAAGGTTTAATAACGAAGAATATGATGATGGATCAGGTAAGGGAAGTGGCTGGCTCAGCGAAGAAATACTGAACTCAAATTCAAATTCATTTATTGGTCCATACATTTAGAGCCAAATGACCATTGGACAGGTCAACAATTTACATATTCAATACAAAAATAATAAAAAATAGTCAATGAGAAGACAACAACAATAAAAATTATTCAATGAGACGACATACTTCTAGTTTTTAAAATGATCATAAAACTCCTCTAAAGGAGAAGGAACCTATCATTTTAGCTGGTGAGCACAAAAAAATAATTATGCATTTTCATATAAAAAATGCTCATCAGGGTGTTGAAACACTTATACAAGAACTGAGAAGGAAATTTTGGATACCCGGAATTCGGACAATAGTGAAAAAAGTTGTCAAACAATATATGTATTGTTGAAGACAATCTGCACCTCATCTACACCCAAAGATGGGTCTTTTACCAAAAGAACGATTACTGACGAGTCAAAAACCATTTTCAGCAACCGGAATTGAGTATTTTGGTACCTTTCAAGTGAAATTCAGAAGACGGTTGGAGAAACGTTATGGTGCTTAACAATGAGAGCGATACATGTTGAAATTGGCCATTCCTTATATGCAGATTCGTGTATGATGGCTATACGTAGATTTCTTTCAAGACGTGGAGCAGTTAAGGTTTTTGGTCGTATAATGGATCGAATTTCCATGGAGCAAATTAAAAACTTTTAGAAGCTCTAGACGAATTCAATCCCCCTTCTGCTCTTCATATAGGGGGTAGCTGGGAAAGACTTATAGGGTGTTTCAAAAGGGCTCTTATGGCGACTATGAAAGAAAGGATCCCAAAGAAGAGGTCCTACAAATATTGTTTGCTGAGGTGGAATATATCGTCCGCTGACTCATATTTCTGAAGATTCCCAAGAGTTAGTGAGCATTTGACATTTCTCGTATAACAGTCTTCAACAGTAATTGAACCTGGACTGTCTACTGACAGAGATTTGCATTTGAAAAAATAATGGAGAGTATCAAATACTTGGCAGATATATTCTGGAAACTTTGGTTTCGTGAATACATTCCTACTTTGATTAAGCGTCAAAAATGGAAGAAAGATGGTGAATTGGTGGTGAAAGGCACTGAACATCCGAACTTCAAATGGTATCTTCAAGCGTCCTGACATTCGACCGAACGCAAGCGAAGGCACATGTGAAAACCATATTCGGTGATGTTGGTCTAGGTATAGACCAACACTACCGAATATGGTTTTCACATGTGCCTTCGTTTGCGTTCGGTCGCATGTCTGGACGCACCTTAAGGAAGTTGCATCGTCTGGAAGTTTGTGCTAACAAGGAATGAATTAACATCGGTGAGGAAAATGTTGCATAAAGCAAAAATGTCTGTTAATTTTTAGGTCACCTTGTATGTTTTTATATTTTGACGTTGTCGAGCAAAAAAACTTACTGTCAGTTTCTTCTAAAAAGTATTGAATTTTCTTATAAAGCGAGGTATTTCACGACAATCTGAATTTTTCACTAATAATGTCTACGACACACAAAGTTTTTTACATTTTTTTTATATTGGTTACATTATACCTGAATAATAAATTGCACCTGTACAGAAGTAGAAATACATACTGTCTGTGTGTTTGTTATCTTTTACAAACATTCAGATTTCTACGTCACTGTTTCGGCTCAGACAAAGTGACCTACTCTGCCAAAATCATCAACCCGGCCTTTAATGCCACTTTTAATAAAAGAAACGTATCTCGTAATGCGTATATAAAATGGAGTCAACTGAGTTTTTGTAAACCTTGAAGCACATTACTCTGTTTAAAATGTGACGGAAATACATGTAACCAGATAAGACTCTCTACAAAATAATTCAACAACGGAAGTTGCCAAAAATCCAGCCAGAAAATATTTTTGGCTCCGTTTATGTGAAAGAATATTTAACGAAAGCCCTTATACAATTCCGCGATATGCTCTGTGCCCTCGGTCTTTTTGTAACGGTTCGTCCTTTGTTTGCGTCTCTTTTATTTTCTACGTTTTGTTCCCGTCGCTTATATTATATATTATCAGGTCTCTTTTTAAATTATCGGTTTTTTTATGTTTTGTTAAATGAGGCGCATCAGCTTCTGTGTTGTGTCAACTGAAATATATAGTTTCTTGAGGAACTTTTGAAAAATTACTTGTAGTTTTATAAAATAGGTTAAGGGTATTAAAAAAATAATAAAGGACGAAACATACCAGCAAAAAGCAACAATATTCAAACACTAAGAATAATAATGAAAGTTACATCAGTGGTTTCTCATGCAGCGCTTGCCCTATGACGTTCCCAATTAAAACTTTTAGTAAGTCAGAAGGGAAACAAGAACATTGGCGGATCTGAGGGGGGAGCCAAGGGGGCCATGCCAATATTTTTTCATGATTCAAAGTTCAGTTGAAAGAAGGAACCTGTAGCTATAATATCATGTTACTTCTCCTTTTATCTATTTCTCTGAATTATTGAAAAACCGGGCCAAAGTTTGTTTTTGCTCGATATTTTGACCCTCCTATAAATTTATTCATAATTTTTTTATCAAGACTAATTTCACCGAATCCTTTTGGATAATGGGGCTTTGCAAGGTCTTAAATATATTCAGAAAGATTCAATAAATTATTTTTGTGTATTTTCATAAACAACATGTTTTTTATGGCGTTTTTTTTTGGATTTCCGGAGTTTTCGAAAATGCTTGGGTCTATCGGGAATTAATAGATAATCATGGACCATATCGGTTTTCACCGTACATCATTAGAAAGCTCAGCTTGTCCCTTTGTCGATGGCATTTTTCTTTTTTTTTCATATTTTTTGGTTTTCCGGAAAATTGAGAAAATTCTCACTCCTCGACATTTTTTTTGAGGATTATTTTCTTTTCGTGCTAAAACTTTTTGGGGTTAGGAATTGTACTAAATAAAAGATCACATTCTGACCTTTTCATCAATATATATTTTATTAAGTGCACGAGAAAAAACTTTCTCAAATTGGATTTTTGTACAATAAATTTATTAATCAAGTGCAAAAAGTGAAAAAAAGTTGGTTATTATTGCTTTATGTTTTGTCTTCAGACAAAAACGGGAGGATATTCAAGTTTTGGGACGATATTCAAATTTTCCGTTTTCACCACATTAATTTTGAGAATTATTAAATCAATTTTTGAAACGCCGTTTTTGCAAAAAATATTAGTATAGGGAAAAAAATCATAGAGACAACTTTTTCATTTTTTGTCTAAACAAATATGCTCTAAGGGTCATATTTCGGCAGATATCGTCGAAAACGGATTTTCGAGAATTCTAGAGCCATTTTCCGACCCTTCCACAAATTCCACGTAGCTGAGATTTTTGGAAGTAAATGAATAACTGCAAATTAAAAAAAATTGATGGACAGACTTGTTGCTCAGGTTTGGGATTTTTCTGGCGTTAATTTACTGGACTGGATTGGTTTTCAACAAGAAGAAAACACACAAACCAAAATTATTCGTTGTATTGAATATTTTCTCAAAGACATCCCAAATTTTTATAACTTAATCACTTTGGTTACAAATTTCCATTAACTGATGCCCCCCCCCCCCCCCCCCTGGAAAACTCCCTAGATCCGCCACTGAACAAGAACGAACAATTTTAAAGCTTATTAGTAACTACACTTTATATATTTATATCACGGTTAAATTGGCATACTTTTCCATATGGAAATTCGCTTAGATCAAATCTGGCCAACCTCGAAAAGATGAATTATTGACCCATGCCTAAAATTTTTAGAGGAACACTGCACAATAGAATTAAAGACGACACAAATGCGAATACAAAATACCATCTTATTTATTTATTTATATATAATCGACGGGTAAACTCTATTTTTATCTACTTAGGTATAGCTAAACTAAAATGAAAGTTAGACAAAATAGAAATTACATAGGCAAACATTTTGAAATAATTAAAAGTGCAGTTTACAGACACATTAAAATCATCATGGAGCTTTGGTTCAAGGTATCTTTTTCAATTTTCGTTTCAAAGACGCAAATGGGGAACCGAACAAGTCAATTTGAGCACTATATTCATTTCTATTCTGAGCCAACCTGTTAACCGGTGAATTTGGTGCATAATTTGTGGTGCATAAGGTTTAACTTTCGAGAAAGTGACTCTACAGTATCAGGTCCATAAATATGAAACCCAGAATTGTTTTATAGAAAATAGTCATTTATTATATGAAAATGGTAAAAATAATTTACTCAAAGTATTGCTTACACATTTTTCCTATTTCTCTAGCAATCTGTGGAGGCTCTTTTGAAGAGAATTAATTATCAAGCCATTTTCGAACATTTTGGTAAGAAGTAAAGCCCTAATGGCTGCTCTGATCAGTTTTGCTGTGTACGAATGTGCATTATTTTGAAGCAAAATCACTTTGTGTTGTCACTTTTAATATTCTGGTCTTTTTTCAGGCAATGCTTGGTTCAAATCAAACATTTCTTGTTGGTAGCGTTCAATATTCGCCATGTTTTAGCAGCTCACAAAGGTGTCTAGATAGCGAAAAACTACAATATCGTATTATGGGACGATAAACATTACTTTTGGTCTGATTTTTAGGGTTGATATGATAGGCGAAAAAGATTAATTTAAATTTAAATTTAATTTCAGTTTACTGCACATAAAGTGCAATATCACGTTTATGCAACATGACTAATTTACGTTTTTTGTTTTTCAGATAGATTCAAGTAAGTTAACATCCTCTTTATAAATGGTAAGCTTAGATATCATATTTACTTTTACCTTTTAATATAATAGATCGCTGGTGTTCCATTGTTAAGTATCTATTTGTATAAAATTAGATAAAAATATACAACCAGTTATTAAAAAATAGTAGTTTTTTGATGCAAGGACGAGAAGTGTTACTTTTCGGACGATTATGGAGTCTGCCAAACCATAAGAGTGCGTAACTGCTTTACAACACGTATTACGTACTATACTTTTCTACGCCTCAACAAAAATAACTATTTTTTTTTAAATATAAAATTAATTTCATAGTACTGGCAGGTTTAAAAGTGTTATATAAGTTGACTAAATCGATATATTTGTACAATATTTATTTATTAATACCGACCATTTAAAAATGTTTAAAATAACACCTTTATTAATGAATAGCAATAATTGTCCATTATAATTTATTAAAAACTTCATAAACTAATTTCTTTCCTGAGCAGCAAGAAGTATATCCCATCGTCAACATTTCATTGATAAAATTTATTGGGATCACTTCATCATACACCTAATGAAAAAAATAAATAAGTAGTGTGATAGCGAACAGTCTACTTCAGTATTTGATCATTTACTGCGCTGGCCTGTTACACTTGCTGCTAGACGAATTGAGCGCGGAACCTAACAAGTTTAGTATTATAAATCCTATGGTCCCGAAACAGCACTGGAAAATATAAAAGAAAAATTTAAATAATTAAGAAGCCATTTTTTGTTATTTGTAGAATATAAAAATATGTTACAGAAGAAAAATGTAAAATAATTCATTTCTTACGATAGGAACCACTTTTATTATTTTGGGAGGAAATATTTTCTTCCATGTACTTACTCTATGTTAATAATATATTACGTAACAAGTGTTGTAAGTACCATATTACGCACGAATGTAAACATTACATTAATTCCATGAGTGCGTAACTGCTTTACAACACGCGTTACGTACTATACTTTATCTACGCCTCTACAAAAATAACTATTTGTTTAAATATAAAATTTACGTTTCTAGTTAATTTTATAGTACTGACAGATTTAAAAGTGTTATATCTGTTGACTAAATCGATTTATTTGTAGTATATTTATTTTTATACTCCTGTACTATAAATTACTTATTAAATGTGGGCTATTCGTTTTATACTAAACCTTATTATATCACACTTTTCATTATAACACTGATTTTAACCAACAGAATAGCACACTTTTCATTATAAAATTTTGCACCAATAGAAATTTCTACGTTGGAATCAAGTAGGTTATTGATAGATATTAGACATTATTGACAGTTCTGTGAAAGCTAATGTCACAATTATTCTCGTTGTGTCAAATGTATCAAATAAATTAATTGTTTTCAGTTAAAGTACTCATTTATATTTTGTCGTAGAAAAAATAGCGTATGCAACTTTAATGTAATGGCTATTAATACATGATCCGTTGCATAATATACTATTATTAACAACAACCACTTAAAAATGTTTAAAATAACACCTTTATTAATGAATATCCCATTATAATTTATTAACTGACTGACATTTCTGTCAAACTTTTATGTAATGTGTATTGCCTAAATTGATTAAATTCGCATTACTATTATTAATATTTTAAATAAAACTGTAGATAAATTAATGTATCTGATTATTGTAATGTCGTAATAAATATCCTAAGACAATAATCATTCGGAAATTAATGGTTTAAAACATACATAACACACGCGTATGTTTTCGGTCGCTTACTGGTGTTTTTGACAATATTTGACATTTACAGTGCAAGGCGTAGATAAACATTTTTTTACCCTCGTTAGATACGCTTTAAACTGACAGATTCTTATACAAACTAAAACTCTAAAATCAGCAACACCCTAGTAGGTTCATTCGGCTCTTTCACCACAGCTGTTCTCCATTATGGCAACGGACAAGAATGTATTATTCTTGTTCGGTAAAAGTTATTTGGGCGATTGTAAACGGTAGGCAATAGGAGAGGGCGCTCTAGTCAATATTCTTCTTTTCTCAAGCCCCTTACTACTGTGAGTATCCATTCATGTGGCGGGAAAATTTAAAATTATACTTGACCCAAAGATGTATATATTGGAAATAAATCATGTTTCTATACAAAATTTACAGGACAATAAAAACTGTCATTTACTACAAAATTGAAAAATGTTAAAATTACAGTTCAATATGTGTAGTGAAAATAACGTTTTTATTGCTCCTATAAATTTTGCCAAAAAAACACAAATTATACTAGATTATTAATATTTAAACTTAGAAAAATGATACACCAAACTCTTTTTGCTTTCTATAAATTGTGTATTGTTATAAGATACAAAATAACAAACTACACTAATAATAATACAAAATAATGGGGGGTTGGTGGCTCAGCCGTAGAGCACTGGACTTTAATTCCGCCCTCTTCCACTACATTTACAGTGTTGAGATCTGCCTCTTTGAATTTAGGTGGTACAGCGCTTGGTTTTAACTTCCAACCAATTTCATTAGTATAATTATTTCTACTAAAATGATTTCTGCAGATTGTGTAGTTCTTCATATTAATGTTTGGATAGGTTACACTCAGATTTTGGCACCACACGTTGCACCTAATATGAATTAAAATCATTACTAATAAAACTGTATTTTTTGCATGTGTATTGCTTAATTAAATGAGAAGATAAAATACTTACATGTCAGTATTTCTTGTGTTTCTGAACTTCGACTTCACTACAACCACAAATTAAGTAAGAATTCACCATTGTTTTTAAAAGTCTCACAATCATCAGTATACAAACTAAAGTTACTCAACAATATCACACACAGAAAAATAAACGAAATCATAAAAACAAAATGGATTTTTCCCATTTCCCGTACATACAACAAATAATAACATCCAACGTCTGACACTGTCGAAAACGTCAAACGGCAATCACAAAATATGCAACACCAGCGACCTCAACGGCTGCCTCCCCCCTGAAGAACGGAGATAGATGTATGTCCAGATTATTGTAAGAGAGAAAGAAAGTTACATGTAGAATTAAGTTGTCTCTGGTATAACTGACTTATTTGCGAACGACATCTGTTTTTATAAGAGCTCAGACATGACGGAAATATCGAACATAAGGATCATATCAATAGCGCTTTAATCTTGGTGAAAACAAGATTAAACTAAATCCAGCTAAATCGGAACAAATTGTCCGCACTACGAAGAACAATTATAACGCCATATTTAAAAAGAGTGAAGACAGGAGTTTCACTTAGAAAAGATATTAAAGTTCCAGCTAATGAGTTCAAAACGCTGATTAGAACGCTTTTTCCTCTGGTTAGCAATTTCAGTAAGGTTAGCATCAAAAATAAGTTGCTGCTATACAAATTTTTCATTATGTAATGTTTATTTATAGCAATAACGTTAAAATAAAACACAAAGAAATAACTCACACAGCAAAACCTAATTAAGTGCATTTTTGTAAGTAAAGCGTATTAATTAATTCTTAATTTACATCTCAGGATTTTTTTTTCCAAAGCTTGCACTCCCTAACGAATTTTATACATAGAGGACAAAACTCGATTCTATCTCTCACAAGTAGCGTCATTAAGAACACTTTTCTGTTTATAAGCAGTGATGCACTTATTCGAGAAAAGTCTGTTTTCCTATTTTGCAGAACTTCCACTACCTTTTAATGAGACTTTATAGCGAATTCGAGAAGAAAACAGTTGAAGAACGTCGCGGAGCATTACGGAAAACAACTGCAGACTGCAAAGGCTGCACAAATGTATATAGACATCAGGAAAATGGAAAACTCTTTCTATTCCGAAGTACGTACTAAAGGCGCTCTTTAAAATTAATGAAAAACACTACGGAGTCGTGGTGTATCTTTGTTTTTTGATATACATAGTCAAATTGTTTTTAAAGGTAACAAATGGTGTGGGGATTACGTATTATCACCTCTTTAATTTTTTTATTTGAACTGATTGATTTATTTTTGGTATCTATTGATATCAACTGGATGTGAGGGAGATGTAAAATTTTGTACAGTGATTCTGAAACCACTAAGTCGACAACTAACAGAAATAACAGAAATGCTCTCAAAGATATAGGGAGACAGTTAGTAATCAATATTTCACGAAAATTAAATGGCTTGACTCAAAGAAAATGAAATAAACTGGAGTACTAAAAAATAAGAACGCTCAGAATATTTATGTTTGATCTCAGTTTCCAAATGTTTTTATGTTTCTCTTTGACTTCTGTTAATTTTTTTAGAATTTTTGGATGTATGATTTTTTAACAATATCGTTTTCTAGAATTTTTTCAGTTTGTTATCCACTACTAAGATACAGGGTGTTGAAGATAAAATTTATTTTTCGTTTTTTTGCAATAATTTCTTGATTATTTAACATATTGACTAGAACTTTGGAATGGTTATATTTTTAAGTTAGTAAATCATAAACGTGTTATCAATTTTGAGATTAGATAAAGAGAGCGCCACCTACTCTCTACTGGATGAACAAAAGTATCAATTTTTTTTTATTCCTGGTCATTTTAGTTTCAAAGCCCACTATGTTGAAATATGTTAAAGTAAATTAAATACATACTGTGGCTAGAATATTTTAAATGCAAATATCTCGAAATAAGCTGAATTTATGCTATTAAAACAAGTATACCTTTTTTGTTCAAATTTACAGGGTGTATCATAACGACTTGAAAAAAAATCAAAAAAGACCACGAATAAAAAAAAATGATACTTTTCTTCATCCAGTAGAGTGTAGGTGGCGCCCTCTTTATCTAATCTCAATATTGATAACACGCTTATGATTTACTAACTTAAAAATATAACCATACCAAATTTCAAGTCAATATGTTAAATAATCAAGAAATTATTGCAAAAAAACGAAAAATAAATTTTATCTTTAACACTCTGTAGTTTAGTAGTAGATAACATTTGACCCAGAGTTATTTAGTAAAATATTAATATTTGGAGGTCCTGAACCTATGGTTAAAATATTAACCATTCCTTATGAAACACACTGTATTGGACAAGTTATGCATTTCAATTGTATTTATGAAATGTCTAACTCACTCACTATAAAGCTGAAAAGTCAATGAGAAACAATGAGAAATTTTCGCAGGCCACATGCACAACGTAATGATGTATTTGCCCTCAGGTTTAATTAAATGACGCCCAAATTCCATAAAATAGGAATTCAAATATTTGAGACTCCAATACTAAAAACTTGCTTGGAGAAACTCTATGAAGGCCAAATAACTGTGAAACAATTGTATTGGTTAATGCAAAAAACCTCTGCTATCAATAGATTATATTAAAGGTAATCTGGACACATAGAAACAAACTCTTAAGTCGCAGCAAGCGATCTTACAATGTCACGCAATATGGCGGAATACTGCCCATAGTAACCAGATCATACATTAACTATATCAGTTGCTATTATAACACAGAAGGCTCAAAAAGACTTGAACCTCTTCATAAATGATTACCACAAGTACAAGTAGAAATGTGGCAACGTCGCTTAAATATTAACACATTTTCCATTATTAATGTATGATAGACAATTACCATATTTTTAAAATTAATTAAAGCTTTTCACAACGTTCCAATAGTTCATTTGTGTTGGCACAATTTTGAATTACTTTGAACCAGCGTGCATTAAGGAAAAGATAAACCATCTCATTTATTTGAAAACTAAAGAATACCGCCTTCGACTGTAAATTATCAGGGAATTGATTTAATCTCTTTGGAGTTTCGAGTGTTAGCCTGATAAAACGGATTTTCTGGATATGTGGATTGTAGCGACGTTCTCTCAGGATCTCGGTTTGTACATACAAACCCACTGTTCCTTTCTCGTAAGAACAGGCGCGCCTCAAGTTATCTCTAGCGAATTTTATCACGTGACTCTTGGAGAGGACCGCAAAATCCCGGAGCTTTCACACTTTCCTTCCAATTCCGGTGTAATTAATTTGTAGACCCCAGTATGAACGTGAGTTGTCGTTATTACACCTTTCTCAACTTTCACAACCAGTGTCGTAGGGATAGAAAATACAACGGCAGTGAACATGAACGATGCTTTTTGCTTTGCGTATGCATACAATGAATAGGAACTTTTCTATACTTTACAAAAAGTTAAATTTACAAGTCTTACTTAGTTATTACTCAAGCAAGCAGTTGTAACGAGTTGGTTATTCCATGATAGTAGAATGTACTTATGAAAAATGATCGGTTGCTTTCCGATGCAAAAGTTGATTATGACATGTGGTGATGATGAGTGATCATATGCGATTAAAAACCTTGACGTTGATATTTACAAAAATAGGTTATTTTCTTATGACGATTTTCCATAATCACTCCACCAAAGTTTTCGCCGGCCACTGTTAGACCAACATTATGTAACGCGACTACGTTACTGACCGTTACTATATAGAAACAGGTTATATTATCTCTGTGTTGTCTGCCGTTGTTGCTAGAAAATAAACTAAAAGCGTAACTTTTCTTGTAAATATCTCTGAAGATCGAATTTTCACAGACATGAGACCTGCATTTTTTGCCGATAGATAGGAATTAGTTTCATCGAATTCTGACGAGTGGATTTTGAGATCCTCCGGACACATACACATACATACAAACCTTGCTCGTTTAATAGTATTTGATTTTTCTTATTTGGATCGGTTAAATATGTTCGACGTTTTCTAACACAGGCATCTTCACATTACGCCTCTATCAACCATGTGAAATGTCGCGTTTGGCTATATGGACCTGAGAGCCTGAGTGCCAAAAAAAATGTCCATGAAATATTTTTTCTTTTTCCTTCTTTATTAAATTTCTTTGAATACATATTATCGTTATCTGGCATCTCTAAGGGTTTTTTTGCAGAAATGAAGAAAACCTGTTATGGGGAGGTTATGAGTCTAAAAACTCAAGGTCTACTTCATCCCCTTAGTGGGCCCGTTTGATCGACCCTTTGGTGACATTTTGGCCCGTCGGCCCATTGTATCTCACCTCTTTGTGTTGTCACAGTATCCAATCCAGTACTTTTGTGCCTTGTACAAGCTTGTACAAGTCCGTTACTGGGTGCTGTATAGTTTTGGCTCACCATTTGGCTGCCCAAAAACGAACTGTCTTTTGCGGTCCAGTGCCTCACATCTGCACATTATAAGTGTCACTGGTTATGGTTCCTTACCGCACAGTCTGCATGTCAGGTCGCCATTGTACAGTCCCATCTTGTAGAGGTGCCCTTTTACTGCCGCGTTGCCAGTCAGGAGCCCTGTAACGATTTTCAGCTGGCTCCTGTTCATTTTTAACAGGTCTGCCATTCTTCTGTATTCTTTTCCATGTTTGTTTCCTGGGAGGTTTTCGCAGTAGTTTTTGTGTTTGTGAACGCTTTGTACCCCTAGTGTCTGCCTTTGATTTGGGAAGTTTTCCGATCGTCTTCGTCTGATTTCTCGTTACCTACAATTCCCTGATGTTCTGGCATCCATATTAGCCTGAAGTGATTACGGTCTGCCAACGAGTTCTTCTTTGCAGTCCCATACCAGTTTGGACGCCACTTCCTTGCTTCACAAGGCCTTGACTGTCTAACAGGATGGTAATCTGTGCGCGTTTTCACTATTTCTTCTGATTATCTCCTTGGCGTATTGGAGAATAGCGTATACTTCTGCCTGAAACACGGAAGTGTACGTACCCAGTGAGTAGATGCTGAGAGTCTTCGGATTCCTGGAGAACATATCCGAGCCAGCCCCATTCCCAGTCTTTGTACAAGATTTTCCTTTGTAGAATGTTTCTGAGCTATGAGTCGTTCCACCCAGTTCTGTCTGGCAGCCCTAAGAGTTGCTTGTTCTTTTTAGATTTTACGAATTAACTTTCTTTTTTATATTTCGAAATTAGTTTAAGTTAAAAAACTTGTTTTATAGTTATCATTTATTTAATATTACTTTTTATGTTTTAATATAATTAGGTCTGGTATGTTTTGCTAGTTTGTTAGGTTACCAACTAGCAGATATGGCCATCTTCTGGAAATTCTAAACTGAACGGAATTTCTATGCAGTGGTGACAGAAATCGATCCTGTAACATTAGGCTGGACCAGTTGCAGATAATGTTGTACACACTTCAATCCTTCATTGTTGAATAGAGCGATTCAGGAAGATCAGCTACATAATTTTTCAGTATTATTCGACCCATAAAAATATTGATCTAGTGAATCTAGTGCCTGTAATTGTTAAACTAGTATTTTTTTTTTCAAAAAAAAATCACCTAAATTATACCAACTTGTTTCACTCCACCAAAGAATTATTAAAACTTTCTGCAACATATTTTTCATGGCTTAAAAAACATACTGCACGCTATCAAACGAAATTACCTACTTGTTGGTGCTTAAACCTAAATATACTCGTGAGGGGACGCCAAGTTTCCTTTTCTTTTGAATGCCCGCCTTTTTTAAGCAGAATGAAATAATATTGCATGCTTTGCGAAAATGAAAAAGGTAAATGTGGCTTTCTGGAATTGAAATGTCTACTACTAGGTTAATGTTGAAATGAATACATTTTTCTTACTGCATTCAAAAGACCGTACTTTTAATTGGATTTTAACGTCAAGTAAATAGTTTTCTATTGTGGTTGCAGGCTCGACAGTTTTGATATTTAAATTGTTATATTTTGAAGGAAGCGAATAAAAAAGAAAAAACGTGCTGTTTTTTACTTAAAGTAAATAATTCCTAAATTTTATCTACAGTGTAAGCGTATTTAATGTAAAATAATAATAAATCCTAAATACAAAATACTAAATACAAAAGACCAATATCACTACTACCAGTAATACCAAATAGTACAGCAGCCGCCACTTGATTTTTTTGTGATTAATAAAAGGCTGAACCTCCGTAAGTAGCTTCGCTTTGACGAACTTTTTTCTCAGCGAAAATTCTCAATATTGAACTGCGCAGGTGTAAAACATGTCGATTTGGTGGGATGTCCAAAATTTATGACTAACAGTTAGTTTTGTATTTATATGTGACGATAATTTTATAATAAACTCGAAAAAACGTTTGGCCTACAAAATGCATGGTTTGGCTGAAGCGTCCTCCACTGCCAATATGTCCAAATAACGAGGTCATCAGAATTATTACTAACCAGCTGATTTTTTTTCTGCTACTTAGTAAATATTTGTATAATGAAATGGTCACATAGTCCTACATACTGAGTGGTACGTTTTCCCAGTCCTACGCTTGGAAACTGTCGATTCCACGCTTATATTTTTTTCATTAATAACAACCTCATTTTAACTTTTTCCTTTCGGGAATAAAGTATAGAACACAATTTCACTATTGGCCTACACAAAAAGTGGTATGTATTGAAAGGAATAGATGTATTCGCAAAAAACTCATTCGACGCATTGTACATTGTATGGATTCTGATATACCTGTGATAATGTTGGCAAATTTCAAACACTTAAAAGAAAAAATTGATATAATAATTGATTTAAGCTCAGGAAAGAAAAAATTGTACCTGAACATCAACGAAATTTACGCCAAGCTTGGAGAACAATCATCTCGTTCGCTTGCTGTATGCCATATTTTTACGGGGAACGACTACAACCCTGTTTTCTGCCGCAAGGGAAAGAAGAGGCCATTTAATATTCTTAAAAAAAATAAGGAATTTCAAAAGACTTTTTTGCAATTGTATAATGGCCGTACCGAGTTAACAACATCGAGTGAAGTATTTCGACTTCTTGATGAGTATGTATGTAGATTGTATTCGAAAACGAGTAAGGAATTTAATTTATCAGATTCGACATCCTAAGACCGGTTTCTGCCTTTCGGCTTCGTGAGTAATTAAAATTCCAAACTCGTACAAGTCAATAGCTATATCCGCTATAAGATAAAAT
The DNA here is from genome assembly GCA_949320105.2 of Crepidodera aurea. Taxonomy (NCBI): domain Eukaryota; kingdom Metazoa; phylum Arthropoda; class Insecta; order Coleoptera; family Chrysomelidae; genus Crepidodera; species Crepidodera aurea. The sequence goes on along the minus strand of OX439474.1, from coordinate 59,041,047 downwards.
TTTTATATGTGCTGCCATCTATGATTAGAAGAGAGTATTGACAATTACTAAAAGTAAAAAATTCCCGGTGTATTGGGGTTGCATACACAATTTGCATTGTGTGTTGCAAAGCTTTTATTTGACTGATTCTAGTCAAAATGTCACTCTCTTCTTTCGTATCCCTTTCAGAGATTAATACAAAGTTAGAAAACGAGTAAGGAATTTAATTTATCAGATTTTACACCTGCGCAGTTCATTAGGCGTCTCGTCAAAGCGAAGCTACTTTCGGAAGTTCAGCCTGTTATTAATCACAAAAAAAATCAAGTGGCGGCTGCTGTACTAAAAACTAGGAAAAACTTTTGCGATTAGTATTAAGCTTGATCTTCGTTGCAACGACTCCTGCAGGTGTTCCATGTGATTCTGCAGTGTTGCAGCTACTCGATGTGGATTTTTATCTGCTGTTAAAATTGCAGTGTCATCAAGAAGTGACCACTTATTTAGAATGGTAATTGGCGTTGTCCGTTTAGGATCCAACAATTGTGGAAAGTAATCTTCAAAAATGTCCGCATTCACATCTTCGCAATAATTAACCGTTCTTATGCTCACATACAATGTTTTACTTGTTAAGAGTATACTGAATTGAATTCACAATTCTTGAAAATGTAATTTGAAAACATTTGTTTATACTGGGTGTCCCAAGTTATCGTATACAGGCAATATCTCGCTTATTTGACATATTTAAAAAATAAAAAACTGTTTTGAATGGCATTAAAGTACCTTCCTTATACAAAAATTTATTAGATTTGACAGCCCTGTGATAGCTAACCCTCACTTTTTATTTTCAAATGGCACCCCTGTATATTGTCATTGAAAATTGCGTGCCATTCTATTTGGAATACAACGGTAACACACGCTTGGTGTAGTGAATAAACATAATGTCCATTATTGGTCGAACGAAAATCCTCCCTGGATTCGTTTAAATCCTTTCCAAATAGTTTGGGATACAAATGTGGTGTGGGTTATTCAATGGTCGTTTGATTGGAGAAAGTAATTTACATATTCTTCAGGTGGATTGGTACTTATGGACCTACAGCTTGACCTACCCGCTCGCCAGGTCTAATACCACTTGACTATTTTTTTTTTGGGGTTATCTTAAAGTGTGGATTTAGGTGATCTTAAAGAACCTATTCGTGAAGAATGTCGAAGCATTCCACAAGCTATGATTCAGGCGGTCTGCACAAGAACGCTTTTAACACGTTTTGCAACTTGCATGGATTCTGCAGGAAATAATTTTGAATACTTGCTGTAATTTTTTGTTCGTTTTTGAATTGCATCATAGGTATTTTAGTTGAAATTCATACTTCATGAAATGTTAATGTTTTTGTTGTTATTAATAAAAATAATACGAAGTATAGTTGTATTCCAAATAGAATGACACGCAATTTTCAATAACAATATACAGCGGTGCCGTTTGAAAATAAAAAGTGATGGGAAGCTATTTTTTATTATTTAATGCTTTTTTTGTTAATTTGACAAATTTTACATTTGAAAATTTTTGGAGATTTTTGTCCTAATAACCTACTATAGTAATCACATCCCCAACAAGTCATTCATAAGTTTCAAATATTCCGTGCCCAAGGATGAAGTGAGATAGATATATAAAAGTCCAGAACATGGCAACGAATTTATGCTTCGATGTATGGGCGTACCGTTACAGAGGGAAATGGGATGTGACACAATATATTTATTTTTTTTAACGATTTTAATTTTACCGGTTACATAGGAAATTTAAAATACTAATGAAAATATATTTATTTAATCAAATTAATCGTAAAAAAATTTAGGATCAGTTATTTCGCTAGTCCGCTCTGAACACCTAGTGTTCGTCAATGCAGGATCAAGGGAAAATTCATCATTTCCTTGCAAATGTGTCGATACTGTTTTTATCAGGCTGTTCGACTATCAGGCTATTCGTGATTGAGGTAGGAATAGGGAACTAACTACAAATTAAACACTGATGAATTATTAGTTGTATCATCCTGAAATGAAAAAAAATAATGTTGATATAGTAGGAACCTTCTACGTTTAGATAAATCCTGAAAAATATATAAATTGTTTTAATCTTATCGAACCTATAACAGAAAAAAATTAGTTCGTAAATATCAACTAACGAAAACGTTGGCAGAAGTAACAAATTTCTACATCTACTATTTTTTTGTGAGGCAAGCCTCGTTTTATTTTATTTTTTCTCCACTACGCTACATTAAAATTATATACATTCATAATCCACGAAGCAGGCGAGAAGGCATTCACAGTGAAACGACATACAAATCGAATCAAATAAGTAATTAGTTAAAACTACAATTACAGAACACAAAAATTTTCAATAAAAGTTAAGATTCATGGGAAATCACTAGAGTTTAAGCAGTCGGTATTATGGAAATGTTTTTGATTGCTTAAAATATTCAATATATTCTCAAAAGATTGGTTTGACCTTTTACATTACATAAATTTAAGCCATAATGTTTAAACAATATTACTGGAAGTACCCTATATTTTAAGTGAAAAATGTTTGTATTCTAGTAAAGCTTCGCAAAAGTATTTTTAAATCTTATAGCCTAAATTTATTAAAAAACAAATAAACATAGGTATATTACCTCGATATTGGTTTTGCATCTGTTTTCAAATATTTCCTTCCACTTGGTTTATAGTCAAAGTCACGGAAATGAAGAACAAATATAATCATTTGTAGGTATGAACTTCACTGCCTCAAATCTTCTCCTTTCAACATTTGCAGGAATCCTAAAAGTCATGTCTTCATATAACTGTTTAAATGAAAAATATTACCTAAATACTTAGGTAGTTTGACAGAAAAACAAAATGTGATTTAATTTTTAACACAATATATGAAACTTACATAATTATAAGTCGTTGCAATAAGTTAAAACAATCCTTATGCATTATTAAAGAATTTATACACTCGATAAAATACTAAATTCTACGTCCCTGAACTATGTTTATAACCTTAAATATAACTTACCGATGAAATGATAAATCGGGATTTAAATAATCCAGTTTGCGGCATACCACACATTGTTGAACCATATTTGTCTATTCAATCAATTTAAACCAATAAATCAATATGAAAAAGAAAATTTTAATCTAGCACGATATAAAACACATTAGGAAACAAACACCAATGTACTGAACATGGCCGACACAAATATACTAGTACCATTCTAATGGTTTCGCTTCATTCATAAATAACAATGTTTGATAGCGCTTCGTTATCGCTTCTACCAAATTTTACCAGAAATGGTTGAAACTTAAATCATGGTAAAGTATCTTTGTCAATATTTATCTAGCAATATAATTTGGTGTGTTATTTTTTCGAAAATTAGTGTTAACGTAGATGTACAATTATTTTAGAGAAACAAAATATCTCATTTTCCAAGATAATGTTTAAATAGATTTAGGATTTTGGTAATGACGGAAAAAAATATGATAACTTTGACAACATTGAAACTGATAATATAAATTCAATAACACAGCGTTTAGACTGTTACGTGTTTGTTGTCCCCAGCCGAAATGTCAACAAACTCGATCTTATTGTTCTAAATCTATGATAGTAATTCTCTTCCTTTTCAGGGCCTGAAATAAAGTTTAATTAGTAACATAGTGTACAATAAAGGTTCCTGCTAGATATTGGGGTTTTGGAAACAGACTACGACCCTCTTTTGGTTCTGTTAAGAGTTACTGTAGTAGTAATGTAATACACTACAAAAATAAGTTCATTTTTAAGTCCATAAGGTTGACTTCTATACCTTTGTACAGACAACGATAATGGTGGTGGGGATGTTGACGGTTTTGAGCTTTCGAAGAAGTTCATGGCTTATGGAGGCTTGAGTGTGGAGGTTGTGGATGGTATCGTGGGTGCTGTGTTGATTTGTTTATATTAAGATGAGGTTTATTTATATCACAACAGTGGGAGAAATTATTTGAACAGGAATAGTGTTAAGATGGTTAAATGCAAAATTGAATCCTATTATTATTATGTACCATTAGATACCTAAAATAGAAATATTTTATTCTAACCTTCTAGAAATTACTTTTAAATATATTTTTTATATATTTTAAGAACACAGTTTTCTTTGCAGATTTTTTTCTTTTTTTGTACTAACTGCTGTAAATATTTGGAAAAATTAATGGTACAAAACGTCCAAAAATTTTACTAAACACCACATAGTTGAAACACTATCGTCGACCACTCAACCAAAACATAAATTTTAACACACTCTAAGCGCGTTTCGCCAACTACGTTGGCATCATCAGGAGTTGATGATAGGCACATAGTTGTCAAAAAAGAAAAACTAAATATTTACCTAAACCATAGTAATATTTCAAGAAAAATTCAGTGGTTCCAAAGACCAACTTTTCTGAAGTCGCGTCATAATTTTTCATTATAAATTTTGGAAATTTTTAAACGTTTAAAAACAAAAATTTTAAATAGTCGCAAACAAAAAAATTCACCAACGTACTCACATATCACACAAAAAGCCATCCTATTTGCAAAATAATGTAGATACGTTGGTACATAAACTACGGGAAACTCTACATTCACCCTTTGAGAAACTAGATTATATCTGAAGGTATTTCATCAGGTCTAAGAGGGAACTTGTTCAAATTAATTAGCTTCATTTTATGCAAAATAGTTCCAGTGCTTTCGGAATACTGAGGAGAGTATTTCAAGTAATAAATTAATTGAGTCTTGATGCCCTCGTCTTGCAAGTAGCGTGTTTTCATTACGGTAACCAACGCGGCGTTAGTTTAGCTCGACTATTTAGTCCTTACAACCACTTCAGTGCTGATCCTTGATAGACTATTGGAGATCGATCCTGATGGTGCTCTACAAATTCCTAAATAATTATTACACTGCTCAAAACGATTAATGGATTTTTATGCAAACTAAGTACAAAAAAGCAGTATCGTGTTCCACAAGGAAGTTTCCTCAGTAGTTGATGATAAAGTTGGCCTTGAACTATTAACAGTAGCTTATCACACCATATGTAAATCCACCTTGACCAGTTTTTGCAATGAAACAGTGAGTGAAAGGCAATACATTTGAAAAATAGGAAAAACTAGCTGCAGATTTCTTTGATGGTAGTAATCGATTTAAGAGAAAAAAACGGAGAGTTTAAGAGCAAGTATTAGTAGGGAACTACTAATATGAAACGCAGATTAAATGAAGTTTGGACAAGTAAATCTTCTTAAAATAGCCAAAGGACAGACTAATAGAAAATACAACAAAAAAAGGACATTGGCGCTTTTACTAGAAATATTTTTGACTAAACTACCGGATATTAACAAAATTTTGGAAGAGAAAAATACCCCATTCAAAGTTTAGATGAAGTTTCAGTACATAAAGATGTTTTGACATTGTGAGTATAAGCAAATAGCTAACAAAGAGATTCCATAACTACATTTTTCTAATTTCGTTGGTGCCAATTGCGAATATATTCTGAGCCACTTAAAAATAGAATAGATGCAGAGAAGTAAACGTAAACTCCAAACTAGGTAAGAATAAAAACAGTTGGCATATCTACTTTTAAGTCTGGATTATTCTCACTTCTTATTTAAATACGATTTTTGAAGTGGCTATTGCACATACCCATTAGACATTTAAAAGTGAAAAATTAGAGGAAACGACGATAGCAAAAAGTGTTATTAAAAAAAATCAAAGCAGAGACGAGAACACGTGTAAGACTATTTTTCCAAGATCCAGAAAAGACTGTTGTAACCAGATAAATGTGCAGTAATTCTTAAAATATTTTCTTATGAATCTAAAGTTGATACTGCCATACATATTTTGTATTATCGCTTTAGCCTTATACAGGGTGTTTCCACTTACAACGTCTGCCTGCAGATACCTCTCGTAAAATTGGACAAAATGATAAGTATAAGGAATGAGGGTTCCAACCTGATTAGTTTTTGAAATAAGGGGATTAAAGTTAAAGGTAAAGTTAAGGTAAAAATGTTTTTATTTGAAAACTTTAAAACGGATTAAAATATTAATTTGAAATTTAATAGGTCGTTTTTAAATGTAAAAAACCATGTTTCATATCTAGATCCAGTGGTGTGCAGTTAGAAGAGTATGTCCTCCTTTTAGCACCATTTTCTACGCCCATGGTATTTGTAGCTATTTTTATTTATTTTGTATTGCTTAACAGTTTTCACGTAAAAAACGAATAACCTTTACATATCGAAAATCTTGTGGTTTCTAAGATATTTAATGTTTTTATGAAGTCTACAACATCGCTTTTTATTAATGAAACAACCTACATTACTGTAATTTTTTAGTTTTGTACTTCGCCTTCGACTCGGATTAATTTTCAAAACATTCATGAGCTCGAAAAGATTTTGGGAAATAATTTAACCTCTTGTGGTATTACTAGTGATAATTCAATTCAAAGCGCTTAGGGTGATTTAAAAATTGCCTTCATCATGGACCAAATTCATAAAGTATTTAAAAGCATCCAATAAACCACGACAACAAAGTAGTAGAAGCGTCGCCGTCGGTAGTAAGATTTAGTGCACCACTGAAACATTATGATATAAGGAGAAACTTTATTGGATGTTTCCCAAGCTTTTAAATTATATCTCGTTTACTTAATACATTTTTGAATGTAGATTGTAAATAAACATTTTGTCAATAAAAAACTATTTGTAAATGTAGATGGAACATCTTAAAACAAGAAACCTATTGCATTGTCACGATTTAACTTATTTGTACAATAAAAAATCTTTTCTAAACAGTCACTGTTTTCAAAATAATCTTATATTGAAAAATTGACGCCAAGTAACTTTAAAAAATACTTAGTATTACGAATATAAATATACTATAAAGCCTGCAATACTAGAACCCTCGTAATAACAAAAATATATTAGTAATTAAATTACTCCTGAAACAGCGATTACAGTAATGAAAGTTTTGAATTACAAAAGTGCAAACTATTTCAAAAATAAATAATAAGATATTTCAAATATACACGCAAATTAAAGCCACATCCTCACAAACATCATCTTCTAGTAAATTCATGATGGAAATCGACCTCACCACAAATTTGAGAGACGTATAAGTTCCGCGGTCATTTCCCATAAATAAAAAAAAATGTAATTAAGACCTTTACCTAAGTCTGCTTTTTTGTTATGGATGCTGCAAAACGGGATAATTTTGTTGTCGCTCTTTGGAGGAAGAACAATAACCTAGTAATCGGTCGTCTACAATTCTAATTAAAATTATTAAAAAGTTTCGTCAAAAAGTTATGATCCAATAACCATCAGGAATCGCTCAAGTGGCACTCCTTATAACAAAATGTAAAATAATATTTATTGTAAAAAGTAAAGGCATATTTGGTCCAATTCTATCGAATATGGGGTCAGGTCTAAGCATATTTTTATCACAATACCACAGGATATATATTGGGTTCTGGTAAAGAGACACACAGAGCTAAGACCGTAAATATTGATAAAACAAATGTTCTTCCTTTTAGGTGCAATAACACAAAGGTCTACCGTCTGCCCATATCAACAATTCAGAATCAACGAAAATGGAAGTATTTTCATAGTAACTGCTATAAAAATTCCAGGTAACTATTTATCCTAATTATAAATGGCATATTCATATAAAAAGATTAATAAAATCAATCTTATATAAATTTAAGTATGATATGGTGGACATGGTACACTTCAACCACTTAAAATTCTATAAAAGAGATTTTTAAAATAATGTTAATGGAAGATACTATTCTAACCCATTGTTATCAAAGATTATTCAAAATTTAAAACAGTACCACAAAAAGTCTTTGAAATATCAAAAGGGAAAAGGTTGCACCGAATTCCAGGATGTGGGTTGAACCGACCGCTGGCGCTGTTGAGATATCAACTCTCTGATTCTGTTATTAGGAGAATGTCATTTCTGTACTGGTTTCGGCATTACTTTGCCTCTTCAGTAAAAAGCAGATGGTGGTATTTATAAACGAAAGTGTAGATGGGCTTCAAATTTGTATTAAATTATTATGCAAAGTTTTAAAAAATATAAGAATTTATACATATAATTCAATCAGAAGAAAATAAATAAATGAATTTTCAGATAGATAGATAATTTATTCGTATTTTAAAATTACAATTCATAAAAACTTATCTTACTTGTCAGATAGTAATCTAAACAACTATTGACTTATCAACCGAACACCTTTATTTATTAATTTATAATAATTATTGCTGTATTTCCAGGATTACTTTTAATAAATAACGTTTTTAATATTATTATTTAATTTAATTTCGGCACACGTCTAGACAACATGTTTGTGGCTGGGAATCGATCGAACAGACTGGCCAGCAAATTCCCGTGTTACTATATTTCTGAACTGACCCAAGTATAATTGATCATAGTAGAATTTGAAAGAACACATTAACTTTATTACTCCATAAAATTAAAAATAATAACTGAAAAGCGTGATTGACATGTTAGCACAATTTTCGGTGGATGGTTGGTATCAATATCCAAAAGAATTTTCTATGCACATTCAACGGAATTGATTAATGACTAGTCTACATACGTTTTTACTTGGTCGTAGACAAGTCAATGAAAAATTACCCGTTTTAATGAAGTGTATTACGTGCGGAAACCGGAGAGTTAGAGTTTTTTTTTAGTTTGTCGGTTTGGTGGCTGTTATCAGTTTTCCTAACTCTTAAAACTTCGGAGTGAGATTGAGTGTGTAAGGAAAACAATATTTCACTAATGTAAAGTCTTTGAGACATACAGTGAGTAAAATAATTATATATATATATATATATATATATATATATATATATATATATATTATATAATAGTAATGACTTTTATCTAATCTCATTGGAAATTTTTTTTATTCACCTAATTCACCTAATTTAAAAACATTCTAAAACAAACAGACTTGTTCTCAAAATTACTAAAATCGCAGTTACTAAAATAAGCCTTGAATCTTAATAAAGATTAATTTCTTCCTCTGAATTTGTGTCACACATTTTTACACTTTCTAATCCCTGTTAAAATTACCAGGATGACACATTTAATCTTGATATTATTTTTATTCAAATTAACTCACGTTGTCTCTGACTGCCTAACTCTGGTTCCCTTTTATCCTCTAGTGATATGAATTCTTCAGACTCAGAATTTTGACATTTGTTCATGGGCTCTTCCGCATTACTCTCAGAATATCAAAATATTTTGGGAGTCTTTTTAATTTTTGTAGGTTTACTTTTTTGACACTTTTAACAACTTTTGGATTTTATTAATACTACTTTAGCTCTAATAAGTGAAGGGATGATATAGCAGTTTTACCATGCTAACGTTTTTTTACTTTTCCCGCTTGTTTTGGTAGCGCCTTTGGCAACAGAAAAGGCATTTCTAAGTCGCTAGTAGTCGGAGTTGTCTGCTGATCTTTAATAATAGAAAATTCAGTCTCTGGTTCAAAATTTTCTTAAGCACTTTCAGTAGGAGCAGTGAGTTTACAATTCATTTTGTTAAAACACTTTTTTTATGAATAATAAAATTAGTTTTTATTAAAATATTTTTATTCATAATTCGACATTTTCATAAAAATTTACATCACAAAAAATAATAATTTACCATAAAAACAGATCACTGGACAATTTTAAACGCCTGAAAATATCTGTTGCCTCCCTCCGTAAATGAGATGCTTATGATCGTGTTAGAAAAATCTAATTAACACCAGGAAAATCCTCGTGTAAAGTTTACTAACTCTGCCAAGTTTCATATTTTTTAAATGGCGCGTTTAGAAGATATTTGAAAAAAATTGACTGGCTTCAAGGAGCTGTAGCTTCGAAACCAAGGCAACAAAACCACATGTTTATAGGAACTTTTCATTCTTTTTTTGCATATCCCACAGGCCCTAGAAATCTGTAATACGTATTTATTACACCCTGTAAAAGCAGATGTTAAACTTATGGATGTCCTCAACACGGCGGGCGTAATTTCGGCCGGTAATCCCTTGGCCTACCTGCATAAATCAAGGGGTACCATTTATGACAGGGGTAATTTCGGCCGAGGGGCCCTCAACGCCGTCAGCTTCAACGCCGGACTGCGTAGCCGGAGCAAAGGACTGCGTAGCCCGCTGAGGTATAATTTTTTTATCAATAGCCGCAGGCTGTTGTTGTTTTGATGTCTGAGGCGGAGCCTCCGTATTATCTTCGTTTTCACTTTCTACGTCACTTTGAAATAAAGAAATATTTTAATATAAAGCATTCTGTTATTTTATTTGATTTGCGGCCGAAAATACCTATGAGATAAGGAAGCAACTTAAAACCTCCGGCCGAATTTACCTACCGGCTTTTAGTACCTGCCCTTTTTCCGGCCGAAATTACATCCGCCCCCTCAACACTGGGCGGTGTACACCAGATGTTTCTCCCTTTTTCCGTTTATATAAATCTTGTTCAGAAACGTTTTCCTTAATTTGCGTTTGATTCTCTTGTGAGACTCAGTCGTAAAAGGCCTAATTTATGACTGACTAGAAAATGATCCATTTTTTTATTTCGTTAACTAGTGAACTTTACCTGACACGGTGGCCTAGTTGGTAAGGCGTCTGCCGATTCAGCTTGATCAGTGTTCGGGGAGTAGGTTCGGATCCTGCCGTATTCAAGTGAAATTAAAGTCAGATAAGACTTTAGGCAAGTGCAAAAGATATTTGTGTCATACGCAGTTTCATTCACGCCGGTAAACAGGCCGGATGAGATCGGATATCTCGTGGAACTGATAGGGGTTGGTGACACAATTATACACTTGTTAGTCGGTAGATCACCTGCATGACAAAGGCATAGTCCTGGGTTTAAGGTGATTGAGGACCGTGGTTCGGAGCCCACGATAAGCTGTAGGTCCCGTCCAGTTTAGGCCATTAGTTTAGAAAAGAGACGTTAAAAATTAACAAACAAACAACTAGTGAACTTGATTCAAAGTATCATACTGTTGTTGCCTAATCAAGAGACATGTTCAGTTTCTTGCACACTTGTATGTGTCATTTCAAAATTCTTTAAGCAGTGTGTTAGGTTAAAGTCCCAAATAAAAATTTAACTGGTTTAGGTATTATTTACTTTTATTATATATGGTATTAAAAATGACACAAAATTAACCTAAAAGTATGAAATTAAAATTGTCAAAATTAAATGTCAAAACTGTAACTAAAATTTTGTAACTTGATTTAAAAAAAGGTGGCTGTAGAAAAAATTGAAAATGAGGAGAGAAAAAGATGTTTTGAAGTGAGAAGAGAATTAGGTTTTCCTTTGTAAAAAGTTCATTGGTATTTTCCCAGCATTTATAATTTAATGATATGCAATAGAAGTTAAAAAATGGTATGTAGTAAAATTTTTTAATGTAAAACTGATTTTGGAAGAGAGGGTGAGATTTTGAAAAGGTATTTACACATTAAAAAAGAGGACAATTTTTATTCAAAGAAAGGTAAAGAAAGAAAACAAGTTTTTTTTCTGGACTGTAAAGTGGTGTACAGTTATACAGGGTGTTATTGAAATACACGTACATATTAAAACTGGGTACTATGCAGACCCTCACTGAATGTAGAAAAATATAATTTTAAAAAAATACCCGTTATAAAAGAAGTTATTGATTTTTGAAAATTAATTCTAAAACACTTCACTGACCTCTTGAGGCAGGTCAAGGATGACCGAAATAAATTAGGTTTATTTACTTATTGTCAACATCAATATTAATTAATACACAAGTTTTTTTCAGATGATAAGAAAACTAGTCTTATAAGAATTAACCATGTTGCCAAGCTTTTCGAATTAATTGCTATTTTTGAAGACTGGTTTTTGCTACCCCCGTTATCTAGTGGCGAAAACTAGAATATTTTATGAGTGAGTGTTTAAACTATACATTTTTGAAATTGTAGGTTAATAAAGTTTTAGTTGATTTACGAATCTGGCTAACACGAGCGCCTTTATTGCCAAGCTGGTAAAAAATGTATTTACGATTATTTTTAAATATTTTTTACGATGCCACTTTTTACAAATATTGAACTAACCGATATAGTGCTAGTTTATGGAGCAGCTGGAGAAAATTCTCGGCAAGCACAAACCCTATATCGCGAACGGTTTCCAAATCGGAGAATTCCGGACTGTCGTACGTTTCTTTCAACTGTTCAGCATCTAAGAGACCATGGAAATTTTAAGAGTGTCAATGCAGATCGAGGGAGAAGTAGGTAGAACCTAAAGAACATTGGCGGCTGAAGAAGAAATACTGGAAGCTGTTGAAAACCGGCCTCAACTAAGTTGCAGAAGACTAGGTCTTGAAATTGGAGTGTCCTCATTTGTTGTGTGGCGCACACTTAAAGAGCAAGGTTTACATCCTTACCACATCCAAAAAGTCCAAGCCTTATATCCAGGTGATGAAGAAAAGAGAGTGGAGTTTTGTCAATGGCTGGTTCAAAAATGTGTTGATATTCCCAACTTTTTAAAAATAATATTGTTTACTGACGAGGCTTCATTCACTCGTGATGGGGTGTTCAATATGCACAATACGCACATCTGTAGTGATGAGAATCCTCACGCCGTTAGGGAAACTAGACAACAAAGAAAATTTTCAATAAATGTTTGGGCTGGCATACTAGACCAATATTTAATCGGGCCATATCTTCTCCCGAACAGATTAAATGGGCCAGGCTATCAGCACTTTTTAAACTATAGTTTGCCAGTACTCCTAGAAGAGATACCGTTACAATTAAGGCAACGGATGTAATACCTACTAGATGGCGCTCCTCCTCACTTTGATTTAAACGTATGACAGTTTTTGAACATTAGATTTCCCCAAAAGTGGATAGGCAGAAATGGACCTACTAAGTGGCCTCCAAGATCTCCGGACTTAAATCCAATAGATTTCTTTTTGTGGGGTCACATGAACCAACTGGTTTATAATGAACCTATTAATAGTGTTGAACAATTAACCAATAAAGTTAATGCGGTAGCCGAGGAACGACGACAAAATCCCAGGTTAATATCTAGCATTCTAGTTCAAAGTTCTTTAGAAAGTCGGTTACAAGTATGTGTAAATAATAATGGACGGCATTTTGAACAATTATTGTAATCAACTTTATTTTGCATGAATTGTTTTTGATACGGCAACAGTGCAATTTCTATGGGTAAGTTCACTTTTAATTTCACTCATTTATTTGGCTTCTTTTTGTACGATAAAATATAGAAATTAGGAGGTCGGAAAAGGGGAGTTTTGCCCAATATTTAAAATTTAGAATTTAAAGTTAAAATTGGTGCCAATCGTTTTTGGTCATTACATACTATTCACCATTTTAATATGTACATGTATTTCAATAACACCCTGTAGAATAGTAGTTTATGATGCAAGGACGAGAAGTGTTACTTTTTCGGACGATTATGGAGTTTACCAGCTGAGACATTAGTCGAAGGCGGCAAACCATAAGAGACTTCTCGTCCGCGTTATCATGGAATATTTTTTATTCGAATATAAAAAATATTAATAAAATAAAGAAAAATTCTAACTAGTTAGTTCTACTTATAGTTTTGTAGTTTGCCAATGTTAATGGAGCTTGTGTTACAAAGTGTAGTACGGAGCTACACAATTTTAAAAAACCGCGTTTCATTGCATTTGTATAGTGTAAAAAATACTAAAATAAATAAAATATACACAATACTTTTCGAAGCAAAATAGCATGTAGAGTTTATAAACACAACGTTTTGAATTATGATAAACTAGACCAATGATATTAGAACTCTTTCATTGAATTTGAAGGATGCGAATGGCTGATCGGTTCTGTCAGTGTAATATAGATAGACTACACTAAAAAGCAATAGAAAGAAATGTCAAATTTAAAACAAAAATTATAACTATTTTGACATTTTAACATAACATACAACTATCACTTGGTTTTTAAAAAAACACATCACAGCAAGTAAATATGTTATTCCGATAATAAAATACACCAAATATTATTGAACACAACTATTAATTTAATGCTAAAAGAAAAAGGTAAGCCAAATACCTATATTTTACTTTTCCGGACAGTTCACCGCCCAAAAAAGTATGAAAAAAGTCCTAGGCTGAAAAGTTCTTCTTCTTGTTATTGTGTACTGTATCGAATTTGACATATTCGAATAAAAAATATATTTTTGGAACTGTTATTTAATTAATGTTGATTTGTTTTTTAATTTTAGTGTGTTGATATAAATTTACTGGTTGTGGAAAAATATTGTTCTTTGGGAATAGTTTTATTTGTTAAATTGGGGTTTTGAAATATTTTAGCAATAAGGAATGAATGAGGTTTTTTTTGAAAGAAATTAATTAGAATTAGATAGTAGGTAGGTATCTTTTCAGAATTGTTCAAATAAATTCTTTATTATTATTCCAGTTTATGTTTATGTTAGTATAAATACTGGGGAAAAATGGCTAAACAATAATTTTTCTTTAAGGGGAGTTAAAATTAGGAAATTATTACGAGGGTGGTTAATTTTTTAAAAATAGGGCAATAAAGTTTAAATAATTAAAATTATAGGAGGAAATTTTGTGCAAGTACAATACTAAATTTTTTTATTAAAAATGTTAACAAGTTATAGTTTGTTTAATAGATATAGTAGTTTAACAGCTTTAAAAGCTGCGCCTTTGTTGCTACCAAAAAAACGTCACTCCTTAAGCGGACGCGGCGTCCTTTAATTGACTGCTTCAAAGGATGCCGAACAGTTAAACCTTAATTTGGTCGTGTAGCTGAGCCATTAGTCGTTTACAACTTAGCGATTGCACATATTTTTATCATTTTAATTTATACTTTCCACTCTCTGGCTCCCGAGCTATATATTAAAGTAGAACACTCGATAGCGCCTTTATAGAACTTTTCAGATGACCGGACTAAAGCGATTACGAGGACTAAACAGGATTTTTTTTATTTTAAAATAAATCTGTACTTTGGCAGAACCCACACACACTCTCACAAGTACAGATAACTAACTTGATCCCTGAGAAATTAAATTAAATTAAAAAAAAAATTGGCGCTCAACTAAATTAAATGAATTATTATATATTTTAGTGAATTAAAAAAACATAAATATTATAAAATAACTATATTTATGACAATATACAATGCTAATTAACCTACTACTAACTTTTTCTAAGGGTATGCTGGACACCATACAGCGTTGCTACTTACTAATCTCAACACAGTTTATTTAAGTATTCACTTAGCAGATTAATAAAATGTTGGTCATTAATGCTGACACACGTAAATTTTCAAGAGAATATTCGGTAAATGTATTCGCCAAATTTATTGGCTTTAAGATTTGGAATACCATCTCCGTATAAAAGGAAGATTCAGAAAAAGCTATAAATTCTAAATTTTCCATTGAAAATAGTTGGTCACTAGGACCCTACTTGTTATTCCGTTCTAGAAGTTCTTCCACAATTCAACCGTCACTCGATTACTCTGCAATTCAGAATTATATTTTACCATTTCACGATCCGCAACCCTTGACCCTTTATATAAAAATATTCATAGATATTTTGGGCGTCGAAACAGTCTCAATTTGTTCTCGGTTTCTAGTTCAAAAAGAATCTTTCGTCGGATATATGTGATCATCAATTGTTTAGAAATAGAATAAATGTGGTGGAATTGATTTTATGTTACAGATTCGTGATCAACGTCAAAGGATTAATATTTTATTCATAGATTAACAATTTAAAATTTAATCATAATCTCAAGTTTAATTATATAGGGTTAGTCATAAGTTTTGGAATATCAGTCAGTTTATAGAGACCTCCAAGTTTCGTATATTACGTCGCTGGATGGCTTCCTTAACACATCACTAGTATAGATTACTTTATATATATATTAAATTTCATTGCAATCTGAAGTTTTGTAATTTTCAAAACGATGAAAAAATCTGAATTTCGTGTGTTGATAAAGCAATTTTTTTAAATGGGAAAAATACCGTTCAAGTGAAGATATGGCTTGACAAGTGTTATTCAGAAATAAATTGAAGAAGTTGCTTCAAAAAAGTCATAAGAGATCGTCATACAGTGTTGCGTGAGATACCTGACATCTTAAAGATAAAGCAGTGTATTAACTATTTTGTAATGAAGAGAGAAAGCTCTGTTCAAAGTAAGTACCGCGTTGGCTCACAGTCGGTTAAAAAAATGCTTCGACTATTTAGAACTTTTTTTGAAGCTGTTTAAGCAAAAAAAAAATTTTTACTACTCTTCAGGTGGACAGCAACCGAAGAAAGCAGGCCACACCGACTAAACACGCGAATGTGAGCTGGTAAGGTTTTGGCCTCCGTATTTTGGAATGCGCACTGTATTTTTCTTGAAAAAAGCATACCTAACCATCCACAGCGAATATTGTATGGCATTATTTGTGCGTTTGAATGAAGAAATTGCGAAGAAATGACACCAAATATTCTTTGGAGTGAAAAAAGAGCTCTTTCACCTAGACAATGCACCTCGTTAGAAGTCGATTCCAAAAATGGCAAAATTGCACGAATTATACTTTCAATTGCTCCGGATCATCTGGCTCTCAGCGACTGTTTGCAGACCGAAAAAGAATGCTCAAGAAGCTTTGAAATGGAGGTATCACTCTTGAAGGGGACTATGTTGAGGAATAAAGTCAAACTTTCCCTAAAAGTTGTTGTTTTATTCATCCTACGATCGAGTAATGCAGATATTTCGAAATGTTTAATTTCCATTCAAACAATTATTCGTTTTACTCATATCAAATAAATGGCAACTGCGCCACTGGTAATACATCAGCTATTGGCAACCGCGCCATTGGTAACACGCCAGATATATTTGAGTTAAAACAATAAATCAACTCAAAACTTTTCATTCTCTACGAGTCGAAGAGAGACAAGCCTGCCAACAAGTGAGATAAAGATAACGCATCTTCTGCTGGACACAAATTCCATCACGTACGCCGAAAATCTACATGTGTTAATGGGCGGAGACTATCAATCTAAAATTAGACGAGGCTTGTTTAGCGAATATTCAATTTAGTACGTTGTTAGTCTTCACAAGATTGACCACTGCAGGGTACAGAAACCTCGTAATATTTTCTCTGACAATTTTTAAAGTATTTTTTACAAAAAATTCTACAAGTGCCCTCTGATGCGGCAAAAAGTATGTTAGTCATCTAAATCGAGCAACATCTCCATTCAATGTAACGTAAATTTATTTCATTTACAAATCAAATACTATTAAACGAGCAAGGTTTGTATGTGTGTGTGTGTGTGTGTGTGTGTGTGTGTGTGTGTGTATGTGTGTGTGTGTGTGTGTATGTGTGTCCAGAGGATCTCGAAATCCACTCGTCAGAATTCAATGAAACTTTCAGGGTAGACTAATTCCTATCTAAATCGGCGAAAAATGTAGGTCTCATGTCTGTGAAAATTCGATCTTCCGAGATATTTACAAGAAAAGTCAAGCTTTTAGTTTTATTTCCTAGCAACAGCACATAATAATAACTTGTTTCTATAGTAATATATACTATAAAGGATAGATGAGTACAGTCAAAGTGGGGATATAACGTCACATTCCATAGGCGTACTTTGCAAAATAAGTTTCTATAATATAAATAAGGTCACAGCATATAAAATATATATACGCACTTCGTAGATTAAATTTTGAAGTTATATTATTTACAAAAAATAAAAATAAACTTTAACTTTGAACGAATTAAATTTAACCAATAAATAACAAGGAGGATTATATGTTGGGATTAAACTTTTTTTAATCTCTTGGCATTAAAAGTAACGCTTCAGTACTTACCTAAACTTAAAGATTAAAAAAAAAAGTTAGTTCAAGAACTATCTATAAAAGTCACTGTCTTCACTAAAACTACTGGTATCACTATAATTGTCTTTTCTGTGGTTTATTATTATCGGTTCTATTAAATTATCCATTGATATATCCACTTTCCTAAATGAATTTTCCACCTTTTTAACATGATCAATGCATTTTCCCCAATGTTCTCTATTTACATCTGAAACTGCCTTCAAAAACAAATTTCGCACATCAGGAAATTTAAATGTTTTATTGTTTTGAGAAACATAACCTTTTAATAATTGAGACCAGATCAGTTCAATGGAATTTAACTCTGCGTGGTTCGAAGGAAATCTGAGAATTTTAATTCCATTTTCTCTGGCCATCTCATCCATAATATATTTTTTGAATTTATTTTTATGTTGCCTTGCTATTACTAATAATTCTGCCTTCAAGGATTTAGGAGGACTGATAATATTTTTAGAATGAAGCCATTTTGAAATATATATTAATACAAAATTCTGAATCAATTAAAATACATACGATACGGCTATGAATAAATAAAGTCTGACTTATCTGTCAAAAGAACAAATTTATTACAGTAAAAACCATGGAAACAAGAATCTAGACAAAAACTATATTAGGCCGATCAGATGTATTAAAATTTAAATTTTAACTACAAATAAGCATTGAAGGATGAGGTAAAAATAAAATTTCTACCTCTTGAACCTGTACTACGTTCTGCAAATTAAATACTGCACTCCTTTCTTCTGTATAGTATAGTAGTAAAAAGGTTTGACTTTATTTAATTTCTGGCGTTTTAATCAGAAAGAATTCAATTTTAAATTTGTCGCTTTATATAAAAAAGATTCATTTGACGGACATAAATAATTTGCTTGTCAAATGACAGCCATCTTATTAATTCAAAGTTGAAAATACAACGTTGCCAATTCAATTTCAGAAATCATGGGTTTAGGTAAATATTTATAGGAACGTTGAGTAACACTGTTAAAATGGACACCTGTCTTCCCTTCCCCGATAGTGTGAGACTACCCCTTACGGCTACTATTTTATTATGCGGACAGTTTTAATATTTAAGTTTTCATGATCAGAGAGAGAGAGAGAGAGAGAGAGAGAGAAAGAAAGAATTTTTGAAAAAATATGATATCAATATCTGCCACACCTCGAGAGTCTGGTCACAGGTTTTTGTGGAGGTTTTTACCCAAGTATGAATATCAGACCTATAATTTTCCTTCACTGCAGATCAAAAAATAATAAAATCAATTGAACATAGAGTTTTTCTTATATAGTGATAAATAGAGTGAGCTGAGCGATCTTCTGTTGACGGGACGTGTGCCCTACACGCTGCTGTTGCCCGTCCCGGAAACGGGGCCTGTCCACCGTGACAATTCGCGAAGATCAAGCGTCAGTAGAAGTTGCCCTAAAAGTTTGAAATCCCCAGAAACTAGGCAACTTTAATGCATTTAACTAACCTCTGTGACAAGCAGTTGATAAACGTCAACAACAGCTGCAGCCTATTGAAAATTAACACTGACAGCTTTTTTAATTTTCCCGCCTACTTTCAAGCCAATCGCCAATCAACTTTTTATTTATCTCCCTATCAGTAGTTCAAGTAGATGTCGCCCACTCCGTGATTTTCGCGAATTAATTAATAATTTGTCATGTTATAAATATACTTAAATTATATACTCATTGGGCTGCTTAAAAATGTAGATTTGAATATTAAGAGCGAAGCTCGGTGACCAGATATTGAATTAGTTAAGTAACCAAATGTTTAAATACAAATTCATTTCTGAGCGACTGAGTTCAAAGTACTGTGAATCATTGTAGTATTTTAAACTATTAAAAGTAACGTGCATGCCTTATTTTTGGGATTCTGGGAAAAAGAAAATTAAGTTATAGGGTAGGAGCACCAGCGAATGAACGGCACCGGTAAATGAACAATTTCGTACTTAATTCGCGATTATTAAGATTATGTTGCATCTCTCTACCCCACAGAGGTTTGCCATATGATTCTAAACTCTTTATCTGTTTGTCGAAAGCGTCAATTAGTTCAGTTCCAGAAAATAATCGGTATCCTAGTCGTGGGTGTATCAACAGAATTGTTCATTGTTCGTGGAGGTGCAGACCTAATAAGAAACCATGTAACTAAAAATAGCACTTAAAAAGATTTCTACACTCCTAAATTTTAAAGTTATTTACTATCTAAAATGATTATTTACAGTTTAAGGTATTTACGAGTCTACAAAGTCTTAAAAAATATGTCGTTCGTTCACTGGAACCCTTGTTAATCCAGTGGATAAACAAATTGTTCATTCACCGGGTCAGGCTAGAATTATACGTATTATACTATTATATACCTTAAAAAGAACAGCATTAAGTGCGGATTAATATTTTCTACCTCGTATATTTATTAAATGTTTCAATAAATGAACTTGCCAACTTAAATGTAAAATATGTTTATAATTTTGAGCTTTTAGTGACCTACATTAGGGAAAGAAGTATAGAAGATTCCAGTATTCTGATGATAGCCTCCAAGAGGCGTTGCAAAAGGTAAAACAGAATGAACTTTCGATTAGTGGTGCAAGTAGAAGGTATGGAATACCAAAAAGCACAAACTTTAACAAGTTAAAAGGGAGAGTCCCATTGGTCCAAAAATTTGATTCTTTCAAAAGCAATTCTGGGATTTCCCATGCATACTAATGAAGTAAAAAAAATTATCTTTATAAAATAACCATTCGAAATAATATCAAAGTCTCGAGCATTCGTTACGGAAGCAGCAATTAGATGTTGGTTTCAGGAATTACATGACCATTTACAGGGTGAAAATTGCCTAAATACACTAAATGATCCAAGTAAAATTTTTAATACAGATCAGACAAAGCTGCAGACTTGTCCTAAAAGTTTTGGATCCGAAAAATTACCGAAATTTTTACGAAATCGCAAATGGCCCCGAAAAAGAATGCATTATCGTACTTTGGACTTTCTCAAATGCGACGCATATATTTCAATCATACGATGTATTGGTTTTCAAATAATCAGAAGCACAGTGGAAAATTATTTTCCACAGGGCTTACGTAGAGGCGATAAAACCAGAAATAATTATGAATGGATTTCGAAAGTGTGGTTTATATCCCTTTAGCGCTGATGCTGTGATAGGTACTTTCTTAGTTCATTCACTAGACTAGGGGCGTTTATTTACTGGTATTGAACGTACATTCACTAGACCAGGATGGTTTATTTACTGGTATTGATCGATCATTCACTGGGATTTTCTGAATAAATTAACTTTTTATCTTCTTGCAAGCCATTACTTTAGTTTAAAAATATCATTGGGTTATGAATTATTTCAGTAGCACATATAAATTTAGTTGTCGTAAATATTTGTTATGGTAAAACTATAATCACAATTCAAAAATAAAGAAGGCCTTAACCGTTCATTTACTGGTGCTCCTACCCTACAGTCCATTTGTCACAAAAAAACCGTGCATCGGCCGACTTTGCAAGCAAATAGTACATTAAATAAGATATTACTATGATTTAAACCTTTCAATCTATTTATTTATGTTTTGTTTAACTGTACAAATGGTATTCACTATCGATATCAGAGGATACGCTAATAAAGAAATGAATAAAAAAATAGATTGCGACAATTAGTTTTTATATTTATATTGGGGAAACTCATAACAAGAAAATCTGTGCTGTTATTGTTTTAGTTTGAAATCGCATCTCCTATATTGCGATAGTGGCCTACTTTGTTTGATAGAACTAAAAGTGTTTACACCAGTAGGTGATACTTTGGTATATCCAGGAGAGTCTACGTAGGCGTCCATATTTAAACATCCCTCCATAGAATATTCTTCGTAATCTTCTCCCTCTACGAATTCGGGTCAATTAATTATCTTTTAATTTGGTGACATTTGTAGACATTCTTTTCTGTATTCATTTTTGTTCTCTTTGTACTTTTTTGTGAACCACTGGCGGTGTTGTTTTTTAAATTTTCTACTTATTTTAAATGAAAGATATAATCTTAGAAATTTTTTATTTTCTAGCATTTTATTTTAGATTTTATCAGCGTCCGGCACTTTTTGTTCTGTAGCGATTGATAAACGAATCTGTAGGGTTCTTCCTTCTATTTGTCGTAGATAGCAAAAACGACTACTTCGGAAACACACTTTTTTGTATTGTTTTCGTAAAAAGAAAGATTTATTATGAAACGTGACTTCGAGTTGCCGTATACTCACATTAAAACACATTGTACAACTAGCGATTGAAGACTCTCTTTTGTCCATGCAATTTTAATCTATTGTGTTGTCACATCTCCCTGCATCGTGACTTTATTGATGATATCTCTTGCTTTCATAAAGTGAAATATTGAGAAATATATTGAATTCTCAAGTGGAATACAATCTACTGGGTTTTCTTACTTTTTTTTTATTGCGAATAATAAAAGATAAATAGGAATGGCTTTCATTCCTGCAATTTCTGGATCTTATAGATCCGAGTAATCAATTTTAAAAATGGGGTCACAGAAAACATTCACAGATTTTCTACAAGAAATTTTAAAAATAAGTTAAAAAATATTTATTATTATGGATCAGAACATAACCTAACCTACGAACTAGAGTGTATAGAAATTCGAGAGATATTCACTTAATTTTAACTGAAAATTGTATTTTATATTCTTAACGAATTTTATACATTTGAGGGAATCAATTTTTCCACATTTAGATTATAACATGTTTAGAAACGCTACAAAACCGTTATAGTATTACCACTGTTACCAATTATTGCATTGATAGTGATTATATGAACTGAAACATAAAAAGATCTTTTTAGAAAAATGTTTATTGCGTATTGCTTTATATAAATCAATTTCTAAATTATTTGTAAGTTTATTTAAAAAAAAAAATAATTTTTGATTTATATAAACACTATTTTGAAAATGAGTATTGTAAAAAAATGATAATTTAATGTACTAAACAGAGATAATGTTCATCATTTTAATTATATTTAAATCAAAAGTAAAAGTATAATGATGATAAGTGTACAAGGATTTTTTTGTCATGCCTCTATTAATAGATATCTTCAGTTTTATCCAAATCAGTGAGAATTTTAAAAATTATAACTTCCGGTCAAATTTTCCATGAGAAAACAAAAAAAAAATAAAAACTAATGGCTTCCTGAGAAAGCTTAGAGTCTCCCTCTTTAAAACGGCTTGGCGCGCGTACAGTTTTCGAATTTGCTTTCTTATTTTTAATAATTTTTATAGTAATACAAATTCTTTTTTAAAATAACTTATAATATTATTTTTTAGTAAAATGTTCCGCTCTTTCACGTGGTGCTATTAGTTTTTCGAAATTTTCATTTTTTTTTTCGAGACATAATGGAAAAACCAAATTTTAGAGCATCAAAGATTTTTTTTTTGTTTTCTACACCCTTTCAAGTACTTAAATGACAAGTTTCATCGAGACCACATTTTGTTTGTGCGAGCTTTTGGTCAATATCCTTCTCTGGCAACTGGGCTGCCTATTTTAAATAAAGAAAATACATAATTTTAATGAAGAGATTTAATCGTTATTTCGATAAATGATCTTGAAACTTCGGTCGGAAAGATTACATGACGAACAAAGATAGCACAACGAAAATTTGTAACCTCTACGCCCATGAAGCTGATATTTGCTTGCTCGCCAGAGCGTTTAATTCAATATATTGCGTTAGAGCGAGAAACAAACAGAGCAGAGAAAATATTCATTGAAAAGCAATAACAACGGTTCTATCCTCCCTATAAAGAACATGGTGATTCGTAGTAGTGATAGCAATCATAGGAATAATTCTATACCGTGTGACACAGACTCATTGTACACCCCCCTTTTCTCCTTTGTTTCTCTAGCTATATTTCTGAAATTTGGAACATTGAATATGCTCATTAGACGGCACTTTTTGACATATTTGGAAAAAAATATCAACTTTCGGTTTTTCCGGAAATGGCATCAACTTTCAATTTTCATTATTTTATTCATAATGATTCTAGACAAAAAGAGTTAATATGGATCCCCCATCAATGGTACTTTCGAATGACATCAGAGTACCATTATGGTACCATTTGAAAAAATTGAGTTTTGGGTAAAAAAACATTTTGTTTTAAGTTTTTCGCACGTATTTCGAATCACAATACTATTTTAATCGAAAATGCGATAGTGTACGATTATTTTGATTATTTGGAATAATTTTAGGGGGTTCATGACTCTCTAGATCGAAAAATAAAATAGAGCCAAAATTTAGAAGCTGATTTACCTTGTGTACGCGAAAGGAAAACAAACTCACAAGAAAATCATTAATTCGCTAACGCTGAGGTATGTAAAAGAAAAATTGGAAACTTGTGAAAGTATATTTGAAGAAAAAAATAACTTGGAAACGTGTCGTAAGAATTCAAAAAGATTTTCATATTTACTCGTACAGAAAAACCTTCTCTAGTAGTACCTATTATTAGTGTCTAGTCTAGTGAGAGGGTTTTTGCAAAAAATATATAATACAAGGTAAATAAAAACTAAAAAAATTAAAAAAAAATTAAATTAAAATAATTTCCTTAAACTTCATAACTTAACTAAACTGTCATTGTAACACTTTTTTAACTACATAATTTTTCCACATAGGGCCTGATGATGACGATGTTTTAATCGTCGAAACCGGTCGCTTAATAAAAATAACTTGTGAGAAATAAAGGACCTTGTTTTCTTCCTAACCTCAGTACCTACTACTCACCTATGGCTAACCCTACTTTAAATAATATTTTAGTTTTATTATTTAATATTTTGTTTAAATTACGGATCTCTTATATTACCTAGTACCTCTTCCTTTAACGGTTTTATCCCCTTTTGTTCACACCAATTGGAAAACAACTCGTACTGTTTTTCGTACTTATCTCGCGATTTGGTAGTTAGCAATTGTAAATTAGCCATGTTTGCGGCTTCTAGGACATCTTCTGGAAGTCCTCCTTCAGTGTCCATTTTTAATATCACTGACACTGAACTGACATGAAAGCGTTGTATGACAATGTATTTTGGTTGCTAAGTGAACAACCGCATTTGACATACAAATATTGTAACACGTCAAAGTTGATGTAAACTATACCTAAATCTGCATTAATTTATTGCACACTATACTTTTTCTACAACTGCACAAATTTAAAGAATACAAGTTATGTAACTTAATATTTATTTTTATGGTCAGCAAAACTAAAATAACATAAAAATATCCTCCAGTATCCTTCTTATGATTCTTCCTCAAATTCATTGGTTGAAGTGCTGTTTGAAATACTTGTGTCATCACCATCATAATTAAAACCAATTTGTGGTGTACTGATATTTTAATTTAAAGAAGCGAGTATTTCTTCAACTAAAGCACGGGTCAGACTAGGCTGGTTATCAGCCGCTGCTGATCAGCGGCTGGCAGTAGCGGCTGCCTGCTACCAAAAGTTGAACATGTCCAACTTTGCCAGCTGTTGACAAATACTCACCGGCTGGCGGTGTCCGCTGCGAGTTCTGTGATCACACCAAGCTGATAGTAGCGGCTTCTTTAATTCGCGGCTGGTCACCAGCCTAGTCTGATCCGTGCTTAAGCCATTTTTATCCTATCATCCTGGCACAGCGAGCGCGAGTGAATCACGTGACCCAGCTGCTGATAAATACTCGCCGGCTGGCGGTGTTAGCTGCGAGTTCTGTGACCACACCAAGTTGATAGTAGCGGCTTCTTTAATTCGCGGCTGGTAACCAGCATAGTCTGACCCGTGCTTAAGAGAACAGATTATTTTCATATACACCGACTTGGAAAATAAGTACGAAATAATTCACTGCCTTCTGGACTAGAAGGTAACGTACGTTTTGATGAAAATGCTACTGAATCAAATTTATAATTTATTCTAATGGAGATTGAAGCTACAGCCAGTGCCAGTGGACGATCAAAGTTTTGAACGATTTTATGGAGATGTATTTAAAAATGCCGTTTTGGTTTACCAAATAAAAACTAAAAAAATGAAAATGCTACTAAAATTCGTTTATTTTCATTTGATGAATTTATTTACCTATATTTGGTTTAATTATATATTTTAATGAATTAATTTTAAATGGAATATTGGAAGTGTGACTCCTACATTACTTTGTCAATATGTATGAATGTCGATAAAATTTATAATTTCACTGTATTTACTTTGTGCCTGTAAATAATTCATTTATTATTAAATAGTTTTAATTTATTGCTTTAATAATTCACAATGAATTTTATTTAATTTATCTATAATTAATTATGTAATGAAATTTAAAATTTTCTTTTATTATATTGTAATGTTTTATATCCAGGCCAGTCAGGTCGATTTGTATTACAATAATTTTACATTGTATTAAAAAAAATATTTTGTTTTATTTTCATATTAACCCTCGAGCGGGCGCGCTTTTTAGAATTACACGAAAAGGCGCGCCGCGGCAATCTGCCGCATTTGGTTTTTCAGGTTTGTAGTTTACAAATAACGAAGAGAATTTATTTGACTTAGTAAAATAAGACAAATATGCCATTCATAATCATTTTATTATAGTAAAAAAATATATATAACAGTTCCAAAACAAACAATTAGTAATAAATAAAACTTACACGAGCGGGCGCGCCCGCGGCAATCTGTCGCAAACACGTTGCAAATTCGATCTGGTTTGGAACTTTCGCTTGTACTAACTGAACAGAAATATTATGTTAAACCAGATGTGTCGATAAGCGGAGTTAATAACATAAACAAGGAATACCTAAATGCCCAGTTTCTAAGGAATCGTCACATTTTAATTATAACACAAAAACAAAAAGTTGCGGCAATCTGCCGCTGGCGCGTCCGCTCGGGGGTGAAGTTTACTCTCTGATCTTTCCCACAAGCAAATACCGTTTATAAATTTTCTACTCCAAGGCATAAATGACGCGGATTCTCTCGCGTAACTCAGCGCGTTATAATTTCGAAAATACTCTTCCCTTCGTTCGTCTCAGAGTTCACTTGTGCAATCATCTAAACTTTGAGAATCAAAGAATATGAATCAAAGAATATGATATGGGAGGGAGGGTCAATGAAGGGAAGTATTATGGGAAATAGTCCAGCGAAGAAAAGAAATCAAGATTCGAGTGAAGAAAATGTAATTTTAGGCTCACGTTAGAGCCTTGAAGCTTTCCAACATATCTGTTACAATGGCCTTGTACACTCAAAGAAATTTACCCGTATTTAACAAGAATTTGGTTAATGACTATAGTCAGGATTTTTTTTGTTCCAAAGAAATATGGTTACAAGTTTAAAAGATACCAATGCTGCTTTTTATTTTGGGTCCATTTTTTCTCAAAGTTGTCATCCTTCATAAGTGTCGAAACTGTACATGTACTTTTATATAAGTAAACTTAAAATCTAATTAGGTGTGCACATCATTGCTGATATTTCAACTTATCATTTTTCTAAAGGTAATATTCAGTAAAACAAAACCTTTGTCACATCATAATTTTAAAAATACCATTATTATGTTCCCCTCTTGTAAAACACCTGTTTTCAATAATTATACAGTTACAATTAGTAATTACTTATTATAATAAAATGTTAAATACTACTAAAACTGAATAATTCAAAGTTAGCTTTGAACTTATGTTAAAATAAAGGATTAAAAAATATACATTTTGTGTTTATTTTGAAAACAACAAATTAGATAAACGAAACAAAAAGTTTTGCAACAGATACATTTGATGGACTATGAAGTGTTTTAAGCCAAGAAAAAAATTTCTTAATTTTTTATGTTTTAATTTGATATTGATCTAAAAAAATAATTTTGAAACAAGGAATAGGATATGTTTTACCATAAATCAATTAAAAGTAGGTTCTTAGAAATCATTTTTTATTTAAATCACTTTTACAATTACAATTATTATCCTGAAAAAATTGAAATAAAATTTATCAGAAGAAAACTGTTGTATGTTTCTTTGGCACATGATTTAGCTCCCTTCCAATATCATTCTATAATAGTAGAGGTGAAGATGATAATACCTCTAGGCTATATTCATCCTGAAACACAAAAAAAAGCACACAGAAACAGAAGTAAACAATAAATTTCTGAAAAACGTAAGATATGCTAAATAAATAACCTCAATTTTAGAATAACGACACAAAAAACAGGTTCAATTGAGTCTAAATATTTATATGTTCAGGTATATTATGGTAATTTCCAAATCAAAAACCTCAAACAATCACAAAAAGTCTTAAAATACTACAAATAAACCATTCACTTAGTATAACTTAATGCACTATTTATCAAAATTTACGCGTTCCGTTGAACAGCTGATCGAGGAATGTGGCGCCACCATCGGTAATTATTTGTCTCAATAGAACACAAGTATAAGAAGTGTCAAATTTCCAACAAAAATTATAACTATTTTGACGTTTTAACATAACCTACAAATATCACTTGGTTTTTCTTAAAAAACATATATCACAGCAAGTAAATATGTTATTCCGATAATAAAATACACCAAATATTATTGAACACAACTATTAATTTAATGCTAAAAGAAAAAGGTAAGCCAAATACCTATATTTTACTTTTCAGGACAGTTTACCAGTTCACGGTCCGAAAAAGAACGAAAAAAGTCCTAGGCCGAAAAGTTCTTCTTCTTGTTATTGTGTACTGTATCGAATTTGACGTTTTTTGACATATTCGAATAAAAAATAGTAAATATTCATTATTCATAACAAATAACAATAACAATCACGACAGATCAGTGACATTGTTGCCATGGTAACTTTGTTTTGTGTAGAAACATTTACACGTTACTAACTTTGTTGTGACGTCACGACTTCATGTTCCATTGATCGAGTCGTTTCTTGACAATTTTAATCAGATGTTTCTATTTTATTTGTTTTCAAGCTAGTTTGGATAAATGTATTATAATTTAAATAGGTTTATCCCGTAATAAGCTCAAAAAAACTATAAAAATTTTTGATTATACACAATTTCTTTTTTAAATCACACGATAGCGCAGAAGGCATAATAATTAAAAACCTGCACCTGAAGTACATGTAAGTATACAGTAAGTCGTAAAGTTAAAAACGGTCAGGGAGTGACAGTAAAATGTATTTGATTTTCATTTTATTTTCAGCAAAACGTGAACAATAAATCGAATAAGAAACAACAACAATTCCAGGTGTACCGCAATAAAATGTGTGCCGGCAGCGACACTAAAACTGTCACTTTGGCTAAATATTTATACCTATTACTGCAGAATTTCATGAAGGGACAACAGGAATACGGAAAAACTCTAGTCCTCGGTACATATCTAATGCTACTGATTTATCTATGAGCAGCCCTCTCAACCAAAATGTAAAATTTTACTTTAAAATTAAAATTCACTTTGTATTTTGTTCTATCATGAAGTTTGTCGGGTAAAACAAAATTGTTTGAATGGATAATTTTTTTAATTCCAAGTTATGTCTCTATTTATTCCGTAGCTTATTTCCTACCGTTCTGGCTTCTTAAATAATTTCGCACTACAATTCTGGTGATTGATATGAACTCAGATTTTTCTCAACATTTTCTTGCTATCCTAAAACTTTAAAGGTTTATCCCACATACATTTAAAACCAGCTCCCCAAATCAGAAACCCTAATTTATCAGGCCTTGCAAATATATATCTCAGACGTATGAAAATCTGATACCCCAAAACTGGAAACCAGAGTAGTTTAATCATAATGTTTCTCAGATGAGAGAAAAGGTTTATATTACAACAGTGTTACAACTGAAAAACAGCGCTTGAAAAATTTTTTAGACGAAATTGGATTATGTTTCTCACCTTATAAGGCCTTGGGAACGATATGAGCGGTAGAGCGGCTGCACGTCAGAGCAATAGAGCGATAAGCGATGCCGGCCACGATGATGAGCATATGAGCGGTAACTTCTCAGTCACCGTCATGTTGTCATCCAGACAAGTAGCAAAGTTGCTTGTTTTGAGAGAAAATTTATACTTTCACTTGTAATCTCCCTAGAGCTTCAATTACTATCGGAAATATTTCCGAAATCATGAATTTTTTAAAAGTATCCCGAGTCGAAAAAAAATTCATGCTTGAGGAGATAATGTATAATTTAAGTGGCGTCTGTGAGTCGGGAAAAACCATGAAAAATGGACCAAAATTTACCCAGATTGAGAGTACCTTCTCCCCTTGTTTTTGAGGATACTGAATACGATGGCGGTATCAGAATTTCTCTTTTCTCCAGCCGAACCCCTAAAACGGCAAAAACTACCCCCTAAAGGGGTTTAAACGTGCAGCACATCATTTCCCTGCAAAAAAACGTCTTTCGCCCCTTTTTTGAAGATGCTGAGCACGGTGGTGGTGTTGAAGATTACCTCCGAGCCTCAACAACCGCTCCATCAGCCAAAAATTTTTTTCTTTTTTTATATCAGCGGCAACAGGTTTTACAGGGGGTTCGGCTGGCGAAAAGACAAATTCTGATACCGCCATCGTGTTGAGTATCCTCGAAAACGGGGGGGGGAGATATATTTTGCCTGAGGAAGACGCCGAATCCATTTTGGCGCTAGAAATACGTTAATAATGAGCATAGCAGTATCGAAAAGTTGTCTGATTAGTTACATGCTACATTCAATTTGTCTGATATGTATTCAATCATTTATGACCAATTTCAGACAAATTGCTATGGGTCAGTCAGATTTGTTGACATGTTTGAAATGCTATAAAAATGTAAGGCGACATGATTTTTTTTTTAAAATTGATTTTTCCGCATCCACTGACACGACTTTATCTATAAAAGTGACTTTCAGACGGGCTGCTCTAAGTTTTTTTTTGTCTCATTTTTTTTTTTGAAAATGGTCTCCTGGGTACGCAATACAATCTCGGTTTCTGAAAACTGTCTTCTCGGTATCTCAGGGCTATTATCTAACTACATTCCGGAAATCAGACGGGTTGCTATAAAAAAACACTTACATCAAATTTGTTGACATTTTTGAAAATGCGCTCAGATCAGACGCTACGCGCAAAATGTCTGAAAATCGCATTTTCGCGTACAGGGTCATATAATCTATCGATTCCATGTGGTTTGAGCCGGGCTGCTATGAGGCAAAAATTTTGGTTGTCATCTCTCTAACTATTAGTTTGTTTATTGTGATTTTGGAATTTTTCTTTGTTACCACTATTGTTGGTCTCTCAATTTTTGTATTCGCCGTATTTAGCAGTTGTTATGTGTCCAGTTCAGCCTCCGCTTAATAGCAAAAAAGTATATTGTACCTTAAGATACCTTCAACTGGTCAAAATATATATTAATTTATCAGAATTAAACAAAGTTTTTAAAACCATTCACCACAAAATTATTTGTCGTGTTCCACCACAATTTTTAATCAAACTCCAAGTACTTTTATCTGTTTTTGCATCTAGTTATAGTTCCGTGTTGGAGTTTTGAAGTTAAACTGCGCGAGCGAGCGTTTCAATCATTTCAGACAAGCTAATTGAAATAATTTGACTTCACTTAAAAGTTTTGATAAGCATAACTAAAATGCGGGCTCCACCACGTTAATCTCCGAATTTCATATTTGCGGATATAAGGGTAGGTATGTTAGTTTTGAGATGTCACTGTAAAAAGGGAATTTATTTTTCACAAAGCAGTTTTGGACAGATGATATTAATTATATAAATGATTTACTTAATATTCTGGTGCACTGTGAAGTATTGACCTAAAAAATTTAATCAACTTTTATTTATAGCACTTACATAATAATGAATCCATAAATTTAATTGTTAATGGTGATATTTTATAATTAAAAATTTTATTACAATAACCTGTTTAAATATAAATTTGAATTAGTCATCACTGAATTTTTCTTCAGACGCTCAAGAGGTAAAAGGTTTTGTAATGCTGTTGTGTAATTTTTTTATTTTTTTTTAATTCCCATTATTTTTTATTGTTAGAGGCAGCTACCGATCTTTTTTTAAATTGTTACATTTTAGTCCAGGGAAGTTAGGAAATAAATCGGAAATTTTTAGGGACAGCAGATATCGAGATGCAGTTTACTGCATTGTGTTCAGAAAGCTCCCAGGAAAAAAGTCTGTATGGTGGGTTATGTCATTTTTCGAAAAATGCATTCTGGTGCAATAAATGCATTTTGCAATTGCATAATTACTAGCAACATTATAAGAACGACTGGAAACTCGGAAAAATCGCTCGAAAATCGTTACTCGGGGGTTTTCGGGGATGCCGAATTCAATTCTGGCATTAGAATTACCCGGGGGTGGCCCGGGGAGTGATTGGGGAGGGGATGCAGGGTACATCAAAATCGCTCTAAAATGGTTACTCGGGGGTTTTTGGGGATGCCGAATTCAATTCTGGCATTACAATTACGCGGGGGCGTTCGGGGATAGATCTGCGGGCGTGATCGGGGGGTTATTTGGTGGATAAATGTCAGCGTCCATGAAAATCAGCCGAAAATCGTTACTCGGGGGCAGAAAAGATTTCCAAAGCAACTGGTTTTATAATATGTGTAATATAATTTATTATTAAATTAAAATTTTTATAATTTATACCTCCAGGTAATTCTAATGCCAAAATCGAATTCGGCTTCCCCGAAAACCCCCGAGTAACGATCTTCGAGCGATTTTTCCGACTTTCCAGTCGTTCTTATAATGTTGGAAGTAAATATGCAATTGCAAAATGCAGTTATTGCACCAGTATGCATTTTTAGAAAAATGGCATAACCACACCATATAGACTTTTTTCCTGGGAGCTTTCTGATCACAATGCATAAAACCGCATCTCGATATCTGCTGTCCCTAAAAATTTCCGATTTATTTCCTAACTTCCCTGGACTAAAATTTCTTTATTTCGGTCTATTTTGATCCAAATGTCGTGGACTATTTAAAGTACTGAAATCGTTCATGAATTTTGTAGGATTATTCAGATATCCAATGTAAAGAGCTGGCAGGAATTTTATTAAAAAATATTTATTTAAACTGATTTTATCCTGAAAGAGTGGAAAAAGTCGTTAGAAAGTAGAGGCTTGATTATTAGGAAGAAGAAAACTGAAGGAGGATATGGAAAAGTTGTGATACAAGGAAGCGATATCATCAGGATAAGCAGCTTCAGTTACCTAGATACCACTACCTCAGAAGACGATGAACTAGATTGAAAAGTAATACACATGGTGAAAGCCGGATGAGGAACTAAAAGGGATCACAAAATCAGTGTAAGAAATAAAGAAAAGATGTACAAACAAGTTGTAAGAGGTCAGTAATGATATTTGAAGCGGAAATGTGGCCAATAAGAGAGCGCACAGGAATAGATTAGCAGTAGTGAAATAAGATGGATGTAACAAGGAAGACTAAAATTAAAAATTAAGGGTTAAAAATAGCATATAAGCTGGAGAAAATATCTAAGAAGACCCAAGAAAGAAAGCTGCAGCAGTAAGGGCATTGAATAAAATGAAAGACCGACAACATCAGCTGAAACAAGGTCTAAAGACAGAGATGTAGAGGAAGACCCAACTCGAAGATGAATGGCTGCGATACAGCTGACTTTTGCTTACATTGTGTTATGCTGGTAAACTTTACAGAGTTGCTGGTTTTTTCAAAACTTTCATGTTAATCCTAATATATTATACACTTTAAGCTGCTTATAACATTTCTTTCACACTTTTTACAACATGTTTTCCAGGAACATTATCAAGCACGTACATAGAATTTTTATATTTTTATGCCAATCTATATAAAATATTTATATAACAATTTATCTTATTCAACTATTTTACTTGAAAATTTCACACCAATATTTTTAACCAATAAGAAGCTTTCGTTTCAGCTCGTTACTGTATCAACCAAAAAACTTGGCGATAGTATTTTCCTACCCTGGGCTGTACCACAGCGATAGTATTTCTGTCAAGTGTCAAATTATAAAAATACACCGGTCTTACAAAAATGTCATGTTATAATTTTACTTTGGTGTGAAATTTTCTTACCGAATCTCCCACGATCTTGAATTACTATCTGGAAATATCTCCTCAAGCATGAATTTTTTTAAAAAAGTATCCCTCGTCTTTGAGTCGGGATAACTTTTAAAAAATTCAGGCTTTTGGTAATATTTCCGATAGTAATTCAAGCTCTAGGGAGATTACTAGTGATAGTATTCCATAGTAAAACAACAAATAAAACACACGTTTCCAACCTACCTGGTGGGAATTTCATATTCGTATGAGTTAAAATTCCACCCTTACTAGCTTCACCTCAAGAATTCCAGTTCAACGGTAATATTTAACAAATGCAATTCAAATAAATGTTATTGGAACAAACAATGGCGGCAGAGAATGGCGAATCAGCCGTAGGAAACAGTTTGGGGAAGAGATTAGGAAAGTCTGGATAAGGAAAATCCAGAGGGTCTGGAAATGTGTGACCTAATTCCCGTAAACACTAGTCGAAGCAGAGGCGGCTTAAGAAATAGACTTATTAAAGAAAACTTACGATAACTGTTTCCGAAAACATTAATTTAATGTTTATTTCATGAACTTTTTTCATATTCGTAGTTTGTGTATTATATTTTACACAAATAATAATTTTTGTGATCATTTAGATCAAAGAATTGGAAAAAAATAGATAAATCAAATGTGATTTTTCTTAATACCACTATCTGTTTGCATAATAATAAATAATAACGAAAAAATACCTTTCAAACGAAGCAATAACTTGACAGATGGTTTGCTGATTTAAAATGCGGCCGTGCAACTGCTGAACGCTCTGGTCGTCCAAATTCGCCAGTTGTTGCAGAAAACATAAAAAATGTCAATCGCAAATTGCGTGAGATAGCTGACACCTTAATTTCACTTTCAATTCCTTTCACATCCAACGTGTTCTCCGAATCTGGCTCAAAGCGACTACTACCTGTTTGCAGACCTCCACCTATTTTCATCGCTTTTCGATAATTTGGAGGGATGAAAAAAAAACAGTGGGTAGTGGGGGGAAACTGATTCAGGAGATCATTTTACATAAGAATTAGCAAGAATGGTGTCAGGACCAGAAAATTTTTTTTGTCTACCAGTGTAATCATGCAGCTGATCCCTAAAATGCGATTATCTCGTAAACCGTTAAGTTTTATGGTTAATAACGAGTATGCTTTTTTTCTTCTAAAATAACGGATTTAATATTCTTTTATAAAAATAGCGCTAACTTAAAGAGCAAAAAAGTTTATCGCACATTTATGCCACAAATGTGGCATAACTAGCGCCCTCTACAAGATACATCGAAGTAGGTACTCGATTCTGATTCCTAGTGCCCAAAAACCCTCAGTTCCAAATTTTTATGTATAAATATCCAAAAACGCTAAAGTTAAAATGTAACCTTTAACACCCTGTATATTCCTTATTAGCAACATTTTATTAGAGCAAGTTGGATCAAATCGTAATATTTTAAAGTAAGGAATCTACCATATTTCTATGTACAATTACTTAAGGACCACCCTGTATATCAAACAATTTAAATTAAGACAACACATATTGTAATGACGTAAATGTTGTCAATTGTTATTTAGGAATTTAGTTATTTTAAATTATGTGTTGCGGACTTAATAGAAAAGGGTTTTTTGATGTGGGAGATGTTAAAAAAATGTCAAAGTTGACAAATTAAAAATACATTATAAAAAAAGTAAAATCGTATAATTTACTGAATTCATCTCAATTTGGCTTACCAACGTGGGGCACGAAAATAAAGAGTCATTTAAAATATACTAAAATGGACCTCAGAAGTGGAAACATCAAAACATGGTCAGAAGAGAAAGGACAAGGAGACAAAGAAATAGAAACGAATATCATTGAAGAGAAACCAAGAGAAGTACAGGAGGAAATAGAAAGTATAGACGAGATAATAATAAAAGATCAAGAAGAAGACACAATGATGCAGATGTTAGCCTTTCTGAAGCATATGAAGAGAGGACAAGAAGATCTGAAAGAGGAAATGAAGAGAGGACAAGAAGATCTGAAAGACGAAATGAAGAGAGGACAAGAAGATCTGAAAGAGAAAATGAAGAGAGGACAAGAAGATATTAAAAAAGGACAAGAAAATGTTGAAAAAAAGCTAGAGCATGTAAGTGTTGAAATTAAAAGAGAAATGGAAGCAATAACTAGAGAGGCGAACCAGAACACCGAAAAAATAAAGAAGAATAGTGAAAATATTGATAAAATAAAAGAAGAACAAGGACAGATAAAAAACGAATTAAAAAGGAAAAACATAAACGTAATAGGAAAAGAAGAGTTAGAAAGGAAAATAATTAAAAACGGTAAGGAAATACAATTAGTGGAAAAAGATCTAAGAGAAGAAGTCACGAAAAACCTAAGCATAGGAGAAGTAGCAAATCAAAAACTAAGATATTTAATTAAAAATAAAAAGGAAAAAATTGAAAATAACTTAAAAATAACAAAAGAAACTTTACAAAAGGAAATTAGTAATAGTAAAAGAAGTATTATAAATAATGTCTACCACTATCAAGAAAACATGCTTAAATTTGATGGGGATGTTAGGAAAATATACCACAGGATTTTTGGCAGAATCTTGCAAAACAAGATAAGAGAAAATGAGGAAGAATGGAGAGAAACAGTAAGAAACATCCTGAGCGGACAGGCACAACTATGGTTCTCGGGTGTAGAAGAAAATCTAATTGAAGAGCAAAGAAAAAGATGTAAAATGAAAGAAAACGAATTAAGTTAGTGATAAATAAACTGTAATATGTATTTAAATTAGTAAAATTCGTTGAACCTTTTCTTGTTATAAGGAAAATTCAACGAATTTTGGGGGATAATTATAATGACGTAAATGTTGTCAATTGTTATTTAGGAATTTAGTTATTTTAAATTATGTGTTGCGGACTTAATAAAAAAGGGTTTTTTTGATGTGGGAGATGTTAAAAAAATGTCAAAGTTGACAAATTAAAAATACATTATAAAAAAAGTAAAATCGTATAATTTACTGAATTCATCTCAATATAGTGACCAAATATTACATTAAACTCATATTTTTACAAAGTACCTAGAGTAAAAAGACATAATGATGATAATTCTTATTGTTCATGATGCATGAGTGACCCTGGGTCTTTCCACTGTTTGATAAAGCCAATTCACCATCTTTAGTTTTGAACCTCAGGTCTTACCAAATTACCGTTGGCACATCTACATTGTAGTGACTAATTTATATTCAACTTTATGTAACGTTTATTTCGTTCCAGACTGTAAGTTTTTATTAATAATTCGTATTTCGACAAAATATTGCATTGTATATGAAACGATTCCACAGTTCGTCGACAGCCCACCTTGCACTTCCGTGTACAAATCGATCTGGTACTAACCGCTCGATATTTAAATATCGATTGTAATCCCGATTGACAGCTTTCAATTAATGACGTCGGATCCGAATGCATATAAAATAGCCGGCAAATCATAAATTCGGTCTTTTTGGTTCCATCATAATATCTTTAAGAATAAACGGTGTGAAGTCTGATTTTAGTTTTTGTGTTAATTTCTATTCGGTGTGGCGTTCTAAATACCGTTCGAAAGTAGACCCGAGTATATTAATGGGCATTTCGATTCCATTCTATAAAGAAAGTTCCAGTGGGGAAGAACAGGGCGCTCCAAAGAAAATTCCAGTGGGGTAGAACAGATTAGAGAAGTTCCAGTAACCCTCAGTAGAGCCCTCTCTAGAACCCTCCTCCTCACAACAGCCGTCAAACCGAAAGATAAGTGTCATACGACACCTTTGCCAGAAAACATATCAATCCATTTAAACATTAAATACAAAATTTGTTTTTTTTTCCCTCAATTAAAATATTTATCTTATTAATAAATTTCACTTATTAAACTTATTTTTGTGTGTTTTAATTTTCGCTCTCAACTAGGGAGTTAGTTGCATGTATTCGAGGTTATACTCAAACTAACGTCGTGGCGCCCCGTATTGGCTTCATGGAAACTTTTAAAAGTCTTTTTAATTAAAGACTATGCCACTAACTCACTAGTAAGGTTCTATTCAAATTCACGGCCCAGGCTTATTTTGTTCTTTTTTGGTATTGAGCTAGCCAGGATAACTTCAAACAACGTATTTAAAAAACGTTACATTTTGGCGCCCAACGGCCCAAGTAACAGTTTTTTTAATCGTTTCATTTACTAGAAAATGCAGTTTAGTTTTGGAGCTTTAAGATTTAGCTCCATCCGATTTCTAAATCAGTCAAACATTTTTGAAGGAGTTTCCATTAAGGCGTTATATATAACCTCTGTAACAGTAATCATTTAGTTATATACTTTGGATAAATTATTAAAATATGTACGAACAATTTCTTTAGTGAATTGATATTTTATGATGCTGTTATTAGATTAAGCTAGGAATTACCTTCATCAGTTTCGTAGATAAACATCCAACAGTATCGGCAACAATATTAGCAGATTTTTTGTTGTTGTTTGGAAGATGTGTGTTGAAAAACGTTTACTGTTTCAAAGCCTCTGATGTTTCCTTTGTGCCGTAATATATGCAAACTTGAGAATCTATCAGCAAACATGAACCGCCATGCATCCGTTATTGATTCTCCTGCTTTTAGAGTCTATTAAACTGTTTATGCAAATTGTTTGTTCTCATTGATTGAACGATAAGTGATAGATGCATAGCATGTATTTGTCTCTCTATCGAAATGCTTGTCTAGCAAACAATCCAACGGATAGGTTAGACTAAATGTTTTTGTATTTACCGAGTCAAGATCAATATTGGAACAGGTGTTTGTTGAAGTACATTGCCTAGATAAAGGCAAGATCTGTTCTCTGTTAGTACGGGTATCAGATGCGAACATCGAAGCTCAAGTAATGAATTTTGCGCACAGAAACATACCTGACGGAGCGAAATTAATTCTTTGTGTTTGATAAAATTCATTTATTCAAATTGGATGTTCATTGGTACACACGAAGTAGTAGAAGCAGAAGTTTTATTGAAAGTTTACGTAATTTTGGATTCTAGTTGAAAACTCAATTTTTCTTTATCTGTCTCAAACAGAATATATCAAAGTTATTGATTAAAACGGGTGCATTTTGTTTTTGAAAGTGTGAGGTATTAGATCAGAAAAAAAACTGCTTCTTATAGGTTGGCTTTCAACTTTTTTCTAAGCCAAATTAGTTTTGGTAAATGTTTTTGTTGAATTTTTAAGTATTCACAAGTTATTTTATTTAGTGACCGGTTTCGACGATTAAACCATCGTCATCATCAGGCCCTATGTGGAAAAATTATGGTGTTATAAAAGTCACAATGACAGTTAAGTTAAGTTAAAAAGAGTTAAGAAATTTATTTTAATTTCATTTATTTTAAGTAAAAACTGACCATAACTTTTCGACGTAGGAAAAAACTACAGGAAACACAATAACATTTCAACAAAGTAGATTAAAATACAATTATGTGATTGTTAAAATCAAGGAAGAACTTATAGATCCTAATTTTATTATTTAAAGAAGTTTAATTTATTTATTTTATAAAAAACACAATTATAAAATTTAAAATTTAACTGAAAGTTAACCAGCAGTCAAAGGACATTTACAACAAATTAAAACCTTAAAAACAAACGAAAAGGGACAATTTTTGAACGGTAGCTGGTTAAACAATGGAATAATTTTTATCACAAGTGTTTTTTATGCTAATGAAGTGAATAAAAAGTTTAAATTAAAGTGTCCTATTCAGTGTTTCCAATTTAATTTGTTAGTATATACTTACTCAATTTTTTATTTGAGAAATCTAATATTTAAATAAATTTGTTTGTTAACGCCATCTACTTCACATTCTACAAACTATACAGCGACCTATATAATTCTCATTATAGATTACAATATTCCTATTTACAGTTTTACCAAATTAAGTCGACACTTTAATTTAAACTTTTTATTCACTTCATTAGTATAAAAAACACTTGTGATAAAAATTCTTCCATTGTTTAACCAGCTACCGTTCAAAAATTGTCCCTTTTCGTTTGTTTTTAAGGTTTTAATTTGTTGTAAATGTCCTTTGACTGCTGGTTAACTTTCAGTTAAATTTTAAATTTTATAATTATGTTTTTTAAAAATAAAAGATAAATTAAACTTCTTTAAATAATAAAATTAGCATCTATAAGTTCTTCCTTGATTTTAACAATCATATAATTGTATTTTAATCTACTTTGTTGAAATGTTTCCTGCAGTTTTTTTCCTACGTGGAAAAGTTATGGTGAGTTTTTACTTAAAATAAATTAAATTAAAATAAATAACTCTTTGACTTTTATAACACCATAATTTTTCCACATAGGGCCGGATGATGACAATGGTTTAATCGTCGAAACCGGTCGCTAAATAAAATAACTTCTGAGAGATAAAGGACCATTGTTTTCTTCCTAACCTCATTACCTACTACTCACATATGGCTAACCCCAATTTTTTAAAAAAAGTTTATTGTTATGGTTAGCAAAACTAAAATAACATTAACAGTTAAATAATTTTTTTATGCTAATTCATACTTTTTTCTTGCAATTACCGGCAAGAAATCTAAAGTTATTCATGTTTCACCCCTTTCGGGGGTGGTTATTGGCCGTTTAAGGGATGTGGTTGATTAGGAGAAATTCAAAAGCACCGCTGGCGATGTCTTGTTTATACCACCACCATCGTGTTCAGCATCCTCGAAAACGGGAGGTGACACACAGGGTTGCCAACATGGGGTATTTTACCCGAAAAGCGGGTATTTTGTACTCTGGCGGGTATTTTTCGGGTAAAAACAAATTTCGGGTGAAAATCAGGTATTTTGATGCGATTGACTAATATTCTGTGATGTGAAGCGCTGTCGCTGATGATTGGATCGGAAATTTGGAGAATACCGGATTAGATTTGTTTTTCATTATAATTTGTACCTGAATATGATATTTTGTTTGTGTTTGTTCAGAATTATTTTATGTTTTGTTTTTTTATGTAATAAATTATACCATATACATATTGTGCCCACTCATTTTCATCATTTTCGAACTGAAGATTACCTGCTTTCAAATGTGGCGCGCTTTAAAACCTCAAGCGGGTAAAATTGGGTATTTTCGGCTGTGAGGTTGGGTAAAACATGATTTTTTTATTGGCAACCCTGGTGACGCAGTTTTTCTCGGTATAAGACGGTGTGTTCGCGTTTCACCCCTTTTGGGGGTTGTTTTTGGACATTTGGGGGTGATGGTCAACTCAAAAAGAGTTTAAATCACCGTCATCTTTTTTTGCGACTTACAGAAACCACTAGACAGTTGTGACAACTATTTAATTAAAGCTGAACAGCAGCCAACTAAGTTTTTGACGATTTTTATTGATTCTCCATATATTTATGTGGTGTGGGCAAAGTGCCGTGGTGAAAAATATTCCCGCACAGTATGAGCAATACATGGTTTTAAAATTAAGTAAGCTTAAGAGATATACGCTACTTTTCATATCAGTTGTAAAAAAATACTAGAATAACTTACTTTGGGATCTGAAATTGCTCCGAAATTGCTCCGAAAAACTAATGTTTTCAACGAATTCATTGCATTTTTTTACAACCAACCTTGCTATGCATTTTTTACAATAACAATATACCACTAGTATAGTGACAAGTGGACAATATAGAGAAAAAACTGGCAGCATATTTCACTTCTTGAACGTTTAACGGCTTTTTAAATAAATTACCTTTTTGATTTTGATTCAGCGATTTAATGACAGCTTTGGTTACTATTATTGTATAAATAAATTTAGTAGGTACTTCATCACGAAAAGCTGCTTTTATGGCAGTCTTAAAGCAATGCCTTGAAGATAAATTTTTAAATCTTCTTCAAAATATGTTAATAATGAAGCAATAAGTTGTTTATTACTATTTAGCTGTTTTTTATCAATACACGAAAAGATAAGTACAAAATTCACAGGAATAATATTTAAATAAAATAGCAATACGATGTCAACTTAATGCCACTTATAAAAAAGCAAAAGTGGCAACCAAGTAATTCTTAAAGCAATTATACCAACCTTAAAAAAGAATGAGTTCAAAACGCAGCAATTTTAACCAGACCCATGCGCAGGATTTGCTCGAGGGGGGGGTTCATTAAAAAAAAAGGATTATCCATAGTAAAGAAAATTGATGTAAACAGACTTTTGAGAACGTTTGCCGTTTTGAATTATACAGGGTGGCGCAAATTTAATTGAAGATTATTGGGATTTTCGTAAACCTTTATAGATACAAAGTTGATTAAATGGGGAAAAAGATGTGTATTTTCAAGACCAATTTATTGGTTATTTCAAAATTAAAATACCTGGTGCGGTTTCCGAGATATTTGGGAAAAACCGAAATTGAGTTTCGTTTTATTTAATTAAAACCTTATTTTTTTAAGATAGGAAAAAGTTTATAAAACTTTTTTATTGAAGGCCAAATATCGCTTAACATAGCGTATTCAATTTTCTAAAACAACGTTTCGTCTTTGAATGGCTACCCTCAACTATTTTTTTTAATACCGACCTGCACTTTTTATTTTATTTCATTTATTGGGCAAATTTTGTATGTAAATTTTCAAGAAATGTGCACGTAAGAAAGAACACAATTTAATCTTAAAAACGCATATCAAGATGGCTTTGAAACAAAAATTATTCTTTATTTTGACGTTTCTTAATTTTGTTGATTTTTGACACGGTGCAATTTATTAGTTATTTTAGTATCTAAAAGAGAATTAGTTGCAAATCGATTAAAATTTCTGGGAAATGGTCAAAGTATACTCAATTTTTAACAAATATTTGAGTATTAATATTAAGGAAATATACGTTTAAGACCTAAATTTAATGAATATTCATGTACATTTGTGACATTTAAAATCAATTTCGCATGATTATTTTTTTTTGTAAATATTCTGTAGATATCTGTGATATTATTGGTGACGTGCAACTATTTTTGTAGTAAAAAGACTATATATAAAATTAATAGGTAAAAAATGTCCACATATGATAAAACGATTCGATATTTTTAGCACATTCGCAATATTAGATTGTAATCTATTTGAAAAATATGTAATGTTAATAATTCTCATTTGAAAATCGATTTCCATTGTATTTGTTCAACAAAACCGTTGGGACACAAATTGAAATGAAATGCAATACATCGAAACTAAAATTTGTATTGTGAATAAATTAAAGCCCTTAATTAAAGTTACAAGCCAACACGGAAAAAAAGCACCAGTTTAAGCTGATCGAGTTTGCTCCGAATACTTTATATGCCAGGATGACTGGCCATGTTTGTTGGTTTTACACAACAAACGAATAAATATAAATAAAACAGTTTGAAACATAGAAAAACTATGTGTATGTACACTTATCAGATAACTTTTTTTT
Source organism: Crepidodera aurea (assembly GCA_949320105.2). Taxonomy (NCBI): domain Eukaryota; kingdom Metazoa; phylum Arthropoda; class Insecta; order Coleoptera; family Chrysomelidae; genus Crepidodera; species Crepidodera aurea. The sequence continues at coordinate 58,997,795 of OX439474.1, read as the reverse complement.
TTTTTTTTTTTTTTTTTTTTTTTTTTGCGGAGGTGAAGGAAAACCCTTTATGGGGAAGTTATGAGCCTAAAATCTCAAGGTCTACTGTGAGACTCTCCTTTCAAAGCATACTCACTAAAAAACTTCACCCCCTGGTTGGGTCCGTCTGACCGAAGCCTCCGGTGACACTTAGGCCTGTCGGCCCATTGTATCTTCCCTCTCTGTTTACAATACCCAGTCCAGTACCTTAGTGCCCTGTACAAGCTTGTACAGGTCCTGTACTGAGTGGGAGTTGTATAGTTCTGGGTCACCTATTGGCTGCCCAAAAATTTGCTGTCTTTTGCGGTCCAGTGCCTCGCATCTACACAGTATATGTGTCACTGTTTCTGTTTCCTTACCGCACAGTCTGCAGGTAAGGTCACCATTGTACAGTCCCATCTTGTTGAGGTGCCCCTTAACTGGCGCGTGGCCAGTAAGGAGTCCCGTAACTGTTTTCAGCTGGCTCCTGTTCATCTTTAACAGGTCTGCCGCTCTTTTGTGGCACGGTCCTTTGATGTATTCTTTCCCGTGTTTGTTTCCCGGGACGTTTTCCCAGTAATTTTTATGTTTGTCCCAGATCCAGTTTATTACAGACACTCTTGCTGTACGCTTTGGTACCTCTAGTGTCTGTCCATGGTTTGGGGGGTTTTCCGAGCCTCTTCTTGCGAGTTCGTCTGCTTTCTCGTTACCTGCAATTCCCTGATGTCCTGGCACCCATATCAGTTTGACGTGATTATGGTCTGCCAGCGATCTCAGTTCCTTTTTGCAGTCCCATACCAGTCTCGACGTCACTTCCTTGCTGCACAAGGCCTTGAGTGCCGCCTGACTGTCTGATAGAATATTAATACGCGCGTTAGCTATATCTCTCCTGTTATTCTCCCTCGCGCATTGGAGAATAGCATATACCTCTGCCTGAAAGACAGAAGTGTGAGTACCCAATGAGTAGCTGATGCCAGTCTGCGGGTTCCTAGAGAACACACCCGAGCCCGCTCCATTCTCAGTCTTGGATCCATCTGTGTACCAGATTTTCCCCTGTAGAATGTTCCTGAGCTGTGAGTCGTTCCATTCAGTTCTATCTGGCACCACTACTTTGATTGGGTTGTTGAAGTCGTATCTTTTCGGAATATGATCTGTTCTCGTCCCTAGTACGTCCCCGGTCACTATTCCGACGATACTCATATGTCCAGTCCCAACGTTCATATTGGTTTGTGTGTTCTGTAGTCTGAGGGCACCAAGCCTTGCCTCCCCTTGTACCACAAAGTGGAGAGAAGGCAATCCCAATAGTGTCTCCATCGCTAGAGTAGACGTTGACTTTATTGCCCCCGTGATTCCAAGACATGCAAGTCTTTGCACCTTGCTTAGTCTTGTAATGGCTCCTCTCTGATGCGTCTTTGGCCACCACACCAGAGAGGCGTAGGTAATGGAGGGCAAGACCACCTTGTTGTACAGCCAGTGCAACATTTGTGGTCTTAGTCCCCATTTTTTCCCAAAAGAACGTCTGGCTACAACTAGTGAAGTCACCGCCTTTCTGGTGGTTTTTTCCAGATGTTGGTTCCAAGTCAACTTGGAGTCAAGAACTACTCCGAGATATTTGACTTCTCCCTTGAGCTGTATGTCTTCCCCTCGAAGTCTTATAGGTCTAAGACCATCCAAGTTGCGTCTTCGGGTAAACGCTATGATGTCCGCCTTGCTGGGATTGATATTCAACCCCTGCGAGTCCGTCCATCTTATTGCCAGGTTGAGAGCCTCCTGCATGCGATCTCTAACCGTCGTGTTGTATTTTCCTTGTACAAGGACTACTATGTCATCGGCATATCCAAGGGCTCGATGACCTGCATCTTTTAAAGTACCCAGCAGCCCGTCCGCTATCAGATTCCACAAAAGAGGGGACAGAACCCCCCCCTGCGGACATCCTCTAGTCGTTCTGGCTACTAAGGTCTCTTCTAAAATTGTTATGTGTATCAACCTGTTCCTTAGCATGGAGTCTATCCAGGACACACACGGTTCCTCGATTTCTCTATGTCTAAGGGCTCTTGTGATTGAATTTATAGAAGTATTGTCAAATGCCCCTTCTATATCTAGAAAGGCCGCTAACAACACTTCTTTATTTTCCAGCGTGTTTTCCACCTTTGTTACTAGTTGGTGGAGTGCTGTCTCCGTTGAACAGCCAGCAGTGTAGGCATATTGGTCGCGATGCAGTGGTCTCTCCACTAGCGCACCGTCCCTAATATGTCTGTCTACTAGCTTCTCTAAAGTCTTAAGTACAAATGACATGAGACTTATAGGTCTTAGGGCCTTCGCCGAATCCTGTCCTGCTTTTCCAGGTTTCGGTATAAAGGTAACCCTAACATGTCTCCAAGGTTTTGGTATGTGTCCGAGAGCCAGACTGCCTCTGAATATGTTACAGAGTCTGGTTTGCATTGTTTCGAGACCCCTCTGCAGCATTGCAGGATATATACCGTCTGGCCCCGGTGATTTGAAAGGTTCAAATGTCCCTATTGCCCATTGAACTTTTTCGTGCGTCACGATCCTTCTAGCTATGTCCCAGCTTATCCTGGAGCCTCTTTTAATTATCTCCAGTTCGTCTGTTTGTTCCATAGCAGGTGTCTGTTCTAAATGTGCTCCAGGGAAGTGAACTCTAAGTAGTTCTTTGATTGTTTCTTCTCCTGTACATGTATGCTCACCTTGCTCATTTTTCAGGGAGTATATTACTTGTTGTGTGTCCTTTGAGAGTACTTTTTGGAGTCTGGCACACTCTTGAGTCCCTTCTATTTCCTCACAGTGTCTCCTCCATGAGTCTCTCTTGGATTTGGTCAGAGCTTTTTTGTAACTGGCCAAGGCGTTCTTGTAATCATCCCACCTTCCTGTTTTTTTGGCTCTATTGAATTCTTTTCTCGCCTGCTTTCTCAGTTCTGCAAGTTCTCTATGCCACCAGGGCACCTTCCTGGTGGTGTTCCTTGAGATGAGTGGGCAGTGCTCATTGAACGTGGAGGTGACTGTGTCATTGAATTCTTTCACAGCCATCTCGAGGTCCTTATTTGTTCTTATCGTTCGCTGCGCTCCTTGGAATTTACGATTTAGGTCCTCATTGTATGCACCCCAGTTCGTTTTCCTTGGATTCCGATAAGTCTCTTTGTAAATGTTGCTTTTTATTTTGAAGTTGATGTGTCTGTGATCCGAGCAACTCACCTCATCAGATACCTGCCATTCCGTGACGAAATTACTCACAAACGTTGTGGCTATCGTTACGTCGAGAACCTCCTTCCTAGTTTTTGTTATGAAGGTAGGTTTGTTTCCTACATTTAACACGTCTAGGCTGTTAGCCATTGTGAATTGTAGTAAATTTTCACCCCTTTCGTTGGTGTTGGTGCTTCCCCAGGTGGTGTGGTGTGCGTTAGCATCACAACCGATGATCAGTTGCAGTCCTTTATTCCTGCAGTGTCTCACCAGTTCTTCTACCTCCCTGGTGGGTGGTGGTTCAGGATAGTCCGATGGAAAGTAGGCCGATCCGAGTACTAGCTCCCTTGTCCCATTCCCTTCCCTTACCCTGATCATAACTGCCGTAAGATCTCTGGTACAGAAAATCGTTAGCGGCAGTATCTTAATATTTTTTTTAATACATATACAGGTCCGAGGGGCTTCTGCGGATCTGCTGTATATCAGCTCTCCGCAGCCTCCCCCCAGGCCTCTTATTACCCCATGTCTTACCCATGGCTCCTGAATAAGGGCAACGTCGAACGTCCCTCCAGCCGCTGTAAGGACTGCCGAGGCCGCCTTACAGTGCTGGAGGTTGATCTGGGTCACCCTTATCCCCGCCATTGGCCTTTCGCTTTTTGCTCAGATCCGTGAAGTGCAACTTTCCGAGTCTGTAGTATACTCGGAAGTTCGTTCTCTCCATGGACCTGAACGAAGCATCGTCGACTGAGAAGGCCAGGAGTTGTCCTCCTTCCCTCACAGTGTTTCTGTTAAGCAGAGTCCATTCCTGCGTCCTCAGATCCGGATTTTGGATCTGGAGACGCCGTCTGAACTCTGCTGGTTCTTCTCCTGGGTCCCCTGGCAGGAAGACCAGCACTCTGTGGCGTACCGGGAGGTCTGCGAATCTGACCGTAGTCAGTTCCGCCCCCTCCCAGAGACGTCCCAGAGCGCTGACTGTCTCCCTCAGCCATTGGACTGTGCGCTCATTTGCGCAGGTCATCGATAGGACCCCTGCACTGAATGAGGTGCGTTCAAATTGTGGTGCGCCCCCGCTCCCTGAGGGAGTTGTGTAGAGCGCATCCACAATCGCGTTTTGAACCAGGTCGGACTGCTCCTGGCTCAATAAAACATCCGGATGGCGTCTGTCTATCACCGCCATCCTGATGCCCCTTGTCACCTCACTAAAGGTGCCAGTCGACACTGCCGTGTTCCTGGCCCTTTTGGAGTTTGGAAGGTTTGGAGGGGTCTGGGAATCAGGGCGAGGTCTTTTTTTTTTGTTGTCCTCGCCTGAGGGTCCCACCCCCCCTTGCCTCTTTTCCGGTTCTTTCTTTTTGCCCGGATTTTCAGCCGTCCACGTCCCGGCTGCCATTTTCTTCTCTCTGAGGAGCTTCTTACGTTGCGCCCCAGAGAGTCTTTTCTTGGCGAGGTCGATTTTCTCAATCCCCTCTACCAATTTCTCTGTGCCTTTGTTACCTGCCGGTTGCCCGGCAGACCTTGTCACAGAGTCGCTTTCCTCACCGTCTGTGGCCATTACGTCCACGACAGTGGTATTCTCCGGTTCAGAGTCGGAAGATTCCGACTCATCCCCGGGTCTTTTTGGTTTTTGTTTATTTTTTTTTTGGTCCATCTAGATCCCACGAGTGAGGGGGAAGGGGTGGTTCAGTCCTGCGGTGCCCCCTGCGCAGGACTAAGACTGTTACTCCGGGAGGGCGTCCGGTATCCCGGGGCTCCGTTTACGACGGTGCTCCCCCACCGCCATGCATCCTTAGGCACGGGTCGCTTCACACCTTAGATTGGGGGTCTTTTAGTCGCCTCTTACGACAGGCAGACCATACCTGGGATCTATTCTACTACCCCGAATCCCCAGGGGAATATCAGATAACTTATTATTATTTCTAAAATTGTTTGGTCGTGGTTAAATTCCAGTAATTAGATTAATTATGGGATGATTATGAAATTTAGTTATTCCAAAATAGTATATTCTGTAATAAGGTTGGAATGAGAATTCGACACGAGTGGAGGATTCCGAACGCGAGCGTGAGGAACCACGAGTGTCGACTTTTCATTCCAACAGAGTAACAGACTGTAATTTCTCCACGGCCACAGAAAGTAGGAATTAAATATAGTAAAAGGAAACCTCAATCTTTCAACATTGTGTAGTATTTTTATATTCAAGCTTGGATTTTTGCGGGAGCAAATTTTGAGTCATGTTATAGGCATATTTTTTTATTTCTGGAGGAGTATTTTCAAATTCTACATCTGAATCGTTTGATTTTCTACTCCTTTTTAATAAATTAAGTTTTACAAACCAATATTAAGACCACGTCAACTAATACTGACAGTTAATTTGACATGGCAAAACTTATTTTTTTAAACAATTACAGAATGAATATTCTATCTCTAGTGTAAGAATGAAATACGTATAAAATACATAAGAGACAAGTATTTAGAATTTTTTTTCAATCTCAAGAGCGAGAATGTTTCATTTCTGTTATTATAAGTGGTTTCAGAATAACTACATTCAGTAGTGGCCGTGGAGAAAAACTATTCTATATTCCTTATTTTCATTATGTATTGATTCCGTTTTATCTACGTCTATGAAATAATTATTTTGTGATCATTTTCGTTTATTTTTTTTGTTCTCCAATTCGGCTTTTAATATTTCTGCCAGTTTGACCGATATAAAGCGCTTTTTCATTCAGATAATTAAAAAAATAAAATTCAAATTTAATACCACAAAAATAAAGGACTGTAAGTTTCCCTGTGCATATTGAATACTTAGTATCTACTTCTATCACGATACTTGTTTGATACTTTTCAACTACATTGTTCGATCTATGCTGAAAGATGGAATCATTTGGAATCAACTTTTTTCTTCAGGAAACACAAGGTCTGGACCTTATTTACATCCTATTCCAGCCAATCAACAGAATTTAATATGTAACCATTGAAAGACCTCCGAAGTAATTTTCGTTTTTAACATACCTGACATAAGACTAAGAACAGTTTGTCTCCTCTTCAACAATGTCTTGAGAACGTTAACTAATTGGTCAGAGACTGTTATCTAGATATATTTAGTGTTACAGAGGGACAACTCCTTCGAATGCTCAAATGTGTCTGAATTTTTTTTGGTCATTACTTTCTTTATTAATGACGGTGGGAATTTTTTGAACCATAAAAATACCAAAAAAGGACCATGGGCGTAACAAAACTGCTTGATGTTGTGAAATAAATCACACTTGTTCCCAAGAAAAAAGACATTAAAATGTCCTACACTGCACCAGCGTCTGAAGGTATTGAGTTACGAAAGTCCAGACGTGGTTTGGCGCCCGAACAAGTCGGGGCTTTAAACCAAAAACTTCGATTTTATTATTGAGGGAGCTTGCCATTCTTAGACCGGTTTCGGAATTATTGTCCCTCATCAGTAAGAAGCAGGCTAGCTCGACATTCTATCGTTAAAGGCTGTATTCGGACAACTACATGGTGAAGTTATATAGCACACACTTGTACAAGTACATACAGACAAAGATGTTTGTATATTTTCCGTTTTTTAAACCGTTTATAAACTTTTAGGATAAACGTCACGTATCCTGGTTTATAAACTATTTCATTCTACGAATTAATTTCGACTGCTAAAAGTGCTGAAAACATTTTTTATCGCCGAAAAGGTAAATACATTCTGCATGTTACCCAGGGGAAGACATGCAAATTTTGTTTCGTCCGGTATGCAAAATGTGTACAGTATTTTTAGGTTCGCACTCAAAATTATTTAATTATTTTAGTGCAGTTCTACAAAAAAAAAATATGCGATATGTGAATACACCGACTAATATAAATGTATCGTCATATATTTGATTTATTGATTTTGACAAGACCTTTAAGACCAAATAAGACGATACAATTCATTTTTTATTGTATAAAACTTTTGTATATTTGTTGTAAATTACATATACACAGAAAAATGTCTTGTATCGGAGACTTAACCAGAAAATTCGACACCTAACCTAGACCAATTAAAAGCCTTTTTAATCGCAAAATTATTGTGGTGAAAACGGAAAATTTGAATATCCTCCCAAAACTTGAATATCCTCCCGTTTTTGTTTGAAGACAAAAGATAAGGCAATAATAACCAACTTTTTTTTCACTTTTTGCACTTGATTAATAAATTTATTGTAAAAAAATCCAATTTCAGAAAGTTTGAAGTTTTTTCTCGTGATACTTAATAAAATACTTGATATATATTGATGAAAAGGTCAGAATGTGATCTTTTATTTAGTATAATTCCTAACCCCAAAAAATTTTAGCACGAAAAAAAAATGTCGATTTTTCATATGGGGTGAGAATTTTCTCAATTTTCCGGAAAACCAAAAAATATGAAAAAAATAAACAAGGGGACAAGCTAAGCTTTCTAATGATGTACGTTGAAAACCGATATGGTCCTGGATTATCTATTAATGTGGTTTATGAAAATACACAAAAATAATTTGTTGAATCTTTCTAAATATATTTAACACCTTGCAAAGCATCATTATCCAAAAGTATTGAGTGAAATTAGTCTTGATAAAAAAATATGAATAAATTTATAGGAGGGTCAAAATATCGAGCAAAAACAAACTTTGGCCTGGTTTTTCAATAATTCAGAGAAATAGATAAAAGGAAAAAGTAACATGATATTATAGCTACAGGTTCCTTCTTTCATCTGAACTTTGAATCATGAAAAAATATTAATTTTTACGTGATTTATTGAAAAGTTTGTAATCCGCTTGGGAGTGTCATTCCTTTAGAGCGTGCTCTCTAAATGCAGGCAGGAGTTAAAAATGGGGGTGTGTTTTGGATCCAGTTATGTCGAAAAGTACCATATTTTTGACAAAAATGATGAGGATCATTTTTATAGGTAATGAACTGATCTTCATTTTCGTCCAAACAGAAATTCTCTAAGTGTCATATTTTCGGAAATATCGGCGAAAATAGGCGAAAAAAACACATCATTTTAGAGACCAATGGGCCATTTTCCTGCCCTTCCACAAATTTCAGACAGCTGAGATTTTCGTGGGTGTTCTGAGCTAAGTGAAAATCTCCCACGTCAGGATTTTTCTTAACGTCAAAAAATCGATATCAACTAAATAAACTGGTAGTGGCTCAAAATACAAAGAAACTGGGTCAAGACACTTTTTTGTGAGCACAAGTAATATTTTACTTTCACCAGCATCAATCCCTATCTTGTCTAGTGAAATACGTAAACTTGTTTTATTTGCCAAATTGCTTAACATTTATTCTTAGTTAACCCCCAAAACTTCCAAACTTAAAGTTTAAAGAAAGAATTTTAAACTTCCTGCGAGTATGTTTACCATTCAGTATATGTTTATCCGCTTATACTTTTTTGCATATCAATGGCTTACTATTGAAATTCCTGTCACAATTTTTGTAGATTTAGGCACCCTGACATTAAGTTCTAGTTTGAAGGAGCGATTTCTGGTACGGAAAATTTTAGAATTGGGGAGAACGATGTCGTTTGTTGAATAATAATGAGCTACAAAGTTCTTAAATATATTTCGGTAAATAAAAGAAGAAGTCAGTTTTAAATATTTTCCAATACTTTTTTTTTAACAGAAAAGTTATCTTTTGATGAAAGACTCAACTGACAATGTAAGGGACAGGGATGGAAAATAATTTAAATACTCAAGAAATATATGAAACGCTAACATAAAAGGCCATTCACGACAGGCAACAGTTTACGTTGTTTAAAAATTAAAATTAATTATTATCATATGATCCTTTAGAGTTGATGTTATTGTATATGTAAAGATATGTCTTATTTTAAATTTGGCGCGTTTGGCTTGATGGATGACATCTTTCTATCTAAGGACGTGAGCGCCTGACCTGTCTTGTCATATGCCTGATGTAGGATAGAAGAAGAGAATTTAAGGTTAAACCGCATGTTTAATTTCCTATTAAAAATTATCAATAAAATTCTTATTAATATTTTGTTTAAAAAAGTTAAGGTTGTAAAAGGGAAGGAATTACAAGATTTTATTATTATTATTATGTACAATTATCACCCACAAAACTCTTACCTAAAATTACAAGAAACGACAATTGAAGTTCATTCCTTCCCTTTTACAACCTTAACTTTTTTAAACAAAATATTAATAAGAATTTTATTGATAATTTTTAATAGGAAATTAAACATGCGGTTTAACCTTAAATTCTCTTCTTCTATCCTACATCAGGCATATGACAAGACACGTCAGGCGCTCACGTCCTTAGATAGAAAGACGTCATCCATCAAGCCAAACGCGCCAAAAGACATATCTTTACATATATAATAAAACGGACAGCTATAATAATTTGTTATGTACAGTAACTAATAAAGCTCCGTCTGCAGAGTATTTTATTTGTCACTTTTGCAGCTTATACAGCGTCCTGCAACTGTGGCGCCGTGTTCCACATCTTTATTTAGGAAAGAGATAGGAATACAATTTTTTATAATGTTACCCTACTGATCGGGCTCGAAAAAATTTCAGTCACACAGGGTGTTCAACTTTTTCTGGGCGGGGTCCCTTTTTTTTGTTTTTTTAAATTTTAAATTTTTTATCACTTTTTCGGTTTCTACATGAAAAATAAAAGATACTTTATGCATGTTTATATTTCGTAAATATTGACGGATTTCGAGATTTTTAGCACGACAAGTTTTTTTTTCCAATGATATACAGGGTATGAAAAATAGCTTGCCACACATTGTCAATAAAAATTTTCAGAATCTTCCTTATTTCAAATGGAACACCCTGTATATTATCAATCCATAAGAAGCGCCAACAAAGGTTCTACAAATTTCATCGAGTATTCCCTATGGCTAAGTTCACTAGTTTTTCTTAAAAGAGCTCTTTTTTTTAGAAAAATAGCAAATATTCACATTTTTAGGTTAGAATCTCAATGAACGACTATACAAACGACTGATAAGAATACAAAAAGATATGAGTAAACCAGTAAGGAATTTTAATTTATTAGATTCGACATCCTAAGACCGGTTTCTGCCTTTCGGCTTCATCAGTTAGGCTTTTCGAATCCAATAAATAAAATTCCAAACTCGTACAAGTCAATAGCTATATCTGCTATAAGATAACATTTTTAGATGTGCTACCATCTATGGTAAGAAGAGAGTATTGACATTAAATTTTGACTGAATCTAGTCAAGATGTCACTCTCTTCTTTTTTATCCCTTTCAGAGATTAATACAAAGTGAGTAAACCAGTAAGGAATTTTAATTTATTAGATTCGACATCCTAAGACCGGTTTCTGCCTTATAGCAGATATAGCTATTGACTTGTACGAGTTTGGAATTTTATTTATTGGATTCGAAAAGCCTAACTGATGAAGCCGAAAGGCAGAAACCGGTCTTAGGATGTCGAATCTAATAAATTAAAATTCCTTACTGGTTTACTCACTTTGTATTAATCTCTGAAAGGGATAAAAAAGAAGAGAGTGACATCTTGACTAGATTCAGTCAAAATTTAATGTCAATACTCTCTTCTTACCATAGATGGTAGCACATCTATAAAAAGATATGTTGTTTCAATAGAAGCATAATAACAAACCAAATACAAGTTATAGCGGATGTCTATGATCTGACAATAATAACAACAAAAGAAAAAGATCTAAAAAAAGCAATAGAAAAACTGGACAAAGAAGCGAAAGAACTAGGTTTAGAAATAAACGAAAACAAAACTAAATACATGCGAATAGGAAGAGAGAAAATACCACAACAAGAATACCTAGAAGTGCAAAAGCATAAATTCGAAACTGTAACCACCTTCAACTATTTAGGGATGACGACAGGATTAGTAAGCGGAAAAAGGTCAAGGAAAGAATCCTCAAAGGAAAGCTCTAGGAATAAACAGAAAGATACTGAAAAACAAAAAAGGACAAAAATAAATATATATAAAACAATAATAAGACCAACGATTACATACGCTATGGAAACTGTGGTAATGACTAAAAAGGAAGAGGAAGACTTGAAAATACTGGAAAGAAAGATTATAAGGACAATACTAGGTCCAGATATAACGGAGGAAGGAGAAAGAGGACGAAAAAGAAGTGCAGAAATTGAAAAAGAACTAGGAGGAGAAAATATAATAAGACACGCCAAGGCTTTGAGTTTGGAATGGCTTGGACATATAATGCGACGGAAACCCACACACACGATTAATAGGATAACAAACTGGACTCCACTGGGGACAAGAAACAGAGAAAGACCAAGGAAAAAATGACTCGAAGAAGTAAAGGAAGATATTAAAACACTGAATATAAAAGAATGGATCATAACATGTAAAAACAGAAAAGATTGGAAAAAAATAACAGCGGCAGCGATACCTCACTTTCAGTTTGGATTCCGATGAGCCCACTCCACAATCCAAGAGTGTCACCGCATTACCCATACAATACTAAACTCTCTAAACAGCAAAGAATATTGTACCTCAGTATTTCTAGACGTTAGACAGGCCTTCGATAGGGTTTGGCATGTTGGACTATTACCAACATTTACCAACATTCTTCAAACTATTGGAATCTTATCTAAACAATCGCCAATTCAGAGTACGAATAAAAGGAGATGTTTCTGTTATGCTGCTAATCAACTCGGGTGTACCACAAGGCAGTGTCCTTGGTCCACTACTATACATCTTGTTCACTTCAGATCCCCCATTATCACCAAACATCACAATAGGAACATTTGCTGACGACACTGACATTCTAACTACCCATAGTAATGTGCTACAAGCCCACCATATCCTCCAAGAATATCTTAAAAAATTAGAGAAGTGGTTAAAAGATTGGAATATTGAAATAAATGAGACAAAATCTACACATATAACCTTTACTTTAAGCTACAGCTACAGCTAAAAAACACAAAAATCCCACAATCGACATCAGTGAAATATCTGGGTTTACATCTAGATGCCAAATTGAACTGGAAGGAACATATCAAGAAGAAACGAAAACAAATAGATCTAAGAAGTAGAGATATTTACTGGTTAATTGGACGGAAGTCTCCTCTTTCCATCGAAAATAAAATTCTATTATATAAGGCAATAATTAAACCTATATGGACCTATGGCATCGAAATATGGGGATGCGCCAGTAAATCCAACATAGCAATTATACAAAGAAGCCAGTCTAAAATACTAAGAAATATTGTTAATGCCGCCTGGTATATAACAAATGAAATGATCCACAATGATCTGAAGATCTTAACAGTAAAAGAAGTCATTCCTGAAAGAAGTGCTAGCCACCACAAGAAACTAGAAGCCCACACAAATCCTTTACTACAACCGCTACTTGAAAATGATGTAATAAGAAGAATAAAAGGACGATGGCCAACTGACCTGCGAAATTAACAGGAAGCAGCAGGTCCCTTCTCTGGAGAGGACCTCATCGTGCTAGTTGACCTTAGCTAGGTGATATGCCAGAACATTAGCTTATAGAATACCATGTATTTTGATTGCTGATTTATAGAATAAAAAAAATAAAAAAAAAAGCGAAGACACATGAGAAGCTATAATCTATAATGCGAAAGAGATGAGTAATCTACCTCATTAAATGGATTTAAAACGCTATAAGCGATGCTATAATCCTGCGGGATTGAACGGCAATAATGATGATCTTGTTTCAATTATGTACGTTATAAGGTGTTCAAACAATTATTTTTTTCATGTATTGGTGTATATTCACAAACTAAAGTCGGAGCAAATTCCAGGTTTTTATTTATTTAAAGTTTAATTAAAGTTGATAATGAATCTTTTATAAAATATGTTCAACATGTATTCCATTTTCTTGAACGCAGAGCCGAAGACTATGTTTGAAACCATATTACATGAAAAAAACATATTTGTTTGGACACCTTATAATGTACATAATTGAAACAAGATATCTTCGTATATTCTTATCAGTCGTCAAAAAAGTCGTTCTTTGAGATTATAGCATAAACATATGAATATTTGCCATTTTTCTAAAAAAGAGTTGTTTTAAGAAAAACTAGTGAACTTAGCCATAGGGAATACTTGATGAAATTTGTAGAGCCTTTGTTGGCGCTTCTTATGGATCTATAACATACAGGGTGTTTCATTTGAAATTTTTATTGACAATGTGTGGCAAGCTGTTTTTCATACCCTGTATGTCATAGGTCGATTTCAGATACATCATTTGAGAGAGTCGCCAATTTAGAATATTTGATCAAAAATAAATTTTAATGGGACTTGGCACAACTTTATAATTTCAAATATTCTGAGTGACGAATATTGGAAAAAAAAAACTTGTCATGCTACATCTCGAAAACCGTCAATATTTTCGAAATATAAACATGCATAAAGTATCTTTTATTTTTCATGTAGAAACCGAAAAAGTGATAACCATACCATGAACTACTGAAGCAGGGGAAGTCTGCCACTTTTTCGTAGAGTCTTTGTAGCAAAAAAATGTTCTACTGCAGTGCTGTTTACTAACCATTTTTTTTGTTTTATTGTATCAGCATACTGTTTATTTTCAGATAACATTATCATGACAATTAACTGCAACCAGAGACTATTTGCAGCTTTTTATGTTCTATTTTCATTTACGATAGCATCGTTAGGCACATTTGATTTTGTATTAACAATTTGTTTGAGATTAAGCCTCTTTTCTGTAATTTTTATTCTAGAAAAAATAATCATTTCGTTTATTACTAAGTCGTTTATTTTTAGTTTAACAACGTTTTAGCTTGTTAATAGGTCTGCATTTTTAACATTCGAAAGAAAAAAATTGAATCTGTATTATTTACCAGAATAATGATTAGCCATTTAAAAAAAAAAACAATTGTAAAAAAGTACTATGTAAAAGGGTTCTGAGCATCTTATAGTATTTGAGACTTTTTCTAGGGCTAATTGATCTATTGATTTATATGAATCACCTTATGTATAAAGCTCTAATTTTTCTTTTTTATTTTACAGGTAAGTTGAATGACTGCGAGCTGTATTAACCAATTAGCCTAGTATAGTAAGTACAAAATGAAGTATTTGTAGACAGAAAAAATGTTGTTTCTGTGCCAAGAAAAATATAATTAGTCTCATCTACGACAGACATGAGTTTAATTTGTCACGATGAATGATGATTAAACGATTAAACGATAAGTAAAAAGGGTGGCACTGTGGCCTATTGCCACTCGACCTTTGGAGATCTATTGTGATTCCCTTGATATGATTTGCGCGAGCGTTGTACTTTTGGTATGTTTAGGATCCCTGACAATGACTCTTCAACGTAGCTTTCTGCCTCTGGGTATTCCGTTCCCATCTTTGAGAACCTTGTCTTTGACATTCCTTCACATTCGCATATGATGTGGATTGAGATTTCTTCTTCTGTCTGGCAAAACCTGTGTGTTGTTTCTTCTGCCAGACCTATGTTTTTCATGTGTTTATTGAGTTTACAGTGTCCTGTAACCACGCCTACTATTGCCTTTACGGACCTTCTGTCCTTGCTCGGTAGGTCTGAGGTTTTTTCCTAACTGTGTCCTGTGGATCGTTCAAACTAACTTTGGGCCTCTTTTTCCACCCATTTGCTGATTGCTTTCTTAATCGTTGCTATGGATATGTCGCAGAATGGTTCCGGACCCTAGAAGGCCTTGTCTGGCCAGTTCGTCGACTTTTTCATTCCCTTGATGTCCTTTGTGTCCTGGAACCATTTGCAGATCCAGAAGGGGAGTTTTTTTAATTTAAAGAGAAATTACAAGAAGTCGAGAGGTCTTTTTCAATCCTTCGAAGGTTAAAGGAGAGGATGAGAACAACCATGAGAGGATAGACTTACAGCTGCCTCTCCGCTGAGCAGGGGATATTACATATCCCCCCCCCCCGGGTGAAAGAAAGCCTCCCTTGAAAATCGGCTGGTCACTTTCTTACGGTTTGCTGGCTGATTCAGGACACAGGCACAGTCCCACACCAGTTTGGAGTTTACTTGGGTGGCCTTCAGTGATTTTAGTGCTGTTTTGTGTTGAATAATAGTTTCAATAGACATAAAACAATAAAATTTTATGGTACTTAATTTTTAAATCACTACTGTTTCGAATTATGGATCCATGTAGACGTTTAACACTTGATTGAATGATATCAATACGGACGTTTAAAAATCTTGACTTCTAGACCTGCAGAATTGTTTGGTTTGTATAATAAAGTATTATCAACGATGTAGTAATAGAAAATTGGGACTGATTTTAAAGATTACCACAACAATGCAATTTATCGATGTATAAAGAGGTCATTCACACATTAATTACATAACCAATGTGGTTGAACATATTGAGGTTGGATCACCAAGGGACTCCTAAAATTGCAATATATTTTATTCACTTGGCCACTTGGCCACGAGTCCATGGTTAGAAATATCATTTAAATAATTCGATAATATCATTAAATAATTTTAAGAGTATGTGGAATAAGGCCAGTTGAAGACATGGTCACAGGGATGATTTCAATATTTTCTAAGGGCCACATCTGTTGGATTTCTATAGCTAATTCTGCATATTTAGCTTTCTTCTCCTAGTATTTATCCTTGACATTGTTTTTATTAACAATATTTACCTATGGGCGTCCACTGGTCTAATTGGGCGAATAACTGAACTTCCATTCCACGTTCATTTTTAATATTAAAATTTTTAAAACGAAAATAATGATCCAGAAAATATTGTTTGTTAGTTTTCACCAGTTTTCTTTGGTGTTAGGGATTACGCCCTCTAGTGGCGGAGTTACAAGCTTAAATATATAAATTTTGATCAACTTTATTTAATGTTTTCTCTCAACTTGCTACTAAGTACTCATAGTTCCTGAGATACGGTCTATGTCCAGGGTCCAGGTACAATACATGGATTTTGACAGAATTATAAAACTCAAAAAGATGAAAATTACGAAGCTGACCCCGTTAGGTTATTTATGCAGAAAAATGTTTTAAGACAATAATTAAAGAATTACATTACAAGTAATAATTAATACTGCAGCAATAAAATATAATGGAAAAAAATGCATATTTTGAAATAATATTATCCTCTTCTCATTCTCCTAAAGGAAACACAACAACATTATTGCATTAAACAATTTTCCTATTTTCAATATGTAATCATGCATTCAGATGTTGTGAAACGTTTTAGAAAGTTAGAAACAAAATACATTCAACTAACATTACATTACAATGTCATGTATCATCGTGATAACAGGGATCACAAGTATTTTATCCAGTTTGAAATTTTTCAACCAAACCGCCGTTTTACTTATTCAGCCAACCAGCGAGAATGTGGAATATACCCAAGAGTATCCCACTTTAAGCCTTCTCAATTATTTAAATTTCCTCAGAAAATGTATTCGTAAAGAGATAACTCTCTACAGTAAATCAATTGCAGTTTCCTTCTTTTGCCTTTACCATCAGACTGTTTTCGCCATAATTCAATTGTTATCGCAAGAAATGGAAATTTCTTCCCATGCATAGTTCTCCCAATTTAGGGATAATTGATTTTGTGTCGGAGAAAAACACTGTACTCAGTATGAGCAAAAAGATGTATTGTAATGGAATGCTTTAGGCGTTTTGCGGTCGTTAATTATTTCGTATGCACTTTAATGGTCTATTTTGTTCCTTGAAGAAGATTTAATTACCATTTTTTTTGTAATTAGGCGGTTTTAAGAAATAATTCAGAACCTTAAAGTGCTGTAAAAACTGAAATTACTGAGTTTAAAAACTACTTTTAATGGGAGAATTAAATTTAACGCATTTTATATTCGCACTGAGAAGGGAAACTTACTCACTCATCAAACTGAACAATTTTATACTTTCGCAGACAGAACGTACTAAAAAATCTAGAAATAAATTTGGACAGAAGACAGATGGAAGTGTTTATATAATGAATCTAGAGCGAAGATTTTTCCATAAAAATGAATCAAATGCATTGCATTATAGAACGGAGACCACAACTTTCTATGGAAAACAAACTGTTGATGTATAATACCATATATAATTCTCAGTATGGACATACGGAATTAAGCTCTGGGGAACTGCAAGCAATTTCACAGAAATCCTGCAAAGAATTCAGGATAAGGTGGCCTGTATCAAAGTTGATGCTTCCACATAAATACAGGGTCCTGCAACAGTGGCGCGGTGTTCCATATCTCTATTTAGGAAAGAGATAGGAATACAATTTTCTATAATGTTACCTAATTGATCGAGCTCGCCAAATGAAAAAAAATTCAGTCGCACAGGGTGATCAATTTTTTCTGGGCGGGTCCCAACTTTGTTTTTTTAAATGGCAACCTGTATTTTTTAATCACTTTTTCGGTTTCTATATGAAAAATAAAAGATACTTTATGCATGTTTATATTTCGAAGATATTAACGGTTTTCGAGATTTTTAGCATGACAAGTTTTTTTTTCTAATATTTGTCACTCAGAATATTTGAAATTATGAAGTTATGCCAAGTCCCATCAAAATTTATTTTTGGTCAAATATTCTACATTGGTGCTCGCCACATGTTGTCAATAAAAATTTGCAGAATGTTCCTTATTTCAAATGGAGCACCCTGTATATTATCAATCCATAAGAAGCGCCAACAAAGGCTCTACAAATTTCATCAAGTATTCCCTTTGGCTAGGTTCACTAGGTTTTCTTAAAACAGCTCTTTTTTAGAAAAATGGCAAATATTAATAAGATAGTAAAGATTTCACGGTGAACAGACGTGTTTCTGCTTTACTCCATAGATTTGTTAAATTGATTGCCATTTTCGTTAGTAGTAATGAGTGAAAATAGTGATGGAAGAAGTATACCGCCTAAAGTAAGGTCAAACGTAGTTTTATTGGAAAATAAAAAACCAATAAGTCAATCTGTAAACAATCAGGATAAAGAATTAATAAATCAATCGATTATTCTGGACGGTGTGGTGACTAGATCGCAAAAAAAGTCCAAAACCGATAAATTTACTTTTAATACATACAGGGGCCGGTCAAATTCTTCACCAATTATTGTTGGCGAAAATGGATCAAACAAGAATATTCAAAAAAGCGATAATGAAGATAATACTGTGAAAAAGGATGAATCTGATATATTTAAACCAAGAAGTTCATTATCACACTCCCCATCCCACACACCAAATGAAAATGATAAAGAAGGCCAAAAAGAAAGTGGAAAAAGAATAAGATCAAACACAACTCCTGAAGATACTGAAAGACATAAAGTTAGAAAACAGATAGAAGATTGTAATAACATAGATGTAGTGCAGAATCTCAATGAATCTGAAGAGAACGAAGAACATACACTAAAATCCATTGAAACAGTTCTAAATTCCTTAGAAGTCATCCATTCTATGCTAGAAAATGGTGATTCCAAAAAACCAGCGGAATATGATAAAAGAGAAGCTAGATGTGCTCTTTTTAATATTCATAAAATTATGACTAAAATGGCGTATAAAATTGGGCACTTGGAGATAGAAAACTGTAGACTGGCTCAATGGGTAACCATGCTTAATCAAGGAAACATAAATATGAAGAAAAACACAGGAAACGAGAGTATGGAGGAAAATATTTACAGTTCCATAGCGCAGAGGCAAAGACCAGAAAACGTATTCAAACAAAACCAGAAGCAAGAAGAATGGAAAACTCCCCCAAAAGAAACTAAACATGAAATGATGATAAGAATAAATGAACAAACAGATGCAAAAATGGTCTTGCATGAAATTAAGCAGAGTTTTGTAAAAAATAAAGTGACTGAAAATGTCAAAAGAGTCGCACAGCTGCAAAGTGGGACTGTAGTCATGGAGTGTCACAATGCGGAACAACAAAATAAGATAAAAAACATACTTGTCAAGGAAGGCGGTTTCCTACTAAAGGAAAAAGAAAATACAGATCCTATGATATTGGTTACGGGAATTGAGAAAGGATATGACCCAAAGGAGTTTATAGAAGAATTAATTGAGCAAAACCCAGAGAGCAAAATATGTTTTGGTGAAAAATTAATCGAAGATATAAGATATGTAACAAAGAGACCATGTAGAAATCAAAGAAAAGAAAACTGGGTATTGGGAATATTTAAATGGTTCATAAAAAATGAAAAAATCAGTTTTGATTTAACTAAATTATATGTTCACGAGTACTACAACATTGCCATGTGTTTCAAGTGTTGTAACTTTGGACATGTTGCGAAATATTGTAATGCTCCAAATTGTTGTGCTAAGTGTGGTGGGGAACATGAAACCAGGCACTGTGCAGGAAATACAGGACTGGACTGCCCAAATTGCAAAAAACTAAAACTAGCTGAGAGAAAACATAGTGCACGAGATATACATTGTCCAGCGTACATTTTACAAGTTAAAAAGCATCGGAAATATGTTAATTATTCAGATCCTGAACAGAATTTTTAAAACCAAATGACGGGTCAATATTAACAAAAAGACAACAACGTACTTCAATAATACACCAAAACCTGCAATCAATTGGAAACAGTAAAGATGAAATAGAAATTCTACTAAGTAATGAACCCTCTTGTAAAATTTTTTGCGCCACTGAACATTGGAAAACAAGTGGGCAATTAAAAAATTATTATATCAAGGGATTCTGGCAAGTAGCAAGTTTTTGTAGAGAAGCGGAAAACTCCCATGGAGGAAGTGTCATTTATGTGTCGGAGAAGCTTCAGTGTAAAGAAAGAAGTGATATTAATGTATTTGCAATAGAAAATATCTTCGAGTGTTGTAGTTGTGAAACAAAAAATAACGGGAATAAAATAATAATTATTTGCTTTTATAGACCGTCAGGTGCTGATGTAACATTATTCCTGGAAAGACTTGAAGATCTCCTTTTTCATATTGCAAATGAAAAAGCTTGGATTTTTCTGGTAGGTGACTATAATATCGATTTTTTAAGTAATACTAAATATTTACAAGACCTTTTATCTTTATTAGATGTATATAATCTGCACCATACTATTTGTGAACCCACAAGAATAACCAGTACCAGTAGAACCTGTATAGACAACATTGTTACAAATTTTGAGGGTGATTTTGAAGTAACTGTCTTACATTCTTTAATCTCGGACCATACTGCGCAGAAATTTCAATTTTTTTTAGATAATCAAGATGATACAAAAAATACTTTTAGAAACTTTAGTAAAAAAAACCAAAAATCATTTAAAAATTCGTTAAAAGGAATACAATGGGACAGATTATATAATCTACCAAAAACTGACATTAATTATCAATGGGACTATTTCAAAACTACAATAATCGAAAAATTTAATCATTATTTCCCTATTAATATTAAAAAAAAAATTACGAAAACTAAAAACAGAAGCTTAAATACAAATAATGAAATTAAAAAATGTAAGAGAGAACTAGATGTTTTATATATAATTAAAAATAGAGATAATAGGTATGATGAAATATACAAACTTAAGAAAAAAGAGTACAATAGGCTACTTCAAGACAATAAAAAACATGATGAGAAAGACTTAAGAATCCTGACAATAAATCTAAAAGTGCGTGGGCAATAGTAAAAGAAATTAGAGGAACTAAAACAAACAAAAAAGAAATAAACATAGAAGGAGATGCTCTCACAAAATCAAACGAATTTAACACTTTCTTTGCAAACGCAGCTTTAGAGTTATTGTCAAAATTAGAAAACAGGCCTTACACATCAAATATACCATATTCTAAAAAAACAATTCAACATACAATATTAAACAAAAAAGAACTACTAAAATGCGTAAGGGAACTGAAAAATAAACAAAGTGCAGGACATGATGAAGTATCAATGAGTCTCATTAAATATATTATCGATGTGATAGCCACTCCATTAGTTTACATTATTAATAATTCAATTAATTCTGGTATTTTCCCTGATGAACTTAAAATTGCACTAGTAGTTCCAGTTTACAAAAAAGGTGATGAGTCACAAATCGAGAACTACAGACCTATAAGCATGTTGTCATCTTTCTCCAAAATATTCGAAAAGATCATTGTTTCGCGCATCTTAGAGTTTATGTATTCAACTAATCAATTGAATAATATTCAACATGGGTATCTTAAACATAAATCAACCTTAACAGCTGTTTTCCAATTTACAACTGAAATATTATTAACATTGGAAGAAGGACACATTCCTTTGGGTTTATTCCTGGACTTATCAAAAGCATATGATTCAATAAACTATGATATACTGTTAAGTAAATTGGATTGTTACGGAATTAGAGGATCAATATTAAAGTGGATAGAATCTTACCTATCAAATAGGCAACAAAAAATTAAACTCAAATACCGTAATAATCAAGTAACTTCTGACAGTATTGAGATAGGCCTAGGAATTCCTCAAGGGAGTGTGTTGGGACCAATATTGTTCATACTATATGTTAATAATATAACAGAAATTATTGAGAATCCATGTTGGTGTTCAATAACAACATTTGCGGATGATACAAATATATTGGTGAAAGGTGACAACTTGACTAACTTACAGCACAGATCGAACAAAGTATTTAATAGTAGTATCGATTGGTTCACAAAAAATAAATTAATCATCAATAAAGATAAAACTAACTTGATCATATTTAAAACAAATAGGTCTAAATTAGACATACCAAATGTATATACAATTTATGACACACATATCAAACCACAAGAAAATGTTAAATTTCTAGGAATGATGTTAGATAGTACCCTGTCATGGTCACAACACATTGATTATATTCGTCAAAAGGTATCTAGGTCAACTTACACTTTAATTGTACTTAAAAAATATTTGGACTTTTCAACTTTAAAAATGGTGTATCATGCTGTCATTGAAAGTCATGTTAGATATGGTATTATATTATTTGGAAGCTGCACCGATGTCGGTAAACTATTTATTTGTCAAAAAAGAGCTTTGAGGATAATATTGGGAATGAAAGTGAGAGATTCTTGTAGGAATAAATATAAACAGAACAAAATACTGACGACTACAGCAATCTTCATACAAGAATCGGTGCTATTTTTCTTCAAGAATCGATCACTTTTTGACAAAAATAAACCTCAAAGTAATTACATAACCAGGTCAATAAATTATGCGTATCCATCTCACAGACTTTCAATGACAGAACATGGGGCATATTACACATGTATCCGTATTTACAATAGTCTTCCTTCAACTTTAAAACATATTGACAATATAAAACAATTAAAAAAGAAGCTATTTGAATTTCTAGTTGAATTAGAACCTTATACGTTAAGTGAATTCTTTAATTTATAGTCGATTTCTGTTTAGATTACAATATTGTATCTTGTTGTTTCTATTGACCCTATTTCGTTTTATGTTATTTGTAACATACTTCTGAAATAAAGTTTTGTTTATTATTTATTTATTTATTATTATTATTAATATTTTTATGCTATAATATCAATGAACGACTTTTTTGATCACTAATAAGAATATACAAACGTCTGATAAGAATATGCAAACGACTGACAAGAATATACAAACGACTGATAAGAATATACAAAGATATCTTGTTTTAATTATGTACAGTATAAGGTGTCCAAACAAATATTTTTTTCATGTATTGTAGTATATTCATAAATTAAAGTCTTAGCTTAAGTTCCAGGTATTTATTTATTTATTTAAAGTTTAATTAAAGTTGATAATGAATCTTTTATAAAATATGGTCAACATGCCCTCCATTTTCTTGAATGCAGAGCTGAAGTCTATGTTTGAAAGACAGTTCCACGCAAGACAGCTGGTGTAATACTGCGAAAAGCATTCTTCGCATATTTTCGAAAGTAGTTGGTGGCTCGACGAAAACCATATTTTTTTATGTATTTATGGAACAGTCTTTCAAACAAAGACTTTGGCTCTGCATTCAAGAAAATGGAAGACATGTTGAACATATTTTATAAAAGATTTTAATTTATGAATATACTACAATACATGAAAAAAATACCTTATACCTAATGTACGTAATTGAAACAAGATATCTTTGTATATTCTTATCAGTCGTTTGTATATTTTTATTAGTCGTCAAAAAAGTCTTTCATTGAGATTATAGCGTAGAAATATGAATACTTGCCATTTCTCGAAAAAACGAGCTGTTAAGAAAAACTAGTGAACTTAGCCATAGAGAATACTCGATAAAATTTGTAGAGCCTTTGTTGGCGCTTCTTATG
This sequence comes from Crepidodera aurea, assembly GCA_949320105.2. NCBI lineage: Eukaryota > Metazoa > Arthropoda > Insecta > Coleoptera > Chrysomelidae > Crepidodera > Crepidodera aurea. Next base: position 58,974,406 of record OX439474.1, on the reverse strand, counting down.
GATTGATAATGTACAGGATGTTCCATTTGAAATAAGGAAGATTGTGCAAATTTTTATTGATAATATGTGGCAAGCCATTTTTCATACCCTGTACAGGGTGGCCAAATAAGAATGCGAGGTAATGTATCTGGAAAACTATCCATCGTTAGAGGCTTGCGGAAAAAAAAGTTATAACTAAAACGGCCAAGAGAAAAACCTGGAAAATATTTTTAAATTTCTGAAATGGCCTCAAGAGGGCCTAACTGCAATCTTGAATCTAAAAAAGTGATGTTTCTGTGAATTCCGCTATATTAACCTACCAAAAAAATACCTGATCTTTAAAGTAGAGGATAATCTGAAACTTTTTTGTTTGACAATTTTTGCTGCATCCCTAAAAATAAAGTAGTGGGCGGTATTCAAAGTTTCAGTAAAAAACACCCTGTATATTTGAAACGGCAGCCGATTTTAACAAAATTGGGCTAGTTGAAAAGAGCTATTCTTGGGCTACAAATGCTACAATATTTAAAGTTTTGTTAGTTTCAGATGTCGTCGCTAGAGGAATTTTTTCGACATTTCGACATAAATGGTTAATTTTCTCAAACAAATTAAATGCATTGGCGACATCTAAAACTAACAAAACTTCAAATATTATAGCATTTGTAGCTCAAGAATAGTTCTTTTCAACTAGCCCAAGTTTGTTAAAATCGGCTCAGCCGTTTCGAATATACAGGGTATTTTTTACTGAAACCTTCGAATACTCACCACCACTTCATTTTTAGAGATACAGTAAAAAATGTTAAATAAAAGAGGTTCAGATTATCCTCTACTTTTAAGATCAGGTATTTTTTTGGTAGGTTAATATATAGGAATTCAAAGAAACATCACTTTTTTAGATTCAAGATTGCAGTTACGCCCCCTAGTTTTAGTTATAACTTTTTTTTCCGCAAGCCTCTACGATGGATGGTTTCCCAGATACAGTACCTCGCATTCTTATTTGGCCACCCTGTATATCACAGGACGATTTCAGATACATCGTTTGAGAGAGCCAACATGCATAAAGTATCTTTTATTTTTCACGTAGAAACCGAAAAAGTAATAAAAAATACAGGTTGCCATTTAAAAAAACAAAATTGGGACCCGCCCAGAAGAAATTGAACACCCTGTGTGACTGAATTTTTTTTTTATTTTGTCGAGCTCGATGAGTAGAGAAAATTATGTTCCTATATCTTTCCTAAATAGAGATATGGAACACGGCGCCACTGTTGGAGGACCCTGTATATCTAACAGTGTTTTCCTACGTGATGTCTCAATTATTACTGTCAAGAAAGTGCTTATTATGACAATGCCTAAATATATCAAAATTCAACTAGTTAAGAGGCCTAAATCACCCATAACCATATTTGATAAAAAACAAATGATAAAAATTGTAGAATAAGTATAAGTAGAACTGGAACTGTCAAATGTCCAATGAATAGCTAATTGCTTTTGGTCTAATTACTAATAAGAGAAATGAAAAAAAGGTTGATAGTATTAAAAGCTTTTTTGGTAATCAACGAAGCATGGGAGTCTTCTCGCTGGTCACCTTATGTTAAAAGAGAAAACGGTTTGAATTCAAATCGAGTCTCTTGAAAATATTTCTCACATCTTGTTAAATGATCTACACATTGGGATTTAGCCACTTTCATAAATAGAATTGCAGACTTTTCTATAACTCACCAATTATATTGAAAATTTCTGCGAGGATTTAATTTTCTTTTAGAGGTACTTATTCAATTTAAATGTTAAAATCCTTAAAGAATACGATTATAAATTGAAACACAACAGTGAATAGGAATCGCACCTAGTATCTGAAATCAATTTCTAATTAAATTAAAAATCAGAAAATGAATTTTATCTCCAATGAGATTTGAATCATAAGTTCTTGGGCAGATCCAATTTTGGTCTAAGACGGACCAGTTTTTAAAATGGTTATTTAAAGTTTGAATAAACAATTTTCAAGTATTTTATTAGGTTATACTCCCGGACATTTTACTGTCATAAAGCACAAAATTTCATAAAATATGTGTTAATCTTAAACAACACATATCGTTATTTCGAGAAGAAAAATTTAGTGTTCCTGTTTCTGTAAGACATTACAAGACTTTATTTTCTTGGTATAATCTTTAGCATTTATTTAGTTAAACATTTGACAACAGAAACACATATTGTTGTCTAAAACATTTAACATTTTAACTAGATCAACTGGGGAAAGATGAATAGAGAGAGACCAGTAATAGATTCATGTGACAGCGCAAAATTAATAAGTCTACGTTTTGCTGAAAATCCCAGTTGTAAAGAGAGGCGAAGTTAACTGAGCGGGGTCCCTTGTGAATATTCAGTATATTTATGTAAATTCCGATTATGTAAATGCCTATTTCGTGCAAGTCTGATTTTCTTTTCAATTCCGTATACCGACGCTTTCGGGCGATACCATTCATCAAATTGTTACACAACTGAGACGTGTGTGTGATATGTCTCAATTAAATCTGTTCTTCGACGTGTAAACAATGTGGTCTTTTTTGCAGCATTTGTTAAAAATACTGCAATCCAACGTATTCGCAACGAACAGTAATTAATCATTTAAATGCAATCTACATCATCAACTGTTATGGAGAATAGCAACAATCGATACAATAATTTGTATTTATTTTAATATTGTTTAGCCTAACCATAAACTATAAAATTACAGAAAACATACATTCTCGAAAATTCCTTATGAAATAGCCAAATTCCTCAAAATTCCAAATCCGAATCAGTAAACCGACCACTCTTTTAGAAGAACGTCTTCTACATTATTAGGCGTTGACGTATTGGATTTGAAAAGACATGGGGGGGGGGTGGAGATCGTCAACGGTGGTGGAAGGATACATAGCAGATTCTATGAGCTAATAAAATAATATGCCAAAAATCCAAAGAGTTTGCCAATGAAGATATTGCTAATGAAATAGTGTATCAAAAATCGACACAGATTTATCAAGAAAATCAAGAAACAGTTATTAAAAAGTTTAGGTACTAATAAAAATGGGACATTAATTTTAAGTCAAAATAAATATTAATCAAAATGATATTTTATTTTTTTGTCCATTTACACCAGTCAGTAGAGGGGAAAATAGGTGGTTTAGTTGCAAACGGTGGAGTAGTAAATTTTATTTTTGGAACTTGTTTATATGTGTATTAGGAAGAAAATATCAAAAATGGTAACACGAAAAATGTCGGGAGAACTTTTGGCAGGCTAATAACTTTCAAAATTTCGATTTTTTTGGCTTAAAAGGGTGAAATATGCACTCCCACACATTTCTAGCGTAAATAGTTCCCGAGATATTAAGGAAATTGTAATTTGCTAAACACAGTACGTTGCTTCCTTCGCCAACATTGCTATGTTGTACTCCTCTACCTCTACCTCTACCAGAGTGGTACCAAAAGAACCGAGCGGTTACGGCGGATGAGAGTTCACTAATCCTCAGAAGTGATTTTTAATGAAAACACTGTCAATCAAGTCAATCAGCAAAAGTTTCTGAGTAATGAAAAAAACAAACAACGTTTTATTGAGGTCCTGAAGAGTCACTTTGAAGATTGTAAAATCGAATGTAAGCAGACCACAGAAGATGCTGACTTGCTGATAGTCGAAACAGCAATCTCCAAGGCTAAGGACCATGAATATGTTGCGATTGTTGCCGATGATGTAGACATTCTAGTGCTAATGACAGGCCTTGGTCACCCTCACAACAATTTGTTTTTTCAGAAGCCTGGAAGAGGGGGTGTACTACTCAACAACATCATGCAAGTTCGATCATGACATCATCCTATTCATTCACACTATTACTGGAGAATCAACTAAAGCAACCCTGGATGAGCTAAGATACTATAATTTTCAAAGAGTAGTGAGCAAGGGGAAAGTAGACCTTGCACGATTGCCACCGACATTTGACGCTGCACTCCACCACGCTTATCGCTGCTATCACCAAATTCAAACTTGGTTAGGAAACAACTTGAATCTACAGGATTGGGGGTGGATACGCAGGAACGAAGAGTTCGTTGCAGTACAAACTAACAAGGACGTAGCCCCCTTGTCATTGCTGAAGATAATTTCATGCGCTTGCAAGAAGGGTTGTGCCGGAGCGTGTTCTTGCCGCAAAGCATGCCTAAAATGCTCTTCAATCTGCAAACACTGTTGTGGCCAGCAATGTGAGAACGTCACGCTACCAATCGTTTACAACGACGACGACGATGAAGATAAAGCAGACCTGTTTTTTGAACCTGAAGAACGAGAGCTGGATAAAACGTTCACACGGTCATCCCTAGAAGAACCAGGTCCGTCCAAACGGTTAAAAAAAAGAACTAGTAGTTCAATTTGAAAAACAAACAGTAAAGATTAATGTAATTGCAACATACTTTATCATTAACATTCAATAAACATGACTCCTTAGAATGTATTCGTTGAATTGTAGAAATTATTTAAGTGATATCGTAAGCATCATATCACAATTCAAACTTTTTTAGTATCTTTTTAAAGATTCAAAAGTTTGGAAAGGACTAAAACCATTTTTTGACAAAACTGTTTTTTTAACATGGTTATTTAACTCTGTGGCTAATGGACTAGTTCCGAGGCCAAGTAAATTAACTAATACCTCATATATTTTTCGAATAGGAACTTTTCTGCCAAGTTAGATCTAAATCGGATAAGAAATACGGAAATTAGATAGTAAAAACCGTGAAAAAAGACAACGTACTGTGTTTAGCAAATTACAATTTAGAAATGTGTGGGAGGGCTCAAAATGTTTGTTTTTTTATAATCTATCAATTGCCTTGCATAAATTATATATTTAGTGCATATTTCACCCTTTTAAGCCAAAAAAATCGAAATTTTGAAAATTATTAGCCTGCCAAAAGTTCTCCCGACATTTTTCGTGTTACCATTTTTGATATTTTCTTCCTAATATACTGTAATGGTATTGAATATAAAGCCTTTTTTTAACGTATAACTTAGACAGGAAGAAAATATTACTTATAAAAGTTAACCTTAAAATTCAATCTAATAAGAATTCAGCATAATTAGTTTAAGTTAACCGAAACGATAGTAAATTAAACGAAAAAGAGTTTAGGATTTATAAAATTAAAGAAATATAGCAAAAAAGTACAACAATAATGAAGTTTAATGATATTTAGAAAATCAATGATGACGAACAAAAAGTGTCTGTACAAAGTTAATATAATTCGAAATGATATAAAAAGTATATCAAAAATTTTCTTTTAATCTATAGAATAAGATGTTATTAGTCAAAATTTGCAATAAAATCAATAATTTTTTTTAATTTTGTAAAAATTTAGGTTAAAAAATGTCAAATTTCCATCTAGGAAGCAGTGACATTGTACTTTATAAAAAGCATTTCGTGTGTCAAAGTAGGGCTTTTTACCAAAATCTTTTGAAGAGTTCACGTCGCTCCGTATCATAAAAACAAAAGAAAAACCCAAAGCAACGCGATTTAAGAAGAAAAAAATTGTTACCTGTCAGAGAGAAAGTGAGGTTAATAAAGGATAAAAATAATTCAAGAAGAACTACAATCTTAAAAGGTGGCTTTATCCAAAATTATCCATCCTATCCTGTGTTCCTGTTTGGACATCTCCAGTCCCAGCTGTATTCCTGTATAAAAGTATCCAGATCCAACTATATTCGGCATAAAAATATCCATCCTGTTTCCTGATTTTGGTGTTATTTGGAAAAACGATTTTATAGAATCCCATTTATTTTGAACAACTAAAATAAGAACGAAAAGCTTAAATTGAATAAAAGATACCATTTTAATTACTAAATATCGATATTTAAAAAGTTTAAACTATAAAAGGCCATAATAATAAAGTTAGATTGAAAACAATCTAACCTTATAAAAGTTTAATTATGTTAGGTTAGAAAGTGATAAGGTAAGAAGTTTAAGAAAATTTTGTATCACACTTGCAAATATTATTTTTATAAAAACTACACTTACCGTATTACACCAAACAATTGTTCCTGTACAGATAAAGTTTATCGTTAATTTTTTTCCTTTAATAAATGTTTATAATTTTTCATTACGTTCGTTGTGATTGATTTTATAAAAATCTAACCTCTCAGAGAACCCTAGAACCTGAGATAGATATTGGCTATAATTTCCAATAACAATATTTATAAAACACGTTCTGTCTAAATTTACGGAAGAAGGTAAATTAAATAGAAAATTTAATAATAAATATAAAAAGAAAAATCGCATACCATTATAATACATATAAACAAGCTCCAAAAATAAAATTTACTACTCCACCGTTTGCAAGATTCAACCCCTCTACTGACTGGCCTAATTGTAGATTGTAGGTTACAAGAGGGTCGATTGGCCCAATTGGCCTTGCCACACTGCGACCTATAAGATCTTTTGTGTATACCCTACATCTATGTTTTGTCCAGAAGATCTAGGCTTTTGAGAAAGCCTATTATCCGTTTTGAAGCTAGGTCTGTAACCTGATCAGGTTCTAGGAAGACCTGTTCCAGGTATTTAAGGCGTTGGCGGACAATTACCCTGCAATTGCAGATAATATGTTCCACCGTCTCATCTGCCTCATTGCAGAATCTGCATGTTCCACTGTCCCCTTCGCCCATTTTACAAATATAGTATCTGAGCTAGCAGTGTCCAGTTAGAATTCCTGTGATTACTCTGAGATCAGATTTCTGAAGCTCCAAGAGCAATTTAGCGTATCGAGCAGAAGGTCGTATTTTTGCTTGTCTTTGGTCTGGAATGTTTTTTCAGTAGGCCGCACTAAATTCCTTTTCCCATTCTCGGACTTCTTCCGCAATGCGGCTTTTTTGGGATACCACAGAATGGTTTTCTGGTCCGATAAAATGGTACAAGCTCCTTTTTTTACAAGACCATCAATAATCTCATTTCCGACAATTCCTTTTGCCCTGGCACCCATAACAATGTTACTTTTTTGTGGCTAGCCAGTTGCTTAAGGGATTGTTTGCAGTTCCAGACTGTTTTAGACTCATAAGTTGTGGACTTCAGAGCCTTTAAAGCAGCCAGACTACCGGATGCAATAAATATTCTGGCTTAGATGAGGCTTTTTTGAGGCACTCTTGAGCACATAAATCTATTGCTAATAGTTCCGCTTGGAATATTATTGGAATTTTTCCCAGGGCTATTGACAACCTAGTACTAGGGCCTGTAACCCCTATTCCTACTCCTTCCAACTTTTTTGTCCATTGTATGAAAGTACTTTCGTAGCTAGCAACCACCTAGCACTTTTGACTTTCGCTTTCCGTACAGGGGAGAATGAAAAATAATTTACCAATATACACAGAAAAACTTGAGAAAGTGAAATTAAAGGCAGTATTTCAGGACCTAATAGAGAGAAGTATTAAACAGAAGCGTGAGATAAAAACATGATCTAAGGCACTCAAAGTCTTTATAAGTGATTACTAAAAGACATGCAGTGCTGTGTGACCACAAATCCAACTATAAATTTTGAATATATACTTGGTAAAATTTTTTGAAATAAGAGAACAAAAAAGGATGAAGATGAAGAACTGATCGAAAGATATATGAAAATATAAAGAAACAAACATAAGCGATGAGATTTTGCTTGATTTTGGAAGGAAGTAAAAAATTGAAAAGAGAAAGCAACAGATAGAAAGCAGTGGAAGCCAACCAAAAATTATATGCCTAAGTAGCCTGTGCACGGCCAGTCTATGTTATTATTATTATTTATTTGTATTTGATATCGTCAAAACATTAAATAATATAAAGTTATCTTTAAAAGTTGTAGATAATTGAACTTGCCACGAGTTATTCTCGTTTAAAGATTTTTCTCCGTGGGATTATGTAATCCGCTTTGGATGCCGGCTAACTACAGTGAAGTGGGGTGTGGATATAAGTTGTTAACTAAAAAGAAAATGGGCGCCAGGAGATTGTTTTACCCTCATCCAAAATACAGTCAATTTAGTCACTCAACCTCCAGAATGGATCTAAATTGAGCCCACTAATAAAAAAAAATAAACTACGTCGCAACCAAAAATTTGCTTACCTTCGTTCGGGTCAAGACTATTTGTGACTATTAGTAAATGAAAGAAAAGTAATTAATTACTCAATAACTGTTTAATAATTGCACTTACACAAAACTGTACGGGTCAAAAAAAAAATAAAAAGAAAAAGGAATCCAAATGATCCCACTAAAATTTCGCTAGTTAAAAAAAAATGATTAAATTATTTAATTAATTAATTAAATGACGAACAATAGGGGTGTTACACCGTCCGCGAGAGCTCTCAAGGTCGTTGGAATTGGGCGTAAAAAAAATACCACTCGCCCCTATAAGTCGCTTACAAAATACCAAAAAAAATAGAGAAAATATATAAAAATACTAATTTAGAGACCTGTAAAAATTACTAATTAACAAATAATGTCTATGAACAAATATAAAAAAAAAGGAAAAACTTGCGGTTGTTCCTAAATTAAATTTCGGCAACTTGCAGCCACTAACTCGTCAGGTCAGGTCAGCTCAATACAATAATCTGGTTACACTCCGCCCAACAAGAGAAACTGGATGACAATCAGCCCAACACGAGAAGGTGGTCAACAACTGCCCAACGTGAGAAGGTGGTTAACACTCCGCCCAGCACGAGAACCCTAAAATAATATACATTAAACCCCTAATCGAATACCCCTCGGCCCAGAAAGAAATTTACAAACTCTAACAGTTTATACAATAAAAACATTTAAATATTTCAACATACCCTTTTATACAGTGAAGGGGAATTCTCGGCAAATCAGGAACTTTCCTGACAGATGCTTCCGTATAAGGTGAATCCTCGGAGAATCAAATCGTCTAACGTGGAAGGTACTATCCCTATAATATTAACAGGCCTTACACACTTGCCAATAAACATAAAACTCGACTTTCATGAAAAACGCCTTACCTGACAAAAATGGCGTCGTTACGAACGTGGCTTGGTTCGGTACAAAATATCAATTCCTCTTCAAGAGATTCAGACCAGGGTAAACACACCAAATCAAATAGGCACCCTGCAAGTCTAACAATACGGGAATCGCTCGTCTATCCCAATCAATGGTACGAAATAATCTTCATAAACACCGGGCGACTCCTCTAAATTTTGTCTAAACCAAGTTACACTTATCACCCAACAAGAAAGAAAAGACTCAGCATGTCCGAAATCATTATAGAACGAATTTCACCACGCAAGTCCAGAAAGAGATTCACCTATTAATCGCCACGGGTCACTAAATACGACTGCGACCTGACCAATCAAATAACAGGTGACTGGCTAACACAGCCGTACAGCACCTCAAAGTTAACAGAAGAAATGACCGAAACGACAGATGGAAACATGACATTGATAAAATTAGACGTAAACAATCTATTTGTGCAATCTATTTTAATGTTCGAAATACTTTATATGAAACTAACTAGCTCGTTCAAATGGATATAAACTGAGTCAAAAATTTGAGGCTATCTTATGTGATATATGGTTCCTAAATAATATAATTCGATCCCGACAGTGGCTCACATCTACAAGGTATGGAAAACTAATTAATGTAGTAAGGTCTTAATACCGAATTTAAACGTTACAAACTAATCCACTCGATTTCAAAAGATAAACCTCCCGTTTAAGTATAAAAGGTATTTATCAATATTACTCGCGGAAAACCAAGTAACAGATTTTTAAATAATAATCGATCGCTTTAAACATAAAAGGCAGAAAATGCTTCACAGTATATCCAATTTAATAGAACATAATACAAAGCAGTTTCCCGTTCATTAAATTCCAAATGAAATGAAAATATAGACTTGTCGAGGACCGTTAGTTAACGTCATTACCCTTCCCATTTTCTGATTTTAATAAATTCGTTATTCCATTTCCAGTTTTCTGGAAATTTATTAGGATTTAAAACGTCCAATTAATAAAATTGTGTACTGTCATCTCGTAATCTATCACAAATGTATCCATATAACGATTCAGAGCAATTTGAAATTGATACGGTAAAGGAAGTTTGCAGAAAAAAATAGGTATCAATGCATTTATTCGTGTCATAATTATTATGTAATAATCATGTAATTTATAGACAACATTTTTTTAGGAATAGTAACAATGAATTAACGTTCACATATTCAAATGTGCAAACTAAATTCAATTCTTCTATAAGTAGTATGTAATTAAGAGAAATTGATATACGGATTAAACATGCCAAAACCCAATTTAAAAGTATTTAGAGCTATAATAAAATCCACAAGAGATTCTCATTATTTATAGTTTGGTTACTTTTATCCCAATGATCAATCGAGTGCCTATTCACATCACGCAATCTGGCATTTACAAAAATCTACGAGCCAATGTCAATTTTCGGCAATAATCGATAAAAGAGTGCATGAGAAAAGATGGTAAAAATACTTCTAACAAAGGCAGGATAACAATAGTACGAAATGTGAAGTATTTTTGCATACAACATCATTATAAATAATAGATTTACAATTTGTATACTGTACAAGGGCGTACTCAAAAATTTAAACTAAGATTCTATTTTGAAATATTTTTGTTTACTTAAACCTTCTGAAATACGCACTTGATCTGAAAGGTCACGCTTCTAGTTAAGTTTGTTCAAATTCAAATTTAAGATTTTTTCCATTTTTACTTTTATTTAAAATAAAAGACTGCAACCAAGTTGCTGTTTTATTAATATAGATTTAAAACAATATTATAAACAAGTTACAAGTGTTGTTTTTTCTTAGTCGATTTACATACATAACTTTATGTAGCGATCCGAGAGATGTTTCGATATTCCAAAAGGAAAATTAGTTAATATAATAGTTTTTTAACTTACATTTAAAAATTAGTCGTTTTTTTAAGCCCCTATAAAAATTGTTTGTCTTAGATTGCTAACCATTTAAAGCAATTATTGTTCTTCTTTAAGCGCATTGGGACGTGGCAATGTTTTCTTTTTCGATTGCCTTTAGTAACAGTCTAGCGGTACTCACTTCTTATGATTACCTCAAGTTGTAATTTATATAAAGCAATTTCTGAATTATTATACAGTATAAAGTCTATTTTTACCATTATTTAAAAAAATAATTTCTGATTCATATAATCACTATTTTGAAACATAAGTTTTATTAAACAAAGACAATGTTCATCATTTTAATTATTTGTATCTACGCCTTGTACTGTGCCTAAATGTCAAATATTGTACTGTCAAAAACACCAGTAAGTGACGGATAGCATATACATGTGTTATGGTAATACAAATCGCACAGCAATAAATGTAGTACAAATAAATCGATTTAGTCAACATATATAACACATATGTCATTACTATGAAATTAATTAGAAACGTAAAATTTGTATTTAAAAAAATAGTTATTTTTGTTGAGTCGTAGATAAAGTATAGTACATAATGTGTGTTGTAAAGCAGTTACGCACTATTTTTTTCTTATGTCTCTATTAATATACCGGGTGTATCAACGATGCGTGCGTGGAGGATAGCTGCTTCCCTTTTTAAGGTAGTAAAAAATGTTTCAAATGAAAGCTATGTTCCAAAAATAAATAACAACATACAGAATTATTAAAGTTATGTTTTTTTAAATGAAATATCCTATATATTCTCACTAGACTGAATTCCCTCGAACGAGTGCTACTCAAAAATATAGGGTTGTAGGGGTTTATACCAGGTGGTTCTGAAGTTATGGTGACATTTATGTCCCAAAATGGTTCATTCAACACCAAATATCTCAAAATCAATAACTAGGAATAACAAAATTTTTTCACCAAATATCCTCGAAAATGGTGTATTTTGATTTCATATTCATACTGAATGGCATTTTTCCCATAAAGGGGCAACCAAAACTCGGGATCATTTTTTCTCAGTTTTTTCAAATAGAACACCCTGTATATAATTCCATACCAGAATAGTCCACACTATGAGCCTCCAAAAAATGTAGGGTTTGCCTACTTGATTTTCACCGGTAATTCATCTAATTCTTAAGGAAAGTATGAAAAATATCATAAAAGCAATAATGATATTTTTTATTCAATGATGGACAAACATAGAACAAAATAATTTAAAAAAATGTAAATCATTCCACATTAAATGTTCAAACAATCTCCCATTTTGAGTCTATTTACCATGGCTCTTCGAACTTCAGTTAAAGTTCTTCTTGTAATAGAGCGAAAAACATCTCGAATTCTATTCTTCATGTCTACTGGTGTCGTTGGTTTCTCTTGATAGACCTCGCCTTTAACATATCCCCAGAGATAGAAATCTAGGGGCGTGAGGTCTGGGGACCTTGCTGGCGCCATGTGTTTAAAAACCTATTCACCTGATTGGGATGATGGGGAGACGCGACATCATGTTGATAATATAATCTGTATCTGGTGTCAATCGGTATATTCCCTATCGCCTGATCCCCAATTATGCCCCTCCCCCAATCATTTATCGACCATCTTTTTTGGTTATCAACTTGTCTAACCCAATGAGGATTTTCTGTGGAATAGTAGTGGAAATTCTGTCTATTAACCATCCCATTACTTTTAAATGTAGACTCGTCACTAAACAAAACGTATTTAAGAAAATTTGGTTCCTCGCGAATGAAATTCAATATATTTTCGCAATAGCGAACTCTGGTATCATAATCACTTTCATACAGTTCTTGATGCAGAAGTATGACTTATATCCAGCTCTCTTGCAATTTCACCCGAACTAACATGAGGATTTTCAACTGTTGAAAGCACTACCGTTAATTGATTTTCTTCATTTGTTGCAATTTTATTCACTACTTGCCTTTCTTTGTGCTTGACACTGCCTGTCTGCTTAAATCTTTCTTTAACCCTCCGAAAACTCGCTGGTCAGGATATCGAACTGCATACATTCTACTAGCTAATAAACAATTTATGTCACAGTTAGATCAGGAAGTGTCCTAGGACCTGTCCTATACTTACTGTACACATGTGATATTCCAGAGTTAGAAAACAATACCATAGCATCCTTCGCCGATGACATTACCATTCTAGGAGTAGAAAAGAGCAATGAAGAAGCAACCCAAAAGCTGCAAACAGCTTATCTATGACTGGACGAAGAGATGGAAAATTAAACTTAATGAAACTAAATCACGCAACATTAACTTTACAAACAAAAGGATAGATCATGTTCCAGTCAGAATAAACAATAATCTGATTCCATATTCAAACACAGCAAAATACTTAGGTATTACCTTAAATGCCAAAATCCGATGGAAAGTGCATGTTAAAAAGAAAAGAGAAGAACTTGGACTGAAATATAGAAAAATAAACTGGCTAATTGGAAGAAACTCCACTCCACTCTGTCTCTACATAATAAGCTTATGCTTTATAAGCAGATACTTAAGCGTGTATGGACCTATGGTATCCAACTATGGGGATGCACCAAAGCAAGCAACTAAGCAATCATCCAAAGATTTCAAAACAAAGCACTGAGGCACATAGTAGATGCCCCTTGGTACATTCGCAAAAGTGATCCCCATAGGGATCTGGAAATGGACACTGTTGACCGGACCATCAAGAAATTAGCCAAGAGTCATGAGGAAAGACTTCATCAGAAGACAATACTGGGTTAAAAATGCCTTTATGGGTGTTTAATAATAATAAAAAAAAAAGTTATATCATGTTTATCATTTCTTCGGTGGATAATTTCATTTTGAAACGAGAAAATATTAGATTTAAACTATAAATTCACTTCGATAATTAAATGTCATGTTTGTTAACAGTTCTGGTAACATTCAAATGTTTCAAGGGTGATTTAATATAATTGATAAAATGATCTACATTCCGGATAGATGTTACAGAAATTGCTTTTAGTCAGTAGAATGTATGCAGTTGGATATGCGACTCGAGAGTTTTCGAAGGAGCGGTCAGTTCCACTTGAAAAAACTGAGAAAAAAATGATCCCGAATTTTGGTTGCCCCTGTATGGGAAAAGTACCATTCAGTAAATTTATGAATATGAAATCAAAATACACCATTTTCGAGAAAATTTGATGAAAAAATTTTGTTCTTCCTAGTTATTGACTTTGAGATATTTGGTGTTGAATGAACCCATTTTGGGACATAAATGTTACCGTAACTTCAGAAACACCTGGTATAAACCCATACAACCCTATAATTTTGAGAAGCCCTATTTTTTGAAGGAATTCAGTCTAGCGAAACTATATAGGGTGTTTTATTTAAAAAAACATAACTTTGATAAGTCACACATTTATTGGACACAATGTATGTTAGTAGTTATTTTTGGATCATAGCTTCCTCTCTACAACTTTTATTTGAAACACTTTTTCCAATCTTAAAAAGGAAAGCAGCTATCCTCCACGCACGCATCGTTGATACACCCGGTATATCTTCAGTTTTACAAAAATCAGTGAGAATTTTAGAATTTATAACTTCCCGTGAAATTTTCTATGAGAAAACAGAAATAAATAAAAACTAATGGCTCCCTGAGAAAGCTTAGAGTCTCCCGTTTAAATTGCTTTTTTTTCTTTGCGTACATTTTAGGCAAAGATACTTTAGTTTTTCCGAACGCATCGCTTGAATATTTCGCTTCCTTATTTATAATGATTTTTATAGTAATATAATTTTTATTAAATAACAATATAAATTTTCCGCTCTTTTACGTGGTTTTTCGAATTTTTTTTTAAATATAATGAAAAAACGAAATTATCGATTTTGTTTTCAAAATTGTGAACTTGGCATACACTTTAGAGCAGCAAAGATTTTTTTATCGTTTTCTACACCCTTTACCTAAGAGCCTAGTTTCAGCGACATCACATTTTATGAGAGGTCAAAGTCTCTTACAACTGGGCTCTGTAGGACCTCAGTCCAACGAAGAGTTTCTCACCATTCTTCATTTCTCCACATTGCAAAGGCATCTAGTTTTTTGCACATCGAATTCGATGAATTTTCCATCCCTTATAGGGAAACGTTTTATTTTTGAGCGTTTGTTTTACATATTGTCCCTATTTTCACATATCCTTTCCGAAAGATTATAATCATCCAACATATCACAAATATTCAGATGTCATTTGAATTTTTAGTTGCGTCAATTTTCCTCGAGTTATAAAAATAAATAAGTACCATTTTAAAAATAAGTAATAATGAGAATTGTCTTGGTAACAACAACTTTAAAAAATATAGAAGAATTTCAAATACAATTTTTGTTTTAATTATTTCATTTTAAGATCAAATTATTACATAAATGTGAACAATGTTGATTTATCAATGTATTGTTGTAAGAAGGACCGTAAACACAAAGGCAATGGAGAAAAAATATTTTGTCAAAATTCATTTAATTCAAATTTTTGGCGAAAGGGCAAACTCTGTCAGTTCCTTCGCCATAATTTGCAAAACGAATTCTATTTTGCGTCACGTATTTTAACAGGAAAAACCCTAAACAATTAATTAAAATCGAATTTAGGTATGCACCATCTCAAAGGAATGCCTTTTTTTATTGAATAAATACAGAGTTTGTCTTATCTATCAAACCTGTTAAAAATCTAAATATTTATCTGCCAATGAAACAAAAATAATTTAAAATATAATGTATTTGATTTATTTGAAATAAACGATGATAGGTATCCAAACATTTTGAAAAACCAGTAATAAATCTTTATTTCTACTTTTGAAATTCTTACGAAATTGATAGATGCAAATAGAATGTTATATATAAAGTATTAATTTCATTTTTGTTATCTTGTCTCTTATTTTAAATGAATTATTATTATTTATAATTTTAAATAAATCACGTGTAAAGTGATATAAACATTTACAATAAAATCTATACATTCCTTATACATCATCATCATCATCTTCTAACTCTCCTTGGATGAAGCAGCAAATATCAAAGCGCCTATCATAATCCCTTTCTTTCAATGTGTGAACTATTTTTGCTTTGAATGCTTGTTATTTATTCAGTTTTAAAATTATTACTTACATTTTTTTGCATCAACGATTTCCTTTTGCGTAAAGACATTTTTGGATTCGCTACAACAGACAGCATTACTTCAAACTGCGTATTATCATCGGCAACCAATTGTCGGCGTTTTACATCAAACCTATTCTTAATACTTCTAGTATTCTTGAATTTATTATTCATTATTTTCGTAACAGTTGAATGGGTAATATTTTTATTGGCATATCTGTTATTAAAAATAATTGCGGCTTCTCTATTGGTTTTATAATTTTCTCCCACAATCAAGACGATTTCTGTTTTATCTTTACTACTTAATAACGTTTTGACGGTTACTGTCAAACATTTGTTGCTATCAAACATTCATTTGCTTGTCAGTGCATCCTAGATTACACGTAACTACAGTAAAATTTGCATAGTTATTGTACCCAGAAATACATTTAAAAAATGAATAAATTTTTTCAAAGGTAATACCACGAGTCCTCCAAATTTTATCGATTAAATTTTTGGTTTTCACGAAAACGGCTTTATTTGGAAAAACCACGAAAACAAACTGATTGATAAAATCACGAGTCCGCAGGACGAGTGATTTTATCTTAAATCAGTTTGTTTGAGTGGTTTTGCCTAAAATAAAGGCGTTTGAGTATGAAGATCAAAAATTTAATTTATAAAATTTCAGAGGACGAGTCGTATTTGAAAGGATTATTTTTTGAATCATTTTGTATTAAAAACAGAGAACATAGTCATTTATGCAAAAGACACTTTACACACAAATATTGAAAATTTTCTTTACCAATTTAAATTGAAACCTGAGCTGTTATAGTTTTACATACAGGGCCACCAAGGCGATTTTTTGACTGGCTACCCCGCGAAACGGCGCCGTAAATAAAAGCGAAGAAGAAGAATGAAATGAAGTCTTTCTTAATTTAATTAATTTTAAGTTTAGTGTTAAAGTGAGGTATGTAAAAATGTTAAAGGCGTTTTGAAATAAACTAATAAAAACAGGTTAGTTTACAAATACATTTTGAAATTTGGTTATTAACATAGATTTGCAATACATTTTAGTATAATAATAATTGATAAATGTTTACATTTGACATCTCAAATAGGTAAACGCAGTTTAATCAAAAAACAAAAACGACGAAGCGGTTTTATCAGTATAAAACACAATGATTGGTTAGGATCCTGAGTTGTTATTGGCTGAAACCACAAAATCTGACTGTTTTGACAGATGAAAAAAATAATCAAGGGTAATACCACGAGTCCTCCAAATTTTATCGATTAAATTTTTGGTTTTCAAAACGGCTTTATTTGGAAAAACCACGAAAACAAACTGATTGATAAAATCACGAGTCCGCAGGACGAGTGATTTTATCTTAAATCAGTTTGTTTGAGTGGTTTTGCCTAAAATAAAGGCGTTTGAGTATGAAGATCAAAAATTTAATCTATAAAATTTCAGAGGACGAGTCGTATTTGAAAGGATTATTTTTTGAATCATTTTGTATTAAAAACAGAGAACATAGTCATTTATGCAAAAGACACTTTACACACAAATATCAGTATAAAACACAATGATTGGTTAGGATCCTGAGTTGTTATTGGCTGAAACCACAAAATCTGACTGTTTTGACAGATGAAAAAAATAATCAATGTAAATGGCTGTATTTGCATATTTGAACGTAGTATATAGTTCTGATCAACTTTTTTAATAATATTCTTCTGTATTGCAAAAGGTAAAGGTACTTTCCTCTTGAGTAAAATTCATATTTTTTTACAAACCACGTATACAACTAAAAAAAATTGACATCTGATGATCGTATTTTACACTTTGGAACATGCAGAACTTTTTATAAAGAATAACTTTTTTTCCTAAAATTAATAATAAAAAAGACATAGGTACTGTAGATCTAATTTCGAAAAAAAAATGTTATTTATTGACACGGAAATATACAAACCACATTTTAAATGACATAAATAGATTCGAACTAAGTATTATATTTTCCTTAAGAACGATCGTCATTAACACTATACTATATAAAAAATTTACTTTGTTCATATATAGAGAAAATATTACGATATAGTAAAATTCATACTGATTTGGCAACGAAGCAGTCTTAGCTCAAAGACCCAGTTTTCCTCAACTAGAGCAATGTCAGTGTCAGAGAGCAAAGAGCGGTAACATCCAAGGAGCCGGGTGTTCGAATATATGTGCCAGTGATGAAATTTCGGGAAGCAGCAGACCGGCGACCAACCAAAGAGGAATATTGATCTACGGCTGCGTTGCCAAGTTCTTGCCCAGATTTTCTTAGGGTTATGTATTTGCTGCACAATTTATGATACTGACTGGTTTCACTGTTTTCATAAACTGGTTTTAATTGTTTTAATATCTTTTGTTATATAAATTTTTGAAAACGACTTGAGAATTAAAAGACGAAACGTTAAATTGATATAAATAAGTGGTTTTGATATCCAGAGAGACGGGTGTTTGGTTTTAATTGGTTTTCAAACTGACATTAATATTTTAAATATGCTTTTCAAAATGCTGTTTAGTAGTTTGATAAATAATAATACATTTCTAGAGGTGGAATTCAAATGTCTACAAAACTTGTTTGATTTTTATTAGTAAAGTTAGAGAACATTTATAGTTAATCGAAACACGCTGCGGTTAGTTTGTGGATGAGTAACTGTGTGCATACGTATAGGATTGTTATTTCGGCTGTGCTGAAAATCCCACGTTTCTCACATCTCCTTGAGTGTTTCTAGAAATTACATAAATTCAAAAACAATTTTTATTTACTTTTAAAATAAATAGAAAAATTCAAAATAAAGGAAAAAATAACCAAAAAAATTCAAAACGAATTTACAGGGTGTGGCATTAGGGTCCAATTACTCTTTCACAGCACAGTCGGTCAATCTTTTCCTCTTGAAAGCTACAAAATTTTCAGTATATGTGGAGGAGACTAAATGTTGCCTTTAAAATTTCTACAACAACAAACTGACTAGTCTCTGGTAAGATTTACGGAATGCAGGGCTTTTTAATAGTTTTATACACCCTTAAAAGTACCTAAGAGCCTAATTTCAGCGATATCCCATTCTATGAGCTTTTGATCTAAATGTGGCTCTGGTAACTGTATTGCTTTTTTGTTTGAGATTACACATAATTGCATAGGCACTAAATTGGACCAGTTTTTTGTGGTTCCAACCGGAAATTCTTATTGAGTCGTATTTATATCAGATTTTTTGTTTGGAGCTCGCTGCTCGAGCACCTGCTACTCCTACACCCGACTAGCAGGTCTAAAGAATTTGCTGTGTTTTATGATTTAACATAGAATTGAGTATTTGTATAATTATCTAGATCTATTTCCGTAGTTCTTGTTATTATTGTGAGCATATCATTTTTTTCATGGAAAATCAATTTTTTTAATTGACTTTGGTGTAACTAACTCAATTAACTTGTTTTCAGAAATTTGGAAAGTGTCCTCTGCTTCTGCGTACTTATAAAAAAATTACTCATATTGCTACCTCGTCTACTTCAAGATAAATAAAACAAAACTTACTCATATCCGACCGGGGTGCAAAATAAACAAACTAAAAAAATCAATATAAGAACTTCAAACTTTCTTGTTTCAAGTGCGACCACAAGAGCTATTCAAACTTCACAACATTTTGATTTTTTTAATCGAATTCCAAAAAAAAAACAATCCGAAAAGTAATTTTCGTAATAAAATAAGTTTGGCAATAAAAGAAAATTGGTGTAGTTGAAAAGTTTTTCAGACATGCACGTATAGATACTCATTTGCGAGAATTTTAAGTTTCTAAAAAGTTCGAAATTGAGCATGGCTACACTCTTGAGGAAAGGAACGGAAAAAAATTTAGGAATTTTCTTATACTCTGAAAATAAATTGTGCCGTCTTTTGTTTATTAATAAAAACTTTGAGAAAATATGAGAAACCATAATGACAGCTACTTTGGTGAATGTGAGATAATAATAATACAATACAATACAATACAATACAATACATTTATTGACCACTATACATACATTATTGTACATTTGAAGTCCTAATATAATATAACAATTATTATTAATAATATAATTAACAAGCAACTAAATATTAAAATACAGATATTCTGCAACCGAATAAAAACAATGTTTTACAAGAAATGATTTAACTAGATTATAAAATTCGTTTAAACACATGTACTTTATATGCCTTTCTTTAAAAATTAAATCTAATTTATTATACAATCTCAAATCTAATTTATTATTTGCAGTCGTACAAATTCTTGAAAAAGAAGTAATAAGATTATCTGCCCCTCTAGTATTGTAGCCATGTAATTCGGAATGTTGAACAAAATTAGGTTTATTTCTATGAATTTCTAATAAAGATTTAAATAAGTAAATGCAGGGAAGCGGCATAATCTTGTACTTTTAGAATAGATCTTTGCAGTGAGCACGACACTCTGCTCCATCAACAATGCGCACGACCGCCTTTTGACTTGAAAAGGCTTTATGCGCACTGCTGGAGCTGCCCCATAGTATCACACCATATGACAAATGGCTGTGCACTAAGGCATAGTATACTGTGACCATTACTTTATTGGATGTGATACTACTGCGCAACTGTCTCATAACAAAAAGTTGATTGGAGAGTTTAGAATAGAGAGTGTCGATATGACTAGACCAATTTAATCTCGTATCAAGCATTAAACCTAATAGTTTTACTGGTTCTGATTTTCTTGCAAATTTATCGGAACTAAAAAAAATATGCTGAGTTTTAGTTTCATTAAGCTGAAGCTTATTAGCTGCAAACCAAGTTTTTGCCTCATCTAGACTCTCTCTGCTCGCCTTTACGTCACCCTTAGTTAGTACGGTGCTATCATCCGGGAATAACACACATTTACTTTGTCTACCCACTGCAGAGGGCAAATCATTAATATACAGTAAATAAAGTAAGGGGCTCAAGACTGATCCTTGGGGCACTCCATTTTTTGTAGCAGTCAAATTTGAATTCATATTATTATAATTTACGTATTGAAACCTGTCTATTAGATATGAATTGAAAAGGTTTAAGACATTGCCTCTAAGTTCATAAAACTCAATTTTTTTTATTAAAATATCAGTGCTGACGCAGTCGAAGGCTTTGGTTAGATCGCACATGATGGCGTTAGTAGTATTCCCTTGATCCAGTCGCCCGACTATTTCCTCAATAACGCTAGTTAAGGCAGTGATTGTTGATTTATGTTTTTGGAAGCCAAATTGAGCACTTGACAGTAACGAATTGGTTTCCAGATACGAAACCAGTTTTTGTTTAATAATTTTTTCGAGTACTTTTGAGAGAATTGGCACTATCGCTATAGGTCTGTAGTTACCCATATCATATTTATTGCCTTTTTTAAACACTGGAACTATTTTAGAGATCTTTAGCGACAGAGGCCAATTGCCCTCATCTAGACATTTATTGAATACAACTGTTAACGGTCCAACTAGTGAATCGGGAGAACATTTAATGATACTAGCATTTAGACCGTAATAATCAAGTCCAGGTTTATTTGGAAGAGATAGAATTGTTTCGCGTATATCGGACTTTAAGATTGGAGACATGAAGAAGGAGAAAGGAGGCTTATTCAGATTGTTTAGATAATATAACGGATCAATGTTAGGGTCTATTATGTTATTAACAATCGAATTTGAAACCGTAGCAAAAAATTTGTTGATTTGGTCCGGATTTAGAGATGAGCACTGAGACATCGAATGTTTGGTTTGCCTTTCCTTGTTGACTATTTTCCATATTTCTCTGCTTTGTTATCAGCATTAGTTATTATATCTGCATAGGCATTCCTTTTTCCTTCTTTAATAATAATAATATTAATATTAATAATAATAATAATAGGGGGTGGGTAGCTCAGCGGTAGAGCACTGGACTCATACCCAAGGGTTGTGGGTTCGAATCACACCAAAGGCAGAAATCAAATAATTAAACCACTTTCGTCCAAGTAACCATCATTCCTCGTATCATCCAACTCTCTTCCCTTCATACAGCTCTTTATTTTCTTCTTCATTTTCCAATCATAAAACATCTTTTCAAAATCTTCAAAATTATTTATGTTGTCTTCTTTACTTGCGAACCAAATTAGAGCATTTCCCGTAACCGTTTCGCTTATATTTTCTTTGAACTCTTGAATATCGATATTTGTTTTAATTTTATTTTTTTAAATTTTGATAAAATTTTGGGGTGCAGTTTTTTTAAATCCCCATCAAATTTATGTTGGACTTGTCCGCTCTGACATGCCATAATTACTCTGGTCTCTATACTTTTATTTTTTTCTATTTCTTTCAAAATCGTTTTCTTTCCTTTTCCTGTTGTTGTTTTATTCCTTCAATTTTATTTTCAATCTGGGGTAATTTTATTTGTGAAATTTCAATAACTTCTTCCGTCCTGTTTCTATTCTTTAAAATTTCTTCTTGTAAAATTTCGCTTAACCTTTTAACATTTTCTTTATTCTTTATTACATTCTCTTTTATTTGACATATTTCTTCAACACACTCCGTTTCTATTACTTTTTTAATTTTCTGCTCCTGTAACTCTTCTACCTCTGTTATTCTTTCAATCATTTCTCTTCTAATACCTTTCCTTGTTTCTTCTATTTTCTTATCTGTATACATTTTTAAGTATTGTGATATTTTTTCTATTCTATTTTCTATACCTTCCATTTCGTCTTTCATCATATTTCCTATACCTTTCATTTCCTATTTATTCTCCCAAATGTTCTGTATTTTTATTCATTTGCTTTCCCAGGTCAGTCATCATCTTTATTAAAACATACATCATCGTAGGACTTAAATCCATTTTTTTAATAATAACTTACAATATAGGGATAGGGCCCCTTTATTTTAGGGCCCCACGTTGGGCGCCATTTGTTATTGAATTAAAAATTACAAATGTTTTAATTTTTTACCAATCTGACTTTGACATCTATTCATCACTAAACTAATAAAAATCAACAAACATCCCACCACAACCCTGTCACATTTTAAAATCCCCTACACATAATTTTTCCCATTAATAATTTTACTCTAACCATGGAGAAGCTTATGTTCATCTTCTTTGGTTGGTAATTTTGTCGTTTAAATGAGTATTTCACTTATTCATGTCCAAGTCTAAATCTCCATTTTTCTGTACTATTAATTCTAAATAATCAAATTAGTTTTTACTTCTATGGATTCGCTGTTATACCTACCTAATGTTTTTTATAAGTTGTACTCCTCATTCTGCTGAGATGTCCCATATCAGGAAAGCTTTTTCTAGATAAATAAATGACATGTTAGCTGTACAGCTTTTTCAAATCTTCTAGAGGGTCTTTTGGTTTTCTTTAATTATAAGGATCAGCCAATATTTTTAAAATATCGAAGATTTTTGTTTAGAAACACAGACATTGCTACAGTACCGAATTTAATTGACACAAAGTAATTAACGAAACATTTTTAATATTTAGTTGTCCCTTCTACCATTACCCATGTCCGCTACATAGTGATACACCCTGTGTAATACAGTAAATAAGGTAATATGTAACAGGAAAGTAAAAATTAAATTTATTCCATGATCCTCTCTAATCTCCCATTACCCTAAATCCCTAATCCTATTTTAGATATACTTCGTTCATTTTCCGAGGCAAAAGACCCTATGATGTATCTCAAATTGAAAATGTATTATTTTACATACCATTAAACCGTCTACAGAGCCGCTGCAAATCTAATCATCCTCAGTTGATTTGAACGTTTTCAACACCTTACGTATGAAAATAAAATAATATGCTAAAGTTTTTATCGGAATATCTTGAAGTTCCAAATTTATTTTTAAATGCGTTTGGAATACAAATACGTTGCAGTGATAAAAATGCAGTAACATAAAAGTATAAAAGTTGACCTAACAAATGAGAATGTTTTTCATTGAAAATTGGATGAACAAAATATAAATTTAATCTGTAAAATTTGACAGGAAAGATTATTTTTTGAATCATTTTGTGTTAAAAACAGAGAAAGACACTTTACACTCAAAAGTTCAATATTTTTTAGAGTAAAATTACTGATGGAAAAATGTTGAGATAAAAAGAAATGTATCCATAAAAGAAAAGTTCGCATGTTTATAATTATAATAATATAATAAGATAAATTAACGACAGAATATAAGAATGAAAAACAGAAACTTTATTTTTGTTGAACAATTAATAATTTAGCAGAACAATTTATTAAAGGAACAGTTATTAAAAATACAATTATTATTGGTTGGTTGGATTGGTGTACTTAGGTTTAATATTTTCTTCTCGCGTCTCTATATATGTCGTATTTTCATTTTCTCTTAAATTACTAACAAGATTTTCGTGATAATAATCACTAACAATATTAAAATTCAAAAATTTGACGGACTATTCATTGATATTTTTTCGCAGTTTTGCCAACTCTTACACTTAATTGCTATGAAATTATAACTAAAGTTGACAAATAAAGTGACGTCCGCTTACTAGATATTGAGGAAGAGAAGTTTTTATCGCGATAAAAAAGGATGCACCTTTTTTATCGATGTCAAAGTGACAAAAGCAATTCCAAGTATATGACGTTTTAACATTGGAGTTAATTTATCAAAGGTAACACCACGAGTCCTCCAAATTTTATCGATTAAATTTTTGGTTTTCACGAAAACGGCTTTATTTGGAAAAACCACGAAAACAAACTGATTTTATCAAGTTGTTTTGCCTAAAATAAAGGCGTTTTAGTATGAAGATCAAAAATTTAATCTATAAAATTTGAGAGGACATGTGGTATTTAGAAGGATTATTTTTTGAATCATTTTGTATTAAAAACAGAGAACCTAGTCATTTATGCAAAAGACACTTTACACAAAACTGTTGAAAATTTTCTTTATTAATTTAAATTGAAACATCATGATGAGCTGTTATAGTTTTAAATACAGGGCCACCAAGGCATATGGGATTGCGTTTGGCTTAATTCGGGTATAGAGTTTGACATTTGTCAGTTTTAAAGAGATTTATTGATTTTTAAGTATTTGGGTGTTCAAAACTGATGTTGTGTGAGTGAATAAACGAATAAACAGGTTAGTTTACAAATACATTTTGAATTGGGTATTAACATAGATTTGCAATACATTTTAGTATAATATTACTTGATAGTGCTAAATTAAAATTGTTAAATGTTTACATTTGACATTTCAAAAAAGGTAAACTCAGTTTAATCAAAAAACAAAAACGACGAAACGGTTTTATCAAAGGTAATACCACGAGTCCTCCAAATTTTATCGATTAAATTTTTGGTTTTCACGAAAACGGCTTTATTTGGAAAAACCACGAAAACAAACTGATTGATAAAATCACGAGTCCGCAGGACGAGTGATTTTATCTTAAATCAGTTTGTTTGAGTGGTTTTGCCTAAAATAAAGGCGTTTGAGTATGAAGATCAAAAATTTAATCTATAAAATTTCAGAGGACGAGTCGTATTTGAAAGGATTATTTTTTGAATCATTTTGTATTAAAAACAGAGAACATAGTCATTTATGCAAAAGACACTTTACACGCCAATATTGAAAATTTTCTTTACCAATTTAAATTGAAACCTGAGCTGTTAGGCTGTTATAGTTTTACATACAGGGCCACCAAGGCGATTTTTTGACTGGCTACCCCGCGAAACGCCGTAAATAAAAGCGAAGAAGAAGAATGAAATGAAGTCTTTCTTAATTTAATTAATTTTAAGTTTAGTGTTGAAGTGAGGTATGTAAAAATGTTAAAGGCGTTTTGGCGTTAATAAAAACAGGTTAGTTTACAAATACATTTTGAAATTTGGTTATTAACATAGATTTGCAATACATTTTAGTATAATAAAAATTGTTAAATGTTTACATTTGACATTTCAAAAAGGTAAACACAGTTTAATCAAGAAACAAATACGAAGAAGCGGTTTTATCAGTATAAAACACAATGATTGGTTAGGATCCTGAGCTGTTATTGGCTGAAACCACAAAATCTGACTGTATTGACAGATGAAAAAAATAATCAGTATAAAACAAAATGATTGGTTAGGATCCTGAGCTCCTGAAACCACAAAATCTGACTGTTTTGACAGATGAAAAAAATAATCAGTATAAAACTCATCATTTTAATTCCAGTCTGCGAATATGTAACAAAAATGAGAAAAAATCGAAGAAGCCACTTTATTTGTAGCAAAACATTTCATCGATAACAGCTGAAAAAATGGCAGACTTAATCTGAAAGTATGAAGTTGTTAGGAAAAAATAAAAGAAGGTGACAGTTAATCGTGTTAACTAAACGCTAATAATCATGAAAAAAGAAAAACTATATACAGGGTGGCCCTTAAGTAATTGTACATAGAAGTATGGTAGATTCCTCACTTTAAAATATTACGATTTGAACCAACTTGCACTAATAAATGTTGCTAATAAGGAATGTACAGGGTGTTAAAGGCTAAATTTTAAGATTTATTTTTTGCAATAACTTTAGCGTTTTTGGATATGTATACGCTAGTTAGGCCATATTTGTGGCATAAATGGGCGATAAACTTTTTTGCTTTTTAAGTTAGCGCTATTTTTGTAAACTAATTAAAGGCACGTTATTTTAGTAGAAAAAAAGCATACTTGTTATTAACCTTAAAACTTAACGGTTTACGAGATAATCGCATGATTACACTGAGCAAAAAAAAATTTTTCTGGCCCTGACACCATTCTTGCTGGTTCTTATGTAAAATGACCTCCTGAATCCGAATAAGACCTCAGTTTTCCCCTCTCAACCAACGTTGTCGGGGTGCCGTTCCCCACCTATGTTTATCACTTTTCCATAATTTGGAGGGATTGATTGCCGACCAGTGTAATCATGTAGCTGATCCCTCAAATGCGATTATCTCGTAAACCGGTAAGTTTTAAGTTTAATAGCAAGTATACTTTTTTCTATTAAAATAACGTGGCTTTAATATTATTTTACAAGAATAGCGCCAACTTAAAGAGCAAAGAAGTTTATCGCAAATGTATGCCACAAATGTGGCCTATCTAGCGCCCTCTATAAATTACATCGAAGTAGGTACCAGATTATGATTCCTTGTGCCCAAAAACCCCCAGTTCCAAATTTTTATGTATAATTATCCAAAAACGCTAAAGTTATTGCAAAAAATAAATCTTAAAATTTAACCTTTAACACCCTGAATATTCCTTATTAGAAACATTCTATTAAGCAAGTTGGTTCAAATCGTAATATTTTAAAGTGAGGAATCTACCTTACTTAAGGACCACCCTGTATATGGAATTAAAATTAGAGAAGATGGGAAATAACTAAAAGAATAAGGGCATTAAGAAATTCTATAATGAAATTGGAAACGGGGACAAAATATATCAGACATGGATAATTTTTAAAAGATGCCAAAACTATTTTGAAAACATATCTTACAAAGAAGAATGCGATTATTTAAAAATTAAACACAGAATGGAGGATATTGCAATGCAATATTCAGAATAGACTAAAATTTTAAATATAATAGCACAGCTAAAGAATAATAAAAGTCCAGGTGAAAATTGAGTTTTCGTGGAATGTTATAAAATAGGCGAGAAATTATGCAGACATGTATTATTCATATAATAAGAGAAGTATGGGAGGAAGATAAGATAAGAAGTACAAACGTAAATACAAACGAAAGTATAAAAAAATAAACGAAAGTATAAAAAATATAAACCTAAGTATAAACTGCAAGCCCAGTTTAGATCATTCATAATATTGTAAATGCTTAATCGTTTTAATAATAATTCAATCAATCAAATAATTAACTTTAAATGTTTCGTGTTGTCGACATGGCGCATGGTGCCTTGATTTTTTAAATATAACGGATCTAACAATTTAATCGATTATTTTAACTTTCATTCTCATTTCTAACTTATTCATTAGATCCGGCAACGCGGCATTCATATTTGAGCTTATTTTCCTGAGTTCTACCTGGCCCCCAATGCTTTTCTCGTCCGTCATCTCAAACACATGACACGTGATGCCCTTTTTGTTAACACCGGCTCGCACGTGCCAAGCCTGCTAGATGATGACAGCAGCGACTGCAGAGGTTGTGTCTCCCAGGCGACTTGACTTTGCAGCCATATTTCAGGTGATAAATACGCCGAAAATGAAGGGACTCGCAGGATAATAAATGTACTTATAGGGTGTGCGCGGAATAAGTATGTGGCAACTCAGGATTACGGGATTTCGTTGAGGATAAGGGCGGAGGTACGTACGCTCAACTAAGTTTTGTTTCTGTTGTGGCTGATAATTGAATATGAACGAGCGGAGTTTTATTTTTAGCTGTGGTTAGGCTTACGTCAATAGGGGTTTCGGCATAAAAAGTTATTGTAGTTTAATCGAATGAGATTTAAATCAATTGTTGAATCAGAAAACAAAAAATAAGGCATATATGCAAAGAGATCGGGAGAAATCGAATAAAAATGATGCCATTTAAATGGCTAGAAGAAGGAAGTATTTTAGAAAAACCAAATTTCGACTCCTTACTTGAAATTACCAAATCTGGAATATGGAAGAAGTTTAGCTTTGTGAAAGCAACACAAAGCTAAGTAACAAAAGCGAATGGGACAAAAATACCATCCCAAAACTCAAGAGAAGTAATATTAAATGGTACACAGATGGATCAAGAACAACAGAAGGAACAGAAATAGGAGTATATGGACCGGGAACCAAATATTCCTAAAGTGCAGGCAAATTTCCGAGCATTTTCCAAGCTGAAATCTACGCCGTCAGAAAATGTGTCCAGAAAGAAATTTTCGCAGACAAGAGATCATTATCATGTCAGACACCCAAGCAGCCATTAATGCTCTGAACTCCCATGTAATTGCCGGGTGCGAGGACACCTAAAGAAACTCGATCCTACCGACATCCTGAAGCAATAGAACTGAATCGTTGAGACATCTTTAGTGGCCGGGCAGCAGAACGGGGCCTAATAGATCTTACAGGTCGCAGTGTATCGACAACGCCACCAAACAGAACAGAAAACCAAATTTCTTTAATTTGTCTTTGTTTAAAAAAGATTTCCATTTTCCTTGATATTACACGGAAAACAACTTAAAATTTTGCGATCTAAACTAACTTGCTTTTAAAACAAATTCTATTCTGCTTGACAGTTTTATTTTAGTCGGTATATAACTTTTATTTTTGGCAAAGTTTTGTTAAAAGCTAAATAATCCATTTAACAGGTCAAGATTTGTTACGATTTTAAAAGTTCTTCCTCTTCGAAGCAATATGTCGAAAGATTTGTTGGAGTCTTTTAACAAGCCATTCCTTAGAGGTATTCTTAAAATAAAGAAATAAAGAACTTTTGGGTTGGATAACGGTCTTTTAACTTCTTAATTATTTTCTATGAGAAATAGTGAGTGTTTGAGCAAGATGTGTCACAAAACAGAAACAGAATAGACCTCTAATTGAATATTTATTTTTCACCATCCTTTAGACCGTAAACATTTAAAAATGGTTGGAAAGAGAAATAAAAGTTCTTTCCAAAAGGTATAACAAGTCATAAATTGCTTTAAAAAAAATTTACAGGTGATGTTACTACTTCGACAGCTGTTGAGGGTTCTGGAATAAACCCTATGTTGTGCCAGTTTCCCAGGACGACCAACACTGTGTAATCGCCTTTTTAAACTGCATCGTTGTATTCGTAAAATGGACTGTATTAGGATTGTCTTCTCAACTTCATTCAACAAAAACAATGAACCCTTTTATTTAACCATTTATTAAACTTGTTAAATAAAATAAAACAACAACGTAACAAAGGATTACCTTAAACTAGTAATCAATGAACAAGTATTATAATTAATATGTGCTTAACAAGCACTAACACATATTAATGGAAAATGAATTAAAATAAATGATCACATCATTCAGAAAATATTGTTTTGCGTGTGTTCTGCGTGAGTGATAATTAGACACTGAGGGGTCCTAGCCTGATCATGGCTAGCCCCACTTCTCTTTTTATTCGACGACCTCCGTTGCTTCAAATCTTTCTTTTCGGATTGCGCAACACCTTCCCGAAAGATCCTTTTAACTTGAGCCGCGTAACACGTGTAAGCTTTTTTTTCTATTGTCTAGATTCGACGGTTAAATTTACAACCCAATACCATTATTAACATCGGGCAAAAAATAACTTTGATGAGCCCGCTTCCGGGTTTGATACCGCAATTATGAAATAGAGCAAAAAATTATCTTTGTCGACACCGCATCTTTGTGATACCGCTCGTCAACGTATTTTGGTGCGCCGTTGCCGGTTTTACGAGTAAACGAATATGAGTTTACATGTTTAATTATCTGAAAATTAAACAACAGCTATAATTTCAGAAATTGAGAATTATGTGAAAAGATGCGGAATTGGAAATAAAAATCGACCGACGAAATAATTAAATAATAATAATATTTATTGAATAAATACAAAGAATGATAAGCGGATAAGTGCTGCTGTCCTTGTTTCGCATGCCATGAAAGGCATCGTAAATCATCATCATCATCATTATAAATAGAATTATACCCAAAGACCGGACATCTGAATGAACCTTTGATTTTCCAAAAATATCCATTCAGGCAAGTCGTTCCCACACTTGAATTTTCTTTCCAGTCTTTTGGTATTGCTCGACATAGATTTAAATTACAAAAATTTGGAGAAAATGACATGAAATGTGAAGTGAATTGTCACTTATAAATATTCCATAATTTCTTCTACACAAGCTGTACGTGAAACTGTTAAGCCCATAGCTGTGGGATTTACTTCCATTTCTTTCAATTCGTTCCTTTTTGTCTGTACACCTTCACTTGCATTTTTGCCAGATCTTCCTTCAATGCTTCTCTCTACGTTTTTCTCTTTGATTCGGTATTCTCCATGCCATCGTTTTTACGATTCTTTGGTTTCACAAAATTATTGAAATATGTCTCTTCCCCATTCAAGCTCTGTTTGTAATTATCCACCATTAACATCCACAGCTTTCAGTAGGTCTTGTGATCTTTGCTTTCTTTATACTTCTTTAGAATTTAGTATTAGCCTTATTGTCATTGATTTTAGCTAAACTTCCTTCTCTTTCTAATACTTTTGTTAATCACTGTTCCCAATTAGATGAAGCTGTCGACTTCCTCAAACTCGATTATTGATCCATCCTTACAACATTTTGGTAGATCTTCCCCCACATTTATTTTATCTCATTGGCATTAAATGTAGTTGCCTAGAATTCCAGGCAATGACTTCTATTGTTTTTATTATCGTACTGTGTAAACAGTCCTTTTTCTATTTTAAAAATGTCACTGACCAATGACTTTTACTGCTCTAATAGTATCTTGCTGGGTCTCCCTGATTACTTTGGTGAGATTTGCTAGTAATTTTGGTTCTTTTAATACATAATTTTTATTCTTCACGGCCACTACTGAATGTATTTCATTCTTACTCTAGTGTCAGAATGTTCATTCTGTAACACCTAGCTGTAAATATCACGTCCGCATCTTAGATAACCATGAATATTATGTTTGACAAAGATAAGCTGCATTTTTTGATGTTTCATTTTACTATATTCAATTCCTACTTTCAGTGGCCGTGGAGAAAGTACAGTCTGTTACTCTGTTGGATTGAAAATTTGACACTCGTGGTTCCTCACGTATCTAATTCTCATTCCAACCTTGTTACAGGATATAGTATTTTATCATATTTTCTTATTTTCTGAGATATCCTATTCGTTACAGCCTATAACTCCCTTGTGGCAAATAATTTATACGTGTAGGAACAAGATCCGATATTTTTTTTCTTTGACTTTTTTCTCGGTTTTTATATAGTATAATTTTTTGATTTTTCATCTTTAGTCCGCAGCGTTTTCTGTCTTAAATTTTTCTTTCTGGACTTTGAGCTGAAACACTTTCTGTGTTCAAAAACAACAACAATTTCTCATAACTTACCTAGTTTTTATCACTTAGTTCGATTTCACCTTTATATTTAAAGAATGAAGGCACTCAGAAAGAGATACTGTATGTCGAAGTATTTCCTGATCAAAAAAAGTCTACTAGATCGAGTCTGTGGCAAGGAAAACTCGTAAATTTTTCTTTCATTTTAGTGCCCTTTGAGATATGATATTTATTAACTGACAACTGACATTTCGATAAGAAAAAAAATTTGTATTTACCCGTGCACCAATGTGTATTCAATATCTTTTTTGTTCCCTTATATTATAAACAAAGATTATACCTCTTAAATCCTTCTCGTTATCAGTAGGTTTACAACAATCATTTATAAACCCTCTCATGCATTCACCCTAAGTGTATTTAAAATTAATAAAACAGAAAGGAGCACAGAGGGACACAGTTGGAAGTCCTATACTTTTATGGCTTACAATCTCTGTAATATGATAAGAATATGTATTCAAAAGGGATATAGCTACGTCATTAAAAGGATTGAAAAGGAGTCTGAAAATCCGTACCTTCCAAATCCTTCAGCTGACAAAACCCACAAATTTTCCCCGGGTCGAAGTTATCGCAACGTGTCAGAGCTGCCTGACTTTACGCATACACCGTTGCCAAATTTCAAAGTGCCCAACTTCAATATCGTATCCAATATAAAATCTGTTATTGTAAAAAATTTAAAACGCATGTATTTGTATATAAATTGTTTATAAACTTTATACTAGTAAAGCTGAAGATATACAAAAAATTCTAAAATAAGTAGCCCTTTGGCACATTAATCTTAGCACTAATCATTTATTTAAAAATGACATACTCACATCAACTGCATTCAATATTGTTTGCTTATCTGCGACGGTACAAAATAATCGTGGCTCGAGAAACGAAGAAGTAGGATTTTACAGATTTTGTGGTTCCAGCCAATAAGAGAGCTCACGATCCCAACCAATCATTGAGTTTTATACTGATTATTTTTTTCATCTGTCAATACAGTCAGATTTTGTGGTTTCAGCCAATAACAGCTCAGGATCCTAACCAATCATTGTGTTTTATACTGATAAAACCGCTTCTTCGTATTTGTTTCTTGATTAAACTGTGTTTACCTTTTTTGAAATGTCAAATGTAAACATTTAACAATTTTTATTATACTAAAATGTATTGCAAATCTATGTTAATAACCAAATTTCAAAATGTATTTGTAAACTAACCTGTTTTTATTAGTTGATTTCCAAATGCCTTTAACATTTTTACATAACATAACACTAAACTTAAAATTAATTAAATTAAGAAAGACTTCATTTCATTCTTCTTCGCTTTTATTAACGGCGCCGTTTCGCGGGGTAGCCAGTCAAAAAATCGCCTTGGTGGCCCTGTATGTAAAACTTTAACAGCTCAGGTTTCAATTTAAATTGGTAAAGAAAATTTTCAATATTTGTGTGTAAAGTGTCTTTTGCATAAATGACTATGTTCTCTGTTTTTAATACAAAATGATTCAAAAAATAATCCTTTCAAATACGACTCGTCCTCTGAAATTTTATAGATTAAATTTTTGATCTTCATACTCAAACGCCTTTATTTTAGGCAAAACCACTCAAACAAACTGATTTAAGATAAAATCACTCGTCCTGCGGACTCGTGATTTTATCAATCAGTTTGTTTTCGTGGTTTTTCCAAATAAAGCCGTTTTCGTGAAAACCAAAAATTTAATCGATAAAATTTGGAGGACTCGTGGTATTACCTTTGATAAAACCGCATATTCGTTTTTGTTTTCTGATAAAACCTTGTTTACCTTTTTTGAAATGTTGAATGGCTAACCTGGAACTAAACTGTAGCCTAGTCAAATGGTGCTCAAAAGTGCCTGTTTTGAAACATGATAGCGTTAGAAAATTTTTCAACGGAATTATATGTTTATCGGTGTGCTGAAACCTTATAAATTTGGAAGTTAGAAAGTTAGGGAGGTGATTTGACGCAGAATTTTATACTCTTCAACTTTGAATACCGCGACATTTTCCGTACGATGCGTCGTTTGCAAGAAATGATCGGAAAACCGGAAAAACAGAAAATTTCGAGGTTTTTTGCGTTTTTGGGCCTGTTCCGGTCCTGCTACGAGGCAGCAAACTTCAAATTCGTTTTAGCACCCTGAAAAACATATAATTCCGTTGAAAAATTTTCTACCGCTCTCATGTTTTGGAAAACCTACCATTTGACTGGACTACTGGTCTATGTTACATTTTTATCACAAAGGAAAATGACCTCAACGGTTATGTTAACATTCAAACAATGTGCAATTCAAAAGGGGTTTATGTTATAATTTGTCATAAAAAAAATTGTAATAAAAAATTCAAATGAAAACAATTCGTTTATCGTTGAAAATTTATTTTCACATATTTAAACAAAATGTTTAAAAGGGTAAGTACATGGTAAACCGAAAAGCGTTTATGATGTTTGCGTAGCAATTCTTAGATACTTAGACCAATTTAGTTCCAGGCTAGCCAAAGATAAACATTTAACAACTTTTATTTAGTATTATCAATTATTATTATACTAAAATGTATTGAAAATCTATGTTTTAATACACAAATTTCAAAATATATTTGTAAACTAACCTGTTTATTCGTTTATTCCAAATCGCTTTGACACACACATAACCCACTTGAACACTAAACATCAGTTTTTGAATAGGTACGTCCTAAACACTTCAAATTACATTAAAAACTAAACTAAAAACTACAAATGTCAGTCTAAACGAATTAAGCCAAACGCAATCGCGCTTGCCTTGGTGGCCCTGTATTTAAATATATAACAGCTCAATATTTGACTTTTAATTTAAAAATTGGAGGCGAATAGATTTATGTGAAATTGATAAAGAAAATATTGAACATTTGTGTGTAAAGTGTCTTTTGTATAAATGACTATGTTCTCTGTTTTTAATACAAAATGATTCAAAAAATAACCTTTCCAAATATCTCTCGTCCTCTAAAATTTTATAGATTAAATTTGGAGGACTCGTGGTTACTACCTTTGATAATTTCGCAGCCCAACCATATAAAAAGAAATTATCAGACATTACTAGATGTCATTTAAACGAATCGAGCGAATATAACTTCATGAGGCTTTGATCATCAATTTTCGGATCATCATGCTGTCTATTGCGATATTGACTTACAAAATTCGTTTGGTAAAAATATATAGAAGTAATAATTCAGGAATTTACCATATAACTTACAAATAGATCAAGATTGTATAAGAAATTAACATATTTCAGATAAGTTTCGTGCAAAAATGCGAAATCTAGAAATATTGCGACCTTTGTTTTTTACACGATCTGCGGAATATTGTTTGGAGAGAAAGATCTGTCTAAACCTATGGAGCTATGGAAAACAATTAAGTCAACAAATAAAACTGCATTACATATTCCCAAGGAAATAAGTGACCATATAGAAATTAACAAGAATTTTCAATTAATAATTCGTCATATTATTACAAAAGAATCGATTTAATCCTGAGGTCACTTAAATAAATTAGACAAACATTAGGAGTCAACAAAATGCTGCAAATTCTTAAAGTCAGCACTGATAGTTAGAAGTACTAATTTAGACACTCAAAATTGAGTAGACCTTATCGAAAGTTATTAGCCAGAAAATCTAGGAAAATTGTATTTTCACATAATATTGTAACAACAACCCACTCTGAATTCCAGAATGGTTTTGGTACTACCATCTGACTATTAAATTTGTCTTCTTTTCTTCTTCTTCTTCTTCTTTGCCCTTTAATTCGTCCAGTTTTGAACATAGGCCTCCCCTAGTATTTTCCAATCATCCAATCATTTATGTTTTGTGATTTTCGTTTCCAATGAGTCCCTCATATCTTTTTAATGTCGTCTCCCCATCTCATCTGATTTATACCAAACTTAAATTCATTGGTCTTCATGAAATGGCTTTAAAAAATTATTACCCGAGGGTTATGGCTAGCTCAGAAAGAGCAGTATTGAATCCTATTGACGAGGTGGATTACTCCTCATATGCCATTGCGTATGTGATCTTTTATCTGTCCTGGCCTCTTTTGTTATGGTTTTCCATTTCTTCTGTCTCTGCATTTTGTTTTCCAATCTCCGATTTTCAATGCTTTTATATCTTCATCTACTTGATCCCACCATCTACTTGGAGAAAGAACCCATGTCGTCATTATCTTTAAGGTTTTGGTTGGTGCTCTTCTCATAATGTGGTCCATCCATTCCAGTCTCTTTGCTTTTATATATCGCACTATATTTCGTCCACCTAGTTCCTTTTCTATTTCTATGTTTCTTTTTAATCTTCTTTCTCCGTTTTTTATTATAGTTGGTCCAAGTATTGTTCTCAGTATTTTCCTTTCTAATATTTTTAGATCTTCTTCTTCTTTTTTGTTTACAGTTATTGTTTCTGGTCTGATCAAAGTCTTATAGATTTGTATCTTTGTTTTTTTGCTGATCGATTTAGATTTTAGTAATTTCCTATTTATGCCAAAGTTTGGGTTTCTTTCAATATTCTTTCTTTTATCTTGTTTTTGCTAGTTTGTCCTACCGATGTTCCTAAGTAGTTGACACTTTGTACAATTTCGAATTTTTTATTCTTCGTGGCTATCACTGTTCTATTTTTCTTTCCTCACTCGCATATATTTTGTACTGTCTTCATTTATTTGAAATCCAACTTTTTGTGCCTCTGTGTTCAACTTTTCTACTTTTATTAGACTTTTCATTGTTCTTGCGACAATTGTGAAGTCATCGGCATAAGCGATTAACTCGGTGTCCTTCACGTTTAAGTTTGCTTTCCTCAAAATGGTTTCAAGTACTAAATTTTATTCAAGTAACAAATATTAAAAGATAACGCTTAATAAGTCTGATTATGCATGGTAACAACAGGTGTATCGCAAGGGTCTGTTCTGGGTCCGTTCTTATTTTAAATCTATGTTTACCTCCTTTATAAATCATTGCATCATTTGAAAATACATTTGTCTGCCGATGATACCTTTTTTTGCGGAGGTGAAGAAAACCCTTTATGGGGAGGTTATGAGCCTAAAATCTCAAGGTCTACTGTGAGAATCTCATTTCCAGGCATACTCACTAAAGACCCCCTAGTTGGGCCCGTCTGACCGAAGCCTCCGGTGACACTTAGGCCTATCGGCCCATTGTATCTTACCTCTCTCCTTTTGCGATTATAATACCCAATCCAGTACTTTAGTGCCTTGTACAAGCGTGTACAGGTCCTTTACTGGGTGGGAGTTGTATAGTTCTGGCTCACCTATTGGCTGCCCAAAAATTTGCTGTCTGTTGCGGTCCAGTGCCTCGCATCTACACAGTATATATGTCACTGTTTCTGTTTCCTTACCGCACAGTCTGCAGGTAAGGTCAATATTATACAGTCCCATCTTGTTAAGGTGCCCCTTTACGACGATTTTCAGCTGGCTTCTGTTCATCTTTAACAGTTCTGCCGCTCTTTTGTGACGCGGTCCCTTCACTTCCCGTGTTTGTTTCCTGGGACGTTTTCCCAATTATTTTTTGTGTTTGTCCCAAATCCAGTTTTTTACAGACACTCTTGCTGTACTCTTTGGTACTACTAGTGTCCGCCTTTGGTCTGGGGGGTTTTCCGAACCTCTTCTTGGGAGTTTGTCTGCTTTTTCGTTACCTGCAATTCCCTGGTGACCCGGCACCCATATCAGTTTGACGTGATTGTATTGTATATAATTGAGCATCCAATAAAATTAAAGAAAATAGCTGGTTTAAAATGGAGAACCTATTTAAGAACCATGTGACGCCCACGGTATTTATAGTTCTCGTGTTTTTAGATCCTTAGATAAATAAAAATGTAAATTGATTTTTATAGAGGTACTCACAGTGATTTTTCACTTCCCACTCATCTGTGTACCTCCTATAGGAACAGTACTACTAATTAGAACCCGACTGTGAATGGTCATCGAGTATTGGTCCATCGTGTAATCACATCTGACTTATTGATTAAAAATCAGATGGTAATTTTGGCCCTCATTTGGATTAGAACCCACGATCCTTGTGTCATAAGTTTAGTAAGTTTAGTTCTATACCGCGGGGCACCCACAGGACTCAACGGTGGTATTCAATACAATTAGAACTGCTACCGGACACCGTAGCCTAGTTGGTTAAGGCCTCGATCTTTATACTAGGCCAGTGTTCGGTTCGTAGGTTCGATCCCTGTCAAACTCAAGTGGAATTGAAAGTAAGATAAGACTTTGGCATGTGCAAAAAGGTAATTATGTCAAACGCAGTTCACGCCGGTAAACAGGCTGGATGAGATCGGATATCTCATGGAACTGATAGGGGTTGGTGGCATATTTACACACTTGTTAGTCGGTAGATCACCTGCATGACAAAGGGATAGTCCTGGGTTTAAGGTGATTGAGGACCGTGGTTCGGAGCCCACGATAAGCTGTAGGTCCCGTCCAGATTAACCTTAGTTGCAGAAAGGAGACGTTAAAATTAAGCAAGCAAGCAAGCAATTAGAAGCTAAAATTTGCTGATCTGACACTTCACAGAAAAAAGTTAAAGATAAAGTGGTGAGACTTGAAATTGCAGTTAGGAAAAAGGGAGGATCAGAAAATAAAAATGACACAATAGAGGATAAACTCGGAACGTGTATAGCAAAACTAATACAAAAAATAGATGTAAAAAATATTCCGTGTGTTACTTCTAGAAAATAACTACCATAAAGGTCACGAAAAAAAAAAACAAGACACAGTTAACAACTTTGAAGGAAAAATTAAGAGGCAAATAGAAGACAAACTCACCACTAAAGAAGAATAGAGGCGGATGCAGCGAGTGTGAAATTTTATCAAGTTTTGATCCTTTATGAGTATATATAATAACATTACTTGTATACAGGTGCTGTAGTATTATCGCATCGGTAGCAGCCGGCATCCCAACTCTTCAAAATTAAAAATCTGGCTTTAAATCCTAAACAGCACTTATTGTCGACTCACACCTTATTTATTGCCAACCACTTGAATTTAATGAACTTACTAGGGTAAAATAAAAAAAATATTATATAATAATACTATTATCATTTATTCTTTAATTATTCCTAAATTATCCACTAACATATTTACACAAAAATGTGAATACAAAGCTTAAACTCCTTATCACACGTTTATATCCGATTAGACTATATACAAACTCATGTTCCAATCCATCTCTTGTGACAGTCCTTAACATACAGTGTTCTAATTACGAGAAGATCGTTTATGTAAATGTCGATCCCTTATTCAGGAATTCAATTAGCTTCCAGTGTTGCCGGTTATTTTCGGGTCTCTTTGAGCTACAACATAGTTTAGTGGAGCGTCCGTCCATCCTACAGAGTTACCCTACTTAGTGCTCTTTTGAGATAGTTACTTAGTCTCTCGATATTTCTTTTACATTATTTTCTACTTTTAAGCCCGTTTATTTTTATCTTCAACATTGTTTACCACGATATTTTTATTTTAAACCTAAGACCTTTATTTTTTTTTTATTTTACTAGTCTTTAGACCTTTATATTTTCATTCCAACAGAGTAACAGACTGTAGTTTCTCAATGCCCCGGCCACAGAAAGTAGGAATTGAATATAGTAAAATGAAACCTCAAAAAGAGGCAGCTTATCTTTGTTCATTCAAACTAAAGAAATAAAACGTCGCGTAGAACTGTCCAACATGAAATTCATAGCTTTCTAGGATGCGGACGTGATATTTACAGCTAGGTGGTTACAGAATACACATTCTGACACTAAGTAATAATGAAATACGTATAAAATACATAAGAGACAAGTGGTTCAGAATTTTCTTTCAATCTCAAGAGCGAGAATGTTTCTTTTCTGTTATTATAACATTTTAACTATGTGTTTTATGACCTAAAATTTGTATTCTATAATCATAATGAGACTGAAAAAAATGCCTCATCATTTGAGAAAAATACTAGATACCCTCTGATATGGACATCTAAGATATAAACAGTTGATATACATTTTTCAATACTACCTGGTATATTTAAATCTCAAAAATTTAATTAAATAAATAAGATACCCTATAAAAGGTGTATAAAAATAATAATTTTGCACCCTTTGCATGTACTTATTAGGCGGAAACAATATTGTTTTTTTCATTATTAAACAAACAAACCCTAATATAAAGAGTTAACTTTGTTGTCAAACTTCCATGAATAATAAATAGCCAAAGTCAACAAGTAAATCCTTTTGCAAACAATATGGACAAAAAGTGGTTAAATCTGAAGCACCCTTCGGCACCTGGCGAGGACGATCGAGGTTCGAGACCCACTTGACTATTTGATGTTGTATATCAAGTGAACCGTTCGTCATTTCCTCAGGCGACATAAATTTACAAGGTGTATCAAAGTATGTTATGCATCTGATTTTGTTGAATACTTTCATATTTACATTAAATATCTTGTTTTATTGCATTTTCTGGTAAAAAATTTAATTAATTTCTTTTATACCGTTATTAATTCTGGTATGATGAATAGGATTATTACATTTTGGTTTGTTGAAAATAAAGATTAATTTTTAACTACAAGCAAAGTGGATGAAAGTAATTTGATTATGTCAACAAAACAAGTTAACAAAAGATTGGAAAGTGTGAAAAGTAATTAGGTGTACATCTATAATTAACCTTACTTCTTATGGTCAATTATGATAGCTCTAAGAAAATATTAGTATACGTTTGAGAGAACTTGTAAAATATTTATTCTGGAGTGGCAGGCTTTTAGAAGTTGGTTTGTGTGCGCAATTCATTTAAGCTGCTTTTAAGCGAGTAAAATGTTAATCCCATGTCAAACGACTCTTCCTCTAAATCATCGGCATCGAGATAAGCTTTGTCCTAAATGCCGAGTTGATTTTGGGAAAGGAATTTTAAATGTTAGTTAAAGAAGATTATTTATATAAGTCTATCATATATCACATATATAATAAATTCCAAGGTATTAAGCTAATAAACTAAAAATAAATTTTGTCGAATTTGTTGTATTCATTTCCAGTTATTTTCCCTCTGTTTAGGATTTGCTCCTCTTTAGTTGTTCCGCCACCTAGTCGTCTTAAGTTTTCTTTGGTCCACCCTTCTGTTTCTTCGACATTGACGGCGAAATCTTCATCCGAATCATTTCATATGTTATCGTTCTATGCCTCAGATCATATATGCTTCCCTAGATATGGCATCATATAGTGTTTGTTTGGCTCTAGAGGGGTAGTGACGAGAGGCGGTGAAGGGGCAATAGCGTACTATGAACAGTGGCGTGCCATTTGGAATATTTTGGCTACAGTGTAATATATTGTTATATTTATACAACACATATTTCAATTTCATTTTCTAAGGAATGAGTGACTTTCAAATAAAATACTATGGAAGACTACGAAAATTGTTTAGAATGGGAATGGGAGAGGTTGAATACCATCATCTTGCTCTTCTGCTTATTTCAAATGCTATATATCATATAATATGCTTTATCTACTAATGTCAAATAATAAACCAAAAATCAAACCGGAACTTGATCTTCATTATTCAATAGTGTGTTTGTAAAATTGATTTGATTGGTTAAAAAGCGTTGAATAATGAAAATTCAATACTTTTAATAACCAATAATCATAAGGCATTTACATTTACTATGTAGCAGGACCTTTAATTTATAAGTCAAATGTCAAATTAAATGAATGTCAGTAAAAGTCATTCACTATAAACTTTATCAAATTTGTTGATATGGATGTTTTATTAATATGTAGAATTTTACATCAAATCCATAAAAATAATACTAATAATCCAACAACATATGCTAGTTCTAGTAATTTCATATCAAATACAGATCACAATATGAATTTTGGTGTTGCAGATACAACAATTAATTTTGCAGCAACATAACTTTAAATTTTAATAACAAGTAAGAATTAATTTAATATAAATAAGTATTTATATTCGTATAATAGTTTCTTTAGCATTTAAAAATGTTTTGTTCTTGATTTGATTTAATAGATATTTTTAAGGAATAAATAATCTTATTTATTTATTTTATTTATCGTATGGAAGATAAGTACAGTCCTAGTGCGTGGTAATTTACAGTAACTGTCGGAAACAACAGAAAATTATGTCAAAAACAATTAAAGATATAACAAAAGTAACACAACAAAATAAATATACATACGCAACTACAAATATGCATATACAAACTAGTAGGTAACTGAGTTGCTGAATGAATTATGACATTAGGGTCGAATATCTAGTTGACGGAGCCATTCAATGACATCTGGTGTTGCTAGGTTTATATCAAACGTGATTCCAGAGTAACAGCGAAGGGGAATTATAATAATTATAAATAATCTATTATTTGTCGACATTAGTAGATAAAGTATTACATTCAACTCGTTGTGTGGTTATTTTATTACACTCGGATGATTGCAGCACGAGCGAGCTTGCGATGCTATGTTTATGTCATACATCTTGAGCTTCTGTTTATTTCAAATGTTATATTTATGCTATACATAATTGTATTATTCATTTGGTAGACAGCAATATTTGAAAATAACCATTCTATTCACGTTGTTACTAAATTTTCTTGGCTAATTTTATC
Source organism: Crepidodera aurea (assembly GCA_949320105.2). Taxonomy (NCBI): domain Eukaryota; kingdom Metazoa; phylum Arthropoda; class Insecta; order Coleoptera; family Chrysomelidae; genus Crepidodera; species Crepidodera aurea. The sequence goes on along the minus strand of OX439474.1, from coordinate 58,931,824 downwards.
ATGATATCAATGATAGCCTTTAGTGGTTTCAAATCGTAATTGGCAACAATAATTAAACCTAGCAATTATGTCAATTCAATCAACAACTCAAATATTTTTTATATATATATATATATATATATTATATATCAAATTAAAAATCCCATTGATTATAAACTCGTTAATACAGAAAAAACAAAATGAAAAGTTGGTAATAGGTATATTAATACAAAAGATACGTCAAAATGTACCTTCGTATAGATTGGGTTGAGTAATAAATGAAAAATTTGCGGATGAATATAATTTATTCTAATAAAACATAAATTGACATACAATAGATATTTAAACAATTCATTTACCCTGACAGTCGTTTAATAAAGTAATATCTTAATATCTTCCCCAATAACTGGATAGACAGAGCTGGACCCAAAGCATGGCCTGTTAGATTTCCAGATATAACAACTGAATTAAGGCGTAGAGAGCGCGCCTGTATTTGAAACGCGGTTTGACATTTTGAATACGTGTTGTAATTGGTTTTTATTTTTTACTTATTTGCTGTTTAAAATTTGATAATCAAGTATCAATTTTGATGATTTTTTTATTGATCACTTTCAGTCATACTGACTTGCACTGCTTTATTGGACTGTAACTTTACGAACTGGCAACTTACTTGCTTGTATGATATGTCGTTTGAAAAAGCATACAATCTAGTAGTTTTCACAAGTATTTTAAGTCGTAAAGTTATCGCCATTGCTTCATGAATTTCCATGAAAATTGAACCAAAACGTATCTATCGATAAGTGTAAACATTTTTGCAATATCAGTACATACTTACACCATCATAAAAGGTCAAATACATACCGCCTCTTCATTCAATTTTTATTCTAATACTGAATAATAAAGATTGTATAGTGGATTTGCAGAAAATTACAAAATGGCGAATATTTCATAATCCATCAAACTTCGTACTAAGGTAAGTTTACCTAAATATGCTCAAAATGATGTCTTCTATCAGCTACTCAAAGGTATTCATCGACCCACCAAACACCCTGTATGATCTAAGTTCCATGCTGTCGAGTATCGGATCTTCTTCTATTTTGTTAAATACTCCTTCTTGTTAGGCCTCTTAGGTACTTCATCTCACTAATTTTAGCTTTCAACTTTCACAATTATGTTGGTTTAATTATTATTGTCGAAGAGACAGGATTGAGCTGTAATTTGAGTAATTGGTTAAATTATTAATCAGCACTAGAAAGAAAGAAAGAAAAACCTGTAATTGGCGTTACATAATCCTCGCTGATAAATCACATTTAAGCATATATAAACCTACAACACAACGGACATTCAATCAATGGCGAATATGTTGAAAAAAATATCAAGGCAGAAACAGACCATAACAATGGTAAATAAACCGTAAACCCAACTTACTGAAAAAATCCTTTAACTAAGTAGAAAACACACTAAGCTAGGACTGGACCCTCTAACCAGCTATTGTGTCTTGAAATCTATTATGAAGAACAGCCTCTTATATAAATTTAAGTGCAAAGTTCTAACACGGTGAACATACAGAGCAAAAGGGCAAACAACAAGACGATATTGTAAAGTGGATAACAGATCCCTTTAAATATAAAAGGAAAGCAGAAATGACAATGAATTTTCACCCCGAAAAGGAGGAAAACTCCTATAGCAGGGAATTAGGAAAATGAAATGTCGTAGAAAAATGTAATATATACCAAAAGAAAATAAATAATAAACTAAAAAAAAAAAAAAAAGACAATGAATCTGTAGCTGCAGTATTAGGGTGAAAAAAAAATCAATCAATAAAATATATGGATGTTCAACCCGTCCCAAAATATGATTTTTATACATGCAAGTAACAAAAACAAAATTTAATCACGCCGAACTTTAAACATCGAGGGGTCAGTAGCCTCTAGGGAGGATTATGATTAAAGTTTCATTAAAGCTCCTTTTTTTTAACTTCGCACAAAATCATTATAGCCTTTTAGAGTGTAGTAACGGTAGAATGGAAGCAAATCGGTTGGCGGTACAGCTTAATTTACCTGCATTCAAAGCCACTGCTTATCGAACTGTTAACAGCGCTGACTCTGCATCTCTGATAGCCTTTTTGTCAATTTTTATCAATTACGGCATGATAAAGCTATTTTTAAATCCGTCAGTGAGATGCGTTAAACGTTAATGAATATGAAGTTGACTGTGGAGGATACTGGACGGCTAAACAAAAGGGTTTAATTGGTTCGGATAAAAACGCTACAACAGACTTTTTTAGAACATATTAAATAGGCAACATTATTTAAAACACCGCGAAATGTATGTATAAAATATTCGTTTAATTTGTCTTTTTAAATATTTTGGAAATAAGAAGCTTAGACATTTTTAATTCATGAAATATTAGGACAAATGGAAAAAACGATAAAACTTTGTTCACCAACGTTTGGCTTAACCCGTTCGTTGCTGATTGACGACAATTGTCGTCATTTGTGGCTCATCCTGTGTGCGCCTGACGACAATTTCTGCTGTCGTGAGCACTGCGGGCAAGCACTTCTAATAGATGTGAGCATACCAGATGAGGTCTAGGGATGCTTTTTTTTGGCAAATTGCTTCGGTGTTAAGTAAACACCCATTGATGTTTCTCCTTATTTGTTTATTGTCTATTATTGTTGGAGTAGATCTTGAGGCCAGGTTCTATTAAGTCTTCTGGTGAGGGGGGCCATCGTTGAAGAGTTCCTCAATTAATGCATTTTCTTGATTTATGAGTTGCTCACTGTATGCCTCTGACATTCCGCGAATTTCATCTGTGATCAAGGGGATCTTCAGGTCTCTATCTAGGGTTTGATTTGTAATATACCATGGTGCGTTTACAAGTGTAGAGATGTGAAAAAATCTTTTGGTTCGGCCTCGATCCGTGTCGTATAGAGTGTGGAGGGGATGACCCAAATAACGAGTAAACATGTGATTTATGATTCAGTTGGATTCATTTTACTATTTCAATCAGAAAATGGAAAAAATTTATTACCTTGGACCAAATTTTGTCTCTTGATGGTACAGAGAGGCAGACTAATATTCAGGCAGTACATCAAGAATAAGAGGCATAAATATGGGATAAAATTGTACATGCTCACTGGACCTGACGATATAATCTTGAGTAACATTTTTCGTGGCCGGAACGTGGCGGCCACGACATTATAATTCTATTGGATAATTTTGGAGTAACCGGACATGCAGCAAATATAGTACTTCAACTGATGCAGGGGAAACTTGATGTTGGACATAGTTTATTCATGGATTATTATTTCAACTGTTACCGCCTGGCCTGCAGATTCTTGATAGGAAGACCCTGTACTCTACCCGAGAGAAATGATGACGACAATTGTCATCAGTGAGAACCCAGAACGAATTATTAGACTTGTGTGCGAGCGACGACAATTGTTGTCAATGTCCTTTTTTTGTCGGATGTGAACATAGCTGAGGCAAAAAATTTAAAAAGTCACTTCAACCACCTGGTCAAATTTCTATTTTATTAGGTCAGCAGCGAAAGGGCTAACCTTACCACACATTAATCAGTGGCTGAAAAGAAGTCAACTGACCACGGCATTTTAGTTATTTTTAAAGTTATTTGTTACTTTTTAATTTTAATAGTAATTGAAAAAGAAATATTTTAGGTTACGTTTCGATCGTGGCAATTACGTAATTTTTATTGGGGTTTTTAAATGTTATTTAATCAATAAATTAATAATACTTGGAAAGTAATAAAATTAAAAATTTAAATGGGTATTATTTTTACTATTTATGTGAAACAAAATACTTTAAGGCACTACTGAATAGCACTGCAAGGCAACACCGACAAGAAAATTAAGACGGAACAATAAATAATGTACAAGAAATAAAACATACGATGAAATTAAAAATGGAAAAAATAATAAAAAGCTTAGAAAACCAGGAAAGTGGCATCTAAAACGTGATAGTTGCAGAAATTCTAAAAGATGGGACCCTGTAATCCAGAAGATATGTGACTCTATGATTAAAATATGAGAATAAGTACCGTACTGTTGGAAAAGTGGATTTTGTTTCCTACTTATGAAAAAGTAATAGGCTTGCTTGATATTACATAAAAGATTCTGGCAAGATTAATAATAAATACCCGAGGAGGCTTTAGAAAAAGTAGATCTACAGTCGTTTAAATCTTACTTTAAAGTAGGTTTATAATAGTAATGAACAAAATCTTGGACTGCATATGTTGTTGATTCATCCAGCAAGCCTAGTACACCATAATTGTAAAAAAAGCATATATGAGGCACTGACAGATTTAAATATGACAAAGTAAATTATTAAGGGTGCAGAGGGCTTATATTGCAGAGTAGAAGTAGAAGCAGAGAAAAACAGAATTTTCTTACATAGATAGAGAATTTTCTCTACGGAGCTGTTAAATTTTACCTTGAAGTAGCAAAAAATATGGATTGGAAATAAATATTAAGAAGATAAATCCAGAAGAAGCACACCAAATGAGTTAACGTCTGTAGTTTTCATAATAAGTGCAGACGAAAATTCCACTGCAAAAGTGGAGGAGTTTGTCCGTCAATTTTTTTTAATTTGCAGGTATTCATAGGTAAATTTACCTCCGAAAATCTCAGCTACGTGGAATTTGTGGAAGGGTGGAAAAATGGCTCTAGAATTTTTCGACGATATCTGCCGAAATGTGACCCTTAGAGCATTTTTGTTTAGACAATAAATGAAGAGCAGTTCATACAAAAGTTGTCCCTATGATTTTTTTCGCTACGCCGATAGACCCGAGCATTTTCGAAAACTCCGGAAATCAAAAAAAAAACGCCCTAAAAAACAAGTTGTTTATGAAAATACATAAAACTAATTTATTGAATCTTTCTGAATATATTTAACCCCTTGCAAAGCCCCATTATCCAAAAGGATTCGGTGAAATTAGTCTTGATAAAAAAATATGAATAAATTTGTAGAAGGGTCAAAATATCGAGCAAAAACAAACTTTGGGCCGGTTTTTCAATAATTCAGAGAAATAGCTAAAAGGAAAAGGTAACATGATATTATAGCTACAGGTTCCTTCTTTCATCTGAACTTTGAATCACGAAAAAATATTAATTTTTACGTGATTTATTGAAAAATTTGTAATCCGCTTGGGAGTGTCATTCCTTTAGAGCGTGCTCGCTAAATGCAGGACAGGAGCTAAAAATGGGGGTGCCGGTTATCTCGAAAAGTATCATATTTTTGACAAAAGTGATGAGGATCATTTTTGTAGGTCCAAACAAAAAGTCTCTAAGCGTCATATTTTCGGAAATATCGGCGAAAATAGGCGAAAAAAACACATTTTTGAGACCAATGGGCCATTTTTACGCCCTTCCAGAAATTTCAGACAGCTGAGATTTTCGGGGGTGAATGTACCCATGAATACCTGCAAAAATGGTGCCGGACAGACCCGATTCCCGGATTGACACCTTGGTTTCTTAGACTATAAGCTATTTAAGCGAAATTAAAACAATTTTTACTTATGGTATGTGATAATGTATGAAACATCGATCATCACTACATTACAGAGTCAAATCGGCAGTCATCTGAGCGGACAGCAACTAGCTAAAGACGCCTAAAGTGAGATTGAGACCCATAATGAAGAAGAAAAAGAGCTCTTTCACCAAGACAATGCACCCTGTCATAACTCTATCGCAACTTTCGATTGATTTCTCATCCACCGTATTCTTCATTTGGTTCCCAGAAGATCTAACAAGATTGCTAAAGGGAAAGAGATTTGGCTTCAATGAAGAAGTGATTACTGAAAAAAAAAATGAATGTCACTTTTGAAGGAGCCAAAGTCGAATTTTGTCCACAAGTTGCTGTTTTATTAGTTATAAAAATATAAAGACAATTTTAGAAAAACAGAATACCTTACAGTTTACATAATTTTTTCAAACTTTAGGATAAAAACGCTCGCAGAAAAAGCAAATCAATCTGCATTACATTGCGGGACCTAAATTTATATCTATATTAGACCAATTTGAAAAGAAATGAGTAACAGTTTGAATTTAAATATAGTATAAGTCAGTTTTTCAAAAAAAAAATATGTATATGCCCAAAACAAATACTATAACTTTAAAACTGAATCTTCTTAAATTATACTTTATGGATATACACATTCTTAAAAATCGATATATGTAAAGTAAAAAGCATCAGTATGGGTATGTAACTTGGTGCTAATTTCCCTGATGCACTTTGGCTACAAACATTGAAAAAGTTTTAGAATTTAACTATAAATCATGTCTGCTCAAACTGTATTATACATTATTATTCGTTTACATAATCAAATGATATATGACAACTAGACAATAATTACCTCTATCGATGACCATTTAGTCAATATCAAACTGACAGACATTAGTATTAGCAAATACCTAGTATATGTGCGCATTACGCATATAATAATTGATTGGTATTTGCATGAGGGGCCATGGGTAACTACACCTTTTGACACTATGGTGGCCTAAAATTATGGATTTATTCTCTTTGAGCAAGTCTCGTGTCATAATTCATGAATGGGCCATTTTTACGCCCTTCCAGAAATTTCAGACAGCTGAGATTTTCGGGGGTGAATGTACCCATGAATACCTGCAAAAATGGTGCCGGACAGACCCGATTCCCGGATTGACACCTTGGTTTCTTAGACTATAAGCTATTTAAGCGAAATTAAAACAATTTTTACTTATGGTATGTGATAATGTATGAAACATCGATCATCACTACATTACAGAGTCAAATCGGCAGTCATCTGAGCGGACAGCAACTAGCTAAAGACGCCTAAAGTGAGATTGAGACCCATAATGAAGAAGAAAAAGTGCTCTTTCACCAAGACAATGCACCCTGTCATAACTCTATCGCAACTTTCGATTGATTTCTCATCCACCGTATTCTTCATTTGGTTCCCAGAAGATCTAACAAGATTGCTAAAGGGAAAGAGATTTGGCTTCAATGAAGAAGTGATTACTGAAAAAAAAAATGAATTTCACTTTTGAAGGAGCCAAAGTCGAATTTTGTCCACAAGTTGCTGTTTTATTAGTTATAAAAATATAAAGACAATTTTAGAAAAACAGAATACCTTACAGTTTACATAATTTTTTCAAACTTTAGGATAAAAACGCTCGCAGAAAAAGCAAATCAATCTGCATTACATTGCGGAACCTAAATTTATATCTATATTAGACCAATTTGAAAAGAAATGAGTAACAGTTTGAATTTAAATATAGTATAAGTCAGTTTTTCAAAAAAAAAAATATGTATATGCCCAAAACAAATACTATAACTTTAAAACTGAATCTTCTTAAATTATACTTTATGGATATACACATTCTTAAAAATCGATATATGTAAAGTAAAAAGCATCAGTATGGGTATGTAACTTGGTGCTAATTTCCCTGATGCACTTTGGCTACAAACATTGAAAAAGTTTTAGAATTTAACTATAAATCATGTCTGCTCAAACTGTATTATACATTATTATTCGTTTACATAATCAAATGATATATGACAACTAGACAATAATTACCTCTATCGATGACCATTTAGTCAATATCAAACTGACAGACATTAGTATTAGCAAATACCTAGTATATGTGCGCATTACGCATATAATAATTGATTGGTATTTGCATGAGGGGCCATGGGTAACTACACCTTTTGACACTATGGTGGCCTAAAATTATGGATTTATTCTCTTTGAGCAAGTCTCGTGTCATAATTCATGAATGGGAAATTAATTTCGGAAATGTTATATACAGTGTGTCCTAAAAAGTTTTATACAAATGCAGAAAAAGTTTATCTTACATTTCACAAAAAAAAGTATCTTGATAAAAAGCTCTACATGACTTGTTGATTCATAATCAGGTACAAAAATTGTAAAACGTTATGTGGAATATAGGGAAAATAAAAAGTAATGATAAAAAAAAAGAATAAAAGAATTTAATCAAAGAACAATCACCTAAACACGCCGGACGGTGGATACGTTGAGGTTCCGTAGTATTTAAGTAATTTTACATGTTTCCCATTTAAATGTACCTATTGGATCAGTATTTTAGTAATTTTCAATTTCATTAATTTTTAAACAATGCGACAACTACGCTATCCTACGTCAATGAATGGCAACGCTGTACCGGTGAATCGCATCACATATTCAAATTAAATCAAACACAAGAAGTTAAGGCCTTTTCTTTCTCCACGAGTAGGAGAAACACTTCGGTCAATCTTGAGGCACAAGAATCAAAACGGATTTCCGGTTCACGCCATTATATCATCACGTATCCACACGTACCCAGACATACTTCCGCATTTCATTACATAAAAACTGTGGACGATTTTTACAACATAGTACATACAGCATTTAAAGAGAGCATATTAACAAAATTTCAACGGCTGACCTTGTAAATCGCTGCAAAACCGTAATCTTCACTGATTTACGACAATTATTCATTGTTGATAAATGGATAAAGAAGGTTATCAATAAATTATCTAACAATTTCTGAAGTGTTTATTGTCTTTTTTATCTGGAAATATCAATAATCTGCAATTGTTCATAATTTTTTGCTAAATGAGCATTTTGCCCTCCACTTGTAAGTATTTTTCTCTCCTTCCAAATCATTACTTTTTGTTTTCACTATATTCCATACAATGTTTCAAAATTTTGTACCTGATTATGGATCAACAAGTTATGCAGAGCTTTTTATCAAGAATATTTTTTTTTGTGAAATGTAAAATAAACTTTTTCTCCATTTGTATAAAACTTTTTGGGACACACTGTAGATAGAGTGATTCAACATAGGTTTTCAATAACCCCTACGATCGTATTTGGTATTACTTTTTTGCTTTAGGTTATTATGTCTAAGTTTTTTACTATTTTCATAGTAAAAATAGAACAAGGTATTTTTGCTTATACTTTTAAGTCTGTAATTATTCTTTGTTTTTACTTTTTGCCGATGATAACACAAATTAATATATGTAGAATATATCGACTGCAATATAAATTACTTCTTTGTTTAGTGGCGTGCCACTGGAAGATTCCCAATTTATATTATGTCAAAACATTCGATTCTAACGACTAAAATGAATGACACTTAGCCCACTCGAGTTAGATCAAAAAAGGGGCTAACCCGGACAAAATTGAAAACGGCAATTTTTCTTCGGGAATCGTTAGGGGGGGTCACTGGCAGTCTAAATTTCGATTTGTGTATGTTCAAGTCCATTGCGTCAGCCGCCATATTGAATTTAAGGGTGCATATTTATTTATTCAATAACTCGTTCATTTGCAATTTTACATGAAAAATGGTAATGACCAAAGTTGTCTGGAATTAAATTTCCTACAATTTTGGTCGTTATCACTTTTTCGCAAGGATCGATATTTTTCGACTAAGAGCCGAAAGAGGGGGTGAAATTTGAGAAAGAGATAAATTAAGAGAGAAAGATAGAATAAATTGATGAAAATGAAGAAACAAAACCAAAAAATAAAAATTCAAAGATAGAAACCAAAAATGAAAAATGAAAAACGAAAAACGAAAAAAAAAAAAAAAATCGAAGAATGGAAAACGAACAATGAAAAATGAAAAATGAAAAATGAAAAACGAAAAATGAAAAACCAAAAACGAAAAATGAAAAATGAAAAATGAAAAATGAAAAATGAAAAATGAAAAATGAAAAATGAAAAATGAAAAACGAAAAATGAAAAACCAAAAACCAAAAATGAAAAATGAAAAACCAAAAACCAAAAATGGTTTTTCATTTTTCGTTTTTCATTTTTCATTTTTCATTTTACGTTTTTCATTTTTCATTTTTGGTTTTTGGTTTTTCATTTTTCGTTTTTCATTTTTCATTTTTCATTTATCATTTTTCATTTTTCATTTTTCGTTTTTGGTTTTTCATTTTTCGTTTTTCATTTTTCATTTTTCATTTTTCATTGTTCGTTTTCCATTCTTCGATTTTTTTTTTTTTTTTCGTTTTTCGTTTTTTATTTTTCATTTTTGGTTTCTATCTTTGAATTTTTATTTTTTGGTTTTGTTTCTTCATTTTCATCAATTTATTCTATCTTTCTCTCTTAATTTATCTCTTTCTCAAATTTCACCCCCTCTTTCGGCTCTTAGTCGAAAAATATCGATCCTTGCGAAAAAGTGATAACGACCAAAATTGTAGGAAATTTAATTCCAGACAACTTTGGTCATTACCATTTTTCATGTAAAATTGCAAATGAACGAGTTATTGAATAAATAAATATGCACCCTTAAATTCAATATGGCGGCTGACGCAATGGACTTGAACATACACAAATCGAAATTTAGACTGCCAGTGACCCCCCCTAACAATTCCCGAAGAAAAATTGCCGTTTTCAATTTTGTCCGGGTCAAATTCTAACTCGATTGGGCTAACTCGATTGTTATTCCCTGAACAGAATAAGAAAGTATATCAATCCGTTTCTAACATTATCTAGATACTTAAAAATGGAATGATCCATTAAAAGTTTGACGATACATGTGTGTTTAACGTTTATGGTATTGATGATGGTGGCACATCAAATAAACTTCACTGTGCTGTAACCATTAATTTTTTGGTCAAGGTGCTATTACCAAAGTTGATTTAGAAAAATACGCGAACAAAACTTAAGAATGATCATACTTCTACAGTTCAGTTGTCAGAGACTTTGACCTTTAGGTAATTTAAAGGGTGTAGAAAAGATAAAAAAATCTTTGCTGCTCTAAGTTCACAATTTCGAAAACAAATTCGAAAATTTGTTTTTTTATTATATCTCGAAACCAAAATAAAAATTTCGAAAAACTGATAGCACCACTCGAAAGAGCTGAAAATTTATTTATTTAAATAAAAAATTGTATTACTAATAAAAACTATTAAAAATAAAAATTTTACCAAAAGTTATAATTTCTAAAACTCACCGATTTTCAAAAAAACTGAAGATATATATTATTAAAACAGGCATAACAAAAAAAATCCTTGTAGTTTTATCATCATTGTCTGTTTAATAAAACTTATGTTTTAAAATTATTATTTTTTTACAGCATTCATTCTACGCAATTTTTATTTTCAAAATAATGTTTATATAAATCAGAAATTAATTATTTTTTTAAATAAAGTTAAAAATACACTTTATAATGTGTAATAATTCAGAAATTGATTTATACAGGGTGGTCTTAAGTAATTGTACATAGAAGTATGGTAGATTCCTCACTTTAAAATATTACGATATGAACCAACTTGCTCTAATAAAATGTTGCTAATAAAGAATGAATAGGGTGTTAAAGGTTAATTTTTAAGATTTATTTTTTTGCAATAACTTTATGGTTTTTGGATATGGGGAAAAACGAAGGTCATATTCGGATTCAGGAGGTCATTTTACATAAGAATCAGCAAGAATGATGTCAGAGCTAGAAAATTCTTTTTTCCGACCAGTGTAAGCATGCAGCTGGTCCCTAAAATGCGATTATCTCGTAAACCCTTAGGTTTAAGTTTTAAGGCTAATAGCAAGTATGCTTTTTTGTTCTAAAATAACGTGGATTTAATATTATTTATTTATTTAGGTTTATCGCACATTTATGCCACAAATGTGGCCTAACTAGCGCCCTCTACAAATTAGATCGAATTAGGTACCAGATTATGACTTCTCGCGCCCAAAACCTCCCAGTTCCAAATTTTTATGTATACATATCCAAATACTCCAAAGTTATTGCAAAAAATAAATCTTAAAATTTAACCTTTAACACCCTGTATATTCCTTATTAGCAACATTTTATTAGAGCAACTTGATCAAATCGTAATATTTTAAAGTGAGGAATCTACAATACTTCTATGTACAATTACTTAAGGACAACCTGTATAAATAAATAAACACTATTAATTAAAATAGTTAACTGGGGAAATAGTTGCGCATTTCTATAACTAAGTAATTTACTGACGACTTCAAATTAAAAATATAATGGGTAGTTTTTGAGAAATTTGCATAAAACCATATTCGCCAATTTTTGTTTTTTTAATAATTGTTTATTATTTAAAACACAAAAAAGTATGCAAAACTTATTCTGTGTACAATGCCCCAAAAAAAGAAAAATTGTCACCACATAGGTATTATGTTTCATTGCCAGATCTGTTTTTTAGTTTATTTTAAAAATATTTTTATTTTTTGTAATTCGTTATCTTATTCTTATATGAAATAACTGTTAAAAAAAGCCAGTTATTTTTTCGCGTTTCTACTATATGCGAGTCCAAAAACATCATTGCCACTAATATTATTCCCAATCTGTAGCAAATCGATACTTTCCAATGTTAAAACCTCCTATACTCACCCTTATACTTATTAGTAAACAGATTCAGCTTCTCTTATGTATTCATACTATTAATTTGCAGTAACTTTCGGTTTGACCCTCGTAATCACACATTCATAAATAACAAATAAATATTCCAGTCGCCTAAAAAGTGTTATGCTAGCCACAGCCCATACTCATTGTCTGAAAGAGAATGACTGATGAAACCTCGTTGAAAAGTCATCAGAATCACGTTTTCACAAAACTTTCTAACACGTCCTTGTTCTACATTTTTCCGAGCCGGGGCTTTCAGAGCTGCTCCTTCTTGTCAGAAACATTAAGCCATTTCGTTTAATTAAAAAACGTCATCTATATGGAGGCGGTGGTTTTCTGTGTGCAATACTCATTAAAAGAAAAAATACTGGAACATCCAAGCAGCGGCCCTTTTGTTTCCATTCTTTCGGACAAATACCGAAACACAAACGACAAGGCTTGCTTTCGCTCGGTATCTGTCACTGCTCTGGAATGGCTTTATTTAAAGAATTCTTCAGAGTGCACACATGTAGGGAAGATGGAAAAAATAGAGAGTAAGAGAGAATTTAGAACGTTTTAGGTCAAAATATATTTATTTATATAGTAAAATGCGGTATTTTATTCTAAAAATAGTATATTACACGACTGTGATATTTAAAAAAATATCACACGACTTTGTGACTTTCGAAGTGTCAAAACAATTCGGTGATTGTCATTTTCATAGGTGGTCATAGGAAAAAGTTTTTTCATAATACTGGATACAGATTCATCTTATTTCTTCTTCTCCTTTTGCCGAACTAAAACTTATTTCACGCAACTTACCTTTGAGCTGTGAAAATAAAAATAGGTGGTTGTGTGCCAAATTAAGATTATGGCGCATGTACTACCACCAATAAAATATTTTTTATCATATAATTACTCTAACATTCTACACTTTTCCTTGATCCCCAGATATTTTAAAGAATTTCTGGTAATCCCACCATACTATATTATTTAAAATTTAAAGCATTAGTTTCATTCAATATAGTTGCAAGGTGGTCAGTATTTTTGTTTCGAAGAACCAATCTGTTATTTGAGTAGTTAGGGAATCATAGATAACCGCGAGTGGTGTTATTTTGGTAAAGTCTTTTTCGCCATATAAAACAGACATTTCTACAGAAATATCTATTCGCGAACTTATGGGAGGCTGGATTAAGTATTTTCAGACAGCAAAAAACACTAGGCAACTATAAGATTGGACCAAGACCCATGAGTACAGCAGGATTAATGGGAGGGAACGTGCTGAACATGAAAACTATTTTAAGTAATACTTCTTAATCACTCTATTTGAAGTAACATGTAATTTTTCATAAACGAAAAATATCTACTTAATCGGCCGTTAAGAGAATCTGTCCCTGTCCCTACTTGTCTAACTGTTGACATTTTGACAGTGTAGGAAGATTATTTTGTTTACAGTGCCGTTAGATTTATACCTCGAACGAAGTTGGCAGTGATCGAATTATCATTTTCCCTTCTGGAATGTGTTTTTGATACTACATATTTAAATGTCTATGTTATTTTTTACCCCTTTTACTTTTCCGCCCTCCACTATACCACAGAAAAAGGTAATGTGAGGAAAAAAACAGAAGAAAAACTCTGGCAATCGATAGTTAGTAAGTTACGTAAAAATTGATATGAACTAATTTTATGGCCTTGAGTTAACAATTAAAATGAATTTTTTTTATTTTTCTACGATTAATACGAAGGAAGATATGGCAATTCAAAAATGGGTGTTTAAAGAAACTGGATCGTTCTAGCATAAATATCTGGAAAAATATTACTTCCACAAAAAAATGTATATAACATCCTAATGAGAGAACAACATTGGGAATATTTTAAGACCATCAAGAACCGTTTAACATAAGCAGAAAAAAACTTATGGACAAAATAATTTTTTTTTCAAATTTTTTTTTTTGACATTTTGTTAGCTCTATCCAGACTGTGGTTTTTGAAAAAAATCCTTTTGCAGAAAGACGTAACATATGATTCTAGAATTGTCCAGTAATTTTTAGTCACTAGTGAGTTATGGATTATACCTCATATTTAAAGTAGTATTCTATTTATTTATTACTAGTACAAGCAGAATTCACATTGATATTGAAATTAAAGGAAAACGCTAACGGTTTATTCGAATTTGAAGTCATTGTAAAATTCGTTGGTTTATGTAACCAGACGCTCCCATATCGGTACAGCTGCTAATAGTGCTGGAAGACGCCGACGCATTAGAACCTTGCAATTTTTCTGCAATTTGTATTTTGTTGTGCACCGATTCTTCTAGGTGTCCTTCTGCTACGGTCGAGGACTTCCATCCTCCGTGACGCTTCAAAGTAATCATGTTAGCCCCTGCATTGGCCGAAAGAGTCGCCGAAGACTTTCTCTGATTTCTCCAATTTCAAAAACATTGCAATTCTTGAAGGTATCTTCGACTATGTATTTATTCCCACACACTGGCTGGTACACCTCCCATTTTCGTAAAAAACAAAAAAGCGGCTAGAACTAGTATTTTTTGGTCTCAAAGATATGTATTTTTTACACAAATTGATCGGGTTGACTGGAAATACTTCTTCAAGTATGGTGAAACTTCTCGATTTCTTGGGTTTAGTGTCTGGCAAAACTACGTGAAAATATTTCCCTTTCTCTTGAATGTTTTCTATTTTTAAATTGACCTATTCATCGCATCTACAAAGACCGCTAATCCCCATTATCAAAGCCACTTTCATCAACAAGACCCAAACATTTTGAACTCCTTGTCGTAAGCACCGCGGGACTTTTCTGGCAAAATCTGCATCGCTGCTTCTTCCGCTTCCGTAAGGATATCCCCAGGAACGTAATTTTCATCGGTTTCCTCCATTTTCTACACTTTTTTTCTTCAAAAAAGCTTATCTTTTCTGAAAGGAAAACTGAAAAGTGTCAAAATTTATTTAAACATTTGCTAACAATATATCATGCCCGTGGCAACCAAACAAACAACCTACTTTGACCAAAATGTAAAAAGTCACTGTCAAGTCATTCTGAGAAGCAACTAGCTTTGATTTGATCACAAAGCCTATTAATTAGTATCTCATAAAAAAACGATTTCTTCCACTTGTTGGATAAAACATTGTATGCCACTCGCGTGTTATGTTTCCTAAGTCACTTGAGAATTTATACCACTCGTGGTATAAATTTTCTCGCGTGATTTATTTTCAACATACCACACTAGTACCATAAATAACTATTATTGTACATCTCGATATTATCAGCCACAAAAAAGTTACGGGCAAAAAATACATTTTTTTTAATGAAATTGAAAAATGGTAATTTTCTACGCCCTATAACTTGCGAGGGATTTATTTTGCGCAAGATTTTTTTCTTTTTTTCGCCTCACTATTAAATAAACAAAGATCGGCAAATTATAATATATAGTATTAGATTTTAGAAATGCAACGCAAAAAACCCCATCGAAATCGATTCACTGCCACTCTCGTTCACGGTTTTTTACTTTTTACGACTAACGGCACTCCACTAATAATTTCGCAGGTTTTATGAGATTTTTATTTTAGAAACCGTCATGGAAAAACTGGTTCTTTTGCACTACCTTGATTTTCAACCACAAGTTATTAATACTAACCCTATATAAATACGTACTTTTAACCGATAACAATTAGAATTACTTGATATCATGTAACATGTAAAGTTCAAGGTCTTTTTGGACTTTCACGTACATATCCACCCGCTCGTTCCCTCTTCCTTCCTTTTCTTGCATCACATCAGCCGAAGTAATGCAATTTCCTGGTGGCGGCTGCCGACCACCGCCTCAATATCGACCACAAAGGGGCGCAAATGTGAAAAGGGAACGCAAAGCACACGACAGTGCCATCATTTCTTTCTTCATCTCTTTTTCACTGTTTCTACGCGGATGTATGGGTGAACAATGCCGACACGACATCTAAACTGAGAAATTTTAGCGGATAATGCGATAAGTACGTTAAAAATTATCTCTGCTTTGAGCATATCCAGAAATCGATATGGATTTCCAGGCCCATTTAGTAGCATTGTCAGTTAAAAGTGAAGGTAGTGGCTACTGTACTCAAAATTTTATACTTATTTAAATTGATTCTTGTGTAATTTTAGTTTGTAACGAAGTTACGATGGTAACTATGCAGTAATTTTTTTTGTATTATCTGACGTGTTCAGTGTCCTAATGGACCCTAAAAGTGCGTCGTCTCACCGCACATACTAAACCATTTCCAAACTTTATCATAGCAACACCAGTGATGAGTGAAATAGGTTATGTATTTATGTTGTTGAGTTTGCAACATTTTTATTTAGTGTTATTTAAAAAATATATACTTGGTTGCCGAGGTAACGTTTATTTGGAAACATTTTAGTAGGTGCCAGAATAACGATTATTGGGGGTAATACCACTAGAGCTCATATTTGGCCGGATATTTTTCATAAGTTTGATTTAGAGAATATACTTTCATTGAAAATTGGAAAAATAACGAGACCGCAGGTCGAGTTATTTTGTCAAACAGATCGAATTAAATTGTCTATATGAAAGTAATTACGAGAAATCAAACTTATAAAAAATATCCTGCCCAAAATCTGAGCTCGAGCTGGTATTTGGCAAGACGATTCCACGAATTTAAGCTGACGTGACACATACATAATTAATCGATTTTTTATCCAGTTATATTTTCTCTTCCTTCCTCATAGGCTAAATATCCGATAGCTAACTACGATTTTTGAATTTTCATATGACATTTTTTACATATGAGTGGAAGTAATATCAAGACCATCTAATTTTTCCGAAAAAATCGAAAAAACACGTTGCTAAGTAATATTTTAACAAGAGTCGAAGACGAGGATTTTTGCACGTGCTCGAATTGTGTTTACAAAACATACTACCTATTATATATTGTAGTGTGTAAGTTAGGTTATAATTTGTTATAGTGTAATAGGGAGTTTTTTTTGACAGTAGTTAGATAGAAAGTTGTCAATGAATTTAAAAAATGTCAGATTATTAAGAATTCACAAAAAACCCTGAGATATGTAAATAATTATATTTAATAAAAACATTTAAAAATATATGGCTCCCAACGTGGGGCCTTTATATAAAATAAAATAATAAAAAACGTATAAAAAGATATGTACTTAAGAAGTGGAAACAAAAAGATGGATGCCACAAGAGAAGAAAGAAATCAAGAAGGACAAGGAGATATGATAGAATCACTGGAAATAAATTTGGAAAATTTCAATGAGGAAAATAATAGTGATTATGAAGAACAACAAACAACCAACATAGAAAATAATACAGAAGAAGATAGAAGATCAGATGATCGAATCATGCAAATGTTAATTACTATGAATGAAAATCTAAACAGAAATCAAGAAAAGATGGAGAATAACATAGAAAGAAATCTAGAAAAGAATAAAGAAGATATGAAAATGGAGATTGAAAATCAATTCAAGAAAAATAATGAGGAGATGATAATTTTAATAAGAAGAGAAATTGAAAGAGTTTAAGTGAGATTAGAGAAACAAGAAAAGGAATTTTTAAAAAGAAGCAGATCAAATAGATTTAATAATTTAGAAAGTAAATATTGTCATCCTAAAGAATTTATTACATTGGAATCAGAAGAAATAGAAAAAAAAATAAAAATAGTCTACCTTATGTTAAAATAAAATTTGAAGATATTATAGTTTATGCATTAGTGGACACAGGGAGTTAAATTTCATTAATAAAAGAAGATGAATAATAACAATAATAATAAAAAAATATGGTTAAATGAATTTAAAAATAGAAAATTAAGAAGAAATAATTGAAATAAATATAGAAGATGAATAATAATAATAATAATAAAAAACAATATGATTAAATGAATTTAAAAATGGAAAATAATGTTTATAACGTTTAAAAATATTTTTACTCTGTTTAAAAATTTTTTGAAATGTTGTGTGTAAATTAGGTTATAGTTTGTTATAGTGTAATAGGGAGTTTTTTTTTTGACAGTAGTTAGCTAGAGAGTTGTCAATGAATTTAAAAAATGCAGATTATTAAGAATTCACAAAAAACCCTGAGATATGTAAATAATTATATTTAATAAAAAAATTTAAAAATATAAAGGCCTTAATATTAAAATAATATGTATATCTACATAATAAATATATAGGTATTAATTTAAAAACTGAAAAACAGGTAATATATTTAATCACAAAATACTACAAACATAATTATTTATGGTACAATTAAAATATAAATTGCAATTTTGGAACACAGTAGGAGTACTCGTATTGTTTGAAATATTTGTTAACTCATTGATAACGTTGGGTGTAGTTAAATCATTAATGTTTTTGATGGGTCCAGCTGTAGAGTGAGAAGCTCGAGGAGTGGCTGCAGGATCTTCTGTTTTCTGTTTTTTAGCTGGAGGTTCTGAGGCGTCACTTCTAAGGGTGTTTATGATGTTGGAATAATGCTCATTATCCATTTGCAGATAAGTCTTAATTGAGTTATCTGAACTGTGGCCAGTAATTTTAATTAATTGTTGTTCACCAAGCCCTCCTTTAGCCAAGTTACTGACTGCTGTCGACCGCATAGAGTGGTTTGTTATTTTTATTTCTTTTGTATTTAATCCTGCCTTCTCTGCTGCTTCTTTAGTCCTTTTTCGAAAGTTCGTTTTTCCCACTGGAGTGTTTTTGTACCATCCACTTGATTATTTGTTCTTTGTTCCATGATGGGTTTACTGTTAATAATAATCTATCAGTTGTTATTCTAGATGAACGATTAACCATTAGATGTTTAAAAAGACGGACTGGACTAGGGTTATTCGTGTTAGGGACCAGCCATTTACTATCCATTTTTTTTTCTCCTCCCTGGGCCGTTTTATTGAAGAAATGATTATATTCTACTCTTTCTAAAAAGTAGGGATTTTTGAAAATCAGTTATTTTAAAAAATCTGTAACTAGTTATATACCTGTTTTAAACCCAGAATTATCCACTTCTTTAAAATAATAAACTCTGCAATTGACTGCTTCTCCACCTCTCCAGGCAAGTTCTACTGAAGCGATATGGTCAAATTTTCACTGAAGTCCCGCCGGAGTGTCTCCGTCCCATGATAAAACCATTGCGTAGTATTCTTCCAATTTTAAGGAAGCAGAGCTCGATTCTCGATTTCGTTTTATTGGCGCACATCTGCAAATTCCTTCGTTTCGCATTACGAGCTTCCCTACTAGACTTGAAGATAATATCTTTAAATGGATCAAAAATTATTTTCCAATTCATAAAATCTCTTGTATTTTTTTGCAACGGTGTTTCACATTGTCTTTACAACTAGTTCTTTGCAATTTTCACCGTTTTCTTTCTTCATATTCCACGTCCAATCTTTCAGGAATAGGTTTAGTTGCTCTAAACTTGTAGTTTCCAAAAGTTCGTATTTCTTTGCCTTGAAGAATTCCGTAAAGTGTTTCCATATTGACGTATGAGTTTTAACGGTATCGTACGGTAAACTTTTCTCAATCGCCAGATCAATATTAGTCATAGAATCGCTTCCAATGCGACTCATTTTCACTACATAAGCTGACTAGCACTGTTTAAAAACAAAATTTTTTAGTGTCGTTTTCTGGTGTCCATAATTACCTACTTGTTATCAAAGGTATTGTAATTTTTGGCGACAACAGCTGTCAAGTTTTGCCATGGGGAAACTCGAAAAAACTGCTGACAGGAGCAGTCATACAGTTTTTTCATCTAGAAACCTTGTAAAACGCGTTTAACCCCTCCGAGGGGTGGTTTTTGGCCGTTTTTAAAAGGACGCCGAGGGTAAAAACTTTTTTTAACCTCAGATTCGGTTTCAGCGACCTCGAAAATGGGGGGGGGAGACTAAATTGGCCCAGTACGGAAAAGAAAGGTGTCACTCCTAGTAAAGACACGTATTTTAAAAATAATTCTTGAAATTTTCTGCTATTAAAATTTTGATAACGCTGAATAAGTGCCATCATATTTTTTATATAAGCTGCGTTAAAAGTGTCGCTTTCTTCTATTGGTATGCAGGATAGCTCAATGGGTATATCTTTAATTTCTCTTAACACAGCCTTATAGAATTCAGATTTATTTCCTTTTCTCAAAATAATATTTTTAAAAATTACTTAACTGTGGTAACAAGTGCAAATGCCTGAAAGTAAATGTAAGATGCAATATAAGTTTCCAGTGTGAGGGAAAATGCATTGAAAAATAAATATTTTAAGTAAATAATAATAATATTGTGTTTTATGCTTGTAAAAAATTATTATTATTATTCCTATCATTTCTCAATCTCATAAATCGCACTATACCCCCTGTAGTGTCATATTAATATTGTAATGCGCGTCATCTTTGTTGCTTGCGCGTATGAAGAAGGCTATGGTGTGTACTCTCTTTGACACACTGACCACTTTATTCGCACCCACAGTGATAAAGCCAAGACATGCAACGCGCCGATTCAATTTCGTTCGGTTTTAAAAAAGTACACAACCCAAACTAAACGACGTATGAAAAAAAAGTTAAAGTAAAAAAGTTTCCTTGCCTCCACTATAGTACCAATCCTTCCCCGCTCAATATATTGCGATACTTAATAACGTTTTTCTAGGAATGGCGAAGTCCAACACAGATAGTATCCAATTGGTTGGTAGTCTTGTAGGAAGAAATTGGATTTAATCAATGTCTCCTGATTTAAATCTTTGTGGCTGCAGTAGTCTGTGGGCATACATCACAAATAGTTGGTTAAGATGTTACGAGTAGGTTCGGCATTACTTTAATTGCTGAAGTGGGTCACTTGTCATTGTAGGTGTGATTGTTACAACAAGTATTTCTAGTTTACTGAGTTGGTGCTCTTCAAAGACGTCTATGTTACCCTAGTCCGTTTATCATTTTCGACTTCGGGTTTAGATTTTATGTATTGCTAAACTGCCTTTGAAAGATTCTCAGTGCATTTCAAGTTATTTTTTTATCAGAATTTAATATATATCTTCCTGCAGTTTGTAATCGACATAATAGTGATCAACGTGCTAACACTCTGCTTCTTTACCCAGTTACTGATTGACCTTTAGGTGTTTTGCAAAACTTATCTCAGGCTATTATGCTACGATTGTGGTCCCACTGCCAAGTGTTGCTTGGATTTTATGACTTCTAAGCATGGGGTTTATCCATCCTTTTGTGGTAAGATCCCTTTTTCCTCTGTGGTTTTTCGAATGGATTCATAAGTTGTCAAAACCCCACTGTATCTATGACGATAAAGCCATTTATTTTGATACAAATGTTTTTTTTTACTTTTACTAGAGTGTGGATTATGGATTTGAGTGTAGGAAAATTGTTTTACATGTTTTCAGGGAAAAAAGTGGCAAAACTTATTTGACTACTTTGTGTAAAGCAACAATAAAGAACTCGAAAACACTGTGAAATATTGTACTGCATTATTGTATATTATATTGAATTATGGATGTCTGCTTTATTTTTCAGCCGAAACAAATAACAAACCAACGCTATTTCGAGCTCTTATTAAATAGCTTTAAAATATAAAACTCTTTAATAGTTGTTAATAAAACATTATATGATTCAATAACATTCCACTTCTCATAAAATATTCTAGTTTTATTTCTTTCATTCGTTTAATTAGTGTGTAAACCTTCCATTTATATTTTCATTTAAAACCCGAGCTCTTGCATTTTAAAATTTCTATTCCAATTTAATTTATTTTTGCACAGAAAGTTTTAAATAACATTTTCTCCGCTAAAAGCAGTAATATAGCGGTGTTTTCGGAGGAGTTCTAAGCAAAAAGAATTGTAAGTTACTCTTGAATTAACAGAATTAAAATGTATTAAGGTAGGAGGACGAAAAATCTCAGTGTTTAATTAGTTAATCCCGCCATTCGCCCTGAAAAAATTCATGGGTGTACAAAACTGGTTTAGTTATCACTCCGACATTTTTGGGGATTTTGGGGGGAGGAGTAGCAATATTGAGATGACTATTACCATCAGTAAAATCAATCGTTATTCCAGTACTATCGAGCATGGATGAAGAAAGGGTTGTAGAATACCATTCAGTAAAGGAACCATTCTGAATGAAGTAAAGATCTCTACAAACTTTCTTTTTATGATTTATCTGACACCACGCGAATCACGTTGTAACTTTTAACCAAAAAGCCGAGCATGACGATAAGAGATTGTAGTTGGTCTCCAAAGAAGCCACAAGACCACCAAAATTTCCTATAAATCCACACTAAACAAAATTCGAAAGGGATCCAAACTAAACGTACCAAATTCGTTAGGGATTTGATTCGTGAAGTGGTAGGACATGCCCTATAGGAAAATAGAGCTATGGAACTGTTAAAGGTATCCAAGGATAAGAGAGCTCTCAAGTTATTGAAACGTTGTCTTGGTACACACATCAGAGCCAAGAGGAAACTTGAAGAATTATCCAACATACTTACCCAAATGCGAAAATGCACATTAGTAGAATTTTTGTATGACTTAAGTAAGAAATAAAAAAATACTAATTCGAGTACTACAACTTTCATATTTTGCATTTTCGCAGGCCAATTACCGTTTTAGAAAAAAGTCTTGTCAGTTTGAAATATATATTTTTTTTCACAGTCTACTCTTTTTTTTAATAGACTTAACATTATTATAAACTAACTTTACTAACTCTAACTATAAATCAGTGAATACAGATTGTCCTCCATTAAAACCAAGTTTTAAAGATAAAATAATTTAAAATATAACAAATTCTCCCCACCAGTAATTGTTTCTAGGGATTAAAATCAAGAAACAATTACTTATCTTCTTGATTATTTGAATGAGTAGTTGATTGTAAATTTAAAACGCAAAGTCGAGATGCTGGTCTTCTTAAAACAGTTCCATTAGTTGAACATCTGCAATTCTTATTCTTCCATCTCTTGCTGGGTGAAGTTTGACAATTCTTCCCTTTAGCCAGGTATTTCGTGGACCATTTGGATCAACAAGAATCACAATGTCATCTATATTCAGGTTTTTTGAATCTTGATGCCATTTGCTTCTTTTTATAAGATAAGGAAGATATTCCTGAGTCCATCTCTTCCAAAAGAGATCACTTAGTCTTTGGGCAGCTCGCCATTTCGACAATAAATTTAAATCACTTTCTGAAGTTTTCGTACAAGGCAGTGCAGTATATTTAGGACCGATAAGAAAGTGATTCGGAGTGAGTGGTTCAGGGTCATTTGAGTCGTAAGATATGTGAGTCAAAGGTCGTGAGTTAATTATGTTCTCAGTTTCGGCAAAGAGAGTTCTTAAAACATATTCTTGTGGATATCTGTTGTGGAGTCTTTCGAATAGAACCTTCTTTACACTTCTGATGAGTCTTTCCCACGCACCTCCCATGTTTGGTGCATATGGTGCATTATATCTAAAACGGATGTGTTTTGTTACACAAAATTTATTTACACCATCTGCGTTCATTTCAGCAAATGCTTCCCGCAGTTCTCTGTCAGCTGATTTAAAATTACTTCCATTGTCGCAGAAGATTTCTTCTGGAAAGCCTCTTCTACTTCCAAAAACTCTTAAAACTTGAATAAAACTGTCAGTACTGAGATCTTGTGCTATCTCCAGGTGTATTGCTCTTGTAGCCATACATGTAAAAATAACTCCATAACGTTTCTCATGACTGCGTTTAACAGTTACTTGTATTGGACCAAAGCAGTCAATACCTGTTCGAATAAAGGGTCTTATAGTTGGTTCCAACCGGCATTTAGGCATTTGTCCCATAATAGGTATAGTTGGTTGCACATTTCTATTTCTACATTTTTGACATCGAACCCATGCACCTTTTACAGCTTGCCTTACCCTTAAAATCTAGTATTTTTGACGTAGATTATTTATACAGGTATCTTGTCCATGATGATGAAGTTGTTCGTGATAATGTTTTATTATTAATCTGGTTATCACATGTTTTGGTTCCAGAATAATGGGTTTTTTAAAATCTTCATTAAAAGCATCCAAGTTGTTTAGTCTTCCATTAAGACGAATGATTCCATCTTCATCAAGGATGCAATTCAAAGTAAACAGTTTGCTACATTTTTCCACATCAAGATTTTCTTTCAAAAAATGAATTTCTGTGAAAAATGCATCATGCTGAACACGTTTTAAAAGTAGTTTTTCAGCTTCAGCTAGTTCGTCTACGTCAAGTTCTTTTATTTCAGTCTTTGAGTCTAAATTTTGAAGATTTTTCGGTTTTTGACTTTTTCTTTTCAAATTTCTTATAAATCTTAACATCCATCCAGTAGAACGCAGTAATTTTGTCAATTTTGAAAAGTATTCTAAATTTGGAACTGGAAGATTTATTTTCGGAAAATTAACAAATATATAGTCTTTTCGTTCTTCCAATAAAGTGACGTCAATAATTTCCTTATCTCTGATATCCTTTTCTTGAGGCCAATTTTCAGAAGCAAGTTGGAGAAAGTTTGGTCCATAAAGCCATCTACTATGTCCAGATAAGTCAAATTTGTGAGCTCTTTTTGTTGCCTCGTCTGCAACATTTTCCTTCGAACCAACGTGTCTCCATTGGGCAGGATTTGTCAAGGTATGAATGTCTCCTAGTCTCTGAGCCACAAACATTTTAAACCTTTGTGCTTCTGAACGAATCCATTGTAATACAGTTTTAGAGTCACTCCAGAAGTAAGTTTTGTCAATATCAAGATTAAGATTTTGATTTAAATAAATTCCTAGTCGTGCACCCATCAATGCAGCTTGAAGTTCTAACCTAGGAATCGAGATTGGTCTCAGACTTGTAACCTTTGCTTTAGCATTCACAAAGGAAACTTCTATATTATTTTCTTCTTGAATACGAAGGTATGCTACAACTGCGATTGCCCTTTCTGATGCATCACAGAAAATATGCAATTGTATGTCAATTAATTTTCGATTTAGTCCAAAGTATTGCCTTGGAATGTTAAATTCAAAAATGTATCGTAAATCATTCACCCAAATCATCCATCTTTCATTTAAAGTATCAGTTATTTCGTCATCCCATCCTAATTTAGATTTCCAAATATCTTGTAGTAAGATTTTACCCTGAATTGTGAAATTTGTAAGAAATCCTAACGGGTCAAATATTGACATTACTACCTTAAGAATTTCTCTTTTTGTCGGACGTTTTGTATTGTCTAATATATCTTTCTTAATTTTGTAGAATTTTGTTTTGAATGTAAATGTATCATTATTATGATTCCAAAATACACCTAAAATTCTTTCTATTGACTTTTCAGGATCACCCTGTAAGTTTTTATGATTTTTATTTATTAAGGTTGGGTCAATGTTATCGAGAATACTTTCTGAATTAGATGTCCAGTTACAAATCCACCTTTTGAATGTACATAAATTATGTCATTTATCAATTTTTTTGCTTCCTCCAGAGAATCTGCAGATCCCAAATAGTCATCCATGTAATGCTCTTCAATTATAGCCTTACATGCCTCTGGATAGTCTTTCATAAAGTCTTTTGCATTTCTGTTCTTAGCTTCTTGTGCAAGGCACGGTCCACTAGAAGATCCAAAAAATACAACCGTCAGTTCATAGGTATCAGGTTCTCTATCTCTGTCCATTTTTCTAAATAAAAATCTTTGAGCGGCACAATCTTCTTGGCGTACTTTAACTTGTAAAAACATTTCTTTTATGTCTGATGTGAAAGCATATTTTTTAATTCTAAAATTAAGTAAAATTTTGAAAAGAGAGTTGTAAAGCTCAGGTCCAGTTAAAAGACAGTCATTTAGACTTAGATCATGCGACTTTGCACTAGCATCAAATACAATTCGTAATTTATTAGGTTTGTTCGGGTTTACAATACCAAAATGAGGAAGATACCATTTTTTTTGATTTTCAGTTTTTACTTCTTCTTCACTAAGCTTTCGAATATAATTTTTCTTCTCAAGATCCTCCATTTTGTTGCAATATGTCTTCCCATATATTTTGTCTTTATCCATTTTCTTTTCGGTACATTTTAACCTCCGCATTGCATTGATACGGCTTTCTGGAAGAACCATATCTTCATCCCTCCATAATAAACCCGTTTCAAAACGCTCACCAACTCTTTTCATTGTTCTGTCTAAAATATTCTTTGCTCTTATATCTTCTCTAGAAAAACTTTTATTTACATTTTCTACACCTAGATTATCAAATTTCCATTGATCTTTGACTAATTCATGTAATAAATCTAAATCATCTCTTTCTTTAATGCTAATATGACAAGTATATCCCTCTGATATGTTAGAATTCTGGTCTTTTCCTATATTACCGTGAATTCACCCTAAAAGAGTTTTACTTAACGCAGGTCCATTCCATGGCCCGGTGATTACATTTCTATTCACTAGTAATGGCCAATTATCCTGTCCTATTAGAATTTTGGGTTTAGCATTCGTCATTGATGTACATTTGTTATTAATATAAGGATAAAATTTTGTTACCTCACCCATATCTACAGTCTGAGTTGGAAATGATAATCCTCTCATTGTTCTTACGTGTCTTAACTGAAAATCCTTTGTCCCATCTTCAGTACTGATGGTGAAGCTCACTGTCCTCGAGTCATGTTGTTCCTTGGTCTGATTGTTTGTCCACTGTATGCAGAGTTGTTGTTGAGGTCCATCTAGATCCAGAACATCAGCAAGGTCTTGGTCAATAAGAGAAACAGTTGAAGCATCATCTAAGAGTACATAAGTGTGGTTATAGCGTATAGATACTGGTAGAATTTTCAAGAGAACACGAGTTTTATTGAAAATGTGACAATTTACTTGAGTTTCATTTTCATTAGTTGTCTTAGAAGTAGATGGAACCACTTCGATTTGATTATCGTCAGTGACCTCGTCTTTATGTACTTTTTACAATTATTAATACCACATGCTTTTTTGCGGCGACAGTCAGTCAAACTATGGTACGGAATCAAACACGAAAAACAAATTTTATTTGTAGTGAGTAAACTCCATCTTTGGTCAACTGTAAGGTCATTAAAGGCTGAGCAGGTACTTAAATTGTGCAATTGTTTTTTGCAACAAATACATTTCTTCTTTGAAATCATTGTCATGGTTACGTCTTTTTTGAAAGGATTTTTTTTGAACTTTGAAATATTGTCAGCAGAAATGTCAGAATAAAATTTTGGCGGCTGAATTTGGCATGCGATCATGGCTTTTCTGTCGAGCCAGTCTGAAAATTCTATTAATTTAAGATTTGGATAAGTTTTGTCGGAAATATATTCTGTCCACATCATTTTATAGGAATTAGGTATTTTATTAATAAGTTCATAAAGGAGAATTGGATTTTGTAAGTGATCTTTAGCGTTTAATGATTCTATAGTTCCTACAAGATTTTTCACTTCGTCAGAAAAGTTAATCAGCATGTCCAAACGATCGTCTTTTACTATAGGAAAGTGCTTTACCTTATCTACTAACATTAAAACAATATGTTCAGGTTGTCCAAATCGTTGTTCTAAAATATTGATTATTTTGTCGACATTTTGGGGCATAATCAATAAACTTTGAACAATTTTAAAAGCATTGCCTTTAAGAGATTTTTGTAAACGACAGTGATTTTCTTCTTGCAAGTAGCCACATAACGCTGTAGAGTGTTTAAACTGATAAATAAAATTTGGCCATTCGATGGGATTTCCAGTAAAGTACGGCAAATCCGGCAAATCCTTTGGCATCGATTGTCTAGTTAAAATTTTAGTAATGTGTTCAGGTGTTATTTGACTACCATAGGCATCATCATCAACAGACTTCTTTGGGAAAGATTTTGGTACAGTGCTTCTTACCTCTTTTATCGGTTTCTTTGGTGCATCTTTCTCCCATGGATTGTCTCCATCTAGCCATTCCTGTATGTTAGGTCGGCTATTTATGGACTCACCCTGTGACTCATACTCCTCTTCACTTTCTTCTATCCTTGCTAGTTTCATGGCATACTCCAGGTCAAGCAATTCCTGCTTCTTCTTGAGTTCCTCTTGTTCCAATTCTTTTCTCCTCATAGCAAACTCTAGTTCAATTTTTCGTCTTCTTGATTCGGTCGTGTCATTAGTCTTTTTAGTGTTTGATTTGCTTCTTGCGTCACCATTACTTTTTGAACCCCAAGACTTCGGCGGCTCCAGACATGTCGAAAGTTCTGGTTGTAGTGTATTAGTAGGTTGTCCGTCTTCTGAGGTAGCGTCTTTAGTATTTTCGTTGTCTAGATTCTTTGCCTTCAGACGTTCACTCCTTCGTAGAGACATTTTCCACTGTGTAGTTCAGTTTAGACGAGAAGGACCATATGTAACAGAATTACCTGTAAAAGTCTTATTAGATCTCGGCCGAAGAACCATATGTAACAGAATTACCTGTAAAAGTCTTATTAGATCTCGGCCCAAGAACCGTTTTTAATCTAATATTATTTTAGAAAAAAGTCTTGTCAGTTTGAAATATATATTTTTTTTCACAGTCTACTCTTTTTTTTAATAGACTTAACATTATTATAAACTAACTTTACTAACTCTAACTATAAATCAGTGAATACAGATTGTCCTCCATTAAAACAAAGTTTTAAAGATAAAATAATTTAAAATATAACAGATGCTACCAGATGGAAACACTCGATTTGAAAATCCAGCTGCTCCTAGGCGTATTCGATTTACAGTTGAATCCAGGTGATGCCAGGTGAGGGTACTGGGGCAGTACTATAATCATGAAAAACTACTTATCCTTGGGAAAGCATCTCGTTAAATCAGAAATATAAGTGCATGAAAATGTTAAATGAAGGTATTTCAACAAGCAACAAGCTCATAATATCGTCTAAACAGACTGGGTTGCAACCAGCGGAGGGGCATAGTAGAAATAGCATCAGGTTGTCACAGGACTGACTACTTACTAGTCATAAGTATCTAAATGAGCACCTTAATAACCTTGGTCGAAATGCCATCAAAACGAGCAGACTTTCATCCACATCCTTTGAAACTCTTCGTTCTTCAATCAATATAAAGAGCTGGATTTATGATACATCAGGAAATTAAATAATCGTCGAATCAGTGCAGGTTTTTGCAAGTATTTACTGAAGTTTTATGATACTCAATGAGTGACATGTTATATTTCAGGAATAAAAAGTCTCCCTGTCTCTCAAGTGGCTGAAATGTATTTTTAAATGGTCCGCAAATATCTTGACTTTCATTTTATTACTTCTGGCCCATTTCTAATCTATATTTTTAATTGGTGTAAAATAAAATATACGTTGGTTATTTAGTATATTTTTCAGTACTAAACTTGATGTTTAATTTCGGTAACCGATAACAAAATAGAATTTGGGGTACAAATAACTTTGGTAGTTTGTCTTTAAGCGTCTTTATGTAATAGTTTTTTTTTGTTTCAGGCCTGTACTACTTCAGGAAACCGTTAACTTCCTTCTACGTTTTCAACATATAATTTAACTTCAGTCTTGATACCTCAAGACAGTGTATAGTAAACATACTGTACTTTAATAGGTAAGTAGTTTTATTTAATTTGATTTGAAACACTTGTCTTGCTAAAACTATGGCGTTATTTCAGAAATGTAAGAAAATATCACTAAATTTCCTATTTTCCATGACACCCTAATGCAGAATATAGTAGAAAATTAATTACAGCAATATTATAAGTATCGAAAGTTCTTATAGAAGTAGAAGGTTGTTAATTATCGCAATTTTGATGTGGTAACAACAAGGTAGACTATTTTCAGGCGCAAGTTGATAATTCATATTTTTTGTTTCCGTAATTTTATAATAATGTTTCCAATCTACAAAGTTTTAGGTATTATTAAACTCAAATTTGTAAACAGGTTGTTAAGAATTAAGTTTAACCCTTAGTCGATTTTTCTATTAAATTGAAATTTATTCCATTAATGCCCAGGTGTATTCTGTGTGTCTTTATAATTATTTATTGTCCTTTTTAAACTCTAAAAATAGTTGAATTCTAGAAACGTTGCCATAAATCGGCCCTTGAGGTGACAGCTACATTATATAGGTTCATTCAAGTGTTTCGTATTGACCATTATTTATCTAATAATTTTATCTTTTTTCATTGCCCATTCGTTTAAAATTATCCTCCTTCTAAATCAAAGCTTGAAGGAAATTCTCCTTTGTTTTTTGTTAGAGAACCATTTCTGGTAACAATAACTTCTACTTTTGAGAATACTCTTTCCATCGTAAAATTTATATGTTTACTTAAAGTTGGCAATACTCCAAGTTTCTAGAATTCAAGGCACACTGGCTAAAAATTCAAACTCTTCTGACACTACAATTTGTCGTTTCCATCGTATTGTTCTAAATGCTTTAAATAAACTAAATTTAAAAGGCATGTGAATCTGGATTGTTGGAGCGTAAAAATTCTACTTTTTAGTAGATTTCTGTTAGTTTTAATTGTTCAAAATTCGCCATTTAGTAGTAAAAGTCGTACATATTCAGGATTATTTAAAGATAGTAAACTACACTTTTTATTAATTAAAAACCATTATACTGTTTTTTAATTTTTAAACTGAAAGTCTAAAACTACATCGATACTTTTAGTTTCCCATACCATATGATGAAATTAATTAATTAATTTATATAATATTTACGCGATCAGAAATTTGATTTCGTTTACCTTTATTATCAAAAACATTAATATTGGACTTACAATTAATATTCAATAATGAGTTTGTTCTTATTTGGTCAATAACAAGCATCTCGTGGTGTAATTGTTCGATCAAAACTTATAAAAATTAGTTTGTTAGTTTTTTGTGTTAAAAAATGTATGTATTTCAAAACAAAATGAATGAGCAGATGAATTAAAGTATTTTTGATCTCTGGCAACTCCTTTCTTCCATCTCTCAAGTAATTTTCGAATTCCATCTCGAAAAAATGACTAGACGATCCAAGTTTGCAGGCAATTTTTGATTTCTGCAAAAAAAGTGAACCGGTGGCCTGTCAAATCGTGTTGCATCCTTCAGAACAACCAGTAATCGGAATGAGGAATGTCCAGAGAATACGGCGGGTGCGGTAAAACATCCCACTTAAGCGTTTCCAAATATTTTTTAACGACTTTTACGATATGATACCGAGCGTTGGCATGAAGAAGAATTACTTTATCATATCATTACTCATATTCCGGCTGTTTTTCTCGCAATACAAACTAATTTGTACACACAATAATTGGGTATTATACGCTTACAGGTATTATAAACCTTCATATCTTACAGTTATATATTGAGATTACACTTACCCCCTTTTGTTGACTACTGCAAAGCTGAGATCCAGCGAGATCATTTTTAGAAAGGCCAATATAGTCTAATATCGGTAATATTAAATTAAAGTAGGTAGTATCGAAATCTTTACCAATGTCCAGAAATAATCCAAAACACACTGCACAATGATTGTTATAAGGATTCTAGTTTAAGTTAGCAGCAACACATCTTGGTAATGCATTATAAGTATTTCCGATCGGATAACCACTAGATGAAATTAAATAGTTTTTCCACTGCTGCTGTATGGCAAAATCTCATTCAAATAGCTTTAGTCAAGAAACTATTCAGAATGAAATGTTTGGCTTAACTCGTCACTAAACAAGATGTCTCCTTAATTAGTATTGTCTCATCTATCCATATCGTACGCAGTATTTTGTGATATATTTCACAAATACTATTTTTATTTTTTGTGTTAATACTAACATTTCAGTAGCAGCAGCAAACTCCCTTCGAAGGCAAGTTGCATCCTGGATTAACTACGATAAGCTGACGGGTTCCTTAAAGCATAGAGCGACGTACTATAGATATTTCCAAGTACTGAGATCGGATAAAAAATCCCAACAAGCAATTATAGATTTAAACTAATAACCAGAAAGGTTTAAACGCCTTGACATCCCTCAGAATCACCTCACAACTGTTCCTGGAATGAATAAACGTTTTGTATACATTACAAGTAAATCCAGTTGAGCTGATTTAGATCTCGGGCACAGGAATATTAAAGAAAATGAGTGAGTCGACGCACTAACTATGAGAAGTTCTAACAGCCTTTTAATGTTACATAACAAAATTCATTAAAAACTGCCTCAAGAACTATCACACGAAGAGTGGTCTACAAAGGGGGTTACGGCAAACAAAGCTCCTCATAAAGAGGCTACGCAGATCCAATATCAGGATTGTCATAGGACGACTTAATGATCATGAATAACTAAATAAACACCTTAATAACATTGGATAAAGTGCCCCTAAAAGGTGCAGGATTAGTGGCAACTGTAATGACGATTTCTTTCATATCTTTTATTACTGTCCGTATCTCAATATAAAGACGTGTCATTTTTTAATTTGTTGGATTTGGCGTAGCTTTTGTTTATGCTCACTCCCAATTTATAACACAAACAATAAGAATTGCTTGCTGCGGTGGTTAACTACACCACATTTTTTACGCCACTAAACTTCCTTTATTGGTTCTTCCTCCAAAATTAACCCTACTAAACTAATGAATGGTCATTTTTTTGTGAAATTATAAAAATTCGATAAAGAAAAATTGTTTTGTTTTTAACAGTTCTACTGCAGTGTTATTTAAAAGTTGACATTAAATTGAAGACTAAAGATAATATTAGAGTTTGTTGAAAGCCTTCGTTTACAGAAAATATTAATCTGAATTAGTAGAAGATGACAACCACAGGAAGTGTCAAACGCACTATGATCCTGTCGTCCATTCACGGATGGATGATACTTGTGATGTATCCCACAAAATTTGGGAGTGAACATCATAATGTTCAGTACTGATCTGACACAAATTGTGATTTATTTATAGAAACCTATCCGCAATATCCACAAAGGGTTAATGTTTGGGCTGAAATGTGGTGATAGAAATATGGGATCATAAAATTGTAAATTGCTCTTTTTACTTTAAACAGTGGAAATAAAAACAGGGTTTATAAATCCCTCAATACTGCAGCCTTAAGACTTATTGTACTATGTCAGTTACATCGTTATGTTCAGGTGAAAAGGTTTGTTACTTTTATCAGGATGAGTAGCCTTTTCACCAAATTTTCTTTTGGAAAGTCCTCCTGTGGGTTTACCGGTCCCAGTATGTTACACCTCCAGTGCGTGAGTGCCTGGCACTCTAGTATGATATTAGAGGCTGTTTCGTCCTCCTCATTGCATAGTCTACATATAGGTTCATCTTGAAAGATGCCCATTTTATGTATGTATTCCTTAAGGTGACAATGTCCGGTTATTAGTCCCGTGACAGTACTTTTGATGGCGCTTTAACCATTTTGATTTCTGCTTAGATTCAGAATATCACCTGTCAGTATTTTTGATGGCGCTTTAACCACTCGTTTACTGTTTTGTTGGCCCGGCACGAGATCCCAGTCTGACATCCACCTAGTCAGCGATAGTCGTACTGAGGATTTGGGAATGCCAAACGCCGGTTAAGGACCAGTAAATACGGACGCTGAGGCTTTCCTTACATGGGTGTCTGCTTCCTCGTTGCCTTTTATCCCTTTATGCCCTGGGACCCATCTAAGTGTTACCTTATTTTGGTTGGCCAGAACGAGCAGGGTTTGTAGGCAGTTCCAGACCAATTGTGATCTAATTTTGTTACATGATAAGGCCTGTAGGGCAGCTTGACTGTCAGAGTAAATTAGGTTTGTTTTCCCTCTATACCCCCTGTCAATATTCTCCCTCAAACAAAGCTCTATAACATGTAATTCTGCTTGAAATATTAATGCGTAATTCCCTAATGGTGCGTTTCAAGAAGATGTTGCTTCTCCACAATATTTTCTGGCAGAAAGAAAATATTTGGATCAAGTAAGTCCTGACAGATTGGTTTGGATGATGAGCACCGTCTACAGATCTATCGCAAAATAACTTTTTCTTGTTGAGCTGTTTAAAAATTATGTCTTTTAAATATTTTTAAAAAATTAAACTATTGGCAATTTGTCGTGACGTCATGTCAATTGTATGAAATTGTTGAAGCTATAGTCCTTTCACAACAAAAATAGTTGAACGTCACCAATTAAGTCATAAATTTTATTCCGTGTCAGTTGCACAGCGTTGCCAAATGTTTAGAATGACAATATTTAAATAAAACAGCAATACGATGTCAACGTAACCTCACTTAATGACACACATATAGTAACTACAGGAACCTTAAAAAACAATGAGTTCGAAATGCTTTTTTAACAAATAATAACTGTGAAGTAAGATCTTTTGAGTATTAATATTTAGGAAATATATGATTAAGATTTAAATTTAATGAATATTCATGTGCATTTGTGACATTTAAAATTTCGCATGATTAGTTAAACATTACATTCAGATTTTCGTAACGATTAAAAACGTAGTTGGAACTTATCTACCCGTTTTATCGCTTTTCTTTAAAATTCGGCTATAATAATATATTTTAGGAAAAATAATGGTGAAATATGAGATTTTTATGATCAGATTGATTATATACGAGAGTTGAGGTCATTTCCTGTGAAACCGGAAAAAATGAAGTGAGATCGATAAAAATGAAATATCGCCCACATTTTCTCATTCTCCTTTTATGAAATTCGCACACACACACTATCTACACATATTGGAATATTATCATACCCTATAATAATAGAGTAATTATTATTCAACCTTTCATTGGTTGTCTGATAATTAAAAAGCAAATAGTACAAAAAAAATATGTCATGAAATCTTATATTTAAATAATTTGTCTATAGGTAAATCTTAAACGTGCTGGGAAATCGCACGTTAAAAGGTAAGGCCCCATCTTTTCTAACTTGTGCAACCCTCCTGTTGGATTTTCGTAGGGGCGATTCCAGGATGAGGGTAAAAGACAATTTAGCAATTTTGTCAATACAAGAAAGATGTCCTGCAGTTGAATTTAATCAAGAGATTATACAGCAAGTCGAAGTAGTCAAAACACCTTGGTCTGCACCTAGACAGAAAACTCAGTTGGAAATAACATATCAAAAAAAAAGGAAACAAATAGATCTGAAAGTCAAATCAATAAACAGGTTGATTGGACGTAAGTCTAAATTAATAACTGAAAATAAACTACTTGTTTATAAGACTATTATAAGACCTATCTGGACTTATGCGATATGCAGCCTAATCGTATATTTCGATTATCCAGAGAGCTCAATCCAAAATCCTACGTATCATAACCAACGCACATTGGTATGTATCAAATCTTACGTTACATAGAGATTTGAATATCCTATATGTAACCGATATCATCAAGGATAGAAGTAGAAAACACCACGAAAAACTAGATATTCATCCCAACTCACTAGTGCAACCATTACTGCAGCCAACGGATAACCGAAGATTAAAGAGGAACTGGCCAACGGACTTGAATAGTAACTGAGATGGTCTCACTGCACAAGTCACCACATTAGCTTATAGATTATTTGCAACCCTAAATTTGAGTATTCGTACTGTTAGTTCTATTTCACAAGCAATAAAACGTAACGTAGTTTTGAAATCTCTTCCAAAAAAACGTTTATTCCAAAAGAGAATTACTATTACAATAATATTAGATAAAAGTGCTATTAGGGATGTTATTTATGTGTATAAAGGAAGTAAGTACCTATACTTATATTGAAATAAGTTAATAAATAATTTGTATTGGACAAAATACAATTAAAAACAAAATTAATATTTAAATACGTATTAGCAAATGCAAGTCTTATTCTAAACATTGGGCAACGCTGTGAATCTAAAACGAAATAAAATTTATGACGTAATTGGTGACGTACAACAATTGTTTTTGTGAAAAGACTGTCTAAACGTTCTCAAAACGAAGCAAATTTTAATAAACTTAATTAGATAAGGATTAGATTTATTTTCAGTTAAAAAAGTCGCATTTGATAAACAGCCAATATTTTCCGCAAATATTTTTCTCTCCTCCAACCCTCTTTTATACGTCAAATTCTAACAAATCGCTCTAATTTAAGTCAAATTTACTGGCAGGATGCTTTCATATCGCTTGATAAATAAACCCTTCAAGTACCTTCATTCATCTTGAGGTGCATCACAATTTATTTCATCCCTGGAATTTCACACCCTCCCTTCTCCATTTTTAAGGTAGATGCTAAGCCTTAGTCGGTTTTCTCTGGCATTAAATAAGGAATTTTAGAGCTAAGAAATATTTCAGTATCGGTTTTTACGCTCGATGTCGTCTTTTGTTCACAATTTCGTAAACAACAATTTTAAATTAGATACAACCTCAAGAATTATCCTTATTTTATATATAATGAAATATTCCTTTTCCTCTCTTCATTTCTACGAAAATTTTTTACTATTTTCCACCAGCTACAGTGTGTTCATAAAAGAAGGCATAAATCATTTTTACAAAATGAAATGTTTCGAAAAATTACTCAATTTTTGGTCTCTCTACACGTGAAATATTTTTTAGGAACTACAGGTTCTGTTTCTTTCAATAAAAAACCTTTAATAGATATTTATAATTTGTCAATATAGTCAAAAGAATAAAAAAAGAGGCACTAATATTTTTGTAATGGTACATTTCAGATTATTTTCTTTTGTTATGAGTTAACAATACATACAAACTTTCTTCAAACAATAATTGTTAAAAGAAACTAAGGAAAAATCAAAGTAATTGCATATTAGTTACAGAAAATTAGAAAGAATAGACATATCAGAATGTGTCTTTGCAAATTATATTGTAATTATTACTGGGAGCGAAAAAGATTTATGGCTATAACAACAGATAAGAAAGAGGTGCAGATAGGCGTGGAAGAGGAAAAACTTGAACAAGTCGATAGTTTTGAATATCTGGGAACAACTTTGACAGATAGATAAGGCAAACGAAGTATATCAGGTAATAAGAAAATGTCTTAGGTATAAACAAAAAAGAAGCAATGAAACAAACTAAAATGAAAGTATATAAAGCCATTTACCATTTTCACATTTGGTTGCGAGTTATATTGTGGA
Organism: Crepidodera aurea; assembly: GCA_949320105.2. Taxonomy (NCBI): domain Eukaryota; kingdom Metazoa; phylum Arthropoda; class Insecta; order Coleoptera; family Chrysomelidae; genus Crepidodera; species Crepidodera aurea. The sequence goes on along the minus strand of OX439474.1, from coordinate 58,894,520 downwards.
TATTAACAAAAAGAGAAAAAAGTACATTAGGTGCAGCAGAAATAAGATATGAAAGATATGAAAGTAAGAAATGAAATAATAAGACACGAACTTGATATAGAACAACTGAAAAATTTTATAGAGAAAAGGCAATCTGGAAAGCAAAAACCAAGGGAAAGATGAAACTGGGAAGACCTAAGGAGATGGAAGATAATAGGATGGGAAAAATTTTAAAGAAGAACGGAATAATGTGGACATAAGCGAAGAGGATATTGAGGATAGCATCCAACAGGAAGAACTTGAATGAGTTTATTAAGAATTAGTCTTTAGTTTTATTATTTATTTATTTCTTTATATTGTACTTTACTGTTGGATAATATTTCTAGTGTTAAACCTTACAACCATTATGGGTAAAAAGTAGGTACATTGATTATACATATAATTTTTCGATATTAATACAGTCATGTTAGGACCTTGAAATAATTCCCTAAAATGGGATACTTTGCATATGTGTTGTACTAGTACCCTTTAACAACATAGAAAAAAATCATATTTACGTTACTCATAGCCAGTCTGATTTTCTAACTAATCCAAAAAATAAAAAGACTCTCATCACTTTGTATTCAGCAATGTGTGGTAAATGTGAGGGATTTTCATGCCAAAGATGGACATAGATGAACCCGAAATCGTTGAACAAGATGAATAATCAAAATGTTAGATTAGTAACTGGTTTTACTTTTTTACTTGGAAATTATGTTCAAAAATAAGTAGAAACTAATAAATATATTGTATTTCAATTATATGTATTATTGAATGCCAAACCTTGAATATTAATTAGCGTGTTAAATTGAATATCTGACTTCAACTGCCAAAATTCTAACAAAATTCAAGTTTTGTTATTATTAATTTAAGTTTTTCTCGATAACCGTTAGAGATAAGAACTGAAATTTTTTATGTTTTTTAATTTTTGTTTGAAAATCTTTTTTTATTTCCAATGGTTAGTGAAATATGGTCGAAAAAGTGAAAATTGGCCGCCATTTTCCAAGATGGCGGCCGTAGCACAGCATGCACGAGTGTTGTTTTTGGTTATGTTGTTACTGGCGGTTAGTACTACACATATGCCATATTTTTACCTAATATGACTGGCCTATATGGTCCAAACAATAAAAAATGAGGCACTAATATATTTGTATGCGTTCATCAAAATGTCATAATTTTATTTTGTTATGAGTTAACAATACAAACTTTCTACAAGCAATAATTGTTTTAAATAATGTTCAAACTCTCTGTACCAAATTTAAGCTTTAAAAATGATTAAGGTTTGAACTTATTTGGATTTTCGTAAACTTTCATTCGATAAATTGGCGCTAAAATATTGCGATTTGTTAAATTTTTATGCAAATAAGGGCAGTACTCGAGACAAAGAAAAATTTGTAAAGAGCCGTTTTTTATAAAGTTGAATCTTTTTAATTTCGGAGTTAAACCCTCTAGAGTACGAGATTAAGATGGTGGATGGTCTTGAAGCGAACTGGAAGTAAATAATGTAAGATTTGTTTCATTTTAATTCCTGCGGAGTAATTGAACAAGAATTCTTTTTTAATTAGATCACTAAAGGGATTAGAATAACTGGTTAAAAGTTTAATTAAGTAAAAGCAATTACAGAGTAAACTTGGAATTTTAAAACATAATAACGAGGATCTTTTTATTTATTGTGATAAAATGAGTAAGTACTGTGTAAATAAAAACAAGCAGTAATTAGTAAAAAATAGTTAGTAAAAATCTGAGATTCATTTTTATAAGTCATAGTGGTTTTGTACTTCAAATACGCTTCTTTATGGATATTAAATCCACTTATTTTGTTAAAAAGTTTTTTAATTTCGACTTTCTTAATCGAAAGTCGTTTTCAAAATAACAGAACACTTGAAGATGTCAAAATCTGTTTCCATCATATTTTTGTGACGTTCCTGGGAACGAATTTTGAAAAAAGGATAGCGCATTTCCATATTATAAGAGAATTTATACTTCGTCATAAATGAAGTTTTATTAATAATATTATCATAGGAAAAAAACCAGATAAAAACTTATGATACTATCCCGATATAGAGGGTATCCTTTTTGCAATTAACTCTTTTTGTAAAATCCAAATTTTTGAAATATTAACCGAACAATTAGAAACACATTCGTTATGTTATGTTATGTATTATATTACTAAAAAATTTTACTCTTTATAAAAAGTTCTGCATGGTGTAAAACCCATGATGATATAATAGTAGTGTTTGGCATTAACACTTTGCAACTCGTATAAATTTTTCAATATCGCTAATAAAATGTCTTCTTTTTTTCTCTCTTCTACCAGTCTAGCTTCTTTTCCCACTCTGCATCTTTCCTATGCTAACACTATGTTGCTTAGCTTAGTGATCAGAAGAAACATTACATTACACCCTTAGGTCTCACTACCTCTTTTTGATTTACTTCTGATGGCATAGATTTGCCACTTATATTCCCTCGTGATACACCTGCAACTGCATTGTGGTTCTCTTCATTGACGTAGATACAGACCGTTGCTGCACGCTTGCAGAATCCTCTTCCTCCTTTGCAAGTGCAGTTTGTATCCAAAACGTTTCTATCAGGATCAACGTAAAATCAATCAACTATATGATTTTTTTTAAATGATACATTTATGGTCGGCACATCTAGAAATGTTAATGTCTTAAGGCTCGTCCATACTCATCCGAATAAACGCAACTTTTCAAATCGGAATAAAACCACCACATCGTTATATGTTGCAGCTTATCCATAGAATACATAAAACAGAAAAATGATTCTTTTCCTTGAACTTCATCTTACCAATGTTAACATGCATTTTTTCAGTTGTAACGATGTGGTGGTTTTTTTCCGATTTGAAAAATTGCGTTTATTCGGATGAGTATGGACGAGCCTTTGTTATTTCATCATGGGTTGTACACGATGCAGAACTTTTTATAAAAAGTAACTTTTTTCGTAAAATTAATTTAAAAAGAGTTTTCCATATGGTGTAACTGAAGTATACACGCTGTACATATTACATAGAAAATAGTATTAAAAAATAAAAAATTATATTTTTTTATGAAATCGATTACATACTTATTTTTATAACACCCTTAATGCGACCCTGTGTACTTGCAAGATCAGTGACGTTTACGTTTCTTTAACTTGTCATTATCTGTTCTTAGAACTTATACAATAATTATATACATAGCTTGATTGTCGGCTTGTAAAGCTTTTTTTTCGTTTTGGTGCTTAGTGCTTAGCGCAAAACAGTTCCTATAATTTCAGATGATCCATCAGTTTTTAATTCGTAGACGCAGGAAACATAATGGCTTTAGACGAGTTTCTTGTCTTTAGTGAGGCTTTTCTTGTTACTCGTTCCTTGTTACTTTAACTAAAACTAAGAATTTTACTTCATTTCACGTACTCTCCGTACAAAATACTAATAAGGCTTACTCTTTTATAATGAATAAGCAACTTTGCCACGGTTTAGAATATTTACAGAACACCACGAGTCCTCCAAATTTTATCTATAAAATTTAAGAGGACAAGTGGTATTTGGTATGGTTATTTTTTGAATCATTTTGTATTAAAAACAGAGAATATAGTTATTTATGGAAAATGGTAACGTCAATGAAAATAATAAACATTAAAGGATTGTACGTAATGTTCAAACATGTAATTTAATTGAAGTAATAATTTGTGTATGTGTTCAGAATTTTTTAACTTATTTTGAATTCCAAATCCAACAATATATGTAATCTAGTACCTAAATACTTAACTAGAACATTTTAAAAACAAAGGCATGTGCGATTGTGTTTGGCTTATTCGTTGAGAGATTGACATTATTTGTCAATTTTAAATGGATTTATGGATATTTCCATGTTTATAGACTGAAATGGAAAAAGTCTTTCTTAATTTAGCTAATTTGAAGTGTTTAGGTATTCAAAAAATGATGTTGAATGAACAAAAGTTGAATGTTGAAGTGAGTTATGTGTGTTAAAGCAATTTAAAATAAACGAATAAAAACAGGTTAGTTTACAGATACATTTCGATGTTTATATTTGACAATTCAGAAAAGGTAAACATAGTTTTGTCAACAAAAAAAAACGAAGAGATGGTTTAATCAAAGGCAATACTACGAGTCCTCCAAATTTTATCAATTAAATTTTTGGTTTTCACGAAAACGGCTTTATTTGCCTAAAATAAAGGCGTTTGAGTATGAAGATCAAAAATTTAATCTATAAAATTTCAGAGCACGAGTCGTATTTGAAAGGATTATTTTTTGAATCATTTTGTATTAAAAACAGAGAACATAGTCATTTATGCAAAAGACACTTTTTACACACAATATTGAAAATTTTCTTTACCAATTTAAATTGAAACCTCATGATGAGCGGTTATAGTTTTACATACAGGGCCACCAAGGCGATTTTTTGATTGGCTACCCCGGGGAACGTCGCCGTAAATAAAAGCGAAGAAGAAGAATGAAATGAAGTCTTTCTTAATTTAATTAATTTTAGGTGTTTAGGTATTCAAAATCTGGTATTTAATGAACAAAAAGTTTAGTGTTGAAGTGAGGTATGTAAAAATGTTAAAGGCGATTTGAAATAAACTAATCAAAACAGGTTAGTTTACAAATACATTTTGAAATTTGGTTATTAACATAGATTTGCAAAACATTTTAGTATAATAAAAATTGTTAAATGTTTATATTTGACATTTCAAAAAAGGTAAACATAGTTTAATCAAAAAACAAAAACGACGAAGCTGTTTTATCAGTATAAAACACAATGATTGGTAAGGATCCTGAGCTCTTATTGGCTGAAACCACAAAAACTGACTGTTTTCACAGATGAAAAAAATAATCAGTGTAAAACGCAATGATTGATTAGGATCGTGAGCTCTCATTGACTGAAACTACAAAATCTGACTATTTTGGCAGATGAAAAAAATAATCCTCTTAAATGTATCAGTTTGCTTTTGCTTTCTTTTTGTATTCTAGATTTTCCATTTCCGCCCAGCAGGATTTGATAGTAAAAAAACATGAATCTAGTAATTATTAAAAGAAATTGACAAATGGGAACTCATAGGTTTTGAGATAAAACGTTGCAATTGCTTTCGAAGACGGCCGATGCATTGACAACACTGCTTTTTTAAACAATTGTCTGTATCTTCTAAGTGGACTGTAGTTTTTTTTAGTCGAATTTCTCCTTTTCCAGAACTCGAAAATGATACACACATGTTACTTGTATTTAACAGTTTATTAAAACTTTTTAAAACAACGAACAAGAACAAAGTAACAAAGAACCAGCATTAGATTGGGTTACACTGTGTGTCACCAATCACTCAGAAAAAGGCACTTGCATTTTTAAATACTTTGGTCAATTAAACTGTTGACCTTAAAAAACTCATTTGTAAAATTGAAACAAATTTGCACTGCATTTGAACAGCGGAGATGTGAACTATTTTTGAGTAGACTTGCTTGATGCGCAGCGAAAATCTTACTAATTTTTCAGAGAATTTACGAGATACATAGGTTCGCGGCAAAGATCGTACTAATTTGTCGTACTATGAGGCAGAATGAAAATTTGTCAGAGAAATTGTAACATTACGTCTAGTTTGGGACTACAGAGTAGACTTGCTTGATGCGCGGCAAAAATCATACTGATTAAAATTATTAAAACTGTTCGGGAACTTCGTTCAGGTCCCTTCTTGTTAAGCCACGCCCACCATGGTGTACGTGAGAGTATGTGCTTACGTCATAAGGAACCGGAAGTGTGCCTACGTGAAAGTATGCAATGGAACGATGGAAATGGTTCGAGTACGATTCTACGATTCTTCCGTCTCAATATTGGTAATTTATCTCACTCGCTCTCGCATCGAGTGAAAACAATTTTATAATCTATATATACTTAGCGAGTTACTAGTACAATGTTGCCAGTGCTCGTTCTTTGTCAGGGACAGTTTGCGCAGTTGCCGATTTGTTTAAAATGAATGAAATGAATTTTATGTTTAATTTTGTAATTAGAAATTAAACAGGAACATGGCAAAAGTAAAAATCTGAGGCAGTCACCAGTTATTTTGATGATATAGTTAAATTTAATGCAATACCTACAAACTAACCTTTTATAGCAGGAAATCAAATTTAAATTTGGTCTTACTACTCGCGAATATCAAGAAAAGTAAGATTAAGCTTGTTTTACTCTTTCAATCCGTTATATTTTACGAAAGGGCCATGTGCAAAAATTTTTAAGTCCTTAAAATTAAAGTTAAACTTGGAATGCCTAGAAAGACTAAGATTTTAACTGCTTGGCTAGAAAAAATAATCAGCTATAGGAATGCTATTGATTCTAATAGGGAAGAGTGCCAGATACTGAATTTATAATAAAATAAAAAATATTCTTCGTCGACCTCTACAAAAAATGACATTTTTCGTCGACCTCTACAAGAAATGACAGTTTACGTACTAATTTCCGAATTAAAAGTCAACAATTTTTGAAGGCAAGTACTTTTCGTCCTCAAATGACTCGCACCGTACCGTATCCTAGTGACCCCAGCGGACGAAAAGTGTTTGCGGACGAAAAGTGCTTGCCTTTAAAAATGGTCGGCTATCAATTTGCAGATTCGACTATAATGGACAGTTAGTTTTTCGTCCTTGGCACATAAATAACTATTTTTTAAATATCAAGATGTAAACGGTTTTAAGCTCAGAGCTCTGATCAAATCTAATCCAATCTCAGTTTTAACAAGAACGACATAAAATTAGTATAAACGGAGCACTTAAGGTAAGTAGTTATTCATTTACTCTGTTTAAAAGGTGTTTGCCTAATCAAAATTTGAAGTCCGTACATTTATGTAAATGAAAATTATTAACTTCTAGTACTGTAGGCCAATTACGTAATACTCTATTTTGGAAACTTGACGTTGCACTTTGGAGTTATCTCCTCCGCTTTGGTTTCCGCAAATTATGTATCTCATCAAAGGCGTCATTTAATTATTAATATCGATCTTCCAGATTCAATTAGGTAAATTAATAAACGAGCATCGCCATGAATATTCAGAGGACATATTCTATCCTGTAACTATGCAACTTCAAATCACTTGAGATTTGACAACCTATTTGCATCGGTATTTAATATAGAACGAAGCGGTTCGTGCACCTGAAGCTGTTTTACGCCATGTTACTAGTATCTGCAAAATTGACATAAAAGAAGAAAGAATAAATACACTGCTCAAAGTAATTAATGGCTATTTCATGTAAATTATGAAAAGACTAGCGTAAAGGTCGGTCTATGAGCAAGGACTCCATTAATGATAATTTAAAACATATGTTTATTGAATAATAGTACGGCATACCCTAACCAGAATTTTCGACTTATTACCATACAGAATTTTCAAGTATTTTCAGTTCTCGGACAATTGAGAAAAAAAGTTCAGGGTGACGTATTTTTTCTAGTCATCCAAAAGGTCCGAATTGATCTTTAAATATGTAAAAAGAAACTGGTCAATTTTTGTTATCACCACACGTCAGTTTTTTTGGTTTTTTTAGTCACACGCCAGGGTCTAATGGATTAAAATTGTAAAATTACCCACAGGTTGAAAATTTTGTCATCACTATATGTCAGTTCTGTTGATTATCGATTATTTTATATGATTCTAGACTACGAAAAGATATGACCTCACATTTTCATAGGCGCACTTGCGACTTATTGACTTTGAATTATGCTTTTCTTTTTGGGGCTGATTTTGTAATCGACATATGTCAGCTCTCTACTTGAGGTATTAGTTTTTATTACGAAAAAGTTGAAACAAATTGAAACTGACATTTATAACCACCACCGTGCGAGCAAACTGGGTTTACATCGTGTGTATTGATGTTTTTAGTACATTGGGGTGAGTTGGAAAAAACCAAGAAAAACAAATAATTTTTGACACCCCAAAGTACGATTTCCTCAGGGGTCCCTCAAGGCAGCAACCTTGGTCGACTTCTCTTCAACGCTTTCATAAACGACATAGTTGATGTGATTGACCTCAACTGCTTAATTTATGCGGATGACCATGAATTATTTTCGGAGATTAACTGAATCGAAGACTGTCTTCAACTGTCCCTTAACCTGAAGCGCATTGAGCAGTGGTGTTTCCATAATAAGCTTCCTCTTAATGCAAGTAAATGTAATGTAATGACATTCGCATTAAAAAATCGGCCACTTTTATTTCAATATTTATTCATCGATATTCCACTCCAACGCCCTGTCATATGTGATATTTTCGACTCAAAATTGTCTTTTGTCCCTCATATTAAAGCCACTCTGTCAGCTGCAACCGACCCATCTACATCGAAAACGTTATACTATGTCTTCGTCAGATCAAAATTAGAATATGCATCTATAATTTGGAACCCATCTCATCAGTTATGCATAGAAAAGGTTGAATCGGTTCAGCGACGCTTCCTCAAACTTCTATAGAACAACGGACAACATATATCCACCAATTGGTTTCCCCCATTACATAATTGGCTGTGATTGTGATTGTCAGTCCACAATTTTTCTGTTCAAACAACGTAATCATTGACCCACATATTCTGCAAAAACTCAATTTCAATGTACCTAGACCATCGTCTAGAGTAGACAATACGTTTTATTTACCAACACCACGAACAGATATTTTGAATTACTCTCCACTGCATGTGTGTCAAATGTAATTCTGTAAGTTGTGAGCTTAATATTTGTTACTGTGCAATCTCTGTGATTAAATCCTACTTCTTCAGTTAATTCTGTATGTATTGTTATTTCGGCAATTTGTTTTTATTTTATATTGTACTTTACTTTATTGTACTATAATTGAAACTTACATTCCTGTTCTGTAGTTGGGTGTAACCTGTAGGACAGTGTAAGATGAAATAAATAAATAAATAAATTTCGATGATGCTGAACACGGTGGCGAGGGTTAAAATTCTTTTTGAGTTGGTCCCTTTTTTGAGGATGTTGAATGCGATGGTGATGTTGGATGTTTTCCCCGAGTCGACCCCCCCCCCCCAAATCATTTGTATATTCGTCCGAGTTGCATAATGTAGCTAAATTGACTGCAAAGATGCGACTCTATATGTAATTTTGTGTAGCTGTGTGCGGTAGAAAATGTCAGTTGGATATTCACCGAACAAATTGTTTGGTATCTGAATTCGATCTGTGTGTTTATGTTGATTCTTTGTGTTTATGAATTTTAAAATTCTGACTTGAGATTTTGATAGAGCATCAAAAAGTAAGCTTAGGGTTTGATGTGCCCCTCCTTACCTCTTCGAGAACACCTTCAAAATGGGGTCCAAAATATGAAAATTTTGAAGTTTAAAATGACATTTAATTTAAAGTAGACACATAGTGAATGACTGTGGCTGTGTTGATTAGAATAAGAACTGTCAATCTAAAATTTTATTAATACCGTCATTATAATTTGTTCGGTCTATGACAATGCTAGAAGATTATTCTCAACTAGTTTTAATTAATATTTTGATATTCTTTATAATTTAAAAAATGTTGCAATCATGTGGCTGTAACTTTTTTAGACTGCAACTTTAATATCTGTTGTTGCAATTATGTGTTGTGTAAAACTTCAGTTCTCCAACTGACGTGTGGGAATAAAAAATTGTATTTTTTTTTACAGACTGAAAATCGTTTGCAAGACCATCGTGTAACTGTAGAACTTTTTGCCAAGTGAAAATCTTATGGTATTTGTGTAAACCTATCGACTTGAATAGCTTGAATAAAGCTTGTGGCTATAACAGGTCATTTTGGTTACGGTATGCCGTACTATTACGTTTTGAATAAATGAATAAGGAATTATGAAAATAAAAATAAATTTTTTTTATACTATATCTTTAGAAAGTGCTTTTAAGTTTTTAACAAACATGCCCTTCTGTCTAAGATCATAATCAAAAAAATATTTTTGGTGGGTCTGTCTACATATTTTAAATTTGTACGTAATACTTAGGCTGCCATTCCACGGTAATATTTCTATGTCATAGATATATTATCATATATATTTGATGACACATATGACTGTGTAATGTGTAATTGCTATGAAATGTTTTATAATGCAAAACATAAGGACTATAAAAATAGAAATATAGAAATGAAAAGTTCCTTTAATAACAGCATCAAAGGAATGCACTGTCCCGATGAAGTTTGTACTATGTTCTGCCATCTATATATCTGTGTATCAGTGGCAGATATCTCGGTGGTGGTTCCACCTATATTAATCTGTAACCACTACTTGTAAATAAAAATAAACAAATTTTATAAAAAAAATTTTTTTAGTGTACTTATTCTACAACAAAACATTTGGTAAAAAAAAATTAAAAGATCCTCTTCAGATATTTGACCAAACATTTGGGCCATATATTTAATATTTAAATAATTATATAAACATTTTCATTGTGTAGCTACTTATTAACTAGGTAAAAATTAAAAAATCCTCTTCAGATATATGATCAAAAAATATGTCATAGGTTCTAGTAAACACAACATATTATAATATATATCCAGTGTTGCCGTTTAGGTAGAAATTTTGTAAAATTTGCTCCCATAATGAAATTTTTGTCAGTAATTTTGTTTTTCTTCTTTTTAATAAATAGGTAATATTTATTATTTACTTATTAGGTCAGCGATGTTTTATTTGTAATTAATAAGAAGAGCACAACCGTGTTGTTTTGTCCTTAATCAAGCATCAAAATATTAAAATAAAAAAATTTCCAATGCACATGCATTGGTTTTTGGATTATTTATAAGTTTTGTCAATTTACAGATGGCGGCAAATTCAAAATAAAAAATATGCTTTATTATGGCCTTTTGCGAATTACATCCAACTAATAGTTATTTTTAATTGGCCTTCACCGTCGAGTGCATTTCGCCAATAGATTAACCGACAAGTTGAAATTTATTTTCATTTTTATTACCTATATCGCTTTTCCGCACTATAATTAAATCAAAAACATTTTTTTTAGTGTGGGATAAAAAGTGGGTAATTTTTAAAAGTACGGGTGGTTAAAGGGGGAATTTTAAGATGAAGTGATGGGAAATTTTACATTTTTGAATTGGTAACGCTGTCTATATCATCAGCCGTGTAATGGCTGCAGATTATTTCATAATATTTATATGCCATAGCTCTATTATCATATATATGATATAACTATGACATAGAAATATTACCGTGGAATGGCAGCCTTAATGTTGAAGCGGAATTATCATTTTTATTGTAAAAATAAATTCCAAAAGTCTTAGAAATTTGACATTTATTTTTAATATTTCACGTAATATTCGAGAACACATAAAAGTGGTGTGATTGCAATTGAGAATAGAACAGCACTATGATCTATTTGAAAACCGGAGATGAGCGTCAAATATAAGGATAAAGTACATAAACATGAATAACAAGAGATGATCATTACCACTCCCTGCTAGTAATCGAAGTGCAACATACTTTTGAAATGAATTTGCTCCTGCTGCGTCACTTCAGAACGGCTGCACCTATTTAGCTAATTCTTTTTTTGTTGTGTTTGTAATTGTTGTGACAAGGTTTGTACGAGAGAAAATGTTTGAAAAATTGTACGAAAAAGTGAAAAATTTGGGATAAATAATCTCCATATAAAAAGTCGGTTATTTAGTGAGATAAAAGACAGTAGGTAGATCTGGTAGATTGACGTTTAGTTGTTCAGTTTCTTACGTTGTTTTATTTGTTACATCCGAAAAAAAATTAATTTGTTGTTTTCGTTTTTTTGTAGTAAAAAGTTGTAGAACGGTATATTATACCTGCTATTTTTAAAAATACCAGCAATAGTAGTTTATAGGGTGTGTTTTCATTGTGTTATCTATCACTCAATTGCCTTCAGTCTTGGTTTATTACAATATTAAGAAAATGCCTCTACCAGTGAGGCTTTAAAATATCGGTCGGCATACGCGAGTTTATGAGTCAATGAGACTGAAGAAGAGCGTAGGCAGCTTTTGGAGGCAAACAGTAGTACGCGAATAATCACAAGGTCAATCATTGGAAGTGTATGGAATAAATCTTGAATTGCCGTGTTATTCGCATGGGCAGTTGTACGTTGCGTGCTTGATAGTCGGTTATTTGTTTTCCCAGACAAAAAATATTGTACATTACAACGTATTGCAATTAATTATTGTCGAAATTATTTAATTGTCATTTTATTTCATTACATGGCAGGGAAGATAAATGAAAACTGATGCTCTATGTTTGAACATTAATTGTTTCCATTCCCTCAGTGCCAATAACAAAAATACTCGAACAAATATGAACAGAAATACCACACAATAGACGTGTTTTGATTTGACGTGAACTTGAAACGGAAATATGAAAGTGGTGGTATGATTCTAAATTCCCTAAAATGTCTATAACCTGTAGTTTAAATAGAAACAAAACATTTGTTAATTAATTTATATAGGTGAAACAATTTTGGATCTAAATAATCATCAATGCCAATTAAATCAACAAAATTAGTGCAAACAATCAAATTTAACTACAATGTATTTTCTAATCAATATATAACTTTAATCAATACATAATTGTGGTCAAAATTATGTTACATTAAATAATCAACTAAATTATTTTGTTATAATTTATATAAAATAATTTGTGATTGAAAATGTAAAATTTTGTTAGGGAGTAAAATAACGCAAAATTAATTATTTATGTACAATGAAATAAAAATATCTGGATGTTTATCTTCAGGTGACGACTTAAAAACATTTTTATATTTCTCCGGAACTGCCAACTCCCCCATGTATTTAGATAAACGCCTTACGTGGAAAAACATTCACCAAGCGTAAACAACTTGGAATTAAACTAAGGCAAAGGTACTGGCTTATTGGGCGAAAGTCCAAACTATCACTGGATAATAAAGTGTTGTTCTACAAAACCATCTTAAAACCTGTGTGGACATACGGTATCCAACTATGGGGCACCGCCAGCAATTCTAACATAGCAATCTTTCAGAGGTCCCAAAATAAAGTTCAGGAGTATTACCTACCAATTACAAGAAGAAAAATAGCGTCGATAAACCTTTTACTTACTTTTTCACTGTGACATTAAAACACCTCGTTTAATGAATTCAATATGAGTGAAAAAAAGAACAAACAAAAATATTGTAAAGTTTATGAAATAAAGTTTCTGGTGTTAGTAAATGTCCCGTTGTATGTGGAAAATTCTACAAAGATGCTTTATTGTCATAGAAAAATTACAAAAATTTTATAGACAAAGCGAAATTAATCATAATAAAAATAAAAATAAATTACTAGATAAAACAAAACACAAACAAAATAACAATAACATTTGCATTGGATATGCAATATCCGTCACTATAAATTAAAATTTTCAAATTAACTTAATTTAATTATTGCTCCTATATGCTGCAACCCAAAAGTCTAAGACAAGTTATAAAATTCTGCCACTGTATAAAATGGTCTTTCTTGAAGAAAAGCCCTAGTGGATCTTCTGAACTTATCATAAGAATTTATAGATTTTAGCTGTATCGGGAGATTATTATACAATTTTTTTGCATTGTAGGTAATAAAATTTTTTATTAGGTCAGAGGTGGGAATAGGTAAGTAAACATCAGTATCTAAATTTCTTGTAGGATATCTACGAGTTGGTCTTTCCGATAACTTTTGAATGTGCTTGCGAACTAAGCAGACGAATTCAAAGATAAATAGAGCAGGAAGGGTTAGAATTTTGAAATTTTTAAAGTAATTTTCACAGTGTGTCCTACTACTTAAACCAAATACATAACGAATTGCTCTTTTTTGTAATTTGAAAATAGATTCGAAGTGGTATAAACTACAAGAACCCCAGAACGGTAACGGTAAGAACGGTAAGAAAGGTGAGATTCGAATAAGGAAAAGTAGGTCATTTAGCAATAGTAGGGGTCAGCTCTTTAGAAACAGTTTTAATGGCAAAACATGCAGAAGATAATTTTTTTGCCAAGGTATCAATATGAGTGGACCATTTCAGGAGTTTGTCTATATAAAGACCTAAAAACTTAATTTAGTTCACCGTTAGAATCGGATTATTGCTTAGAGTTATAGGCTGTAAAGTACCTCTGTAAGACATTGCTACGGTTTTACTGGTGTTGAAACAAAGCCCATTCGAGTCAGACCAAGACTTGATAGTAACTAGATCTTTGTTTATGCTAGATTGTAATGTCTGTATATCAGAACTACTCCAGGTTACACTCGTGTCATCGGCAAATAAAGTAATTCTTCCACTTATTTTTAAGCCTGTGATATCGTTGATGAATAATAAAAATAAAATTGGACCTAACACTGAACCTTGAGGTACGCCACTGCTAATTGGTAGATTTGAAGAATCAGCACCATTAGCACGTACCTGCTGATTTCTATTTTCTAAGTAAGTTTTTAACCATTGCAAAGGAGAACCCCGTACGCCATAAATTTGTAGTTTCTTAATTAGGATTCATGATTAACACAATCAAAGGCCTTTGCAAAGTCACAAAATACTGAAGTTGTGAAAAGTTTATCATTAAGTGATGTATATAATTCATTAAGAATAGAAAACATTGCGTCACTAGTGCATTTTTTAGGAAGGAAACCATATTGATGAGGTGTTATGATGTTTTGTTTGAAAAGAAAGGGCAGTAGGCGATTTTGCATTAGCCTTTCTATTATCTTCAATAAGGTAGGTAATAGAGCAATAGGTCTATAGTTACAAGTTTCGGTTTTGTCGCCACCCTTATCAAGTGGGATTATTATAGCTGTTTTTAGACAGCTCGGAAAGATACCAGATTCGAAGGATTCATTAATCAGCGAAGTTAAAATGTTAATTACTACATCAGCTATATTTTAAAATATTTTAGTGGACAAGCCATCATTTTCACAGGAAGATTTATTTTGAATGCTGTTTATGGTTTGCACTAGTTCGTGCTTATCTACTGGCCATAGGAAGAAACTATTAGTGACCCTTTTAGTAGGTAGGAGGAAGGAGAGAGCATCCATGTTAGAGCTGATATTCTTACTTACATTAACAAAATAATTGTTCAGTTCATCAGGACTAGGATTAACATCAAATTTACCAAGCAGATTTTAATTCAATCTTGGTGACTTCTAAAAATTGAACTCTATAAGTCTTAAAAAATAATTAAAATGACTTACATCAAAAGCACTGTTTCCTCAGTTGTTCCGCCAGTAGGGGAAAAATTAATTATATATGAAATACCAACGTAACGTGATATTCGCCGCCCCCAGCCACCCCCGGTCCAAAAATTTAAATGACACCCTATATTTTTTTACTTATTCTACAAAAGTGTAGTTTTTTTAGTATCTCTATCTCAAAAATGACTTACTACATAATGAACTTTGTAAGATATTTACAGATGTTAAGAAAAATAACTGGTAACCTTGGACAGTAGACAAATGTCGAAATAATAAATAAAGGACTTTTTCCATTATTTTAATTAAATCAAATGTTCAAAATGTTCACCGTATACATTTAAAAAATAATCCAGTCTATTATCGAAAGCGTTTTCAAAGACTTATGGTATTAAATTTCTTTACATTCTTCTATGATTCTATTACGCAAATCATCAATGGATAGTAGTGGTGTTCTGTAAACAACAGACTTTAAATGTCCCCATAAGATGAAATTCAGTTGGGTCAACTCTGGGGAGCGAGCTGGCCATTCAATAGCACCCCTACGACCTATCCAATATCCTGGAATAACGGTATCCAAATATTTCCTTACTTCTAAACTGAAATGAGGGTGAAAGTATAACTGACCCTCCTGCAATGTCCTGCATTCGATCTAAGTTTTCTTCCAAGTATTGAATGATAAGAGGATGTATTAATTCTTCCAAAAAAATCTGGTAGAAAATTGGACCAATTAGTTGTTTATTTAGATTTCCAGCCCCTACATTAATTTTAATTTAAACCAAGCCAAAATTTTTCGAAATCTTTTGTACTATCAAGTAAATAGAAGTGTCACAAGCAATATTATTTGACAGTTCATACATCGAAGCTGGTTTCATGGCTTGCTATTATTTTTAGCTTTCGATATTGAGTATCTAGTATCTCAACCTTCAGCTGTATATATCTTACAAAGTTAATTATGTAATTAAGTCATTTTTACTAAAAAAACAACGCTCTTGAAAAATATGTTAAAAAATAGAGGGTTCCGTTTAAATTTTTGGACCGGGGGGTGGCTGGGGGCAAAAAATATGACGTTGGGGTGGCATCTCGTATACCATTAATTTTCCCCCTACTTTCTTAATGAAATTCCAAAATTTCAAATCGATATCTTTTAAAACGCTAGGTATAACTACATTTAAAGTTTTCGCGCGGACACCTGGTACAAATGAATACATAAGAGCAAAATAAAAAAAAAAGCATAAACCACATTTAAGTTTCCTCAAATGCCATATATAATTAAATAAATATATAATCACTGGAGCTCGTGAAATACATGTGGGAGGGTTATCCTCTTGATCAGGACCTTTTTTTAATCCTCCTTCATTTTGTTGCCCATTACGTGATTGCCGACCTCATTTCCTGTTTCCGTTTCCTGTGTTTTCATTTCTCTGTATCCAAGAAGAAATTGTGGATTTGAAAAATAAGGTGGATATAATGAAATGAGCAACTAATTGACAGTAAAAAGGTTTAAGAGAAGCTTTTAACGGTGACACTAATGGGAAATTAAAAAGTTTATTTTTACTATGGATTGCATTAAGAAATTCGTTAAATATCTAAGAGCTTCTTAATGTTTTGTATAAAACTTTTTTATTATTAACGTTAAAAAATTATTTTTTATTTTCATTAACATCAAATTAATCTTCTATTGGACTAAAGCGAATGACGGAGTAACTGGTAATGAAAAAGTCGATTAAGAATCTAAAGGAAGCTGTCAAGATTTTGACCTGCAAGGAAGTATGTAAAAAGGACACAAACATTCTAAAAACCTGAACAAAATTGAAAACAGTCAAAAATTTTGTAAAAGTCTAAAAAAGTAAGAAATTAAATGTAGAAAACGGTCACAAAAAATACCTAAAATGTCGCCTACGAACCCGAATAAAGTTAATGAATGACTATCAAAAAAATAATGTTTGTTAAATAATCGCTTGATGACGTTTTGAATATCTAAATATGGAACTATAAAATAAAAAGTAAATAATAAATAGATAGTAATTATGTATACTCTAATATATTTTATAAGTGGATATTTTCGTGACTGTTCAATAGTAATTTATGTAGATAAAATTAGTGGGAAGCAGTCAATAGTAAATAAATTAGTACGATTTCTTCGTTTTAAGTAGAGCTTTCGAAAATGTTATCTCTATTAACTAACTTACCTTTAGAGTTAGTTAAACTCTGCATCGACAAAAATTGTAACAAAATTAACAACCTCTGCAATATTAAAAAACAAATGTTTATGAATATAAATGATTTCATTTTTGACTCTACTTGCCTTGTCTTCAATCAAAAATTCTACAAACAAATTTTGGGTACTCCCATGGGTTCTAATATCTCTCCAATAATATCAAGTTACGTTTTAGATGACCTCCTAGAATATTGCACAAATAAAATCACATCCGAAATTCCTTTCCTCAAGAGATATGTAGATGATCTTATCCTCTCTTTACTGTAGGAAACTGTATCGAGGAAACTTTAAATATTTTTAGCAGATTCGATCCAAATATTCAGTTTATTGTTGAAAAAGAAAACTAATAAGAACGAACGAGAATAAAATCATTACCTGATGGTACAGAAAACCAATTAATAGTAATCGGTTCCTAAATTTTCAATTCAAACCATCCCATGAAAATCAAAATAAATTTAATTAATAACCTCAAAAACAGAGTGGTTAAGGTCACTCATCCATCTTTGAGAGATGAGTGCCTGCAAGAACATTCTTTTAGAAAACTCATAACTATCCCAAATCTTTAGTGAATAAAATTCTATTTAGTACATCTGTCTCTGTTTCAAATTCAAACCATCCACCAACAGCTGAACAAAATTCAATTTTTAAATCTTTACCACATATAGATGATTTGACATCAAAACTCATACAATCATACAAATAGCTAAAACCAATTTGAAAACTATTTCACAAATACATTCTAAATTGAAAACACTTATACCAGTCAAAAATAAATCAAAAATAATCTATGAAATCCCATGCAGCAGCTGTGATGAAGTATACATTGGTCAAACAAGTAGAATGCTTAAAGATAGAATAACCACTCTTAAAAATGACTGCAGAAGGAATGAGAGATCTTGTCGCCTTGCTGAACATGTAACAGATAAAGATCATGTGATTGACTATAATAATTCAAAAATTCTCAATAAAATTTCTCAACTCGTCCTCCTTGAATTGATTTTTTATATATTTATACATACCTACTTATACATTTTATAATCTCACTCTGTATGTTTCAATTATATACTGATTTTTTAGAAATTGTCATTTTGTCATTTTAAATTTTAACACTGATGTTTCTTTTTGTATGTAATTTTTTCTGAATTTCATGTTATTTGTCTTGGTAAAGAAAATAAACATTTTCGAAAGCTCGACTTAAAACGAAGAAATCTTACTAATTTATTTACTATTGACTGCTTCCCACTAATTTTATCTACATAAATTAATATATTTTATATAGATTGTATATAGAAAATGCTTTTGATGAGTTTTTAGGTCCTGTTGCGTAGTTCCGCAGTTAGAAATAGCGATTTGTTTAAATAGGGAGGAAAAGTGCCACTTATTATTAAATGTTCTATTTTAAGCACAGGAATTTTTATTTTTTACAAAACGGAAAATTGCAGTTTTTTTCTAAAGTATGTCTACCAATTTTTTTTTCAAAAATTCCCTCTTTGTGTGGAATTGCGATTTTTAAGGTAAAATTTTATTTTTTCATGTTAAAAAATCGAAAAATATCTTCTTTATGTTATTGGACATCTTTATGATTTAAATTGATAATTTCATATAAAAATTATTATATTGGCATCGATTTTAGGATATGATTTAACTTTACATACGTTTTAGCAGTTTTTTGCATTTTTATCACACTTTTTCAACATTTCCATATATTTTTTTTGTAAATTTCGATAATGCAAGTCAATTTCTTACGAATGTATTATAAAATTGTCGTTTTTTTCTTGTAAAAGAATCTTAATTTTAGAATTTTACAAACAATTTTTCCAATTTTACACACTTTTCCAGTAAAATGTGTTTTTCATTAATTTCGACAATGCCAATCGATTTTTCATCTAAAATTATCCCTTTGTTTGCATTTTTAATTTCGTACTGCGAGATTTACGTGGTATTTATGTATTATGGGATTTTTGTTTTTACTATTTTCCAGATTGTTCCCTTTTATCACATTTTTGTTCAAACTGTGCGTTGATAAAGTATGGAATATTCAATTATTTATGTTGGGCAACTCTTTTGAAGGGTTTTTACATTTTTTCCCAACCATGTATATTCTAAAATATTAAATTAATGAACAAATCCAATTTACTTAAATAGATATTAAATTGAACAAAAAGGGAAAAAAATAATTGGATGCACCGTGAAAATCAATTGCTAGTTTTTATTTAACCACCATTTTCTAAATTATTTGTTTCTTTCAATGTTGTATACACAAAACGTCGCTTGTGTACTGAAAAATGTATTCTTATCATATTGACATCGTTTTCATCTGAGCTTTTATGGTAAACTATGTATGTAATTTCGATTTCCATGATATTGGCTAGATAAAAGTTGTATTATTTTCATTGTTCGAGTTTGTATCTTATTTATACCGAACATAAACTCTTAGAACAAGATAAAAGCTTTCTTTATTTAGTAATCACTAAGTAAAATTATATTTATATATATATATATAGCTCTACAGGCCTTATTGGCCCATGGCTTGGTATGTAATCTCTTTCCATTTCTTCCTATCCTTGGCTCTCGTTTTCCAGTTGTTTATTCCCATACTTTGCAGATCTCGTTCAACTTGGCTGCTCCATCTGTCTTTTGGTCTTCCCTTCCGTTTCTTTCCGCCAATTTTCTTTTGTAACAACATTTTCGGCACTCTTTCCTCGCTCATTATATATACATGACCGAGCCATCTAATCCTTTGTGTTCTTACAATCGCTGTTATTATCGGTTCATTATATAGATTCTTTAAGTCCTGGTTAGTTCTCCGCTCCCATATTCCGTCTACTTTCTTTCCCCCAAAAATGTTTCTTAAGATTTTCCTTTCCCAAACCTCAATCATGTTTATTTCTGCCTTTCCGAGTGACCATACTTCACAACCGTACAACACAATAGGGCGTATTACTGTTTTATATATATGCACTTTTAACTTTCTGGATATCAGCTTACTTTTTAGGAAGCTAATTAAGCTATGTATACACTTGGTCCCTTTTATTAATCGCGACTTAATTTCCTCATTTAAATTAGGTTTTCTTTTGAACTCGGTTCCTAAATAGGTAAATCTCTCTACTTCTTCGAACTCTAGTTGTTTTCCTGTACCTGTTGTGACGTTCAGCATACTTCCCTTCTTAAAGACTATTACACACTATTACCCTTTTCAACTCCGCGCTACTCCGTGTCATAATTGCTATGTCATCTGCGTATCCTACACATTGGTGTTTCTTGAAATAGAGGAGTCCAGTTCGGTTAATTCTTGCGTCTCTTATTATCTTTTCTAAGACTATGTTGAAGAGTAGCGACGATAGCGGATCACCCTGCCTCAGACCTGTCTTAACATGAAACTTTTCCGATATGTCCCCATTTACTTTGACTCTGCCCGTTGTACCTTCTAGTGTCAATTTCACTAGATTTATCAGTTTTTGATTTATATTCAATTCTTTCATTGCCTTATACAGGGCCTTCCTACTGACGGTGTCATACGCTTTTTTAAAATCTATAAAAACTACGTACGTATCTTTCTGGTGTTGGTAACTCTCAGCTTGTATTTCTCTTAGTGTATATAATTGGTCAACCGTTCCTCTTCCACCCCTAAATCCACTTTGACATTCTCCAACAACGTTATTTACGACTTTGCTTAATTTATTTTTTATACACTTTGCTAATATCGTATCACAACACTCAGCAAGGCGATTCCTCTATAATTGGCACATTCGTACTTTCCACCTTTTTTATATAGCGGGCTGATGAGTGCTTCGTGCCAACTATCTGGCATTTTTTCTTCGCACCAGATTTTTCTTATTAAGCTACATATCTCCTCTTCTAGTTGATCCCTTTATGTTTCAGCATTTCTATCGTGATTTCGTCTATACCTGGACTTTTATTTGCCTTCGAGCTAGCTAGTATCTTCTTTATATCTCCTATATTCGGCGCTTCCGTCACTTCTTCCTCTTCATAATGTTGAGTAACCTCTTCTTGTTCATCGTCCTCCTCCTCTACTACCCCCCCTTCATTTAGCAATTCGCAGAAATACTCTTGCCATCTTTTTAAGACAGATTCTTCTTCCATTAATAATTGCCCGTCCTAAGTAAAATTACTAATATAATTTTTAATAATAATATAAAAAGTTTTCTTACTGTAAAATGAGTATTTTTTAAACGTTGAGTGGCTATTTTAACATTTTCTTTAAAAGTTTTAAGAAAAAACAACTTTTTCACTCTGTTTTCTATACAAAACGTGAAAACACCACAACTCAACTACTGTTAATACTTAGATAAGATGGTGGAAGTAAGTTAAGTGGCAAGAAGTACGTTGAATGAGTCTCAAGTGAGCCAAACGTGAATCGTTTGAGGGCACACAACGCCTTCTGAATATTCATTAAAAAATTCAGTTATTATTTTACGATGCACTTAATTAAATTTTCTCACTATAACTACTGTTTGGTTTGTATGCAGTCTGGATATTAAGTTTTGCTTATTACCCGCCTCCCTCTCCCTGCTCGCCAACTCCATTCACAGTTTTTTGGCATCCTTGAAAACTGGAATAGGTTATGTTTTGTCAATATTTTAGATTATAAATGTTGCTGTTAGTTTTGAAAAATGTTCATTAATAAAATCCAATTTATTACTGAACATAAAAACTAGTAATTGGATAAACAGGGTGGTCCTTAAGTAATTGTACATAGAAGTATGGTAAATTCCTCACTTTACAATATTACAATTCGACCCAACTTGTTCTAATAAAATGTTGCTAATAAGGAATATACAGGGTGTTAAAGGTTAAATTTTAAGATTTATTTTTTGCAATAACTTTAGCGTTTTTGGATATCTATACATAAAAATATGGAACTGAGGGTTTTTGGGAACGAGAAATCATAATCTGGTACCTACTTCGATCTAATTTGTAGAGGGCGCTAGTTAGGCTACATTTGTGGCATAAATGTGCGATACACTTTTTTGCTCTTTAAGTTAGCGATATTTTTGTAAAATAATATTAAATCCAGGTTATTTTAGTAGAAAAAAAACATACTTGTTATTAACCTTAAAACTTAACGGTTTACGAGATAATCGCATTTTAGGGATCAGCTGCATGATTACACTGGTAGGCAAAAAAATTTTTTTTTCTGGTCCTGACACCATTCTTGCTGATTCTTATGTAAAATGATCTCCCGAATCCGAATATGACCACAGTTTCCCCCCATCACCCACCGTTTTTTTTTCATCCCTCCAAATTATCGAAAAGCGATAAAAATAGGTGAGGGGACCTCCCCCGAAAACGGTGAGTGATGGGGGAAAACTGAGGTCAAATTCGGATTCAGGAGGTCATTTGACATAAGAATCAGCAAGAATGGTGTCAGGGCCAGTAAAAAAACATTTTTTTGCCTACCATTGTTATCATGCAGCTGATCCCTAAAATGCGATTATCTTGTAAACCTTTAAGTTTTAAGGTTAAAAACATGTATTCTTTTTTCTACTAAAATAACGTGGATTTAATATTATTTTACAAAAATATCGCTAACTTAAAGAGCAAAAAAGTGTATCGCACATTTATGCCACAAATGTGGCCTAACTAGCGCCCTCTACAAATTACATCGAAGTAGGTACCAGATTATGATTTCTCGTTCCCAAAAACCCTCAGTTCCATATTTTTATGTATAGATATCCAAAAACGCTAAAGTAAAGCAAAAAATAAATCTTAAAATTCAACCTTTAACACCCTGTATATTCCTTATTAGCAACATTTTATTAGAACAAGTTGGTTCAAATCGTAATATTTTGAAGTGAGGAATCTACTTCTACTTAAGGACCACCCTATATACAGGGTGGGGCAAAGAAAACATTAAACTTATTGTTTCCAACCACCACGAAACATCGTTTCAAATAGACCAGATGGTCAAAAACAAATTAAGTTAATCTAGTAAAATATAGAAGCTTTATTTGGACCCCACTCGACATTTTTAAAATGTCATCAATTCATTCTACATAGAGATTCCAGTGGAGCACCATCCGATTTTCCGTTAGAACAATAAACAAATTAATTTTTAGCATCATTAAAAATGGTGTCGGCAGATTCTTAAAGGATTAAGTTGTTCTTGTGCGTTCGATATAATACTTTTGTTGAGGGCTCTGGATTAAGCCCTGTGTTCGAATTTCGTGGACTGTATTTTGTAGGTTTACTTCCTCAACTCCATCCAATAAAACCAATGGACACTTTTATTTAACCATTTATTAAAGCTCGTCAAATAAATAAATGAACAACAAAAAAAACAACAACGTAACAAAAATTACATTAAATTAGTAATTGTGAACAAGAACAAAGTATTAAAGTTGATTTAACGAAATGACCACATCATTCAGAAAAATATTAGTTTGTGTGTGTACTGTATGAGTGATAATTAGACACTGCGAGAGGTCCTAGCCTGTTAGCAGCTAGAAACGCACTCTGAATTCGCCGTACTAGGAGGCATTATGAATAACAAGCCCTTATATGAAGGAACTTGCGATACGTCGCACTTGACGGAGTTTCTGAATACATTGTTTTAGACAATGGAGCGGCTAGTCTGGTACGCGACTGAAAACACACTTTATTCGCCGTACTAGGAGGCATTATGAATAACAAGCCCTTATATGAAGGAACTTGCGATACGTCGCACTTGACGGAGTTTCTGAATACATTGTTTTAGACAATGGAGCGGCTAGTCTGGTACGCAACTGAAAACACACTGATTTTAAATTTGACGACGTTTACCGGTTTCAGATATATCCCTTCCTTTTGCCGGCAATTTGTTCTAGAAAGATTCGAATGATTCTTTTTAACTTATACCGCGTAAACAAGTCTAGATTCGACGGTTAAATTTACGACCCACTAATTAGCATCGAGCAAAAAAAATAACTTTGATGAGCCGCTTCCGGGTCGTCCGATGCCGCAATTATGAAATGGAGAAAAAAATTGTTTTTGCCGGCCCCGCCTTTGTCACACCGCTCGTCAACATATTTGGTGCGGCGTTGTCGGTTTTACGGTTTTACGAATAACGAATATGAGTTTAGATGTTTAATTATCTGAAATTAAACATTCTCCCCCCGCGAAAAGAGGCGGAGTATTCTCTTGAAAGTTTTCTAAAAAAAAAAATTTTTTTTTTTAAGTTGGGTCATCACCCTGTAATTTCGGAATGAGTTTGATTGAAATAAGTTTGAAACATTGTAAAAGGTTTTAAAATGTTTGGATATTTGGATCCTGGCCGCTTGTGGGCGCATAGTTTAATAAAAAATGTAAAAAGTTTTAAGATATTTGGATATTTGAATCCCGGCCGTTTGTGGGCGCATAGTTTACAAAAAAGTTGGATATTTGAATCCTGGCCACTTGTGGGCGCATAGTTTAATAAAAAATGTAAAAAGTTTTAAGATATTTGGATATTTGAATCCCGGCCGTTTGTGGGCGCATAGTTTACAAAAAAGTTGGATATTTGAATCCTGGCCACTTGTGGGCGCATAGTTTACAAAAAAGTTGGATATTTGAATCCTGGCCACTTGTGGGCGCATAGTTTACAAAAAAGTTGGATATTTGAATCCTGGCCACTTGTGGGCGCATAGTTTACAAAATGATTTGTACAGACGATTTGTGATTAGGCATCACCGAGCCATGTTCCTTATTTGGAATTAAAAAAAAACAAAACATGCCAAAATCTTAGCAACATTTGCAAAAATTGCAACTATAGGCGTTGGCTTTCCCAGATCTGCTAGCAGGAATATCCCAGATCAATTCCTTAGCCCTCTCTCTATAACGACTACCTCAGCCTACAATAGTTTTCCCTACAAATGAATGCCAAAATAGTACATGAATGTTTGAACGAAAAATGGGCAAAAAGATCCCAAGGGTATACGATCACCCTGTAAGAAAGTAGAATTGTTTAAAATATTTGGAATGGATATAAAATCCTAAGGGTATTTGCTCACCCTGTATGAATGAAAAAAGTTTAAAAATATTTGGGATGGATATAAAATCCTAAGGGTATTTGCTCACCCTGTATGAATGAAAAAAGTTTAAAAATATTTGGGATTATTTTCCGCTTGTGGGATCACTCTGTATAAAAAGAATTGTCAGAGTATCTGGACACGAAATGTCCCTAGGGTGTAATCTTTGGATGAGATCACCCTGTATGAAAAGTGAAAAAAATGTAAGGGTTTCTGAATGATGGATATATAAAAAATGAAGAAAGGAAAAAAAAATGAAAATAGAAATTGCATCACTGCTTGTTTAAGGTCTTTGCTATAAAATGAAGTGCCTTGTGCAATTCAAGCAGAAGTGCAATAGCAGGAGTATCTCCCGTTAAAGGTTTCGTATCACCTTGTATAAATGAAAAGATAAAAACGCATGAAATATTTGAAGGTATGCCTGCTCTCAGCATAATGGCATCCTTCGTTAAAAACCCTAGGAGCTCCTTTGACGACCTGTCTGAGACTCCTATATATATATTTATTTTCCCCAATAGCCCCCGGGTTCGGCTATTAAAATTTAAATTAGTACCCACCATGGACTCTTTTTTTTCAAAAATTGCGTAAACGCTTAAGGGAACGTCACCGTTGCTGG
The DNA here is from genome assembly GCA_949320105.2 of Crepidodera aurea. Classification (NCBI taxonomy): domain Eukaryota; kingdom Metazoa; phylum Arthropoda; class Insecta; order Coleoptera; family Chrysomelidae; genus Crepidodera; species Crepidodera aurea. Next base: position 58,868,498 of record OX439474.1, on the reverse strand, counting down.
TGTTTGATCCGAGTGTAACAAAATGTTACATTTGTATATGTCGATGGGGTTTTGAAGGAGAGGATAGAAAAGCGTGAATTTACATATGCGGTTAGATGCGACAAATATTAATGCCTGTACACAGACAAAAATATAACAAAAGGAAAGTAAAATAAAGCGTTTATTGGGGTTGATCAATGTCGTTACCACCAATAGGGACGACTTTAGTAATCGGTCTTACGTAAGTACTGCCGTTAGATAAAATTTTAATCGAACGAATATTACCATCTCTGTCAGGGTAGGTTTCAAGAACTTTAAATGTAAATATGTTTCGTGAAAGCGACAATTAAAATGAATGCGGTTTGTTTTATTTTGTTTTTAAGATTTATTTATGTTAGTTTATTTGATTGATTTTTGTTTGGTTTTTAAAATGATGGGTTATTGATCCCTTGTATGTATAAAAGTAGAAAGGTTTGATTTGACGAATAGTTTTTTGTTGTGGAATGTTTTTTCCAGTACAACAATTGAAATGAATGTACGAACACCTTTTTTGGCCACATCAGAGGATTTTTGGTACAAAGTGAAGTAGAAATGTCAAAGAATGTTTATGATAAAAATAATTGTTTGAGGGTAGTTTTCCCTGAAAGTTGAATACATGAAAAAGTACGATAAATGGATAAGTAATCCTGAAAATAGAGCCTTATTAGAAGGACATTTTTAAAGTTTTTATTTGTTGAAGAGGGTAGTTTCCCTGAAAGTTGAATACATGAAAAAGTACGATAAATGGATAAGTAATCCTGAAAATAGAGCCTTATTAGAAGGACATTTTTAAAGTTTTTATTTGTTGAAGAGGGTAGTTTCCCTGAAAGTTGACAAGAGTTTTGAATTTTAGAACGATACATAACTGGGCATTTTAGTATCCCGTCTACAACCCCTTGGACCTAGTTTGGCACCAAAGGGAGGTGTCTCACCATAGAGATCACCTAGCATTGTTGATTGATAGAGTCTGGGCATCCAATATCCCTGGGGGTAGTTTCCCCATACAACCCCTTAGATCTGAAAGATACCAAAGGGAGATGTCTCACCATAGAGATCATCTTATGTTTGTCATAGAGTCTGGGCATCCAATATCCCTGAGGGTAGTTTCCCCCCTACAACCCCTTGGACCTAGTAAGGTGCCAAAGGGAGATGTCTAACCATATAGAACATCTTGTGCGAAAATGAAAAGTAGAATTGCTAGAAATTTAAATGTTTGTTGTTAGAGAAAAATCAAAATATATTTGCAAGAGAAGGTATAATCTTTTAGTAGATCACCCTATAGAAAAAAGTATAAAATTGTCAACGAAAATTGAAATATGTTTGCTAAAAGAGGGTATAATCGTTTAGTAGATCACCCTATAGAAAAAATAATGCGAACGAATGCGAATAAAAATAGTACAGGAGCCTTGCTATAAAATGAAGGACTTCCCTTTAGATTGAAAATGCGAAAATGAAAGAAATACAAGAAGTCTTTAAATAAAGAACTTCTTCTTGAGTGCAAAACGAAAAAATAGAAAAGTATGTGCAATGAACGATAGATTGAAAATTGTTTGGCTATGGAGAGCCTGTTGCTAAGGGATAATTTTCCCTATGAACGAGAATAAAAATATAAGGGTATGCAGCCCTTTGTACCTCTGATGCGGCGCTAGTTTCTAGAATAAAAGGGAGGTGTCTTATTTTTGAAGAACACCTTGTATAAAAAGTAGAAAAGTAGTAAAATGTTTTTATAGTGTTGAGTTGTAAGTTAAAAAATGATTTTTATTTATTAAGTGAGATATTAGATCTCGAAACAACGATCAGCTGTTGTCTTGTATTTGTGACGAAGTGAATTTTAAGAATAAAGTTTGATTGTAAAAATAGCGAATGTTTATGATTTGAGTTTTAAATATTGTTTAGCGATTTATTTGTAGAATCGTAGAACCATATCTACGGGTGTTTTACGAATTTGTTGCGAAATGATTTGTTGCGAACTATTTGAAAATGCGAGAATTATTTTTTGCCGTCGGCAAATGAAAATAGTAAGTTAAGAATAAATGCGATTTGATTATTAGTGCGATTTTCTTGTACGAAAATTTGTTTTAATTACGAACGATAAGAGTTTTTTAAAATTGTGTTTGTATAGTGAACGAGTTGAATTGTTGATTTTTAACTTGGAAAAGTGGCGTTTTAAAAGCCTAGTTATTTTTTAATAAACTTTCGTGCTGTTTACACGAAATGTAAAAATACGAATGCATATTTTCTGAATGATTGTGAAGAGATTTGGTAGCGAGAACAATTTTTCAATTTTTGACAGAGAAATGTTTGTATATATGAAAATTGAGTTCATTTTTGAATTGTAGATTTTGATTTTGTGAAAATTTGTTCTTTCTGTTAGAACATAAAATGTGTACGATAAAAGTACGTAAATACAAGTAGATGCAATGTATTATAGGTTAAAAATATGCGACAATTATATAAATTTAAATTCCTACAGAAAAAATGTATAAAATGTGACAATGTTTTATATGTTAAGAAAGAATGAAAAAATACATGTATCTGAGCTTTATAGCTATAACTATGCAGAATACATAAATACGAAATGTTTTTTTTCTTTTTTATAAATGTTTGATAGTTTACAGTAAGTAAGTAAATAAATATCTACGGCCGGCTAGTTAGCGCATGCACCGAGAATTTAGTAAGTTTAAAATACAATGAAAGTTTTTTATACGTAAATGTAACGAAAAAAAAAATGTGTGCATTAATTTACCACAAGCCTACGATTGTTATCGGACCGCTTTTAAGTGGTTACAACGAGTTTGAATGAGTTTTACAAAGAAAATACCTTACAATTTCTTGCTGTGAAGAGTTGCTTGAAGGTTTGAAGTTGACTGGAAGTTTTTAAGCCACCATAGGCCTACCGATGAGGTTGAAGAGTTGAACTGGATCGCTCAGGATCATTGAAGAATCTCTGGAGTCGCTCAGGATCATTGAAGAATCTCTGGAGTCGCTCAGGATCATTGAAGAATTTCTGGTTTAAATCCGGATCGTTTGGACCATGGAGGTCCTGGAGAAGTAACGAAGTTTTGCTAATTGAATCCGGTTCGATGGGACCATGTTGAGGGCTCTGGATTAAGCCCTGTGTTCGAATTTCGTGGACTGTATTTTGTAGGTTTACTTCCTCAACTCCATCCAATAAAACCAATGGACACTTTTATTTAACCATTTATTAAAGCTCGTCAAATAAATAAATGAACAACAAAAAAAACAACAACGTAACAAAAATTACATTAAATTAGTAATTGTGAACAAGAACAAAGTATTAAAGTTGATTTAACGAAATGACCACATCATTCAGAAAAATATTAGTTTGTGTGTGTACTGTATGAGTGATAATTAGACACTGCGAGAGGTCCTAGCCTGTTAGCAGCTAGAAACGCACTCTGAATTCGCCGTACTAGGAGGCATTATGAATAACAAGCCCTTATATGAAGGAACTTGCGATACGTCGCACTTGACGGAGTTTCTGAATACATTGTTTTAGACAATGGAGCGGCTAGTCTGGTACGCGACTGAAAACACACTTTATTCGCCGTACTAGGAGGCATTATGAATAACAAGCCCTTATATGAAGGAACTTGCGATACGTCGCACTTGACGGAGTTTCTGAATACATTGTTTTAGACAATGGAGCGGCTAGTCTGGTACGCAACTGAAAACACACTGATTTTAAATTTGACGACGTTTACCGGTTTCAGATATATCCCTTCCTTTTGCCGGCAATTTGTTCTAGAAAGATTCGAATGATTCTTTTTAACTTATACCGCGTAAACAAGTCTAGATTCGACGGTTAAATTTACGACCCACTAATTAGCATCGAGCAAAAAAAATAACTTTGATGAGCCGCTTCCGGGTCGTCCGATGCCGCAATTATGAAATGGAGAAAAAAATTGTTTTTGCCGGCCCCGCCTTTGTCACACCGCTCGTCAACATATTTGGTGCGGCGTTGTCGGTTTTACGGTTTTACGAATAACGAATATGAGTTTAGATGTTTAATTATCTGAAATTAAACAACTTTGATTATAAAGTTTTGGCATCAACTACATTTTAACTTCATAAAGACGTTACAAACGCAACACGTGACACTCATTTTTAATTTTGCTAATATTTGAGAAGTAGGTAACAAAGGCTCCAATGAGTTCTACTACATATCTTTTTCTTCCTTCGTTTATTCCACTCGAAATGGATGAAGTACATGAAAATGTTTTGCAAACAATACTTCATTCTCGACGAAAGAAAATTATTATTTTTGTTTCTTTTCGCACTCATCTGTAAGTATTGTAAAAGTTTTACGTCTACAATTTATGACACTTCCTTCCATTAATTTTATAACAACGTTTGTTCCAAGTACTTGGCCAGTTTCGTCATCATGTTTTTATCATGTATTTAGATGTTTTTAGATATTTAGATGTAAATATCTACCAAATATGCTGCTATTATTAATTGAAGAAAATAATTTTACGCTTTTCGTAATTATGATCAACATCCGCTTTATCTACTTATTAACAATTACCGCACGTTTCCTACTAAGTTTCAGTTGCAACAGGCAACGCTCGCTCCCAATCAGCAATATTCCGTTCACCAAGTCTAAATGCAAAATCGGCTTAACTGCAAAGTTTACACTCTACACTGTCGTTGCATGTTAATATGAAATCCAGTGAGTGTAAACTCGGATGTTAGTGTGTTTTTGTTCAAGTTTAATACTGTTTTAAAGTATTAAATAAAACAGTATATTTTGGTATTGTATAGGGTGGCCAAATAAGAATGCGATGTACTATATCTGAGAAACTATCCATCGTAGAGGCTTGCGAAAAAAAAGTTGTTACTAAAACGGCCAAGAGAAAAACCTGGAAAATATTTTCAAGTTTCTGAAATGGCCACTAGGGGGCGTAACTGCAATCTTGAAGTGATGTTTCTGTGAATTCCGCTATATTAACATAACAAAAAAATACCTGATCTTTAAAGTAGAGGATAATCTGAACCTCTTTTATTTAAGATTTTTAGCTGTATCTCAAAAAATAAAGTGGTGGTGGGTATTCGAAGGTTTCAGTAAAAAACACCCTGTATATTCGAAACGGCTGAGCCGATTTTAACAAACTTGGACTAGTTGAAAAGAGCTATTCTTGGGCTACAAATGCTATAATATTTGAAGTTTTGTTAGTTTCAGATGTCGCCGCTAGAGTGCTTTTTTCGATATTTCGACAGATATGGTTAATTTTCTCAAAAAAATTAAATGCATTGGTATGATTTATTTTTCATGAAAAAGTAGCTAAATGTTGCCTAAACAAGCTCCCGAAAACCGCATCTCCATATCTTGTTCCTAACCTAAAATTTAGGCCAAAGAAAATTTTATACGGAACTCCCTTAAATGTTTATTTTTTAAACTAATTAATTCCTTTTATTATGTAAGTTGTGGCCCTAAAAAGGACTGATTTAAAAAACCATCACGCTCTATGCATTGCTGAAGTAGACAAAACTGCCGTTTCAATTTCGGCTCTCGGTATGTTACGTAATGCATTACGAATCCGGTTTTTCATTTCTTCTTTGATAGTAGGTTTAGTCTGAAAATCAAGACAAGTTAAGTCTGGTGATCGCGCAGGCCACGGAAAGAGACCAATCCCAATTCCCAATTCTAATCCATTGCTGTTGTAATACTGCATTAATATGGTCTCGCACAATAATGGAGAATTTTTATTTCAAATTCTTTGGACCGACGAAGCCACCTTTAAAATCTGCACAATATACATAATTGGTCTGCAGAAAATCCGCATTGGTTGCGTGAAGTTCAGCGCCAAGGACGTTGGAGTTTAAATCTGTGGTGTGGCAAACTGGGAGGCCGAATTATTGGGCCATATTTTTTCGAGCAATCCCTAAGCGGCAATATCTTTCTTGACTTTTTGGCCAATAAATTACCATTGTTATTGGAAGATGTGCCACTGGAAACACGTCAAAACTTGTTTCTGCAGTTAGATGGTTGCCCAGCACATTATACTATTATTGTGCGGGAGCATATTAATGCAGTATTACAATAGCGGTGGATTGGAAGAGGAAGTCTGTTTCCAAAGCCTGCGCGATCACCAGACTTAACTTGTCTTGATTTTCAGACTCAACCTACTATCAAAGAAGAAATGAGAAACCGGATTCGTAATTCATTACGTAACATACCGAGAGCCGAAATTGAAGCTGAAGTTTTGTCTACCCATGAGAGGCTTCAGGAAGGCATAAAGCGTGATGGTCAGCATTTACGGAAGCATTAAAAACCTTTCTTTTTTAAATCAGTCCTTTTTAGGGCCACAACTTACATAATAAAAGGAATTAATTAGTTTAAAAAATAAACATTTAATTTTCTTTGGCCTAAATTTTAGGTTAGGAACAAGATATGGAGATGCGGTTTTCGCGAGCTTGTTTAGGCAACATTTAGCTATTTTTTCATGAAAAAGAAATCATACTAATGCATTTAATTTTTTTGAGAAAATTAATCATTTCTGTCGAAATGTCAAAAAAAACCCTCTAGCGGCGACATGTGAAACTAACAAAACTTCAAATATTATAACATTTGTAGCCCAAGAATAACTCTTTTCAACTAGCCCAAGTTTGTTAAAATCGCCGTTTCGAATATACAGAGTGTTTTTTACTGAAACCTTTGAATACCCCCACCACTTTATTTTTAGAGTTACAGCAAAAGTTGTCAAATAAAAAATATTCAGATTATCCTGTACTTTAAAGATCAGGTATTTTTTTGTTTGGTTAATATAGCGGAATTCACAGAAACATCACTACCTTAGATTCAAGATTGCAGTTACGCCCCCTAGCGGCCATTTCAGAAACTTGAAAATATTTTCCAGGTTTTTATCTTGGCCGTTTTAGTAATAACTTTTTTTTCCGTAAGCATCTACGATGGATAGTTTCCCAGATACAGTACCTCGCATTCTTATTTGGCCACCCTGTACAGAATAATTATTATATTTTATAAAGACTAAATTTTTAAATTACTTCTTAGTAAATAAAGTCGCAACGTCAAATTAAAGCCTTTTTAATTCAAAAAAGTGGTTTATTTAGTAATATAATTACAAGAAACCACTATGAACTACAGAAATGAATAAATTTTTAAATTTTAAATAAAATTAAAGAAATTTTTTTTGCAAAAAATATAGGAACTACGACTTGATTGATTACCTTCGATACGGTGTCACATCTCACAATTCTATTTTTTTAAATTACTAAAGAAAAAACTTGCCTTCAGACTTTTTTCTGACTTAGGACTAGTAAAACGAAAAAATTTATTTGTATGTCAATTTAAATAGTACAACCCTGATGTGCTTGTTGAAATATAAGACCAAATCTTCCCTTTACACTTTACAGTACGCCCATATAAATGACAATGAAATAATTTCCACCATAATTTATTGCAATGCTTTGTAATGTACAATAATTTTTGTCTTTTCTTCAGGAGAAAAAACAAATAACATGATATAACGTTCTACAACTTTTTTACTACTTTTTCATAAAAAAACCAAAAGAACAAATTCTTTTTTTTTCGGATGTAAACAGATAAAACAATGTAAGAGACTGAAAAACTAAACGTCAAATCTGTCAATATTTTTGAAGATATTGTCTTCTGTCTCACTCAATCACTCACTTTTTTATATGGAGATTTTTTAACACAAATTTTTTACTTTTTCGTACAATTTTTCAAACATTTTCACTAGTAATATCCCTAGAGCTTGAATTAATATCGGAAATATTTCCGAAAGCATGAATTTTTTAAAAGTTAAAAAAATTCATGGTTGAGGAGATGCCAGATAGTAATTCAAGATGGTGGGAGATTCGGTAAGAAAATTTCACACCAAAGTAATATAAAAAATTATAACATGACATTTTCGTAAACAAATGAAACGTGTTCCTTGAATTTTAGTTACATGAAATAATTAAAGACAAATTAATAGAACCTTCAGCAGTCCATTTAATTTTAAGTTTTGCTACTAAAATTTACCGAAAATATATTTTTTGCAAATATTCGTGATCATAGGGCCACTTTTTTTAATTTATAAGAATTATATTGAGTCTCCATATATACCAAAAGAATATGTTCCAAGGATTTTAGTAGTATGAAATAAACATTTGTTGGTCTAAAATAATGTATTATTCTATTAGTTATCAACCAATCTGTATTGTTTTACAGTGAACGGAAGGGTGTATTTTTGTAATTTGACACTTGTCAGAAATACTATCGCTGTGGTACCGCCCAGGGTACCCAGGAGGAAAATACTATCGCCAAGTTTTATGGTTGTTACAGTAACGAGCTGAAACGAAAACTTTTTATTAATTAAAAATGTTGGTGTGAAATTTTCTTTCATAAAAACCTTGTCCTGACAATTACATACAAAACAAAAAAGAATTAGCCACTTTGTATAATTGTCTTGTCTGTATTTAGGCTTTTTTTTTCCTGAACTAACGGAAAAATCTAGAAGCTTAAAATTTTGCAAATTACATGATTGAGTTTTGAAATAAATAGTTAATCTATCATCAAAACTGATAAATGAAGCTCAGAAGTGGGTTTTGAGAACTTTTCAAAGCACAAACTCCCAGCCTGCATTGGCAGGTTGCAAAGTTAGTTAACCTTTGTTTAATTTTTGTTATAAATAGAAAAAAATTATGAAATGCGCATCCGCCTATTTCCAAGTGAACAATTTAGCAGTTAATTTTTTTCCTAAGCATTCAATTAACGAAACTAAAAATAACACTGTTATTAATATAATATTACAAATATGTCAAATACACCTTGTGTGAAAATTATTTTGTATCATGACTGCTAAATCAAACTCGGATGCATGGTTTATCAGATCCCACACTGGTCCGGCATCTGTTTAAACTATTAATAATCAATAAATGCTCCAACAATTGCGTTATTATGGTTTATGTAATATCGCATGTGCACCCTTTGTATGGCACAATGCCAAACAATTCTCTCGACAGTTTTCATTGATGAGTGAAGTTCACTGAAGTTTTTATCGAAGATATGCAATTTTTCTCATAGAAAATGATTATTTATAGATGAAAGAGATGTTGTTTATCAAAAAATAAAATGGTAAAAATAAGCAAAAATAAATATTTTTTCAGCAGTCGTTATTAACAGTGATGGTTTGGACTACATGGATTACTAATTAATTGTTAATATTATAGTATAAATAAAAGTCGGTACTGTTGAAACCGAAACTCGTTGTAAAATAATTTACCTTGTGGTACCCAAAAATTATATTTAACAAGATCAAAGACAAAATTACCAGAGGCATCAATAAAATAAAGAATAACAAAACTTTTATTGTTTATTTACTAACAACCACAGGTACTCCCAAAGGAGAGTTATCAGTGCACAAAAAGTGTTTTAAAGATTTATCAAAGTAATTTTGAATAACACCCTGTATTTTAAAATTCAAAATATACTACGTTTTTTCCAATTGTGCTCTTATTGAGTACGTGTTTGGAATTACTCATCGATTTACGAGTTGATATTTTCGAGTACGCCATTTTCTCTTTTAACGATCATATAAAGTTATAGAGGGTGGTCTTTAAGTAATTGTACTAGAAGTATGGTAGATACCTCACTTTAAAATATTACGATTTGAACCAACTTGCTCTAATAAAATGTTGCTAAGGAATGTACAGGGTGTTAAAGGTTAAATTTGAAGATTTATTTTTTGCAATAACTTTAACGTTTTAGGATATGTATTCATGAAAATTTGGAACTGGGAGTTTTTGGGCGCGAGAAATCATAATCTGTTACCTACTTCGATGTAATTTGTAGAGGGCGCTGGTTAGGCCACATTTGTGGCATAAATGTGCAGTAAACTTTTTTGCTCTTTAAGTTAACAACGCTATTCTTATAAAAGGATATTAAATCCACGTTATTTTAGTAGAAAAAAAGAATACTTGTTATTAACCTTAAAACTTAACCGTTTACGAGATAATTGTATTTTTACAAGGTCGGCAAAAAAATGTTTTTTCTGGCCCTGACACCGTTCCTGCTGATTTATATGTAAAATCACCTCCTGAAACAGAATATGACCTCAGTTTTCCCCCATCTCACACCTTTTTTTTTCACCCCTCCAAATTATGGAGAAGGTCGGGGGCCACCCCCAAAAACGGAGGAATCTACCATAAGTCTATGTACAATTACTTAAGGACCACCCTGTATATGCCTTTTTTACAATTTCTGATATACTGGGTTCGATTCATAACCATGGATGCAACAAGGGTCCATCTCTTTACACTTGAGACGAAGGAACAGTCAAAACAATGGACTGAAAGGGAAGATTCGGCTTCAAAGAAGGTCAAGGTTTTGTTTGATCAAGACAATGCAACAGTTCACACATTCGTTATCATGATGGTCAAAAGCAATGAGTTCCAACTGCTTCCTCAAGCAGCCTACTCGCCAGATTTAGCCCACTTGGATTGTTTTCTGTTTCCAAACTTGAAAATATGGATCGATCAAGCTAAAAGGATACTTTTTTTCTGTTTTGACAAGTGATGACGGTGTTTAGATCAGCACAATATCATTGTGAAAGAAATCCTATTGACCTGGTAAGGGCGAAGATAAAGGGATAAGTTTCGAGAAAAATACTTTAAATTGACTGACGATAAACAGTTATTTTTGGAGGCTATAATTATGTAAAACCTGAAAACTGGAAAAAAGCCGCGAATCATACTATTAAATACTAAGAAGAGAAAATATGGAAGTTCGACAATATAACTATGTAATAATAAAGTAGTAATAATAATTTAACAAATTTCTACAATCTGCACTAAATGCTATATATTAACTACGAAAAAATGCCTACTAAAATATTTGCCACTCGTATAGATCAACAATGTTTTATTGCTATAATACCTTCTTGTACACAATAATTAACTGCATTAGTCTCATCTATCCTATATCGATTCGTTTTGTCCTGCTGTTAATTGGTCATACTCAAAAAGTTCCTCTAGAAATAAGTAAATGATCCATCTATGATTTGATTTCTTTAACATATGTTTTCCCAGTTAAATTATAATATCAAAAAGTGACCCGACTGCTTTATTCTATGCCACACCAAAATTTGGATGGATTTTCTGCTACACTTTTCTTTGCATGTGGTATTTATTTTTCCAAGAATTCGTAGCACAAGTTGATTCATCGGTCCATATAACCTTTGTAAAAAACAATTTTTTTCGGCTACAATTCCTGAACAAGTAAAATCTTATTTCTGAAGGTATGGAAGAAAATAAAGTCCTTTTTATCTCACAAGTTATTTATTTGAAGATGCGACCGGTTTCGGCGATCAGGATATCGCCATCATCAGGCCCTGCGTGGAAAAATTATGGAGTTAAAAGGCAAATTTGTTAAGTTACATGATTTAAAGAATTTATTTTAATTTAATTTAATTTTATTTCAATTAAAGCAAAAACTCACCATAACTTTTCCACGCAGGAATTACCACAAGAACACACCCATGGGTCTGATGATGGCGATATCATGATCGCCGAAACCGGTCGCATCTTCAAATAAATAACCTGTGAGATAAAAAGGACTTTATTTTCTTCCATACCTTCAGTAATTATTACTCACATATGGCTAACCCTACTTTAAATAAAAAACAAATCTTATTTATTCAAACTCGTTTTGGATGCTAAACCATTATAAAAGGACGTACATAGAAAGAAAATATTTGTAGTTTTCAGCTGGATTATTAACCACTTTTATCAAATAAATGACCAGAGATAAGTACTATTAGTTTCATATAGGGTGGGCCAAACTTCCGACCTCGGAGGATTACGTCATTGTGGTGAGAGATAAAACTTCCAAATTTTGTGTGAGTTAGTACAGTCACTGGGTGCGCATTTTGAAAATAGTTTCGATTATACAGGGTGTTCCAAAACCTCGTGGTATCACAAACTTACATTTTTTTAAATGGAACATACTATATTTTATTCAAGAATCGAAAGGATATTACCGAGAGCATTAAAAAAATATAGCATGTTAATATATTATATGGGTGTTTCAAAATGTGACCCAATATTTAACACTCTGTAAAACAGTAAATCAAACTAAATCAACAGGTCTTTCTATTCAAATGTCATTCTCATATTGTTGGCGGTGCTCACTATTAATTACTTTTTTATCTAGTGCTTCTTTAAAGCAGGGTGAAATAGAACTCAAATCAAGCAATATCTCAAAATTTTTAAATAGATCACACTAGAAGTCTTTTTACAATGTAGAGGAGGCCGAGATGCTAAATTTGCAGTTACTAAAGCGTCATGGGGACCTATTGGATTGTGAAGATTATTTTATCTTTGAAACTGTGTGTTTGGTTTTCACATTATTAAAAATGTTTCGAGATGCATCAATATCTGTATGGAAAAGACGGATAGATTTTTGTTTATGGGCATTGGAGAAGGTTAGTGAAGATGATTTTTTTTATAATATGCTGTTTACAGATGAATCTACTTTACATAATAATGGATTAGTCTGACGGTTAACCATACAGATTTTGATGCATCTCGAAATATTTTTAATAATGTCAAAATCAAACACATAGTTTCAAAGATAATTTTTTCGGATCATAGTCCAAGCTGATCAAATACAGGGTGTTATATTTAGTATAACTTTTATTGCCCTAAAATCAACAATTTTGAAGATATTTGACTTTGAAGAGCTACAATTAGTCTTTTTCCAGATTTAACATCGACGATAGAAAAGGCGAATTGTAGACTTTTCTTCAAAGTCAAATATCTACAAAATTGTTGATTTTAGCGCAATAAAAGTTAATAACTTTTTGTAACATAAATAACCAAATATTTAAATAAAATGAAATAATTTTAATTTCTCAACTTTAACACCCTGTATCTCGTAAACTAAGAATCTTAGGGGCTTATGTACCTAACTCATTTTTCATCATTTGTCAAGGGCTATCACTTGTAAAGCGTTGTCGGTCGAATATCGGAACACCCTGTAGTACGTATTTTACGTACATAAATTAAATGGTATATTTAAATAATAAATTATAAATTATTTAAAAAACCCAGAGTCCCTTAAATATGTTTTTGCTATTTAACACACGTAAAATGATTTAGTATAATTAAATTGGGTAAAACAGTCATACAAACAATTTCACAGCGAAATTAGTTACGTTTCTTCAAAGTTGTAAAAAAAACAACGACACTTACATAATTTGCTCGCTACAACTGAGAGTTGTTTCGACATTCGTATTAGATCGCTTCTTTTTCTTTTTTTCTCTTTTAGAAAATTGCCCAAGAAACAATCCTCGATTCTTTTAGTAAAAAGAAACAATGTGGCAAAGAAGGCGTGAAGGCATACAACAAATTTTCAATTATCCGCGTATAAGCAGATAAAAAGACAATTTAGCAGAGTAGAATAAGCGTTTGTTGGTTGTGATGTAATCCCTAATAGGGTTTCTAAAGTGGATTCCTGCCGAGAGTGGCTACGTAACCGACTGTATGTGTATCACACTGTTAGGGATTTTTATTTTTAAGTATGCATAACGGAGATAGGAGAGATTTTAATGTAAATTTTGTAAAATGTATTCGTATATAACTTTTATTTAATAACAATTACAATAGTAATGTAAGTAATGGACCCTAGTTTACTAAGGGTGAGTGGTACATGAGAAATATCGTATAGAATTTTGACCATCTATCCTCATACTCTAACCAACCAACTCGACAACCTTAATATGCGTAGTACCTATGTAGCGAGGCAACAACATTTAGAATTTAGCTCTCTTTTGTGTATGTTACTTGAACATGCTTGTCAATGTGCATTTGCTAAGGTGTTATATTTTAGAGAGAGGTTGTACTTTCTATTTTTGAATATCTTTTCGGTCATATGAAAGGTTATCCTAAGCCTTGTGAAATCAATTTCTCGGCTAGCTAATTCCTAAAATTATGTAAGTTCTACTATATTGGAATCTTTAAATATCTGCTCTAGAATTTCAATACACTTACGGATTACCCATGAGATAACTTTGATTGTCTAAGTCCAGTAGAGCTACCTTGCTCTTGCTTGATACTTGTCCATAAGTTAACTTTCTCTTAAGAAGTGAAAGGCACAGTAGATTGAATTTCTCAGAGTTACGACCTATAACATCGTTTGTTTTTGAGCCAGGGGAGATGAAGATCGGTTGCGGTAATAAATCTTCCGGAATCTATTTAATTTTATGAATTATATCGAATACAAATTTTAGGAACTGATACTATTTTGAATTGGCCTCGTTTTTATTTCATAGTATTGCTATATTCTACCTTCTCTATAAATAAATTAATTCCTGTCCCCTAGACCATCTTGTTAATAGTTTTAAAGAAGGCCCTAGACTATCAATACGCGTGATCAAAACGGTGTCAAGGTCTAGGAACCCGTTTGACGTTTTAGCAAGCCTTGACGGTGATTGACCGTGATTGATAGAAAGTTTCAATGACTCAAGAGGCTGGGAGGAGAGCGCTTGATGGTCTAACAATTTTGATCAAGCGTTGCATCAGTCACCTGTTAGACACCAACGATGGAGGGTCATCAGGTCTTCCACATCTATTCCAGAAGCTAGGTATCTAATTGTTTTTTTTTTCGGAGCAAAACACTGTGGGAATGTTTTCTATAATTACAATTTAATCATGAAGATCAATAAGCAATTTTGTTCTAACCTAACTTAACTAGAATTCTTAAATACTAAGGTCCTACTCACTAGTGTACCTTAGGATCTGATAATTTTAGTAACACTACCGGTAACGTGTAACACAAAATCCGCACAATACTCTGTTTGTAACTAGCACTGTCACTGAACTAGTTCAAAAGGTTTGGTCCTCTTGAGTCTTCTTACTAAACTGGTATTATCGAGGAGCTGGATGACCTCAACGTTCACATGTTGGAGCAGCCGTTTTTCATGGCTGCTGGCAGATTTAGATATAGTCTTGTCAACAGTTTCTACATCCAGGTCCCTATGAAGATCACTGTTGCGACAGTACCAGGGTGCATCGACGATGTTCCTTAATACTTTATTTTGAAAATGTTGGATAACTTGAATGTTACTTTTACTGGAGCAGCCCCAAAGCTGGCTACCATACGTCCAAACGGGTTTCAATATCTACTTGTAGAGGAGCGGTTTGTTATATGTGCATAACTTGGCGTTTTTTCCTAATAACCAATACATCTTTTTATATTTTATACCAAGCACTTCACGTTTCTTTTTAATGTGGACTTTCAGCGAAGTCTAGCGTCGAGTCTCATTCCAAGATATTTTGCTGCATTAGCATAGGGAATCTGAGCGTTATTTATCCTTATGGGAATGTGTTGGTTTCGTTTATTAGTAAAGTTAACATGAACAGATTTATTTTCATTTAACTTAATACGCTATTTTTTAGTCCAGGTGTTAATCTGGTCTATAGATGTTTGTAATTTTCGTTTAGCTTCTTCATAGTCTTTTCCAACAGCCAGAATGGTTGATCAAGGTTAGGAATATCACTGGTATACAGTAAGTAGAGTACTAGACCTAGTACACTACCTTGGGGTACTCTCCTTAATTTCTCCGAGATCAGAATATACATCTTCCTGTTTTATTCTGAAATATCTGTTCGATAAATAGGATTTTATGAGTTCTGAATACTGACGTGGTAGTAACAAATTTAACTTGTTATTAAGGCCCTCATACCAAACTTTATCAAAAGCCTGGGCCACGTCTAGGAAGACGGTGGAACAGACTTTCTTTTCCTCTAAAGACTTTTCAATTACGCCTGTGATTCTATGCATCTGGTCGATCGTTGAGTGTTTTTCTCTAAAACCAAATTGATGGGAGGGAATTAGGTCCTTTTCTTCTATTGTAGGTTTTAATCTCTTAAGAAGCAATTTTTCGTAGAGTTTCGAAATAACAGGTAAGACATGGGTCGGTATGAAGTTACTTCTTGGGAAGGTTTACCTGGCTTAGGTATCATTATAACCTCTGCTACTTTCCATAGCTGAGGTACGTATCTCATCCTAAATGATGCATTGATAAGGTTGTTTCAAGATTTCTCCGGTAATGAGATCAAATCCAGGGGCTTTTTTAGGATTTATATTTGTTTCGATTTCCACATAAACTTCTTTTGGAGAAGTAGGTCTAACGACTCAATCTTCCTATTCTGGTTCATTCCAGTCTTGGGTCTCTTCACCATCGTTGGTCTGGAAAGTCATTTCTAAGTGTTCTGCAAATCTGGTTGCTTTTTGTATATTATTTCGTGCCCAACTCCCGCCTTCCTTTCTAATTGGTGGGTTATGTGTAATAGGACTTTTTAATCTCATTGTGATAGGTATCTTTGAGTTACGGGAACCGCTTGACGCAGTTTTGTATCCATTTTCTCTATTTTGAGCCGTACCAACTCCAATAAATAATCAAAAATCTCTTAATACATTCTGATAAAGTTTTTAAAATCTTCCGGCTCAGTTTCACACAGAATTATCAGTAAATGTTCGTGAGTGAAGCGGTTCCTCAATTTATATTACTCCTCTGGATTTTTTTTCCGCTTGAGAGCAACAAATGTCAAGATGACAAACCCCAAATCCTCATTCGAAGCCATGCATGGTATTTACACTACACTACACCGATTCACAATTTCAGATCACACTTTCGAATTTACCAGTTATGGGTAAGCAGAAGATATCATATAGGTATATCAGGTCTATAGACCCTGGTGCCTGCAGCTTTTTCTATCTTTCCCCTTACTTTACGGTTTACTGGTTCCTCTGTTCTTTGAAACACCTCTCTAAGTTACTTCTTTACTGTCTTCGTGTCATTTAACCTAACCTATAAGTTGTTATTTATTTAAGTTGTTACGCAAAAAAAATTATAAAAAAAGGAACAAAAAAAGCTCCAGAAATTTTCTTTTATATTCCATTGTACCAATAAAATTGTTGTAAATTAGTTAATATCAATCAATTAAAATACTCTCTTTTACTGCCTAATTAGTTTTATGGGCCATTTTGAATTTTAAAAAATTATTCTGATTTTAGATTTATCTTCTGCGATTCATTCATTCTTATTACTTTTGCCACCCAATTGAGTTTGGCTACTTGCGACAGCCTTATTGTAGGGAAACCAGACAGACCAACCAATTCTCGTCTCGCTCAGAGATGTTCAAGCTGAAAACATGTCGATACTTTTTAGTTAGGTGTGTGCGACACACAATAATAAGATCTAAAATGAGATTGCCACAATAAAATTATTGAAGTGCATACCCGGCAGAATAACATCCGACTGTCGACATCAGGGCTATGCCAAACTATCAAATTTCCCTCGATGACACGTGAGGGTGACATCGCGTCGACGGGTCGTGTCAATTATTTGGACGCGAGTCAACAACTCGAACATGTTTACCGAAACGTTTCCGCCAATTGGAAACGATCATTATACAAGATATGTCATAGCAATATTTGCTCCAAAATAGTCGGTATAGCGTTACAATGGTTTTCCAAGTAGGCAGTCCTGAACTTAGACCAGTGGATGTATTAAATTCAGAGGGAAGACACGATGAGTAATTATGAGTTACATTAATCAAAATGTGTCATCCAGTATCAAATAAAAGAAAAATTCGTGTAGTTGTTCTCAACACGTAATGATAAACAAACAAGAAACCAGACGTGAATTACTGAAAGCGAGGAATATAAGAGGCATAAATAATTTGTTTACAATATCAGAGGAGATGGTATCAGGGTCGGCATTATTTAAATCATATAGCTATTAGAAAATGTGTAAACATTTTTAGAATTATGTGGGACTGACAACCATATGAAAACTAACATAGAGGATGATTGATTGATGTGATAAAGTTCAGTAACGACCAATATCGAATTTTAGCACAAGATTTGAGAATGAGAAGGGTTGCTGCCACATTTGTGTCTTGGGTTATAACTGATCAGCAAAAAGAGCGTCGAATACAACTTGAAACTGATCCAAATTTTTTTCAAAGATCATTACTGGTGACGAGTTATGTAAAGTAAAGTTCGTGTGATGGGTGGTTCAGTCCGCCTGGTGAAGAAATTTTTCAGGCCGCGACTACGGCTTTCTGCACGGCTTAATGACTGCAGTTATATAGCCAGGACCGACGGTTTAGACGTACTCTCCGAGGCACAGTGGGTTGCCGATATTATGAACCACTTCATTTGACCTGGAATCGAACCCGGGTCGTCTCGTTGCGAAGCGGATACGCTAACGCAGAGCCATGGTACCCACGTGGTGCTGTTCTTATGACACCAAACAACAATAAAGCTAATGGCAGACGCCATTGGCGCCTCGCCAAAAAAAACTCAAGTAATAAACAATTAGTGTGAGTTCGTTTCACCAGGTCAGACCGTTAATAAGGTTTTCTAATAGGAGGTCTCGAGAGATCCGAAAGATCCGAAGACTGGTGACTGGTTTTTCCACGACGATAATGCCCCTGTTCTCAATTCGCTAGATTTTGACAACATGACTCGCTTGCCCCACGAATCTAATTTACCTGACTTAGCTCCGCGCGATTTTTTTATTTCCGTAAAAAGTTGAAATTAATAGGTCGTAAAAAATAATTACGGTTTTTTTTCGGTACCCCTCATGTAATATATCGAGTTCTTTATGACATTAAAAATAAAAATATTTTTCCTCCGTCTATGAGACCCTTGGACACGTAGCAACAATAGCAATTTTTTTCTGTTCCCACTAAAAAGTGTATTTATTTAAACAAACAAAAATCAATTATTATAGAGAACTAAATAAACCGAAATAATACCATTTTTTAATCCACACTGACAAGCCCAGTCATCTCTGACACACACCATTTGAATTATTTTACCGCATTTAAAAAAAAACCTGTATTAGAATATTATTATACAATTGTTGTTAATTTATACTAAACAAAACTCCTCAAAATGCACTTTCAGACACCTCATTCATCAATATTTTTTTCTTCTTTCTCGTCTCTTTACTATCTTTCTATGTTTATTTAATACTCATTCTTTTACAATAAGTATTTTTAATTTTTTTGTAAATCTTTTAAAATTTTCTTTTTCTTACAAATTTTTTTATTGTCAGCTTTCGAAATCAATAACTTTTTATTTTCCAACCTTTCATTTTATTGGCCTGTGTTTGTCAATGTTCTAGTCATTAGTGTCTTTATTATATTGCTGTTTGAAACTAACATTTGCATATAAAAAGGGATTAAAGGGTTAAAGTTCTTTTCGAGTTGGCCCCACCACCCAAACGGCCAAAAACCACCCCCAAAAGGGTGAATCGCGTCTTTCACCGTCAAAACTAACGAGGGTGGTTTTTAGCCGTTTGGGGGGTGGAGGAGTGAATTCGGGGAGAAGATCTAACATCACCATCGGGTTCAGCATCCTCAAAAATGGGAGATGACGCGGGTTTTCTCGTTTATAGCGAAAAAATTACTCACCCCATTCGGGGGTGATTTTTGGCCATATGAAGGGTGGGGTCAACTCTTAAAGATATGTACCTACCGCCATCATATTCAGCGTCCTCGAAAACTGGGGGTTAAATTAGTTTTGCCGGTGAAAGACGATATTCATCCTATTGAGGGTGGTTTTTGGCCTTATGGGGGTGGGGCCAACTCAAAAAGAGTTTTAACCCTCGTCATCGTGATCAGAATCATTTTTCTCACTTTCAGAATTCATCAATACACACGACGGAAAACCAGTTTGCTCGCACGGGGGTGGTTACAAATGTTAGTTCCATTTTTTTTTCAAATTTTTCATAATAAAAACCAATACATGTGTCGATAACAAAATCAGTTCCAAAAAATAAGCATAATTCAAAGTCAATAGTGCTTGTTTGGTATTAGAGGGGTAATGATGAGAGGGGGCAATAGCATACTACAGCGTACTACAGTGGCGTACCATTTGGAATATTTTGGTACAGTGTAATATATTGTCATATTTATACAACACATATTTCAATTTCATTTTCTAAGGAATGAGTGACTTCCATATAGGTTACAGTAAAATGGGAATTAATGTGAATCGAAAATAAATAAAATACCATGAAAGACTACGAAAATTGTTTGGAATGGGAATAATCTGAGAGGTTGAATACCATCATCTTACGCTTCTGTTTATTTCAAATGCTATATCATATAATATGCTATATGTATCTAGTATTCATTTTGTAGACGTTATGTCTATGCCATACATAATTGTATTATTCATTTGGTAGCCAGCAATAGACCCATATATTTGAAAATAATCATACATACATTCATTCACGTTGTGACTAAATTTTCTTGACTAATTTTATCATGATATCAATGATCGCCATTATTGGTTTCAAATCGTTATTGGCAACAATAATTAAATTTAGCAATTATGTCAATTAAATCAACAACTCAATAGTTAACACAAGCGTTGAATACGAGTAAATATTTTTTTATAGCAAATTAAAAATCCCATTGATTATAAACTTGTTAATACAGAAAAAACAAAATGAAAAGTTGGTAGGTATATTAATACGAAAGATACGTCAAAATGCTGCTGATGAACATGGTTAATTTCAATAAAACATAAATTGACATAAAATAGATAGATATTTAAACAATTCATTTACAATTCAAATAACGTATACATAATTTACGTTTAGTTCTTATATTCACTTCCTGTCCTATCCAACAGCACGTCTATGAAATACATACCTATGAAAAGATCTGACAGCACCTTTCTCAAGTTTCATGTTGTACATTGGCATTTTGTTCTCTACACTAATTGTACATAGCAAAAACTTTCAAAAAACTATATAAAAATACACAAGATTGGCACAATAATTCCCAAAAAACAGAATATCGGACATCTGTCAAACTTTACGATATGAGCGGGTATCGTCGAAAGGACCCCGCACTAATCTTACGGAAAAGCGGTTTCGGTGAAAATCGCTGAAATTTCAATATGATTTAGCCCATGCCATTCTGGGGGTCAAAGTTTGATATTTTGACGATTTTTCAAAAAATCCGGAATTTCATTTTCATCGTATCGATCTGAATTTTTATAATGGAATATTCCACAATATGTGCATCAAAAAGTTCAAATGACAAAAGTTTCTAGAATCAAAACTGGCGGGTATACAGAGAGTTAAATTTTGTTTTTGGTAATTTTTATCGAACTTTTTTCGAGAAAATATTCGTTTTCCTGCAGATCCGTATGCAATTGATGTTACTTACAATACATGAGAGGGCGATCATATTTTGCATTTGAACCAACCATCCAACTTTAAATATTTGAAAGATACTGGGCGATCAAAAATATATTTTCAATTTCGGAAAAATGTATCCCTTTGTATAGTCAGCTTCCACCAACATATTTAGCTGATGTTTTGAAACTATGTAGTTAATATAAATACAAATGTGTCAACGTCTGTGCTCATTAATCTAAATCCAAATAAAGTTACGGCGATGGTCCAAAAAATATGGAGAAGCGATGTTTCGGAACAAAATCATCCGTGAATTTTTTTTATTTTCTGACATAATGTAAATGAGTCGTTGTTGATCAAAAAGTTCCACAATGCCTACCTCGGGAATGCCACGGTTTGAATTATACAGGGGTTTGAAGTATAGTATTTCATCGATTTCTCGAATAATCAATAATTCCTTTGTAACGGAAAATAATATTGTTTCCTAGACAAACTTCGAAACATTTCAATGACAAAATATCTGAAATTCATGAATATACAAAGGTTGCAACTCGTCCAAAAAACATTTTTTTTTCCAAGATATTAGTATTCGTTTACTATTCATATATCATATATTCAGAAATTCTATTAGGACCAGCACCACCTCGTCTCCACCCGATGTTTTGGAAAAATACAGGATGAAAACACTAACTTATTCTCGAAAAAGAGTGTATGCTGTTAAACATGTGTCTTCTGGAGAGGATCACGGCATCATTATGCGTATTAGTATAAAAGATTTTTCTTTTTTGCACCATCGAATTTTTTCACGATATGCTTTGGTTTATATTCAGGTCTTCATAACTGCCATTGTCTTTTTGTGACCGCAAGTTTGTCTAGGAAACAATATTATTTTCCGTTACAAAGGATTATTCGAGAAATCGATACTATACTTCAAACCCCTGCACAAAGGATGTGAAATAAAATCACACAAGCTCACAAGAACAAGGACATTAAAAATGTCCTACACTGCACCAGCGTCTGGACTTCAACAACTACTCCTTGGGCTATGTGCCCCACCAGGTATTGAATTACGAAAGTCCAGACGTGGTTTGGTGCCCGACCAAGTCGGGGCTTTAAACCAAAAACTTCGATTTTGTTATTAAAGGAGCTTGCCATTCTTAGACCGGTTTCGGCATTATTGTGCCTCATCAGTAAGAAGCAGGCTAGCTCGACATCCTGTCACTAAAGGATGTCTGAAAATGAATTCGGCTCTCCTTGCTCTTGATAATCGTACTTGCGTTATAACAAGTATATCACGAACGAGGAGAGCCCAACGCCATCTTCACTTTAATAACAGTGACAGGATGTCAAGCTAGCCTGCTTCTTACTGATGAGGTACAATAATGCCGAAACCGGTCTAAGAATGGCAAGCTCCTTTAATGACAAAATCGAAGTTTTTTGGTTAAAGCCCCGACTTGGTCGGGCAATAAACCACGTCTGTACTTTCGTAATTCAGTACCTGTTGGGGCATATAGTCCAAGGAGTAGTTGTTGAAGTCCAGACGCTGATGCAGTGTAGGACATTTTTAATGGCCTTGTTCTTGGGAGCTTGTGTGATTTTATTTCACATCCTTTGAGCAGTTTTGTCACTCCCATGGTCCTTTTTTTGGAATTTTTATAGTTCAAAAAATTTCACCTTCGTGTAGTTCAAACCCCTATATAATTCAAACCGTGGCATTCGCGAGATAGGCACTGAGGAACTTTTTGATCAACAACGACTCATTTACATTATGTCAGAAAATAAAAAAAATTCACGGATGATTTTGTTCCGAAACATCGCTTCTCCATATTTTTTGGACCATCGCCGTAACTTTATTTGGATTTAGATTAATGAGCACAGACGTTGACACATTTGTATATATATTAACTACATAGTTTCAAAACATCAGCTAAATATGTTGGTGGAAGCTGACTATACAAAGGGATACATTTTTCCGAAATTGAAAATATATTTTTGATCGCCCAGTATCTTTCAAATATTTAAAGTTGGATGGTTGGTTCAAATGCAAAATATGATCGCCCTCTCATGTACTGTAAGTAACATCAATTGCACATGGATCTGCAGGAAAACGAATATTTTCTCGAAAAAGGTTCGATAAAAATGACCAAAAACAAAGTTTAACCCTCTGTATACCCGCCAGTTTTGATTCTAGAAACTTTTGTCATTTGAACTTTTTGATGCACATATTGTGGACTATTCCATTATAAAAATTCAGATCGATACGATAAAAAATGAACTTCCGGATTTTTTGAAATATCGTCAAAATATCAAACGCATTCAGAGAGTTGGCGCAATGGTAACTTTTGTTCAGAATGGCATGGGCTAAATCATACTGAAATTTCAACGATTTTCACCGAAACCGGTTTTCTATGAGATTAGTGCGGGGTCCTTTGAAATCGACCAATCAATGGATTAGTACTCTAGACTCCCCCCGGACCTCCCAAACAAATAACATAGGTACCGTATCTAACATAACATAACCGATAATCAACAGAACTGACATATGGCGATGACAAAATTTTCAACCTATTGGTAATTTTCCTATTTTCATCCATTTAATAACAAAATCGAAGTTTTTGGTTTAAAGCCCCGACTTGGTCGGGCAACAAACCACGTCTGGACTTTCGTAATTCAACACCTGGTGGGGCATATAGCCCAAGGAGTAGTTGTTGAAGTCCAGACGCTGGTGCAGTGTAGGAGCTTGTGTGATTTTATTTCACATCCTTAGGTAGTTCGTCCATTAAAACGTGGCATGTGACTCAAAATGTCTGTTCTCAATTTTTTCTCAACAATCTCAAAACATTTACTTCCATCCATTAAAATAACAAAAAAACTGACATGTGGTGATCAGTGTTTAAAGATTAATTGCGACCTTTCGTCACCCTGAACTTTTCCTCTCACTTCCCCGAGAACTGATGAAAAATACTTGAAAATTCTATGTGGTAATAAGTCAAAAATACTGGTTACCGTATGCCGTACTATAATTTTCGATCAAACAAGTTGTATCTGGAAAAATTTCTCTTCATTTGAAAATATTTTTATTTTCACGAGTCCAATTCGAGTATAAAATGAAACATTATAAAATATATGTATAAATTTAATACATTAAAGATAACATTATTTACAGATAAATATTATTATCCCTATGATATTTCCGTAAACCAATTTAATCAAACATTAGTTATTTCCAAACACTTTGTAAAAACCCAATAACGTAAATAAATACTGAGATAAATATCAATGCTAATTTTTTTCCATGTAATGTATCTTTTGTTTTTTTTATTTAAGTAATTTCTTTATTTTCAGATAATTTGACAAATAATCAACGACTATTTCAATTATCGTTAAGTTAGTATGTGAAATGAAAGGTTAATGACATTTACAAAAACTTGATATTATAAGCAATGAAATAGATTTTTGTGGTTATTGATGTTATAAATTATTGTATAACTTATACTGAATTTTATTGGTAAAGAAAAAAAATTCAGGTTACAACATAACCTTCGGATCGTAATTCTTTAAGCCGAGCTATCATAAGCGTATAATCATGAGGATTATACATTTAATCATTTTAATTGTCCCCATTTACATGTCTGCAATTAAGCAGTAAATAATTTTATTTGCCACTTTTCTGTTTTAATAAAAACAACATGCTAATTTATTTACAGAATTTAGAATAATTATGAACCTTCTTTAAAATTTTTAAAATCTTTTTACCGAAAGTAGCAGGATTAAAACGAAAATTACATACGTATAATAAGTAACCTAATTGGGGATCACAGTGCAAAACAGTGCATTCATCTTATTTTAATATTAAATAGTTATTTATTATACAAGGGAAAAAACTAATAGTAGCGGAGGGATACAAACACCCTCATTCCGTCCTTGTGGACTTGATTAATAAAGCTCGCCGCTTGGAGAGGCATTCGATTGGCTAAGAAATTTCGACTCACAAAACATTTTTATTATCTCTGCGGTTAAGCGATCGCTTCGGTACAATACATTGACGAGTCGAGCGAGGGTTTTGGTACAAAGTACAAATACAAATTCAACAAGTCATTTTGAATATGTTCGATTGTCTTTGAATGGAAAATAACCAGCAATCATAATAAGAATTGCTGAATTAACTAATTTAAATAAATTTTCCATCTATGGAGTAATCACAAAAGGAGTTGCTTTGGATCATTCACAAAATTGAAAAACGTGTAAAGAAAAATCGAAAAAATTGATAAAGCTACGCAAGAGTATACATATACGTAGAACTGTTTATGGTTTATATAAGGAAAACAGAGTTCACGACTGGTACCATGCATATTTAAACCAAAAGCCCTTGCAGGTTAGTATATTTTAGGTCAAAGTTAAATTTACAACGTTTGTTTATATGGCATATGTTCTTTACAAACGTATGTAATATAGAATGCCAAGGCATATTTAGGATTAACAAAGGATCATGTTTTAAATCTTAGGTATTACTAGTAGTCACATGATCTCATTTTAACGATTATACAACTCATCATAAATTTAGCCAATAGCAGTTGCAATTTTTACTTAGTTGCCTTATATTGATAAGCGATTATACCCTTGATGTCGTGGTATAATCAGTAGTAATATCACAAGAGCTTCGAAAATAATCGATTACACTTCCGAGTCACGAGACGTATTTGGCGAAACACCACGAGAGCGGAGCTCGAGTGGTGTTTTAAAAGAAATACGTCGAGCGAGGAGGAAGTATAATCGATTATTTTCGTATGCTAGCGTGATATTCGATACGATTATATAACGAATTATATAATTATTTTTGGTGACGTTTGCTCATTATAAACGTCAAACGTATTGTTACTATGACAAACTTTTCAAGATGGAAGGATGCGAAAATCAAAAACGGTTATACCACGTCGTCAAGGGTATATTCGCTTATCAATACATGGTAACTAAGTAAAAATTTCAAACGGCTATTGGCTAAATTTATGATGAGTTGTATAATCGTTTTTGTATTTCGCATCCTTCCATCCTGAAAACTTTGTCATAGTAACAATACGTTTGACGTTTATAATAAGCAAACGTCAACAAAAGTAATTAAATAATTCATTCGAATACCACGCGAGAATTCGAAAGTAATATTTTATACTTCCTCCTCGCTCGACGTATTTCTTTATTTCTTTAAAACATCACTCGAGCTCCTCTCTCGTGCTGTTTCGCGAAATACGTCTCGTGACTCGGAAGTATAATCGATTATTTTCGAATCTCTTGTAATATTACTTTTGAAAATCCTGGTTCTAGCGTTACGTCTTTTATGCATTCGATGAAGTGGCTTGCGTTCTTCGAATGCATAAAAGACGTAACGCTAGAACCAGGAACCAGGATATATGCTAGTCAGCTTCGACATCAAATCGCTCTTCACTAACATACCAATTGACGAGGCTATCAAAATCATCAGCAGAAAGTACCAATTAAGGGAAGACATCACTGGACTGGTCAAACATTGTCTGAAAAATACATACTTCATATATAACGGTCAAAGGTATAAACAAGTCGAGGGAGCCCCTATGGGCTCACCACTATCTCCAGTAATATCCAACTTGTTTATGAGAGAATTCGAAACAGAAGCCATCAACACGGCTACATTCAAACCGGAACTATGGTTACGATATATCGATGATACATTCATTATCTGGGCCCATGGAGAAGAAAAACTAGAACAATTCCTGAACCACCTTAACGGAATTCATGACAAAATAAAGTTCACCATGGAAGTCGAGAAAAACAACCAGCTGCCTTTTTTGGATGTCTTAGTGACAAAGAAAAAGAATGGAAAACTTGGATATACCGTATATCGGAAACCAACGCATACAGACCGCTACCTGAATGCCCAATCACACCACCATCCTTCACAACTACAATCAGTCATAAAAACCCTAGTCACAAGATCGGAGAGACTAAGCGATGAGGAGAACAAAAAACAGGAAATGAAGAAGGTGCAAACAACACTACAACAAAACGGTTTTCCAGAAAGGGACATAAAAAAGGCACTGAGACCACGCCGCAAGAAAGAGTCGACCTCAGGAGAAGATGACCAACCAATTTCAACAGCCTACCTGCCTTACATAAAAGGGACTACAGAAAGGATAAGCAAGATACTGAAGAAACATAACATAAAAACTACTTTCGGTACAGCACGTAAGATTGGTCAGATATTGCCAAATGCCAAATCCAAAATACCATTGGAAACACAAGGCGTCTACGAAATCCCCTGTAAAGATTGTAAAGGTAGCTATATAGGACAGACGAATAGAAAAATCAGTGCTCGACGAGTTGAACATCGCAACGCCGTGATAAAGCAGGAAACCACATCTTCACTAGCGGAACATGTAAGAAAGACTTCCCACGAGATAGATTTTGAAAACACCAAAGTCATAGCTGGAATACAAAATAAAAGAAAACGTATTATAAGGGAAGCCATCGAAATAGAGAAACGTCCTGACAACTTAAACACCAGAGACGACACACAAAGACTTCCCGCGACGTGGAAATCGACGTTACCCCCACCCCAAAATAAAAAGCCCCGCGCGCCCCCGCTAACAACAGACCTGTGTGCAGTAGACCGGAAAACGAAGAGGGTACATAAACCTTCGACAACGCTAAGAGAAGTCAGTTTAATGCGACTAACTAGAAGCAAAGCAGCAAAACTAAGACCTGAAGATGGCACATGAGATTGTGCCGAAACGTCGTCAGTTGAACGATTCTATTGAGAATCAACCAGTGACAACACGGAGCAGATCCCGGAAGCCCAGCTATTCATATAATGCCCGTGGAAACCTAAAGCAGAACATATATATATATATATATATATATATATATATATATATATATATATATATATATATATATAAATAGATATTTGGACTCATCGACCCGGATGAGATTCGTATATCTACCTGCTATTTATTTTTTTTGCCACATGACTTTAAATAATTAATGTAAAATCTTCAAAATATTCTAATTAATCACTTTTTTTTGTTTATCCCCAAATCCAAATCACCCGTAAAACGATTAACAACCTTCATTATTCAAATAACGCCGCCATGGTGGTGGATGATTCAGAAGCCTTACAATGTTTGCTGAACAGACCTGCCATAGTTGGCTACCAATATGGCCTTAAAATAGACAAAAATACTGATAATTTCATACACATCGGCATATACGGAAAAAATATAGAGTGGATGGAGGAGGAAGGAATGATAGTAGGTAATTGAGGGGATCTAGAAGATATGACGTGAAGGGAATCATGCAAGGGTCGAAACTTTTTTAACATTAGTCTAACAGTAACACTTATTCCAGCGCACTGTATGTCCCACAAAAAGGATTTTTTCGTTCTTTTTATTACCCACTTACTTTCAAATTATTAATACTTCATTTGCTTTGGCGGCGATTGTTTCGTTAATTTTTCAATTTTACAGTCCCTATAATTTTTCAACTGATTTTTTTACAGGAAATTGATTCTTTTTACAGATTTAATAATTACCAATCAAAAAATATTTCAAATATATTAAAAAACTCGTTTTAAGAGATGAATAAATATTGAAAAATCGCATGGCACACTTGTAATTGTAATTCAAAAATCCAAGGGGAGGGGTTTTTTCTATTTTATCCCAGGATACCCTTTATGTTAATCGAAAACTTACTTTTTGCCAAAAATTTGAGCCCACTGCAGCGCACAGAATTTCATTTTTTACGTACATTCATGCATCCGGGATTTTATAATAAATAAAAAATAAGTTACATTTTTTTTCAAAATAACGTGTTAACTTATCGCCATAATTATCAACGTTTACTTATTTGTTTTGAAATGGTTTCTGCAAAGTAATATTGTTGTTGTTTTCGATATCAACGCAGAAATAAATACTTTGGATAACTATGAGTACATTTATACCTAAATAAATATTAGTTACTGCTTATCCAAAACTTATTTATATTAATACCGGTATACTCCACAAATCAATTAAGCCATAGGCGTCTTTAAGGGTCGTTAATTTGTGAGTTTGTTTCATTTTTGTTTAGTTCTTCACTGGCGTTTTAAAACTTATTTTGACCTGTTAAGTTGATAGTGGCCTTGAAGACACCGTAAGGTTAAAACAATAAAACTTTTAACATTCATTCATTCCTGTTAAACAATATTTCACATATGGAAATAGATTTCAGACAATTAGCGAATTCTATAACACAAACAACACAGAAATTAAGCCAACAAATGTATCTTTGATTTAAAAATGTAAGGAATTTTAAGTTAGATAATATCTTATACTTCACTGTAGTATGTTGCCTAATATACATTAAACGACACATTACAATATGTCGACCAACCAGAAGAGAGTTGTGGTCAGGAAATCAAAGCACCCTCAAATCTATATAAAGATATTCAATAAAAAAATTCCTCCAGCATTTTTTAATATTAAAAAATTAACATCCTGGGGTCCAAAAACGAAAATCGACATTTCTATTTTGCCTGTATAAACCGAGAACTCTAATAGATATTATAAATGTTATTCTCGCTTTTTATTGACCTTTTAAAAATGCAACTTTTTCCAATTTCCTAATTACAGTTTGCAAGATAGCAATTTTAAATCACGATAAAAAAGTTCCTGTATATTAGAATTCCAAAAACATATATCGGTAATTAAAATTAAAATGAAGAATGTTATCTATACGTCACGTACATTTTCTAATAAAAAAATTCCTAATGATTTAAAAAAACTTGAAAAATACGTACCACAAATAAAATTAGAAAAATTGCACTTTGCCCTTGTCGAAAGCTACATAAGGTCGCAGACTTGGTTTGGGCAGATGACCTGAGGGTAAATCTGAAGCTTCTGGGAAACGATTTTATAGGAAGAAAATGAGATATTTATCTTATAGGTTATATTCGGAAACTAGACCTAAGCCAACCATTTTATTTTTACACTGGTCAAAACTGGTAGGCTAGACGAATACCTGGACGTTTACATCCCTTTCATGTTCATGTTTTCCATTTGGTCAACATTTACTTTATTTAATATACCAAAATATAGGGTAATAAATTTAATCCTCCTTCTTCTTCTTCTCCAGCCTTGATATTCAACTTAGGACTTACCAATTCCCACTATCTACTTCTAATCTGTACATCTTTTATCCAGTTTAGACATATGGTTTTCTGTATATCGCCAGACCATCTTGTTTATGGTCGACCCCCGAAAAATCAATGGTCTCCATTTTTATATTTGGCTCCTCCATCTGTTGTGTGTCATGCATAGTCCCACTTTAGTCTTTTCTCGCATATTTTACTCTAGCAACTTTAGTATTTTAACTAAAATTAATTTAAATACGTATTTTTAAACTGTGACCATTTACATATTCATGCATAAAAAGTAACAAAGAAATTACCGAACAAAAAGTTATCCATTAACTGGATGTAACTGATCGTTTACTGCTAAATTAGTTACCGTTGCAAATTGCGATGGGTTTTAAAATTCACGTAAATGTTTCCATTCATTCCTGTTAAACTACACTCAAAAGTTCGTAGGTGTTTTATTTGAAATGGTTTTCAAACACTCTACAAATGTGCAATACGTAATTAATGATTAACGCCCGTTTTGTTTCAATTTGTAAAAATGTTACACAAAATATATCAAATTACAGTTGGTTGATTAAAATGCTGTTTGTTTTAAAATATTTTTTAAAAATTACAGAGAAAACGCAAAAATGGAAACAGCATATAAATTAGTCATAGCAATATTTGGAACAGAAATATTAAGTAAAGATTGAAAAAGAACTGGAGAAAATTAAAAAAAAGCCTCTAGGTAAAGATTGAAACGTTTAAAAACATACGTAATAGAAATAATCTAAAATGGTCTCGACATCCTATCGCTAAAGGATGTCTGAAAATTGAATTCGACTCGCCTCGTTCTTGATAAAAGTGTTTGCGTTAGAGCATGTATATCACGAACGAGGAGAGCCCAACGTCATCTTTACTTTAATAACAAAATCAAAGCTTGCAAAACTATAGAAAACTACAACGAATACCTGGTGGGGCATATAGTCCAAGGAGTAGTTGTTGAAGTCCAGACGCTGGTGCAGTGTAGGACATTTTTAATGTCCTTGTTCTTAGGAACAAGTGTGATTTTATTTCACATCCTTAGGCAGTTTTGTTACGCCCATGGTCCTTTTTTGGAATTTTTATGGTTCAAAAAATTCTACCTTCGTTGTAGTTTTCTATAGTTTTGCAAGCTTTGATTTTGTTA
This sequence comes from Crepidodera aurea, assembly GCA_949320105.2. Classification (NCBI taxonomy): domain Eukaryota; kingdom Metazoa; phylum Arthropoda; class Insecta; order Coleoptera; family Chrysomelidae; genus Crepidodera; species Crepidodera aurea. The sequence continues at coordinate 58,836,952 of OX439474.1, read as the reverse complement.
TTAAAGTGAAGATGGCGTTGGGCTCTCCTCGTTCGTGATATACGTGCTCTAACGCAAACACTTTTATCAAGAACGAGGCGAGTCGAATTCATTTTCAGACATCCTAGCGATAGGATGTCGAGCTAGCCTGCTTCTTACTGATGATGTACAATAATACCGAAACCGGTTCCAAGAATGGCAAGCTCCTTTAATAACAAAATCGAAGTTTTTGGTTTAAAGCCCCGACTTGGTCGGGCACCAAACCACGTCTGGACTTTCGTAATTCAATACCTGGTGGGGCATACAGTCCAAGGAGTAGTTGTTGATGTTCAGATGCTGGTGCAGTGTAGGACATTTTTAATGTCCTTGTTCTTGGGAACAAGTGTGATTTTATTTCACATCCATAGGCAGTTTTGTTACGCCCATGGTCCTTTTTTCAAAAAATTCCACCTTCGTTATGAAATGCTTGTAAAAATATTAGTAATATACAGTTAAAAATACCAAAGCAGAAGTGGTGAAAAATAAAGGAAAATAGTAAAAAATGGTTGAAAAATAACTTAAGGAGAAAATTATTAAACAGACATTTTAGAACATAATCAGACATCTTAAGGGAAAAAAATTGTGCTAAATATCAAATAAATGATAGGAATAAGAAATAAATATAATTGTAGGAAAATTGGAAGGATGGAAAGAGAAAAAATGAAATCATACAAGAAGAATAAAAAAGGATTGAAAACATTGAAATAAAAATAATACACTCAGACATGATTAAGATACCAAAAAGTCTGTACAAACAAGTGAATAGGAAAATTGTGACAATTACAGAGCACTTTCCTTTCATTAATTATCTTTAAAGTTAGGATCATAGAGTAAAAAAACATCAATAATGATAAAGCTGCTTCTGAATCAACTGACAAACAATTAATGTTCACATAGTCCGGAGTTTGATTGCGAGATAATGGGAAGAATTATAGCTTCTCTTCACATATTTAAAAACAACGTTTAACATAGTTAATAGATATACATCATATGAATCATAATGAAAACTTGGTTGTCAGAAAAACTGATCTTAACAAATTCACTATTAGCTAAGGTAATAATTAAAGGTAAACAGTATTAGTATATTGAACCAATTGAGAATGCTCTTCTAGCATTGCCATAGGCCAAACAAATTGTAATGAAAGTATTTATAAAATTTATATTGACAGTTCTTCTAATCAATACAGCCACAGTCTCCTCACTTTTACCAAAACCGTCATTCACTACGTGTCTATCAAATTCAATGTCATTTTAACATTTTCATATTTTGGACGCCATTTTGAGGGTGTTCCCGAAGAGGAATGACGGGATCATTAAACCCTAAGCTTACTTTTTGATGCTCTATCAAAATCTAAAAGCTACAGACACACAGATCGAATTCAGATACCGAACAATTTGTTCGGTGAAAATACAAGTAGTAAAACCAAAGAACACTATGAAACCATGGCAATATCAAACTTTACCTCATGATAGTAAACAAAAAAAAACTAAAATGAAATAGTTGGCAACTGCTTTGAATTATTATTATTACAGATAAGAAAAGACGACAATCAATCGGAGAATTCAATGAATTCACACATGCATTATCATCAATTTGAGTGGTTATTTCTCTTTTGTAAATTTTTGGAATTTTGAAAAAGCCTACATAGAATACAGAGACAAAAACGAGTAAAATAGGACAACTTTTTGTAAAAATTAAAAAATGAAGATACAAACATAAAAAGAGTTTACATATATCTTTTGATTCAAAGTATTGCCCATCCAATTTCTTACTTCTGCTTAACACTAGGAATATTCAGAGCAAGCCACGTCTGGAGAATACGGCGGGTAGGGTAGGACTTTCCACTTAAACGGTTTCAAATATGTCTTGACCACTTCCGAGCACCACTTTATCGTGTCTCTCATTGTATTGCGGCCATGCATAGACGTAGTATCGTGGCTGGGATATCCTCACGATTTTCTGCGCTGGGGAGTTATTGTAATGAACCCAGTTTTTGTCCACAGTCACAATGCGATGTATAGATCTCGTCTTTGTCTTCCAGGCAACACCCCTTTGTGGTCAGTTTGGAGACTTGCAGAACATCTCTTTCCAAAGACTCATCAATTCCTACCATCTTTCCCTTGCTTCCCACGAGGTTCTCTGAACATTATATATTTAGTGGGAACCAGAACATAAAAAAAAGAAGGAAACGCAAACAAACGCTATTCAATATCTCTTGATTTCAACTCTAGTACAACACCCAATTTCCTTGCTTCCTATGCTTAAGAAATTTTAAAATGCTTGTTGAGTGCCAATTCTTCTTTATTTTAACACTATTCTTCATTAAGTAATGCCTCCAATTCTGCATCTTCGAAAACCTACTCTTTTCCACCGCCATGTCGGTCTTCGACGTTAAAATCACTGTTTTCCGGCGTTGAAACCTCTCAGGAAATGTTTTTTACTAACAGCGCCCTCGCCATAAGTATTTGAGAGTATCCAATGAGCCAAAATCGATACAAATCGACTAATGTTTCTATGGAGTCATATTGACAAATGCACAAGTTTATTACATGACGTCTGTAATCTATAGGAAAACGGCGGAACCGCTAAGTATATTTACGGGTATGTGAATGGACAATTATAAGATTAAAATTTATGTAACAAACATTTTGGGAACAGTGAAATTTTCTGGTTTTCTTTATACTCTATTTATCTAAATGTTTCACAAGGTGCCCACCGCAGTTTCTGTTTCAACGGAGTCAACGAGAAATAATAAGAACAGCCGAAGTCAATACTTTCTAAAATTAAATGCAATTGTTTGTACATCCAATTTCTTTGCATTTACTTACCTTTGAATTGCCGCCACTGCTTGTTTCAAATCAACGACCTTGAAGACATTTCATCGTCCCCAGTAACGATGTGAACATCGATGTTATATATTCGAATACGATATTTTGCTATCTCCGTATTATCTGTTTTTACAGTTTTTAAGTAATCCCGGTTGATAAAACTTTCCAAATTGTTGTTTATAGTTCTTTTTAACTGAAGTGGTCTAATGTATTGTGGTGCGTGATCTTCCGTGAAAATTGTTCTAGTTGACATAAAGTGTGTTTATATATCATCGGCTATTGAATTGGAGAGGTTAGTTTTGTTTACTTTTAATGTTTGTGATATGTTACATTTAGAATTAGAGAAACAACATAACGTACTTCAAATAGTGTCAAGTACTTTCACTTGTAATCTCCCTAGTGCTTGGACTCAGGATAATTTTTCAAACATTCGTGCCCTCGAAAAAAATTTCCGGTGATTAATTCAAGAAAGTGAGGGATTCAGTAAGAAAATTTTACACCTAAAAAATTTAAAAGTAAACCAATAAAAGATGTAGTAATTGTTTAATTTTGATATGCACAAAAACTTATTCTTATTCATTTCGTCGTTTCATTTCGTCAAGGGTCCCTGGAGGATAAAAATTTTCAGGAAGACTTTGGGGTTTCATGGTACCCAAACAAAAAAATAGACTCTGATTGGCTTAAAAATGGCGGCGTGAAATTTCCTTTTTTTTTTTTAAATATTAACGCAATATCGAACAAAGAAATTTGACAAGAAAAAAATCCTCGATATTTCTTGTCAAATTCTTTGTTTTACTCAGTTACTTTTTCGAGCAAGAATTAAGACTGTGTGTGTAAGAGCTAAGTTAATCTTTCTACTTCACTTTTTGAATTATCGCTGTTTCTCGTTTTTCAGCCTTTTTCATCCCATTTTTTCTTCAATTTTCCTCACAAGTATCTTTTATTTTTCCAAAGATGTTTTTTTTGCTGTAATTAATTGTTAATTTCCTTGTTTATTCTTACATTCTTCTGTTTTTAATTCGGTAAAATTATAGAACTTAATGATTTAAAATGTGTAAGAATAATATAAAAAGTTAAAGTTTGGCGCACAGTTCTATCTTTCGAAAAAATTTAAAAAATTATCGAAATTTACCAACAACCCTCTAAGATGTGAATTCATCAATTTGTTGCCCTATTGGGGTTAAGGTGTTTTTTTACCTTATCGACATTTCGTTATATGGTTATCAGCAAACAATTTGTTTATATGTATGTATCTCAGTATCTCGTTCAGTTTTCCATGTTTTCATATCTTTTTTTGGTGGATCACAGAATAATAGATCTTCTGTTGGTTTATTTTTTGTTCGTGATTTTTAATACATCGCAATGTGCCCATATTTACTAGTTGAAAGATGTTTTTAATATCTATGGGTACACATTTTAGGAAAATTGGTCATATGATTACAACAAAATTCTGCTCAGTTAAATAATGAACTTTTGTTAATGTGAAAATCTATTAATTTATAAAGTTGACGGAGAAACTTTTAAAATACAGGGTGGTGCACAAAACTCAGCTATTTTAAATTTTTAAGTTTTTGCACCCTGTATGACATAGAGTGGCAGATCGTACGTGTTTAATATAATAAAAAAAATTATAACGCATCCTTTATACGGGACACTCGTTAAAGCTAAAAACACTATATGCCCTCTTTAACCACATTTTGTGAGTCACACTGTATAAAATATGATTCATCACTAAGTAAACTATATAGACATTTGCTCGCATTTATAAAGCTGTTATAAAAAAAATAATTTCTTCAAAAAACTTATTTTCGAAGCACCCTCTAAATAACCAAATTCTACAGTGATTATTTATAAAATATTAATTCTAAATAATCTATAATTCATGTTTTCTTCAATTTATTCGATTCGGCAAACTATAACCGGTTTCTACCTTCCGGTTTCTTCAGTTAGACCTTCGAATTTATTGATATGTCAAGTTGTCAAAACCCACGTCTCCGAATTTTCTATTTATTTGTAATATACTTGAAACTTGAAAAAACTAAAGTTAAAAAATTTGTTTATAACAAAAGAGGTCTCAAAGTCGCGGCTGACCGAGCGCCAACGTAACGTCACTACTGCCCATGGGCGGATCCAGCCGATTTTCAAGAGTCTTGCACCCGGGGGGGATATTCAATATCTCCTGCTCAGTGGAGGGACATTTACAAGTCTATCCTCTCTCATGGTTGTTCTCATCCAATCCTTCAACCTTCGAAGGGTTGAAAAGGACCTCTCGGCTTCTTGTAATATTTCTTTCGATTAAAAAACCCGACCTAATGGGGGGGCTTGCCCCACAGCCCCCCCTGGATCCGCCAATGCTACTGCCTACACTTAAATGTTGCATAAAGCAAGAATTTACGTAATTTTTAATCAATTTGTATGTGTTTATATTTTGACGTTGATGTAATTGAGAAATAAATAATTTGACTTACTGTTTCTTCTAAAAAAGTATTAAATTTTCTCATAAAGCGACAAATTGTTCGTCAGTCTATGATCCGTGGTAATAGGTCGCACACGCTTTTCATCTTCGGATATAATTAGTAACCAAAACCTGCCTTCCAGCTGCAGTCAGCATACCAAGGCCCACGTCGGCCGGATGAGCAGTAGTGACGTCACCAAGGTCACAATGCGTTTTGGGCCGGAGCGCTTTTTAAACCGCTGTATCTTAAAAAGTATTTATTAAACAACCGTAGGAAAAAAATTTGGTACATTCACACAATCATAATTATTCAGAATCAGAACGTATTATTATTATTTTACAGTTTTGTTCTTTTGATTCTTGAATTTGATTTACACTCAGAGCCGGCCTAAGGCGTGGGCGACGTGTGCGGTCGTACAAGTGCGAGAAAAAATAATTCGGTAAAATTTTTTATTTTTAATGTAAATTATTAAGTTCTGACAAATTCGTTTTCATTGTAAGGGGCCCAAAACTCATTCTTGCACATATTGTATTTTGCTCTTAGGCCGGCACTGTTTACACTTACGTTTAATGAAAATGTATGTGAAACGTCAAAGTCAAAGGTGTCTATATAGTGAAAAACTACAAAATCGTGTTGTAATGACTTTAGAAGACTTTAGACGATAAACATTACTCTCGGTATGATTTTTAGGGTTGACATGATTTATTTTCACATATCGTGGGCAAAAAAATTCCTTAATGTCTTCTGTACCTGTACATTTAATCAATTCTGTCAACTGTCTTTCTGTATTACTTCATCTATTAGCTTTTCATTATTCTGAGAAATAAACTTTGTCCGACCTTGTGTAATTAAAGTCTACTACAACAAATATCTGGCTTTAATATTTTACTGGTGTCTGGAAATACGATAAAGCCGAAATTTAATCTTAATTATAAATCAAGAAAAAAATGTATCAGATTGTATTTTTCTCTATTATCGAATTTTTTATTTATTTAAGTAATATTTGATAATGAAATTCTAGGAAATATGTTAAATATTTAAATAGAACTAATAGTACTACTTTGGAACGTAGGTACGAAAAGATAATTTTAATATGAAACCTTTATAAGAGAGCACTTACTAAAAATTCCTATGCATTAAAGATTATGAAAGGATACCCTGTTTCTAAGCAGTATTACAGGTTTCTTCTATATCTGATATATTACAAAAATTTTAATTATAAGTTAAAAATATCATAATATGTAAATGCGCTACAATTATTTAACACGGCAACATTACAATGTAATAACAGCAAATTATAATATCAAGGGCACAACTGTGTGCATCAAGTTTTTTTAAAACAGGTCGGGCGCATGTCGTGCACTATTTATACATCTAGGTTCAAGTAGTTTTCAAGATAATCCGAAAATCTTTGTTTTTGGCGCTATTTTATATCTACTTGTAACACAACCGTGTTACCATCTGTTAGAGCAAAACTAATAGATGAAGCCCAGAAGTGATTTTTTACAACATTGCGTCATTTTATCTTTCGTATCGCTTCAAGGGGATAAGGCAAAGCGAGGGAAGGAGTTATGAAATTCAGTCTATTCGATTTGACATCCCTAGACCGGTCTTTGCCGTTCGGATTCGTCGGTTAAACCTTTGAAACCAATAAATTAGATTTCAAACACGTGTGAAGTCAACAGCTAGATGAGCTGCCATCTATCAGAAAATATTTATGTAAAAATTATGCAAACTTCTCGTATGGCTAAAATATTAACAAAAAATATTTAATATCTGAAAATACCAAGTCAATTAGATACATTTTGTCTTGTAATAAACAAAATTTTCTAAGAACTTGAAATATGAAATGAATTAAATAATACAGGGTGGTCCTTAAGTATGGTATATTCCTCACTTTAAAATATTACGATTTGAACCAACTTGTTCTAATAAAATGTTGTTAATAAGGAATGTACAGGGTGTTAAAGGTTAAATTTTAAGATTTATTTTTTGCAATAACTTTAGCGTTTTTGGATATGTAAACAAAAAAAATTTGAACTGGGCACGAGAAATCAGAATCTGCTACCTACTTCGATGTAATTTGTAGAGGGCGCTAGTTAGACCACACTTGTGGCATAAAAGTGCGATAAACTTTTTTACTCTTTAAGTTAGCGCTATTTTCGTAAAAGAATATTAAATCCACGTTATTTTAGTAGAAAAAAAGCATACTTGTTAATCTTAAAACTTAACGGTTTACGAAATAATCGCATTTTAGGGATTAGCTGCATGATTACTCTGGTCGGCAAAAAATTTTTTTTCTGGCCCTAACACCATTTTTGCTGATTCTTATGTAAAATGACCTCCTGAATCCGAATGGTTGAACATAAGTAACTTGTATAACTACCACCTTGCCTCTTTGATATACCGAATTATTTTGACATCGAATCCTATTTATTTGAGGAACAAATTAGTTTTTCGTGGAGAAGCTCATAGTCTGTCTCTGAGATATCCGCATAGTCTCATGTTACCACGATATAGGTTGTCAATTTTTAAAAGGTCATTTACTTATAATTCAGTTTTAGTTTTTAACAGTATTTCACATAGTCTAAGAGTTAATTCTCTGAGTTTTTTAAAACAAAATTATAAACAAATTCTACTACAGCGTCAGTAATTTTGTTCATTTTATGATATTTGTGAAGTCATTTTGATCATTTTTTTTATATTTGTGATGTAAAATTTTAGTGAATATTTTAAATGTGTAATGTCTGAGTTTTACTAAATTTATTATTATTATTATTAATATGTCCTCAGTTTTTCCCCATCACCTACCGTTTTTTCATTCCTTCAAATTATGGAAAAGTAATAAAAATAGACGGTGGGTGATGGGGGAAACTGAGGTCATATTCGGATGTAGGAGGTAATTTTATATAAGAATCAGCAAGAATGGTGGCAGGGCCAGGAAAAAAATTTGTTTGCCGACCAGTATAATCATTAAGCTGATCCCTATAATGCGATTATCTCGTAAACCGTTAAGTTTCAGGTTAATAAGAAGTATACTTTTTTTCTACTAAAGGAATGTGGCTTTAATATTAATTTACAAAAATAGCGCTTACTTAAAGAGCAAAAAAGTTTATCGCACATTTATGTCACAAAAGTGATTTCTTGTTCCGAAAAACCTCCAGTTCCAAGTTTTTAAGTATACATACCCAAAAACGCTAAAGTTATTGCAAGAAATAACTCTTAAAATTTAACCTTTAACGCCCTGTATATTCCTTATTAACAACATTTTCTTAGAGCAAGGTCATTCAAATCGTAATATTTTAAAGTGAGGAATCTAGCATACTTCTATCTACAATTACTTAAGGACCACCCTGTATTATGGTAAAATAATTACAATATGACACTTTCCGAGATATTTGAGATTCTTGTAAATTTTTTTGAAAAACACGCATTTACTTTAATTTCCGTATCTGGCTTAGTTGTTAAGCTATTAATTTCAAATTTTATACAGAGATTGTGAGAATATCCTTCTAGCATACGGTGAAACGTCAAATGCGATATTTTATACAGGGTGTCTAGAATGGAGAGTCCAATGTTCATATTTTCAATTCTTAATAAGTCGATAATTTCAAATGAAACACACTATATTTTATTATCATGCCTCAATCAGTTTTTTATTCTCTTTCGATTTGCATTAGCATTCCCTATACCTAAAGTTACACATTTCTGAGTTATTGCTAGATTTATTATAATTTGGAGATATCTTACATAAATTGGTGGGTAATATAATCTAGCATGCCATGAAAATTGAAAATGTAATAAACAAACTACTGGACAATTAGGTTATTTTATTTTCTAACTTCGTTCAATTTGTAAGTGAAAATGGCTCTTCTGGGTTACAGTAATGACGATACTATGAATTGTTTTAAAAGATTCTCTAAAACTAACTTTTGCATCACGCAATGACACATTTGGAAAAGCACGAAAATAAGCTGAGACTGTTATTTCCAATTCCTCATCAACTTGCGATTTGGTCTTTTTAACTTTTGGTTTAATCGATCCGTGCAATAACAGATTGTCTATAATATTACTGACCATTTCCCTATTGGGTCTGCGTTTTCGGAGTAAATGCGAATAATTGGCACGTACCTACGACTAATTATGCGATTGCATTTACCGTAAATCATTACCAGATTTAATAAATCTTCATTCAACCCAGAAAAGCCATTTTCACTACAAATTGAACGAAGTTAGAAAATAAAATAATCTAATTGTCCAGTAGTTTGTTTATTACAACTGTCTTTTAATTTTCATGGCATGCTAGATTATATTAGACACCAATTTATGTAAAAAAAAAGAAAAATGGTACATGCCATTTGGAATAACAAAGTTGATGTCTACTTCCGGTATAACCTGAAGTAGCCGGAAGTTGAAAATATTATCATTGAATAGGTCGTACTGACAAACCCTCGTAACCCAATTTTCAAATTTCAAATATCTGTAGTTCTCTATATATGGCTTATGAACCACCTTCGTGACACACCCTGTATATACATATAGAAGAAAACTATAGTTTTCTTCAACTAGTCCAGTCAAGAGACCCTTCTACTAAAAAATATATACATATATATACAGTAAATTAGGACTCCTATTTAAACATAAATACTACATACAAAATAAAATATATTAAGTTCATGCTTCACTATCACTATCACTATTAGAGTAAACGTCTATTTTACGAAGGCTAGCGATTTGTGGGTCAGATGCCACTAGTAGACATTTCAATAAATCGCGGTTAGACGCAATTCGGCTAATTTTTCTGGTGTGATCTAAGCGATGTTTTCGAATTTCCATGTGCATAGACTCGAGAGCTTCTTCTGACAATATGCCTATAGGTAAATCGAAAGATGACATAATATCCTTACCATGAATCAATAACTTATGTACACTGCTACTCATGTAGTACCAGCTGTAGTGTTTAAGGTATAAGTCTTTGGTTTTTTTTTAAAATGGTATTAAATTTATCTAAAACTACTTGCTTACCACTAGCTATGATTCTTAAAATTAATTACCAGTAATTTCTGAACTTTTCATCGGATTACTAAAAAACCTTCTTGCCGTATTTCCATCATTTGTTGTTCCAGAACCTTGTTTTATGACATCAACAAGCAAACCCAACTCGGATTTGAAACGATCTTGAATATGTCGTTTACGTTCTGCAAATATTGCTTTTTTCTCTGGGCCTCGAGCTTGCCATGTTTTAAATGGCAATCTATAGGAAATATGTAAAATGCATTCAAATCACCGAATCCAACAATGCAATGATGAAAGACCGTATTTGAAAACATCTGGATTTGAAGGTTTTTAAGCAATTGATGCCAAGTTCATTTGTGAGGGTGTAGCACCACAAACATAATAATTTGAAGCAGCATTTGTTTCGGATAGGATATTAATAACACTGCCCTCTATCATGGTTAGTATAGTAGAACCCACTGCTTTATGAGAAAGAAAAAACGCTATAAAAACAGCAAAGGATACCGCCAATAAAAGGAATGCTCATTGATCTGTAAATTTTTGAGTACTTTAATGTCGCAAACACCATACACTATCCATATACATAAAAATAAAATGATATTTTGGCTATTAGGATCACTGTGCAAAGATTCAAAGATTCAATAACCAACTTACTGGAGATCGTTAGGGGTAATTTGCGTAAAATTTCTATATTGATTAACTTTCTTTAACGCATGACCACTCCACCTGGCCCATAGGTCTATTTTCTGATCTCTTATGAGATTCATAAACGTTGCTAATTGTCTCAAATTTTAATTCTAAAATTAAAAACACGGTGAATAAAGTCATAAAAATTATAAATGAATTAAGCTTACCTACCCTATCTCAATCCTCACCATCGGATTCACTGTCATCAACATTGATAATAAATTTGATCGGACTCGTTATATAAGAATTTTCTACTTTGATAACATGTTTGATTTTTTTCTGCCAATCAGCTGAAATTTTGTTAATTTCTTCTTTTACCAAATTTGCTATCAACCCGTCAAATTTGGGAAACACGTTATGACGCCTTATTCTTTTTTTAAGTTGTCCCCAAATTAATTCTATGGGGTTAAATCCACAAAAATAGGGCGGAACGCAATTCCTCGTGGCCCCTTTTTGATGCCATCTCAATAAAGAATTGTATAATATATATGTAAAGATGCCCAAACGATATGTATAAATGTTTAGGACTACCATTGAAAAAACATTTTTTTTAACAAATTTTCACATTAGCACTCTTTATAGAATTATAAAGAATGGTCCAAAAAATCGTAAAGAGAGGTGTGTTAAAACTTTAGATCGTTCAATATCAAAATTAACTGGTAGTAGACAGTGGATAGTATATTTTCTTTACTAAAAAGTAAAAGGCCAGATTTAAGAAAATTGGATTTAAATATCAAACTATCAACAAGAGCACTGTAATAATGGAAAGCCAGAGGATCATAAAATGGAGGATACAATATTTGGAAAAATTAAGGCATCTCGAAATAGTAACAGAAAAATATACTATTTAAATGAAACGTGGTTCGATACCCACGATACGCTAAAGAAAGAATGGACTGACGGAACAAGAAGATGTTCAGTAAATGTTCCTTGTAACAAAGGAACTCCATTTACAATTCTTCACTGTGGATCGGATTCAGGATGGGTACAAAATTGCCTCAAACTCTCTGGAAAAAATTTGGAAGATTGTAATTTAGATTACCACAAAAATATGTCTGGAGAAAGTTTTGAAGATTGGTATTAAAATCAGCTGTTAAACAATATTGAAGAGAATAGCATCATAGTAATGGATAATGCTTCATATCATTCCCTCTTAATAGAAAAAGTTCCCAATAGCAACTCAAATAAGTCGGAGATTCAGGAATTTTTAAGAAATCATGATCTTTATTTCGAAAAAAATTATACAAAAAAACAATTGCACACAGTATTAGGCACACAATCCTTTGAAAAAAAATTCTTTATTAATAAAATGGCATCAAAAAGGGGCCACGAGGTATTGCGCCTTCCGCCCTATTTTTGTGTATTTAACCCCATACAATTAATTTGGGGACAACTTAAAAAAAGAATAAGGCGTCATAAGGTGTTTCCCAAATTTGACGGGTTGGTAGCAAATTTGGTAAAAGAAGAAATGAATAAAATTTCAGCTGATGAAGAAAATTCTTATATAACGAGTCCGACCAAATTGATCATCAATGTTGATGACAGTGAGGGTTGAGATAGGTTAGGAAAGCTTAATTAATTTAAAATATTTATGACTTATTCACCCTGTTTTTGATTTTAGAATTAAAATTTGAGACAAAATTTTAATTAACAACGTTCGTGAATCTCACAATGAACCTATGGGCCAGGTGGAGTGGTCAACCTCTATTTAAATCTAATATGCGTTATAGAAATTAAAGTGTAAATTCATATTAAAGAAAGTTAATCAATATAGAAATTTTACGCAAATTACCCCTAACGATCTCCAGAAAGTTGGTTATTGAATCTTTGCACAGTGATCCTAATAGCCAAAATATCATTTTATTTTTATGTATATGGACAGTGTACGGTGTTTTCGAAATTAAATTACTAAAAATGTCCAGATCAATCAGTATTTCTTCTATTGGTGGTATCCTTTGCTGTTTTTATAGTGTTTTTTCTTTCTCATAAAGCGGTGGGTTCTACTATAACATTTCATAACTTACTTTGACATTTTTGTTTTCTACTGATATATCACTTTTGACAAGATTGTTGATATAAGAATTAATTCTCTCCTCTTCGTTTTTAACGATATCGACACTTTCTTTAGTGAATGCTAAAGTAATTGGTCTGCAAAAAAATATTGAAGATGGGCGAGGATTAATCCAAATTTCATGGTACAAAAGCAGTTACTAACAAAGAAGTATCCGAACTTTCGCTATGCTCAAATTGCGGTTTACACATGCTATGCCCTGAACTTCAATCGAAACCCCATTTACATATTAATTTTAATTCCGAATTGTCTGTTATACTGTTTTTTACACTAACACAAACACTATACACAGTTTTGTCTAATAACTCTTGTAAGTTGACCTCTATTGTTGTGTCTGTAATCGATAAGTTCCTGGGGATTAAATCGTTTCTAAACAACCGGAGTCTGTAAAATGATGGCAAAAAATCACTATTTACTCTATTTACAACAGATCGTAAAATACTATATTTGTGTTTCGATAAATTTAAGTCTAAATACAGCGCTAATGTCTGTTCTGTTGAAAGCTTTTTGGATTCCCAAACCGATCCTGACAACCTAGCAGATTCCGCAGCAGCATAGTTCAATTCTTCATTACTCCTACTCGCAACTATATCCTCAACTCGACGTTTCTTAGTTCGCTCAGAGAGTTTGGTAAAAGGTTTTTGTGGCCTTCTTCGACTAGTGCTAGAGTTAGAAGCCATAATGCTGACATTTTACGGCAAAAGCAGTTTAGTTTTCAACAAGTTCGCATTATTTAAAAAAAACCTAGACCGTATTCTGCGACAATCTTCCCATCTTGTTTTAAATTTCAAGCAACAATATTCGGATAATGTATTTATTTGCTGCTTGATTTCGATTGGCGATTCTTGTAAATCTAACAGATCAAGAATTTTCTATGCAACTGCAGATATTTTCACATTTTTGTCACTTGAAAATCATGTATAAAATAAATCGCCTTGTGGGGTTAACTCTGAAAAAATTAAATTTCTTGTACAGGTGCAACTTGGTGCCAAAACTGATTACATGGGCAGTTAGGCAATAGAATGAGCTAATAAAGTAATATTGTTCCGAATCAAATTCCGAGACACATATTGAAAAATTTATGGTAATAATTACATTTATATAAAGAACATACCTTCCTGAATACCTTCCATACTAAATACAAACACAATATTCTCACAATAACTTTACACAATTATTTTAAAAGTACAACTGATAAGGTGTCAAAACTACTTACCCTACTTATAGCTATGTTTGGACAGTTAAATATCGTTAAGTATCGTTAAATATCAATTATCATTATCATAATTAGAAAGTAACACCTTTTTACTCATTGTTAAGATTGTTTTGAAAAATGTATTAAATAGATCATTTTTGATTTATTGCTGTGCCGGTAGGAACAGTGATTTATACCTCCTTGAAATAACTTTGCTTTTTAAAGGTCCATTTAATTTTATTCTTAACCATTATTAAGGGGTTTCATTACCGCGTCATAACTTCATACGATATTTCCCCTTGACACGCGCAACAAAAGTAGGCGTGACTAAATATAAATCCATTGTATAGAATATATTCTTTATACAATGATAAATCTTTTCCAACCTTTGGCAACACAGCATAATACATCTACAAAAAGATATCGTCACCAAATAAATAAATCATTTATGCATTCTTAGTAGCCAGTGGCCAGTGGCGTGCAGAACATAAAAATTAGGTGACTAAAACCAACCAATGTTTTAAAAAGGTAATGAATTGAGGTATAGAAACTAATCTTTTTTAACGATAGTTATGTTTTCTTTAATTCAACACACAAAAATGCAAGATTTTGAATCTGTTACTCACAGAAAAACCTAGGTCTAACAATTAAAGAAATTATTTTTTTTTCAATGCATTTTATAACTTCTTGTTTTTGTCAAAATATTTTTAATTTTTTTATTTTTCTTACACTTGTATTAAGCTTGTTTTTATTCGTTGATAGGTACCCTTGATTTAAAATAGTAATTAATAAATTGTAACCCAAAAATAATGGAATAGAACATGGGAGAATAAAATTAACGTGGAAGAGAAAATCGAGATTTATTGAAATTTTACTCAATAATCCTCAGGTGTTGTCGGGAATTGTTCCTTATTTCAAACCCCTTGCTGTTCTTGGATTCACTAACTCTGGTAGAAGACAATTGAAGAAAAAAAAATTCAACTTTATAAATCTAAAAAAAAACATGAGAAATTAGTACATTTTGAATTTGAAAATTAGATATGTCACGTCTTCAACTAGACAACCTTTCGGGCTCCATATAACGAAAAAGCTTTTCTGGATGGATAATTGTCCTTGTATCTGATAATAATAGTTATGTATAAGTAATATGAGTTAACAATTTGCTATAAACAAATTCTGACCAATATTTTTTTCTGTAAGTAATCTACAGAAACAGCGATATATAACAAATTCTTGAAAAAAATTGTGTTTAATAATTCAATTTCATCCTTATATTATATCGAATAATTTTTGGATTAAAAAAAATGTAATTCAAATTAATTATTATGAAAAAAATAAAAATATAGTTATTGTATAAAAATTTTGAAGATACAGCCGAGGAAATTTGATCAGAACATCTATTTATTTTTAAATAAACAATAGCAGCACTTTCAGTTAGAAGCTAACCTATTATAATGAATCCAGGAAACTATTTTTTTTCTGTCAAAACTGCATTATAAAAATTGTGGCAAAGGATACTGTAAAAACTAGAAAATAGGCAATTCCTATATTTTAAAAATAATCAAATTCTTACCGTAACATTACTCGACGTCGGGACAATCTTTTGGTACTCAAGCATTTTTCCCGTTTACTGTTCTCTTACTTTTTGTTTTTCGGCCCATAATTTTGTTCAACTGTATGACTCACAACACCAATCAACAATTGCCCTAATATCCCCTTTACCACACTAACTCACTTTACACCAAAGATACGTATTTTTATCCCCATACGAACTTAAATTTAAAAAAAGGTTTCAACGAAGAAAATGAGCACCAATAAAGGTTAAAAAATGAAAATTTGTAAAATAACAAATATTGTTCTCGAAACTAGGTCGGTTAGTAATAATGACAATGTGTGGCGTTTCATTTCTATCCAAGAATGTTTGAATTCTACAAACTTAGGAAAGGTGGCAGCATAAATCGGATGAAGATTCTCCAATCTTGGGTGCGTTTTTATTCAAAAACAGAAAAGATTTCGTGAAAATTGTTATTTTTTAGCTAATCCGAAACTCATTATTTTTACGATTGCCTAGGTTCATTTCATTTTTTTAACTTAGAAGGAAATCATTGACTTTCCGGAATTAGTTTTTTTTGAGATAAACGGTTTTCACTGAAAAAAATTCTGGGATAGGAGAAAGCACACCCAGTTTCACCAAGGTAGTAAATGCGCTTCTAAATTTCTTTTTTTTCTCCGACTTAATTTAACAGAAATATCTTAGATCTGCTCAAAATTTAAACCAAAGTATATTCTGTGTTTGCATCATCAAAAGAAATAAAAGGTTTTGTGTATTTTGTTAAACTTCATACAATTCAAAGATTAAACACCTAGATATGAAATTTTACTATTCTTGCAGTAAAAAACTATTAGTGTAAAAAAAGTTTTATTCCATTATTAACGTTCGTATATTCGGATTATCGTTAACAACATGGATATTCTGCTTACAATTAAGCTTATTATTACATAATGTATACATTTTGTATAGTTGATTGCCTCAATAACTGGAATTGTTTCATTTATTCGTTTTTGTTATGTACGTTTAGTATATTGATGACTGCAATAAATAAAATTTGAATTTAATTCTCTGAACTTGTTAACTACTACATTATTATTCAAAGGTTATTTAAATAATATATTTATTCCATCGAGGAATTCACATAATCATTACCGCACGATTTGATGGAATTAATATGCTAGCATTTTATGAAACACGATCATTTTTATAAATAAATGAGTAAGTGTAAATATAGAATACATTTAGAATATAGAAGACATTTATTGCTAATTGATTTTTTTATTTTCAGAGATACATAAATATTTTTTGTTTACTGTGTGTCGTTGAAGGACATTGCCAAAGAACCACGAAAAAAAATTGCCCTAGACATCATTTGAAAAATATTGTTGTTATTAAAAGATGTTGAGAGAGAAAAAAATGTAATTTACTTATTTCTAAACTCGTAATATTGTCATGTTTTTGTAGTGGTTTACCAAAAGGAAATGATTACCAAATTATTCTACATAAATATATTTTTTTAAATATAATGAGGTCGAATATGAAATATAAGACTGAATTGGTTTGATGTTTTATTTGTAAAAATACTCTTGGAAATAAATAAATTGTCAAATTGATGGTGAAGGTGGTTTAGCCAATCAATTTAAAAAAAGTCTCATATTAGAGGCAAGACACAACGCTTATGCGTTAAAATTAATTATGGTGTTCCACAAGGGAGTATACTGGGTCCTATAATCACTTACAGAATAAATCATAGAAATTCATATGCAATATCCTTACAATATCTGTTTAATTTTTGTAATTTTTACATAAATAGGAATTAATAATTGCTTTTTCACTCCACTGCTAATTTAATATTTGTATTTTTTAAATTCTAGGAACATATTCTTTTGGTATATATGAAGGTATCTTACGGAAATGTCATGTTATAATTTTTTATATTACTTTGGTGTGCAATTTTCATACCGAATCTCCCACGATCTTGAATTACTATCTGGAAATATCTCTTCAAGCATGAATTTTTTTAAAAAAGTTTCGCTCGTCTTCTACTCGTGATAACTTTTAAAAAATTAATGCTTTCGGAAATATTTCCGATAGTAATTCAAGCTCTAGGTAGATTACTAGTGCGAGTTTTTTTTGTATTTTCGCTATTTTGATACGGTGATTTTAAATTTATAAAATACTTCTGATCTAATCCGCATGTATTCAATTTATCAAAAATTGAAGTATTCCGCAACAGAAGTTTATTTTTATGTTAGTACATGAAATACAAACATCAAGCTGAAACTTTTTTTATACAATTAAAAATATTCGGAGCAGATGAACTCTTGTAGGATGACATAATTATTTAACACCACGTGTTCTGTCACAGGCCTGCTTTTCCAAAACAGAGAATTCTTTACAGGTACATCCTACTCTATATTGACCACTTATGTGTATGGAAACAAGTTACCATTTTCTTACCAACACTTGGAGATGTTCTCCCTTTAGTGGCAGGAAGCCTATTTTGGAACTAATACACTATAGATTCTGAATCATAATTGTATATCACCAGCAGTGACTATAATCAACTACTCTACTTCTTTAGGACAGAGTATTGGAGTGGTTTAGTAACTATTCAAATAATCGCAAGCAGAAAGACCGTTTTGCTGGCCATACATCCTATGACATAAATAATGATTTGGGGATTCCTCAAGTGAGTGTATTAGGTCCTTGGGCGTATCCAGGGGAGAGGGGGGGCTGTGGGGGCTGAAGCCCCCCTTTAGGTCACGTTTTTTAATATATATCATAGCCTCCCGACCAACTACACCTGATGGGTGGAAGACACCCCCCCTTGAAAATCGGCTGGATCCGCCCATGATTAGGTCCTCTTCTTATTATTTTGTAGATTAATGATAATAATCGATGACGATACTTTAATAATATGTAGTGATGGGAATATGGATAGAGCCATAGAGAAAATCAATGTCTCATTATTATCTATGAATAAATACTTGAATTTAAAGAAGCTAAAATTTGAACATTAATAATAAATACATTGAAGTTGTTTCTAATATCAAATATTTGGGAATTCAACTATACAATTAATTAGATATCGATAGTCACTTTAACTATATTTATTAAAAAAAATATCTAAAAAACTTTATTTCTTTAGTAAAATTTTCCACAATTTGATTATTGCGCATCTATTTTATACTTATTAAACTTAAATAAATTAAACATGCTACAAAAACTTCAAAATCGTGGAATGAGAGTAATACTGAAAGCAAATCGTCTTCAGCAGAAGAAAATGTTTTCGGAGATAAGTTATTTTGTATTTGATATTTGAAATGTGTATATGTATTTTAATTTGTTTTTATATGTATATTAGGATTCTTAATTTAGTAAAGATCTATCTACAGGGTGTTCCAACTAAAATTTGCACTCAAATATTTCGAGTTTTGTTCAAATTTTGAAAAATGCCGAAACAGGACAATTTTCCTAGAGGGGACTCAATTTTTATCGTAGTTTCAAACTTCTTTTTTCATCACTCTAGCGCCCAGAACCACCCCTTTTAAAAATCTTCAATGGCAAGGGGCGTTAAGTGATACATCATTTTGAAGCTGCTTTCATTATCTAATGCAACCCCGTTCTTTCTTTTATTTTGAATGACTCTTTTTTGAGAAAACTGCTTAGATAACTAGGGGTTTTTGGGGTCGCTGAATCCGAATCCGAGGTCCACTTGACCTCATCAGGTCAAGGTCAAGGTCACTTGAAGGTCAAATTGAGGAAAACTTCTAGAAAACTCTGAAAAAAGTCATGCAAACGTTTTCAGGGTCGCTGAATCCTAATCCGAGGTCTGCTTGACCTCATCAGGTCAGGGTCAAAATCATTTGAAGGTCAAATTGAGGAAAACTTCTAGAAAAATATGAAAAAATTCATAAAATGGTATTTAAATTAAAAAACTTTGAATTGAACAGTACATTCGTTAAAATTATATTGTTTTTTTAGAACTACTATTGTTTTCTTTCACAATAATTTTCTCAAAAAATAGTCATTCAAAATAAAAAAAAGAACGGAGTTGCATTGGATAATAAAAGCAGCATCAAAATGATGTGTCACTTAATACCCCTTGCCATTTAAGATTTTTCAAGGGGTGGTTCTGGGCGCTAGAGATATGAAAAAAGAAGCTTAAAACTATGAAAAAATTGAGCCCCACCGGTTTCGGCATTTTTTCAAAATTTGAACAAAACTCGAAATATTTTGGTGCAAATTTTAGTAGAACAGAATTTTTACTTTATTAAATCCTTTGTTGTTGTTCAATTCCTATAGATTCAAACTTCTTCTACTTTTATGAAATTACTAAGTATATATTTTGTTGAATCTTGACCACTGATTTTACGAAGAGAATTCAGATAATATAGTGCGGTTAGCACCATCGGCTATGGGGTAAATGGCCCATTATAGTGCTGGCTTTTCATGGCCGAAACCTCAACTAACAATGATACTCTAATTTTGTTGTTGGTGGATTATTACCTTTAAAAGTTTATCCGGCTATAAGCTGTTCGATATCAGGGCTTGTAGTCTGTACTTTGAATAGAATTAGTTTTGTTAGGATCGTTATCGTTTTAACGCCGACAGGGATTGGGAGAATCGAGAAATTTGGCAAATTTGTGCTTCGTTACAATAACTATGCTTGTATACATATGCGGAGAACGACTTACAAGACACTAATTGTCTGATGCTTTATTTTATTCATTTTCTAATGAGAATTTAAGAAGAAATTCTAAAAATCAAACCCAGGTTCACAATAAATACAATTTATTAATCAGTACTCTCAATTAATATTATTTTTGGTTTTTTCTGTAATATTTTTTATCTATTAGTCTAATACTTATTACATTTAACTAATCGTTGACTAATATTTCTCTTCTTAATTTCCTCATCAGACGAAGGTCTAAATTGTTTCAACATCAACAGATGTTCATTTCTTGATAGTGGATGCCACTTAATCACATACTCAATTAGTGAAAGACTCATTTTTATTCAATATACTTTATAACAATTAATTTCTAATCAAAACAATTAATTATAACGTTGCAACGTTGCTTTTTGTTCGACAATATTTAATTTATATCAAATAACCATAGAATATTTTTTCCAAGCCGTTAGTTTCTTATGTTTTTAAAAATCTATCTACCGAATCATTTTGGTATCACCCTGTAAAATTAATATAAAATTGACTTAAAGTTACTGGAATCGCTGAATTGCATCCCAATCAGAGCAGGTAGAATTTTTACCTTCCAAGTTGCATCCCAGGACTCTCCGGATTGCATCCCATTGACCTATTTTATTTTAACAGCAAAACTAATATAATGTGATAATATCCGACAGCGTTGTCGCGTTTACTTAACACTAAATATTGTAATATAAATGAAACATATTCTAGTAGAATGTAACATGTACAAAAATGCACGAAACCGTTATAATATTGAATCTAATATAGATCTAATTTTGGATGAAAGCTGTTCTACAAAAATCACCTATTCGTGCAAAAATCATGAGCTTGGGGGTACGTTTCAGTACTGTCCAAAATACTTTATCCAATTGTTTACAATTCATGGTTCAAAAGATAACTAACTATATTCCACTAGTTTTCTATTTACTTCCTAAGTAACTCTCGTTCTCATATTATCTTGTTTTTCAATATTTGAAAGAAGAATGCTTAAATCTAAATGTTTCTCTAGCTCTTAAAACAATAACTGCAGATTTTGAAATTGCAATTCATAAAGCTATTTCAGAAACTTTTCCTTTAACATCTATCCGTGGCTTTAAATTTCATTTAGGACGATCCTTTAGGAAAATTCAAGTTGGTTTATCAGTTGCTTATCAAAATAAATCAGGCCAATATGATGAAATTTCTCAGTTTTTAACATATATATTTGGTTTATCTTTCCTTGACCCTAAAGATGTTGGGGCAGTTTACGCTTTTGGGTTGTCTGAAATTAAGCCAGAAGACGACAGAATTTTTTAATGTAATAAGTAAATGTGATGACACTTAGCTTGAGGTGGGAACCATCCACTGACGGTGCTCCAAGGAATTATCTTGTAAGGTCTTCTGGCCAACTTCTTTTCAGTCTTCTTCTTACCAATGGTTCTTGGTTTAGTGCGATGATGAGTTCATTATTGTGTCCTATGTTGCGTACTTTGTATCTGGCGGCGTGTGTTTGTATGACTTCGGTTACCATTGGGATCTTCAAGTCATTGTGTAGGGTATGGTTTGATATGAACCATGGTGCATTAGTTATCATACGAATAATTTTGGACTGGTCTGTCTGTAGTATCTTTGTGTTTGAGGGCTTGCTACATCCCTAGAGTTCAACTCCGTATGTCCAAATTGGTCTTAATATGGTTTTATAGATAAGAATTTTATTTTCTAGTGACAGCTGAGACTTTCTTCTCAACAACCAGTACATTTGCCTGATTTTTAGGTTTAATTGATTCTTTTTTGTTAGTATGTGGGTCTTCCACGTCAACTTGTGGTCCAAGTGTAGTCCGAGATATTTTACTACTTCTTTATGTGGTATGGGTGAGTTGTCTAGTGGTTAATGTAATTTGTCACGATTTAGCAGCATTCACTTTGATTCTCCATTTCTTTTGCCACTTTTGTAGTAGATTTTAATGGTTTTGTAGATTTTCGGAGGCCTGTTGTGGGTTTGTGTTCGATGTCAAAATTGCTGTATCGTCCGCGAATGTTGCAATCTTGGTATGATCTGTTACCGGTAGGTCTGCAGTGTAGATAAGATATAAGTTGGCCCCAGAACGCTGCCTTGTGGTACTCCTGATTTTATAGGGAACTAAGAGGTCAAAGTGACATCGAGTTTTACTTGAAAGTACCTGTCTTGTAGGTATGACTTTAATGAGATATACTTGGTCAGGGAGATTTATTGTTAGCTTGTAAAGAAGTCCATCGAAGGCTTGCTGAATGTCAAGAAAAACTGCTGCACACAACTTTTTAGTTTCTAGGCTTTCTTTAATTTTGTTGAGAATCTTTCAAATATCTTTGATAATAGTGGCAGGAGACTTATCGGTCGGTAGGATGAGGTATCAGTAGGATCTTTTCCAGGGTTATTAATCATAATGATTTGTGCCATTTGTTCACAACTCATGGGGTTGAGATCTGCTGTTGCATTTATTTACCAAGTAGCCCGATGTTTTACAACGGGGCTTTTTTAAATAAATGTCTGTAATTGTTCAATGGACTGTATATTTGTTGTTTTTTCTATCTTCAAAACTTCAAAAAAACAAGCATCCTGCGTTTAATATTTTTATTAACCTCGCAATGAAAAACGAATCACAAATATAACAAGAAATCACATGTTTGATTTAATAACTAATGATAATGGCTAACACAAATAAACCACATCGTTCAGAAAATATTTGCTTTTTTACCAGTGTAAAATAAAACGAACAAAATTTGTTAACTTAAGTCGAGTGATGCGTTAATGATGAGAACTTAACGCATACTAATTAAAAATTTGCCAACTCCACGTCCCTGCTTGTGTGTTTCTTGGACGTACGTGCAAAAATGTGAAAATATGATGGATGATAGCAGCGTTCCTGTGTCTTCTGTCTTTATTTCCGTTTCATTCCCACGCATTGGAGACACGAAATTGAATTTTAGTTTATTCGCCGTTAAATATTTTAGAATATTTACACGTTAGCACGCAGCGTTGCCGCTTTGATATTCTGATTGGCGATCGCGCCGAGTAGCCGGCTTGATCCGAATGAACAATTTGAATGTTATGTTTAATTTTACGATTGAAAATTAAACACCATTTTTTGACGTAATTTGATTTTTGTCTGTCGGGGATTAGACGGGAACTGAGCTGTTCCTGACCTAATCAATGTTGGCTAATAACTAGGCAAGACAAAAGTGGACTGTACAATTAAGTTACCTTGTATTTGCAGCTTTCTGCTAGTTCTCGTAAACTTTGAAGAGTTGTAATAAAATGAGACACTTAACAAACCCCATCTATTAAGTTATATCTCTGCATGGTTTAACAATACTTTATAATTTATAAAAAAGTAAAATTTACAAGTCTTAGTTATTACTAAAGCAAGCAATTGCTCAGAAATCGAACTCATATGAAACGAATTTGTTATTCCATGATGGTAGAATATACTTATGTAAAGTATGAGCTCAAAAGAATAAGAAATGATCGGTTGCTTTCCGATGCAAAATTTGATTATGACATGTGGTCGTGATGAGTGCTGAAGCGCGACTAAAAAATGTCGGCAAGCCACGCTTCTTTCCCACGCCCCGCTCGCTTTGGACTGGATGGAAGTTGCTGTTAGTGTCGGATGCAAAAATTAAATTTTTATTGGTTTGAGCTCATTTAACGGTGTCACTGTGAATGGCCATGAGCGCGCCTTTATTTAAGTCTTTATTAGAAATTTAATTATTATAATCGGCCCTAACAAAACTATGGAAAGAGATGCTGGAAGCACCTGTACAGAATATCGGTAGATTCCTATAAGAAACTTTGTAAATTTACTATTTACGTGCCAGTTGTTTGGAAATTAACCTAACGAATTTATTAGTTAGTCAACGAGGAAAACTTCTTAATAGTAAACCGCAAGTTCGAAACTCAATTACCTGCTAGCCACCAAAATATTATCGCTTAAATTGTCTCCTAACTAACAACATTGTTCGTGTGGTTTAATTTAAGTTTTAGTTCCCACTCCTCTGAGAAAAAGTTTATTTTTACTGTTGTTATCAATTGTCTGATATAGCAGATATTAAAGTAAAGAGTAAAAATCACATCACCATTTTTATCATTGATTGATTGATTGATTGATTGTGACTATGTACCTGACTGAGGTTTATAAAACCCTCAATACTGTAGCCTTAAGACTTATTGTACTATGTCAGTTACATCGTTATGTTCAGGTGAAGAGGTTTGTTACCTTTATCAGGCTGAGTAGCCTTTTCACCATATTTTCTTTTGGAAACTCCTCCTGTGGGTTTATCGGCCCCAGTAGGTTATACCTCCAGTGTGCCAGAGTGCCTAGTATGATAGAAGAGGCTGTTTCATCCTCCTCATTGCATAATCTATATATGGGTTCATCTTGAAAGATGCCCATTTTATGTGGGTGTTCCCTAAGGTGACAATGTCCGGTTATTAGTCCCGTGACATGCCTTATTTGATTTATGCTTAGATTCAGAATATCACCTGTCAGTTCTTTTGCTGGCGCTTTAACCATTCGTTTACTGTTATGTTGGCCCGGCACGAGATCCCAGCGTGACCGGTGTTCTTATAACATCCACCTAGTCAGCGAGAGTCGTACTGAGGATTTGGGGATGCCAAACGTCGGTTCAGTACCAGTAAATACGGTCGGTGAGGCTTTCCTTGCCAGGGCGTCTGCTTCCTCGTTGCCTTTTATCCCTTTATGCCCTGGGACCCATCTAAGTGTTACCTTATTTTGGTTGGCCAAAACGAGCAGGGTTTGTAGACAGTTCCAGACGAATTTTAATTTGATTTTGTTACATGATAAGGACTGTAGGGCAGCTTGACTGTCCTAGTAAATGAGGATTTTTATCATACCCGATATCTTATTTCCTCCCAGTTACAAAACTATAGATTTATTTATAGCATGTATGCTACAATACCTGATAATAATTTCCCAATTAATACCGTCTCACTATTTTTCTTTTCATTATGTCAACGGCATCGACTGGTGTGGTCATTAGCCTCGGGTTCTGTGTAGGCTTTGTTACTGTTTCCCAGCGCCACTTTACGAACATCACTGTTAATTAGAACCCAACAGTGAATAAACGGTCTGGTGGGGAATCACATCTGGTATATGATGACAATCAATTTCTAAATTAATTAATTAAAACTCAGAAAGTGATTTTTGGCCTCGGTGTGATTTGAAGCGACAATCCTTAGGTTAAAAGTACAGTGCTATTATCTTAATTTTTTTATTATTACTGTAATGTTCTCCATTGCAATAACGGTTACCTAAGTGGTTGCTCCATTTTGTAGAGTATGATCTTGATTACATCAAAATAATATTTTCTTGTCCATTATGTAGAACATTAAGCAATTTACGTAATTGTGAAAATCCATCTTCAAAGTACTTAAAAGCATTTACCTAAAATACACCTTACGTGCGTACGATTTGTCCTTCGAACAAAGACCTATTTGCACACAAAAGCCGTGTCTAAATTTACCCTGTCGAGAAATAAGGAGCCCCATCATCAACTCAACGAGTATAAATAGGTAATTTGTGGGGTATGTCGTCAGTTCAGTTAGATATAACCAGTGTCGTACAAAAGTAAAGTGCATATTACCTCACGAAATAAATGGGTTTCATTTAGTCCAATGTAAACCAAATCTAATTATCTTTTCATGAGTCGTACGCTATATTTTTCTAGTACTAGTACTTGTTTACATTATAAATCGATATACTTGAATCAATTATCTTCTTTCATACAGTATGTCGCACTAAGTCGGCACCGTATGGAAAACGTTTTTATTATTAATTTTAGGAAAAATATTTATTCCTTATAAAAAGTTCTTCATGTTCTAAAACCTAAAAAGCAACTATCAAATATTAAATTTTGTCGTAAATCAGTGAAGAATACGTTTTTGCAGCCATTTACAAGGTCAGCCGTTGAAATTTGTGTTACTGTGCTGCCTCTTTAAATGCTGTATGTAATACGATACAAAAAGCGGACTGTGTTGTTCAAAAACCTTCCAATAAGACACACACGTACTTTAACACTTTTATTTAAAAACTTCAACAATTAAATACGTGTAACAGAAAAAACAACTATACAATGGTGTACATTACGTATGATTTTAACTAGTCACTCATAAATTTGTATTTCAAGTTTTTGGTGCAAAGAAAATGAATTTATGTTAAATGGTTTTAGCCTGGTACGCAGATGAAAACCCACTGAATTTGACGAGGTTTCTTTACCCCGGAGTGATGCGCTCATATTGAGGACTCAATGCACACTGATTAAAAATTTTCCAACTTTGGCTTGTTAGCGTATGAATTTCTTGTTAAGTCACGCCTACCATGGCGTACGTGAGAATATTTTGTATTCAAATGGGTATTACCCGTGTATAAATAAATAACTAAATAAATAAATGCCTACGTCATAGGCGCAGGTGTTCAAACTCGGATGTACGGACATGAAGGAATGTGTGGTACAATGGCGCGAGTAGGAAATCCGTTTCGATTCTCCGTCTCACTATGCGAATTTGTCTCATTGGCACTCATATGGCTGAAATATTTTTTAACGTTATTGTAAATGTATTTGGCGATTCGCGAACTCAGTTGCCAGTGTTGCCGATTTGTTTTTAAAATGAATGGATTGAATTTATGTTTAATTGGAAATTAAACAAATCTTTATAGTCGTTTGTCAAAATATATGAATTTTGCTCAAGACTAAAGTACCTTTATTTTTGAATTATGAAAAAAAATTGTTTCTAATGATATTTTACGTCAACATACCGATTTTGAACAAGATATTCCGATTTTAAGAAATTTTAATTTTTAACATTTTTTTATATACCCCCGTAACTGACAATTTTGTTGAAAAATTTAAAAATGTTCACATGGACCCATACTACACTAGATTAAAATTTTTGATTTTCCCTGTATACCACTAAACTTTTGCAAATTTGATTGCTGCTTATTATTATTATTTTTTATTACTTTATTCAATAAATACAATGAATGATTAGCGATAAGTGTAACTGCACTTGTTTCGCATCAACATTATAAATATAATTATACAATTATACCCAAAGACCAGACATCTGTATGAACCTTGACCGATCTTCTTTCCAATTAAGTATTCCGTTTTTTCTAAAGCATTTACTTCAGAATTTCGAGGATGTGTTAATTAAGCAGGTTTTTTCTTTACCTTTGATTTTCCAAAAATATCCATTCAGGCATGTCGTTCCCGGATATACACCTACTTGAATTTTCGTTCCAGTCTTTTGGTATTGCTCAACATAGACTTAAATTACAAAAATTTGGGGAAAGTGACATGTCATACTTTTATTAATTATAATGTGATGCAGAATTTCTTATGAAGAATATTTTTTTTGAAATAGCAATAATAACGGAATTTTTCATTTGTTGTCAACTTTTTCAGACATAATAACCACACCGTCGAACGTTATTAACAAAAATTCGTATGGAATTATTGTCTTTTGGTTCCTTTGAAATTTTTCAATCTTAGAGACGGGTATGTATCAAAAAATATTAAAAATTAAAATTTTCTTAAAGTTTAAAATGTCATTAGAAACAAGTTTTTTAATAACTTTTTTCATATTTCAAAAATAAAGGTATTTTACTCTTGTACAAAATTCATATTTTTTGACAAACCTCTTATACGACTGCAGAAATTTGATTTCTGATAGTTGCATTTTAGGTTTTAGAACATGTAGAACTTTTAATAAAGAATAACTTTTTTCCTAAAATTAATAATAAAAAGGTTTCCATATATCCTAAAAATTTGTAAAATTTTAGTGGCATACAGGGAAAATCTGTGAAAATGTTAATAGGAATTAAAAATTGTGTCCAAGTTTAGATGCATGGCCTTCTAATAATTAATTAATAAATTTAAGTAAAAACATATTAAGTAATTTAGCATTTGTTGCATTATTTATTGCATAAGATAAATAAAATTAAATGCACTTTTTTGCAAGAATTATAAGTAATAAATACCTAATTAGAATCATTTATTTTCAAAATGAGACATCACACATTTTATGCAAAGAAAGGAAAATGCGGATTAACTTTTTCCTCACTGCACATATGCCTCAACATATCCACCGTTCCTTTGTAATCAGAAATTGGTCTTTGAGAAATTTCTTTTATTACATTTCTAATAACAGCCGGAGTCACACCGTGACATATTTCCTTAATGTTCTCTCCAATTCATCTTTTACATCTTTTGCTTCAATTATTCCCATAATTAATTAATTTGATTTTTGATTTATCATCTACAGGGTGGTCCTTAAGTAATTGTACATAGAAGTATGGTAGATTCCTCACTTTAAAATATTACAATTTGAACCACCTTACTGTAATAAAATGTTGCTAATAAGGAATATACAGGGTGTTAAAGGTTAAAATTGAAGATTTATTTTTTGCAATAACTTTAGAGTTTATGGATATGTATACATAAAAATTTGGAATTGGGGGTTTTTGGACACAAAAATCCATTTACCGAATGTTTGTGATCACAGCATTGTTGTGTTTGTAATTGTCAGGATAAGGTTTTAAAAAAAGAAAATGTTTGAAAAGTGAAAAATTTTGATTAAAATATCTCCACATAAAAAAGTGTGTGTCAATCACGGTCAAAATCCGAGCTTCCAATTTAGTTAATTTGTTTGTGTAAGGCACATACTTTTATATCATAAAAAGAGGGTTTTTTAATTTTTCTCGAAAAGAAGAAGTTAAATTTCATGATTTACAACATGATTATTTAATTACCCCAAAGAACATTGTATGATAATTGCTTTTATTAAGGCTCATTCGTTTATTTTCATAAATAAAAATTCAGAACTTGTTTGCAAAAGTAGCAATGAAAACCTTAAAAACAGTCATTTGCCTAATTAAAGACCATTTCCATAATTCTCTTACCGTTTATCTTTACAATTACGACACAATTACTTCTCAAACCCTCGTTATAATTCTTTGGTATGACACTGGATGAACGACGCTTACAATAGGTGCAATTACACCGAAATGCAATTAGAAGATAATTGTACAGCAAAAGCTCATGTCGACACACTTCCTACACATGCAGACAGACAGAAACACACACGTTATAGCGCCTGATTATAATTGCACCTGCAAGTTCACTTCGATGCACATTTTACAACAGGGATGTTTTAGTCAAAGCAATTCCTCTTGAAATATTTTAATTGTAAATTAGTTTTAAACATTTCTCCCTGAAATCAACTAACTGTGCATTATTGATAATAGAATATGTAAAGAAGAAAAATAAATATGATCGATCCTGTTTATTAAAAACATCAGAACTTTTTATTAAGTTCTGATCTAAAGCCTTGGGCCCACTCTGCCGTTGGTTGCCATTTGGCAATGCCAGAAGTAATGTAGACGTGACGTCAGTAGGTGCCATCGTGCCAGCGGCCAAGCCATCAAAATCACTCGATTGTCGGTCGCCTTTAAAGGCTTTAAAGGAAGCCAACTACTGGGATCACTCGGCAATGTGGACGTTTTTAGAGCAATTGGTTTTGCCAATTTGTTTTTGCCAACTGGCAAACAGCGACATGGTGGAAACTATATGATGTATTGTGGTTTCTCTTTAACGTTATAGTGCTTTCTGTTGCTGCTTCTTTTAAATCCTGGGCAGTCTCTATGAATGGTGTCAATTTGTTCATGTTATTCACAATTTTTGGAGAATTATTTTATAAACAAATTAATCTGTAGGTAGTTATGTCGCCAGTGTTATCGTTACTTGTAATTCTATAATTTTGCCTTGGGTGTAAACGGCCAGGTCTGATTTTTATTCATTTGTTGTTTTATCTTCAATCAGCCCGATGTGTCATTCAGTCCCATCTTTCTCGGGTAATCTTTCAAATGACAGGGACCTATAAAAAATTTATACATGTCGTATTTTCAATGAAAAATACCCTTTGCAACTGTTTCCAAGAGCGGCCGATGCAAGTTTTGTGTTACAATGCCGCCTTTTTAAACATTGTCTGAAGATGATGAAGTGGACTGTAATAACGTTCGTTTTCCAGAACCCCAAATAAAACAGACACGTTACGTTTAACAAGTTTATTAAACTTTAACGGTTAAAAACGTAACAAATAAAACACTACATTGGTAACACTAACCAACACTAATTGGTAACAATAAATAACTCTAAAATTTTTTATGTAACACTATTAGACACTCAGAATGAATTTGTAGTTTTATAACATTTGTGAAAAGAAATATTTTTACGTTACATTATTAACGGAGATGTAGTCAGTTGAACAATTAAAGCCACACTGTTTAAATTTGAATTTGTCAGAGATATATTGGGCATTTAATATCCCAGAAGCAAGCCCTTATGAGAAGGAAACTTGCGGTACGTCGCACTTTACGGAGATGTGACCCAGTTTAGGATTAAAACCACACTTTATTTGCCGTACTAAGAGGTAATTATGAAAAGATGAATTTTATTTACGGAGTTTTCGGTAATCCCGGAGTAGCGCTTCCAAGCCTTTGTCTTTTTGTTAAGTCCCGCCCACTCGTCTACGTACACAAGCCTGCAGGTGGTCGAGGAACCGGAAGAACAGTTTTATAATAAGTTTCTCTTTATCTTTCTCATTTCAACTTGAACAACTTGAACAACTAGAAATTATTTGTAAATGAATGACTTTAAAAACTGCGTCTTAAATATCACACATGTTTGCTTCTCAGTGACGTTGTTGCCATTTATTTTTTATGAATGAAATGCGTATTTGCTTAATTTCATTGGAAATTAAACAATACATTATTTCAGAACATGCTCTGAGGTTTTATCTTTTTTACTACAGAGAGTTCCATATATTATAAAACCGTATCTTCCTTATCTGTAAAACCCACTTGGTCTTTCTTTCCAAAATATTGATTATCCGAACTGAATGAGCTGAAACAAATTGGTGAATTTTTAGTTTTCACACTAGTTATTTTCATATTGATCTTTTAGATCAGCAAACATTAATTGATTTATTTAAATCTCCACTATTACCTCATAATCCGGATTTGGTTGTTTCATCTTCTTTTTGCATCTTTAAATTTTTCATCCAAGGTCATCGAAAAACTTTTATGTTATTATTTTGATTGTTTGTTGTTTGTGCTTACTATAAGCATATATTTTTTTACAT
The DNA here is from genome assembly GCA_949320105.2 of Crepidodera aurea. Taxonomy (NCBI): domain Eukaryota; kingdom Metazoa; phylum Arthropoda; class Insecta; order Coleoptera; family Chrysomelidae; genus Crepidodera; species Crepidodera aurea. Next base: position 58,805,238 of record OX439474.1, on the reverse strand, counting down.
TTCCGTTAAAACTATTGTTCCTTTAGCTACTTCGCTTTTTTCTACTATTATCCACATGGTTTCCCCTTTTTGTATTTTCAAAAAAATATACCTAATATGTACCTCGGAAGCATAAGACACTATGTCCACTTTTCGGCGAAAATGAGTTATTCAGTTGTTCAGTTTTTAAATATTATTTAGTTTAAAAAATAGTTTTCGGATTTCTTTAATTGTTAAAATGGAACACTATTTTTCTTAAAGTGACAGAATAAATATATTTTGTCATAAGACTAATATTTGCTTAAAATCAAACAGAAAAAAAAAATTTGTATAAACAGGAGTTCTTGTAGCATAAAATATTAAATCAAATACCGACACCTACTAAAGTTAATACGAGGACAAAGCTTCTCGAACCCATGTGATGTGGTCCGTAAATCCTAAAACAAATAAGCGCCAAGATTAGCACAAAGACAATGCTTTACATGTTGTAAGTGGCGTAAGTTAGACCTAACATCATACCTTTAATATCAATCGTGCGACAGCGAATAGACCAAAGTAACTTAGTTCAAATTCAGGAAAACAATTTCCCTCGTGTGATAGTGTTAGGTCTCAAACGTGAAACAGATGAATGTTTGAGAAGTTATTTGTATTCTGTAGGTGTTTTGTTTAATAACTACCCTTTGGGGAAGGTATGTAATTTCACATATCACAGACGCTGTTGTGTATCCCTGAGATACAATAAATTCCTTGAAATGTCGATTAACTAGTTTTATTTAGAATGAGTAATAAATACCATTTAGAAAAGGTAGATTTTGTTGACTTGAAAGGATTATTAGTTCTTGAAATAGTTTTAAGGAAGAAACGCATCAAGTCGTAAATACCATTGTCTTTGGATCGTTTATTCATAGTTCTAAGGATATTAAAAATATTTTTTTAAATAATCCTTTGCACTTTTAAATTTTGTTAAATTGTGGTCTCCTTTGTAGAACAGGATGTTAGTAAACTAAATAACTTTTAGCTAAAATTTGACTTTATTCGTCAACATAGTCTCCTTTAAGAGTGATACATTCATTCCAATGCTTCTCTGACTTTTCTGATCTTCAGTTTCGGCAATGACTTTATTGGAGCTAAATCTCTCTCTGAAATATTCTTTTTAGGCCTGTAAACAGATAGTAGTCGCTGGGAGTTAGATCCGGAAAATACGGTGGATGGGGAAGAAACTGAAAGTGCAATTGTGATTCGCAATTTCTTTCTTCAAACGCCATATAACATTGATGGTTCTTCCTTTTCTAATGTACCTAATCAATAAATAAACTACCGCTTTGTGCGGCTTTCGCCAGTTGCTGTTTACTCAACTGACTGCCGATTTGCGCTGAAATGTAGTGTTGGATCCACGTTTCATCTCTTCCTTCATACCGCTTGTAAAAATTATTTTTATTGTTCTTAAGACACGGGTCAGACTAGGCTGGTTATCAGCCGCTGCTGATCAGCGGCTGGCAGTAGTACCAGCAAGCAGCGGCTGGCAATCCGGTCACACTTGGCTACTCACCTATTTCTAGTAGCGTTGCCATTAAGAGGGACAAGTCGCCAAAATGACGACTTTTTACCTCTATGAGAGTGTGACGACTATTTTCAATAAAAAGCCTACTTTTGACGACTTTTTACAGGAGAAAAAATTTCGGTATTCATAGAAGCACCAATATTTTCAATATACAGGTGTTATACAATACATCGGAAGAAAATAACATCATAATAATAATTATTATTGTTCCGAAAGATTTCTCAACGAGAATAAATGCGCCACGAATTGTACCTGTACGTCAAATGTCAAATTTTGGGAATTCCCCGAAGCAAGTGACTGAATTAAGGGGCTAACGTTAACGCTAGCATTAAAGTAACATTGCGTAGATTCTACCGGCATGTGCAAAATATAGTTTTAGCAAAGTTCAGGAACTTTAACTTCTACCTCGTTCTGTCAAGACGACAGTGACGACAAGACAAGTCCTTATTTTTTTACTTCAAAATGGCAAATCGAAATGTCAGGAAGGTCGTCTAACGTTTCACTTTAAAACGCCCACTATTTTCTCCAATCTAACGTGTTCCGCTAGATTTGAGACACGTAACTTTACACTTAGGCATGCGCAGATTGATAATCGACAGCCTAACGTTAACGGTAGTGGTAGCGGAAAAGTGCTAAAACTCTCTATTTTATTTTATACATTTTACGTGTGTATTTATTTATTTTTGATGACTTTTTATTCTTTGTGTACCTATAATAAAGTTTTTTTTTTTTATTCCATAAAAACAAAATTTTTTATTTAATATTTTTACTTTGTTACTCTGGCAACACTGATTTAATTCACCGACCACTTCAACTCAGCGTTTTTTATCTTATCAAGTAAAACAATATAAAAACAACAGAAAATTACAAAACGCGTGTAGGTTGCTCACCGCTGATATGCTACTAGGGTGGTCTGACTGCGCTACCTGCTGGCGAAAGCGAGCGCGAGTGAATCACGGGACCCGCTGGTGAATCACGTGACCCGATACCTGCTACCAAAAGTTGAACATGTCCAACTTCGCCAGCTGCTGATAATTACTCGCCGGCTGGCGGTGTCAGCTGTGGGTTCTGCAATTACACCAAGGTGATAGTAGCGGCTTATTTAATTCGCGGCTGGTAACTTGCCTAGTCTGACCCGTGCTTAAGTAGCTTCAAATATCGCTATGAATCGTCGACGCCTTGTTTTTTGTCGACTATGAGCAAATGCGGTACCAACTTCGAACTGAGCTTTCTCATGGACAAATGTTCATGCAAAATGGTAAACTGATAAATGTAAGATGTCAGCTATCTCACGCAACTTCAATTTACCATCTATTTTGTGAACTTTTTTTATGTTTTCTGGAACAGCGACCAGAGTGTTCAGCATCATCGGCGTTTGTACGGACGCGTTTAAAATCAGCAAATCAGTTATTTACCATTTGTCTCGATGGATTAGAGTCCTAGTAACATTTTTTAAGCCATTGCTTCGCTGCAACGGTTTTTTTTTTCATAAAAAGCAATGATTTATAAATTCCTGAATTTCATATTTTTCCATTGTTTTTAAAATTACAAATTTAGTGTCACTAAAACCACTGTAATTTGTGAAATAAACACATGTTATTTAAAGGGCTTACTTCCCACAATTCATATGGACTTGTTAATAGCAGCCGCCCGCCCCATGATTATAATTTATAAAAAAAACTTATAATACACACAAAACTGTTTTACATAATAAAGAAAGTGGTGCTGGTAAAACTGGAATTTTTTATGAAAAGAAAAATGTATACAGCTTTCTTATTTTACTAGCCTTTTAATAGTAACAGTCTAAAAGTGTTTTTTTTATAGTAGCACCGCCTATTTATCATCCTATGAATTTATTGAGTGACCAGATACCTTGTTCGTAATTAATTAAATTAATTTCTTTTTTGCAGATTCTGGTAGCTTTGCAAATTGAAAAGAACAAATAGATGATACAAGCTAGAATGGAAGTTTTTGGTCTCAAGGTAAGTTTATTTAATAGTTTTTGCTTTGTTAAGTTGAGAGTCTAGTATTATGTTCTGTATCCGTTATTATATCCGGAAATAATGATTATATTGTTGCGTTAAAAGAAAATAATTAAAAAAAAAATAAAAAAAAATTATCTTATCGAGAAAAAAACGTAATTATAAAAAATACTATCATTTAAAAATCTACACATACAATACAATAAACTAAACTGATATACAGGGTGCTACAAATTTTTAAGGTATGTAGAACATGCAAAAATAAAGTGAAAAGTTCCTATAAACATGTGCTTTTGTAGCTTTGGTTTCGAAGCTAGAGTTCTTTGAAGATGGCGTCTTCAGGTCAATTGTCAAACATGGCAGGGTTAGTAAACTTTACTTGACCATTTGCCTGGTGTTAATTAGATTTTTCTAACACGATCATAAGCGTCTCATTTGGGGGGAAAATAGATTTTAATTTTTTCTGTTGCCTCATTCATAAAATTTCAGAGCCTACTTTAATTTCTACATTACTAGTAATAAATGCAGCAGCTAAACTAAGGCAACAGGAAAAATTGAAATCGGTTTTTCTCTAAACCGGTATATCTTGTGCCTCTAAACAAGAGTACCTTTTTTAGCAAGTTTTAAATTCATTAAGTACTAAAAATGTAAAAAAGTGACAAAAAATATGTCTGAAAATATGCGTTGTCCCCTACCCAAATCAGACGCTTATAATCTAAATTAACACCAGAAAAATCGTCATGCAAAGTTTACTAACCGTGCCAAGTTTCATATTTTTTAAATGCAGCGTTCTGAAGATATTTAACAAAAGTTTTCCTATCTTCGAAACCAAAGCTCCAAAAGCACATGTTTATGGGAACTTTTCACTCTATTTTTGTATGTTCTACACGCCCTAAAAATCTGTAATACGTATTCATTAACATCCTGTAGAAGATTTAATGGATATTATAATATTGGAGACAATTCACCAAAATACGCAAAACAGTACTTTTCTATTACAGTACTTTTCTAAAACAGTACTCTGTAAAAAACGTATTTTTCCAATTCCGTTATCCAATTCAAACACAATCAATTACATTCCCAGACCCGTAAAACTTCAAATACGTACTTCAGTAGAAAACATTTAAGTCATCCATGCAATCCAATTTAAAAAGAAGAAGCAAATAGTTTACAAATTGTAAATTGAGCTAGGAAACTGCGATTTCGATCACTACTATTTGTTCCTTATGCCGAGAATATAAAAATACATTTCTAGAGTAATGAAATACGGGTTTTAGTTCATGATAAAGATCAATTTCCTTTTTGAGTTGCTGTGATGATTTAAGTTTTTAAGGCTAGCGACAGTCTCGCTAGCCGCCAGTGCTGGCGTGGTAGTTGGCCCCATGTAAACACTTTTTCGTGCCAGTCCAGCGCTGTCTCGATTAGAAGGCTAATAGCTGATTTAGACGTATCCAGTAGCTGTCGACAGTCTCACTGTCCGTCAGCGCAGTCGAGTAGTTGGCTCCATGTAAACACTTTTTTGTGACAGTACAGCGCGGTCCGTCAGCGCTGTCTCGAATAGAAAGTCCGTCCAGTAGTCCACACCCGCGTCCCCTCAAACACCCGAATCAGTCGATGGCGCATCTTTATACAGTGAACAGTGGCGGCGTTTAAAAAATGACCCGAAAATGAAGCGAATTAGAAACGTTGAACTTGGTTCAACTTTATAGAGAACACGAATGTTTATGGAATCTGCGTTGTAATGCGTATAAAAACAAACAGCAAATTTTCTGACGTACGTCGTAACGCCAACCTGTACTCAGAGGGAACTTCTAGTTTTAGTTGTTGCTGCAAAGCAAAACCTCCCGTTATATTTCTATCGTTGATCCATTTTCTGACCCTTAACCTTTTTTTATTTAATATTTCTTCCTCAAACATATCTATAAGCTCCTGTAATAAGAGCGCGGACATTATCTTAATAGATTTCCTTTTAAAGAGCCCCAGATTCATTTTCGTACGCACCTGATAAGAAGCACACATTCGCGACAAACTGGACTCGTGTAAACGACCCGGTCCAGCGGTGGGCGTGACAGTGAGGCTGTCGACAGCTACTGGATACGTCTAAATCAGCTTTAATTTAGATGTCTCACTGGCCGCCAGCGCTGGCATAGTGGTTGGCCCCATGTAAACACTTTTTTGTGCCAGTTCAGCGCTGTCTGGAAAAGAGAGTCTGTCTATTTACATTTTAGAGATTTATTCTTCCGACACGATTTTGAAATTAAGGCTGATTTAGACGTTTCCAGTAGCTGGCGACAGTCTCACTGTCAGGTCAGCTAGGGCATCAAAAATAGACTGACTTACTATTCAAGACAGCGCTGGACTGGCACGAAAAAGTGTTTACATGGGACCAACTAACACGCCAGCTACTGAAAACGTCTAAATCAGCCTTTAGTTTACTTCTGATTGTAAATACGATATCCTTGTCGCATGAAACAGAATGTTTTCTTTTTAAGCGTGATTTTGAGGTTTTTTTTGCTTTGAAAATATACCGGATTATGTTCTCGTACGTTTATTTTGGATTACGGTATTGAAAGTATCCATTTTTAATAGAGTATGGATTTAAAAAAGTACTATCACGTTGTTTTTAATTTCTTCTAAATTACTATTTTGAAGGATTAAATTGTTGGCTCCCATTTCTGAAGATCCTTTCCAAAAAATAATAACTTTTTCATGACTGTTAAAGTTAAACGCGTTCAAATTAAAAGTTTTTTTCTGCTATCTAGATTTTGAGAACCATAAACTATACACTTTTTGAAATAGTTACTTCTAATTCACTTGTTAGTTGTTGAGTATCCATGCAGCCTTTTGTCATATTTTTTATTTATTCGTTAACTATTCACATCTTCAGGTCTATGTGGAGGTCGGCGCTTTCCTTACATATCTACAATTTCTCGTAATACTTTGTTGTGGAACGGCCGATCCTTATTTACCTTATTTTTACTGACTTCTAACTGATCGTGTTAACACTCGTTTATAAATTAATAAGAGCAATTTTTATTTTCTATTTATTAATCAGTCAAATTTTCGTTATTTCATTCAAATTAAATAGAACAGTTTTCTGTACTTAATGCCTGTGTTTGTTTGTAGTTTTTCTTTTTATATCTCTTCCATTTTAGTTTAACGACTATATATTTATTCATTAGTACCTACTTTGCTGTTTTAGCATTTGGAATTCTAATGTTGGTTTGATAAATTTCTATTACACTCGTATGTCATTTGAATTTTTCTTTACAATGTTGACCTTATGTATTTTATATTTCCTGATTTATTTCGAAATTTTTTGCATTTTTTCTTACACTTTACGTTTCTCCTTTTTGTTCTGTTTATTTTTTCCTTTATCTTTGGCCGGTTCCTTTGCTATGTTTTTTGTTTCCATCCAAAATCTTTAATCCAGTAGTTAAATATCATTTCATTTCCTGACAAAAACGATATACTTCAAAGAGGGTCTTAATTTTGATTTTACGCAATTTTATGCAATCTATAATTCAAAACAGGCTTAAAGTTTCTTGAAGAAAATGTCATTTTCAGTAATTTAGCGTTGCGAAAACGTTTTCAGCAGATGTAAATGCCTGCCGCCAGCTTACATGACTCGACTATAAATCGTCAACAAATAACCGTAAAAAAAACGACACAACCGCCCATAAAATCGAGAACATTTATTTAGAAAATAAATCGAGAGCACTGAAATGCAAAGCTTCATTACTAATATTCCGCCGTATCGACAAAAGAGGTTTTTTTGAGAGCTGTCAAAACTCGAAAATTTATTGTAATCGCTTATTGCGAAAGTGTCAGCTGCAGATATGGCATAAGTTTTATTAAAATTTCCTCACTGAGTAGATAGTAAAGGAGCTAGTTTGAAAACAAGTTTAATTACAAAATATTGTTAGGTCTTCTTGATGAAATAGACTCAAACACATTTTTCATTAATGCATTAGACATTTTAATAATAAAATGTTCTTAATTTATGCGTAAATTCTAAATGTTATGATGATATTGTCAACATGAAACTTTATGAAATATAATTTTAATTAAGATTTGACTATATACTTGCGCACAGTTATCCGCTGTTCACTGTGACACTAATTCAAATGATTTCTTACTTTCGAGTCGTCTTGACTGTTGCTACTATTTTAAGATCTGCAGAGCTTCTACGTTAACGTGGCCATGCATCCTGTTTTAATGCTTTTACGCGAAGACCGCTTCGTCAACTGTTAGCATCGTCAAGTCTTTGTAGTCTATTTCTATACAATAATGACTACAGAATAAAAGATACGGTACGAGCAATGATAAAAGATTCCAAAATAAAGTAATTTTTTTTATTCTAAAAGGATAGATACAAAATTAACGACAGACACATACAACTATCAGTAGGCCAAATGGATAACCACCGTTTTCCAGTAGATGGCGCCAGCACTAGATGCTCGTCAAAAATGACGCTATTTTCGAATTTTTTTTTGTGATTTCATAGAATCGAGGTCCCTCTTTCACGTGATCACTATATGAAAGCTAAGGGAGGTGTGGAGGGGGGTATACAAACACTGATTAATCTTTGACTCGAGGTAACTTTTTTAATTTTTGACCAATCCGGGTCATTAAAATGGCAAACTCTTTCTTGAGGACACTGCTACAGGATATATTAAGGAGATGATGGTTTTCGCGAAAACGGACAAATGGCGACCGAATTTCGAATTTTGCAACGAAAGTGTAAAGTGGGGAAAATTTTTTATTCGCCATCGATTGCGGAATTTTAATTAGAACTCAATCCGATAATCAGGAAGGGCGGGAGGGAGGTGAACGCGTTTTGCCCTTCAGAAGGGTAATGGCTTGGGTTAGTGACTTCGTGCTTATTTTCAAGGGCAATTTGAAAAAAAAAATACCATAAAGCTATATCTATATTAAGGACTGCAGGTGTGCGTGATATATTTATAAAAGCAAGTGCGCTCCCTGAGCCGCCGTAAAATTGGATGTCGGGATAAAAGCTAAGCGCCCTTTCCTGTCTTCTCCCACATCATCTATCTTCTCTCTCGTAAATACTATTCCGGCATCTAATTTCACGGCGGCTGAGCGAGCGCACTCCCTTTTATAAATATATCACGCACTCCTGCAGGCCTTAATATAGTTATAGCTTTGGGGTAAAACAATCTTGAAAGAGAACTGATTGCCCTTGAAAGCACGAAGTCATTAACCCTATCCCTTGCCCTTCTTCGGTGTAAAACGCGTTCACCACCATCCCTCCCTTCCTGAGTATCGGAGTGTTCTTATAGAGCTCAAATCAAAGAGAAAAAAATTCCGCAATCGATGGCGTATAAAAAATTTTGCTCACATTTCGCGAAAATCGAAAAATAATATTTGCAAAATCCGAAATTCGGTCGCCATTTGTCCGTTTTCGCGAAAACCATCATCTTCTTAACCCTTTCACTGGCGGCATCGTGTCTACCGCGTTGTGTTAGGTTTCACCCATGTGCCGGCAATGCAGCTTCCGCGTGCTATGCATGATTCATTTTATGGTTGTAATATTCATCTGGCAACAATAACAAAGAGTGTTTGTGTGAAGGCACACAGTAGACAGTCCGTATTGTGTGCCTGCACATAAACAGTCTGTTAATTATTGTTGCCAAATAAATATTACAACCATAAAATTAATCATGCATAGCACGCGGGAGCCGCGTTGAAGGCATATGGGGATTGGCCTAATATTTTAGCCGGCAGTCAAAGGGTTAATACATCCTGTAGCAGTGTCCGCAAGAAAAAGTTTGCCATTTTGTTAACCTGGATTGGTCAAAAATTAAAAAAGTTAACTCGAGTCAAAGATTAATCAGTGTTTGCCCTCCTCCTACCCCCCCCCCCCCAAATTAAAATAGCGAGTTGAAATTTGGACACAATGCTTGGGTCACGACTATCTATCGGAGGAAAAATAATGTCTCAAAGTCACTTTCTTCTGTGCGAAAAACACGAATGTGGTAGGTGTGATCTCGCCGCGGCGAAAATCCGTTTACTTTCAGATCGCAATATCTCGAGAACCGCTAGATCGATTTAGACGGGTTCAAATTTAGTTTATGCGTTTATGCGGGCACTTTATTTTATATACAGAAGTCGTTTCTATCCGAATAAAACTTAGCGAGTTACGTGCGAAAAACCGATTTTCCATATCTTTACATGTTAATTTACCCCCCCTCCACACCTTCCTTGGCTTTTATATTGTGATCACGTAAGAGGAATCTATGAAATCATAAAAAAAATTTTTCGAAAAGAGCGACTTCGTTTTCAAAACCAGATCTACTCCACTATGAACTTTTATAGGCGTCATAAACTTGTTTGTGCGCGAATTTGTCTATGTTTAAGCTAAGTCATTTGGAAGTGTTGTTTTTTGCCTTTCTTCCCAAAAAAGCTGCTATTATTAGTCAAATAAACGTATAGCGAGTGGATTCGATGCTACAAAATGGTTGATTTCGGCGTGGAAGACAAGAAGCGTCACCGAATAGTAAAAATATTTAAAGAATTGGAGGCACTACTAGACAAAGATGTCAAACGCAACAAGAACTTGTAGATTTATTGAGCGGGACTCAACAAGCCATTTCAAATCATTTGAAAATCTTGAGAATGATGCAAAAGCAAGAAAATTGGGTGGCATACGAGTTGAAGCCAAGAAACGTTGAACGGCGTTTTTTGCATCGCCTGATCAGTGGCTATGGGATCCATTTCAATAATACAAAGCAAACATAATGCGTAGTCCGAGGGGCCATAAAAAACTGGATTATGTGTCAAGACAAAAACACGGAAAACCCTTCATAGGAAGACTGTGTTCCAGAAGAACTTTTGAACTGCTCTTATTGGACAAAAGTAAGCTGAGTGTGATAACAGGACTCATGACTGGTTATGCACTAGTAAAAGAATTTCTAAACAAAATAGGACTGTACAATGGAGACCTTAAGTGCAGGCTATGCAACAAGGAGCCAGAGACAGTGTGCGAATGCGAGGTATTAGATCGCAAGAGGCACTTTTTGGGCAACCAACAGTAGACCCAGGAAGTTTTAACAAACACACAGCCAAAGAATTGTACAAACTAGTATAGGGTACAAAAATACTGGACTTGGTGGAGTAACAAAATGGGCAGGAAACGCAATAAGCCAGTAAGTTTCAGCGATATCGGAGATCTTAAATCAGGCAGGCCCAGAAAAAAAAACAACTAATTTTGCTACATGACAAAGCTCAGCTACATGTTGCTCAGGTTGTAAGAACCACATATTCCGATCGGTCACACATAGCCTGGCTGAGCAGTACTTCCTATTTTACAAAGAAGCCAAAAATTGGGTCGATTCGTAGATCGACTCAACAGACGAGCAATTTTTTCGACGTGTAATCTGTAGGCTACCAGAAAGATTGGAAAAAGTATTAATGGAATAATTATGTTACCGTTTTCCCACAATAAAGGCTCAAATTTTATAATACACCGAATCCTTGTTTATAGCTCTTCCATTATTCCAAGTCAATTTAAAATATAACTTTATATTTTCCCAACAATAAAGAAAAAGTGTTAGCAAACAATCCATCAATACACGCAATAAGTTAAAGTAAATAAAAGAGGCACAATAGTTTGGTCTTATCACTTATCTGGATTGCCTTCGAAAGCGAGACCAATATTGACGTTTGCGGTAATCTGCGACGCGCCCCAACTGTACATAACCGTCTCAAATTAGTCTAGCTAGTTCGCAAGAAAATGGATTTTTCTTCCTGTTGCTCTTCGAGTTTTCTCCGGAAAGTTCTTTGAGAATAGGCCAGTCTACATAAATTATTTCAAACATTGTTATAACTATAATAAGTGAATCATTGATTGATCGGAATAAAATTTGGTGTAAAAATTTGTTTGTGATGTTTTGCAAAACCTCAAACAACTTTTAAAATAGCTAAAGTTAATGTAAAATGTATATCAAATATATAACAAATTTACTTTTTGTGAACGATGGTTTAAACGCATAAAGAGTGGTGATTATGATATAAAAGACTGGGAGCGTCCTGGATAGTCAAAAAAGTTTGAAGGGGCAACTCAAAACAATTGGTAGAATTAACTGTTGCACAGTCCACCATTTCCAAACGTCTACGCGCATTGGGAAAGATCCAAAAGGAAGTAAAGTGGGTTGCGTATGAATTAAAGCAATGGGATGTCGAAAGACGACAAACAACTTGTGAGATTTTGTTTGCCTGACAGAAGAGAAAAGGTTTATTGCATCGAGTTGTAACAGGTGATGAAAAGTGGATCCATAAAGTCATTTTTAAACATGACAATGCTCGGCCCCAGGTTAAAAAACTAGTTGAAATACATCAAATGGGATGTTATACACTACCCGCCGTATTCGCCAGACTTAGCCCCTTGAGACTACCACTTATTTCGTTGGATGCAGCGCGGACTTTTATTACTGAACTAAATGTTGGCAATTTTATAGACGTACCTAAATAAAACAATCACTTTATTTCTTGCTGAAGTGAATGAGAATATTTTGTTATGGATAACGATTAATGGTTAAAAAATACATTTTTTTATAAAATTATTTTAATGTTAAATATTTGACAAATTTAATTTCTACATTTGCTATAGGACCATTACTTACATTTTAAACGATTTTTTTATAGCTCGTTTTACTTCGCTTATCCATAAATACTATAAACACGTTACTAATTGTACACGATAAATCAGTGACGTTGGGAACTGGCCTAAATGTGACTTGTTTGATTCTGTAACGGAAATTGACAGAGATCGGCTCCAGGATTATGTTTGTAATAAAAGATTGCAGTAATTCCTCGTTTCTGGAACTCGTTTAAAAATGTCACTTCGATTACAGATTTGTAGCTATGGTTAAATTTATGTATAGATTTTATTAAATATAAAAAATCAACAAACAAAAAATAATCGTTCATTTTAATCTTTCCGATATTGTTGCACTTACTTTTATATTTTATCAGTGTTTGAAGATATTACTATAAATATAAAATATAACATCTACTTAATTAAAATATTATGTTTACCAGTTTCTTTTGATGTATCTGCTTGTTTCTTATTTGAGATTGAACCGAAAATAGTTATACAAATTTTGTAAAAATACTAATATAAAAATGTGAGTAGCGTTGCTACCCCAACTATTATACTTGAGTGGAAAAAAAAACAAAAAAAAATCATTAAAACTTCTATGAACAAAACATAAAATATTAACAAAAAAAAATTACCTAATATATATAGGCAATAATACTAACCCTTTATTTCTATTTATTTAATGTAGACAAATACTGAGCTTGTTAATTAAATTAGTCAGAAAAGTACTAACTTTTGTTGATGGAACAACTTGTTTGGCCTGTTGGCTTATTGCCAGTGCCATTAATTAGTTAAAAAAAAACCGAAAATAGTTATTTCATTGTATTACCATACATATTTTTCCATTCATTCCTATAGTTCATAGTGGCTTGGTACTTCAAATAGTCTTAAATAAGTCGTCCAGAAAGAAAAGTATTTGATATTTTTCTATATGCAGTGTACCCCTTTAGTAAAGGCCAAAAATGTATGGTATAATATTAGGAAAGATGCAGTAATTGTAGCACCAAGAATCTATGTTTTGTTACCTAAAGATATCATTACTTCGTATAAAACATTCAAATAGATACAGGAACAAAATCTAAAGACGGTGACATTATAATCACTGCATAAATAAGCTGAAAATTAATTTTTACCTACATATTTCATATAAATATGCATAATAAAACTATTCTCATATATGACGCTTTCTCCATTATAACTTTACAAAATTCATTTTAAAAATAAAAATGATTGCCCTTCTTTTTCTCTTTTATATAAAAAAATTATGCAGAAAGGACTTTACTCTTGAAGTATGAGGTGGAGTGACTTCTTAAACTTCTTTGTGTGTTATCATGTACAACTAGTCATTTGACTACTTCTTTGAGTACTCATGTTTATCATAATTGTTTTTAAAAATGTACAGTTGTTTGATTCAATAGTGCTTCCACCAAAACGTTAACGATGGCTGCTTCATTATATTTTTTATACTTACTGCTTGCGATGTAGCCAGTGTTAAAGTAGTTTTGTGTTAAAGTAGTTTTTTTATCCATTTTTATTGTTTATTTGGATTTAATTAATTTTTTTCATTTGTTTAATATTGGAGATCTGGTGTTCTAGTTATTGGTGATCGTTTTTTTTTTCAGGTGACCATATTTTCTTCCTCATAAATGCAGTTTTGTTGTGCAAATAAGGGCTGGTCTATTATCTATCTTAAAATCCTTTGTGACAAAAAGTAGTAGTCAAATTATTTTTATCTTCAAGTTACATTTTTGGATTCCTGTTAGGTCTTCTTTGAACATGTTTTTTTGTGTACCTTTGTTGTCTTTTCCCACTTTTCTGCAAATTTCTTCTTCCTTAATGGTTATCGTAACCATTCAATTTTTTGCCTCTTTATCTGAATGCTCGTTTGTTCCTCTCGAATATTGTCATACATTCAATGCTTAATTAGCGAATTCTATTCTGTTCTAAACTTGGGGTTTTCGAATCAAATGTCTTTTTCGAATCAAATGTCTTTTTCAATGCCATAAACTTGCTTCTAGCTTTATTTATGTTTTTTTTTACGTCTATGTCAACGGCATCGGCTACTCTGGTCATTAGCCTCGTGTTCTGTGTAGGCTTTGTAACTGTTTCCCAGCGTCACTTTAGGCAGGTAACCCATTGACGCGACACGTCGCACGCGGCAAGCCGCGCGCGATTTTGAAAGCGCGACTTTTGCATAGGCGGCAAGCTGCGGCTCGATATATAATTTATTATTTAGTCTTTAGTCTTAAAATGGAGGTGGACGTCAATACTCATTGCATCCATTGTTCAAACACAACTGCCGAATTACGCCGAACCTTCCACCTCTCTCTGTGAATCGCGCTCGAATAATCGCGTGTATGGGTTATGCTCCATATGAGTCTATAGTAACATTGGCCGCGCGCGACAGAAAAGTCGCGGGTTGTCGCGGCCAGTAATTTTGCCGCGTGCGACCCCGCTGGTTTGTCGCGTCAATGGGTTTTGCGCCATACATTTACATATCAATTGTTGTCGCACGCGACTTCTCGGGGCATGCCGCGCGCGACGTGTCGCGCCAGTGGGTTATCTGCCTTAGGAACAGCACTGTTAATTAGAACCCAATAGTGAATGGTCGAGTGGGGAATCACATCTGGTATATGAAAATCAATTTCTAAATTTTTAATTAATTAAAAATCAGAAAATGATTTCTGTCGTCGGTGGGTTTATGGTTTTGTTAACATCTTTAACATGTGATTTTCTGCTTTTATACTTGTCGAGTTTTTGAATTCTTCCACTTCTTCCAATACTTATATAATAAACAACTTTTCTGGTTAATGTTAAATCGTATTAGGTATTAAAGATATATCATCCGAAAAGTTTAAGTAGTAGTGTATTTTTATTTTTGTTGACTATAACTATTCTCATGAGATCTATAACTAATAAAAATAACAATGACAATGCTTTACCCTCATATATTGATTGTAACCACCTAAATTAAATTATATTTTTTCAAATAGTGAGTGAAATAATTCAGCTGTATTTTGGGCATCTATCTTTACTATCAATTTGTGTCCACCTTTATCTTTAGATAACCTGAATTTTCTTAAAGGCTGCTTCTATATCTCCCATTGCTGGAAAAACGTTGTAATATGATAATGTAATATTGAAGGCACTAATTTTATAAATAACGTTTCAAAAAGTCATTTTGTTGTAATTATAAATGTGTTTAGTACAATTTTATTTTATTTTCTCCTAAAAAAAGATCTTTTCTTACAGCTCTTATTCCTTCTTTTCTTTTTGTTTCCTATGTTTTGATCTTACGTTGTCTTTGGTCTTTCTCCATTTTTTTTATATTCATTGATTCGCACATCAAACCATTACAACTGAAAATAAGTTTCTAGTAGTGAATTAGTATTGCCATATAGTATTCATTTGAATTATAATGGAGACTTTAGTGATATTTCAGCAATAATGTTAATATTGCTTAATATTGTAAATCCTCCTCGACGTTAGTCAAAACCTCAGTATCGTCTATAGTCGCATAACAATCAGATGCACTCTATTCAAAAATTTATCAACTCCGGCTCTGTTATACACTCGAAAATAGGTGGCCTCTCTTCCCATGATGACAATTTTTCCTTGTATAGAGCCTCTAGTGGTTTCAAGAACGTGGCGGTCAACGAAATTGCCTGGATTGTTTGAAGAAGAAATATACAGTTGTACCTCGCACCATGAAACTTTTCAATTTATTTCAAGAATGACAATTATATAAAGAATAACGGTGGAAAATACTATTAAATTTTAACGTCTAGGGATTTAATTGTATTGTTACTTAAGAGGAACGTACAAAAATTATAATTTTTTTTTTATTATTTTTTTTTTGCTTAATCAGTGTAGGTAGGTTTGTAATTTGTTTAATTGTGGATCTAAAAATCCTAAAAACTAGGCAATTCATACCTAATTTAAATTACTAAGCTAAACGAGGGTATCTAACATTTGGGATCATATTTTTTTTTTTCATTTTTTTTTACTGAAAGTTCGCAATTTTATAAAAGTAACTAAATAAAGCACTAACTTTTTATTGTGTCATAGGCGGTTGTAATAGCTATTTATATTATAAGTGCATAAACAAGGGCTTTATTGAACGAATAATTTTATCGCCGAGCGAGCTTGCGAGAGAGGCTATAAAATGATGAGTCCATAAAGCCTGTTTATGTACGCGTTATATACATGATTTTATGTTCGATTGCAATTAAAAATATAATAAATTGAAAAAATAAAAATTTGATACGATTTTGGCATGTCAAATTGGCCGTCTTGAAACTTGTCAGTGACGTTGACAATTACTTTATTTTACTGGTATAAAATCATGTATATAACGCGTACATGAACAGGCTTTATGGACTCCTGATTTTATAGCCTCTCTCGAAAGCTCGCTCGGCCATAAAATTATTCGTTCAATAAAGCCCTTGTTTATGTACTTGTAATATAAATAGCTATTGTTCACAATAAGTGAGTAATATATCATTTTCATAGCCTAGAGATTTGGAACTAGGACTTTTCTAACCCATTGTTATTAATGTCAGAATTTTATTGTTGTTTAATGGCTTTCGCATCTTGGACCAAAAGTAGCTGCTTTCGGCTCAAGAGCCGAAATTATAGCCACTTTTGGACATTCTCTTCATTTTAGTAGGTTTATTTTTTCTTATTAACGAAGATTGAATTTAGCTAAATTTAATGATGGATAAACATTTTGACAAATGTCAAATGCACCGACTACTATAGTAAAATAGTTTGTACATTATTAAATTTTAATTAATTTTAGATTGTTTCCTCATTCCAGATAACAAACTTTATTTTGTATGGACTACAAACGTATGTTATATATGTATACAGGGTGTCCCATTAAGAATGGGACATAGAACAACCGCAGATTCTCCAATTCAAAAGAAAACGATTAAGCGAAATATGCTTAGATAAAATGTTACTCGTTTCCGAAATACGGGGTGTTGAAGTTGACAACTGAAAAATTATTAATGGCCATAATTTTTTTAATACACCGTATAATTTTACTCAAATCGGCACACTTGTTAAATATCATAAAATGCACCTAACAGTAAAAAAAATAGTTCAGTACGATCTACCAGTGGCGTACGGCAGGAGTAAATAATGCTTGTACCCCTTCTAAATGTTACGCCGCTGTCTAAATTTTCATTTTGACTATTATTTTAATTTTTTTGATCTTTTCTAAGTCAATAATGTACACTTGTTAGTTTGTTGTAAAGCCACTGTTTTTCGAGATATTCGCAGTTAAAGAAAGATAGACATGTACTTTTTATTTGTATTATTATTAATAATATTTATTTTTCACTTAATCGTTTTATTTTGAATTGGAGAATCTGCGGTTGTTCTATGTCCCATTCTTAATGAGACACCCTGTATAGTGGTCAATAAATGCTATCTATATATCTATGTAATTCTAATAGTGAATAAAATAGTATATAAACCTCGGTGGAAAAGGTCATTACAGCCGAGCGCTAAATGGCTAGCCGAGGTTTGTAATATACTATTATTTAAGTTTTAGTTCTTATTGAAGTTGGTGCCAAATTTATTTTTTTATTTTTTGACAGATAGTTAACTTACCGATTAATGGTCAAAAAACATAAGCTTTTCTGTTTATTGGTTTTACGCGAGGGCCTAAATAAAAAACTATATATAGAATGAAAAGAATCAACAATAAAAGAATTTCTGTCACCGCAGTCCTGTTATAAAAAACATTTTTTTTTGACCTTTAATTGAAATCTGTGAAAAAATGGAAAAAAATATTCCTAATCACTTCAGCAAGAAATAAATACATTTTTTTTTAATTACAACTATTTAATACCCTCGTAATTTTTTTATTCGCACTTCCATCAAAGAGCTATATTAAAACGTCTCTTGTTTCTTAACCATCACTCGATGTCTGTGAAGAAATTCAATAAAATACCAACGATTTTTTCAGCAATAAACATATTTAGAACCCCCTTAGTTTCTTTATTTAGGCTCTGTATAAAATTGTTATACAGTAAACTTTATTGTTCTTTAACCATTGATCGATATCTGTCAAAAAAATATTCTCGTTCATTTCAGCAGAAAATAAAATGTCAATAAAAATATTTATAACCCTCTTAGTTGCTTTATTTGGGCGCTTCTATAAAACCTATATCGAAATTTTAATTGCCTTTTTAATCATTGAGCGTTGACCATGAAAAAAATAAAAAATATTGACATTTACAGTGTAGTAGCAGTATTGTTTTTATTAGCATAATTTTGCTACAAAAAAGCTTAACAATAAATTGAACAAACAGTGCAGATAATTTTTGAAACCAAATAAAATAATAGTAGGATGAAACTCATTGGAAAAGGAAGAGAATGTGACAAAAATGATAGGAAAAATAATTTACAGGCGCTCTGGGGTCGGGAAGTGGAAGGGGAGGGGGGGGGGAGTTTTTAAGGGTAGAAAACTGTTTCTCTCGATTTCCGGCAAAACTACAAGTCCTATGGAAAAAAGTTAAATGGCAAAGTTGTAGGTAATAAAAAGATCTACAACTTTTGTATTTACACTTTTTTCACATAACCTCAAAATTTATGTGAAAAATTCAAATAACCAAGTTTTTGGTTTTTTATTCTTTTACAAAAAAAAAATTTTTCACGAAATTTTGTGTAAACTTACCTTTTTATGTCATAAACACTCTGTAATTTTTTTGTTTTAAAATATTTACTTTTTTAACCTTATTTTGACTTAATATCGAAAAAGCAGTCTAATTTTCAATCGAAAATTCTCACGTCAAAATAACTGCTTTTTTAAAAAAACTCGGTGGGCTTTTTGTTCGTTGAAATCTCTACTTTTTGATGGTGTAAAAAAATATACATTACTGTGGTAAACTCCGAATTTCTTTTTTTTTAAATCATAATGTACAATTTCGAGCTAGTTCTATTTTTTCAGTTTCATTACAATAATATAATATGGTAGGACAATTTTCAAAATGAGGAGCTATAATTGACTTATAAACAGTTAATCTTGAGACAGATTGTCTCTATAGAAATAATTTATACGTTTACTAATTTTATCAATTACATATTGTATATGCTTATTAAATTTCAACTTATTATCTATAATTAATCTTAAATATTTACACTATGTCACATAATCTAATTCACTATTTAGCAGTTTTAATTTAGTTATAGTTTCTAAGTTGGCAGTAGTCCCAAATAACATAACTTTAGTTTTTTTGTATCCACAAATAGAAAGTTGTTCTCCAACCATTTTTCAAAACTATTCAACTCTCTTTGCATTTTATTCAAAACTTCATCTACTGTATTTCCGTCGACAGAGATAACTGTATCATCAGCAAATAAATTAATTATTGTATCTTCTTCAAAACATGTTGTTATATCACTAATATATGTTATAAACAATAGTGGGCCTAGAATTGATCCCTGTGGTACTCGAACTTAACTTTCAATTTTTCTGACACATAACTGCCTATTTTAACTTGCTGGCATCGTTCTTGTAGATAGTCTTCAAACCACTTATTTGCCTCCTCCACTGCCCCATACTCTTTTAGTTTCTCCAACAACACATTTCTATTAATGGTCTCAAATGCCCTTTTGAAATAAAAAAAAATAGAAAATACGATTTTATTTACATCTACATCAGTTGAAACAAAACTTGTTAATATTTTTATGTCAATTTTACATTTATCATCTTTATTTTAAACTCTTACCTGAAGTAGTTTATAAAAGTTAAAAGAAAATCTATTTTGACATCTTGCCAATTGAAAACCAATTAACATTAAAATTCTGTTTCCAAAAAAAATATTTCTCTTTTACACGTATTCCGTTTAAATTTTAAACTTCAACAGTAACTATAATATTTGAATAACACATTTTTACATGTTTCCTGCAATCTGCTGAGTCACACCAAACAAGAACAAATTGAAATTTAATTTCGTAAACCTCTACTTCGATATTATAAAATATGACTTCTACAAAGTATACGAGTCAAATACGTGAAGCATGAAATCACTTATATTACATGCAATTTTAAAGTAAAATCGTTCGATTACTCGTTGCATTTACAAGTCGTCCATCAATGTCAATTTTTTAGTTACCGCCCTCAGCTGCATAGCAGCAAAGTAAACACAACCCGGGATACCACTTCGCCGGGTCAAATAACCCCATTGACCTCCTGTGGTGTCCCTGTTCTCAATCCGACTCTGCTCTGCGTGATGCACCCTGGTAAACAGAGCTGTAATTATAAATTTTGCTATTTTCGCCTAGTTTTAAATATAAAAGGAAAAGTTGAGTCCAAAAAATTCTACTAATAATACTAATAAAGTAATCATTTGAACCCAGTATTTGGTGCAAATTTTTTATTTGTCGATTATGAACTACCAAGAGAATTAATTACAATCAAAAAATGATGACGTTATTGATACCAGGATCAAGGGCGCCCATCTATAAAAATCTAGGACTGGGCAAATTTATAAAGTAGAATATGTAGGTGTAAGCAGAGAGTTGGTGTGGTTCGGGGTGGTAGGCAAGAATTGGTAGAGGGGGTGCGGAGCCCCCACGAAAAATTGTGGGGGGGGGGGCTTGCCCCCTGCATGCCAACGGCTTTTTGAGCGTTTTTTTTACGTAAAAAGGTTTTCTGAAGAAGGAAAATATACAATTATTGATATTTGTACAGTGTATGTAAATAAATAATTACATTATAATTACAGGCTTAACCTCTATTACACTCACTCCCACGCAAAATGTCACAACAGAACACTGCACAGTATAATATTCCATATTCTAATGAAACCAGATAAGAGTGTCGAAGGTGGACCAGTCAGCAGTCCACCCGGCTGGCATGCGCGAGCGCCTCAATTGCGCTATGCTCGGCATATGCAGTCAACATCAGACCACATCGTCTATAATATATTCGTAATAGCGAGTCAGTAGAAGGTCGAGTTTGTTTACAATGTGGTAGGCGCACTAGGATGTGCTTTGGATGTGCGTGCTTATTTACCAGAGTTGGGATGGGAATCTAATTTTAGTATGCATAGGAAAAATCCAGGTGTGGGTAAGTGCTCTACCTTGTCCATATGTATGGACGCCCTTGACCAGGATCATTATTGATTATCATTAAGAACTCAAAATTAAAAGTTATACATTTCGGAAAAGGAAATGCAACTGTGTGAAGAAAGTGATACTTCATAAGTGCATAAAGCACTTCTTTCGAGAATTAAATGTTGAAATAACCCCTTTTGGAATTATTTTTAGTTCTCGCTGTTTTACTATGTGGCTGTGGTTTGAGATTGTAACATATCTATAAACATACACAGATTGGTTTAGATGCAAAAATTGGAGAATTACTTCATGAAGACTCATTTCTGATGCTAGCTGAAGTTTCAGAATCATTAGGAGTTGATCACATAACGGCTTCTTTTCAGGTGTTGCTTCAATGCTAGAAAAGGAAAGGTTTTTTACCCAACGCGTAAAAAATCGCCGGCAAAACAGAATCTCCATAATTCCAAGCTTCTCATCTCCATTTGGTGGAATCAGCTGGGTATAGTTTATTATAAGCTCACGGAAAATCGCTGTTGATAACAGTTAATGTGTTTTAGCTAAGCATTAAAGGAAAAACGGTCGCTATACGACCAGAGACGTGACAAAGTAAATGTTTATTTATAGTAACTACTGCAGAATTCAGTTGAATAGAACATATTAGACATAGGGATGATACTATTAAATCAGTAAAAAAGTCGTAGCTAGTCCCCTTGGCCACTTTCTTCAGCAAGTATTTGTTCTCCGAGTCTAAGCGCGCTTCAATCCCCTTGTCAGATCCTTTTATTTTTGATGCACTTTTACAAGCTCTCAAAATACATCCAAATTATATCTATCTAGTTATCAAGTAATACAAGAATAATTGGAAATGAATTAGCAGATCAAGCAATTAAAACAGATGTCGATCAATGTACATACTATCAGAAAGGATGACGTACGTTTATACCTCTCCATAAGCATCCGAAACTGTCAAGAAATGACAAGAAATCTGGGAATAAAAAACACATTTTTTGAGATCCATTAATCAGAAGTAAATCTCCACCTATACGAACCAGAGAGGAAGCAATCATTACAAGATTGATATTGGGACAGACAAATTTAACACACGCGCACCTATTTAGAGGTGAAAAAGCGCTTAGTGAAATATTTGTCATCAACATATATTAATAAACTGTTTACAATATGCGACCATCAGGGGCAGACTCAAATTACCTGCCGGAATTTAAAAAAAAAGTCTTGGGGATAATAACAATATTTTATTATTATTATTAGAGAATGGAAATCAATGCTTTGCATAAAAAATAAATAAAAAAACAGTATCATGTAAAATAGAAATTCCTGTTTCCTAGTTAAATGTTAGTTAAAATCAAATGCACTCTTAAATAGCTCTCGCCGCTTAGACTGTGGATGCGTGAACACTGGCATTGATTGATTGATTGAGGCTTATAAATGCCTCAATACTGCAGCGTTAAGACTTATTTTACTATGTCAGTTACATCGTTATGTTCAGGTGAAGAGGTTTGTTACCTTTATCAGGCTGAGTAGCCTTTTCACCAGATTTTCTTTTGGAAAGTCTTCCTGTGGGTTTGCCGGCCCCAATGCGTGAGTGCCTGGCACTCTAGTATGATAAGAGAGGCTGTTTCATCCTCCTCATTGCATAATCTATATATGGGTTCATCTTGAAAGATGCCCATTTTATGTATGTGTTCTCTAAGGTGACAATGTCCGGTTATTAGTCCCGTGACATGCCTTATTTGATTTATGCTTAGATTCAGAATATCACCTGTCAGTACTTTTGAAGGCGCTTTAACCATTCGTTTACTGTTTTGTTGGCCTGGCACGAGATCCCATCGTGACCGGTGTTTTTTTAACATCCACCTTGTCAGCGAGAGTCATACTGAGGATTTGGAAATGCCAAACGCCGGTTCAGGACCAGTAAATACGGTCGCTTGCCAGGGCGTCTGCTTCCTCGTTGCCTTTTATCCCTTTATGCCCTGGGACCCATCTAAGTGTCACCTTATTTTGGTTGGCCAGAACGAGCAGGGTTTGTAGGCAGTTCCAGACCAATTTTAATCTGATTTTGTTACATGATAAGGCCTGTAGGGCAGCTTGACTGTCAGAGTAATTGAGGATTGTTTTCGCTCTATACCCCCTGTCAATATTCTCCCTCAAACAAAGCTCTATAGCATGTACTTCTGCTTGAAATATGGATGCGTAATTCCCCAATGTAGCATTTAGGTTGCATCTGGGTGTTTCACCATATATTCCAGCTCCAGTTCCACTTGCGGTTTTTGACCCATCCGTGTACCAAACCAATGTTCCTTCCCGATAGATGTTTGTCCCTTACCTTCCCAACTCAGCTGAACGCTGAGGGGCTTTGTGAAGTTGTTTTCTGGTGCCATTTCATCACTTCTCATCTCCATCTCCATTAACACTGGCATGAAAAACAGGTTGTCCTTTCGGCGATACTGGTAAATTGCATGTTAAAAAGTTGGGACCCTGTCTCTGTGACTTCTATGAGTCAAATTGCACGTTAAAAAGAAAGGCCCTGTCTTATCTGACTTCCATGAGTCTATTACTGGCTTCCGAGTGTTGCTCCTAGGTGCAACCAGGAGGATGGTAAAAGGATAATTAGAGACAAATTTAGAGTACCAATCATGAACAAATTTTTTTTAAAAAAACTGAAAGAACTGTCTTTTGAACTAAGTAGCTCTTAATATCAAAGTGATATGAAATGTTCTGTTATGATTATTATTTGAAGTAGAATAATAGATACGATAGCTCAGAAGATCTTTTGTAATCATCTTTCTATCGCTTTTTTTAATATACCTTTTCGTGACTTGCTGTATGGAATTACTTTACTACTTTACTAAGTAAGGGAGGAGAAGTTAAGGTTGCAGAAAAATAGAATTAAACATGATGTTGCCTAATATTCCTGAGAACGTTAACATTGATTTTTGACACTGGAATTTCAACACCTGTATTAGGATAACAGAAGTGGTAGTAGATTTGATGAAAACTCGTAATATGATATGAAGGAATTATGGTTTTATTGTTTTTAGTTTAACTTCCTGTTTCATTTCCCCTGCTGCTACATATACTTATTAATCCTTATAATTGATGATAATAGACTTCCTTAAACATTTGTCTCGCTGGTGTAGGTAAAAAAAACATGTGATATAATTTCAATTCGTAACGACGAAATAATGCGTTTGGGTGTTAAAATAGGCTTTATAAATAAAAAAATAATGAAATTTACAGATTGGAAAAGCTTTTCTGAGAAAAAAGATCCCTTATGTGATGTTTTAGAGAGTTAGAAAATACTTACACCAGCTGCATATTTTTTATTGTTACAAAAAAAAATTCTAGACCATAATAAACATTTTGTGGATACACGCTGCTACGGCTCTGGCGGCAAACTAATTTACACGCGTTTTCTCATAATGCAAACACACGCGGCGAAAGAAAGCCGTCTTTCTTTTCCTTTTCATTTATTTTCTTTTCACGCTTATGCTTTCCTCATTTTAACAATACCGATTTTAGTGGTACAGTTTGCGGCAGAAATAACTGGTTACATCTCTTTTTATTAATCTTTGAATTGGAATTCGTCGAGCTGAGTTACAGATATTTAGGATTTAATTAATTCTTACAATATAGTAATTTACCGTTGGAAAACGCAGAAATAAATATTTTGCTTTTGATGACTTATTTTAAATCAAAATAATTACTTATAAACGGTATTTACCTTCTAAAGAATAAATAATGTACCTCTTTCGAACCTGGCGAAATCAAAAAAGTTTGAACAAACAATAATAACGAAGTAAAAAAAGCAAATACTCAACGTAGTTTCTGGTATATTAACCCAACATTTTAAACATGCTACCCGCTGAAATGAAAAATATAAATTCTAAACCATTGTTTAAAAAGTTAATTAGATCCTGGATTAAATCGCAGCCAAGAGACAATATCCACCAAATGATGGAGGGATATTGTCTGTATCCTTAACTTTCAGTTGAATTCAATCTCAAACATTATACTGTCTTGATTTTTTGCGTAACAATCGCGAATTAGGGTCTAGAAAGATGAGAATCAATTCCAACATTTTCTTTCAGTGAATTTTTATATTTGTTTTTTCGCTAAATAGTTTCTATGATACTGCCTCTAACAGCCCTTAATTAGACACCCGGTAAGTCTAATTATATTAATAATATTTCCTCTAATATGTATTTTTTAATTTTACCCAATTTAGAATGGCGGCTTTGCTTGCGTTACTGTTAGCGCAACTTGGTATCAATAATTTTAAAACTTAGTAAAAAATAAATTTGTTGATATTCACGACTGATAAGCTATAATTTTTCCAATATTTATTTTTTAACTTTAATCAAGGGGCTTACGAAATGTTTTCATGTATTGAAAAATCTTCTAAAAAACTCGTTATTTATATTGTTTTTGTTTTAGAGGTTAACTGAATGTTGCCCTTTAGAAATGATTAAATTGTCACCTCACTAGAACAACCAACCAAGTCATTGGGGCATTCCTAACTCATCCCAATAACTAAATTTTTTCTATTGGATTTGGCCCCTTAGAGATGAAATTAAAACGGAAATCGGTTTTGAAGTTAAAACTACGATATTTCCGCTAGATTAAAGCCTTGAGATGCCCTTTTAACATCCACACTAATATCCAGCTCTTATCTCTGCAATGAATTTAATTATTATCTATTCACTGATGGTGCTAGCGTTCAAATTCCTTCTAATCATCAATAGAATTAATCTCTCAGTTAGAAATACCGCAAACCAAGTGGCTCTTGTAATTTCATTTCCTTGTTGGGATGAAATATATAGGCATTTTCAAACAAAGACCTCGTGGTAGAACTCCGGATAGGATTATCTTGGAAATGTGTTTAAATTTCTGAATGTCTACCTACCTATTTATTTCGTCATTCAACTAATTCATAAGCAACAAAGTTAAACAATCTTTTAGGTTTTAAACTTTCTAATTAATATTCGTTAATCTAGATGCATCAAAAAATATTTAACTCTTTATTTATAATCGTTTTTATGAAGGTGTAATTTGTACAGTATTTTCAAATGTAGAACATAATTATCCCGCTTTATACAAGCCGCCAATGCCGATCAAAGCAAATAGTCGGCACATCTGGAATTTTTTTTTTATATTTCTGCAAATGAAATTGGAAAAACGAACAATATTCTGGTTTTTTAGAAATCCTTTGGCACTTTCTTTACCTATATCTAATTCCCTTTCAAGATGTCTAATCTAAACACTCAGATTAATGTCTATTATGTTTATCTCTAGGGCAAAGCCCTAGATATTTATTGGAGGAAAAAGTATTTAAAAAAATGTCATAAATCAGTCTTCTACTTTTAAACTTTAACTAATAATCATCATCATAAATAAAAAATAAAATAATATCCACTTTGTCCAAGTACAAGGGTACAATGAATACCGCATCCGTGCAAACTGATTAATAATAATCAATAAATAGCTAGACACATAATAAATTAAAACGATAATCCGATATCAAATTTGATCTGTTTTGTTTCTTCGAATCTACATATGCAAAAAATACAGAATATCCTATTAAAATATCAAAATTTGGGATAGTATCCCGATTTAGATAGTACTTTCGATACCACAACAGTCAAATATGTGCTCTGTGTTATTTGACTTCTGTAGTATTTGGCGACGCCGGCGCCGCGTAAAAGCAAAAGAGACAGAAGTAACTGTTTCACGCAAAAATCTATCATGCTCGTCACCAAAAAGTGTTATAAATAAGACACCACATTTAAAATAAGTATTCAGATTACAGAGCATTAATGAAAAAATGTGGAGGCCTCATTAATAATTATTTTTTACATGACAAAATATACTTTTAAGTTAATATACAAGGTGTCCCAGAGTAGATTTTAGGTTTTAAACTTACCTTACGCCGACCCTGTTCGAAATTTCATGAAAACATTACGTCGAGCGTATAACGGACAAGTGCAGATTTAAGTTACCATGAGAAGTGGACGAGTTCGCAGCGTGCCTACACGGTTGAAAGGTTTAAAGCCAACGATTCGTCCACAGTTGCTCGGCGGCGTTTTTGTACTCAGTATAATATTCGACGTGTTGGCGATGTTAGTTCACACGTGGTTAAAAAATTTAGAGAACAAGGAGTTGTTACAAATGTTAAACATCCAGGTCATCCGAAAACCAGTCGAACTCCTCCCAATATTGAGAGGGAGCGACAGGCTGTAAATCGTAATTCTCGACGTTCTATTCAAAAAATCGAAAACATACACAAGCGCTTAATTTGTCTCGTGGCAGTATGCACCGTATGTTGAGAAAAGAATTAAAATTCCATGCCTACAAAATTCAATTAACCTAATATTTAACCATGGCGCATCACCTACGCGTCGAATATTGTACTGCGCACAAAAACGCCGCCGAGCAACTGTGGACGAATTGTTGGCTTTAAAATAAGCCTCAACCGTGTAGGCATGCTGCGAACTCGTCCACTGTTCCATGATAACTTGTCCACTATACGCTCGATGTCGTGTTTATAAAATCTACTCTGGGACACCCTGTATTACTCGAATCATCAATTTTATATAATTTATCTTAATAAATAAGGGGTTTCTTCAACTGGGGAAGCAGCTATCGGCTCGGAAAACAATTTAGATGGTACCTTCTTGTTCAGCTCAGTGAAATCATGTTTTGATAATTCACATTAGGGCTCTGGCTGGGAGATCAGCCACGTAAAAACGCAACTAGAGATGTGACACTAGAGATGTACGAAAAATAACGGTATCATAGATATACTTACGATTTCGCGCGCGTCATAACCTCTATGACGGCATTGCCAGATGTAATTAACATTGTACATTTTTCCTAATTACTTGCTAATTACTTACAGACTTTGAAGCTCGATTTGTGAGTAACCAATTTTTATTCTTTCCGATGCACTTGCCTCGAAATCTGATCGGTAATTTTTTTAAATGCAGGCAAAAGTTTTTTATATTAGTATAATTTTTCTGGTTCGCTACAGCTCTTTAAATGCCAAAATTAAAATGCTTTATTGCTAATTTAATGTACATAAGATAAACGTGAGGCAGCATATTTTGCAAGATCAAATTTATTGTAAATGTCTTATCATGGGAAATTGCACTGCAGACGAGGAATGACACCTAAAACAACATTTTCTCAAAAGATTTTTATGTTTAATATTTTAGTCAAAAAAATAATTTATATTTTTTTACACTTTACTTTCGATGTTTATTGTTCACTATCTATAAATTGTTTTTTATCAACGAATTTGTATTTCTTTAAACTTTCTTTAAAAATAAAAGTATAGAGAAAAGCTACTTTTTTTCATTTATTTCATTTTCACATTTACTAAAATTATAAATTGTAATTTAATAAATAAAAATTATTATTAATTACTTTACAAGTTAATTTAAGCTAATAAAAAATATCAAAAAACAATTGTTTGCGCTAATTCTGGAATTCAAAATTGAGGTATGTGTAGGCACAACATACAGTGTAATCCCCAAAGTACGCACCTTATGGGAAACTGTTTTATTAAGGGTTTTTAGACAAAAAGTTATTCTTGATAAAAGTTTTTGCATCCCCTAAAACTAAACAAGCATCAACAAAATATAGTAATATACGAGGAGCCTTCAAAAATTTGATTTTGAGACTTATTTAGAAAAGTTGTTCAGCATTAAAAAATACATCTATATTTGAAGTCATGGCCACCTAAGTGAAATTTCATTTTTTCTCCATTTTTTTTTTAAATGAGGATTACGAAAAAAAATTGCTAAAACGATAAATAGACAACATCCTGTATAGGACGGTCACAAAACATCAAAATAAAATAAGTATTTCGGCACAAATTCATTGATTTTCTGGTTTTAGCATTTTTTTAAATAGGTAAAAAATAAAACTTCAAATCTATATGTATTTTTTAATGTTTAACGACTTTTCTAAATAACATTTCCCGAGATTTTTCAAAATAAGGGTATAGTCTGTCCCCGTAATAAGTCGGCTTTTCTTTAAGGTCGCCGGCGCTGCGGCGTCACACTCAAAGAAATAAAGAAAAAGTAGCGAGGTTTATATGGGGAAGTAATCCTTTTTTCTCCATTTTTTAACTCGGCGGCATCTCCTTTGTTGTTGTCTTAAAGTTCGATTAGACTATACTCAAAATCAAATTTTTTAAAGCTCCTCGTATATTACGAGTGTTTTATTATATTTTGTTGCTGCGTGTTTAGTTTTAGGGGATGCACAAACTTTTATCAAGAATAACTTTTTGTCGAAAAACTCTTAATAAAAAAGTTTCCCATATGGTGCGTACTTTGGGGATGACACTGTATAAACATCAGCTAAGAATTAAAACGTTGGCGATAAGCTGCGCTTTTGATTAAAATAAAATGTGTCTGTATTTAAAAGCCACTGTTTATGCTAACCTTAAATATGTGCTTATGCTTTATTAACTGGTGACGGTTATTTAGCTCATCCTTGGTAAATGTACGAGTACGGCGGCAGAGGCAGCGTCCCTCAGGGGCAGCTGCGCCTGTAGGTACCGATGAGACAGTCGGCAGGGGGCCCCCCGCATCATCGCCACATCAGACTCGATCAGCAACCACTGGTCCCCGTCCCCATCCCCTTCGAAGCTCTTCAGAGTGACTCCGTTGATACTCTCACCACTACAACCACTGGGTCGCAACGGACAGGTAATTCGTTTTTTATTAATTATAATAAGGCTTACAACTTTCTCAAACTTTAATAAATAAACTTAAAAAGGTTATAAACCAAATTTTTGGCACTGTTTCCACTGCGTAATAGAACAAAGGGGAAATATTTTTTATATAACACAGTGCCAGATGGATTTTTAGAATATGCAAAAAACTTTTCACAGTCCATGACTTGATTTTAAACTCGAGAAATAAATTTATGGAATTTTTGTAGTTCCAAATTTACTCATTGTGTCAGTTATCGACATATTTACTTAAAACCATATGTTTCATATATCCCCACACAAAGATGTGTGTTTAAATCCGTATAACTAGCAGGTCAGCATGTATGTAAATTTTTTCTAATCCATTTTTGAGAAAAACTTTTGAACGTTATAACAAAGTGGAGCTACTAAGTTATATAATGGCAAAGTGTACCTCTTCTAATAATATGGCTATAAAAAAGGAGTGGTTTGGGATTATACAAGTTATATGTCATATACGTCAAAGTTGGTATAAACAAAGAGTTATGTAATCTTATTTTTCTACGCCCATGTCAGTAAACGTTAAAAATCGCACTGTCAACATTCCTTGTAAATGACATTTAACAATAACATGGACGTAATATGAGATCTCATAACATACACGTGCGTTTTGATAAGGAAAACTTAAATTTCTTGGTTTAATCATATTACAATCAAATTTTTATATACGTATGACTTTATTTGGTCTATTTACATTAATTTAGTCATTTGAAAAACATAAACACTTTTAGCATTAGCGAGATACATTTTGGATTAAAAGAGTGATGCCCCTAGATGTCGGCAACACATTATACAATTTTTCAAATAATAAGTAGCGTGTTCTTATGGAAATAAACGTCATGTCATTTATATTGTCAATTTTGGTAACAAAATATTGTATCCGAACATTTTCTGAACTTTACCTAGACTGTGTCTGTTAGTAGTGAACGTGATGAAATTATGAGCACTCCACCGGAGATTTTAGAAAAAGCTCAAGCTGCCACACATAATTTGTTACCGCTGAAATGCAAAGAAAGGGACGAAATTACTTATCGATAATTTATATATTGGCGACACAAGCATAACGTTAACTCCTTTTCGGAGAATGTTTTACTTTTGTATTTTGAAGAAATATCAAAAAATATGAAGCCATCTCGTCTATGGGCCCTTTATTCAATGCTGATAACTACACTAAACATTAATAATAACATTAACATAGCAGATTATCCAAAACTAATCGCACTAATTGCAATGCCCTTTATTTAATAGAAGAAAATGAGTGGGCGTAGAAAAAGTATAGTACGTTACACGAGTTGTAAGCCCATTACGCACTCGTGAAATTTACGGGTAATGGGTTACTTACAAATCTTGTTACGTAATATACTATTACCTACGACCACTATAGAAAACAGGCAAAAACACTCGACACACAGCCTCAGTATATAGCTTATTACGCACCGTAAACAAATCGTACAGTTTTGGCAAACAAAACGCATAGTTTGAATAAATTTGTAAAATTGTTCGAAATAAAATTTAAAGAAATGAAGTACCCTGTCATATGTCCAGACTTTTTAGGCACACTGTATATGGCCGTAGGTAGAGTATAGTACGTAATGCTTCGTGCGCAATTTTTCCATTCTTGCGTAATATGCTTTTTACAACACTTGTTACGTAATATACTATTACAATAATATTGGCAGTTTTTTTATGTTGAATAGTTATTTATTTAGTGCAAAATATAATCTTGTATTAAGCTTTATTCATTCGTATAGTTTTGCTTAAATTTTACGATCTTCTGATGGGATTGTTTCTAAATAATTGAATTATCTAACCTGTTGCTTTATCTTTTCTATTTTAATATTTATTTTCTCCTTTTCTAGTTACGTCCGTTACCATTGTTTTATTCATAATTATGTCTAGTTTGTGGTTCCTCAATTCCACGTATCTTATTGCTAGGTTGTGTCTTCTTAATTTTACTATTATATATTTTTATTATATCATTCGTTAATATGGTATGGGCTCAGTAATTTTCCTTGCATAACTCCTGTTTGAAATCTAGAAAGAACTAATTTGTACTTCCGATACATGATCTATAAAGCATGGATACATCTCTGTTTCTATTATTCTCTCTAATTATCTGTCGTATAATAAATAATGCTTCTGATATTCTTCTTCTGTGTCTGAACCCATACTGTGCGCTATCTAGATCTTGCTCCATTTTCGCTTTTAATCTTTTTATTCGAATGTTCTCCTATAATCTTTCCGGAGTATTTTGCATATATATCTCTCTGTAATTCCCACACTCCCTTGTATCTTCTTTCTTAAAAAGCGGCAGTATCACTGCCAATTGACAATCTTCCCGGTATTTTACCCTCGGCCTGAATCTTGTTCATTAACTCTACATTATACTTTTTCCTTTTCTCCCATGCACTTCTGAGGATATTTAGTAATATCCTGGGGCTTTCCCTATCTCAATTTAATTGATATCTTTCCTAACTCTTACAATGTTATAAGTTCATTGTCCCTATCGATACATGTGTTTCTTCTAGCGGCCCGTTTCGGTTTTCATTTCGTTTAATAATTCTTTAAAATGTTTATCTTTCAATATTTCATCTCTGGTTAATAATTTCTAATATAAATTAAAGTTTGTAAAATATTTTTTTGTTTTTGTTTCATCTTTTGACCCAAATTCTCCCATGTTTCTTTCTTCTTTCATCCTGATTTTTATACTCTTCACTATTGTTAATAATAATAAACCCCCTTCAATTCAGCCCCTTACGAGTTAACCCCAGAAGCTCTGCAGCTTGTGCGGGGAAGGGACGGCTATTATTATTATTATTGTTATTATTATTATTTACCAATTGTTTCGGTTGCGCTTTCTAAAACGTTTGATTAAAATGTTTTGCATTCTTTATTTGTAGTTTTGTACCCGGTAATAGTCGCCTTTATCGTATTCTATAAATCTTGCATGTTTTATAGTTCAGTAGCGATTTTGATACTATGATGTAGCCGATTATTAACTTTTGTTCTCACCTTTGTAACGCCCTTCTCGTAATGGTTGCTTTTTTAGTTTTCCTATTATTGGTTACTTAGATCTCTATACTATGTCAATCTTAAAGAAAATGAGTGTAAACAAAGCGAAAACATCTGCATAGCGCGTGATTACGGTCAAAAGCTTCAAGCGGTCTGAATTTGTAACATTAAGGATTCACTTTTAAATAGGATTTTCTTTTACATGAACTGGTTAGTTGTATAGTAGATTTATTTTTTAAGGGTGTACATATTATTGGAACAATTTGATTTTGTAATTAGATGGATTCGTGTGTTAAGTTATTTTAAAATAAATCATAATTTTCCTTTTAAAAATTAAATTAATTATGTTTGCTTGAAAAGATTATATAGTCAATGATATAAACTGAGGTTTTATGTCCACTACAAAACAAAATCGGCGAGCGTAATTTCGGCCGGTAATCCCTTGGCCTACCTGCATAAATCAAGGGGTACCATTTATGACAGGGGTAATTTCGGCCGAGGCGTCTACTGTATCAATTCCTTCGTCAATCATTGGGGAGTAACTAGGACTTGGGCCCTCAATGCCGTCAGCTTCAACGCCGGACTGCGTAGCCGGAGCAAAGGACTGCGTAGCCCGCTGAGGTATAATTTTTTTATCAATAGCCGCAGGCTGTTGTTGTTGTGATGTCTGAGGCGGAGCCTCCGTATTATCTTCGTTTTCACTTTCTACGTCACTTTGATTTTGATTTGCGGCCGAAAATACCTATGAGATAAGGAAGCAACTTAAAACCTCCGGCCGAATTTACCTACCGGCTTTTAGTACCTGCCCTTTTTCCGGCCGAAATTACATCCGCCCAACAAAATTCCCAGAGGTGCCAACAAGTTGCTTTGATCGGCTTTGGCGGCTTGTAGATTAAGTTTTAATAGCGCGAATTATATATAAAAAACAAAAAAATTATCAAAATCGGTTGACATCTTCCGATCGCGCATAGGCCCTAAAGTTTGACAAAATATGAAAAAACTTCATTTTTGCGATTATTTTTTAAAATTTTTGTATTAGATGTTTTCGTAATGTAATAATTTGTAACGTCTTTAAATAGAGCCTAAAAACATTGTGTTTTAATTTGGTTTAGATCAGTTGATATCTGATCGGGAATAAGCCCTAAAATTTGCCAAAATATTGAAAATTTCACATTTTTACGCATTTTTGGTATTTTCAAATATCAAAAATGCCTAAAAACCAAATTAAAACAAAATGTTTTTAGGCTCTATTTGAAGACGTTACAAATTATTACATTACGAAAACATCTAATTCAAAAATTTAAAAAAATAATCGCGAAAATGAAGTTTTTTCATAATTTGTCAAACTGTTGGGCCTATGCGCGATCGGAAGATGTCAACCGATTTTGATGTAGTATATTACATAACGAGTGCGGAAAGTGACTTTTTTCACACGAGTGATGATGATGTGTGATTATTTATTAGTATTTACACTTACCTCAGAGTAACAACTAGCCGTTGCATAGATTGCTCCTAGACGGCAGCCGGCAACGACATAAGCACGACATTTAAGTACCTGAGTACGTGAGTAATAAGAGATATTACAATAAAAATAGAATTTTAGAATTATTGTTAAAAAATTAAAAATTATATTTTTTTATGAAATCGATTACTTTTTTTATAAAATCCTTAATGCGACCCTGTGTACTAGACCAATCACGTTGTCTCTACGTGCAAGTTTGTACACAATATATTTCTTTACGATGGACGAACTATAGATATAACAATTTTGTTTTTAGTTTTCTAAGCGCTCTGTAAAAATCGTTGTTTTATTCTTTATTTTTATTTGGACCGATTATTTCTTTGTCGTTTAACATTAGTTTAATTTCTATTATTTTGGAGTTTACATGTTTTCGCCAAATTCATTTATCTTTACAGCTTAATAACGATTTTCAAAGTCAGCTAATGAATTTTAATGATTTTTGTATCAAAGTTCAATTATCTCATCGCATCCTTTTCTGCGTAAAGTAGATAGTTTTCTAGTTCACGAAAACAACCAAATAATTTATTGAGACTGATTGGCAATGCCGAATCGTTCGACAGTGGTTGATTTGCTACACTGTTGATGTTGTTGATGTAATTCTTATTCTTTCAGGCGACGCAAAATAAATAAATGGAAGACTGTATATCAGTCAATTCAATATCCGTAAATAACGCCTCTGTAAGTAATCATTAATTACAATTCTCGCAATTAAAAAAGACTATTTACCACACTAGTGCCAAGAAAAAACACACAAAACGTAAAGACAAAATATAGTTTTCCATTTTCAATTGCAGAAACAAAATTCCCAGATGTGCCGACATATTACTTTGATCGGCTTTGGCGACTTGTAGATGTGCCGACAAGTGGCTTTGTCGGCATTGGCGGATTGTATAAAGCGGGATCATTTTGTTCTGCAATTGAAAATTGACACACTATACCACTAATAGATTATTTTTAAATAAATGAAGCAATCAAGTAGAACTAAAAATTATTTTTCCAGTTCCAAGCCAGAAAGTATTAGATGCTTTCATCCCCATTAAACAACCTCTCTATTATAAATTAGAATGCTTTTACAAATATTTTAATATCTTCGAACTTCTCCAAGGTCCCGATGAAGAACTTCATTTCTCCACGACTATA
Organism: Crepidodera aurea; assembly: GCA_949320105.2. Lineage (NCBI taxonomy): Eukaryota > Metazoa > Arthropoda > Insecta > Coleoptera > Chrysomelidae > Crepidodera > Crepidodera aurea. The sequence goes on along the minus strand of OX439474.1, from coordinate 58,769,571 downwards.
TAATAATGCACAAATTATTTTTACATATTTAGCTGAATAATGACATAAATTCTTCACACCAGTGAAGAATGAAAAAGAATTCACTCTCGTTAACCAATCACATTCTACGATTATCAGAAATCACGCTAAAATGAATAAATCAAATCGTCTCTTTTAAAACGTCAAACGGAAATCGCTTCTGACAGCGCGTCGTTTGAAACGTCAAAATAATCATATAATCATAATTTTACGTATATATAGAGAACAGAATGGACAAAAGTAGCGATAGTGAAGAGTTAATATGTACGCCTCCCGAAATTAAACAAATTGCTCAATCATCCACAATGAATTTGCTACCGGAGAGATCAAAGCAAGACTATAATAAGATTTATGAAACATTTATGGTATGGAGAAATTTTACAAAAGAATGAGTCTAAATTAAGTACCTATATTTATGTTATTTCTATTATTATTCCTAATAATATTATAATTTCATTTAAAAATGTAAAGGCTTCTACTAAAAATTGAGTTACCTATATCTATGTTCTTTAAATTTTCATAAATAAATGTGGTCGAAAGCTGGTAGAGATACTTGACTCTTTCGCGGGCGATCGAGGTTCGATTCCCAATGAAAGATTTTTTTATACATTGTCGTGGAGAAAGTATAGTCTTTTACTTGTGTAGAATGGCTATTATTCACTTGAATGATTCCAAAACTCACTCGCTGCGCTCGCTCGTTTTGGAAACGTCATCCGCGTGAATAATAGCCATCATTCTACACTCGTTGAAGAATATACTATTCTAACACGCAATCCACGATGTTTTTTTTTAGTATTTTATTCTCAATAGTTTGTATTTTAATAGTATTTGTACATTCATTTGTACGGATGGTATGCGATATAATACAAAAGAGCAGCAGATGTTTCTCTGTTTAATATTATCAATAGTAAAAACACAAGAGCTTTTTTTTATCAATGCCATTTGATCAAATCGCTCGACCTTCGGTCTCGCGATTTTATCATATCAGGTTTTCTCGTAACATTACTGATGGAAAAATTTTGAAATAAAAAGAAATTTATCCATAAAAGAAAAGAATAAAAAACAAAAACATTATTTTTATTGAACAACACAAGTCCTGCATATTTAATCTATAAAATTTGAAAGGCCGTGTGGTATTTAGAAAGCTTATTTTTTTCATCTGTCAAAACGGTCAGATTTTGTAGTTTCAGCCAATAAGAGCTCAGGATCCTAACCAATCATTGTGTTTTATACTGATAAAACCGCTTCTTCTTATTTGTTTTTTGATTAAACTGTGTTTACCTTTTTTGAAATGTCAAATATTAACAACTTTTATTTAGCATTATCAATTATTATTATACTAAAATGTATTCCAAATCTATATTAATATCCAAATTTCAAAATTTATTTGTAAACTAACCTGTTTATTCGTTTATTCACACACACAACATCAGTTTTTGAATACCCAAATACTTAAAAATCCATAAATGTCTTTAAAAATCACAAATGTCAAACTCTATATCCTAATTAAGCCAAACGTAATCCCGTATGCCTTGGTGGCCCTGTATTTAAAACTATAACAGCTCATGATGTTTCAATTTAAATTGATAAAGAAAATTTTCAACATTTGTGCCGTTTTCGTGAAAACCAAAAATTTTATCGATAAACAGAGTATATAGTCATTTATGCAAAAGACACTTTACACACAAATGTTCAATATTTTCTTTATCAATTTAAATTGAAACGTCAAAAAATATTGAGCTGTTATAGTTTTAAATACAGTGCCACCAAGGCATACGTGATTGCGTTTGGCTTAATTCGGGTATAGAGTTTGACATTTGTCAGTTGTAAAGAGATTTATGGAGTTCTATGTAATTTGAAGCATTTAGGTATTCAAAAACTGATGTTGTGTGTTGAGTTGTGTTAAAGCGATTTGAAATAAACGAATAAACAGGTTAGTTTACAAATGCATTTTGAAATTTGGGTATTAACATATATTTGCAATACATTTTAGTATAATAATAATTGATAATGCTAAATAAAAGTTGTTAAATGTTTATATTTGACATTTCGAAAACAGCTAAACAAAGTTTTATCAAAAAACAAAAACGAAGAGGCGGTTTTATCAAAGGTAATACCACGAGTCCTCCAAATTTTATCGATAAAATTTTTGGTTTTCACGAAAACGGCGTTATTTGGAAAAACCACGAAAACAAACTGATTGATAAAATTTTATCTCAAAATAGTTGTTTCAGTGGTTTTGCCTGAAATAAAGGCGTTTGAGTATGGAGACGAAAAATTTAATCTATAAAATTTGAGAGGACGTGTGGTATTTGGAAGGTACTTTTTGAATCATTTTGTATTAAAAACAGAATATAGTCATTTATGAAAAAGACACTTTACACACCAATGTTCATTATTTTCTTTATCAAATTAAATTAAAACATCAAAAAATATTGATCTGTTATAGTTTTAAATACAGGGCCACCAAGGCATACGTGATTGCGTTTGGCTTAATTCAAATAAATTTTGAAATTTGTATATTAACATAGATTTTCAATACATTTTAGGATAATAATAATTGATAATGCTAAATAAAAATTGTTAAATGTTTATATTTGACATTTCAAAAAAGGTAAACACAGTTTAATCAAAAAACAATTACGAAGAAGCGGTTTTATCAGTATAAAACACAATGATTGGTTACGATCCTGAGCTGTTATTGGCTGAAACCACAAAATCTGACTGTTTTGACAGATGAAAAAAATAATCAAAGGTAATACCACGAGTCCTCCAAATTTTATCGATAAAAAACGGCTTTATTTGGAAAAACCACGAAAACAAACTGATTGAAAAAATTACGAGTCCGCAGGACGAGTTATTTTATCTCAAATCAGTTTGTTTGAGTGGTTTTGCCTAAAGTAAAGGCGCTTGAGTAAGGAGACAAAAATTTAATCTATAAAATTTGAGAGGATCTGTGGTATTTAGAAGGTTATTTTTTTGAATCATTTTGTATTAAAAAAAGAGAATATAGTCATTTATGCAAAAGACACTTTACACTCAAATGTTTAAAATTTTCTTTATTTTAAATTGAAACATCATGAGCTGTTATAGTTTTAAATACAGGGCCATCAAGGCATATGGGATTGCGTTTGGCTTAATTCGGATGTAGAGTTTGACATTTGTCAGTTTTAAAGAGATTTATGGATTTAGGTATTCAAAAACTGATGTTGTGTGTGTGAATAAACGAATAAACAGGTTAGTTTACAAATACATTTTGAAATTTAGGTATTAACAGAGATTTTCAATACACTTTAGTATAATAATAATTGATAGTGCTGAATAAAAGTTGTGAAATGCTTATATTTGACATTTCAAAAAAGGTAAACACAGTTTAATCAAAAAACAAATACGAAGTAGCGGTTTTATCAGGTTAGGATCCTGAGCTCTTATTGGCTGAAACTACAAACTCTGACTGTTTTGACAGATGAAAAAAATAATCAGTATAAAGCACAATGATTGGTTAGGATCCTGAGCTGTTATTGGCTGAAACCACAAAATCTGACTGTTTTGACAGATGAGAAAAATAATCAGTATAAAACTCAATGATTGGTTAGGATCCTGAGCTCTTATTGGCTGAAACCATAAAATCTGACTGTTTTGACAGATGAGCAAAATAATTCGGTAAGAAAGGATGCACCTTTTTTATCGATGTCAAAGTGACAAAAACATTTTCAAGTATATGATGTTTTAACATTGGAGTTAATTTATCATAAAAAAAATAGACGAAGTTTGTATACAGGGTGTTTCGTAGGCAAAACAACACACTGTCTATCACAATTTTAATATATCAATTTTAGATTTGAATAGAGGGGAAAAACTGAATTTTAGCAAATAGATTTTTTTAGTTCTTTAATTTGTTAGCCGACTATTCAATTCATCCCATATTACTAAGAATCTGTACATCAATAAAATACAGAGTTAAACTGCTTTATGTAAGTTTATTACTTGTCAGTGTCTTTTTTGTAAATAAACTGGTCTTCAAGTAATTAGCTATTCAGGGTTAATATTTGCAAAAGTCAGATTCTTACAGTTCATTTTTCTTTTATTAAATATGTAAACTGTAAACACCGAGTATATTAAATTCTTTAAGGTGTTAAGACTTAATAAAACATTGATGATAAAATTTTGTTATTCACAGCGGTAGATTAAATCGTATCAGTCGTCGAGGGCTACGTGTGTTTAACTTTTAATATTACAAATTCATCTTTTATTAACGTAACCTCAGAAGTGCTGGAGGGATCTCATTTAAGTAAATTATCACGCTGTCTCTTAACATATCTTACACGGTTACGCTTTTAAACATTTAAAGGTAAAAGAGATTATGAGAGGGGTTGGCTCGGTTCTTACGTACGTTCCCGCCTAATATTAAATTCATAACCAAAAATAACTTTCTGGTTATTGACATCCAGTACCAATTATAATTACTAATGTTAAAATTACTGTATCAAATATTAACTTTATGAAAATTACAATTCTCAATCAACATGATATCCGGAAAGCTTTAAGAACTTTATGTTATATATCCAAAAGATTAATATTTTATTCCTTCAGTATAATCTGTAATATTTTTAATAAACAACTGTTGGAAAACATCCAATATTTAATTTATACGCCACTGGCGATGTTTAACCAAATCAATTGGTGCGTTTATGGTTATGCACACGACCCCAATTTTTAATACTAACTTCGTCGCTATGAATCTATCTAACACTTGGCCTACATCGGGCAGGTAGATAGAAAATATCCCATTGGTCCACTTCCGATCATAAGATTTATTGCATAGGCGACAAAGTTATGAATCTATCTAACGCTTGGCTTTCAACAAGCAGGTGGATAGAACGTATCCTATTGGTCCAGTTACGATCATACGATTTATTGAGAAGGCGACACACTCAATTGCCGAAGGGATTAAAGGAAAGAATGGCATGGATACAGTCGATCACCGTGTTAAAAAATCATCAAGCTCTTAACAGAGCCGGTCGTCATCAGTCTTTAGTCGCGACTTTGCACCCTGAAACATATCCTTATTCTACAATCAATCAAACCAAATTCAATCTCCTGTTTTTTGAGCAATTGCATAATGCACCTTACGTTATTGTAAATTGTTGAATGTCCAATAACCACCAATTAGGCATTGAAATGAAAGTGTAGCCTCTTGCCATTAGTTTTTAATGCACTCGGAATGGAGAAGAAGATGTAATTAAATGGAAATCCTCATAAGAGAGATTATTTCATTCAAATCAAGATATTTTAGCTTATGATTAGTTTGCAACTAATTGAAGAAAACCTATTAGCTATTAGTGAGGCTACTTTTGGAGTAGATATAAATTAGAAATCTTAAGTATAGCAAGTAGAAAAATTCAAGTTGAATGTGAGGAATGTGAGGAATAGCTTGTTATTGTAAAGATACATCGCGAATTAACAATAGAAATAGACCATCTCAGAAGCGCAGTGGTATCCAGGAGAGATTCAATGATGAGCTTACGAGGTAAAAGAAGGGAAGGTAGATGTATTTCATAAAGAGACGAGCAATAGAAGGGGACGCCTTATCAGATATATTTAGAGGAAAGAAACGAGAAGGCTGTTTTGAGCATCTTAGGGCTACTGTCCACGTAGATCGCACGTCATAAGCACGCTATCGTCATTTGACGATTGCTTGAATTTTAGGTATAAACAAGCGAAACTGTGTCCACGGTGCAACAACGTCGCGTCTGACTTTCGTCATGCGTTCGTCATGCAGCTCGTGCTGCGCATGTTATTACCCACGCGAATTGCAAGACGCAAATACGTGTTTATTTTACAAAATGATACTAAATTTTGGTAAGAATTTTTAGTAATTCGGTAAAATGAATTAAATAATCGTCTTCTGAAAACTCTCTGGTAGCAATAAATAATCTACAATTTATACTTCTTTCGATGTATGGATGAAACAAATGCAACCTACGTCTGGTTCATCGTCTTTTAATAAAGTTCTATGATCTAATCACATCTTCATCATCACTTGACATTTTCCCAACCCAAGACGTGCTTTCGCGATGCTACTTGAAAGAAAACTGAAATGTTTTGTAGCTTGAATGTCGATTGTATGACGAATATGACGATACGTGGACACATATAATCTACAAAAACCGCATGTCGTCATTTGTAGCTTGCATGCATTCGTCAAATGACGACGCCGTCGACAGTAGGCCTTAGTTCTAATCACCATGTGTAAGGGTAAAAACATAGTGAAGCCTCGCACCAAGCATCGCACCAAGCATCGCACCAAGCCTCGCCTCAATCATCAAAAACAAATACATGTATTAAACGGTAACCGTTCATAGTAAAGAATCGAGCCTCGACTACGAGGTAAAAGAAGGGAAGGTAGATGTATTTCAACCAATCAAATTTTTAATGCTAATTTTTAGTTTATTTATCAAATACTATTAAACGAGCAAGGTTTGTATGTATGTGTGTGTGTGTGTGTGTGTGTGTCCAGAGGATCTCGAAATCCACTCGTCAGAATTCAATGAAACTTTCAGGGTAGACTAATTCCTATCTAAATCGGCAAAAAATGTAGGTCTCATGTCTGTGAAAATTCGATCTTCCGAGATATTTACAAGAAAAGTTAAGTTTTTAGTTTTATTTCCTAGCAACGGCAACTTGTTTCTATAGTAATATCCTATAAAGGAGAGAGGATATAACGTCACATTCCATAGGCGTACTTTGCAAATTAAGTTTCTATAATATAAATAAGCATATAAAATATATATATATATATATATATATATATATATATATATATATATATATATATATATATATATATATATATATATATATATATATATATATATATATATATACCCACTTCGTAGATTAAATTTTGAAGTTATATTATTTACAAAAAATAAAAATAAACCTTATGCATCTGACACTTTAACATTGAACGAATTAAATTTAACCAATAAATAACAAGGAGGATTATATGTTGGGATTAAACTGTTTTTAATCTCTTGGCATTAAAAGTAACGGTTCAGTACTTACCTAAACTCAAAGATTAAAAAAAAAGTTAGTTCAAGAACTATCTTTAAAAGCCACTGTCTTCACTAAAACTATTGGTATCACTATAATTGTCTTTTCTGAGGTTTATTATTATAGGTTCTATTAAATTATCCATTGATAGTGGATATACTTTTCTAAATGAATTTTCCACCTTTTTAACATGATCAATGCATTTTCCCCAATGTTCTCTATTTACATCTGAAAATGCCTTCAAAAACAAATTTCGCACATCAGGAAATTTAAATGTTTTAGTGTTTTGAGAAACATAACATTTTAATAATTGTGACCAGATCAGTTCAATGGGATTTAACTCTGCGTGGTACGGAGGCAATCTAAGAATTTTAATTAGTTTTTCTCTGGCCATCTCATCTATAATATATTTTTTGAATTTTGAATTTTGAATTTTGAATTTTGAATTTTGAATTTTGAATTTTGAATTTTGAATTTTGAATTTTGAATTTTGAATTTTGAATTTTGAATTTTGAATTTTGAATTTTGAATTTTGAATTTTGAATTTTGAATTTTGAATTTTGAATTTTGAATTTTGAATTTTGAATTTTGAATTTTGAATTTTGAATTTTGAATTTGAATTACTAATAATTCTGCCTTCAAGGATTTAGGAGGACTGATAATATTTTTAGAAATCAATTAAAATACATACGATACGGCTATGAATAAATAAAGACTGACTTATCTGTCAAAATAACAGGTTTATTACAGTAAAAACCATGGAAACAAGATAAAATCTAGACAAAAACTCAATTCAATTTTAAATTTGCCGCTTTTTATCCATAATGACCTACAAATTTTGACAACTACTGACACGCACATCTCTGGTTAAACGTTAAGAAAATGGGACCGGCTGGGATTTTCATGAAATTTTCGCAGATGCTATAAAACATGATAAAATCAATATACTTAGCAATAGAAATTTTTGCACGGAAAAATATTTTTCACATTTTTTTATTCTACAAATGCCCAAGTAGCAATTTATAACCAGAATAAACCTGAAAAGTATAAAAAAGAAAAGGTTCATTTGACGGACATAAATAATTTGCTTGTCAAATGACAGCCATCTCATAAATTCTAAGTTGAAAATACAACGTTGCCAATTCAATTTCAGAAATCATGGGTTTAGGTAAATATTTATAGAAACGTTGAGTAACACTGTTAAAATGGACACTTGTCAAAATGTGACACCTGTCAAAAAGTGACAACTGTTAAAATGTGATACGTGTCAGAATGTTACAACTGTCAAAATGAACAAATGTCAAAATATGACACCTGTCAGAATGTAACAAATGTCAAAATGTCACACGTATCGTACTTTTATTTATTTATTACACAGATCTAACCTAACCTAAAGCTAATCTTTTTTTTTTTTTGGCGGGTGGAAATGCTTTATGCACATCGGGTAAAGGTTCTTCCCATCCCCGATAGTGTGAGACTACCCCTTACGGTTACTCACTAAAACCACCCCATAAAAGGGTGAAATCTCCAGAAACTAGGCAACTTTTAATGCATTTAACTAACCTCTGTGACAAGCAGTTGATAAACGTCAACAACACCTGCAGCAAATTGAAAATTAACACTGACAGCTTTTTTAATTTTCCCGCCTACTTTCAAGCCAATCGACAATCAACTTTCTATTTATCTACCTTTCTGTAGTTCAAGTAGATGTCGCCCACTCCGTGATTTTCACGAATTAATTAATAATTTGTCAGATTATAAATATACTTAAATTATATACTCATTGGACTGCTTAAAAATGTAGATTTGAATTTTAAGAGCGAAGCTCGGTGACCAGATATTTATTTATTTAATTGAGCTATTACATGTAAACAGGAACTAATTAATTGTAGATTCATATTTAAAAGTAAAGCAATTTTTTGTTTATAGTTTTGATAAGTGACTGCTTCTGTGCAAAGATTGATAAATCAAATATTAAAAAATTGCCTGTCTGTAAGATTAAAAATTAAGGAAAATCTTACAAAATTTGAGAATTTCAAATATATACATACATCACTTTACCATCACAAATTTTAACCCAACTTATACTAATCCTCTGTCTGTTGAAAGTGTAAATAGTTATCTGTGGCCGGAGTATCGAGATAACGAAAATGCACCTGGGCTCTTCGTTTCCCTGAGGTAGCTCTAACTCTAACCTCTTGATTAATGGAGCCAAATCGCCCTAGCGATAATTAATATACATAAAGTTCAAAGGTTCCCGCAACTCTCTCGGATGGCCGAGCTATCCCCTTCTTGCCCACAATGATTTCTGGGACACGATTTTCTCGATTTGAAATACGCTTTTGCTTATATGGGGAAATCCAAACTGATATATACTGAGAACTAAACTTTAGAAACAGCCAATTCAACCTATTATAAAAAAGTAAAGCGATTCTGATAAGAGGGACACACTAGAAAATCTGCAAACTAAAAAATGAAAAGAATCACTTTTTTGTTTCTACAAAATATTTAGTTTTTAACGCCATTAGGATCATAAAAAATTTGATTTAAATACTTACAGAGAGAGAATTTTTTCATTTGTGCCTTGGAATTCAATAAATAGGTTACAAACTCGCGTGAGCTTATTAGCAATTTCCAGTGAAATGAGTATAAGTGTACATACAGGTCTACCTACCTACGTTTTACAAATTGTAAAGGAAACTACATAGCCGGTACTGATCGAATTTGATTCATCCTTGTTGCGGAAAAAAAGGGAGTAGAAAAAAGGAACAATATCACAGGAGTTCAGGTCTGACCTGTAAGCAGGATGCCCCCGTAAAAATATTTTTGAGTAGGGAAATTAGAAACAACGTCTACAGGAGTGTTCCCAAAACACTTCTATGTAGACCTGCTGATTAAATCATGCATATTTTTGATTATTCTTCTATTTATTTAACTCTGAAGTGGCGATCTTGGAGGTAGATCTTAAGTACAGGGTGGCCAACTAAGAATGCGAGGTACTGTATCTGGGAAACTATCCATCGTAGAGGCTTGTGGCAAAAAAAACTAAAAAAGCGAATTCTTTCTTTGAAAAAAAATTGTGGTTCTGAAAAGAACCGATTTTTAAATTGACATGATAAATTGCTTAAGCACGTTCTCCACGTATTCTGCGAGCCAATTGTATGTCTTTTGGCATTATGGTAACACGTTTGGCATGGATGGCACACAAATTCGTGTCTTCAAAAAGACCTACTAGGTAGGCTTCGCTGGCTTCTTGAAGAGCCATGACTGCCGAACTCTGGAATCGTAAATCAGTTTTAAAGTCTTGTGCTATTTCACGAACTAAACGTTGGAAAGGTAATTTTCTGATTAATAATTCAGTACTCTTCTGGTAACGACGGATTTCTCGAAGAGCTACGGTTCCAGGCCTGTAACGATGTGGTTTTTTAACGCCACTAGTAGCAGGTGCACTCTTACGAGCTGCCTTAGTAGCCAATTGTTTACGAGGAGCTTTACCTCCAGTAGATTTACGAGCAGTTTGCTTGGTATGAGCCATTATAGACAAGGACAAAAAATAAACGAACTAAAAACACTAACACAAGACTCCGTTTGTGACTAAAACGGCCAAGAGAAAAACCTAGAAAATATTTTCAAATTTCTAAAATGGCCGGTAAGGGGCGTAACTGCAATCTTGAATCTAAAAAAGTGATGTTTCTGTGAATTCCGCTATATTAACATAACAAAAAATTCCTGATCTTTAAGGTAGAAGATAATCTGAACCTTTTAAAATAAAGTGGTGAGGGGTATTCAAAGGTTTCAGTAAAAAACACGCTGTATATTCGAAACGGCGAGACGATTTTAACAAACTTTTAACAAAAGAGCTATTCTTGGGATACAAATGTTATAATATTTGAAGAGGGCTTTTTCGACATTCCAACAGAAATGGTTAATTTTCTTAAAAGAATTAAATGCATTTGTTTGATTTTTTTTTATGAAAAAGTAGCTGAATGGTGCCTAACCAAGCCCGCTAAAACCGCATATTGATATCTTGTTCCTAACCTAAAATTCTGTTTATTATGTAAATTGTAGCCTCAGCGACCGTCTTTACTGGTCCTGAACCGGCGTTTGGCATTCCTAAATCCTCGGTACGACTCTCGCTGACTAGGTGGATGTTAAAAGAACACTGGTCACGCTGGGATCTCGTGCCGGGCCAACAAAACAGTAAACGAATGGTTAAAGCGCTATCAAAAGTACTGACAGGTGATATTCTGAATCTAAGCAGAAATCAAATAAGGCATGTCACGGGACTAATAACCGGACATTGTCACCTTAGGGAACACCTACATAAAATGGGCATCTTTCAAGATGAACCCATATGTAGACTATGCAATGAGGAGGATGAAACAGCCTTTCATATCATACTAGAGTGCCAGGCACTCACGCACTGGAGGTATAACCTACTAGGGCCGGTAAACCCACAGGAGGACTTTCCAAAAGAAAATCTGGTGAAAAAGCTACTCAGCCTGATAAAGGTAACAAACCTCTTCACCTAAACATAACGATGTAACTGACATATTACAATAAGTCTTAAGGCTGCAGTATTGAGGCATTTATAAACCTCAGTCAGGTACATCGTCTTAATCAATCAATCAATGTAAATTGTGGCCCTAAAAAGGACCGATCTAAAAAAGAATGGCTTTTAATGCCCCCCTAAATGCTCGAAATGCTGACCATCGCGCTCTATGCATTGCTGAAGCCTCTCATGGCTAGACAAAACTGCAGCTTCAATTTCGGGTATGTTACGTAATGCATTACGAATCCGGTTTTTCATATCTTCTCTGGTCGTAGGTTGAGTCTGAAACACGTCCTTTAACCGCCCTCATAAATAAATATCAAGACAAGTTAAGTCTGGTGATCGTAGAGGCCACGGAAACAGACTTCTTCTTCCAATACACCGCTGTTGTAATACTGCATTAGCGGCCATTTCAGAAACTTAAAAATATTTTCCAGCTTTTTCCCGTAGCCGTTTTAGTAAAAACTTTTTTGCCGCAAGCCTCTACGATGAATAGTTTCCCAGATACAGTACCTCGCATTCTTAGTTGGCCACCCTGTACAAGAAAGTTATTAGAGGTAGAAGTTTTCTGATTTTACACATCAACCTAACGTGGTTGTAATTTAATTTTTTGATACAAATTGACCCGGTAACATATTTTGTGTCTGAACTGAATTGCAAACAAAAATTTACATACCGACTAAAAACAGGGCCGGCCTAAGGCGTGTGCGTGTGATGAAAAAATAATTCGGTAAAATTTTTTATAGTCCAGTAAATTAACGCCAGAAAAACCTCAAACCTGGGCATCAAGTCTGTCCGTCATAATTTTTTTAATTTGCAGGTATTCATGGGTACATTTACCTCCAAAAATCTCAGCTACGTGGAATTTGTGGAAGGGTGGGAAAATGGCTCTATAGTTTCCGAAAATCCGTTTCTCGACAAGATCTGCCGAAATATGACATTTACAGCATTTTTATTTACACAAAAAATGAAGAGCAGTTCACTACTTACAAAAGTTGTCCCTATGATTTTTTTCTCTACAGTAATATTTTTTGCAAAAACGGCGTTTCAAAAATTCGAAATTTTGAGAATCTGAAAATACGGCGATTCCTTATCATAATTAGCAAAATTATTGTGGTGAAAACGGATAATTTGAATATCCTCCCAAAACTTGAATATCCTCCCGTTTTTGTCTGAAGACAAAAGATAAGGCAATAATAATAACCAATATTTTTTCACTTTTTGCACTTGATTAATAAATTTATTGTAAAAAATCCAATTTGAGAAAGTTTGAAGGCAGAGTTTTTTCTCGTACACTTAAATATATATATATATATATATATATATATATATATATATATATATATATATATATATATATATATATATATATATATATATATATATATATATATATTAGTACTATTCCAAACACCAAAAAATTTTAGCACGAAAAGAAAATAATCCTCAAAAAAATGTCGATTTTTCATAGAGGTGAGAATTTTCTCAATTTTCCGGAAAACCAAAAAATATGACAAAAAAAAAGAAAAATGACATCGACAAAGGGACAAGCTAAGCTTTCTAATGATGTGCGTTGAAAACCGATATGGTCCTTGATTATCTATTAATTCCCGATAGACCCGAGCATTTTCGAAAACTCCGGAAATCCAAAAAAAAACGTCCTAAAAAACATGTTGTTTATGAAAATACACAAAAATAATTTATTGAATCTGTCTGAATATATTTAACAACTTGCAAAGCCCCATTATCCAAAACGATTCGGTGAAATTAGTCTTGATAAAAAAAATATGAATAAATTTATAGGAGGGTCAAAATATCCAGCAAAGACAAATTTTGGCCAGGTTTTTCAATAATTCAGAGAAATAGATAAAAGGAAAAAGTAATATGATATTATAGCTACAGGTTCCTTCTTTCATCTGAACTTTGAATCATGAAAAAATATTAATCTTTACGTAATTTATTGAAAAATTTGTAATCCGCTTGGGACTGTCATTCCTTTAGAGCGTGCTCTCTAAATGCAGGGCAGGAGCTAAAAATGGGGGTGTGTTTTGTAGCCGGTTATGTTGAAAAGTATTATATTTTTGACAAAAATGATAAGGATCATTTTTGTAGGTAATGAACTGATCTTCATTTTCGTCCAAACAAAAATTCTCTAAGTATCATATTTTTGCAAATATCGGCGAAAATAGGCGAAAAAAAACACATTTTTGTCACCAACGGGCCATTTTCCCGCCATTCCACAAATTTCAGACAGCTGAGATTTTCGGGGGTGAATGTACCTATAAATACCTGCAAATTAAAAAATGGTGCCGGACAGACCTGATGTTCGGGTTGGCACCTTTGTGTATTGGACTATTATTTTTAATGCAAATTAGCTATTTGAATATGTTCATAACTTCTGTTCAACTGGTTCTAAACGCTCCGCTTCATTGTTTTTACAGAGCACAATGATTGTGACAAATTCAATAATTATTAAGCTCTGACAAATTCGTTTTATAGCACAAAACATTTTTTGGGGGTTTTCTACACCCATTTTCATTGTAAGGGGCGCCAAACCTCATTCTTGCACATACAACATTTTGCTCTTAGGCCGGCCCTGACTAAAAAAAAAGGTTTGCAGTATTTTCTTGGCGTTACCCTCGGATACATCATTGTTTACATAATCTAGAGTCTAGAAAAACATGTAACATTGCTATTTCTATATTACTTTTTATTGGAAATTAACATTTTCATCTTTTGCGAAAATAATTATGGATAATTTAATTCAAGGTAACAATTTTATTTAATAACTATTATTAATTTAATAAATGTTGTGGCAAATAACTGTAAGTATTTTGCAGAAAACAAATACCGGAAGAAATCAGTAAAATTTAATTTGGTTTTATTAATGATAATAATCAATCACTTAAAAAAAATAACAAATTCTGCAAACTAATAAAGTAAAATAAAATTAAACGAGGTGAAACTGTATACTGCACTTCTAAAATACCAGGTATCCCAGAATTTTCTGATACATTTTAACTGAAAATATCTTAGAAGCAATAGAAAGATGCTGTATTCACAATTCCTTTTTGCAAAAAGTTTTTTTTTCCGCAAATCGGTAGGAAATTTTGACATTCCAGACAAAATTTCTTAAAGAAAAAGTCAAGATTTCCTTACAGTTGTTAGTTTTCTACATAAATGATTGAAAACACGTTGTTTATAATTTTATATTTTGAAAATCTCAATGCATTGCAGAATACATTTTAAATTTAGTTTATTATATGTACAGTTATTTGACAGTTAGTACAATTATTGAACATTGGAGGAACATTATTAGAACTATGAGAAACATTTTGGACAAACTGCGGAGTAGTAGGGTTATTTTGTTGAACATTTTGTACTGTGAAAATTTTATTTGCCCCTCAGCCTTATTGTTAAGAGATTCTTCAATATATCCTTCAGCAACGTTTGATGATTTCCATCCGCCATGCCTCTTTAAACTAGTTATGTCGGCACCAGAGTCAACCAATATTGTCGCAGAAGACGAAAGCAGTGACCAGTATATTCTTTCGGATTTATCAAGTTCAAATAAGTAGCTACTATTTCAGGCATTTGTCTAAATTGATGTATTCTTACCACTTGTCTACAATCCTTTCCGCTTTGATAGTTAAAGAAAAAGCGGTCACTGTTCATATTTTCTGGTCTTAACGAAACATACTTTCGATAAACATTCAAGTACATTAATGATTAACTACAAATGATCTTGGTTTGTTGTTCTTCGAATCAGGTATGCTAATTGATAGCTTAGATTCTACATCGTATTGAGTCATTCGGAATAACTCATCCATTCTACAGGCCCCAGAAATACCAAATATTAAAGCCACCTAAAAAATAAATAAATGTGTAATGTAAATAGAAATTAAAACCTTGTAAATTACCTTAATCATTAAATTTTCTTTATCTGGAGATTCCTGGATAAATTTTTCGATTTGTTCCTTCGTTAAAATCTTAGATTTCTTTGCCCTATAACCTTGCCGTTTCAATAAATAACAAAGTTTTGAATATGTAGATATATCTACATTGTGTTTAATTGCAAGGATTGACTTCAACATTGAATAATTGGCCCATAATGTTGAAGATTTCATCTTTAAGCAAAGGTCTAGGATGTATGCCATTACAACATTTTCCGAGAAAGAACTCGTGTTTTTACTCTTGCGATAGTCCATAAAACGTGTATATGCATATTCGTACTTTTCTCTTGATTTCTTTGGCAATAATTCTAATGAAGCGGTATTCACTGCCTCAACCAGCTCTGGAGGAGTCCCAAGAATGTAAAATTCATCATCACTTATCATTTTACACTGTTTTGCTTTCGAAAACACCAGCAATTAAATTTATATGCGTGAAGTTTGACAATTCAACATTAATATGTTTCCATAGTAACGCAACCAATTTTATTACGAATTTCGAAGCACCATTTATTTGCGAATAAAATTAATCGCAATTTTTTCACAATTAATTAATATCTATCGAATTTTAAACGATTTGCGGAAAAATAGTATGTTTACCTCGTAGGAAAGCCACATTCCTGGACTCTGTGTAGCAATCTTCGCAATCGTCCAGGAATGTAGACTTTTTCATACTCGGTAAACAATGTACTATTAGGTTATAAATGTTTATTAGCTAAATTCCTATAGAGTTAAAAACGGTCTTTTTGAATTGCAAATAAAATCGATTGTTTCAATAGAACACCTTGTATACTGCTTCAAAGATGAACTCTTCCTCTTTCCGAAAATGTACAATTTTTAAATTTAAATTAATAATGAATACCTAGTTTTAATAAAAATCAACATTCCCAAAGTATCTACGTAAATAAAAATATTTAAGAGGTTCCATGTGTTGTCGATTATAGCCTATACAGTTTTGCAACCGGAACATGAAATTAGAAACAATCCCGTAGCAATTTCTTGAGATGTTCGTACAATATTATATCGCAGCCTTTGGGATAGGATTATAACGTCTATCTTTAAAAAAAGCCCATATAAAAAGTCTGAAATAGTCAGATCTGGTGAGCGGACAGGCCACTCAATTGGCCCGGCTCTCCCAACGCACCTGTCTCCAAATGTAATAGAATTGCTAGCCACAACTGAATATTGTGGCGATGCACCATCTTGCTTAAAATAAACAGAGTTAATGACGCCATCTTGTCAGTTATTTCGTAAGATGTCTGTATAAAAATTTTAGGTTGTTCGAAAAAAATGGTTCATATATTTTTTCTTTAAAAACACCACACCAAATGTTCGAATATCTTTCGTATTCGTCTGTTACTCACTCACTTTTTTCAATTCATTTGCAACAAATTCTACATTTTCATAGCACTAAAATATACAGAGTGTTCTATTAAAAAGCCGGCAATATTTGCAATTGAAAAAGACCGGTTTTTTAAACACCCTATATAAGAATTTACTGAACAAACATTTTATCAAAAAAAACTTTTTGTAAAAATAAATTGTTAATGGAAAAGCGCACCTTCTGAGTTCCGAGATATTTTCAGTTAAAATGGGTCAGAAACTTATATTTTCGCTATTTATTTCAGTATTTTCAAGAAGTTAAATGTTTTTCTCAAAATTTATTTAAAATTGTGCACATTTTCAACTTACGACATCATTGAAATTCATTTCTTGTTATCTATCATAATATGCGATGAGCTTTATTCATCCCATTCCGAAATTGTTCGAAGGAAGTTTTAGTTGAAACTAGCCAATAGTTAATAGAAATAACTAAACTCATGCATTTCAAATTGATGAAAATTGAGTCCGAGGGAACGTCTCAGACGGATAGATTGGCATTCCGAGGAAATGGCTACAATCCCTTTTGAGCTTTATGTACCCATAATAATTATAACTAAGGAGCACAAAGTGCCATTTCCATTCGACTGATTAGACAAACATGGTACTATAATTTAAAAGTAGATAGAACATGACAGTATAGCTATTCAGTAGGTCATTTACATTGATTAAGTCGATTTTGCTAATGAATTCCTGCTGAGTTAATATGTCCTATTGCAGCCTCTCCCAAAGTGTGGGTCGTGACCCGGCACCGGGTCCCAGAAAAATTTATCGGGTCGCGAACAAAATTGTAAAAACACAAAAAGAAATTTAATAAAAATATACCCAATAATATAAACAAGGGTACCTTTTGTCACCACTTATACGTGTGAAACTGCGTTCTCAGCCATGGTGTATTTAAAAAAGAAGTATTGAAACAGATTAGACGTCGAACCTAATTTGAAAATAAAATTAACATCATTACCTCCTAATTTGAAATTTTTTTTTGTTATGAGAAACACCACATTCTTCGTACTAAGGACAAAATATGTAAAACAAAGCTTAGGCCTCTACTTCATTTAATAATGAATATAATTGTTAATGGTTTAATTACTTATATTTTTTTGAAAATAAATGTTTTTTTTATAAGTTTGGGAAACGCTGTCCTATTGAGTCAGTATTCTTTTAAGATCTGTTAATTACATTTAACATGATTTTAAATATATAAGGTATCCCAATAGTGTAACATTAATATAATTGATACGAAAAATCATATTAAGAAAATTGGAAGTGGTCTTTAGCACCATTTTTTAAATTATTTTTGATAATACAGGGTGCTCCATATTTACAATTCAAATCAAATATTTAATTCGTTAAATATTTCATTTAGATTTAACGGACTAATACAAGCCCTTCACTTATACAGAGTACTCAAAAGTTACAACAAGATGTCTGGTGAATTCGTCTAATTTGAAAGTTGAATTATTAGTTTTAAAAGGCGCTTTATTTCTACATCTCATTGCTGAATTGAATACAGGATCATCCAAAACTCGCAAACAGTTTTTTTTACGAACTATTCCCCTTATTTTTTGTGTTTGATTCAGTTTTCCATAAATTTAGTGAATTTGTATTATATTGATACATTAACAACCTTTTCTATGGCTATTTACTTTTCTCGTTTACAAATAGTTATAAACAAATTTAAATTGAAAACAAAAATATATTTTGACAGCTACCAACTATCAGAATAACTGTCAACAAGTGAAAAATTATAGGATATTATGTCATATCTTTCGAAGGCACTAATTATGATGCCAATATCAAAAATGGCAACTGTTGTCGGAAGTAATCTTCAACAACACCACCGTGCTCAGCATCCTCGAAAACGGGGGGAAAGACGTTTTTTTTACAGGGAAACGATGTGCTGGCCTTTTAACCCCTTTAGGGGATAGTTTTTGGCCGTTTAAGGGTTGGCCTGGCCTAAAGAAAATTCTGATACCGCCATCGTGTTCAGCATACTCGAAAACGAGGGGGGGGGGGGCTCTAGAGGAACTCTCGATCCGGGTAAATTTTGGTCCATGTTCTTCCGACTCACACAAGTTATCAGATCGTCCTTTTTCAAAACCTCATCCATATCTAATATTAACACTAATGCAATACTGGTTCACATAAAAACTTAAGTTAAAAACGTTATTGTGGTTGAACATAGAGAACATCCGATAGCAAAGCAATGAATGAGTGTACGGTGAGAACGTTGTGTTGTAAAATGACGTCACGCGAGCATAGCGCGCTCACACAAAATATTTAAATATGAAGCTAAAATTTTCGTAAGTTTAACACTACTTGCTTGATTTTAATGAAACAAAACAGGCATATTTCTAAACATTTAGGCTATACGGTTAAGAAGTTTTAAGTCATTTAACAGATCCAGTGATATTCTTCCTTCACTGGCGCCCCTCATACCAGCGGCTTAGTTTGGGCGGGCGTAATACCGGGGGGTCTGGGAGAATTTTTAAAATTTGAGTAGCCTAAAACGTTGTTTTGGGCTACTTTTTATTACATTACATTCAGAAAAAAAATTTCAATCTGTGGCGCCTGGTGGCCCCGGCGCCCGCATCCTTCGCGTACGCCTTAAACCGGCCCTGGTTTTGACAACTGTCAGTTGTCAAAATTTGTTTTCGGTTTTTTTTAGTTTATTGTTTATTATCTTTTGGTTGTGTATTACATTTTTCTAGGACATTTCATTTTCCTAATTCCCTGCTATAGGAGTTTTCCTCCCTTTCTTCTTATGAGTTGGTTAGGGCCTGTGTGAACGGTAACCAATATAAGGGGGGAAATATGATTTAAGGAAACCACGAAAACCTAAATCACGAGATATTTGTTATCGAGATTAGAATCATCATTAGCGTTCTCAAAAACGTATATAATAATGTCCTGATATCAGTTGAATAGCATTTTCCAAAAATTAACAGTAGTTTTGACAGTTGTCACTTATCACAATATGTTTCCGGGATTGGAACCATCATAAACAACCTCGAGAACGTGAATACCGATGTCCTGATCTTATTTGAATGACATTTTTTTACATAAAGACAGTGCTTTTGACAGCTGTCAATTGTCAAAGTATGTTTGCGAGGTTGAAATCACTATTGAGACTCTACGAAAACTTATGTAATGATGTGCTAATCTTATTTTAATGACATTTTCAATATATTAACAATGGTTTTGACACCTGTCAATGTCGACATAGATTTTTGCTGTTGTCATCGCAATCAGCGACCTCGAAAATTAATGGTTGGAACTTTTAAATTTAAATTGGCCTTCTTTAAAGAATATAATATTATCAAATATAATTTTCTGCGTATTTCGTTTTCCACTACTATAGCTGTATTCAAGATTTCGATATTTGCTCCTGAGCAGATGTCTCATATAGGTCTTTATATCTATGGTCATTATACCATAAACTTCGTGTCACTTGATTTTATCCTCTGTTTATGGGATAGTACACTTAAATTGCTTTTTTCACTCTTTTGTTTACTTCAAGTTCTTGTATTCCCATATCATCAATTGCAAGTACCAAGTACAAAAAATTGTTGAATTGTTCTATTTTTATTCCATCCATCTGGCTATAATTTTTTGTGAAATGACCACTAATTACTACGTTAAAATATTATTATTAATTTATATGGTTTTGTAGTTTCAGCGGAGACAGTCGAGGTGGAGGAGCATGAAGTCTACTCCGACAGCGAGTTCGAAACTAGAGAGACGCTCAAGCTGACCGCCCGCAGTGGCGCAAGCACTACCTTCCGACGCGACGTCTCCACCTCGACGCGCCGACCCCCCTCCACCAGGCGAGTCGCCGCTGGAGCGCGTGATGAGACGACGAAAGAAATACAAGATGAAGACGAAGCCACTCTCAGAGAGCTGCTTATTAGGTATCTACTTCCAAATAAGTACTTAAGTCAAATATGCTCTTGAATTTATATAATACGGTATATTGTAATATTGAAATATGTTTGCCATAATTTCTATGCCAAGACCATATACACTTATTTATTAAACCAATGTCACTATTTGAAAAAAATATATTGAATTGGCGGAACACCACTTTTTCGTAGATGCGTGAGCATACATTTTATGTTTTTTTCTCGGATGCTGTCCTATCGCTAGCTAGACCTCAGCCTCTTGGGATTTTTGTGCCTTCCGGATTAGTTTCATAGCACCCACATCGTAACTTTTGTCCCATGTACCATTCTGTACAAGTTCTTCACCGGTTGGCTGTTGTATTTTTCGGGAGTTAGCCTGGGCTGTCCGTAACTTACCCTTCTTTTTCTATCCATTCTGACTGTAAATGTTTGGCTGTTTCTGTCCCTTTACCACATTGTCTGCAGGAAAGTTCTTTGTTGTTCAGCCCCATCTTTGATCTTGTGCAGGTATCCTCTCATTAGACTGTGACCAGTCAGAAGGCCCGTTATTGTTCTAAGTTGATTCCTACTCATCTTGAGTAGTCCTTTAGCTTTGTGTGTAGACGGTTTTTTAAAAAATGTTTTCCAGTGGTGCATGATTTTCCAATAGTGCATGAGAGGGGCTTTATTCCACCTTTCTCTTTGTTTTCGTTTGACCTAGTCCCGTATGTATCCCCGGATGTTGGATTTAGTAACACCAAGTGCGGGTTCTGGACCAATATATGGAGTTGATGAACCCTCTCTGGCTAGTTTATCAGCTTTTTCGTTGCCCTCAATGCCACAGTGTCCTGGAACCCACATCAAAGTTATTTTATGTTCTGAGAGGACACTGAGTCCTTCACGGCATTCCCATACCAGTGTTGATGTCACTTTTGTATGACTTAGTGTCATAAGGAAGCGCTTGAATTAAACCCAACAAACTCGACAATTATATCACAGAATGTCCCAACAGGAACAAGAAATGACTTTTAAGTGGTATAGGTAAAAGCTTCTCTAATTTTGAAGACAAAAATGGGAAAGTAGGAGGAAAGCATTGGGATTACAAATTAGTTTGGTCCGTTTTTTGTGTTCAAAAATGTATTTTCTTCAAAACAAATTCAGATCAATTAAAGTATTTTCCATCGTGCTGTATTCTTTGGAACAACCACTGATGAAATGAAGAGCAATGGCCGAAGAATACGGCGAGTGTGGTAAAACATCTCATTTGAGCAAATGTAGCCGATACGGATCGCCAATAATAGGATCGCCATATTTCGTCAGCTCATAGTGAACAACACCCTTTTAGTCCCACCAGATACAGAACATTATCTTCGAACCATGTATATTCGGCTTTGGTGTTGAT
Organism: Crepidodera aurea; assembly: GCA_949320105.2. Taxonomy (NCBI): domain Eukaryota; kingdom Metazoa; phylum Arthropoda; class Insecta; order Coleoptera; family Chrysomelidae; genus Crepidodera; species Crepidodera aurea. Next base: position 58,747,329 of record OX439474.1, on the reverse strand, counting down.
ATTCAGGTCAATGACAACAATTGACTGGGCTTAGCATAGTATTTTTTCTTCTTGGGGTTGCAAAAAACTATTTCGTTGTTGCCTTTGAATCAGCTGTTCGCAAGTCAATAATCGCTTTTCAACTTCTCTCGGTGTCACTTCATAAGGCACCCAATTTCGTTGTTTTGAATCATTATCATGTCTCTGAAGCGTACTGAAACAGCTTTTTGAGTCATTCACGATCATTCTGCAAGCTCCTCTTGCGTTTGACTTTGATCTTCTTCTAATAATGCCTCTAATTCTTTGTCCAGAGCGCGTCTTGTCTTCTAAGCTGAAATTTCCATCTTTGAAACGTCGAAACCACTCCCTAAATGATTATCAGTTGGATCAACGTCACCATAAACTTCAACAAGCATTCGATGGGCTTCAGCTGCACTTTTCTTCCAATTAAGGCATACAATCAAAAACCTCCTGTAACTCCTGATTGGTTAATATAAAATTCGATATTTTCAGGCGATATAAACTGAATATTATTGGCAGATGTTTAATCTCTCTGAAACCGCCAAAATCGACAGTCAATATGAATCATTTATAACAACCGGAGCCATATTTTTAAAACGAACCGAACTAATTTGTAAACCCGATACTCTGGCAATAAAAAAAGAATTATACAAAGATCGTCGAAGGTATTATCTAAAAAACGCTAAGGTACACAGTGGCTGCACAAAATATGATATATCTATAGAAAACGGAAAAGAGAGCAAAGTATCACTTTTCATGAGATAATATGTTTTAATTTAATTTTTAACAACCTTGTGTATCTGAATCTGTATCTGTAGAATAGGGAGGGTGAGTTAGTCCCACAGCACTTAGGCCACATTTGACCGATTGTACATCCTCCCGAGGAGTTGTCCTCCTAGGTTATCGTCCATCCTGTCCTTTCCAGGAAAGTGGACAAGTCAATACGAGACATCTCCTTGATATTGGCAGGTGTAGGCCAAGACTCACCGAACACGGACTCTCTCTGACGATAACTGCGGGCAATCGCTTAGGACATGATTGACCGTTTCGTCTTCCTGTTCACACATCCTGCATAGATGTGTGTCCACTAGCCCCATTGTATGGAGGTGTTTCCTTAGTTGACAGTGGACTGTCAGAAATCCTACTGCTAGACGTAGGTTTTTCCCTGTCAGTTCTTCGACGCCAGCTTCCCAGGGTCGCCCAGGGTGACTCTGGCAAAACTGCATCCCTTGATTTCATCCCATCTCTTTAGAGATTGAGCATGGGTGTAACATTTGGCTAGTTTCGCAATTGCCGAAGTCGTCAAGCCGTAGGTGTCGCTGGGTCCTAAAAGTCTTAGTCCAGCCGCTTCCCTGGCTAAGGAATCGGCAATGCGGTTACCCTTACTCCTCTCGTGCCCTTTAACCCACCTCATGATAATATTGTTATCTACCGAGGCGTTAGATAAAGCTTGATGGAATTCTAATACTAGCTCTGATGTAACACGTTGTCTATTCAAGGTTAGTAGAGCTTGTCTGCTGTCAGTGCAGATTATTACGTTTTTGTCAGAAATTACTTTTCTGGTTAGTTCTTTTGTGGCAATTGAGATACCAGCCAGTTCTGTTTGAACCATGCTGGTATTTTTTCCCATTCCCCACTTAATTCTTAGGCTTAGTGATCTGGAGTAGACACCACATCCTGAGCCTTCTTTGGTTTTGGAGCTGTTTGTGTTTATGCGTATTGCATTTGCAGCATCTGACTCTGTGTTCTGTTTTATTTGAATTTAGTCTCAATTGACCAACTCCTATTTCGGCGGTACATATACTAAAATTGGAACAACCTTGTGTAAGGAAAATCATTTAAACTTTTTAAAGTCTACATAAGATTGCAAAAACGGCAACGTTTAATTTCAGATTTACAATATACTGGGCTAAAGGGTCTATGTCACTAACTTATATTGTAGTCATCGTTTTTTCCTATATACATAGAAACAGAGGAAAGTAGCTCAAGTAATAGTTTTGTTTTAATAAAATATATTAACTTAAAGTGATATAGATCTTTGCATTTATATTTCATTTGGCCATATTCCATTTCGACTGGGAAAAACTGAATGAAAGCTTCCAATTATGAAAATAATTAAACAATTGGAGTCTTTCTCGCCTATTTTATAAAACGCCTACAAAGCTTCTAAACTATTGTTACGATTTAGTTATCTAATTTTTATTTACATTTTTGTTTTTTTGATTATAAACAATTCTCTTGTACTCTAAACAAAAAATCTCTTTATTAGAAACATATCAAGAAAATTTTATTAAAATAATATCCGTCTTGGTTTGGGACAATTTCAGTAAAACTACAATAACGTATTTTTCACAATTGAAATTGGAATTAAACTTATCTAGATGTGTAATACCTCACTAGATAACATGGGTCTAACATTATTTTTGGTACAGGTACGTTTTGGGATTAAAATCATTATTGCTTTATTAGTTTTATGCTGAGTCTAGGTGCACGCTAACGTTTACAAAATAAAAAAACTTAGGTACACGCTAAAACGTCATCATTGTCCAGGACGTAGTCTTTTAGCGTGCACCGATTTACCGCGCCTTTGACATTCAACCGTGCACGTTAAATAAATAAGGTTATGTTTACCATAAATATTAAAACGTTTATGTTCGTTTTTGCTGACTTTTACTTATGTGAATATAGTTATACATTCAAATTATTCGTTTAGGCAATATGAAACGAAAAACTAACAGAAGTTCGATTTTCACGTCAATGTTACTTCCTTGTAAACATATTTTTGCACTTCTTGTCTTGTTAAAGAAAACATTATTTGACAAAAATTTGTGGCACAAAACATGGTCAAAAGAATTGTACCTGGAAAATCAAGTGTTTGGTGGTAGTTGCAACACAACACCGGAATCAGTGTCAATAATAGATATTGAAATCAGCAATGTGAAATCTGTAAGCCAAAAAAGGAAAAAAGCTCTTTTTCTGACAAATTCCTTGGCAAAGGACACCGCACCATTGAAATGTAAAAAACGTCCCGGTCAAATTGGCTGAAAATTTCGTGAACAATTCTTCAAACCTTTTTGATTAAAGAATAGGAAGTCAGAATAATATCCTATGACTTATTTTCATCACAAATCTTGGAAAAATAGGTTAAAAGACACATTCCTAATTTTCAATTTTTTAACTTTAACAACTTTGGGCATCTAAAACTATGAAATTGGGGACTCAGAAGTTTATTCTGAAATCAAAATCCGACGGCTGGTCACAGTTTTTGAAAATATAAAACAAGTATACAGGGTCCGGCAAACCTTTGACGTAGTTCTATTAACTCGTATTAATAGTGGTTAAAATCAAACATTTTAAAATTATTTCCATGTATACAGGGTGGTCCATTAGTAAACTACTAGTAAACACCCCCAAAACAGCTTGTAAAACTCCCAGCAATCTCGGGAAAACAAAGTTTTTCCCAATGAAAAAAATTAAATCATTTACCTAGTTTACGAGACCACCCTTTATACATAAAAATACCTTTCAAATAAATCTGTAAATTTTATACAATAAGAGTTAATAGATATACGACAGAGGTTTACCAGATCCTGTATACTTGTTTTGTGATATTTTCAAAAACTGGCCAACCGTCGAATTTTGATTACAGAATAGCCTTCTGTGTCCCCAATTTCATAGTTTTAGATGCCCAAAGTTGTTAAAGTTGAAAAATTAAAAATTAGGAATATGTGTTTTTTATCCATTTTTGCAAGGTGTCTGATGCGCATAACAAAAAATTGAGCCGTAGGACTTCATATTCGTTAATCAGAAAGATTTGAAGAAATTTTCAGCCATTTGACATTTAACTGGTGGGGGGTCCTTTAGCAAGCCTTTCCAACACGAGTCTCTTCAATTACAAAATGAAAATTATGCGATAAAAAAATTAAAACAAAAGCTAGATCAAGAGGTGCCGAACAAGTCATAGGCATCAAACGGAAAAGCACTAATAAATAATCTCGTCCGATCATTATTAATATATCTAAGAATAAAGTTTTTGTTTAACTACAGTACACGATGTTAATTTTGTATGCAATTAAAGGTGCACGCTAAAAAACTGTCATGGACAATGATGAAGTTTTAGCGTGTACCTAAGTTTTTATTTTGTATACGTTAGCGTTAGTTTTAAGATATAACAATGAAGCTGAGCCAAATTGTTTGTTTTTGGGCTCAAGATTATATGTGTAAGTTTTCCGGATTCTGGTGCTTCAGAACAGCGTCAAAATGTATTTGTATATATCTTTTTTTGGCGATATTTAGACAACTATTTTGAAAAAAAAGTGAAAGATGATGTGCTATAAAAACAAAATGACATATGAGATTGACAGGTCCTCTAGGAGGCTAGTAAGATTTAAATATTAATTTCTATATTAAAAATTGGCCAAAACAAAAAAAAATACTTAGACACACACACGGAACGAATTCAGATACCGAATAAATTTGTTCGGTGAAAATATGACAAATCACACCAAAAATTAAGGTAACGTTTCTTCTTTTATCGTCTCCTTCGTCAGACCTTAAAATTATTATTTTTATCACATAAAACGGATCTATACCAACTTTTGAGTAAATTCATAAATTAATAACGAAAATGTTAACAAACAAACAATATTTCAATTTAAATACCCAATAACTCGTCAGAAAATAATATTAGACCCTGCGCTCTTAGCAAAATTATAATTTTAAACCTATAAGCTTAGAGTTAAAATATTTAGTGTTCTTTATAAATAACCCTGTATTGTAACCACAATGCAAGTTGTCAGAGTAATTACATGAAGTGTAAACACGTCGTACTAAACAACTTACTTTTGGTTTATTTGGCATATCTTTATCTCGAACTGTTTATGAGATCACTGTACTGTAAAGTCTTATAAGAAGTACATTGTAACAAAAAGATGAAGTACCTAAAACCTAAACTGTTTTACTCAAACAAAAATGAAGAAAAGCTCTCCAAGATAATCAAACTTAAATTTCATACCTTCTTATTTTCATATCAAGACTTACAAGATATACGAAAGTTCCGAAAGTTTAGAGAAAGCGTAAACAGTTAATTGAATGAGACAGATTAATTAAAAACTATGACACAATTAGTAGAAGAAATAAAGTCAAAATAACTTCGGAATATTGCAAGAATTGAATTTAAAGTTAGATTTGACTGTATTTGAATTTTAGATTTCTTGTAATTCATTTAAAATGGAAGTCATGAAAATACGTACCCACCTTCCTGAAGTTTCTGTCGCTTAATCAGAATTTACTTAAATGGAAGCACTAATGAAAAAGTAACTGTACCAAGACGACGAATCGGAATTTATAAGAGAATTGTTCAGACTTTTAGTCATTTATAATTTATAAGGCATTTTAATTTTAGATTTTAGTTTGTCTTCGTTTTTAATAAAAATATTATTTGGAATATTTTTTGTTTTGTTTAATTTTTCTTTAAACCATCCCGATAGTTTACATAATTGTTACATTTCGCTGGAAAAATTTACATTGAAAAGATTATCGACATCAAAATGTATTTTTCCAATGGGATTAATATTTTTACAAGTATGAAAGAGAGGTTTTGATATTATAATTGCAGTTTTTAAATTGCTGTGGTAAATTACAGCAAGACTTTATACATCAGCATTGAAAGTAATTAAATATACAGGGTGTTTCATTGCTAAGTGTCCATACATTAAACGCAGATATAACACAATTAGATAATTCCAAAAAACTTATATGTGTTGGTGTGCACTGGCGCACCCAAGGAGCCCCCCCTCCCCCCAGACTTCGAAAAGCAGTCTTCCTTTATCTAAAATCCTCCAACAACTTGAGAATTCAGATCTTGCGTTTGCGATGGATAATGCAGAAGAAATGCGAGAAAATGTTGAAACGCAGTTCAAAAATATTTTCGATGAAGCAAAACAGTTTGCTGATATGTTTGACATTGAAATCAAAATCCGAAGATTGGCCTCGAAGCAAACAAATCGAGCTAACGTACCCGCTGAAAGTGCTATGGATTATTATTGAAAATCAGTTTTTGTACCATGGGTTGACTCATTTTTATCTGGTTTAGTAGATCGATTCGCCAAACATAAGTCCATTCTTAAAAAATTCATGGTATTACTACCAACAGAAAATCAAAAAATGAGGACTTTTTGGACCTTGTTAAGTTTTGTAGTGATGGTATCCAGGATTTCAGAAGGAGTATTTTGGAGGTACCAAAAATTCACCAAAACAAGTTATATACAATACAAATAATGGACGATCTAATGATCTAAATTTGTAATTTTTAGAATTTATGGTACATTGCTTTGACTAATTCTCTGCCTTTTGGGGTTGTCAGCCTTGAACCCCACATTGGGTGTTTAGAGTTTACATCCAACAAATATAGGTTTTTTGGAATTCTCTAACTGTGTTATATCTTCGTTTAATGTATGGAAACTTCGCAATGAAACACCCTGTATAAAGCAGTGAACAGAGAGCTTCAAACTGCCCAATTAAAGATTTCTACTTCTTCCAAAAACTTTGGAATTATAAAGCACCATATAACAACTATTCTGTAATAAGTCAGTGTGATGCCTCCGATAATTTTGATTCTGTTACTAAAGTAAAGATGGCGGTGTACTGTCCTCGTGCTTAATACGCATTCCGACGTAATTAGTTTAATACCGTCATTGGGCTCTATCACACTTGGCGACAAGACATGGAGTGGGGATGAATTTACCTTGAAATCGATGCAGTCACTGCAGTCATGTAAATGTATCCCCACTCCATGTCGTGTCGGTTTCGTGTAGCCAAGTGTGAAAGAGCCCATTTAGGGTGGATTTAGGATTCCTTTAATAACAGAATCAAAGGGTTCGATTGGTCCAGACAAAGTTTGGGAAGTTTAAATTTAACAATTAATTATTACAAAAATACAAATATTTATTCGTTTAGAAAATGAGGGCGATACGTAAACACTGTATAGCATCGGAAGGGAAGATTTTTTTACTCTCTTTTGTAATTTTAAGTGTGTAAATATTTATCGAACAACTCCGTCGAGCACTTCTTCTAGGCAAATTAATTAAACGAGAATTGTTCTTATAGAAAATGTAACAAAAAAGTTTACAGTTGTTGATATATACAAAAGCGTTAGAACAGGTTTAATTTTGTTTTAATTATGGAATTCTCATACTAATGGCTTAAAATTGTCTATCTAACTGGGTAAAAATAAATTAAATTTAAATCAGTAGTTTTCGATGGCTTCTATGGCTACTTGGGCCATTCCTGTAAAAATATTTTTTAAAGAATTACGCATTACGTTCGACTCATTCCTTCCTGTTATCAATCATGTCATCAATATTTACCTCTAAAAGAAGAGAAGAAAAATATTATGTATTATAACAAAAACCACCATTGATTGGTACACTGATAAACAGAGTTGAGAAAAAGTATAGACGTCTGCCTAATAATCTCTCAAATTATAAAAGGTTTAGTTTTTTGGGAATTTCCGAATCTCATAATAGCCAGAGTAAGATTTTAAAGCTTTACGTATATTTTTTAAGCTCTAACATATTCATAGATCTAAGTGATTTTAAAAGCTGATCATCGAATTTGTCTTCCTAAACTTGTTATTTTATTATTTATTGGTAATACATCCTCTAAGAATACAAATTTGTATTACAAAATAAACTGAAATTTATTATATTCAAAACCTCATTTGACATTTGACTAATAAGTTTCAATATGAAAATAATAAGAAAGTTGGTACTTTGTTTATGTACTTACTTGATTTTTATGTTTTAAAACAATTTATATACTTTCGGAATGGTAAAAGTTTTTATTTTTTTATGTTTTCTTTTAGTTTTTAACTTTATTCTAACTAGACTAGAATATCATTTCATAAATCATTGGTGCCATTGTTTGTTTGTTGTTCTTTGACCCACACTTATTATTGCGTGATATGGTCAAAAGATATACTTCTAAAATAGTCGACCACAAAGGATATCAAGAGGTAAATTTTTTGATTTACTACATTGTTCAACGAAAAACAAAGTGCTTACTGGTTTCTACTTAAAATTATTTAAAAATTAATTCATACATGGTAAGCTATGAACTACGGGAGCAAGGCTAATCAGATTCTTTGTCTCAAACTATTATGAAATACAATATTCGTACTTAATAAAATAGACTGCATGCATAAAGTTTGGAATCCCGAGCATTTCTCTGGAATGTTAATCGATTTTAATAAAATTTGTTATTTAGCGGATTTTCAGTCATGATTATATTAGTAATATTGCGCCATCTAGGAGAGGACGGGCACTGTGGACATTTTTTCTTTCATTCAAGACGAGTGACTTTTTATCTGTCAACATAAACAATTGTAAGTCATCCATGAAACTTTCAAATTGTTTATTGTTACTTTCGCCAGGCAAAACTATAAATAAAATGAAATATAGAAAGGAAGAAGAGAAAATTACCTTGCCAAATAGTAAAGGGTGTAGAAAAGTAAGCATGTAAACGATGTCACTGTGCGCATCAAGTTTTTTTATCAGTGGCCTATATGCCATGGGGGCCATGACAAAAAATAGTGGAAAAATATTTTTCAAATTTTAGTTTAAATAGCTTATAAAAATTGGTTTTCAGAGTACACCACAATAGCGTTAAAGTACGTTTTTGAACTTCTTGTCCTTGGGGTACTTTTACGATGAATCCTCTCCCCACCATTTGGAGTTGCTTATTATTCTCGGTATCATTTTCAATCACTAGAACATAGTTGATTTTTTTAACACATCTCTAAGTAGGTTTAAACATTTAAGACAAATGTGATAAATGACAAGCAGTTGCAACAATATACAAATTGCAATAGTCGATAAAACTTACCACAAAAATAACAAAAAAAAACAGTAAGTCGAATTGAGATGCGGTTTTTGCATTCGCTTCGTTAGCTCGTCTAGAAATTTTGAGCCATATTTTGATCTTGTAATTTTTTGAAATTGCATCGATGCATCAAAAAGTGCATTCTTCTTTCCAAGTGTTGAAGAAAAAATGCATATCTTGCACAGAAAACATCCGAACCATACAAATTTCAGTACCCAGGGTGTTTTTGGGTTGCTTAACCTGAATATGATGGCCAAATGAGCCCCCGGTGTACCTGGAGGTCAGGACGATGCCAGGAACGTCATCACCTGAGTTCCCTGTAAACTCATTAAAAATGGACCGAATTTCTTTACCCAAGGGATTTTCGGGTCGTTCGTCACAGCTATGACATCGAAATCGTCCTCTGGAGGACCTGGTGCGCGCTACCTGGCTAAAAACGGCATCTCCTGAAATTACTTACCAAATCTATCGAAACACCTCAACCGGAGGTCCCAGATTTGACATCAACGTCGTCCTCCGGAGGACCTGGCTAAAAACGTCATCTCCTGGAGTTTTACTGAAATTATTTATATCTACATGATAGGCCAAACTTCTGACATCGGAGGATTACGTCGTTGTGTTAAGAGTGCATATTTTGAAAATAGTTTCGATTATACAAGGTGTTCCAAAAACTCGTGGCAGCACAAACTTACATTTTTTTAAATGAAGCATACTATATTTTATTCAAGAATCGAAAGCATCTCACTTTTTTATCTATGGCTTCTTTAATATAGGGTGAAACAGAACACAAATCAAGCAATATCTCAAAATTTTCAAATGTCTTTTTACAACAGTTAATAAGCTTTCAAACAATATAGTATAGTTAGCGTATAAGTTAATGGAAAACTGCAAATATTTTATGATAACGGAAAAATCATGTAATTTACGTACACAAATGAAATGGTATTAAATTTTTATATGAAACGTACTGTATATTTTAGGTTTTCTAAGGCATTAGAATATTCTACAAATTGTAATCGTAATTTTTGATACGTCTATTATTTTTTACTGATACCACTAGAGGACCGCATACCTTTATAGAGATATTCGGAATTATTAGTCCATTCTGTGAGCCGGAAAAAAACCTTGAAAAATACAAATAAATTTTGACGCCCACAAATTACGCTCCCCCTCGTTTTCGAGGATTCTGAACACGATGGCGGGGGGTTAAAATTCTTTTCGAGTTGGCCCCACCCCCAAACGGCCAAAAACCCACCCCCTAAATGGTGAATCGCGTCTTTCACCGGCAAAACTAACGTAACTCCCCGTTTTCGAGGATGCTGGACGTGATGCCGGTGATTACAATTCTTTTAGAGTTGACCCCACCCCTCAACCAGCCAAAAATCACCCGCGAAAGGGTGAAAAATTTGTTCTTCGCTATAAACGAGAAAACCCGCGTCATGTCCCGTTTTCGAGGATGCTGAACGCGATGGTGATGTTGGATCTTCTCACCCCTCCAATGGCAAAAAAATTTTTACTCTTTATTTTTGTAGGTACGAAAAATACATGATTTTTCAGTTATGATAAAATATTTACAGTTTTTCATTAACTTATACCCTAAATGTACTATATCGTTTGAAAGCCTATTAATTGTAGTAACAAATTGTAAAAATACTTATAGGTTTATCTGTTTGAGATATTGCTTGATTTGAGTTGTTTCACCCTGTATTAAAGAAGCCACAGATAAATAAGTACCTAATAAATAGTGAGCACAGCCAACTATATGAGAATGACATTTGAATTATTTTGATTTACTGTTTTACAGAGTGTTAAAGTTGGGGTCATTTTTGCTAATAATTGGCCATATCTTTTTGAAACACCCATATAATATATTAACATGCTATATTTTTTAACTCTCTCGGTGATATGTTTTCGATTCTTGAATAAAATATAGTATGTTCCATTTAAAAATGTAAGTTTGTGCCGCCACGAGTTTTTGGAACACTCTGTATAATTGAAACTATTTTCAAAATGTGCACTCATTAACTGTACTAGCTCACACAAAATTTGAAAGTTTTATCTCTTACCACAACGACGTAATCCTCCGATGTCAGAAGTTTGGCCCACCCTGTATATAAAACACTAAATTTTGTTGTTATGGGAACTATTGTAAAAACTGTTCTATCCACATCTAAAGTTTTTTTGTCCAATTCAAACACATTTTTTAGTCAATAAACTGGAGTTGTGCCACCGGCCACCTATGACTATTTTTTTAAATCATCCAAAAACGTTAACAGTTCCTGATGGCCCATGTCTTTAGGTTATAGGAAAAATAAGTTCAAATCTAATAATATAAAATCAAATACTTTTATTTTCTAAAAACGTTCTCAAAAATTCATGTATATCCAATTTTTCTTTATGATTTTATAAGACAAAGTGGTTTTATGCGGTGTGATTTAGGAAAAAATGTCGTGTCCCATTTGAAATTTAAAAATTAAAATACGTTAATTTCTTTTTTTTAAAATTACATTTTTAAGGTCGGATTATTAATAGGTAATTATTATTATAAATTACTGAAAAATTTTGATTACTTCTAGGCGAGGATTTTATTAATTTTTTATTTTGTATGCTTCTTTTTAAAAAATACACATAAAAAAATAATTTTTTTAAAAAATACTTGTATCTGATTTAAAATTAAATAACTCCTATTAGCATCTCGACATTATAAATGTGGCAAAATTGTGATTGTTCCAGAGATATGCGCGGGTTTCCAGACTTTCATGCACTCACTACTTAATTAAGTATTCAACATACCTATTAAAAGTTTAATATAAAAAATATATGAATACGTCTCACAGGCAATAGGTGTGAGAAACATCATTTCCAAATATAATAGTACCATTATTTGTAGCTATCCAGTGGTTATCTATGCCTTAAGGTAAAATTAAGAATCCTCTTTAAAAGCATGAACACGTTGTCGTCATATTACTTTTTCCATATATAAAATGAGTATAAAATCATCCTTTTTGGTCGATAATACCATTTGTTAGTGCACACAAATTTAAAAAAAGAGCACGCTAACCCTGACAGGCTGTGTTTCCAAACTATAGGTGGAAGATTCTTGTCGAAGAGCGCTGCACTCAAGGTGACATTGACATTGTGTGTGATGCCGCGTCAGACAGACAGATAAGAGGCGAAAGGATATTAAAAAGGAGGGTGAAAGGATACCTAAGGAGGTGTCCACTGTAGTTTGGAACACAGCCATGGTATCCTTGCCTCCCAGGTACTAGTAGGAGCTGGCGAGTTTCTTTTGTCTGCTGTCTGCTGGCTGTTGCGCTTGCTTTTGCATGTTCCATTCGCTTGCCTGACGTGATTTTTATTTACTTTACGATTAGGCATGGGCTTGTTGGGTGTTGTAGAAAATTTAATCATTTTGTTCTCTATTCGATGTTTAATGGAAACTACACGATCTGCAATGACTACACGAGGGCAAAAATCTATAAACGTCGTAACTACTAAACATCTATTTAGGCCGATCGACATGACGTATTATTTTCCACTCCCATTGTTTTTAAAATTAATTTTCTTGTTGTATCACTTAATATATTTACTACAAAAAATTAGTTACTAATTTTTGAAATTAAAAACATATATGAAGCTATAATTTTTTAGTGAAAACGATAAATGTTTTATATTTTGATATAAATGATTAATTTGTTCTTTTTTTTTCTCAGTGCGCTTAATAGGTACAACTGTTAAAACTATTATTTTTATTAATTTTCACACCATTCTTCCACGGTACAACTACTTTGATGAAAACTTGCCAACTTAATCAAAGGTTGTCTTGTAAAAAATGCACATCGTGAATTTTGTTTTTGATGCTTTATTAAAAAGTAGAAAATACTTTCTAATTATTTCTTTTCGGTCGTTTTTCGCACACAACATTATTTAGAAAGGTGATCCATTCAAATCCTTTGGATTTAAATTTCGTTCGTAGTTACAATACGATTTAAAAAAAATCGTTAGGAACTGACACTCTTGAATCGATTTTGATTAGCATTCAGGTATTTGGTAATCAATTTTGCAGATATTTTCTCATCAAATCGTGATGTATCCCAAATGGAATACACGTTCATAGAAAATGTTCCGTCAAATATATTTTTGTATTGGACATAGAAATGGGTCTTTCGACATTTTAAACATTTTTTATGGTGACGTAAAAAGAACAATTTACGTACAGAATACTTACCGTATACTATATAAGTCAATACTTGTTTATTTTACAATTGACAGTATAGCGAAACGTTTAATCGCAAAAACTGAAGAAATGCTCATTGTCCAATTTTATAGTGTTTATCCATTTTACTCTTCTGGGTTTTCTATTATTTATTTATTAATTTGATATTAAAATTATTACAATAAATAACTTTAACGTTATGTGGGACGTTAAAGTCACGTGAGCGACTGATAAACAGAGTTAAAAAAAGTATAGTCGACTATTGAACCATGTTCTCGAAAATAATTAAGGGTTCCTATATAGTCGTTGACCGAATTTTAGTGTCTCTTTTTTCTCTCGTATCAACAAAGCAAATTAAGGGTGTAGTCCAGTAAATGAAGGCCGGAAAAGGTATCAACCTGGGCATCAGGTTGCACAAGAATAATTTTTTTTTAATTTCTAGCTATTCATGGGTATATTGAACTCTGAAAATCTCAACTCCGTGAAATGGGTGGAAAGGTGGGGAAATGGCCCTAGAGTTCTGGAAAATCCGTTTTTCGCCAATATCTCCCAAAATATGACTCTCAGAGAATTACTGTTCAGACAAGAAATAAAGAGCAGTCTATTACCTACAAAATTGTTCCTGATCATTTTTTCGCTACGCGAATATTTTGTGCGAAAACGGCGATTGAAAAATTCATAATTCATAATCATAATAAAAAAAAAGAAAAATACCGTAGACAAGGGGACAATCTAAGCTTTCCAATGATGTGAGTTGAAACCCGATAGGGTGCTTGATTATCTATCAATTCCCGATTAGCTCGAGCATTTTGGAAAACTCCAAAAATCCAAAAAAAGCAACCCTGAAAAAACACGTTACTTATAAAAATACGAAAAAAATCCTTATTGAATCTTTTGGAATGTATTCAAGACCTTCCCAAGCCTCATTGGTCAAAAGGATTTAGTGAAATTAGGTACTCTTTATAAAAAGAATATAAACAGATTGATAGAAGGGCTAAAATCTCGACCAAAAACAAACTTTGGCCCCGGTTTTCAATAGTCCCGAAAAATGACTAAAAGGAAAAATTAACATGGTAATATAGCTACAGGTTCCTCCTTTCACCTGAACTTTGAGTCATGAAAAAATATTAATTTTTGCCCGATTTATTCAAAAATTTTAGTCCGCTTGGGAGTGGCATTCCTCTAGAACGTGCTCTCTAGTTACGGTTGCGGTTGGGGCCGATTATGTCGAAAACCATTACATTTTCGAGAAAAATGTTGTCTGAACAAAAATTCTCTGAGAGTCATATTTTGGGAGATATCGGCCAAAAACGGATTCTCCAGAACTCTGGGGCGATTTTCCCACCCTTCCACAAATTTAAAGGAGTTGAGATTTTCACAGTTCAATGTAACCATGAATAGCTGCAAATTAAAAATTAAAATTATTCTTGTGCAACCTGATGCCCAGGTCGATATCTTCGTTTACTGGACTAGTGGGAAAATATTGAGTTTGGATTTTAATATAGTTTGCTTTGATATCACAAGACTGATTTCTTCCGTGTGGATTCATCAATTGGGCCATCAAATCAAATGAACAAATTTCAAACTTAATAGCAACATCCGCTACAAGATGTGCGTTGACACGAATGAAAGTAGTGACGCCTTGGCTGATAAAATTCACTGAAAAAATGAGTAGTGACTCTTAATAATTTTGAAAAACATGGTTAAAAAGTCCTCTATACATTTTTTAACTCTGTTTATTAGTTTACTAGTATGTGGCAATACAGTCAAGTGTCATTTCTTTTAGTACATTTTGCAATTGGGCCCTGGCGAGTTTGGAATGTATTCATTCGATTTGAAGACAAACTAATGATTCCAAAAGTCATTGAGGTGTCAAATTAAATAAATTCGATCCATTCTCATTAAATATTATTGTTGACAAGTCCACAAATTGGTACTTTTTACCATTCATTTTGAACGAACTTTCCCGTTCAAATATTCATTTTCTGATAATGCTAACAGACATTCGGCTTATATAGATAACGTTGGCATAACATAAGTCACAGAATATTCTCTTAAAACACTAAACCTATAAATACATATCTACTTAAAAGTACCTGTACCTGAAATCGACAGAATTTATAGTTACAGGTAAATTGGACTCCGACTAAGAGAAATACTTGAAAAATTCAAAATTTTCGCCTGGCAATCGATACTGTAGCCTCTAAATGGTTATTATGACATATAAAGAAGGAGAATAGAGTGTAAATTTTTAATTGTTATCTGCCTGTCCTGATTTGAAGCACTGATGATGACGTAACTGTCGAAAGCGCTTTGCAACGTTAATACACTCTATACAAAAGTTCTCCTTCTTTACATTCTAGAACAGTATTGGTAATTTCCTAAAATTCACAGTAAAAGATTATTCATTAATTAACAACGGATCGATACTATTCCTGGATTACTCACAACAACTTTTATTTTGGATTCTTATCGATCTTGTATTAACTGTTTCACTGGGTAATGTTGAATGGTATGAAAGTGGACTGCTGATTTTGGTAAAGGCGGAAATAGACGGTTCAATTTGGTTGAACAATTTGATTGTTTCAACCAAATTGAATTGATTAGTGTATTTTACGATTTAATGAAAGTTGAAAGAATTTCTACTTTCGTTCATCTTTGTTGTACAAACGGGATGAATCATTCAAATTTGACACGTCTATACACCTTTGTTGACAGTTGAAGGAGTGTATTCAGTCAGTTAAGGCGGAAATAGACGGTTCAACTATATTGAAAGACAAATGTATAAACGTTTCAATTAAATTAATCAATTTCAAAATGTCCATTTATGCACCATTGTTAAATACAATCACTACGTAGAACCAAAATAATTTAGGCACGTAAATATCATCCCTGCGAGTCTCACTTTTTTCTGACTTAACTACCTTGTTTAATTCTGCCATATATATTGTTCGAATAATTTTTATTTTTAATTTAATATCATTTTCGGATAGGTCATAGGAATATTTAATTCTGATAAGAGGGACTTCATTGCCTTGTCTCTCAATACTCGGTTTTTATACGTTTCATATTTGTTGTTCCATAGGCAATAATTATTTTTATACAGTGTGTTTCATAGTTAAACCGACATACGTTAACTGTAAATAGAGTGTACTTAGGGGTGTTTCATCCATTTCGGCCAATATTTTGATAAGCCGTAACTTTAGAACCACCATGTAGATTTCTCTCATACTTGGTACAGGTATAGTGTGTTAGTAGTCCAATCATATAGTGTAAGAACTACAATTAAAATTCAGATCCGGATTAAGAAGAATTTGTAAAATTTGAAAATCCCCAAAACAACACCCTGTATATCAGATTTTTTTAAATTGGGATGGATATTTGAAAAGAACGGAAAAAAATGAGATAAAGTGAAACATTTTTTTAAGTGCACATCCCATTCTACTACTGTAGTTTTAACGTCAAATTAAATCAAATGCATTTTTTTCATTTTCACAAGCAGTAACTTTTGAAATACCTGATAGATTTCTTTCATATTTGGTACAGGTATCATTTTTTAGTAGCCCAATCGTATAATGCAAGGACTATACTACAGTTAAAATCCAGATATGGATTGAGAAAAATTTGTAAAATTTGAAAATCCCCAAAGCAACACGTTGTACATCAGATTTTTTTTTAAATTGAACCAGACATTCGAAACGAATGGAAAAAACTTTTTTTTTATAAATGCACATCTCGTTTTACATATTACTAACCTTTTAAAGTTAAAATTCAATTAATGCAATACTTATTGTCATTTTCATAAGCCATAACTTTGGAAACACCCTGTAGATTTATTTCGGATTTGGTACAGGTAGATTGTTTAAATAGCCCAATCGTACAATACAAGAACTAAAGTTAAAATCCAGATCCGGATTTAGAATAATTTGTCAAAGTTGATAATCTCTAAAATAGCACTCTGTATATCATATTCTTTAAAATGTAATTGGATACCTACTTGAAAAAAGAAAAAAAGAAAATAGATGTGTTATTGCTAAAGCCTACTAGATAGTTTAATGAGTTTTGTATCCGGAATTAATCCGAAAAATTAAATCTGTATTTTTTTTTGCAGAACGCTCTTGTACACTCATAAAAATATTCCAACACATTATAACACATCCTTTTTCTTTTCTTTTCTTTTTCTTTTCTTTTACTTTTTTTAAATAGGTATCTGACTACATTTAAAAAAATCTGATATACAGGACGCTATTTTAGAGATTACCAACTTCTACAAATTTTTCTTAATCCGGATCCGGATTTTAACTTTAGTTCTTATATTGTACGATTGGGCTATTTAAACAATCTACCTGTATTAAATCTGAAAGAAATCTACAGGGTGTTACCAAAGTTATGGCTTATCTTATGAAAATGACAATTAAGTATTGCATTAATTGAATTTTAACTTTAAAAGGTTAGTAATATGTAGAATGAGATGTGCATTTATAAAAATATGTTAGTATATCTCAGTTTTCTTCATTCGTTTCGAATGTCTGATCAAATTTAAAAAAAATCTGATGTACAGCGTGTTGCTTTGGGGATTTTCAAATTTTACAAATTTTTCTTAATTCGTATCTGGATTTTAACTGTGGTGTAGTCCTTAGATTATACGATTTGCTAAAAAATATGAAAGAAATCTTGTGAAAATAAAAAAAATGCATGCATAATTTGACGTTAAAACTCCATTAGTAGAATGGGATGTGCACTTAAAATTTTTTTTTCACTTTTACTCATTTTTTTCCGTTCTTTTCAAATATCCATCCCAATTTTCAAAAATCTGATATACAGGGAGCTGTTTTGGGGATTTTCAAATTTTACAAATTCTTCTTAATCCGGATCTGGATTTTAATTTTAGTTCTTACACTATAGGATTGGACTACTAACACACTATACCTGTACCAAGTATGAGAGAAATCTACAGGGTGGTTATAAAGTTACGGCTTATCAAAATATTGGCCGAAATGGATGAAACACCCCGTATCTCGGTTATTAAAGGCGTTAGATCCAGTAACCAAGGTTATTTGGACTCACCTAAGTACACTCTATTTACAGTTAACGTATGTCGGTTTAACTATGAAACACCCTGTATAAAGGCGGAAATAGACGTTTCAATTTGGTTGAACAATTTGATTGATCCAACCAAATTGAATTGTGTATTTTACGATTTAATGAAAGTGTTCAACCAAATTGAACGTTGAAATAAGTTGGAAGATTTTAAGGCTCAAATAGACGGTTCAATTTGGTTGAACAATTTGGTTGATTCAACCAAATTGCATAGTGTATTTTACGATTCAGTGAAAGTGTTCAACCAAATTGAACGTTGAAAGAAGTTGGAAGAATTTCTACTTCGTTCATGGTTGAACAATTTGGTTGATTCAACCAAATTATATAGTGTATTTATTTCAACCAAATTGAACGTTGAAAGAAGTTGGAAGAATTTCTATTTCGTTCATGGTTGAACAATTTGGTTGATTAAACCAAATTATATAGTGTATTTCAACCAAATTGAACGTTGAAAGAATTTCTACTTTCGTTCATCTTTGTTGTACAACCGGGATGAATCATTCAAATTTGACACGTCTATACACGCTTGTTGACCGTTGAAGGAGTGTGTTCAATTCAATCACTGTTCCCTATTGCGACTACATAGTGGTTGTATTTAACAATGGTGCATAAATGGAAAGAAGAGGATGATACTCCGATGTTTCTAGATTTATATAAAAATCACGAATGCCTCTGGAACAACAAATCTGAAACGTATAAAAACCGAGTATTGAGAGACAAGGCAATGAAGTCCCTCTTATCCCCTTTCTCATGACGACGCATCACCTACGGTCTAGTCCACCAACGTCGACATCTTCTCTGTAATTTTTTTAACATCTTTTTCAATACCTCCATTAAATGGACACAAATAATTGTAACACCCATTCGTACGATTTCAGTTGCCGACATTTTGAAATTGATCAATTTAATTGAAACGTTTATACATTTGTCTTTCAATATGGATGAACAATTTGGTTGAATCAACCAAATTGTTCGAGCAAATTGAACCGTCTATTTCCGCCTTAAATCTAGAAACATCGGAGTACTGAACACACTCCTTCAACGGTCAACAAGAGTGTATAGATGTGTCAAATTTGAATGATTCATCCCGGTTGTACGACAAAGATGAACGAAAGTAGACATTCTTTCAACGTTCAATTTGGTTGAAATTCACTATATAATTTGGTTGAATCAACCAAATTGTTCAACCACGAACGAAGTAGAAATTCTTCCAACTTCTTTCAACGTTCAATTTGGTTAAAATACACTATACAATTTGGTTGAATCAACCAAACTGTTCAACCATGAACTAAGTAGAAATTCTTTCAACGTTCAATTTGGTTGAACACTTTCATTGAATCGTAAAATACACTATTCAATTTGGTTCAATCAACCAAATTATTCAACCAAATTGAACCGTCTATTTCAGCCTTAAATTCTTCGAACTTATTTCAACGTTCAATTTGGTTGAACACTTTCATTAAATCGTAAAATACACTATTCAATTTGGTTGAATCATTCAAATTGTTCAACCAAATTGAACCGTCTATTTCCTCCTTAAGACTTATTTAAAGTATCAGTTGGAAAAGCCTGGAACTTTTAGTTTTCCCATATCGTTTCATCGACAGCATTTAGTAAGAATACTTAGGTGAAATCGATGATCAGTGTCGCTCTGGCCTATAAAAATCTTCGAATATACCTAGATATTCTCTTAGTAATTCATACCCGATACAAATTTCAATTCCACTTCCTGTTTTCTCGTTGCCCTTCCATGTACACATAAATAAATAAATATTTATTAGTTACATCAGAATACGTCAAATTTAAAATTTTAAAACAGATCAAAACAAATATAGTACACAAATGTTACAAATCGTAGATCTATACAGTACAGAATGCTTAGCAGTGTTGTTTTAGGGGCACAGACATTTCTATCCGGTTGGTGCTCATTGTCTGATTATTGGTTATTTTCATGTTTGGTTTGTTGAATATAATTCACCTACACTTTTGTACGCATCAGTTAAGTTTTAAAATAGTTCTACTATGTGGTCATTATTTGAATGAAGAGCAAATCTATTCTTATATCGACAGATGATTCATATGGCCAAAATAATGTAGAGAGAGTTTCAGAAGGACATCCATCGGTGTTATTCGAATATATGTGAATATTTGAAAATTTGTTTTTATAGTAGTTGTTGCAGATAGTGAAGAAAATTAGAAAGCAAAATATAGTTTGTCGATTACCACGTGAAAGAAAAACCATAAAGCTCAGAAACATCGCATGACCCCCTACCTTTCGGAGAGATGTATGTATCCTAACCTGTTGATGTAGTCCCTTTAAAAATTACCCCTAAATGTAATAATGTTTAGCTAGGAAATGATTAAAAGAAAATGAGCGTTTATGAAAATCCACTTTACCCTAAAATATAAAGTAAGAAGAAGAAGATTGAATAAAATTGAGCTGAAAAAATAGTTTAGACAGGTCAATTTCAAAATACCTCACGCTATAAAAATTTGGTCACTAATTTCATTCATCTTATTTTTTTTAATTTTGATTCGTAGTTTTTTAACTGAAGGCCAAAAATCTGTCACATGTTTTAAAAAATATCACGTGAATATACAGGGTGAGTCACGGTTAATATTTTTTGAAAATTTTGTTTATTCATGGATAGGTGGGTTGATAAAGACTACATTTTAAAATTATTTTGAATTATACAGGTTGTCCCAAAAAAGTGTGGGGTATCAAAGTTGTATTATTTCTTATGGAAGGTCCTATATTTTGTTGCATTTATACAGGGTGAGTCACAAGGAACTTTACATACTTCTACAATAAGGAGAGGCACCTTTGGGGATTACCAAATGACCATTAAAAAATGTCTTCTGTGTTTCTTTAATAATGTACAGAGCGATTTATGTATTTGGACCAAAATAATGTTTGGTCATATCTTTTCAATGATTAAGTCGATTTGTCCCATTTTTTGGTAAAAGTGTGTATTGGTGTCTAGCAACTAACTGACATGTTCAGAACTAAAAAATTCCAGGGCCAGCTTCGCGAAAATTTGTTGAATTGCTATACTTACAATAATTCACCCTGTACGTGATTTCTCTAAAATGTTATATTTCTCCAGAGGACATAAATAGTCAGTTAAACCTGGATATGTGTATTAAGGCAAATGGATTTTATTTTGAACATCTTTTAAAATCGTAATGTTTATTAAATTATTTTTTACTTTGTTCCGCATTGTTAAAACTGTTTTGTTTTTGGTTATTGTTATTTATTTTATTTCTTAATTAAATTTATGAATAAACATTTCTTGGGGTTGTTAATTTCATTCCGATTAAAATAATTACACATGATTTTCGCTGAAACAAATGACAAAACTAGGTTAATCCAAACATTTACAATCTAATTTCAGTCCATTGCGGGTGGAAAAAGTTACAGGGTGAATTTTTGACATGAACCAGATATGCCAGATTTTTAAATCCGGCCCTGTAAATTGATTCAAAGTCTGGCATTTACTATACTGGAATATAGTGTGTGTCGTTATTGTTTATTTTAAAGATTTCTTTATAATTACTAAACATTATTATACAGTAAGATATTTCATTTTCCCCAATTTTCATTTGACTTTAAAATGAATCTTTAATTAAAAATGTAAGGCAAGTGTAACAAAAATTTCACATATCCAGGTTTAACTGTCTATTTATGTCCTCTGGAGAAATCATATCACATTTTAGGAAAATCATGTACAGGGTGAATTATTGCAAGTATAGCAATTCAACAAATTTTCGCGAAGCCGGCCCTGGAATTTTTTAGTTCTGAATATGTCAGTTAGTTGCTAGACACCAATATACACTTTTACCAAAAAATGAGACAAATCGACTTAATCATTGAAAAGATATGACCAAACATTATTTTGGTCCAAATCCATAAATAGCTCTGTACATTATTAAAGAAACAGAGAAGACATCTTTTAATGGTCATTTAGTAATCCCCTAAGGTGCCTCTGCTTATGGTAGAAGTATGTAAAGTTCCTCGTGACTCACCCTGTAGATTATAAGTTAAAAATAAGATAAACTCTCTTAAGTATTCCCTATACCCAAGCTTTCTACTTTTCGAGATATTTTGATATTTCTAAATATGGAAGCACTTACAAGAAACCCAATAACTTGGAAACCTATGGAATCAGCCAAATCCAATTTTAACTTAAAAAAATTAGACTAATAATTGAAAGCAATAATGTATTTAGAGTTGTTTAAAATTGTACAGGGCGTCCAAAATGGGGCGATTCTCTAATGACATATTGTGCTTCCATTTTTAGAAATATCAAAATATCTCGAAAACTACAGGTATAGGTATAGGGAATACTTAAGAAAGTTTATCTTATTTTTAGCGTATAAGCTATAATGCAACAAAATATAGGGTCTTCCATAAGAAATAATATAACTTTGATACGCCTCACTTTTTTGGGACGACCTGTACAATTCAAAATAATTTTAAAATATAGCCTTTATCAACCCACGTATCCATGAATAAACAAAATTTTCAAAATATTAACCGTTTAGCCACAATGGACCGTCGCGTCTACCGTGACTCACCCTGTATAAGGAATAAAAAAAGGTCTGTTGCTTCTTTTATATATTATTTATATTAGCAACTGAATTGGCCTAGGTCATGATTAGAGGTTAATAAATAAAAATAATAATATAATCGATGATTGATGCAATATCTGGTTCTGTTAAAGGAGTCTGACATTTCTAGACCGGCTTCTGCATTATTGTGCCCTGTCAGTAGAAACTCCTCCAGCTTGGTTTTGAAACAGTTGTATTGTGTGGCTAAAAATAAAAAGTATTCTCAACTGGTTCTGCTGTTTTCAAAATCTGTATATACAGTGTGTTACTTTGAGGTAATACTTTGTTAATAATTTAATAAGCCGGAAATTCACAATAAATTTTATTCATGCAATATTCAATTCTACAAACGAAGCAGAAGACGTCTAATCTAATATTAAAAATATACCACGTGGTTCAGAAGTTATTACGAATTAAATAAATGGGAAAAATGAATAAAACACCTGTAAGAAAAATTCAACGAGCCACTAAATGTATTCAAAACCACATTGGTGTCATTTATCTACCCCTAACATATGCCGATTTTTCAATGAAACACCCGGTATAAAAAATCTCTTATCACTGGTCGGCAAAAATTTTTTTCTGGACCTGACACCATTCCTACTGATTCTTATGTAAAATGACCTCCTGAATCCGAATATGACCTATTTTTATCACTTTTCCATAATTTGGGGGACGATACATCTCTTCTTAGGGGCTAGAAACGTGAAAAGTTCTAATGTATTAAGGAGATGATGGTTTTCGCGAAAACGGACAAATGGCGACCGAGTTTCGGATTTTGCAAATTTTATTTCCGATTTTCGCAACGAAAAATTTTTATTCGCTATCGATTGCGGAATTTTTTTCTCTTAGATTTGAGCCCTACAAGAACTCAATCCGATAATCGGGAAGGGAGAAAGGGGGGTGAACGCATTTTGCACTGTAAAAGGGCAAGGGATAAGGTTAGTGACGTCGTGCTAGGCTCATTTTCAAGGGCAATGAGTTCTCTTTCAAGATTTTTTTACCCGAAAGCTCTATCTATATTAAGGCCTGCAGGAATGCGTGATATATTTATAAAAGCGATTGAGCTCGCTCAGCCGCCGTGAAATTAGATGCCGGAATAGTATTTGTGCAATATCTCGAGAACCGCCAGACCGATTTAGACGAGAACAGAAAGAGAAACAGAAACAATTTTTTTACTATCCGCATTAACGAATTGCTCATTGGCTAAAGTTTTTTACAAATTTGTAAATATGTGGTGAAGAATCGTAAAAAACCAATAACGTTGTTTATGCTAGAACTTTGAAATGGTTGTTTGATGAGCCCTTCATTGGATAATTACTGGCTTGATTACAAGAATTTTGAATGGTTTTATTTAGACAATTTTCTTTCAAAATGATTCAAATTTGAAAACAAAAACATCGTTTTTTTCTTTTTATTTACATCCGCCAGATTTAATGATTTTGGTTTTTAAAACGACACTATAATCACAAAGAACATTTCAGACGGGCAATATACTTATTTAGCATTCACGTATATGCAATAATTAGCACTTTTTTAAAGTAGATCTGCAATAATTTAAATTATTTTCAGCACAACTTTTATTCGAATTGGCATGTTTTTAACGCACAATAAAAAATTATAAATCTACATCATTAAATTGGTGAAAATCATTTTAGTTCAATTATATGTATTCCTGCTAATACAAATAAAAAAGGAGACACTTTCCATATTTCAAAGATCATATTTCACATCATCAAATTATATGTTCACATCTAAAGACGATCACCTGGGTGTTGATAAAATTTTACTTTATTATAAATCACGTTCATTATTGATTAGGTAATTAAGTTAGTTGTGAGTTCATAATCTACGAAGTGGCACAGAAGTATTTTTATTCTCTGCGCAGTAAAGGTATAAAATGTTATTTTCCTATAGGTAGATCCTACGTAAATAAACTTATTTTGTTTCTCCAAGAATAGTTCAAATAAAGATCATATTTCACGAGGGCGTACTGATAAAATCTTTACATACAGAATAATGAAGTTTGAAACAAATTTTTATTTATATTTACTTACTCACAACCTCTTTTATCTTGTTTTTCTTTGTTTAACACAAAATTAACGATTCAATTATTTTCAGTTAGTACGTAAAACTGGCGTATAGTGGGGTGGTCAATCAATCCAAAGCAAACTTGATCAAATGTTTGCAATAATCATCATTTCAATGACTCTTTATATGATAGTTTGGACTCCCGAAAATCTAATTAACTAGAAGTGTGTTCAAGATCAAGATTCGTCTCGGTTATTATCCTCATACAATATGACAGAAAAAGGGTTTTTCTAAAGGTTACAACATGAATTAATTATGTCCAATTTCCCACCCAAACGACGTTCAAATATATATTCTATTAACGTCTAATGCTAAAGAATACTGTCCAATTATGTTATCTGTATTGTATTTTTTTGCGTATTTGGACTAAATTTAATGATTTACACTTATGCGGACTAGTACAAGGAATGTACATTTTTGAGACGAATAAGAAATAAGAAAAACGTATTTTTAGTATGGGTAATAGATAACTCGTAACCACTTCTGTAGATCTCCAAAATCACACTGAAAGTTTAAATTTACTGTAAGATCATAAGTAAGTGTTTATTAAATATAATACAGATTATATTTTCATACAAATTGGAAATTATAGTATTTTAAAGAAATTTTGTCCATTTTATTAAGAATAATTGTTTAGAGAAATACATTGGTTATTCATTTTTTTATGATTATTTATCGATAATAAATAATAATCAAATCAAGCAATTAGCTTTCGTATTTTTCATAAATTATAGAAAATAAAAAAATTAAATTGATCTAGCTAGATTATTGTTTAGACTAAAATTATAAATTATACGTCCGTCTTCTCTGTTTCCCTGTATATTAGCCTAATAAATAAATGAAAGGGCAGTTAGCGGAAAGTTTAGGTACGGTCCTACTTCTTTTTATTCTTTATGTTTTCGTGATCGCTGAACACGAATTTCAGGTTTGCAAGTGCAAATTTTTGTCATTTTTCTTAGTTTTTGGCATCAATCTCGGTAAGTGTTCATTTTTTGGAAAAGACTATACTATACAAAATTGAAGGAGACAAAATTTCCCACAAGTTTCATAAAAAACAATTTTTTCTACGACCAAAAGTTACGCCGCTAGAGTGCGTTGAAAAATTGCAGAATTTCCAACAATTGGAAATACGCCTTTTTATATCCGATTTTCATGAAAACGAGCCATGTTACAATAATTTTGACTAATTCTAATTGGTGTGTGTGAGGAAAAAACCGTTTTCTTCCTGAAGCCAGGAAAAGGCAAAATTCCATCGACAACATACTCTCCACTCCTTGCTGTAAAGAATAAAACTGTTGCAGAGAATATTCTGTTTTTACATGCAATGAGTGGATGTGACACAACGTCTGCACCTTTCAACCAGGGGAAACTAAAGTTTGTGAGAGTACTCATTAAAAATCCTGACCATGGTAATGTTATCAATTGTTTCAAAATGGCGTATTTTCAATTGTTGGAAATTCTGCACATTTTTCAACACACTCTAGCGGCGTAACTATTGGTCGTAAAAAAAATTATTTTTTATAAAACTTGTGGAAATTTTGTCACCTTTAATTTTTATAGAATAGTATTTTCGAAAAAATGCATACTTACCGAGATGTAGGCCAAAACCTAAAAAAAATGACAAAATTTGCAAAAAAAAAACAATGTTCCGGCCAAAATATCTGTTAGCAAACCTAAAATTCGTGCTCAGCGACCACGAAAACATAAAGAATAAAGCGAATTAGGACTGTACCTAAACTTTCCCTTAACTTTACTAAGTTGACTAGCCTATAATGCCCATCTCTAGTATAATAATAATAATAATAATAATTTATTCATTAAAAAACTCAGAACTATACAAACATTACAATAAAAAATGAACAAACATGGTTCCACAAGGAAATTAATCCGCGCGTGGATATAAAATAAAATAAAATGAAATGAAATAAAATAAAATAATTTTCACATGTCACATTTTCACATCATGAAGGCATATAAGACATTATTCATATTGGAAAAAAAATATATAATTTTGCTTAACACTATTGATTAACATAATAATATGGTAAGTTGTTTAGGTTAAACTACCGTTAAACTATAACATGTTCTGCTTGTGGATATGAACTTCTGTAGTGTGTTTAGGGAGATGGCAAGTATCCAAAACTTAATTTTCTTCTTGAACATTGGATATGAGTTGATTTTTCTCAATTCAGGCGACATTTCGTTAAAAAGTTTCGGTCCCAAAAAAGTATAACATCTCTGTGCTATTGTTTTTTCTGTTCTAGGTATCACAACCTTGGTTCTATTCCTTGTATTGTAAGTATGTTGAATGTGTACCAAGGAGGATTTTTCTTTATATTGTTTGAGAATGATAGTTGTAGCATACAATTGATACATGTTCATTATCGCAGTTTCACGATAAAGATTTTCAGATGAATAGATTCGGGGTTTCTTGTAAATCATTCGAAGAATGCATTTTTGAATTTTCTGCAGATTACTAATTAAAGTTCCTGATGCTGCTCCCCATGCGATAAGTCCATATGAAAGATGGCTCTCAACCAAGGCATAGTACAATATTTTCAAATATCTGGCATTGATAATGTTGGAAATATTTTTGAACTTATGGACCATGAAACGGAGTTTCTTGATAACGTAATTCACCTGTTCTTCCCATCTCAAGTGGGGGTCTATATATATATGCCTAGATATTTGATTTTATCACCAGATTTTATTTTCAAATAATTTCCATCTTCACATTGTACATTTAGTTCATTATATGTTGGTAAGTTTGAGGAGTATGACGTAAACGATAAAAAATGAGTTTTTTTATAATTGATTGTTAAAATTCTATTGTTGAAGAAATTCGTAACTTTTTGGAAGTCTGCCTCAATGATATTTTTAAGAGTTGCCCAGTCCGGTCCTTGGTAAAAAATGGCAGTGTCGTCTGCAAAACTCACAACTTCTCCACACAGTTTCTGTTCAAAAAGATCATTTATGTACAAGTTAAAAAGAATCGGTCCCAATACAGTACCTTGGGGCACACCATATTTTATCATTTGATAATTGCTCAGGGTTCCATTGATGTCGACACATTGTTTTCTATTGCTTAGATAGCTTTGGAATAATTCATAGGCAACTCCTCGAATGCCTATATTTTCGAGCACTGACAGCAATTTTGAATGGTCAACGGTATCGAATGCTTTTGCCAAATCGATAAATACGCATATAGAGGGAGTTTTCATGTCAATTGCATTATATATCATACCTATCAGTTTGGCAATTGCATCCGATGTCGAAGTATTCTTTCGAAAACCGTACTGCTTGTTTGATAGAATTTTATATTTTTTCATGAAAGAGGCCAGTCTTTCTTGTAAAATTTTTTCAAAAACCTTACTAATAGTCGATATCAGTGAAATAGGGCGGTAGTTTGCTACATCAAGTTTCTCGCCGTTTTTGAAAAGGGGTTTTATTTTGGCGATTTTTAAAATGTCTGGAAATTTTCCATCATTTGTTGATTAGATAAGTTAGGGGAGGTGCTATAATTTCTCTGGTGTCTTTTAAAATTTCGGATCTTATATTGTCAATGCCAGGAGCTTTGTTATTTTTCAGATTAGTTATTATTTCTTTGACCTCTGTTTCGTTCGTTCTCGTCAGGAAGATTGTATGATCGTTTTTTTTTTTCTTTAATTGATTTTGTTTGTGTTCTTTTTTTCGTGTTTTTTGCCATTTTTTCGCCAACTTCAGTAAAATATTCACAGAATATATCGGATATTTCTTCTGGGTTAGTTGCCTTGCATCAGATTTTTTTATTTCTATTATTTCAGTTTTTACTTTTTGAGTTGTGGAAAGTTCGTTCATACATTCCCATAAGTTTTTGTTGACATTTTTGTTGGATTCTATTTTGTTGTTATGGCTTTTTTTATCAGATAATTCAATCTATTACTATAATTTCGAAATTGCTGTCTGTTTTGTTCCGTAAAGTTATTTTTCATTATCTTATATAGTCTGTTTTTTTCGTAAGTGGATTTTACTATACCGGGAGTTATCCAACATCCATAATACAAAAAACAATTGTCAAAGCCCGACGTTACATTATTAGTTCATGTGCAAATTAGTGTGTCCGTGTGTGAGATTAAATGTAACACAATATCATTTTGTCTATTATAGATTAATTTCAAGAATTTCTTTCACATCAAATCAAATAATTAAATACTGAAAAATTTTAAAATCATTCTAATCCTTTAGTTTTAGCCTGATTTTTGTGAAATTTTCAGGAAATACTAATAATTACAAAACTTAGGGTGGAGCCCTTGATTTTTTTGTAAACCTTCGAAAAGTATTTATTTTGTTAATTTTAAATGGAAAATCACAAAAAGAAGGTCCCGCGCCATTCTGTATTGAATTTATGAAAATTTTCTCACATTTGTTTTAATAAATATCCCAAGTAGTTTTCAAATAATATGCTTTCCCACCCTTTTCTTAAATATCTTTGCATAGTGCTGCCTCCTCGTTTCAGAAATTTAAAGGAGTCGAGAAACATTCCATCGCCATGTGTTCGCATATAAATACAATTTTATATTAGATAATTTTGTACTAACTATTGTAACCAATCAAATTGCTTAATTTAGAGTCATGTGTCAAATTTCATCCAATCAGCTATGGATTACAGCGATAACACCCTACATGTGGTGTTTTCAGTTTGGTGTTTTCAGCAAGTCAAGTTTTTGATTAAAAATTAATTAAACGTCAAACTGACAACTAGTTTAAAAATGTTTAAATCTACAAAGTAAAAAATTATCTTATCGAATACCCCTCGGGCCTTGATAAATCCTCAAAATTTTGTCATAGAGAATCCTTCAAGCGTGTTGCTTAAGGATAATAGCCCTCGGCCTTCGGTCTCGGGCCATTATCAAGCAACACGCTTTCAGCATTCTCTATGACAAAATTATCTCGGTATTATCAAGGCCCTAGGGGTATTACTACTGAAAATCCTCATAAAATAAAAGTGAAATTTGCTTTTCACAAGAGCTACGGATTGCTCTTAAAATATCGGTCAAAAACTTTGCAACCTCAATGCATATTGGGAACATATTCAAAACTCTCTTCTGGGCTTAATTTATGAGTTTTACGTTCTAAGGCAGAAAACCCACTAGCGCGACACGTCGCACGCGTCACGTCGCGCGCGATTTTGAAAGCGCGACTTTTGCATAGGCGGCAAGCTGCGGCTCGATATGAAATTTATTAGGAGGTGGAATAGTAGCAACGTCAATACCGTTTGCACTCATTGTTCAAACACAACCTGTCTCTGTGAGTCGCGACCACGCTACTTTGTCGCATCAATTTGTTTTGCGCCATACATTTATACATCAATTGTTGTCGCATGCGACTTCACGCGGCAAGCTGCGCGCGATTTTGAAATCGCGACTTTTACATAGGCGGCACGCCGCGGCTCGATATATATTTTATTATTTAGTCTTAAAATGGAGGTGGACGACAATACCCATTGCACCCATTATTCAAACACAACTGCCGAATTACGCCGTACCTTCCACCTCTCTATGTGAATCGCGCTCGAATAATCGCGTGTATGGGTTAAGCGGCGCGCAGACCGAGGCGGTCGCTGCCGCGATGGCGGTGGCGGTGGCGGGCAAACATAGCTGGTTACATTTGTCCGCTGACCGCGTATGTGAACAATGGCTGTTTCGACTGAAAAATTAATAGAATTGGTGAAAAAATACAGAGTTCTGTATGACCTCCCGCACCCAGAATACAAAAATGTTCGGGCGAAAAACAAAACCACTTAAATAATTACTTACCTTTGATTGTTGCGCTCATTTTCTTCTTCTTGCAGTATTGCTAATAAAAGAAGCGTTTCCTCTTCGACTTCTTCAATGTATTCCATTCTTAATTATTATTATTTTATTATAATAAAATTGTTAGTAGTAGGAATTTAATATTTAATATAAAAAAATATACACACGTTTGCTCGGTCGCAGCCGTGTCGGTGTGTTCGTTATTCAGCGCCCGCGTCCGTGGCCGCCACCGCGCCCATAGCCGCGCCCGTGACCGCCTCGGTCTGCGCGCCGCTTTATGCTCTATATGAATCTATAGTAACACTGGCCGCGCGCGACAGAAAAGTCGCGGGTTGTCGCGGCCAGTAATTTTGCCGCGTGCGACCACGCTGCTTTGTCGCATCAATGGGTTTTGCGCCATACATTTATATATCAA
This sequence comes from Crepidodera aurea, assembly GCA_949320105.2. Classification (NCBI taxonomy): domain Eukaryota; kingdom Metazoa; phylum Arthropoda; class Insecta; order Coleoptera; family Chrysomelidae; genus Crepidodera; species Crepidodera aurea. The sequence continues at coordinate 58,716,224 of OX439474.1, read as the reverse complement.
TTGTTGTCGTACGCGGCGTGTCGCGCCAGTGGGTTGTCCGCCTAATATGTAAGGCAGATAACCCATTGGCGCGACACGTCCACGCGACAAGCCGCGCGCGATTTTGAAAGCGCGACTTTTGCATAGGCGGCAAGCCGCGGCTCGATATATGATTTATTATTTAGTCTTTAGTCTTAAAATGGAGGTGGACGTCAATACCCATTGCAACCATTGTTCAAACATAACTGCCGAATTACGCCGTACTTTCCACCTCTTTCTGTGAATCGCGCTCGAATAATCGCGTGTATGGGTTATGCTCCATATGAATCTATAGTAACGCTGGCCGCGCGCGACAAAGAAGTCGCGGGTTGTCGCGGCCAGTAATTTTGCCGCGTGCGACCACGCTGCTTTGTCGCATCAATGGGTTTTGCGCTATATATTTATATATGAATTGTTGTCGCACGCGACTTCTCGGGGCGTGCCGCGCGCGACGTGTCGCGCCAGTGGGTTATCTGCCTTAGTACTACTGTACTATAGGTCACAAGGGATGATGGTCTTAGATTCTTTCACTATATAGATTGCGAGAACTGTATCAACTCGTTTTTAAAAATTTAACAAGAACCAAAAAATACATATTCAAAATATTTTAAATTATTTCTAGGACCTTCCGGAAAAACAAGAATCATATCACAAAAAATATATAAATTTTATTTTAGTATCATTCAGTAATATTAAATACATAACTACAGAGATATAAATCACATTGTTTTATTTATAAAAATATCGTGTTTTCTAAGTATACAGATTACCAAACTATTCTTGTTTTAATAAATAATTCTAATCAACTTTTTGTTTTTTAGAAATTTTCAAATATCTGCTAATTCGTTAAACCTCCCAAATTATTCAGTATCAATATTTTCTGAAGTGGGCATGAACTAGGCAACTGTTTATAACAGATACTTTACAGTTTGACCAAAATTGAGATCTTTACCTGGCATGGTTTCTTTAACAATTGACGATACAGACTTGCCTAAACTTTCAGTTACTAAAGGAAATATGTGTAAAACAATACAAATACCGCTTTTGGTTTTGTTCAATAAACAGTTTCAAAGTTTTGTTTTTTTTTCACTGTTTTTTTGGGTTCTTCATTGCTGCCTTCTCACTTTAGACAATAATTTAACTTTTTGTTTTTTAAAAAAATATTCTCTACCGTTGCTGTTGTTTATTCAACAATTGTTACTATAATAGGGACGACCTCATTTTTTTAATTTCTTTTTCGTGTTCTGTGTAAACTTTATTAATGTTGTTACCCAGTGCGACTTTAGGTACATCACAGTTAAATTTTATCTCAACAGTACGTGAAAATTAATTTCAAGACTATTGTGGCGTTTTCAAGTACTAGTACTAATTTTGTAGGATTTACTTCACAGTAGAAAAATCTACATTTACCAAGGAGTTGTCAATGCCCAGCTTAGCTATGGCACTGAAAGAATAAAAAATTAAAAAACTAATCCAGTTATTCGTAAATTGAATTCCAGTTAGTAGTTTTTTGCAGATAAACAAACAAGCCTTCGGGAAAAAATCATTAATTCAATAAAACTGGCTTCAGTGGTCTAAAATATAAAATTTCACTTTATATTTGGACATGAAATATTTAAATTCGGTTTTAATAAGAAAAGAAACAAGCATAACTTTTTCAAAAAGTGAAAATGTTTTTTATATTACAAAATTTGATATGCCAACTAACTGTGAAGAATCGAATTCTGTTAATCTTTCAAATTGTATTTTATAATATTTCTCATATCTTCCATCTTTATTTTTCTCCGTCGTTCGCCTAAAAATTGAATTAAATTGCGCAAAAAGACTTTCCACTCGAAACCACTTTTCGCATTCTACTGAATAAGAATCCATCGATACGTTGAATGTTCAATTTAATTTAGTCCAGTCATTTTTCACAAAATTCTACCGTGTAATTGTCGGAAAGAAAAATGTTACAGGTTCGGGAATATATTTGCCGAGTTAAAAATTAAATTCAAGAAATTATATTCGAAATTTCGAAATTTATACCTTCTTTCTTCATTTAAAAAATTAGTGTATGGGGTCAGTGGCTCAATGAAATAGTTCTGAACATATAACTCAAGGATCGTCGGTTCGAATCTCACTGGATAACAAAACTATTTTCTGATTTTTGAATGAAATAAAAATTAATTAAAGTTGTTCTTTCTAAAGTGGCCTGGAAAACAGTAACAAACACAGAACACTAACAACCACAAGTGTTGATACTCTATCCACATTAGTGCTAATCGATAGCACACGAAGTATTCTCACCTGGCAATTTTTATATTTTGCTATTTGTCAATAATTCCCAATTCTCCCGCGGGTAAGGCGTTCCCGTAATCACTCCGTGTATGTCTACCATGGGAACTATCCCATACCCTCTCTCTATTCACAGCGAGGCCTTTCATTGAAGGCCCTTCTTCACATTCCCAAACTTCCTCCTCGTATCAGACTGCTGCAGCTATAGTAAACGGAAACGGCTCTGCATGAAACTGTTTTTTTTTCGTGACCTATATATGGAAATAACTTCTTCAGCGCCGTCTTTGGCTCGCCTTTTTTTGATTTCAAAGTTTAGTTTGCCATCATAACGGTTCAGTAGCCAAAGTCAACTTATTTGGAAGCATCCAAATGTGCACTCTCCCAAGCGACTCCCAATATTACTTTCTGACTTAATTACAGATCTATCACTAGCTGCTTATGCGAGTGCGAGATCTGGTCGTAAAGAATGTTTTAGATGAGTGGTTCAAACATTGATTGCTGTAACCTCTTTTATCTAGTTCTTAACAGTACTGATATTTTTTCAGAAAAATGGCTTTCCACAAAGAGAAAATGTTATAAAGCTCCGGGTTCGAGTGTTTAACCCAAAATATTTATTGTTTATACTCCTTGATTCCTCTACTATTACGTTTAGCTTGTATCAATCTTTTTTGAAGATGCCCTGCAGTGTGTCTTTGTACTAAGGAGGAGAATTCCGATTTCCTACCAGTTGCAGTATAGTGATAATTTGTTTTTTATTATTAAACACCCATAAAGGGATTTAGTATATTACAATCTGGTCAACAGTGACCAATGGGCAATTTAATTCTAACTTAATCTAATAGAGTTTAAACTTAAAACTAAGGTATACTCATCAGCGTTCCCTAGGTTCTGTAGAATTAATTGCACTAAAGTTTAACGTGCACACACAAGCTCTAAAAAACACTAAACTAACTCAAAGGGCTTGATCCTCTTAAGTCTTCTTTCTAACCCAGTATTGTCAAGGAGCTGGATAGCCCCGACATTGACGTGATGATGAAGGCTTTCCTTCATGACTCTTGGCTAATTTCTTGATGGTCTGGTCAACAGTGTCCATTCCAGATACCTATGGAGGTCTTACATTCTATTTCTTCATGATGTAAGATATTATTCTTAATTATTATGGCACTTCCACCTCTCGCTGCATTGTCAGGATGGTTAGTTTGATAAATTTTGTAATTTCTAAATTTAATACGTGACTGATTAGTAAAATGCGTTTCAGAAATGAGACACGTATCTAATTTATTTACATCTAGGATTGCTTGCAATTCTTATTGGTGTTGCAAGAGACCATTAGCGTTCCATTCCATTATTTTGAAATTAGACATTGCTCTGCTTTTGCACTACGTTCTATACGATTTAATCGTTCATCAAATTTTTGGAATAACTGCTCTTGTTTCTTAAGTTGTTCTAGGATCAATTGTAAAGTCGGGTCGGTAGTTGCTTGAATTTATGATCTAGCATTATTGTTTTTACTGGCATTTGATAGTCCTGCAACAGCTTGGTTGTAGGGAGATGGCCTATTTTCACTTCTTTGAACTTGATTTCCGTTATTCCTTCTTTGTACTGAAGGGTCAGTTCTTACCCGTTGTACTTGTTGTACTTACTGGTTGCCTAGGTAAAGATGGTTTCATCATAGTATCAGCTCTAATTTTTTTGTATTTGTTTAGCAACGATACACCCTCGATAATTAGCAGGATGGTTACCGACGCAATGAATGCATTTTTTTGTACATTTTCTGGCTTTGTACAATCTTTTGTATAATGTTTTCCAGGAGATTTGACAAATCTTAGTTATTCAGCACAGAAACCTTGTGTGTGCGCATAGCCCTGGCATCTCTTACATTAGGGAACTAATTTTGTTTTTTAATTGGTTTAATTTTAACCCTGATTCCCATGATATCCGTAATACTATAGATTTTATTTACATCTTCGTCTTGTTTAAATGACAACATAAACATCTTTAGCGGTTGCTTAGTTTTAACTTAAGTTTTTTAGTGGCTTCGAAGGTCATCTACAATTGCCTTTGAGTCACATTCATTATGTAATTTATTAATGTGTGATGAAGTGTTTTCAGTGAATATAGTCCGATCATTTCTAAGAATGGGATAGTGATTGATCTGCTATTTGTTTGATTGTATCTAGAATTGCTATTTGGAGGCGTACAACTGTGAGTTCCCAGTTGGTGATAACTTCGTAAGATCTGAGTATTATACTACTAGTTAAGATTTATCATAATTCACACATACACACACATACATCCTCTTGGATAAAAAACTAGCAGGCGACTATGAATTAAAAATTCTTGTCTATTATTATGTTTTATATCAAATCTCCAATAATTTTAATAAAAACTTATTTAGAGAAGTTGCCGAGAATTTGCAGAAGAATTGACTTTTAAATTTTAAAGATTCAGTCGCTTGATTGCGATACTATAAAGATACTGTAACTTTGTAGTATATAGCAAAATTGTATTAAAACGCATTTTGAAATAGGAAGAACAACCCAAATTTATACATACTGATAGAGTAGTTGTTGGGGAAGGGGAAATTACAGATAACTAATAATCACGTTGGTTGTGTTCATCGATACTAAAAATACCTTTGACAAGAGTTTGGAAACAAACAGGGTTGAAGTTTTTGTTCCTTTACTTTTTTTAATTTATAGTTCTAATATCAAACATTAATTGTGCCTTCCACTTGTAATATTCTGTAAGAACTACATTTGTCTATATTAATCATGAAAAATTCACTGGTCTAGAATAAGAAGTAAGGCAGCGATACGTTGAAAGTTGAATTTAATTCATCTAGTTCATTTTCCCTACCAAATAAGCAAACACTTTGTCGAATATTAACGTAAGTAAGCCGGAAAAGAGTATTTTTGGATATATTCCAAGTTTCGTATATGCCCGAAAAGATACAGACTTCTTTTTGTTTGGGAAATATCGTGAAATGAAATTCTAGTATTCTCATTTATTTTTTATTATCAGTGTTTCAGTCATGCATGAATACTTCATACTATGTTTTCTTTTAGAAGAAGAGTTTTGCAAAAGTAAAACTATCTAAAGGGCAACCGAATGTAAAAGAGTAAATATGCTAATAAAATTCCAACGGGTAATAAACACGTGTTATTGCTATTTTTATGGAAATATAGATGTAATTGTAAAATACGACTTCAATGTTTGTCTAATAAAATCATATTATTTGATGATAGTTTCCAGTCTTATTGGTAAGGTTAATAAACTTACTTACTATTGATTATTTTACTCTTTTTATAGTAAAAAAAGTAACATATAATTCGACTACCTACACATTCATTCCGTCAGAAAAGTACCGGGAATTTAAACTGCCGTCCTGAAGGGATTTCAAAAATTTTTGACGCCAAGTTTGAACGCGAGCTACCTACCAATTTGTTTACTAATGCTCTACGATTTTTAAGGCTCGTTCAGACTTTACAAGTTATTTGAATTCAAGTGCAGAAATGTGCAATAATTGGTGCAACATGAAACAAATTGAAAGGTGTGAACATCATTTCACTTGAATTCGAGTAACTTGAAAGGTGCCTTCAAGTTTCAAGTAGAAGTAGAGATCAAGTTAACTTTGCTTTCAAGGTAGGGACTGGAAGGTCGAGTTGAATCGCAGTTGAATAGTGTGTACTGATATTTAGTGGCGTCTGTGAGTCGGAAGGACATGAACCAAAATTTACCCTGATCGAGAGTACCACCCCTTCCTATTTTCGACTGCTGAACCCCCTAAAACGGCCAAAAACGTCCCCCTAAAGGGGCTAAACGGGCAGCGCATCATTTCCCTGTAAGAAAACGTCTTTCCCCCCTTTTCGAGAATGCTGAGCACGGTGGCGGTATCAGAATTTCTCTTTTCGCCAGCCGAACCCTCTAAAACGGCCAAAAACGACCACCTAAAGGGGTTAAACGGGCAGCACATCATTTCGGGGTTCGGAAATTCTGGTACCGCCATCGTGTTCAGCATTCTCGAAAACGGGGGCACAGGCGTTTTGTCGCTCTTAAAAAGAAGGAAAAAAACACCTCTGGCGGGGTGAATTTTGACCGGTTGAGGGGTTGGTGAGGTTTGGAAGTAATCTTTAACACCACCAACGTGCTCTACATCCTCTAAAACGGGGGGAAATACGTTTTTTACAGGGAAATGATGCGCTGCCCGTTTAACCGCTTTAGGGGGTAGTTTTTGGCCGTTTTAGGGGTTCAGTAGTCGAAAATAGAAATTCTGATACCGCCATCGTGTTCAGCATCCTCGAAAACGGGGGGGGGGGGAGGTACTGTCGATCCAGGTTAATTTTGGTCCATTTTTCATGGTTTTTTCCGACTCACAGACGTCACTAATTCAAGTGCACTTAAAGTCACTGGAAGCAGTGAAAGTGGCTCTGCACTGCGGAAAATTGGTCAAGCACCCACGGAAGCTTCTAATTGTGAGGTAAACAAAGTTGGTTAGTGACCAAATAATTGAGTTTTTGGAAATTAATAAAAACTATGATGTTTTATGGGATATTTATTACTTTAAAAGATTATAGAGATCGGAATGCTAGAACTGAACATCACACAAACTGAAGTTGACAACTTGTGAGATATAAAGGTACTTGTTTTCTTCCTAACCTCAGTACCTACTACTCACATATGGCTAACTCTACTTTAAATATTTTTAATATTAACAATTGACATTTTGTTGAAATGAGCAAAATTACCTCGTTCTTTTTTTAGATGATTCACGCAAATACACAGTAATTTAGTTTTCAAATTTGTATTTGTTCATGTTATAACTAATATCTGCATCAAGAGGGCCAACAAAAGGTATGCGCCGTAAAATAAATTTTCATGAGATGGATAAACAATTCAATGTTATATTTTTCCTTTGACTCAAGCTCGCTGTATTTTTAATCTCACTTAGCACTCGGTGATATGCAATGTGATTTCACGGGATAATGTTCACTAAGACATTCATACATTAGACGGCTTAGGTTTCATCGAGTATTTTAATAATAAAACAGAATGTATTACACGTCACTGCCCATTTGGGAGCCAACGTATAAATCTATAAGGGTGACAGTCAATATTTGTCTAGGCCCAGATCTTACGTTTATTTTTCATGGATGTTCATTGAAATAACTTTAGTAACTTTCTTCAAGATGCCAGTCTTCTGTGGTCGCTGTAATCTAAAATCCAAACTAACAATAATTTTTTAATGTAAAACATTACTAATTAATAAAAATAGTTTAATAACAAAATAATTCAAGAATCTTTTGATAAATATCTTATTATAAAAGTCAACAGAAGCAGATTTAAAAATGTTATATTAACAAAAAGTACAATATGAATCAATTAAACCTGAGTCAATCGTATATCATTTATTATAATTTAATAGACGACCAGTTTCGGCTCTAGCACCATCTTCATTCGACGTCCAAATACCAGTTTCTATGTTTTGGGCTTCGGCAAGGAAATTGAAATAATTATCCTATGCACTTGAAAGTTCATGGTGAGCTTAAAAATTATAATAAATTATGCTTGATTGACTTATAGTTTAATGTATTCGTGTTGAATAACCAAAATTCGTAATATGAATAATATTTTCTTAAATATACAATAAACTGGATGTTTATATATTACAATATTCACCTCTGCATGGCACTTGCATGTTTTGTACCCCACCTGTAGCAGTTTGCATGAAAATCATCATTAAAAACTAACACTACGTTTCTTCCGCACGCTCTCCATCTTCAGTCTGCAGAAGCAGGTGAGCGTGATGAGTATGAACCTCAGCGCAAAGCTGGACGAGTTGCAACGCGGCGATCGCCACCTCGAGACGACCGTCGCTCTCTGCGAGATCCGAACTCAACTCCAGGAGTTAACCAAGTCGGTGGAGAGTTGCCAATCGGAGGTCTCGGAAGTCAAAAGAGATATGGTGGCGATAAAGCACGAGCTGGACACCGTCCAGCAGGTCAAGGAGGAGATCGAGGAGCTGCGGGAGTACGTGGATCGGCTGGAGGAGCACACGCATCGAAGGAAGTTGCGGCTTCTCGAGCAGGTTGGTTTCACTGTCAGAGGTTTCATCCAAATTTTTATTTAATGCTGTAATTTTAGGCGTTTAAGAGTACTTTGAAGAAATAGTTCATTGTATTTATTTACAAGAATGATCGGTTACTTAAAATTAATTTATTTAAAAAATTACTTATTACACAGATAAAACAAATTTTTAATTATTTCCAAGTAAAAGGGTTCTTTGTATACGTTTAATATTGTAACGGGTAACATACCTGAAGATGTTAACAATCAATTTAAGATGGTGTGAATAAGTAAAATTAATAAAGGTTTCAATCAGTATTAAACAATTTATCAATAAGTAATTAAATTTCAAAAAAATACAATTAAAAATAACAAGGATAAGTGAAAGAAAAGTTGGAAATTTTAATTTCATCTATTTTTTTATAAATAAAAATGTTATTTTTCAAAAAAAATTACGATAATTTATTAGAATAGGGACTTATGGTCAGTTACTGATATAATTTGGACTTAAGTAATTAAAATTAGAATCACTAATAGTGATCATAAATGTCAGTACCAATTATACCTCTAACCATAAAAATTTATCTATGTGTGGATATAATTAATCATCTACACAATGTTAATTATGGCTAGAGGAATAGTTTTCAACATTAAAAATGCCCTAATTCTATTAAAAAAAGTAAAAATAATATTATTAAAGAGGTCAATAATTATGAGAAATGTCAAAATTAAAATTGTAAATAAAGTTGTATTTAGAAAATTAGGATACGGTAAAATAGTAATTATAGTGTTTTAAAAAAGGTTTAATCGTCAAAGTAATATTAAAAAGAGTGAAAATAATAGTGAAAGCCATTTCCAAAATATAAAAATTTAACCATGTACATTGATTTTGACACAAGAATTAAAGAATTTCACATCGCAGCAAGCCGTGAGATCCAGGACAGTCCGTCATTACCTGTTGTAAGAGCAATATCTATTCGTTGTGTTGTAAAGTCGATAAAGCAGATCCCTGTTTTTCCTGCCAAGTGAATTTTTATGCTGACAACTGTGACGTTTTTCAAATTTTTTATTGTTTTTTCCAACTGCGAGAATTTGACTTATTGTCATTATTTTATGGAATGATAATACCGAATTGAAGCAGAATCGTGAGACATCCTACAAACAGAATTAAAATAATAAAGGTACCCAACATTTTATATTGAGCTATTAACATACTATACCTGTACCAAGTATGAGAGAAATCTACAGCGTGGTTCTAACATTTCGGCTTATCAAAATATTGGCCAAAATGGATGAAACACCCCGTATCTCGGTTATTAAAGGCCCAATAACCAAGGTTATTTGGAATCATCTAAGTACCCTCTATTTACCCTTAACGTATGTCGGTTTAACTATGAAACACCCTGTATAACGAGGTAAGTAGATCTTATTATTTTCTCAAAAGCAGTAACTGGTAACCGGAAGTAAGTTCCAGAATAATCGACAAAATACTACGCACGCGCAGTCAAGAATCACCTCTGATTTTAAGAGGACTCAGCTCATGTTTTGATTCAGCAATTAAGGGGATTAAGGGGAAACATTACTGGTAATAATATTTACATCCTCACGGACAGTAGACAGGCACTACTAGCTCTGAATAGACCACGTATTACATCAGGTCTAGTACTAGAATATCACCAGACCTTGATCGAAGCTTGCAACAACAACGTGGTCACTTTAGCTTGGATCAAAGGTCATGGAAAATCATAAGGCAACCGTATAGCTGACTCGTTAGCTAAGAAAGCAGCCTCCCATAAACTTTTGGGACCTGGCACTTTCATAAGCTTATCGACATCAGCTGTGGCTGACCTAATAAAAAAGCACTCCCTTGACAAGTTTAAGGGTAGATGGAACGACGAAACAGGCTGCAATCTAGCCAAGGAACCATTACAGTGTCCGAACAGCGAAACAGCCAAAAAATACATGACTATGAACAGACAGAACCTGCGCACAGCCACAGGTATCCTGACTTGCCACTGTCATCTACGAAAACACCAGGAAGGCGAGACTGTCGAACACAGTCTTTGTGAATGCCCGACACTCTCACAAATAAGACATTTTCTTTTCTGCGAGCAGAGGCTAGCACATGCCATGAGGGAGCTACCTTCAGGCGATGTCATCACCTACGTTAAACAAGTAGGCTGGCTGCCGAGCTAGAAGAAAGGCTCAACCTCAGAAGGATGCACAATGGGCCAAATGTGGCCTACGTGCTGTGGGGTGACCCACACTTCTAGCTTTACAGATACAGAAGGGGATTATCATTTTTTTTTTAATTAGTCAGGGTAGGGAAGTTAGACGAATCTGGGGTATAAGTGGTTGTGGGAAAATCTTGCTGGCGCCCAGTGAATTTTTTTAAATTTTGTCAAATACAGTAAATCATTAATGATCAATAATTTTCATTTGCAAGAGTAATTCCACGGGCTTCTATAAATCAAATTAAATAAACGAAATTAGCGACGTTCCCCAGGTACCTATTACACGGTTAATAACAATACAATACAAAATCAGTCAGAAAAAAATATGTAACAAAGATAAACACAAAACTAATACCACATAAAAAGTTTAAATATTTTAATGGCGGCTAGTTTTAGTGCCCTGGATTAATTATAAGCAAAAAAAAAGAGTTAACACCGGACGTACAGAAACATAAATATAAATTACAGATATTCTAAAATCGAGGATAATTTATAGCCTAGTTGCCAGAGCAGAATTTAGACCAAAATCTCTCATAAAATGTGATATCGCTCATAGGTACTTTTTTGGGTGTATAAAACGATAAAAAAATATTTGCTCTAAAGCTTATGCTAAGTTCACAATTTCAAAATCAAAATCAAAAATTTGGTTCTTACGTTATACTCGAAAACTAAAAAAAATTCGAAAAACTAATAGCACCACGTGAATGGGAAGCGATCACGTGAATTTGCAATTACTGTTCAGGATACGTAAAACAAATGTTCCATCATTTAAAGATATCATCAGAATATTACAGTATTCTTGGAAACATTAGGAAAGGCGTATTAAAGAGAAAAAAGAAAAATATACATCGGAATAAATCCAGTCTCTTAGGGCAGAATTTCTTGTTGCATTGCCAAATAAGCAAAGGTTTTTAAAGGAAATCCTTTTTTCTGCTTTGTGATACAGAGTTTTACCCTGACGAGGAATTTTATAAAGTAAAGAAAATGATGTTATCCCAACGAGGAATTTAATAAAAAGTCTATTTGTTGCTACGGTAGGGTTTTTTTTACCAAAAAGGTATAACAAGATGGCATATAGCATTTGTAATATATTTTCTTCTTACTTTACTAAAGGATAATATTAATATACGTGAGGGATTTGTTAATAATAAAATGTATTTTATTTAGTGCTTAGTACAAGAAACATACATGTTAGAAGTTTATAAAAACTAACTCAAAAGTTTAATCCAAAATTTAGTCATCTAATATAGGTAAAACAAAACATACTGTTATAATGTTATAAAGAAAAATAATATTTTATAAAATTGTGAAATTTACGTTGGGCGCCAATATTATTATGATGTTAAAAATTTAATTTCTAGATTTTACTTTGAATATAAATTAACTTCAAAGGTGGAGCAGATATTATCTCCATCTCTCTCTCTCTCAAGGAGGGTTCAAATGATCAAAATTATAAATAAATAAATGAAATAAATTTATCAAATAAACAAATCAAAATGCACAATTTATTTAATTATTAAATAATTAACAAAAACTTCCTGTAACCTTCATTAAATGTTACATTTCTTGAAATTAATCATTGATACCTTAAAATTAAATAACATCCATGTGATACTTGTCTGTGTGACATATGGCAAAATTAAATGTCTTTAAATTTTTTTTTAAGTCAATAAAGATTATAGTCTATACTCACAACAAAATCACTAATTTTATGTCTTTTGGAAACAGGATTAGTACTATCCTCTATAATTCCTTCTCTATCACTAATTTTGTCTTCGCTATTTTTAATACTAAAATTTAGAGGTACATCTATTTTTAGATTTCTAATTTTGATTTGTCTATTTTAATAAGAAAAACATTTCTTTCTCCAACTATATTTTCACCGAACAAATTGTTCGGTGCTTTTTTGTGTTTATGAATTTTAAAATTCTGACTTCAGAATTTGACAGAGCATCAAAAAGTAAGCTTAGGGTTTGATGTACCCCTCCGTACCTCTTCGGGAACACTTTTAAAATGGGGTCCAAAATATGAAAATTTTGAAGTTTAAACTAACATTGAATTTAAAGTACACAGTGAATGACGATTTTGGTAAAAGTTAGTAAACTGTGGCTATGTTGATTAGAATACGAACTGTCAATCTAAAATTTTATTAATACTGTCATTACAATTTGTTTGGTCTATGCTAGAAGGGCATTCTCAACTGGTTTTTTATTCTTCCTCCTCCAAATACAACATCACTTTTTTTATCTGTCGCCCTCCTAGAGAACAACTTTAACCAATCAATCTCATGACACCCAATGTTACCAAAATGATTTAACCCTATATACAGGAAGTTATAATTTTCATTTTTATTACAATACGTATGCTCTGTATGTGCTTGTTTATTTTTGGCAGATCCCTTAGTAATTCAGCAGTTTACCAGTTTCCTTAGTTACTAGGAAAGAAATTTTTAAATAAATTTTCATTGCCATGGACAACAGATGTTCCCTATTCTGCAAACCTCCCTGATATTGTAATTTGTAATATTTTTTCGAAGCTATTTGCGAACAATCTCGTCTGACGATATTTTCACGATCAAAATATTTGAAAAGACCTTTACAGGACAAGATGATAACGTGCTGCAATATGCCATACTACATACGACGTACACTAAACAATATGCAGTCTGCAAAATGGTGAAACATTCCAATCTACGCCATGTTTATCCTCCGACTTTAATTACATCTCAGGACAGTAATAATATTCTAATTTTACTACATGTATTTTAAAGCCAACGTTAAGAAGTTTCTATAACTAGTGATAGTCTTAGTGCACTGTAGAATCTTCTACTTATTCAATGCACTTAAAAAAATTATAGCTCTAATCCCAGTTTCTCTCATTTTTACGAAAACTTTATAAGTCTCGTTCGTAGTGGTAACTTTAATTGGCAAACAAAAAGAGTATAACACATTGTCGTCCAGAAGGGGGTTATGTGTATATTGTGTATGGTCAATCGCTTTGAAGTTGAACTTTATTTATTTTTATTTTTACTCATTAAGAATTCTTTTCAAATAACTCTACTATATGAATCTCTTTTGTGTGGATAGACGCACTTACTTTCAATTATTGTAGCTAAAGGGGATTGGAAGTGGGCTGTGACCACTTTGCTCGCGTTTAAGAACCGCCAATTAGTGTAGGACAGAAAATGCAGACCACGGTTCTGTACAATTGATTTAAACAACTGTTGGAAATCCCAACATATTTTTAAATTACACGTCGACACTGGCTAATATCTAATAAAATAAAATTACTGTAATACAAATTGTATAATCAATAAACCCATCTATACTGATAAAAAAGTTTATGTAAAATATTACTTTAGCCATAAGAGGCCAACGTAAAATTATATGAAAATACAGATATTTATGTACAAATCCTATTACCTTATGAATTCTGTAAAAATACTATGGAAACTCACTGGATTTATAGTGTAATCTTACGATTTCTGTGATTTCTTCATTAATCTGTGAATTTACTTGGTAATTATTTGGTGTGACTTCACAGTGACATTCAAACACATAATATAAAGAAACATATAATTTTATTCAGAATAAGTATATTTATTATGTGAAAAATACCAATACACTAATGTGAATACATGATTCACATAGCCACTAACTTCTTAATGAAATTGAAAACCTTCTTTTTAACGGCTGGCACTTTTCTTGAATCTTAAGGAACATTCTCTGTATGAATTCCATAGTTGTAGGTTGAGGATAAATCCTTGAGGTATTATATATTCAAAATCAAGAAATTTTTGTATCCATTATCATTTATATTTGTCTTTTCGAGATATACAAAATAAAGTGTCATAGCTGGTTTCTAACCTAAAAAATATTGATGACATTAGTGATACAACATTTGTTGTGGACACTAGAAAAACTCACCTACGTCCACAATTGTTGAAGTGCTAGGTAGTTCTCCTCTTCTATGGCAACTATATCATGGAAGAAAAATAAACTACATAATGTACACGCAAATATAATATTAAAACAATAAGTAGGTACTTAACTTCGATTTCTGGTCGACTCACACCACAAATGAGCTATCACTCACGACCCCATGCTATTAAAATTTTTCGAATGGGTTGCTCCCCTCCAGTAAGGGATGAAATTAGGGGTAAACTATTCATAGAAAAATGTACATTGTAGAAATCAAAAGACGACGTGTCTCGGCGATTTTCCTAACAAGAGTACAGTGACGAGTTAGATAGGGGGGAGGTAACTCTTATGATCCTCACCTCATTACTCAACACGTAATGAAGCAAATTTAAAATTTTTTGCACGGTTGAATTGAGAATAAAACCCCCTTTCAAATTAGCTGTCATTCACCACCCCATGCTATTTAAATTTTTCGAAAGGGTTGCTCCCCTCCAGTAAGGGATGAAATTAGGGGTAAACTAATCATAAAAAAATGTACATTGTAGAAATCAAAAGTCGACGTGTCTCGGCGATTTTCCTAACAAAAGCCCAGTAACGAGTTAGATAGGGGGGGTAACACTTATGATACGCACTGTATATATTTGACTTAAGAGATTCTATTTTTCTGTGTAGAGATAGCAACCTATCATTTTTTGAGCAATAGCGTGCTAGCATATGGGCACAAATTGTATTTTTTTTACAATTTTTTATACGCTAAGCTGATGGTATACTATTCAGAATGTAGTATTATTAATTGTCGAATTTTATTCCTTCAACTCGTCCAAGCCTACAAAAAGGAAGCCATGGAACACATTAATCAAGAATTTCCACATGATATTGCTAAATTGTTCCAACACTGCCTAACCACTACATATTTTCAATGGAAGGAGGAATTCTACGAACAAACTGATGGTGTAGCTATGGGCAGCCCTTTAAGTCCAGTAATAGCTAACTATTTCATGGAAATTTTCGAGACCAAAGCGTTGACTACGGCAGAAAAACGACCAAAATATTGGTTTCGATATGTGGACGATACATTTGTTATTTGGAGCCATGGCGAGAGAGAACTTCAAAACTTCCTCTTACACCTCAACTCTATCAACCCAAAAATTCAATTCACTATGGAGATAGAAAAGGAAGGACGCCTACCGTTTTTGGATGTTTTGGTATCAAGGAGGCGCATACCGTGTATAGAAAACCAACACACACTGACCGATACCTCAACAACGGATCAAACCATCATCCCAGACAAAAAAGGGGAGTCATGAAAACTCTATCTGTGAGAGCCAAGAGAATATGTGAGCCGGCAGAATTGGAACGGGAAATGAAACATCTAGAAAGAGCCTTTGGTTGGAATGGATACAGCAGACACGAGTTCCATAGGGCCGTCCGTCCAAGGAATGTAGAGCACCAAGAAGAAACAACGGGAGATGATGAGGAAAAGCGCGGTTGGACCAGTCTACCATATATCCATAAAGTCACGGATAGGATCGGCAGGCTACTGGAAAAACACAAGGTCAAGACTGTGTTTAAACCCACTCGTACAATACAGCAGCGCTTGAGATCGGCCAAAGACCGCAGAGATCCCCTATGAGCGCCCGGAGTTTATAGAGTTCCATGTAGCTGTGGGTCGGTGTACATTAGCACCACAAAGCGCAGTGTCAACACGAGAATTACGGAACACAAAAGGAGTTGCAGGCTGGGACAAACACAAAAGTCAGCTGTAGCAGAGCACGCTCTCTCTGAAGGTCACAATATTCTTTTTAACGAGGTGGAGATTTTACATCAAACGCAGCGTTACTATCCGAGACTAACCAGGGAAGCCATTGAGATATTTAAGCACGACAACAATTTTAACCGAAAGGAAGAAATTACGTTCCTAAACCCAGACTGGAAGCGAGTTCTTCGACATACATCAAGTACGCCGAAACCTCGCGCCGCCACCACCACAACCATCCCCACCCCAGCCCCCCTACTGCAGCGCAACGGCGGGGGTATAAATACGACCGAGCGAACCACTGTCGAATCAGTCAACGTCGGGAAGCACGGGAGATCACTTCGCCCACTGCCTCATCGCCTTTGATAATGTCTACCGCAGCTGTAGACGAAACGTCAGGAAGAAATTCCATTGGACCACGGCTTCAAAGCCCGGAAAACACTTTAGATTTTATTGATGATTTACTAGAACCACCTTCAGGACAAGTTGAAAAAGCTCCACAGCTAGTTTATTTACCAAAATAGTGCTCCAGAAATGACTCTAGCAAGTATTCTCAAGAAAGTTATAAAGATACAAACATATTATTATTATTATTACTATAAACAGTAAGTGCAGAGGCATACCCTATTGTAGCACAATATACAAAGTGAGGATGTAGTAAGTCACTACTTCCATTGGCAGTTTGTGCCAGGCCTCGAAGGCGCCGTTAGATAGAAATGATATGAGATGTTCGAAATTGTGTTTTCTTGATTTTGTATGGATGACCTCGGAGGCGGGTTTCGGTGTTGATGTGTGCCAATCCTCCATAGGAAGGAAACAAGTAATGTGCAACTCGATACATTTGTACTAAGCCTATAGCTTGTTTCAAAAATTATTGTGATTTTGGTTCAAGCAGCAGTACGATATTATTTTTATTTTTTGAGAATTTTGAATAATTCTATAAATAAAAAAAATTAACTGCGGTTTCATCGAATGAAATGAGCTTTTTTTAACTGGGTATCCCAAACTCGTGTCGCTATTCAAGTGTCGCTGAGCAACACAATTTTATGTTGGGTATTTGCAGGTTTTACAAAAAAAAATTGGCCTATGCTTAAATGAACAAGTACGTCACTGGGAAAAAATCACTTCTTTTTAGTTTACTCGACTCTCGGCTAATATAAGAGTATACCTTGAATAGAAAATTGTAAATAACGAGTTTTTTTAGTATACTTCAGCCATCGTAGCGAATGCAATGAATAGTAATTGAAAGAAAATTACTTTTTTATATACTAAATTAACATTTTTTTATTCTTTTCCGCATTATGTTTCATTTATTTGCTTTTTGAATTAGAAAAGATATACTTAAGTTGAATAAAAATCTAATGAGCATTCAAATGTATTTGCAGGGAAAGAGAGAAAACTAATAGCATGAATACGAGAATAAACAAATTACTTTTCTTGAGTTTTTAGTGCAATTCTTTGAAAGTAAATAATAAAATTAAAGTAAATTGTTCAGGTAAAATTTATATTAGATTTTCGTACCTTATCCGGTTGCTATCTGTAAAAAATACAAAAAAAAATTGTAACAACCTTTTTAATTAAAGTATACGTTTGTTACGTTATATGATTTAATCATGTTTCCATGGTTTTTACTGTAATAATCCTGTTCTTTTGACAGATAAGTCAGACTTTATTTATTCATAGCCGTATCGTATGTATTTTAATTGATTTGAAATTTTGTATTATACAGGGTGTTTCATAGTTAAACCGACATACGTTAACTGTAAATAGAGGGTACTTCGGTGATTCCAAATAACCTTGGCTATTGGGTCTAACGCCTTTAATAACCGAGATACGGGGTGTTTTGGCCAATATTTTGATAAGCCGTAACTTTAGAACCACCCCGTGGATTTCTCTCATACTTGGTACAGGTATAGTGTGTTAATATAGTGTAAAATCCAGATCCGGATTAAGAAGAATTTGTAAAATTTAAAAATCCCCAAAACAACACCCTGTATATAAGATTTTTTAAAATTGGGATGGATATTTGAAGAGAACGGAAAAAAATGAGTTAAAGCGAAAATTTTTTAAGGACTACACTACAGTTAAAATCCAGTTACGGATTAAGAAAAATTTGTAAAATTTGAAAATCCCCAAAGCAACACCATGTACATCAGTTTTTTTTTAAATTGGATCAGACATTCGAAACGAATGGAAAAAACTGAGATATTCTTACATATTTTTATAAATGCACATCTCGTTCTCCATTACTAAATTTTTAAAGTTAAAATTCAATTAGTTAATGCAATACTTATTGTCATTTTCATAAGCCATAACATTGGAAACACCCTGTAGATTTCTTTCATATTTGGTGCAGGTAGATTGTTTAAATAGCCCAATCGTACAATAAAAGAGCTAAAGCTAAAGAAAAATTTGTAAAAGTTGGTAATCTCTAAAATAACATCCTGTATATCAGATTTTTTTAAATGTAATTGGATACCTATTTAAAAAAGGAAAAAGAAAAGAAAAAAGATGTGTTATAATGTATTGAAATATTTTTGAGTGCACTTGCGCGTTCTACAAAAAAAATACAGATTTAATTTTTCGGGTTAATTCCGGATATAAAACTCATTAAACTATCAAGTAGGCTTTGGCAATAACACATCTTTTTTTTTTTTTCAAATAGATATCCGATTACATTTTAAAGAATCTGATATACAGGGTTCTATTTTAGAGATTATCAACTTTTACAAATTTTTCTTAATCCGGATCTGGATTTTAACTTTAGTTCTTGTATTGTACGATTGGGCTATTTAAACAATCTACCTGTACTAATTATTAAAGAAATCTACAGGGTGTTTCCAAAGATATGGCTCATGAAAATGACAATAAGTATTGCATTAATTGAATTTTCACTTTAAAAGTTTAGAAATATGTAGAACGAGATGTGCATTTATAAAAATATGTCAGAATATTTCAGTTTTTTCCATTCTTTTCGAATGTCTGATCCAATTTTAAAAAAAAACTGATATACAGCGTGTTGCTTTGAGGATTTTCAAATTTTACAAATTTTTCTTAATCCGTATCTGGATTTTAACTGTAGTGTAGTCCTTATATTATACGATTGGGTTACTAAAAAATGATACTTGTACCAAATATGAAAGAAATCTACCTGGTATTTCGAAAGTTGCTGCTTCTGAAAATGAAAAAAATGCATTTGATGTAATTTGAAATGGAGGAACCGTATTTCGGTTATTAAAGGCGTTAGACCCAGTAACCAAGGTTATTTGGAATCACCTAAGTACCCTCTATTTACAGTTAACGTATGTCGGTTTAACTATTAAACACCCTGTACATATTTCAAAATGGCTTCATTTTGAAAATATTATCAGTCCTCCTAAATCCTTGAAGGCAAAATTACTCATAATAGCAAAACAACATAAAAAAAAATTCAAAAAATATATTATAGATGAGACGGTCCGAGAAAAAGGAGTTGAAATTCTCAGATTGCCTCCTTCCCATGCAGAGTTAAATCCCATCGAACTTATCTGGTCACAATTAAAAGGTTATGTTTCTCAAAACAATACAACATTTAAATTACCTGATGTGGGAAATTTGTTTTTGAAGGCAGTTTCAGATGTAAATGGAGAGCATTTGAGAAAAGTGGAAAAATTCATTTTGGAAAGAGGATATAGCAATGGAAAACAATAATAAACCGCAGAAAAGACAATGAAAATGGTACCAGTAGTTATAGTGAAGACAGTGACTTTTAAATATAGTTCTTGAACTTTTTATTTTTTTAATCTTTGATTTTAGGTACTGTGTGTGTTTTAATGCCAAGAGATTAAAAAAGTTTAATCCCATTAACAACATATAATCCTCCGTGTTATTTATTGGTTTATTTTTATTTTGCAAAGTACGCCTATGGAATGTGACGTTATATCCCCACTTTTACTGCACTCCTCTTTTAGTCAAAGTATAGTTTAGTGCCAAGATTTTGTAATTTTTTACAAAAAATGATATCAGATAGCGAGGAATCCATAAGCGATACTCCACCGGAACTTAAAAGAGCGTCTGAAAAAACCATTTTGGATCAGAAACAATTTTGCTATCGTATTTTGGTGATATTGGCGAAACAAAAAAAACCAACTGCATTTCAATCTCGATATTTTCTCAAATCGATTTTTATTTTAATCGCCTTCTTTTTTTTAATACAAATATGCATCAAGTGATACATCATTTTTAAGGAGCCTTTTATCTATTCAATGCAGCAGGGATTCCGTTGGTTGAGGCACTTTCCACTTTTGAATTTCATTGTCTTGCTTTCTTCAAGAGCCCCAGCGTATCCTTATTAGATAGTGAACTCTGATATAGTCCCTTTCAAGATATTTCGTTGACTTTCTAAGAGCCCCAATAGAATTGTCATTAAGGTTGTAAATAAGATTGTAAATTCCTCATTATAAAATAATCAGTAACAGATCCGTACTCCTGTTTTCGAGTAATTAAAGTAATAGCCTGCCTACTATTTTCGGTTTACAATCACAAATTGTGGGTATTTTCTAGACCCTTAACTGATAATCCTATTGGGGTACTTAAAAGTCAACGAAATATCTTGAAACGCACTATATAAATGTAAGCATGAATCGGCAGGGTCGGCCTAAGCCGTAACGAACTTGATACATTAACTCATCTTCAAAAACTTGAGTTAAAACCGTTGAAAACGTGAGTTTTGACGCACATTTTTGACGCTAAACGCCCGTTTTCAAGCTTTTTTGCACAATTGGTCATTTTTGACTGTTTACCATATCTATTTTGATGACAGTAAGGAGCATTTACTAATGTCAACAAAAACTGAACGGTAAGTAATTCACTTACCGTTCAGATTTTTTACTTACCGTTCAGATTTTTCACTTACCGTTCAGAATTTTCACTTACTGTTCAGAATTTTCACTTACTGTTCAGAATTTTATAGGTACTCTCATACCGAAATTTTCATTTTTCAGGAATTATTGCGGCACATCCTTCTTCCCATACCCGTTCTATTTCTTCAAATTCACTTTCGTCGCTCATATTTTGAAAATTATAATAATAATCAATAAGAAAAACTCAAAAACCAAACTTATTGACATAACATGACATTTTAAGTGACAGCAGAAAAAAGACATGTTCATACTTATTATGCATCCTACTAACTACCTAGCAACCATAACATGTATCTTGATATGATGAATCGAAATTTTGAATATGATTATTTTTTTCATCTGTCAATACAGTCAGATTTTGTGGTTTCAGCCAATAACAACTCAGGATCCTAACCAATCATTGTGTTTTATACTGATAAAACCGCTTCGTCGTTTTTGTTTTTTGATTAAACTGTGTTTACCTATTTGAGATGTCAAATGTAAACATTTATCAATTATTATTATACTAAAATCTATGTTAATAACCAAATTTCAAAATGTATTTGTAAACTAACCTGTTTTTATTAGTTTATTTCAAAAACGCCTTTAACATTTTTACATACCTCACTTTAACACTAAACTTAAAATTAATTAAATTAAGAAAGACATCATTTCATTCTTCTTCTTCGCTTTTATTTAAGGCGCCGTTTCGCGGGGTAGCCAGTCAAAAAATCGCCTTGGTGGCCCTGTATGTAAAACTATAACAGCTCAGGTTTCAATTTAAATTGGTAAAGAAAATTTTCAATATTTGTGTGTAAAGTGTCTTTTGCATAAATGACTATGTTCTCTGTTTTTAATACAAGATGATTCAAAAAATAATCCTTTCAAATACGACTCGTCCTCTGAAATTTTATAGATTAAATTTGGAGGACTCGTGGTATTACCTTTGAAAAAAAATGGATAATTTAATAGTTTATTATTGCCCAATCGTGCAAAAAACGTTATAAGCATGTCGAACGGTAAGGGTTACCGATGTCAGACAATCGGTAAAAAGCCCTTACCGTTCTCCAAACTTGTGTGTGTGGGGGGGGGGGGGGGGGAGAATGGCCTCGGAACTAGTCCATTAGCCACAGAATTTTAATATTTCTCCAAACTTAATATACTATTGACACTTTCTTATCTTTAATGCACGTTTTTCAATATGTTGTTTAATTTTCACTTTTAACGCACGTTTCTAAACGTGTTCTATTTTTAAAGTATGGTCTTGAATAACACGGGATGCTAAAGCTTAAACGTAAAAATTTTGGGGATTGTCTTAATCAGTGAAATCCCTGGTCGATGTGTAAATTAATTGAAATTTCAAAAAAGGGGTTCCGAGAAAATTGGTAATAAATGAGATAGCCGAAGAGGTAAAAGATTTAATCTGAACAATGTATAATCAAAATTAAAATTAAAATAACAGACATTATAAATTTGGCAGAGAGGAAATGGAAAAAAGTTCAATTTATAAAATTTCCTGGAACACTTTGCGTTATTCGGAAAAATTATTAAAATTGTAGCTTATATTTGGTACAATAATTTTATACTTTTTTATTTGTCTTGTTGCTCTCATGTTAAGAGAGGCAGTCAGTAGCTGGAAAAAGGATTTGAATTGATTGTAGAATGTTAATCATCTACATCCATCGCCATTTTTCTTCATTTAAGTGCATGTCGAGCCATTTTACACTTGTAGATACATAAGTGCTGCATTAGATGTATGAAGCAGCTTTGATAAGTTGACTTGGCAGGCATTGTCGATTGTACGAATGATTGAAAGCTTTAAGGTCAAAAAAAACCATTTTAAGGCCATTATTAAGGTTTGCGGAATTTTGCAAATTCTTACGATTTTGTAACAACTTAACGACTATCTGGAAGACAAGCATCAAAACTTATTGATAAAAAATGTTTGGTACTGGTTTTACTTTTATTTTTAGCATCGCGCAATCAATAGAATTCTAAAAATTTCTATTCGCCGAATAATATTAATAATAATATTCTTTATTAGGGGGGTGGGTGGCTCAGCGGTAGAGCACTGGACTCATAATCCAAGGGTTGTGGGTTCGAATCACACCAAAGGCAGAAATCTTTTTCTGATTTTTAATTAATTAAAAATTTAGAAATTGATTTTCATATACCAGGTGTGATTCCTCACTCGACCATTCACTGTTGGGTTCTAATTAACAGTGCTGTTCCTAAAGTGGCGCTGGGAAACAGTAACAAAGCCTACACAGAACACGAGGCTAATGGCCATAGTAGTCGATGCCGTTGACACAGAAGTAAAAAAAAAAAAAAAAAAAAAAAAATATTCTTTATTCTTTGGATCTTTTACAGATATAGAATACGTCAAAAAAATACAAAAAAGATATAGAAAATACATAAAAATAGAAATAGAAACACATTAAAATATAATGTATTAGGTAGTATAAGAAAAAATACCAGTTAAGTTCATATTACTGAGTTAAAATATTCCGACAATGTATAAAATGGCTTATCAATTAAAATTTGTTTAAGGGTTTTTTTAAAATCTTTGTGTGACAATGTCCTGATCTGAGACGGCAAATGATTATATACTTTACCTTCGGCCACTATAGAAAATAGGTAAAAACACACGACACACAGCCTCAGTATATAGTTCATGACGAACGGTAAACACAAAACCGTGCTCTTTGTTTACCGTAAACAAAACGCACGGTTTTGGTAAACAAAACGCAGAGTTTATACGTAAAAGTAAGCGAAACAGTTAATAATTCGCAATTCATTTAAAATTATTTATTAACCCCTTAACAGGGCGCTCTAAACAAACGCTCGAGATAATTCGAGCTCCCCAAATAAACGCTCGAGATAATTCTAGGGCCCCAAATAAACGCTCGAGGTAATTCGAGCGCTCTAAATAAACGCTCGAGATAATTCGAGCACGCCCAAATAAACGCTCAAGAATATTCGATTGCTCTAAATAAACGCTCGAGATAATTTGAGCACCCTAAATAAACGCTCGAAAATATTCGAGGTCTCTAAATAAACGCTCGGGATAATTTGAGAGCTATAAATAAACGCTCGAGATAATTTGTGCGCTATAAATAAACGCTCGAGATAATTCGAGCGCCCTAAATAAACGCTCGAGATAATTCGAGCACCTTAAATAAACGCTCGAGATAATTCGAGCGCTCTAAATAAACGCTCGAGATAATTCGAGCGGTGTCATATTTTCTTAAATAAAAAAGAATACCTACATTTTCAATATGTGAAGTGAAATGAAGAGAATTTTGTTTATTGTTCGAAATAAAATTGTTCAAAAAATCTAATTGAAGAAATTAAGTACCCTGTCATAAGTACAGACTTTTTGGCACACTGTATATGGCCGTAGGTAAAGTATAGTACGTAATGCGTGTTGTAAAGCAATTACGCACTCATGGTATTACGCATTCGCCGCTACGCGGCTTCGTGCGCAATTTTACCATTCGTGCGTAATATGCGAGTTACAACACATATTATGTAATATACTATTTTGCCGTGGCATAAAGTGAACGAATGTTGTTTTTGTTTCATTCAGAAGTAGATTATTACCACAAAACCAGTTATAAATATTCCCTAACAAAGCATTGGTCTCCTGGCTATGAGATCCAGATGTCAATAGATTTGTGTCATCTGCATACATATCCAGCTTGGAGTCTCCAGTAAAACATGGTAAATCATTAGTATATATTATAAACAGAACTGGATCAAGAATTGAGCCCTGTGGTACTTACAAGATATTAAACTCGAATGTTTTTTTACATTCGTGTCTCTGGTATTGCTACTAATTTCGAGTAGTTGTTTTCTGTTGTTTAAATGCGATCTAAACCAAGCATATAATCCTCATGCTTGGTTTATGTAATAATACACAGTCAAATACACGGCTTAAATTACAGAAAATTCCAAAAGGATATTTTTTATTTTTAAAATCATTCAGAATTTCTTGATAGAAGGCCAACATGGTTCCTACAGTTGATTTGTGTTTACGAAATTCAAACTGTTAATATTTGAAATTTTTCCAAAAACGACATAAAACAATTTAGCATAGCATATTCAAATAACTTGACAGATGAAAGAAGTGAAATTGGTCTATAATTACTCATGTCACTTCTTTCGCCTTTCTTGTGTATTGGCACTATTATTGCTTTCTTGAATGCTTCTGGGAAAATTCCACAATTAAATGATTCATTTATTAAATGTTTTATTCCTGATCGAGATATAAGCTTATATCGCTATCAATAAAGAGGGTCATAACTCCCTTGCGGAATGTTAGAGGTGCCTTAATTCCCTCTAATTTTTCCTTAATTGCCGCTAACCTTTTACAAGTAAAAATTAAATAATGAATGAAGACTAAACCATATTTTATTTATTCACGTTATTACTTATTACAAATAAATGTACAATTTTGAAATGTTCCCTGAAAATTACTTCCGCTACTGGAAATTATTTTTTCTTTTGTACGGCTGGCGCTTCTGTTCACTAGAGTCGGGGTACCTGCGTCTTCTAATAGCAAAGTAGACAACATATGCGCCGTTTTATTTCTTAATTCGATGCTATCCTCCAAATACCCTCCGCCACCGTGTAACTTTTCCAACCTCCGTGTCTTTTTAAGTTAGTTACAGTTGCTCCTGCATTTGCTAGAGCAGTAGCAGAAGTGCGACGAAAGCAATGTTCGGTATAGGAAGATGGGGTTGGCAATCCTTGCGATAATGCGGGGGTTTTCCCAAACATGTTTTTTTCCAATTGGCTGAGATATACATATATTTTTTCGGAAGCTTAAAAAAAATCGTCCAATACCTTCAGGATGCAAGGACATATAAATTCTTAATAAACGCAAAGCAGAGAACTCTTCTTCATCCACAACTGTAAATTTCGGTCCTCTATATCCGATATTTTCATATTTAAAAGTTACTGAGTTCTGCATCCTCCAAAATAACCCAAAATTAAAACAACCTATAACAAATAAAAGAAAATAAATACACATAAAAAGAAAAATAAGAAAGAATTACCTTATGCAATAAATGAATTTCATTAGGAGCGTCCTTTAGAAATCTGATGAGATCTGTAGGAGATAAAACAGCAGACTTTTTCGGCTTATAACACTTACTCTTCCGTTTCAAAAAAGCCTCTAGTTCATTGAACTTGGTGATATCTCGTTTCTCATGTATAGTCGACATCGACCATTGAACATTTAGTCCATAAAGTATTTGGACTATACGTTTCTGACTGCAACGAATAAACACAACTACTACCAAATCTACCGAAAAACATTGAAAATACCTTACCATTTCTTGAAAATATGCCAAAAAGACAGTTTCATTGGCATCTTTTGGCATAACATTTCTCTGTGTCAGCCAATTCAGATATACCTTGTATTGTTTTTGGTATATGGCTTCACTTTTCGACGGAAGTAATAATTTTCTTGCTTTTTCAGCATTTTTCAAAATACCCTCCATTATACCAACGCAAACACAGCGATTGATAACAAAGGTCTGTTTATAAACATAGTAACATAGCAACAACCTAGCAACACTCATAATTAACGGTACCTGATTCAAATATACAGGGAAGGTAATAAATTGGAACATTTATTCCGTTTTTAAATATGTTAAAATCGATCATAAATAAGATAATCTATGTACCACGGGAATTAATGAGCCTTAAGTTACCTCAGGCAATTGCTGTCCCTCGGGCCAGAGGCCCTCGGGACGCAAACTTTGCCTTCGGGAATTAAGGCCCTTATAATTCACTTGGTACATAAATTACTATTATAGGTTCTATTAGCAGTAGTCTAGCATCAATAGTCCAGTCTAATAAAATCCCATCAAAAACAATCACGAGAAATCAACAAATTTCTCTAATCCAATAAAAAGGATTTGAAAGAAAAACTTGCCAAATTTCAAACGTACTTATCTATTTCAAAACGCTTTCCATTCTTTTCTGTTTTGCAAGTTCCTTTCAGAAAAATGATTTTGTATTTTATTTTTTTTTATTTGATTTTAATTGCTATTTTAGATTGGTAAAGTTTGAGAAAAAACGAAATTATTATTCAAACTATATTCACTTTTTATTATCATCCCAGATGGCCGATTATTGTGCTAAATATTGCACTGTAAATAATTGAAAGCAATTGTCATAATTTGAAGGCAATGTTATGACGTTTATTAGATTAATAAGTTTTAAATATTTAAAGGCTATATTGCCAGTACTATTAAGAATTAGAGATATTAAGGAATTTACCTATTTTTTAATAACAAATTTGAAAAGTATTATCATTAGAAATTGAACGAAAAATACTTATACAAAACGAAATTAATAAATTTACAATACAACGAACACAAACTTCCAAATATCATGATTCTAGCAATAATGGATGTTACTGACTCAGAGCCGGTTTAAGGCATACGCAAAGGATGCGCCCGCAGCCGGGCGCCGCGGCCAGGGGGCGCCACAACTCGAAATATTTCTTTTTCTGAATGTAATGTAATAAAAAGTAGTTCAAAACCATCGTTTTAGGCAAACTCAAACTTTAAAAATTTTCCCAGATCCCCTCGTATTACGCCCCCCAAGTATATTCTTTAAAAGGTACAGTGTTGGTGATTTTTTTAGAACACAAGCACCATTTTTGTCTAATTTTACTGAGCTATAAATACAAATTTTTAAGTAAATATGAATTCTTAATGTCTGGGTTGTCTAATTTAAACGATTTAAAAATATTTTTTTTTGTTTCATCTTTATTTGCAATCTGTTTAGGTATAACAATAAGCAAATGTCGTGCAGGAAGAATGTTCAATGACAGTTATCTATAAAATTTTAGTTTAAAAACTAGGTTTAAAATTTGGGAGTACATATCACTACACACTAAAATCTATCTTTCAAGTCCTACGTCATCGGCTTGCAATACTTGAGTCTGCGTATCCCAGTTGGTCCAAGCGTAAGGTTTCGAGCCAGACTATTGAACTGTAGATCTCTTGCTATGAGGTAATTTCGAACAAATCATGCAGCGTTGGCCTTCACTCTAAGAACCTTTGATTGGAGCGTTCTAGGATTTATATGTTAGAAAAAGATGCCGTTCCCCACAGCTGGATCCCGTAACCCCATATAGGCTTTGGAATGGCTTCATAAATCAGAAGCTTGTTTTTGTAAGTTTAGTTTAGATTCCCGTCCAAATTAGCCAGTAAATCTGTCTGAGTTTTAGCCCTAGCTGCTTTCGTTTCGAGAATATATGTTTTCTCCATGTGAGACGTCAGTCAAGATAAACTCCTGGGTATTTCTATTTTATATACGTGTTCTTGCAGTTTCTGAGAAGCAATTTTTGTCTTCATGTTGGTTGCTTATAGGCTCTTGTCACTTGTAGGTGTATAGGAGACATAATAGTGGTCATAGTACACTGCCCTGCGGAACTCCATACAGATTCTATTTTTTTTGCAAAGGTACGTATTCTTCACGGTGTTTGACTAGGAAATGACGGTTTGTGAGATATGAGTTGAGGATGGTAAAGTAATTTAGAGGTAAGGCTTTTTTAAGTTTGTACCGAAGGCCTGCGTTACGTCCAGAAAAACTGCAGCGCAGTAGGTACTTTTTCTTCCAAATCTTTACCGATTTTCTGGGTAACCCTGTGTATTTGTTCTATAGTTACATATTCCTGTCGGAAGCCAAATTGGTGGTGTTATGTAGAAATATAACGAATAACTCCTGATAACGTTTTGAAAAACTAAAATAAAAAATCTATGACGACCTAGTTATAAACAATAATTTAAAATATATATTTAGCTCATAGAGACTTGTTTATTTATAAAATATTTCTTCTTAAAAATAAAAACCACTCTGTCTAATAAAATGTTTTTAGTTTTTGACGTTTCGACTTTTCGTTCGTAAGTCGCTTTCAAAAAATGTCATAGACAACAATGACAAATTACTATAGACATAGCTCACCGGTGATCGACAAGTCGAATCGTCAAAAATTAAAAACATTTTATTAGAAAAAAAGTAGTTTTATTTGATTGTGGAAATAAAAATTTATGAATTATTTACGAAAGCATTCAAATCCGATGTAAATCTCAATCTAAATTTTACCGATATTCCTTACCAAATTATTCACTTCTCTTTATTTTTTTACAGGGTCTTACATTATTCCTTACCTATGCCATAATGGCAGCGGTATTGGGAATGTTCCAGTTTGGATACAACACAGGGGTAATCAACGCACCCCAGGGTAACATCGAGAACTTTTTCAAAAGCCTTTACAAGGAGAGATATGGGCAGGATCTGAGCAGTGACAGGGCGGAAATGCTCTATTCGATCGCTGTATCAATCTTCGCCATTGGGGGAATGTTGGGTGGCTTCGGGGGCGGCATGGTGGCTAACAAATTCGGGAGGTATGTAAATATTTAATTTATTTTCTTTGTAAACACAGCATGTGGTTTTCCATTAATCATGTATGACGTAATAGATGTTTTTTATATTTACACCAACAGATAAATTCGTGGACTAACAAAAATAACGTGTATTGCGAAATTTTTAATATTATGCGTATTTACGCCTAGTGAAGTATACAGGGCGTTGCTATAATTGATCGACAATGCTTTACACATGTGAGCTCTTATTAATTGGTAACATTTGACGTAGAAAGGCTTCATTTCTGATATAGAAAGTGTTGAAATTTCTAATCTGCCATAAATCAAAAACCGCTCTAAAAATCTTTTCAAAGGACCCCGCACCATTTAAATGTAAAAAACGTCCTGGTCAAATATTCTAAAACTTTGGTATGTTGTAGAACTCGATGCTTTGACAAAAAGTGTCCATAAGCCCAAAGTGATCCTATGACTAGTTTTCGAAGTACAGGGTGTTAAACATCGGAAATACCACTTTTTTGTAACCAGATTTCTCGTAACAGACCTGTTTTATTGGCGTTTGTTGTAGAAAACATGAATTACAGATTATTTGGCAACAATATTTTATAAACAATCACCGTAGAATTTGGTTAGTTACAGGGTGGTTCGAAAATAAGTAATACGGTTTTTTTGAAGAAATCATTTTTTTATAACAAAAATAGGAGCAAATGTCATTGCATTATGAATATATAGTTTAAGTAATGACTTCTTGGTGATGAATCATATTATATGTAGGGTGACTCAGAAAATTTAGTTACAGAGGGCATATAGTGTTTTTAGCTTTAACCAGTCACCCCGTATAAACGATGTGTTATAAAATTTCTATATTATATTAAGCAAATGTACGATCTGCCACTCTATGTCATACAGGGTGTTAAACTGATTGCAAAAACTTTAAAAATTAGAAAAGCTGTGTTTTGTGCACTACCCTGTATTTTAAAATTTTATCGGTCAACTTTATAAATTAATACATTTTCACATTAACAAAAATTTAGTATTTAACTTAGCAACATTTTGTTGTAATCCTATGACCAGTTTTCCTAAAATGTGTACCCAAAGATTTAAAAACATCCTTCAACTAGTAAATGGGTCATTCCATAAAAGTGGGACAATTGGCCAAATACATTTTCAAAATACAGTATGACATACTTTTGACTTAAGAGTAAGTTTAATATGATTATTTCCCTTGCCTGTCAAATATCAATTTTTAACCAATCACGTGCTTGGAAACTGATTTGACGCAGCTAATCAAAACAAAATAAAGCGACTATTCACCTTGGTGGTAAATATTCGGCTATTTGATCATCGTCCTCTATATTCACCTGAAAGACGGTATCCAACAAGCCGCCCGTAAATTTTAAATTTTTCAAATAAAACCTATACTAATGGTATTACAAAAATTGCTTATAGTTAATAAATTATCCATCTTTAGTAGCAAATACACAAATCCAACTGATTTCGCACTTTTTCTAAAACTATAAATATATTAATTCATTCCTTTCTATGTAATACCGTCCATTTTACGACAAACATAGTAGACACGCTACTGTCAATCTGAATTTTGACAGTTTGCCAGAAGTTTATTAAAGAATTAAATTTGACACATTTTGTTGATTTTGTTGTAGATTCGAGAGTAAAAATCTTCAAGAAATTGATAATATAATTAAATTAAACGTACCTGCCAACACAGTAAAGAGCAAAACTAGTATAATTTATACGTACGTACAGAATTTTTTCTGACTCGGGAAATAATCTTATTAAATATAACGCGACCTTGACAAATTAGCGCTAAAGCTCTCGGGAGTTATTCAGATTATTAATGCCAAAATTATGTCTCGACGAATTGATCCTAAAATAAACTCGAAATTTAGACGCAATAAAAATAGTCGGCTATTTGTCAAGGTCTTGGGATATTACTGTCGATTATTTGTCTACCTACTCCACTATGAGGAGCAGCAGAAATCATAGATTGGGTTTTCACGAATTTTGAGTTATTTTGGGTTTTACTGGACTTCGGAGTTGGCATCATTAGGAGTTGTCAGGCTTAATTCCCGTTGTTAGGATATTTTGCTGTCAGTGTTTCAGGCAATTGCAAACTTTGTCTTCGGGAATTAAGGCATAAATTACTATATTACATTTTTTATTACACAAGAAGCAAACAACAAATAACAGTAACTAAAAAACACTGTAAAAGGTTCTTGAAATGTAGGCTAAATATCTCTTTCAAACAATGTATTCTAACGTACCTATTTAATGGTGTTGGCCTGTGATCTATAAAAGGTCTATGCTGTGATATATGTTACTGTTCACGTTCTCTGTTCACGTTCAGAGTTCAGAACACAAAAAACAATTTTTTAAACAAGCAACCAAACTTTAAACTGCAATTACATTCAATTCAAAGTTCACTCTGAGTTTGAATTTGCCGTGCTTGTTATAAATATGAAAATATGGGGGTGTAGTACGTAGTATTTACAATCGGAAGATTCCACTTTCGCTTGTTTCATGGTTTTATTTTGGCCATCTGGTTGCCACATCTCGAAATCTAGGACCCAGAACCACCAAGGATAAGGTCAGAATTCAGTATTTTGTTTAGTTAATTTTTTCGTTTTATGTAAAGTTGGTTTAATAAAATTTAAAAAATGTTTTTTAAAATTTATCAAGCGAAGCGCCTACGGCACAACAAATTTATTGGGATGTAAATACCAAAATTAACAAATGTTAATCTTTGACTTGCATGCACATTCTAGAGCATTTTCTCATTAATAAAGGTGTTTATGGATTTGGACTGAATGCGTTTACAAGGAGGCTCGTTTGGCAAGATTGGCCTTACCATACTGCGACCTAATAGATCTTTTGTGTATACCACATCTATGTTTTAGTCTAAAAGATCTAGGCTTTTGAAAAAGCCTATTATCCGTTTTGGAGCTAGTTCCGTAACCGGATCA
Organism: Crepidodera aurea; assembly: GCA_949320105.2. Lineage (NCBI taxonomy): Eukaryota > Metazoa > Arthropoda > Insecta > Coleoptera > Chrysomelidae > Crepidodera > Crepidodera aurea. The sequence goes on along the minus strand of OX439474.1, from coordinate 58,683,684 downwards.
GGCTATAGGAAGACCTTTTCCAGGTATTTAAGGCATCGGCGAACAATTACCCTGCAGTTGCAGATAATGTGGTCCGCCGTCTCATCTGCATCATCGCAGAATCTGCAAGTTCCACTGTCCACTTTGCCCATTTTACAGATATGGCACTCTGAGTGAGCAATGTCTAGTGACAATTCCTGCGATGACTCTGAGATCAGATTTCTGAAGCTCCAAGAGCAGAAGGTCGTACTAATCTTTTTACAATCTCATTTCCGACAATTCTTTTATACCCTAGCACCCAAAACAAAGTTACTTTGTTATAACTAGCCAGTTACTTAAGGGATTGTTTGCAGTTCGAGACTGTTTTAGATTCATAAGTTGTGGACTTCAGAGCATTTAAAGCAGCCTGACTATCGGATGCAATAAATATTCTGGCTGAGTTGAGGCTTTTTTTAAGGCACTCTTGAGCACAGAAATCTATTGCTAATAGTTCCGCTTGGAATACTGTTGGAGGAATGTTTCCCAAGGCTGTTGATATCATAGTATTAGGACCTGTAACCCATATGCCTACTCCTTCGTTTGTTTTTAACCCATCAGTGCAGTGTAGATCTTGGTGACCAAATTTGGAATCCGCCTTAACGAATCCATTTTTTTCTAAAACGTATATTTGAGAAATCTCAAACTCTGCGGAAGAATAAACAGATGCCCCGTCGTCCTGATACTACATGTGTATTCTAATATTTATCAGTACATTTTCTAACGATTCAGCTCCATTTAATTTATGTGGTAAAAGATAAGGTCCTGCCAAATAATCTGCAACCACACCACACGAAAAATTTTGATTCAAATCCTCGCTCATTGATAAAATGTGCTTTGTTGAAAATTTCTTCGTCGTATATTCAAAAATTACGATTTTTATGAAATTTTTATATAAACTAACAGAAATTCTATTCTTCCGGGAAAATCTCTGTTCTTATAAATAAATAAATAATAAATAATATTTATTGATCCTTTAAGACATTATACAAATGTATAGGACAGGTCACTAAAGCAAACAATATATATAAATACCTATCTACGAATAGATAAAAGTACAAAACTATAGATAAAAATATAAGAAATAAGAAAAACAAATAAAATACACTTAAAATTATTCATCAGAATAATTAAAATCGTCTTGAAGTACACCTTGCTAAGTAATGTTTTTTATCGCTTTCTTAAAGTGGAATTTACTCAGACATTTACTTTTATCTGGTAGAATATTATATAATTTAATACCTTGATAGGTTGGTGATTGTTCATACTTCTGCATGTCTGATCGAGTAGTTGTGATGACTTGAAAGTTTGGTCATATTCTTCAAATTATCATAGATAAGTAACAAGCATCTGTAGATGTAAATACTTGGAACTGTCATTATCCGATTTTCCCGGAATACGGGTTTACATGAATCTCTATGTTTTATATTAAAAAATCATTGGAATAATTCTTTTCTGATAAATAAATATTATTGAGCTGTCAGTTGCTACCCCAAAGTATAACATTGTAAGTTAAGTGGCTATAAACAAGACTATAATGTAATGGTAAATATTTTTTTATTTTATTTATAGCATAGTACGAGGTATTTAATTTCTTACTTAAATTGTTAATATTTTAAATTGGTATCTATATATAGACCTAAAAATTTTACGGTATTGGTCGATTTTAAAACCATGCCATTATAGGATAAATTTAAGGAGTAATTACTTGGATGGTTACTAAAATAAATACATTCTGTTTTATTAACATTAACCATCAGCCCATTAATGTGACACCAATCAATAAATTGTAGGATTAAAGAATCGCATAATTCGATCAACTCATCAAAAAATCGATCTAGCTGAGACACCTATTGATGTGTCATCAGCAAACAAGGACAACATAGTAGTATCAATATGCTGAGGCAAATCGTTGATAAAAAGTAAAAACAAAAGAGGTCCTAAAGCCGAACCCTGTGGTACACCTAAATCTGTCGGATAACTGTCAGATCTACAATTCTTGACCCTAACCATCATAGATCGATCCGAGATGAAACTACGAAGCCAATCTTAAACTCCTAATTATGGAACTTCTGGAAAATTAATTTTGAGCTCTATTTGAGTCATTATGATATTTTATTTTAATTTTAACATGTCAGAATAAAAAACCAATTAAATTTACTGCAAATCAATATGTTGACTTTTAGTTAGAAGCGTATACTTTTATTACAGCTTCGTCAAAGGTTTTTCGTATTTTATTTAACGGTGAACAAAATTTAAAAAATGTTTTCCTCCAATGACGTAAAGATCCTAATTGTGTTACTGGAGAAATTTTACAAAAACATGTTATTTTCTTAAAGAACAAATTACCCACCTAATTTGAAAAAAATTATAGAACATATTGATGGAAATGTAGAGCGTTGTCTATCACATATTGCAACACCCTCTAAAACGGTAGTCAAAATAAACAGAATAATCCACTTCGCCTTTATCATCCAGAAATTGTGTTCATTAAGGTCATGTTTTTGCCCCACAGAAATCCAAAAAATCGTTCTTTTTTAGTCAATCACACTCTCCTTCATTTCTACCCGTCGCGTTTTTTCCTTTTTCGCTGAAAACACAACATAATATATTTCTTTTTCATTCCATTTACAAATATTATTACAACTGGTGATGGTCATTTCGCATTTCTCTAACACATAAATCATATCGAGGAAGCGAGTTAAGTTTTTTTGTGTTTTCAGAAAAGGCGGCTTGCTGCTTAACAACGTCTTGGGTATCACTGGAGGGTGCTTAATGTGGTGTACGAAAGTTGCGAATTCCTACGAAATCTTGTTTGTCGGAAGATTTATTATAGGGGTCAATTGCGGTAAGTAAAAATATTTATAAGAAGTTTATTTAGAACTCCTATTATATTAAATAGGTACATATTACAGTACAGTTTAATTTACAAGTCATTTAATATTATTATTTATTGAAAATGTACAAGATATCAAACTCTTACGAGTTATGCGAGCATAAGACTTTGGTTTCATAAGGTTTTTGCACATAAAAAACGGTCTGACGCAGGTACTTCTACTAATTTCATATTGATCTTACCTAATTTATATTACAGTTTGGATTTCACTTGTAAAATCCTCCGACAAAGACATTTCTACACTTTGTTGCAGAGCGTTAAATTTCCTACAATTTTGACTAAGTATTCAAACATGTTTGTAAGTTAATTCTTTACCAAGATATCGCGCTTACTTCTTCTTTTATTCCCGAATTATAACGAAATGTTGTTGTAATTATGGTTCCTTGTTAAAATCACTACCTTTTGACACCTCTTACCACCCCCTCGCCCCTTCCCCCACCCAATCCCAATGCACTAAATCTAATTTTCTTCTCTCCAGGCAAAAAACTTAGTATTTTCCTACCCTGGGCTGTACCACAGCGATAGTATTTCTGTCAAGTGTCAAATTATAAAAATACACCGGTCTTACGAAAATGTCATGTTATAATTTTTTATATTACTTTGGTGTCAAATTTTCTTACCGAATCTCCCACGATCTTAAATTACTATCTGGAAATATCTCCTCAAGCATGAATTTTTTTAAAAAAGTATCCCTCTTCTTCGACTCGGGATACTTTTAAAAAATTCATGCTTTCGGATATATTTCCGATAGTAATTCAAGCTCTATGGAGATAACAAGTGAAAATTTCACTCCAACATTTTTTAACCAATAAGAAGCTTTCGTTTCAGCTCGTTACTGTAGTAACCACAAAACTTGGCGATAGTATTTTCACTTTTTCATTTTTTTTATTTTCATATAAACCAACACTTTTTAGTAAACACTAATGTAAAGTTTATAACTTGTTGATGTTTTCACGATAGCCTCTTCTTCGTTTCGTTTGTGGCTTGTATACTAGTACATTTGACAGCACATTTGTTTGTGACTCTTTTTGCGTGACACAGGGTTATTGAAAGCACAGTTCCATCTCTTGCTTTTACGCGGTGTTGCCAGATATACATACTACGTTAACCAAATAACACAGAGCACACATTTGACTAGTGTGGTATCAAGAGTAAACATCAAACAAACATGCCATCACAACCTTGACCTTTTTTTTAAGTCCTTTTTACATAATTTTTTTTAATTCGTTTTAAAATACACTTCCCATAATTTTGTCCCATTTTTTACACCATAACAACATTTCCTAAAACTTTTCTTATTCATTACATTGCAAGAAAAGCTCAACGAATTTTACTATTTTCACTACTATTTATTATCTTCAACTTATATAAATTCTATAAACGTATTATGTCATTGGAAACCTTTTGTAAATTGTCAATTAAATGTATGTCCTTGTATTTTGTTTAATGTGCATGTCTATTGTGTATCTCTTTTAATATTTCTTCTGCTAGATTTTTATTTATGACTATTTCATCTACTATCTTATAATAAACTTGGTCTTTAAACAATGCTCGATTTTTTTTCTTTTCTTCCAATTTCTTTCTCCATTTTCATTTAATCTTTCTTTGATGTCATCTATCTCTTGCATTACTCTTATTTTGTTTTTTAAAATCTTCACATATATTTTTGGATGCAACCTTTTAATATTTCCATCAAATTTGTGATTTTTTCACAAATATTTTTGGATGCAACCTTTTAATATTTCTATCAAATTTGTGATTGCTACCACCATATGCTATTATTCTCGGCCCCATGTAATTTTCTCTATTAATATCACCTTCTTTTCGAATTTGTTCTTCAATCTTTGTCTGCATATTTCTGATTTCTAATTCCTTTTTAACATAATTAATTATTCTCGTCTTCTGCTATTCCCATATTTACTTCTATATCTTTATTTATTTATTTTAGCTTATAAAATTTGTATTTCTTTTATTGTTTTTCTTTCAATTTTTCTAACCTCTTCTTTATTTGTTTCTATTTTAGTTTCAATTTTTTCAATTCTTGAATTGATGTTACTTTTGTTTTCTTGTATCTCTTTCTTTAACTTGTTCTCAGTTTCTTTTAATTTTAACCCTTGTGACACCTCTACTTCATCTATTCTAGCTGTCATCTCCACTCTTATTTCCTTTTTCGTCTCTTCTATTTTAATTTCAGTATATAAAGTTTTTTTCCCAATTTGTCTTCCATCTTTCCTATTTTGTCTTCCATCGTGTTTAGCATCATCGAAAACGGGGGGAAGATATATCGGCGAATCCACGATTCCCTCATTTTGGGGGAGGTTTTTGGCCGTTTGATGGGTGTGGTCAAGGCGAAAATAATTTTTGATAACGCCTTCGTGTTCAGCATCCTCTAAAATGGGGCAGTGAGATATATTTTGCCGGAGCAAGACGCCGAATCCATTTTGGCGCTAGAAATTCGTTAATAATGAGCATAGCTGTATCGAAAAGTTTTCTGATTAGTTATATGCTACATTTAATTTAACTGAAATCATTTTTTTCGACATCTGGACAATGTATTCAATCATTTATGACCAATTTCAGACATATTGCTATGAGTCAGTGACGTCAGATTTGTTGACATATTCGAAATGCTATAAAAATGTAAGGCGACAGGATTTTTTCAGAAAATTGATTTTTCCGCATCAACTGACCCGCCTTTATCTATAAAAGTGACTTCATATGGGTATGATTTAAATTGTCTAAATTGCAAAAATAAAAAAAGTTTTCCGTTCCTGATGGTCCGGGTCGGTCTAACTAACTAGTAAAATAAAAATTTGATAAAATATATTGTTTTAGTATCAAGGATACTTATTTTCTTAAGACTTAGATATATTTATTTATTTTATTAACAAAAATTGACTCATAATCTGACTTTTAGGGACGAATATTTCCGAAACTTAGAAAAAAAAATTTAGATGATCGAAATGTTTTAAACACTCTATATTTAAGTTTCTAAAAGGTTGGAGGACATTATCTCCGGATATTTATAAATAAATAAATCAAACCCCAGAAAGTTCAAAAAGTTTAATATAATATACGATGTACCAGTATGAGGCATGACATTTACCCACGGGGTATTTAGTTCGATGTTCTGGAAACATACACACATATCGCATCTAAAGATGTGACCTAGTAGGAAAAATAAACCCTAGATAGGTAATAATATAATTCAGAATATTGTAGGAGAAACTTTGTACATATACACGTTTATGAAATAGCCTTAAGAGGTTTTGCATAAATTTGTTAAAAGCAATAGACCTTGTTCACGTTCATGTTAAATTTAAAAGGATTTAAATATAATTGGATTAAAATTACTTCCTAAGAAAGCATTAAATACTTATGTGGTTCTCCAAAACAAAATTTTGTTTTTCATTTATTGCTACTTGAATTAAGCTGCAAATCGCTAACCAGGATACCGATGAGGTTCCGTAAGAGACGGTCTTTAATCTATAATGATCAATGGGTTTATTGACATCTGTACGCAATACTATTCGTTGGAGATCTTGTTGATCATTGTTAATCATAACCTGCCTATACATTTTCGTGCTATCAGCATTAATGGCGTAAATATGATTTCAAAGTCGTACTAAAATTGAAAAAAATTGTCTTGAATTACTGGGCCAACCATTAGTTTATCGTTTAAGGGGAAAACGCCACTGGTTGATTTACAAGAGCCGTCAAACACGACACGAAGTTTAGTTTCGTTTAAAACACCGTGATGGGGTAAATAAAATGTATTTTGCGACAAACTGCGTTCGCAATGATCTATATTAATTTTTTCCATGTACCCCAAACTTTCATACTCATGCATAAAATCTACGTACTGCTGCTTAAAAGTTAAGTCTTTCTGAAATTTTCGCTCCATCGACTGAAGTCTTTTAATCGCGTTTTCAACCGAATCATCTAATTTGTTCACGTCCTCCCATATTGATAGATTAACCACAAACCGACCTGTTTCATCTGGTATTGTAGTTTCATTGAATATTTGTTCACAATCTTTTTCCTCAATGGAAAATTTTGCTTTAAACATTCTACACTTTTCCAAAACCTTTCTAACTGAGATTCAAGTAAATCGTTAGTTGATACATTACAAATAAAAGGTTTATGCTGCGATAAATGTTTAAGGGGAATGGGACCCGAAACAATCCATCCCAAAACCGTGTTTTGTATTACAGGAAGACCAATATAGTGGAGTAGAAGATCTGGTTTTGAAAACGAAGTCGCTCTTTTCGATATTTTTTTTTTGAGATTTCATACATTCGAGGTCCCTCTTTCACGTGATCACTATGTGAAAGCTAAGGGAGGTGTGGAGGAGGGGCAAATTAACATGTAAAGATATGTAAAATCGGTTTTTCGCACGTAACTCACTGAGTTTTATTCGGGTCGAAACGACTTCTATCTGTAGAATAAAGTGCTCGCGAAAACGCTTAAACTGAATTTTAATCCGTCCAAATCAGCCTAGCGGTTCTCGAGATATTGCGATTTGAAGGTATATGGATTTTCGCCGCGGCGAGAACACACTTAGAGCCGTGTTCGCGCTTTACGCATGGAAGAAAGTGACTTAGAGACGTGATTTTTTTTCCTCCTATAGATAGTCATAACCCAGGCATTGTGTCCAAATTTCAACCCGATAGTTTAATTTGGCGGGGAGGGGAAGGGCAAACAATGATTAATTTTTGACTCGAGGTAACTTTTTTAATCCTCGACCAATCCAAGTCAGCAAAATGGCAACCTCTTTCATGAGGACACTGCTACAGGATGTATTAAGGATATGATGGTTTTCGCGGATTTTGCAAATGTTATGTTTTGATTTTCGTAACGAAACAGTAAAGTGGGGAAATTTTTTTATGCGCCATCGGTTGCGGAATTTTTTTCTCTTTGATTTGAGCCCTACAAGGACTCGATCCGATAATCAGGAAGGGAGAGAGGGGGGTCAACGCGTTTTGCTCTGTAGAAGGGCAACTAACAGGGTTAGTGAATTCGTGCTAGGCTCACTTTCAAGGGCAATCTTTCAAATTTATTTTACCCCAAAGCTCTATATTAAGGCCTGCAGGAGTGCGGGATATATTTATAAAAGCGAGTGCGCTCACACAGCCGCCGTGAAATTAGATGCCGGAATAGTATTTGTGAGAGAGAGCAGATGGATGATGTGAGAGAGACGAAAGATGAAAGGGAGCGCTTAGCTCCTATCCCGGCTGCTCAGCGAGCGCACCCGCTTTTATAAATATATCACGCACACCTGCAGTCATCTATATACTCTTGAAAGATAACTGATTGCCCTTGAAAATGAGCCTAGCACGAAGTCACTAACTCTTTCCTTTGTCCTTATACAGGGCAAAGCGCTTTAATGCCCCTCCCACCATTCGTGATTCTCGGACTGAGTTCTTGTACGGCTCAAATCAAAGAGAAAAAAATTCTACAACCGATGGCGAACAAAAAATTTTCCTCACTTTACTCTTTCGTAGCGAAAATCCAAAATTAAAATTTGCAAAACCCGAAATTCTGTCCCCATTGGTCCGTTATCGCGAAAACCGTCATCTCCTTAATACATCCTGTAGCAATGTCCTCAAGAAAGAGTTTTCCATTTTGCTGACCCGGATTGGTCAGAAATTAAAAAAGTTACCTCGAGTTAAAGATTAATCAGTATTTGCCCTCCCGCTCCCTTCAAAATTAAACTAGCGAGTTGAAATTTTGATACAATGCTTGGGTCATGATTATCTATCGGAAGAAAATCGAGTCTCGAAGTTACTTTCTTCTCTGCAAAAAACGCGAACACGGCTCTAGGTGTGTTCTCGCCGCGGCGAAAATCCGGATACATTCAAATCGCAATATCTCGAGAACCGCTAGACAGATTTAGACAGGTTAAAATTCAGTTTATGCGTTTTCGCGAGCACTTTATTCTATATATAGAAGTCGTTTCGATCCGAATAAACCTCAGCGAGTTACGTGCGAAAAACCGATTTTCCATCTCTTTACATGTTAATTTACCCCCCTTCCACACCTCACTTAGCTTTCATATAGTAATAACGTGAAAGAGGGACCTCGAATCTATGAAATCACAAAAAAAAAATCGAAAAGAGCGACTTCGTTTATCGGGTTTTTTCCGCCAGATCTACTCCACTAATACCTAGCTGGATTTGATCAGTTTTAATAATTTTTAATAAAATTTGCAACGTTCTGCTTCCTATCAATTTAGATGTATATCATATATATCGAACGGATGCACCTTGCACCGCATCTGAACGTAGAACAACTACTCCTAGGGATTTTTGTCCCCTCAGGTATTTAATTACATTGAAAGCCCTACTAGAGACAGTGCAACCCTTTGCATTTGTTATTCAAGAAGCTTGTCATTCCTAGACCGCATTGTTATGCCTCATTTTTAGGAATTACACAGCTGGACACGGCATCTAAGCTTGCCAAGCTCATAGTAGAACTGTTTGCGTTAAAGCAAGTGTTCAGAGCGAGGAACGACCAACGCCATCTTTACTTAAATAACAAAAACAAAGTTGCAGATCGGTAACCCGCCGCACAGGTATCTTTTGAAAAATTCTAAACCACAACTCAAATGAGAAGTATTTTATTTCAATAAATTATATACATATGGAAGCATTTTTCGTTCCCAATCACAATGCTATGCAGAAACCCCTTGCATCTTTTCTTTCAAGCAAACAAACGCCTTTCAACATCTCTCGGTTTCAACTCATACGGTACCTAAATTTTATTGCTTCTGAATCATTCCCATGTTTTTAAGGCGATTTGAAATTGCTTGTGTTAATTCTTCTTGACTTCGACATGAGTCTTCATCAAGTAATGCCTCCAATTTTGCATCTTCGAAAACCTTCTCCCTTCCACCTCTACGCCAGTCTTCGATGTAAAAATCACCGTTGAAACCACCCAAAAAAAATCACATTTTTGTTGGTCTTGGATTAAAATGTCGGCAATTCCAATTTTGAACCCCACCACAACGTTTATCGTTGTTGTAAGACTATTTAAATTCGTATTATTCAAATTTGTTGATTCTCCAAAAATACATTTAATTGTTTATTTTAGGACTGAATACTTCCCTAGTACCAATGTATATATCGGAAATATCGCCTTTAAATCTACGAGGTGGTCTCGGTACTGTCAACCAGCTCGCAGTAACCATTGGTCTTCTTCTGTCACAAGTTTTGGGTATTGAACAAATATTAGGAACCAACGAAGGCTGGCCACTTCTCCTCGGTCTCGCTGTGGTACCGGCAGTGCTACAACTGGTAAGTTCTTGATTAGTTATTAGAAATACCGTTTTAACAACTCTCAATTGTGTTTTTTAGTTTTTTTAGTAATTACTACTAATTATTTTTTAATTTGGATTTTCTTTGATATGTAGAGTTTTGGACGGAACATCCTGTACATTATTTAAAAATTTTTATTTAGTCTTTATTTGAATCACCACCTACTCGGGATGATCTCATATAGTCTCTAAAACCAATGGAAGAGGAAAACATTTTCCTTCCGGAAGCAGATCATGAAGTGATAGTTCCAAGACTGCAAATGGTGTTGAACACAAACAGAGTTAATTTACCAATAAACCTAGGTAAATTCGCAACCATCTTTCAGGCATTCAGTGGAGGTGAACAAGATTGCAAAACGGAGAACTAATTCAGTGTATCTGGGATCTCAACCATTCTTTGACACTGCTAAAAGAGTATCCAAGGATAATATTTCGAAATGGACGGAAAGTAGGACATATATCGGAGAACAAAACTAGTTAGATCCTAGACCTTTACTACGTACTTAAACCGGACCCCTTACAGGTCATGGCTCAGCGTTAGCGTGTCCGCTTCGCAACGAGACGACCCGGGTTGGATTTCCAGGGAAATCAAGTGGTTCATAATATGGGCAACCCATCGTGCCTCGGAGGGAACGTATAAACCGTCGGTCCTAGCTACATAACTGTAGTTATTAAGCCATGCAGAGGGCGGTAGAACCACCCGTCACACGAACTTTACTTTTTTTACAGGTCACTGTCGTCTAGAATATCGCGTTGGAAAAAAAGGTCTGAGGAACAGATCATACTGTGTTTTGTGGTTGTATGTGATCTCCCTATGCTCTTCTTTAAAGCTCTGAAATATTCTTAAATATTGTAATCTTGTGCCGAATCTTGTTCCATCAGTAAAACCCATTAAAAAAATCACAGAATATCCACATTGCGACTCTATGTTGTTTAAACAATTTGAGTAACAGGTTTTTTTCTTCTCAGAAAAGCGCTTGTTATAACAGTCGGCAAGACGTTGAAAAAAATATTTTCATTGACTTTGGCCGGAGAAATAATCTTTCAAAAAACTTCTCCCTACAAACTTAAAATATATGTCAATCTACCCCTACTTTCATATCAAGTTATCGTGAGTGTCAAATTTTCCCTGAGATTCTTGATATTAAACACTGTATTTCTTCCCCTTCTTTTGAAGCTAACGTCATCAAGGCTGCTATCGCTATCGTATCAGACACATACTAACAATTTTAGACTCTCTCCCTAAAGGATTGCTCTTTCTTTATATTGAACTCTTTAAGACTCTAAGCCTTGCTGACTTTATGAAGGTCTAAATTTTGCAGTTTCTTCGCGCAGTATTCGTACAGAAAAAAATTATTTCCTACCTAGTATCCGCCATCCGAACTCATCTCAAAACCACTTCAGGCCGAATCCTTTAGAAATCCACCATCTTCAGTTTGCCAAACCTGCCAAATCCAATATCTCTAGAGAAATGAAGTTAGTCCTCATTCATCTTAAATTCTTCTCCGATAACCTTGTCCTCCTCTCCGACAAACGCAATGCCACTGTCATTCTTGACATTAATCAGTAAAATAAAACATATTAAATACCACCTCCAGAAGAGAATGGAAAATTTCCTCTTTCGTCAAACAATCGCCCCTTCCTGTAGATATCCAATAACCTATCATTGCTAAAAACTCCATTTCCCCGTTCTGGTCAGTGCTTATGTCATCTCTATCCCTATCCTTTGCCTGTCCACATATATTTCGCTTGAAAAAGTTACTATTTTACATCACATATATAATGCATGTTACTCTTTTTACCGCCCTCCACTTTTTTGTATTATATTCATTAAAACACGCGAACAAGTGTTATTGTCTCACTGTTATACGTTCTAAATATTACATCACATATATAATGCATGTTACTCTTTTTACCGCCCTCCACTTTTTTGTATTATATTCATTAAAACACGCGAACAAGTGTTATTGTCTCACTGTTATACGTATACCCTCCAATTTTGTACGTATTTTTTATAAATAAACCAATTAAAGAGCCGTTATAAGAATAATTCAACGAGCTGTAAACTATTCTGAATACAGGAAGCTGTGTGATGTGGTTAAACTCTTCAGTTAATAAAGTTTCTTTGAATTATCTACAAACCTTTCTATTATTTTTTAAAGGTCCTGCTACCTGTATGTCCCGAAAGTCCTCGCTACCTCCTCATAACGAAGCAATGGGAAGAAGAAGCGCGAAAGGCTTTGCGAAGGTTACGTGCTAGCAACGCGGTAGAAGAAGATATCGAAGAAATGAGAGCAGAAGAAAGGGCACAGCAAGCAGAAGCTTCCATAGGTATGATGGAGTTGATATGCTCACCCACTTTGAGGATGCCACTGATTATCGGTATAGTTATGCAACTAAGTCAGCAGTTTTCTGGTATCAACGCGGTAAGTAGTATTATTTATAACTTACGTTGATAATAAATGTATAACCTGTCTCCGATTTATTTCGGGTAAAATCAAAACAAATATATATAAGGTAAGCTATCTTGAGAGCAGAGTTATGCTCCTATTTAGCAGGATGTGGTTTTCTTGAATGACAAGTCCTCTTCAACCATTTGTTAGGTCAGCTGGTCAGTTCCTTTTCAGTGTTCTTGTATTTTGGGGTTCTAGAAATGGATAGAGCTCAATACCATACATCCAGATTGATTTTATGATAGTTTTGTAAAGAATAAGTTTTTCTAGAGACAATTTTCTGCTAATTAACCAGTGTAGCTCTTTTATTCGTAAATAAATTTGTTAGCGTTTGTTTACTATATGTAAATTGGATTCTCATGGTTTGCAAGTATGACTGTAAATCTTCCCATAAAGGCTCGTCCATACTCATCCGAATAAACTCAATTTTTCAAATCGGAAAAAAACCGCCACATCGTTACAACTGAAAAAATGCATGTTAACATTGATACGATGAAGTTCTGGTGTGTAATCTATTATATGGATAAGCTGCAATATATAACGATGTGGCGGTTTTTTTCCAATTTGAAAAGTTGCGTTTATTCGGATGAGTATGGACGAGCCTTAACTGTTTCTGTATTGTTTGGTAGATTCCCTGTATAACAATATATACAGTCAAGGTCCAAGAACACTACTCTGTGGAAATCCTTGGGTAGAATTGAAAATTGATTAGTTTCTGATCATAATTCAGTGCAATGTAGTCTCGCAAGAATTTGTTTTATGTCTTTTAGCTTATGAGGGAATTTATACAATCTAATACTTAAAATAAAATGTTTTTTTTTGATTTTTCATATAAATAAACTATGCAAATTTATATTTTAAAATATGTTGCTTCCAACTTTAATCTCAACTATTCGTTTAATTTACAAAATTCGTTTTAAATGATCTTTCTCTTTGGAATTACATCAGACAAATGCTTTTGTGAGCACTCTTTGTTTTACAAAAATGGACCTAAAGATATTTATGCAAAGTTAGTTAATCAAATGTCATGCCGAACCTTGTTTTTAAAATTTTAACTTTGACCCACCTGATTATGCTGGAACTCTTATGTGTAAACACTACAAGAATGTTGTCTTGGTCTCTTTGGCCAAAAATTTTTTTGATTATATTTATAGATAAAAAGTTTTCAATATTATCCGCTGTCAAAATGAAAAAAAATGTCAGAATATATGATCAACTTTTTTTCAGGTATTCTATTATTCAACAAGCCTGTTCGTAAGTTCCGGTCTACCAGAAGACAGTGCCAAGTTTGCGACCATCGGTATTGGTTGCATTATGGTTGTTATGACATTAATTTCCATTCCGCTTATGGACAGGATGGGAAGGCGAACGTTGCACCTTTACGGACTAGGAGGAATGTTCATCTTCTCAATTTTCATCACCATTTCGTTTTTGATAAAGGTTTGTTGGAGGAAACTGAGGCTAAAACAAAAGGGAGCCTACAAGGGTCAATGGGTGTTGGTTTGTCTATTTAGATTTCATTTTAGCACTGTAAATATAAATAAAGTTAACTGGGCATTTCCTAATCCACTTATTTTTAAAGAACAATATATTGGTATCTGCATTAAATGGTTCTAATATTATATTTATATTGCTAAAACGAAGAGATGTTTGTTTCATGAAGCGAACTGGAATAAGATCTTTTTTCCCTCAAAATCTGTACTGAAATATCTTAAAAAAGAGCCCTGCAAAAACCACAGCTCTTAATATTCATATTTAGATGTCGCGCACCGGAGCTTTCTAGTTTCCATTTAAATAACAGGAAAAAAATATATTTTTTTTTTAGAATTTTGTAGCTTACAAACCAATAAACGGATTCAACGATACTTATATGATTTTGTAGGAAATTGAACGCTCAACAAAAAATGTATCTTATGACTTTTCGATAAACCGACTCGTTCAAAAGCTATTCAAACTGAAATTTAAATTTATGTAATCAAAATTACTAAGTTCAATAAGCATTTCAAATTAATTTACTTTGAATAACTTTTGAACGAGTCGGTTAATCAAAAAATCATAAGAGACATTTTTTGTTGAGCTTTCAATTTCCTACAAAATCGTATATTGCTCATAAGAATCCGTTTATTGGTTTGTAAGCTACAAAATTCTAAAAAAACAATTTTTTTTCCTGTGTTATATAAATGTAAAATAGAAATCCCATATGCGCGCCCTCTAAATCTTAATATTAAGAGCTCCGGTTTTCACTGCGGATTTTGAGAAAAAAAATAGTCGATTTTTTGTACCAGCCTACTATATACATACATAAACAATATTAACATTACTCTTTAATAATTTACCAATTTATAGAATGAAAGTTGAAGTTAAAGATTATATAGATACTTAAGACTGGGAAACACATACTATGACTTTTAAAATAACTCATGATATGCTTTGTGTTAACTAGTTTCTATGTAACTACAATAAAATTTCAAATTTGTTGTCAGGAAATTCCAAGAATCGGTAATTTCAGTTTGTCGCGTAAAGCAAAACAGTGGCGTTCTAAAATTTTGGTTTTATTTTAATGTTTAAAGATAGAAACATTTAGGATTTATCTATATGATCAAATGATTGATGGAAAATACAGTGTTGTTTTTATACTTCTTATTGGCTTGAGTTGTGTTTGTAATATTAAAATACAAAAGTTGAACCGATCTAGCACAAGTATCTTGCACCAGGATTAGTCTGTAGATGGATGACCATTAGCATGTCAATCAGTATTTTAAAAGTAACAGGTACAAGTTTATAAAATCACAGAAGAAGAAAAAATTTAACGTTTAAAGCCAATACAGATAAAGTATATACAAAAATATACAAAATAATACAAAAATACAAAAAAATACAAGTGCTGTTGTTGGATGTACATTTATGTATATATAAACACGTCTGAAAGATGTACAAATACTTGATATCAATTATTTTATTTTGGAGATATAGGTCTTCAGTCGGATGTAGCCTAGGCAGATACCAATTGCTGGAGCAATCTTCCTTGCTATTTGGGTTATGTGCCTTTCCCATGTCAATTTGTTGTCTATGTATAGTCCCAAATATTTTATGCAGTCTGTTCTTTTGAGTTGATTTATTACAATTGAAACTGATAACTGTTGCCATCGCTGACCTCTGGATATATTTAAATAAGTAGACTTATCAATGTTGAGAGTTAGTTTATAAAAACATAACCATTCTTTAACACGATTCAGATCCAATTCAATCTGAATTTTTAAAAGTAGCTGGTCTTTCCCAAAATATACAAGACAGAGAGTTGACATATATCAAAAACAGAGTTGATCCTAAAATGGATCCTTGTGGGATGCCACACCTGATGTCATCGAGGTCGCTGGACAAATTATTGATTTCTACACATTGTGTACTTACGTCCTTGTAAGTTTTGTACCCGATAGACACTTGCACCATTTTTTTAATGGATTTCATTTAAGGCATAAGACATAAGGCATGGAAACTAAAACCTAGGAAACTAAACTATTTGATATGACAACTAAAATCTAGCGCACTGCACTAAGCGACGTTGTGGAAGATTCGGTACATCGAACCGTTTCAGTCTTTTTCATGTTTGCTGGATAAAGATGAACACTCTTTTTTGATATTGCTGGGATATATTTTCATGACACCTTCTTCAATTATTATTGGTATCCGTAGATCGTGGTAGAAGTTGTAACATACCATTGGGAATTTATTGTGGCTCTAAATAGTTTTGATTAAAATAATTGAGTTTTCATGATATTCGAATTACTACAGCGGAGTAGATCTGGCTTTTGAAAACAGACTAATGCAATCGCGTAATTTTTTTCCCAATCGATGAAGGCAGATCCCCCATCATTCCTGCATTTTCGCAGCCGGGTTTGATCCCACAAAAAATATATACTTACCAAAATTGAAGAGCCTGACAAAACAAGTAAGCTCATTCCAACGTAAACCCGATAACTCAATTAGTTCGCGAATTTGCGAAATTAAAAAAATTTATTAATTATTTCTCGAGAGTGGAGTTGGGGCCTCAATTTTTTGTCAATGAAAAGGTAACAATGAGTACTTTAACGGGTCGAACAAATATTGAAACGCTTGTAACTTCCGTACTAATTGAGTTAGCGCAACCATCTATGGCTCCAATTGTCCACTTTTTCATTCGCTAAAAGATAGTGTTCAGATGAATTTTCATGAATTTTACCTCATGTAGGATGTTACCGTTCGTCATGACTGAAGCCACTTCTTCTACATTGGCATATATGTTTCAATAATTTACTTGGACAATGTTTTACTTGGAAGTACCTATCTGTTATACATATAGGAATATAGCACCAGATAGAAGTTGTCGGGTAAGTTCTTCTTTTATATAGCAGCGCAGACCTTGTCAAAGAATGGGAAAGAAGTATTAAAATTGTTCTTGACTTGTAAGAGTGGATGATAATAAACTGATAATAAAATTTTGTTTCCATGCTTGCTTTCTACACCATAACTTGTTGCCTAAACAATTGATCCATATTCAAAAATTGGTTCAACTAATATGCAATAAGGTTCCGTTAATGTTTCAAGATAGAAGTTGTAACGATTTCGTGGAGTAAATCCAAAATAGTTGAGAGCTGTGTAGATTTCCATTATGTGATCTAAAATTTAGGGATGAGTCTACCAAAATGACCAGAACTTTTCTTTCCCAGTCAATATGAGGTCTTTAATTGAGTAAGAAATAATATAGAAGCACTTTTCATGCATACAAATGACTTCCAGATCCCTTGTATACATCTTTAAGTTTTGTTGCAATTTTTTTACGAAAATGGTATATATTATTTACTGTGATTCGTCACACATTATTTTAAAGATCTACTTGTCTAGTCTGGTCATTAAAGTCATTAAATATAATCATAAATAAATTATTAAAACATATATCGATTCTAGGAAGCTTTTGCCAACGAATTTGAAATTTGCTGTAATTTACTTTAAATATAATAGAAAATCCATTTCATTTAATATGGATCCAATTATTCTTTTTGTACAGAATTGAGTTAATTTGTTTTTGAGTTTTTATTTTAGCAAATAGTTTATTAGGAAAAATCAATCGCATATTAACATGATTTACGGCACAGAGTGTTAAAACAAATAATGATTTTTGGCTACCCTGTCCACACTTTCTTGTGTATCAGGGGACACTTCTTAATATTTAAAATATGAACATAAAATCCCTTTAATCATCTTTTTACTAAAAATTAAATGTAGTCATTCATTTAAAATAGCATTAACTCAGATTGATATCATAATAATTATTTTATAATAACAAAAATAGTTCTTGTGATTTCTATAATCTTTAATTTTTAGCTAGATAAGACGTTTTAAAAAACTCTAGTTAACTTTTTCTTATAATATATAAACTATAAACTAAACTACCCCAAAATATCACTAATGAAAGCTTATTTAATATTTTAATTGCAACTAAAGTCTCGGCTAGATGGGAAAGCGGTATAAATGTTATGATTACCCTAATGTATGTATGCACAAATCCGCGTATTAAGTAACGAACTAGCGAAAATACTCTGGTGTACATTATACTAATCACATTTGTTTTCTACATGTATCCGATTACGAACTAAAATAAACCCTATCTAATTAAAATGTTACAATGCGCTTTTTGCATGTGTACTTGAACAATTGTATTTGGGCCTCACATGAGATAGGGATGATAATTAACTTGCCTTCTCGTAGTATATGCCAGTTTTTTTTATTAAAATTTAATTGCAACTAGAAACAAGATTAACGAGCAATATTTTTCTATTAAAGCGTTATACTGAGTTTAGCCCACTGGTGTTTTCTCAGATTTGTCATCACTCGGTTTTTCTATACAACACGCACTGTGCTCTGCTTTTAAACCACTACACTAGCTCAAAAGGTTTGGTCTTCTTGAGTCTTCTCACTGATCCAGTTTAGTCTAGACATTCTTTTTGCTTCTTTATAAATTTGTTGCTACTTCTGCTACCATTTCCACACCCAGGTCTCTGTGAAGGTCGCTCTTTCTTACATACTAAGGGGCGTTGACAATGCCTCTCAGTACCTTGTTCTGGAGTCTTTGTATGATCTGGCAGACACCCTCAAACTTGTGTGCCGTATCCACACAGGCTTTAGAACCTGCTTGTACATCATCAGTTTATTTCGGGTTGATAGTTCAGAATGTCTATGTAACAACCAATACAATTTTCTATATTTAAGATTGAGTTCTTCTTTCCTTATTAGTGTGTTCTTTCCATCGTAGCTTCGCACCTAAGTTCATGCCTAGATACTTATGGAAATACAACAGGCTCAATAGGATATTCCAGACCGATTGGAAAGACCCTACCTAATTGTAAAGAACTACCAGTGGTTGATTTTAATCCTATTGATTGTGAGATTCCAAAAGATGACAAGCGTATTCTTAGCAAGGATCAATTGTACTTGCTTGAGATATCAGAAGTCATCAAGTCAGGCCATTGTTCAGAAGATTTTGTAGTACATGATCCTGGCCCAATGTCACATTCAAGATGGTTTACTACTGCAAACCGAGTTTTGGGCCTCTACATCAGTGTATCAAGCCCTTCTGAAAATCTGAGAGAGATTGTCACATTCATTCTCAAATGTTATTATATGCCTATGTCGTTTGCCATAAAAATAAACCACAAATTCACAGATGGGCCTAGACATGTTTACAAAACTATTGAATCTACAAGGTATTTACCAGAAGAGCTGCTTCAAATTGTTGATCCCGTTATACATCGGAATGCTTACTTTCCCCATCCCGAAAATTTACTTTTGGCTATGATAACTGATGAAAGAAACCATATCCGAGAGTTGGGGTTTAGGCGTATCATGAAGGCAAAATGACTTTAAACCACCAAACCTAAACTTTAAAGCTAAAGTAAACCAGTATTAATCTCTGAAAGGGATAAAAAAGAAGAGAGTGACATCTTGACTAGATTCAGTCAAAATTTAATGTCAATACTCTCTTCTTACCATAGATGGTAGCACATTTAAAGCTAAAGACTATACCGAAATTTTCAAATGGAACACCAGTACACTGAGTCCTCCTCCACTGTTAAGAACATTGCCTAATGAAGAGATAAAACAGTATGTGAGCAATGACTTCAAACCTGTTATGAGTATAGATGCTTTCCCATGCCATACACATGCAGTTAAAAGATTCTTTAAGCTAGTGACCGAAGGTTCAAGTAAAGTATGTGGACACAGTTCCAGAGACAGTTATATTAGAACCACATTACTGTCACGCTCAGCGATGCCAACTTTTTCACACAAATCCGAATTTCGATGTTTATCGATGAATAAAGACTAGAAAGGAAACATCACGTACTACAAAGTCTTCTGAACAATGTCCTGACTTGATGACTTCTGATATCTCAAGCAAGTACAATTGGTCCTTGATGAAGTGATAAAAAATCGATCAATAAGCTTAAACTTTCCTATACATTGCGATCGAACAAATGTTAAACGTCCTATTAAATAGTCTGTTTAAGAACAATAAGCAAATCTTCATGGAAATTAAGTTTTGACACGTAATACCATTTTGATATATTAAATAAAAGATCTTAAAATACTAATTTCAAAAATGAGTTCCAAAATTTGCGAATTCTGAGTTAAGCGAAAATCAATTTTGTTCAATTCTTTTCAATTTTCTTACAACACACGGGCTTTTGTTTAGAAAGCAGAAATGACAATTATAAATGACAAAAAAGTATTTCTGGGCAATCCAGTGAAAATCGAGATAATCAGGGTTAATCTTAGATAACTCGGAGTAATCCAGGAATATGTGATAGTCCCGGGTCATAAGTGGTAATGTTTGAGTATTAAATAATCTTTTGTACCAGAGTTACATAGAAATGTTGAGTGTTTTGGTTAGTTTAGTTTACAGGAATATAAAAGATTTTTAAAGTTAAATCCCTTAAAAACCACCAAAACTTGCATTTGCTATCGAGTTTTGATTTATGGATAAAATAGTTTTGCCTTATTTTGGTCACAATATTTAAGAGTAAGTTTAATATTAGGTTTATAAGATGCCAAGATTATTCACCTACCTTTTTGATATTTTATAAAAATGTGTATTTTTGGTAGGTAGGTAAGTAAGCTTGAATGGAGAATTTCAACGCTACTATAATTTTAATGAGGTTTTAAATTTAAACAATTGCTATGAGAGAAAATGGGTACAGAAATAATAAAATACCCCACAAAAATCTTTTGGAGCTTTTCGTTACTGATTATTGAGTATTTTCCTGAGTAAAAATATGAAAAAATTAATTAACTACTTTTGTTCACAACTGTTTCCTTAAACTATCAAAATATATTTCTATACTGGTTTTGACTTCTTCGTCATCTAACTTCCTACTTTTAAAGTCACATTCCAATAAGAATAGACTGTAAGACTGTAGACTGTAAGGAGAATGGTTACTTTTTTGAAAGTCGAGACTTTACTTTTCAAGATGATGTTTTATCTTCTCCACAACAAGTCTGCACTTTGTGCAATCACATATCGTCGTCTAAGCAGCAACACCGCATATCTCATTTTTGTGAAGTTTACAGGAGAGAAGAAAAACTGATTACTGGTTCAAAGGGACTGCGTTGAGTTGTTGGCGATTGGAGCACTCCTGGTAGACACTAGAGGAAAACTGATGTTATTAGTAGATTCCCCGCGAAATTTCGAATCCAACGATACGCATAACTCAATTTGTCCAAAAAATGAGATAAGCGGTGTAGCTGCTTAGACGACGATATGTTGACTTTCTCTTTTTCTTTTTTAACTATTCTTCTACTCCTTAATATATAGGTACTTACATTTATGCCTTACTTTTTATTTTATTCCGTCTAACCAATGCTTATTATGTAAATTCTAGGACTAAACCTATTAACCTCCTTTGAATTGAGACTAAATTTTTTTTTAACTATTTAAAAAAGTGTCCAAACAGTTTTGGCTTTTTTTGGTATTCGCTTGCGTTATTTATATCCAGTGGTTACTTACAGGGATATTTTAGCTCTCAGAATATACTGCATGAACTAAATTTTTATACTAATAATCAAATTAAAATCATAGTTGCGCAAATATTTCCAAATGTGTCAAAATTATAAATTAAAAATATTCTTGTGTTGTCATTGCTTCGAAAATAATAATAATACTTCAAAAATCTGATGGCAATACCACAACAATATTTTATTCCTTTTAGATTAAGGACCTTTTGCATGGTTTTATTTATTTGGGCTAACATCGCATTGCTTACGTTTTCATTTTTGATTCAATTCTAAAAAAACATACTTTTGTTATACGTCAGAAGGATATTAAATTACACAAACTAGCAAAAAACCATTTAAATTTTAAATATATTTTGCAGAGATTCCATTTATTCAATGCAGCCATGAATAATACCTCCTGGAGTTAATGCCGCTTCAGACCTATTAATTATTTGACTCGCTGTTAGTGCCCTTAGCCTATATTTCTTCCCATGAAGATTAAAGAATTGTTTTCAGAAGAATATTTCTATCCGTGCTCTAGAATACTCTAGATGCTGGTTACTTGCACGATTAAAGGTTTTGCTAGCCTTGCCAATACATTTACATATTTCACCGGCCACTAACATCAATATTTGACAAAGAAACCCTGGACACATTCTATAGTTAGCTCCCGGAACAAGAAAAGCCATTGGTATATCCAACTTTACACTCAATAGCATAGCATTACGCAATAAATTATTATATCGCTGAATTATTGAAGCAACCAAAGAAATCTGGTCCTGAAATTGCCCTGAAGTTATTTTCATTGTATCTTAAATATAGAATTCTCTGATAATTATTGATGATACTCCTTTTGATATAAAATTAATCCAGTATCTTTATTTCATTGGCTGCAGGATACACACCGGCTCAATTTTTAAACACCTTGTGCCAGTTTAGTTCCAGTAACTCCTGGCCAACTAGCAGGATAGCTATTGGCGTAATCTAAATTCGCTTTAAGGTAGTACTCTCGATACCACAATAGTCAAATGTGTGCTCTGTGTTATTTGACTACTGTAGTATTTATATTTGGCAACGCCGCGTAAAATCAAAAGAGACAGAAGTATGCTTTCACTAACTCTGTTTCACGCAAAAAGCTATCGCGCTGGTCACAAACAAATGTGCTGTCAAATGCACTAATATGCTTATGGATTTGACATTAGGTTATAAATAACTCGAGCACTTATAAGTTAATATATTACTCGAAACAGTAATTCTAAAACCGATAGTACTACCTTAAACATCTTAAAATCTTTTTTTTATTATTCATACCTCGCTTCATCACCCACCCTGCTTCTTTTGACCCCGCCCTGTCGTTTACTTTCGACTTTCCTGACACGGTGGAGGAGAGAGGCTGTAAATATGTATGCCTTTGAACCAAACGTAATTGTCTGTTCATTAAAAATAAAAACAGTTTTCAAACAGAAAACTCTATTTTCTATTGACATGTTAAGAAAAATTGCAAGAAAAGTTTCACTTATTTTGTTTTATAACAGAATAGGTTATTTTCTATGAGCAGACAAAATTAACCACTTTGCACGCGTGGTTTACCTCATATTGCATGCCACACAAATACTCCGGTTATATTGTCGGTTGCCTGCTCTAAAAGATGAAGGAGCATGCAATCGATAAATTTAAAAATAAACGGTGTTAGAAAGTTTTTATTTCAATTTAATACTACAATATATTTTAACTATTTGGTCTTCTAAATTTTCGTATATTTTCATGATAAAGTTACAATAATCCTTAAAAATTTTGGCAATGGTATCTAAAATTGTTTGGAATTTAATTTGATTTACTTATAACGTCTTAAAGTTTTTGGCTTTTTTGCATCTAGGTACACCAAATCCATATTTTATCATTGGTTACAATTTGCCGTCTAGTATATTTACTATTCGCGAACCTATAAGTAAGTAATATTGTTACCTTCGTGCTTTCCTGGGCTGAAAGTATTCCCGTTTTCTCTATTCTACAATAAATTCCGCGTTAGAGGTTGAAGTAAAAAAGTAGCTGACTTGTCCCCAATAATTATTTATGGACTCTAAAACCTTTGAAGATCGTACTTGAATTTGATGAAATGCCTGTTATATGATTAAATACTTTTAATTCTGACATGATTGTTAACCCTATAGAATATTCCTTTTCGTTTTTTTATTTTTTTTATTACTAGTAAAAACACATAAAGGCAATTAGTATATTACAATCTGGTCAAGAGTGACCAATGAGCAATTTAATTCTAACTTAATCTAATAGAGTTTCAAACTTAAAACTAAGGTATACTCATCAGCGTTCCTTAGGTTCTGTAGAATGGATTGCACTAAACTTTAAATGCACACACAAGCTCTGCTTTTGCACTAAAAACACTAAACTAACTCAAAGGATTTGATCCTCTTAAGTCTTCTTTCTTACCCAGTATTGTCAAGGAGCTGGATAGCCTCGGCATTGACTTCATGACTCTTAGCTAATTTCTTGATGGTCTGGTCAACAGTGTCCATTTCCAGATCCTTATGGAGGTCACTATTGCGAATGTACCAAGGGGTATCTACTATGTTCCTCAGTGCTTTGTTTTGAAATCTTTGTATGATTGCTAAGTTGCTGCTTTGGTGCATCCCCATATAGGTCCATACAGGCTTAAGTATCTGCTTATAAAGCATAAGCTTATTATGTAGAGACAGAGTGGAGTTTCTTCCAATTAGCCAGTACATTTTTCTATATTTCAGTCCAAGTTCTTCTCTTTTCTTTTTAACATGCACTTTCCATCGGAGTTTGGTATCTAAGGTAATACCTAAGTATTTTGCTATTGTTTATTCTGACTGGAAAATGGTCTATCCTTTTGTTTGTAAAGTTAATGTGGAGTGATTCAGTCATAGATAAGGTGGACAGCTATTTGCAGCTTGTGGGTTGCTTCTTCATTGCTCTTTCCTACTGTTAGAATGGCAGTGTCGTCGGCGAAGGTGGCTATGGTATTGTTTTCTAGCTCTGGAATATTACATGTGTACAGTAAGTATAGAACATGTCCTAGGAAACTCCCTTGTGGTACCCAGCCTTAATTTCTGTAATGTCGGAATAGGCTTCTTCTTGCCTAAATCTAAAGTATTTTTCCGATATATATGAATGGAGGATATCTGTATATTGTTTTGGAAGGAAACGCTTGAGCTTCGTGCCGAACCTTATCAAACGCTTGTGCTACATCAAGAAAATCAAGAAATATAGTAGCCCAAATGTTTTTCTCTTCTAATGATGTCTCTATAATGTTGGTTATTCTATGAACTTGGTCGATGGTCGAGTGCTTATTTCTAAATCCAAATTGGTGATCAGGGATAATTTCTCTTTCTTCGATAAGTGGTTTTAGTCTTTTGAGAGGAATTTCTCAAATAGTTTCGACATAACAGGCAGTAATGAGATCGGTCTGTATGACGATGCCTCATGTGGTGGTTTTCCTGGCTTGGGTATCATTATGACTTCCGAAATTTTCCAAAGACGGTACATACTTCAGTCTGAAGGCAGCATTTATTAGGTTAGTTAGTTTATTTATTGCTTTTTTGGGTAATTGTTTTAAAATTTCTCCAGTAATTAAGTCGGATTGATATTTTCTTCTATTTCGGTAATTACTTTTTTGGGAGAGGTAAATTCTATTTCTTGATCAATCTGTGGATGTTCTTCCAGAGTGGGTTCTTCATCTTGATCTTCATGAGGTTGAAAGATTTTTTCTAGATGATTTGCAAATTTTGTTGCTTTTTGCTCATTATTTCCATTACCCAATAATTATAGACTCTAAAACATTTGAAGATTGAACTTGAATTTAATGAAATGTCTCTAATATGATTAAATACTTTTAATTCTGACGTGATTGTTAACCCTATAGAACATTCTTTTTCCTTTTATGATTTATTTTTTTTTACTTATTCTTTTAATGTTTTTAATATTAATATATTAAACAATAATAAAAATAAACAGAAAAATAAATCTAGTTGATTACTAAGTAAATAGATAATTTCAGAGAGTTTTAAATAGTAAACAGGATGAACTTTCTAACACCATGTGCGTTTTATTTCGTCCATTTGTTAATGATTTTAATAATCCAAACAAAATGGCGGAAGTAGTCACAATTATACACGATCAATAAAGTAGTGCTCAAACATTTTTAATTTTGCATAAATGCGCTCACTCCTCCCCGTAATTCGGGAAAGAACACCATTTCTACCGCCTGATAGGAGTTTTTTGGCTACGTACAGGAAATGATTGATTGGATGTCGTACCTCTCTGTGGTATCAACGCTTTTCTTCGTTAAATTCTTCGCCATGGGGCCCGGAAGCATTCCGTGGATGATCACTGCCGAACTATTCTCCCAAGGGCCTAGACCTGCCGCCATGTCAATTGCTGTGCTTGTCAACTGGACTTCAAACTTCGTAGTGGGTCTCGGATTTCCTTCGTTGAGGGTAAGTTTTTTTTAATCTTTATTTGATATGTTAACGGACTTAAATTGGGTTAGTTAGTACTTCTCAGAGTCCAAGAATAAAAATGCAAGTGGATATAATAGATTTATTCTTCGTTATACAAAAAATGTTCCCAACCCAGTTAAAGGTTATTTTTTTTACATTTTTTACAAAAGTATACAACTAGACTCAAGTTTTACTGCACTTTCCAAATATCTAAACCAATTTTACACATTTCCAAAGGCAGGATGTTATTTTGAGAATAGTGTAGGTTGTCCAACAACGTACCAGGTAAGTTTTAAAACTATATATATTATTTATTTCGTAGTAAACATTTTTAATGGAAGATAATATCCAAAAGTAGCAGTGGTTCATTGTATACATGGATGATGATGCGAAACAAGACCAAGTATTTTTATAATTGACTTTCTTACGGGTACATTGAAAATGAAACATTAAACGTAAAAACAAAATTAAGTACCTAACATAACGCAAATTTAAACAACTCATATTTCTATTTTTCATTCGGTTAATTTGTTTCGGAAGAATGTATTTAATATTTAATACAAAGTAAAATAAAAAATTTAACCGTCATTTTTTTCTTTTTAAATATCACCAATACATCTTTTAAATTTTCTTGTAATAATTTCGCGACATCAGTAATGAGTGGTGGTATTTCCCAACAGTCTTCTTCAGCGCCTTTTTTAAACCAATCTAAATCAGAAGAACCGGAACTTAAGACTAAGCTACCATATTCATTTGAATCTGAATGGGTTTCTATCTTCTTTTTTAAATTTTGTGGTGTGTCAGTGGCGTAGCCAGGAATTTTTTTCGGAGGGGACCTACCATTTCTCGTAGATATGTGTCACAGACTCATGGTACACCCCCTTTTCTTCTTTGTTTCTCTAGCTATATTTCTGAAATTTGGATCATTGAATATGCTCACTAGACGGCACTTTTTGACATATTTGGAAAAAATATCAACTTCCGGTTTTTCCGGAAATGGCATCAAGTTTAAATTTTCAAATGGAACACCCAGTATATTATTACATTTTTGGAATCTTCGTAATTATCTGAATCCAATGATACCTCCTAGTTGAGATTTCATTCGTCAGAACACCCATTTTATTTTTCGATCTAGAGAGCCATGAACCCCCTAAAATTATTCCAAATAATCAAAATAATCATACACTATCGCATTTTCGATTAAAATAGTATTGTGGTCCGAACTACATGCGAAAAACGTAAAGCAAAATGTTTTTTTGCCCAAAAATCGATCTTTTCAAATAGTACCATAATGGTACTCTGATGTCATTCGAAAGTACCATCGATTGGGTATCCATCCATATTAACTCTTTTTGTGTATAACCATTACGAATAAAATAATGTAGTTTAAGTATCTTCTTGTTCCGGAAAAACCGGAAGTTGAGATTTTTTTGTCAAAAAATACCATCTAGTGAGCATATTCAATGTTCCAAATTTCAGAAATATAGATAGAGAAACAAAATTTTTGCCTCTTCAATTTAATTCGTATATAGCTTGGTTTTTGAGAAAAAAAATTAAAAACTGTGTATGTAACAGAAAAAACTATCTAATTGATATTAGGAAAAATGTATTTATTTTATTAGAAAACGTGTAACTTCCATTAAATTAATAATTTCACTCTTATTACATCAAAAGAAAGCTCTCATTGCCGTAAATGAGCAAGCCAAGTTAGGTATATCAAAATCAACTAAAAGGTTTTTGAGTAATTAATAAAAAACTGCTTTTGTATAAAAATTTTGACACCCAGTTTTTTGAAAAAGAAATACGTTAAGACACATGTTTATTGGAAATAAAAATCTTATTTTTTCCTGAAAAACCGATCCTGAACATTTGACGGTTTAACCCTGGGTCTCCCTGCATACAATGTCGACTATTTAAATACATTATTTTATTTAATAACAATTTGTTAATATAAGATATAAGATTAAACGACAATTAATTATTAATATACGATTGAACTTTGAATGAGCATTATTCAAAGGCAATTCTAGTTTGTTTGTTGTAAAATTCCTCTATGATTGCGTTTTCTTCTAAACTTCTAGAAATTTCGGGGAGGAGCCCGGGCCCCCCGCCCCCCCCCTTGGCTACGCCACTGTGGTGTGTCGATTGACTATTTTTGCTTCAGACTTTCTTTCGACCTTCAAATTTTCTTAAGCTGTTGCTTCCTTCTCGGGAGTATCAATGGCTGTAATACTTGTAACAAGCAACCTTGTCTTCCATCTATTGGTATGCAGTCCAGCTTTTAAAGGATCTAATAATTATTTGTGCAAAATTTTTGTAATTCCATAGCAACCTGTATAATTAATTTCGGCAAGTCAGCATTGTCAGTAACATTCTCTAGTTGATGTTTACCTGGCTGAGGATCTGCATCTGTAGGAGAAAATTCCACACCTAACATTTTTGACCAATTAGAAGCCTTTATTTTGTATCGCTACCATACCAACTAAAAAAATTTCCGGAAATTTTTGTCTTCTCCTTGTGGGAAGGAGCATGAAATTACACTGGAAATTTTTTGACGTTTATAGGTAAAATGTCATTTCCTTCAGATTATGTCGAATTTATTCTATAAGGTTCCGATGATACATTTTAATTTCACTAACTTCATTATAAAACTTTCATAAAACGTCTCTCGCAAATCGCTCCATTGTTATAAACTCTATAACCCAACGAATTTATTTAGATAATTTATACTCAGGTAACGTCAAAAGTTGCTTACACTTGCTTATCCAATTTATATTATTATTTTTTGAAATACTTATTTCATTATTTTCTACCAACTTGTAAAAAACTGCGAGATTGAGCTACCATTGACTTTTTGTTATTTTGTATAACTAAAGTAGATTAATTGTATTTTATTTAACCTAATATTACACGTGCGAATTTCATTGATTCGAGTTCCTTGTAAGAAAATATATTTCTACCAACTTTAGTAAAATGATTTTTTTAAACTGATAAATTCAGCTATTATCGACTTATTTTTTATTATTTTGTGTAACTGAAGTAGATTAATTTTATTTAACCTAACAAAAAACTGTCATTATCCTTGTATTTTTTTAATAATATTTCGGTGTGAAATTTTCTTACCGAATACCACTCTAGCTTCAATTAAAAACAGAAAATTTGTTCTCGAAAAAAAGTCCAGTAATAATTGAAGCTTTTTTTTTTTTTTAGTTTATTATTTATTTTCATTTGGTATATATTACATTTTCTAGGACATTTCATTTTCCTAATTCCCTGCTATAGGAGTTTTCCTCCTTTTCAGGGTGAGGCCCTGATTACAATATTTGTAACCTAGCTAGCTAATTTTCCTAAGGTTTCTGTGCGCGTTGGTGTGTTATGTTTTGTGTGTGTTGGTTGGGGCCTGTGTGGGCAGGAGCTGTTTCCCAGTTTTTTATCTAAGAATCGCCAATTTTGCTATTTCCACCCTTATGTTTGGGGAAAACGGTGCCCAATCTAAGGGGGGAAATATGATTTAGGAAAACCACGAAAACCTAAATCACGATTCTGTACAGGTGGTTCTTATGTTCTATTTATTATGTTCTATATTGTTATGGTATTGTATGTTGGGGGTTGGGGTTTGTGGGGGGTTTACCTTATGGTGAGGGGGGCGGAGTCCATTAGATCCTGGTGTTCGGGGGGGATGGGGAGGTCTTAGGCGTCAGCCAGAAGTCTGAGGTTGGGCTGTGGGAGTTTAGCTTTGGGTTTCCTGAAGAGGGGGAGACGACGAGGTCGCCAAGGGGTGAGGAGGGTGTTTTGGGCGTGGGTGTTTGAGCCATTCAGGGTGCGAGAGACGTATTTTTCCCGTAGGAGTTGGAAACGAGAGAGAATTGGGGCGCTGGAGACGTTGTTGTAGACTTCTCTAGAAGGAAACAGATAGGGGAGATATTGACATCGTCGTAGGATACGTCTCTCGAGTGAGGAAATTTTTCGGGCTAGATGGGGGGGTAGTACGCCATATGGGACTGCTCTGTATTCGGCAACGGGGCGGATGTAGGAGTTGTAGGTGTGTATGAGGGTTTTGGTGTTGCACCGTCCAAACCGGCCACACAAAGCGCCAAGGAGGCGGGCTCGTTTACGCATTCTGTTAAGCGTGTTGTCAAGGTCAGGAGACCATTTAAGTGTTTGAGAGAATCGAACACCTAAATAATCTACTTCCCTTTGTTGAGCGAGCCTGACTCCCTGGAGGTTTACAATGACGTCTTGGGGGAGCTGGGTGGGTCTTTTTGAATTCGGATGTTTAAAGAATTGTGTTTTTTGAGGATTCAATGAGACCCTCCACCTATTGCTCCAGCTGGTGAACTGATTCAGTAGGTTTTGGGTTCTGATGCTAAGTTGGTTAGAGTTTTGGGCTAACGAAATCAGAGCAGTGTCGTCGGCGTATAGAAGGCGGGTTGATGATGGGTGGTTTGGGGGCGGGAGGTCGTAGGTGTAGATGAGATAGAGGAGGGGGGCCAGGACGGAGCCCTGGGGCACTCCAGCGAGGGGAGTGAAAGGTTCGGACTGGGCGTTGCCTACTTTGACTTTGATGGTACGGTCCGAGAGATAAGAGTGGATGAGTTTGGTGATGTTAAGTGGGAGACCTATGTTCATGAGCTTTTTGACTAATCCGGCATGCCAGACTTGGTCAAAGGCTTTTTGAACATCCAGAAGAACGGCTGAGGAGATTTGATTAGAGTTAACTGCCGTGACGGCAATTGTGTGGAGTGAGGAGATTGCGTCCTGAGTGGAGTGGTGGTTTCTGAATCCATGTTGGGATTGAGGGATGATGTTTCTCTCTTCACAATATTCTCTCCTTGAGCAGAAGTTCAAGGAGTTTTCCAAGGACCGATATGAGAGAGATGGGACGGTAGGAGTGTACGGATTTGGGGTCTTTGCCTGGTTTTGGAATTAGGATGGTGTTGGCGGATTTCCAGGCAAGGGGAAAGTAGGATTGGGAGAGGCAGGCGTTAAGGAGAAGGGTTAAGATCGGAAACATGGATTCAGGTAGATGTTTTAGCGTTCTTCTGTTGATGGAGTCGGGCCCTGGGGCCGTATTTTTGCCTGATTGACAGGCGGCTTGGATGTCATGGGGGGTGAAGGGGATTGTGAGGGAGTTTTCGGCATCCAAGGGGGGTGCTGGATTGGCAAGTGTCTGATGGACAAAGTGTTCGGTCTGGTTGCGGAAGTTTTCGTCAAAGTAGGGGTTGTTGGGGGTTCTGAATATGGCTTCTAGGTAGGTTTTGTGGGCTTGGGCTTTCTCTTCCGGGGAGGTGTGGGTTACGCCGTCGATTTCGAGGTGTGAGTGGGTTTTGGATTTTTGACCCGTGAGAATTCGGAATTTGTCCCAATACTTGAAACCGTCTCTGAAGTCCAAATTAGAGGTGGTATTGATCCATTGTTGTTGTTTGTGTTGATTAATTCGGAGCCTGATCAGGGCATTGAGACGGTTCCATTCAGTTTTGGTGACAGGGTCGTGGGTACGGACATAAAGTCTATACAATCTGCGTTTTTGGCGGATAAGGTTCAAGATTGATGGGGGGAGGGCTTTTTGGGCTGTGTTGATGGAAGTGAGGAGGGCGGATGTTTCGACGGCGTGGGTGATGACTGTTTGGACCTCGGTCACGAGTGTGTCGATGTCCAGGGGGGTGTTTAGCGGACGTTGCTCTGGAAGGTTGGCAGAGATGGATCTCTGAAATAAAGGCCAATCTGCTTTTTTGAGGTTGCGAAAGGTGTGGATTGTGGCTGGTGGTGGGATGGGGGTGAAGAGAGATGTATATAACATCAAAGGGAGGTGATCAGAAGTGATTGTCTCTCCAATGAAGCAACTATCATCAACCAGTCCCGTACAGGGGTCTGTGAGTAGGATGTGATCATTGATAGAAGATCCATTGTGGGACAAATAGGTCGGACAAGTGTTGGAGGCTCTGAAGACGGGGAAATCGATGAGCAGATTGGCTAGTCTGTGGCCATTTGGATTGGAGGCATGATCTCCAAACATGATATGTCTGGAGTTCAGGTCTCCAAGCAAAATGGCTCTAGGAAATGATGATAGGTATTCTATCAATAAGGAGGAGATTATTTGGCCTGGGTGGTTGTAGTAGGAGATTATTGTTAATGGATTTTCCATTGGAAGATCAATTGCTATTACGTCCAGGTCTGCTAGATGAGCAGGGAGTGTATGGTTGTTGAAGGGAATGGAGTTCTTGATTAGGATGGCGTTCCCATGGCAAGTTTGGGATTTATTGTTGTGGACGGTTTGGTACCCAGTGAAGCTGGGGGGGGTTTTGGACCTAGTCTCCGTGAGGGATATTATTTGTGGTGAGTGCTTCTGAAGGAAGTTTTTCACCATGGGCCTCTTCCGATTAAGGCCACAGCAATTAATTGTTCCTAACAGACAATCCATCAACATTCGGTGTGTATGGGGGAGAATGTGAAAATGGCTTGGTTTCCATGACCAGTGATGGTGCATGTATGGCCGAAGATGGCTGGGACCAAGTACCCAAGGGTTTTGGAGATATGTTCGCGACTGTTGGGAAGAATATTCATCAGCAACGTCGCGAATAATTGGGTGGTGATTTTGAGCTCTGATGACAGCTCAAGTGGGGGGGTGGAGGGGGGGAGGGTGACCGGTGCTACTTGCTCCGGTTTTGGGGGCGTTTTTTGTCTTGCGGGGCAAGAGAGGGTGTATGCGGGGTGGTTGCCCTTGCAATTAGGGCAGATGGGCACCTCTGATTTTTTACAATCAGCTGGCCTGTGGTGCTGACCGTCATTGGGACAGGCGGGTTTTTTGGAGCATTCTAAAGCCGAATGTCCAAGGCCGGTGCACTGCGTGCAGTATTTGGGGATTGGGGGGAGGGGGTTAGCGTTGCAGGGTTCGCAAGGGTGGATTCGGCCGAAGATGCCGAATCCTTGTCTAAGGAGTAGGGAGTAATGCGATTCTGAAGGAATCAGCACCCGGATGAATGAGGTAAACTCTTGCGTTTTTTGGGAGCGTATCCTCCAAATTTTGGTATGGGGGATGCTCCGGGAATCGAGGGCCGCCTGGATTTCAGCGGTTGTGATGTTCTTGTCAACCTGACGGATGACAAGAGAAAATTGGGGGGGTGGGGGGCTTCTTGGGGCGGGTGTGGGTTTGGGGGTTTTTTGTCTCAGGTTGAGGACAATTTTGCTGTCGCCCAACCTTTGCTGGAGTTGGCTTTGGAGAAGAGTGGGGGTTTTATTAGAAGAGGTGGAGATGAGGGCGGTTTTGTTAAAGTTAGCTTTAACGATGGTCAAGGTGTTTCTTAAAAGCTCCTGGGTATTAAGGATATTGAAGAGAGCTTTTTGGGTGGCATATTCAGAGGGGATGTTTCTCATGACGTAAGTCGAGATTTGGGGTTGGGTGTTGGTGGTTTTGGGGGACGGGGTGGCTTCTGGCAGGGGGGAAGCAGTTTTTAGTCTGCTGAAGATGTTTGGGTTGGGACGAATGGTTACGTCCATGAGGGAGGGGATCTCTGACGAGATCGAGCTAGGGGGGCTGTGGGGGTCTGTGGTGGTCCGTGGACTGTTGCCATGCTGCGTCGACGATGACGCAGAGGGGCTGGCGTTAGAGAGGGATCTCGCTTGGTTGCGAGTGTTCACCATAGTGAACAATTTTTGGGTATTGGATTGTTAGTGGGGGTCCCTAATCCAACTAGTGAGTGGCAGCCTCACCACCCAAGGGCTGTTAACCCCTGCAAATTAGGCTTGACACTAGAAGGATAACGTTTGTTAGTTTTTTGTTATGTTTCTTACTCTTATAGTCCTGTTTTTCTTTCTTGGCTGAAATAAATAATTATTGTTTTGAAGTTCTTTCAAATTCTTCCAATGGATACCTAAAAGAGAAGGTTAGAAATTCTTTCAAATTCTTCCACTGGAATACCTAAAAGAGAGAGTTTAGAAATTCTTTCAAATTCTTCCACTAGTATCCTAAAAGAGAAATTGTTTTGTGGCTTGGGTTGATTGCTCCGGCTCAGCGGCTTGTATGTATTAGTGTGCCGGGGCAGTGACTAATACTAAGCTACTGTTTAGCTTTCGCTCTTCCTGCGCGCGCACGCTGCTCCGACTACTAGCGTCTTACAGTCCGTCCGCTCGCTTGTTCGACACGTCCTTCCAACTACGCTGCTCGAACTGGAATGTGATAATTGAAGCTCTAGTTGTAGGGATGCATTTAAATGAGTAATAAATTTTTAGATGTGCTACCATCTATGGTAAGATGAGAGTATTGACATTACATTTTGACTGAATCTAGTCACTCTCTTCTTTTTTATCCCTTTCAGAGATTAATACAAAGTGAGTAAACCAGTAAGGAATTTTAATTTATTAGATTCGACATCCTAACTGATGAAGCCGAAAGGCAGAAACTGGTATTAAAATTCCTTACTGGTTTACTCACTGAGTAATAAATTGGTATCGCAGAGAAAAGTTCGAAAAAAGGAAAAAATCTTTTTTTAATGTTGCGTATTTGAACGTTATTTTTTAATAAACGCCTTTTCTTTATAACAATTTTGCTTACACTTGCTTATCCAATTTATATTATTATTTTTTGAAATACTTATTTCATTATTTTCTACCAACTTGTAAAAAACTGCGAGATTGAGCTACCATTGACTTTTTGTTATTTTGTATAACTAAAGTAGATTAATTGTATTTTATTTAACCTAATATTACACGTGCGAATTTCATTGATTCGAGTTCCTTGTAAGAAAATATATTTCTACCAACTTAGTAAAATGATTTTTTTAAACTGATAAATTCAGCTATTATCGACTTATTTTTTATTATTTTGTGTAACTGAAGTAGATTAATTTTATTTAACCTAACAAAAAACTGTCATTATCCTTGTATTTTTTTAATAATATTTCGGTGTGAAATTTTCTTACCGAATACCACTCTAGCTTCAATTAAAAACAGAAAATTTGTTCTCGAAAAAAAGTCCAGTAATAATTGAAGCTTTTTTTTTTTTTTTAGTTTATTATTTATTTTCATTTGGTATATATTACATTTTCTAGGACATTTCATTTTCCTAATTCCCTGCTATAGGAGTTTTCCTCCTTTTCAGGGTGAGGCCCTGATTACAATATTTGTAACCTAGCTAGCTAATTTTCCTAAGGTTTCTGTGCGCGTTGGTGTGTTATGTTTTGTGTGTGTTGGTTGGGGCCTGTGGGGGCAGGAGCTGTTTCCCAGTTTTTTATCTAAGAATCGCCAATTTTGCTATTTCCACCCTTATGTTTGGGGAAAACGGTGCCCAATCTAAGGGGGGAAATATGATTTAGGAAAACCACGAAAACCTAAATCACGATTCTGTACAGGTGGTTCTTATGTTCTATTTATTATGTTCTATATTGTTATGGTATTGTATGTTGGGGGTTGGGGTTTGTGGGGGGTTTACCTTATGGTGAGGGGGGCGGAGTCCATTAGATCCTGGTGTTCGGGGGGGATGGGGAGGTCTTAGGCGTCAGCCAGAAGTCTGAGGTTGGGCTGTGGGAGTTTAGCTTTGGGTTTCCTGAAGAGGGGGAGACGACGAGGTCGCCAAGGGGTGAGGAGGGTGTTTTGGGCGTGGGTGTTTGAGCCATTCAGGGTGCGAGAGACGTATTTTTCCCGTAGGAGTTGGAAACGAGAGAGAATTGGGGCGCTGGAGACGTTGTTGTAGACTTCTCTAGAAGGAAACAGATAGGGGAGATATTGACATCGTCGTAGGATACGTCTCTCGAGTGAGGAAATTTTTCGGGCTAGATGGGGGGGTAGTACGCCATATGGGACTGCTCTGTATTCGGCAACGGGGCGGATGTAGGAGTTGTAGGTGTGTATGAGGGTTTTGGTGTTGCACCGTCCAAACCGGCCACACAAAGCGCCAAGGAGGCGGGCTCGTTTACGCATTCTGTTAAGCGTGTTGTCAAGGTCAGGAGACCATTTAAGTGTTTGAGAGAATCGAACACCTAAATAATCTACTTCCCTTTGTTGAGCGAGCCTGACTCCCTGGAGGTTTACAATGACGTCTTGGGGGAGCTGGGTGGGTCTTTTTGAATTCGGATGTTTAAAGAATTGTGTTTTTTGAGGATTCAATGAGACCCTCCACCTATTGCTCCAGCTGGTGAACTGATTCAGTAGGTTTTGGGTTCTGATGCTAAGTTGGTTAGAGTTTTGGGCTACCGAAATCAGAGCAGTGTCGTCGGCGTATAGAAGGCGGGTTGATGATGGGTGGTTTGGGGGCGGGAGGTCGTAGGTGTAGATGAGATAGAGGAGGGGGGCCAGGACGGAGCCCTGGGGCACTCCAGCGAGGGGAGTGAAAGGTTCGGACTGGGCGTTGCCTACTTTGACTTTGATGGTACGGTCCGAGAGATAAGAGTGGATGAGTTTGGTGATGTTAAGTGGGAGACCTATGTTCATGAGCTTTTTGACTAATCCGGCATGCCAGACTTGGTCAAAGGCTTTTTGAACATCCAGAAGAACGGCTGAGGAGATTTGATTAGAGTTAACTGCCGTGACGGCAATTGTGTGGAGTGAGGAGATTGCGTCCTGAGTGGAGTGGTGGTTTCTGAATCCATGTTGGGATTGAGGGATGATGTTTCTCTCTTCACAATATTCTCTCCTTGAGCAGAAGTTCAAGGAGTTTTCCAAGGACCGATATGAGAGAGATGGGACGGTAGGAGTGTACGGATTTGGGGTCTTTGCCTGGTTTTGGAATTAGGATGGTGTTGGCGGATTTCCAGGCAAGGGGAAAGTAGGATTGGGAGAGGCAGGCGTTAAGGAGAAGGGTTAAGATCGGAAACATGGATTCAGGTAGATGTTTTAGCGTTCTTCTGTTGATGGAGTCGGGCCCTGGGGCCGTATTTTTGCCTGATTGACAGGCGGCTTGGATGTCATGGGGGGTGAAGGGGATTGTGAGGGAGTTTTCGGCATCCAAGGGGGGTGCTGGATTGGCAAGTGTCTGATGGACAAAGTGTTCGGTCTGGTTGCGGAAGTTTTCGTCAAAGTAGGGGTTGTTGGGGGTTCTGAATATGGCTTCTAGGTAGGTTTTGTGGGCTTGGGCTTTCTCTTCCGGGGAGGTGTGGGTTACGCCGTCGATTTCGAGGTGTGAGTGGGTTTTGGATTTTTGACCCGTGAGAATTCGGAATTTGTCCCAATACTTGAAACCGTCTCTGAAGTCCAAATTAGAGGTGGTATTGATCCATTGTTGTTGTTTGTGTTGATTAATTCGGAGCCTGATCAGGGCATTGAGACGGTTCCATTCAGTTTTGGTGACAGGGTCGTGGGTACGGACATAAAGTCTATACAATCTGCGTTTTTGGCGGATAAGGTTCAAGATTGATGGGGGGAGGGCTTTTTGGGCTGTGTTGATGGAAGTGAGGAGGGCGGATGTTTCGACGGCGTGGGTGATGACTGTTTGGACCTCGGTCACGAGTGTGTCGATGTCCAGGGGGGTGTTTAGCGGACGTTGCTCTGGAAGGTTGGCAGAGATGGATCTCTGAAATAAAGGCCAATCTGCTTTTTTGAGGTTGCGAAAGGTGTGGATTGTGGCTGGTGGTGGGATGGGGGTGAAGAGAGATGTATATAACATCAAAGGGAGGTGATCAGAAGTGATTGTCTCTCCAATGAAGCAACTATCATCAACCAGTCCCGTACAGGGGTCTGTGAGTAGGATGTGATCATTGATAGAAGATCCATTGTGGGACAAATAGGTCGGACAAGTGTTGGAGGCTCTGAAGACGGGGAAATCGATGAGCAGATTGGCTAGTCTGTGGCCATTTGGATTGGAGGCATGATCTCCAAACATGATATGTCTGGAGTTCAGGTCTCCAAGCAAAATGGCTCTAGGAAATGATGATAGGTATTCTATCAATAAGGAGGAGATTATTTGGCCTGGGTGGTTGTAGTAGGAGATTATTGTTAATGGATTGTCCATTGGAAGATCAATTGCTATTACGTCCAGGTCTGCTAGATGAGCAGGGAGTGTATGGTTTTGAAGGGAATGGAGTTCTTGATTAGGATGGCGTTCCCATGGCAAGTTTGGGATTTATTGTTGTGGACGGTTTGGTACCCAGTGAAGCTGGGGGGGGTTTTGGACCTAGTCTCCGTGAGGGATATTATTTGTGGTGAGTGCTTCTGAAGGAAGTTTTTCACCATGGGCCTCTTCCGATTAAGGCCACAGCAATTAATTGTTCCTAACAGACAATCCATCAACATTCGGTGTGTATGGGGGAGAATGTGAAAATGGCTTGGTTTCCATGACCAGTGATGGTGCATGTATGGCCGAAGATGGCTGGGACCAAGTACCCAAGGGTTTTGGAGATATGTTCGCGACTGTTGGGAAGAATATTCATCAGCAACGTCGCGAATAATTGGGTGGTGATTTTGAGCTCTGATGACAGCTCAAGTGGGGGGGTGGAGGGGGGGAGGGTGACCGGTGCTACTTGCTCCGGTTTTGGGGGCGTTTTTTGTCTTGCGGGGCAAGAGAGGGTGTATGCGGGGTGGTTGCCCTTGCAATTAGGGCAGATGGGCACCTCTGATTTTTTACAATCAGCTGGCCTGTGGTGCTGACCGTCATTGGGACAGGCGGGTTTTTTGGAGCATTCTAAAGCCGAATGTCCAAGGCCGGTGCACTGCGTGCAGTATTTGGGGATTGGGGGGAGGGGGTTAGCGTTGCAGGGTTCGCAAGGGTGGATTCGGCCGAAGATGCCGAATCCTTGTCTAAGGAGTAGGGAGTAGTGCGATTCTGAAGGAATCAGCACCCGGATGAATGAGGTAAACTCTTGCGTTTTTTGGGAGCGTATCCTCCAAATTTTGGTATGGGGGATGCTCCGGGAATCGAGGGCCGCCTGGATTTCAGCGGTTGTGATGTTCTTGTCAACCTGACGGATGACAAGAGAAAATTGGGGGGGTGGGGGGCTTCTTGGGGCGGGTGTGGGTTTGGGGGTTTTTTGTCTCAGGTTGAGGACAATTTTGCTGTCGCCCAACCTTTGCTGGAGTTGGCTTTGGAGAAGAGTGGGGGTTTTATTAGAAGAGGTGGAGATGAGGGCGGTTTTGTTAAAGTTAGCTTTAACGATGGTCAAGGTGTTTCTTAAAAGCTCCTGGGTATTAAGGATATTGAAGAGAGCTTTTTGGGTGGCATATTCAGAGGGGATGTTTCTCATGACGTAAGTCGAGATTTGGGGTTGGGTGTTGGTGGTTTTGGGGGACGGGGTGGCTTCTGGCAGGGGGGAAGCAGTTTTTAGTCTGCTGAAGATGTTTGGGTTGGGACGAATGGTTACGTCCATGAGGGAGGGGATCTCTGACGAGATCGAGCTAGGGGGGCTGTGGGGGTCTGTGGTGGTCCGTGGACTGTTGCCATGCTGCGTCGACGATGACGCAGAGGGGCTGGCGTTAGAGAGGGATCTCGCTTGGTTGCGAGTGTTCACCATAGTGAACAATTTTTGGGTATTGGATTGTTAGTGGGGGTCCCTAATCCAACTAGTGAGTGGCAGCCTCACCACCCAAGGGCTGTTAACCCCTGCAAATTAGGCTTGACACTAGAAGGATAACGTTTGTTAGTTTTTTGTTATGTTTCTTACTCTTATAGTCCTGTTTTTCTTTCTTGGCTGAAATAAATAATTATTGTTTTGAAGTTCTTTCAAATTCTTCCAATGGATACCTAAAAGAGAAGGTTAGAAATTCTTTCAAATTCTTCCACTGGAATACCTAAAAGAGAGAGTTTAGAAATTCTTTCAAATTCTTCCACTAGTATCCTAAAAGAGAAATTGTTTTGTGGCTTGGGTTGATTGCTCCGGCTCAGCGGCTTGTATGTATTAGTGTGCCGGGGCAGTGACTAATACTAAGCTACTGTTTAGCTTTCGCTCTTCCTGCGCGCGCACGCTGCTCCGACTACTAGCGTCTTACAGTCCGTCCGCTCGCTTGTTCGACACGTCCTTCCAACTACGCTGCTCGAACTGGAATGTGATAATTGAAGCTCTAGTTGTAGGGATGCATTTAAATGAGTAATAAATTTTTAGATGTGCTACCATCTATGGTAAGATGAGAGTATTGACATTACATTTTGACTGAATCTAGTCACTCTCTTCTTTTTTATCCCTTTCAGAGATTAATACAAAGTGAGTAAACCAGTAAGGAATTTTAATTTATTAGATTCGACATCCTAACTGATGAAGCCGAAAGGCAGAAACTGGTATTAAAATTCCTTACTGGTTTACTCACTGAGTAATAAATTGGTATCGCAGAGAAAAGTTCGAAAAAAGGAAAAAATCTTTTTTTAATGTTGCGTATTTGAACGTTATTTTTTAATAAACGCCTTTTCTTTATAACAATTTTCGATATTGTCAAAAATAAAGATACTTTACTCTTAAGCAAAATCCATATTTTTGACAAACCTTGTATACGACTGATTTG
Organism: Crepidodera aurea; assembly: GCA_949320105.2. NCBI lineage: Eukaryota > Metazoa > Arthropoda > Insecta > Coleoptera > Chrysomelidae > Crepidodera > Crepidodera aurea. The sequence goes on along the minus strand of OX439474.1, from coordinate 58,643,082 downwards.
ATATCTAATGCTTTTAAACCATACAGAACTTTTTATCAAGAATAACTTTTTTTCGTAAAACAAATAATAAAAAAGTTTTCTTGTGGTGCCGACTAAATTGGACACACTATATATCAATTAAATTGGGAAATTGGAACCTTTGGTTTATTGTCGCGCGTTTCGCCAACTATGATGGCATCATCAGGAGTTGATGATAGACTGAAAATTGTGTTTTGGTTGAGTGGTCGACGATAGTTTTCAACACTATATATCGTATAAGAATATGTCACATAAAAACCTTATTTTCTTCCGATTTTTCAGATCAGAAATCAGTTCTTTGACTTATAATTCATCTTTTTAAGTTTTTATTCAATTTGGTTTTGGGAAAAACACTCTGTCCTTTATTTATTAGTGTAAATTTTTTTCTGTTAAAACAAACAACTTTTAAAAAATAACATTTTATTAAATGAATTATCTAGTAACCAAAAGCTTATTTACAATAAAATAGCTTCTCAAAACAACTCATAAAATACAAAAAAAAACATCGATAAATGAGAACACAAAGAAGGTGTATCCAAGTAAAAAGTGTACAATTCACTGTAAATATTCCTACATAATTCGTAAAAAAATATTTCAAGAATCCTAACACTGGGTTTTTTAGTTTTCTATGTATGGAAATGGTAATTTTAGAAATGGCAAAATCTTTAATAGTTTAAATTAACTAAGCGCAGCTTGGGTATCACCCTGTATAAAATATTTATTTGATACATATTTAACTTTCTCAAATGATAAAAAAAGATCCGTTTAATGAATATTTGTTCGATTAAATCTACATATAAAATCAAAGCCAATCGTACTTTATAAAAACTAAATTAATATAGTTCTGCAACTATATCAAATAATTTTAACCCAAACTGCACCCTATACTGCTAAATATCCGCTACACAACAATACTGATTAATACTGATTTTAAATCACTATAAATAAATTATTTCGTAAATTTGCTGCTTTCCTAATAGTCATGAACTTTTTTTACGATGGCATTAAATCCGGTGTGTTTGTCGGCCGTATAAGATACTATTCTTTTACTGCCGTCTGGTTCCACAACCGTGTATTCTCCTTTTACTTTATCGCCGTTTCTTGTTTCCCATTGTGATTTTATGTCATGGGTGTGCAAATCATGGACAGCGTAGTCGTAGTGGTATTTAGCAGGTGCCTGAAATGTAATAAAATTGTTGTTAAATAAGAAAACGTCATACGTTAGAAACAATGAATAAAGATAAACTATTTCCGTAGCTAATGGTTGACGGCTCGTTTATATGTTATGGTTTAAAAAATGAGACAAAATTATGGGAAGTGTATTTTAAAATAATAAAAAAAAATATGTAAAAGGGACTTTAAAAGAAAAGGTGACATGGTTGTTGAGAGTTGAGATTTGAAATGTCAGATGTGAAAGGAAATAAAGATTATTAAAAAGTAAAAAATCTTAGAATTTATCATTATCATTTCAATTGGCGCCCAACCTGGGGAAATTAAATTGAGTTAACCCAAAAGATGGATTTAAATGAGGAAGACGTAGCAAAAGAAGAACAGGAGGATAGGAGAAAAGGAAGAACAAATAGAGAAGATCGGTTAATGGAATTTTTGATCAGTATGAATAAGAAATTAGAAGAAAATAAGGAATATATGAATAATATGAGGGAAGATTTGAATAGAAAATTAGATGAAAATCGGGAAGAAAGTCAAAGAATGAACAGGAAATTAGACAAGAGTTTAGAACAAATAGAAAAAATTAAAAAGGAACAACAAGAGCAGAAGGAGCAAATCAAAAATATACAAGAAACCATAGGACAAGAGAAAAATTTAAGAAAAGAAATTCATGAAAATGGTATTAGAATCAGACAGGACATAGAGAATGAATTGGAATTGAAAAAAGATTTGAAGACAGATATAATGCATTTAGAAGAAACTATAAAAAAAGAAATAAGAAGTGTAGGAAATAGCTTAAATTTACGTTAGATCTCCGCTAACGTTAACGCTAGCGTTAAAATAACGTTGCCTAGATTGTAACGGCAAGTGCAAAATATAGGTTTAGCAAAGTTCAGGAACTTTAACTTTTACCGTGGTTTTACCTTGGTCTGTTAACGGTCAACGTCAACTATTGTTTATTTCTGAATTTTATGGTGTACTTATTTGTTGATGGCAATACTTTTTAATTATTGGTGTCGTTCTATTATCTCATAAATCAAATTAATTGTTTTACTCCGAAATGTCTAATGCAAATGCCACGAAGGTGCTCCAATAGGAAGTCCCTATTTCGTATAACGTGTCACTTTAAAACACCCACTATTTTCGCCAATCTAAGGTGTTCCCCGACACGTAATATTACACTCAGGCATGCGCAGATTGATAATCGATAGTCTAACGTTAACGTTAGATAGCGGAAAAGTGCTGAAAGTCCTCCTTTAGAAAGCATAGAACTTTTGTTTAGATGAAAACTTAACACGTCTAAGAGAATTCATAAAACCACTTTAACGCAATGAATTTGAACCTAAAATTATAATTAATCTTTCTTAAAGTTTTAATGAATTGTTTAATGATGTCTTTCCAAATAAATAAATAAAATTTATAGAAAATAATGAAGAACTGGCATACATTTTAGCTGTGATGCATTTAGGTACATTATTTTCAAGTTTGCGTTTTTACTTATTAGAAGAACAAACGCATAATAAATAAAAGGTGATGACGGAATTGTTTATCCTTTGTCATTGCATATTTTTTATTTAAATAAATTAAACGAACTCAAAAACAGAAGCTCAAATCGTATGAAAGGAAGTCAGTTGATGTTTTAGTAATAATTACATATACATCACAAGAATTTGTATAAAATAAAATAAAAAAAAATTAAGAGACCTTGAAAAAATTTATAAATAATCGAAAACTATAACAGAAAGTTCACAGAATATTCAAAATTATTCTTTATTTGTTTAGAACGTTTTTCCTAGTATCTATGTCGTTATTTAAGTTTTAGGTTTTTCCACCATGTGGTTATTCCAAACAGATATTTTGAATTTATAATTCACAGAAACTATAAAAAAGTAGGTAAAGCTATTTTTATAAGTAAATTAACAACTAAGAAATATAATGTTTCTGTCTCTAATTATAAATTAGACTCCATATATGAACTAATCCATATCTGCAAAAGCAGAAACCATTTTAAGAATTTAAAAATAGTCGATGGTAATCATATCACGCAAATCTAATAGAAACGATTGATATTATCGTGCAGAAAATGCAATTCGTTTTTTCCGCTTTCTAAAGCAGATTTGTTGTAAAGAGTGTCGATAAACGTGTTACATATTAATTCCGTCTTTAGATTATATTACTTACGAAGAGACAACTAAAGTTACCGTACACGAAACGGTTATAACGTATGGAGTCCATTCAGTTCTTTTTTTGTATTAAACAACAATTATAGGTACTTAGATGTGCTACCATCTATAATAAATGGTTAGAAGACACTTTACAAAGCAACGATTCCCAATGTATTGGCTGTTGCATACACTCAATTTGCATTGTGTGTTGCAAAGTTTCTATTTAACTGATTCTAGTCAAGATGTCACTCTCTACTAAATTTTATGGTCTTTAGTTAAAATGTTTTTGTCCTGTACCTCTTGTAGTTGAAGAGTTTCTTGGGCTACCATTGGAATATCTTGATTGTGGACGTATCAGGGAATTCTTACCTACCAAGTTACTTTTTTAGTACACTCCAAATAGTAAGAGAGATGACAACCAAGGTTTTTGTCTCATAGCAGCCCGTCTGAAAATCACTTTTTTACAAAAAGTCGCACCAGTTGATGCGGATAAATCAATTTTCAGACAAAAAATCTGTCGCCTTACATTTTTATAGCATTTCGAAAATCTCTGACCTCATAGCAATATGTGTGAAATTGGTCGTAACTGATTGAATACATTGCCCAGATGTCGAAAAAAATGATATCAGACAAATTGTATGTAGCATGTAACTAATCAGACAACTTTTCGATACAGCGATGCTCATTTTGAATGTATTTCTAGCGTCACAATAAAATCTCGAAAGAATACGTTTTCAATGTGAAAAAGTCCCAGCTTTTCGAATGCATTTTTTATTTTTTAATAACTTTGCTAAAAAACATGGTTTTGGTTGTCATTTCTCTTACTAAAAGTTTTATACTATATAGCAAGATCGGTTTATGATATTATTACATATTATATTTTGTTAAAAAAATGACCAGTCTTTAGTTTCTTAAAAGCCAACACTGTTGTCTGTGTTGTAGTCCAATTTCAGTTCTTTTCATTGTTCTTTCCAGTGCAATTTTGTATCCAGTTATATCTTTTTTCAGTGAAGTTATTGTTTTTGGATTTTGCTTCAATCACTAATTTTTTAACCTATTTATGTATTCTGTCTCACTTGCAATTTAATAGTGTAAATGTCTATTTTCTGTCCTAATCCTAGAATAGCATTATCATCAGCGACTTCCTCCATTTTAGCTATACTTTTTTGTATCTCAGAAATAGAAACGACAACAAATCTGAATTTACCTCTTTGAGTGTTCGACTTCTTGTTTGATTTTGAATAGACTGTTAGAGATGTATGAAAATATTAGTTCAACATATTTTCAATATTGATCAATTAACCTTTTTAAATAACTTGTTTATGCCAAAAATAGAATGTGCTCTTATAAAATGTTGTTTGTTGTACTGAATAATTAAATATTGTGTTGTAGGTATGTTTTTCATTTATAATAAAGCGGTAAATTAAAAATTAACTGTTTTATAATCTAAATAGAAGAAAATAAAAACAAAAATTGCATAGGTTTGTTTTGTGAAGTACAAAAACGCAAATATTTCGAAAACTTGATATTTTAATAATAGATTTTTATAGATGAAAAGTAGGTATATTGAACTTTAATAAGAAATATGTCAAAAAATTCTTCTTTTCTATCGAAAAAAAAATTTAATTTTCAGAATAATATCTAAGTATATTAAGAAAAATTAAAAATATTTTCCACGTTGTAGTAATGAGCCATCTTAGACCTAATTTTTTAAAGAAACTATTCTGTATTCTACGATTATTCATATTTTTTTTGTTTTAGCTATATTTAATGCTATTAAAATCCTTTCCATAATCGACAAACAATAAATTGGAGTTGATATTTGTTTGTCTTTCTTATTAGTGTTCTCATGATAGACGTCAAGTGTACAGCTTGTCCCAAACGTTGATAAACGTTAACTTGTGGGTCAGTAGAGTATTTATGACCCTCATGAAAAACTATTTGCGATAATAGCCCAGTTGTCAGATAGTTTGACCTCGACCTATCGATGAAACTTGGCACTTAAGTACTTGAAGGGGTGTAGAAAACGATAAAAAAATCTTTGCTGCTCTAATCTGTATGCTAACTTCACAATTTCTAAAATAAATTCGAAAATTTGGTTTTTCCAGTACCTATATCTGGAAAAAAAATAAATAAAAATTTCTAAAAACTAATAGCACCACGTGAAAAAGCGGAAAATTTTACTAAAAATTATTATAAGTTATTTTGTTATTTTAACAAAAAAATTTGTATTAGTATTAAAAAATTATTAAAAATAAGAGAGAAAATTCGAAAACTCTACGCGCGCCGAGCCGCCGAATACAAATATTCAGGCGAGGTGTTCGGAAAAACTAAAGTATCTTTGCCTAAAATGTACGCAAAGAAAAAAAAAGAAAGCATTTTAAAAAGGAGACTCTAAGCTTTCTCAGAAAGCCATTAGTTTTAATTTTTTTTTGTTTTCTCATAAAAAATTTGACCGGAAGTTATAATTTCTAAAATTCTCACTGATTTTTATAAAACTGAATCTATTAATATCTATATCTATTAATAGAGGCATAACAAAAAAATCCTTGTACACTTATCATCATTAGACTTTTACTTTTGATTTAAATATAATTAAAATGATGAACATTATCTCTGTTTAATAAAACTTTTGTTTTAAAATTATCATTTTTTTTACAACATTCATTCGACGCAATTTTTATTTTCACTTTTAATCTCCCTAGAGCTTGAATTACTATCGGAAATATTTACAAAAGCATGAATTTTTTAAAAGGATACTTTTTTAAAAAAATTCATGCTTGAGGAGATATTTCCAGATAGTAATTCAAGATCGTGGGAGATTCTGTAAGAAAATTTCACAACAAAGTAGTATAAAAAATTATAACATGACATTTTCGTAAGACTTATAATTTGACACTTGACAGAAATCCTATCGCTGTGGTACAGCCCAGGGTAGGAAAATACTATCGCCAAGTTTTTTGGTTGCTACAGAAACGAGGTGAAACGAAAGCTTCTTATTGGTTAAAAAATGTTGGTGTGAAATTTTCAAAATAGTATTTATGTAAATCAGAAATTAATATTTATTTAAATAAAGTTAAAAATAATTTAGAAATTGATTTATATAAATAAATAAACACTATTTTCAGTTTTATTAAACAGAGATAATGTTATCAAACGAGTAAGGAATTTAATTTATCAGATTCGACATCCTAAGACCGGTTTCTGCCTTTAGATAACTTTGTATTAATCTCTGAAAGGGATACGAAAGTAGAGAGTGACATTTTGACTAGAATCAGCCAAATAAAAGCTTTGCAACACACAATGCAAACTGTGTATGCAACCCCAATACATCGGGAATTTTTTGCTTTAAAAATTGTCAATACTCTCTTCTAATCATAGATGGTAGCACATCTAGAGATAATATTCATCATTTTAATTATATTTAAATCAAAAGTAAAAGTATAGTGATGAGAAATGTACAAAAAAAATTAAAAACTAATGGCTTCCTGAGAAATCTTAGAATCTCCTCTTTAAAATGCTTTCTTTTTTTTTCTTTGCGTACATTTTAGACAAAGATACTTTAGTTTTTCCGAACGCCTCGCCTGAATATTTGTATTCAACGGCTCGGCGCGCGTACAGTTTTCCAATTTGCTTTCTTATTTTGAATAATTTTTTATAGTAATACAAATTTTTTTTAAATAACTTATAATATAATTACTTATATAATTCTTATAATAAAACTTATAATATAATTCTTTCACGTGGTGCTATTAGTCTTTCGAAATTTTTATTTTTTTTCGAGATATAATGGAAAAACCAAATTTTCGATTTTATTTTCGAAATTGTGAAGTTAGCATACATTTTAGAGCAGCAACGAATTTTTTTATCGTTTTCTACACCCTTTCAAGTACTTAAGTGCCAAGTTTAATGGATATCACATTTTGTGCGAGCTTTTGGTCAATATCCTTCTCCGGCAACTGGGGTATAACAATAAAAATCAAATTCATCTACTTAAAAAAATTATTAGTATTACCTATTTAACAATATTTTATATGTTTCTTTCATTTAAATCAGAGATCTGAGAAACAGTAGAAAATTCTCTATTTAATTCGGAAGTAATATACTAAAATAGAAAATTTCTATTTTTAAAGTTGTTGGATTATTTTTTACCTTTTTTCTTTTTTAAGATCAAAGATTGTATATTTAATTACCAGAATTATAGAATACAATTTCTTCCAGGAACTTTAAAAAACAATGCAGATACAATATTGAATTTTAGATCTAATTTTTTTCAGTATTCAATTAGTCAGTACACGTTACCATCTTTCCCACACTTATGCAATTCATCATTCTATTTTATATAATCTAGTTACATCGATCTTATTTTTAATATTTCCGAGATTCTAGGTAAAAGCAGATAATCTTGTAACGCTTGTAAGGGAAATCTTTGCATGCGGTTAGTGTATGGGCAGGTTATTTCATCCGGGTCTTCTTTTCCATTGTAATGAGGAACAGGATATGTAATACGTTCTTAGAAAATGTTATTTACGGTCACTTGATGAATTTATGTGCCATTTAATACGCAACGATTTCTTGATTTGTTTAACGAATTCCTTAATAGCGAAAATGATTGTTCGGCATATTTTTTTGTTCACCGAGTGCAACTGAGAAACAAAAAGAAATTTATAGGGAAATTAGTGGAGTCTTAGATTAATAATAATGAGTAATTTGTTATAACTAAAAAATAATAGTAAAGCAACTTGATTTATATTAAAATGATGAAATTTAAACTGTTATGTCACCCTCAGGACGAATGAGTTTGAATAAGGGGACAAATAGAATTATATAAATTATCAAAGCAAAATGAGCTGAACTTGAGATTGATAACTGAATAATTTAATGATAATTAAATGCGCTAAAACTATGTAATAGATGGTTGTATATAAGAGCAATTAAATGCACTAAATCGAATCGGAATTTTATTTTTTTGTTCTACTGAATTAAGAAAAAGGCAGGCAGACCTTTAAAATTGGGATAAAAATATGATATAGATAGTTTTTCATTAAGGCAATTAAATGTACTAAATAGGAATTTGTTGCTCTCTTTATTTTATTTTATTGTTTTGTTCAACTGACTTAAGAAAAAGGTTGCTAGTCTATTAAAATTGGGATACAACTAATAAATAGTTAGTTTTCGATGATTAGGACAATTAAATGCTAATTAAATGCACTAGATAAGAATGTATTGCCCTCTTTATTTTTTTAACTTCTTTGTTCTACTGACTTAAGAAAAAGGCTGGCAGACCCTTAAAATTGGGATAAAAATATGATAAAGATAGTTTTTTATTAGGGCAATTAAATGTACTAAATAGGAATTTGTTGCTCTCTTTATTTTATTTTATTTTTTTGTTCAACTGACTCAACAAAAAGATTGATAGTCCATTAAAATTGGAATACAACTAATAAATAGTTAGTTTTAGATAATTAGGACAATTAAATGCTAATTATATGCACTAGATAAGAATGCGTTGCTCTCTTTATTTTTTTTACTTCTTTGTTCTACTGACTTAAGAAAAAGGCTGGCTGACCATTAAAATTGGGATAAAAATATGATGTAAATAGTTTTCTATTAGGGCAATTAAATGTGCTAAATAGGAATTTGTTGCTCTCCTTATTTTATTTTATTTTTTTGTTCAACTGACTCAAGAAAAAGGTTGATAGTCCATTAAAATAGGAATACAACTAATAAATAGTTAGTTTTAGATAATTAGGACAATTAAATGCTAATTAAATGCACTAGATAAGAATTGTAGCTCACTTTATTTTTTTTTACTTCTTTGTTCTACTGACTTAAGAAAAAGGCTGGCAGACCATTAAAATTGGGAGGAAAATATGGTGTAGATAGTTTTTTTATTAAGGCAATTAAATGCAGTAAATAGGAATTCGGTGCTCTCTTTATTTTATTTTTTTGTTCAACGGACTTAAGAAAAAGGTTGATAGTCCATTAAAATTGGTATACAACTAATAAATAGTTAGTTTTCGATGATTAGAGCAACTAAATATTAATTAAATGCACTAGATAAGAATGTGTTGCTCTCTTTATTTTTTTACTTCTTTGTTCTACTAACTTAAGAAAAAGGCTGGCAGACCATTGAAATTGCGATAAAAATATGGTGTAGATAGTTTTTTTATTAAGGCAATTAAATGCAGTAAATAGAAATTCGTTGCTCTCTTTATTTTATTTTATTTTTTTGTTCAACTGAGTCAAGAAAAAAGTTGTTAGTCCATTAAAATTGGGATACAACTATTAAATAGTTAGTTTTTGGTGATTAGGCCAATTAAATGATAATTAAATGCACTAGATAAGAATGTCTTTCTCTCTTTGTTTTTTTTTAATTCTTTGTTCTACTGACTTAAGAAAAAGGCTGGAAGACCCTTAAAATAGGGATAAAAATATGATGTAGACAGTTTTTTATTAGGGCAATTAAATGTACTAAATTGGAATTTGTTGCTCCCTTTATTTTTGTTCAACTGACTTAAGAAAAAGGTTTCTAGACCATTAATATTGGGATACAACTAATAAATAGGTAGTTTTTGATTAAAACAATTAAATGCAAATATGCACTAAATAAGAATGTATTGCTCTCGTTATTTTCTGTTACTCCTTTGTTCTATTGACTTAAGAAAAAGGCTGGCAGACCTTTAAAATTGGGATAAAAATATGATGTAGATAGTTTTTTATTAGGGCAATTAAGTGTACTAAATAGGAATGAGGTGCTTCTTTTCTTTTTTAATCGAATGTTCTACTAGCCGAAGAAAACGGTTTATAGACAAATTGATAGTTTTTTCTTAGTGCAATTAGATGCTAATTAATTAAAGAAAACTTAAATTTCGAGAGCTTCCTAAAAAGAATAGAAATTCATAAAACCATTTTTCCTAGATTTTATTCATTAATTTTGATTGATTAATTAACGCTTTATGAAACCGTTTGTATTTGTAGTAATAAAATTGGTTTTGCTTTGTTTCTACAGTTACAGTTCTTCTATAAAAAATTATTAAATCAAATAAATTATACCATAAATCAAGATGCAAGTCTTGGAAAGTTTTGATATTAAAATGTAAATCGACACTTATTTTTTAGTTAAAGTGCCACATTTGGTTAAGAGAGCAACAAAACGCCAAATTTAATGCATGAATGATCACTTTACCTAACAGTAGGAGTTATATAAGCGGTGTGATTTTTGAATATTTAAAAACATATTTCATTCCTGTGTTTGTAAGTATTTCCAGTTTCCCGTTTTTCAGTTCTATCCGATATTAAATGCTCAACAGTACTAGTAGGTTTAATTTATATTCGGACATCAGGTTTTCTTGTGAAAAGCACTACATTTCGCCAATCAAAAAAGAAATGTCAATATTTTTATCATATGGTACAACTATAACCGAACGTGTTGTGATTAATAACTTAATATTGTCGATTGTATATTCTCCTAGTCAAGCTACTATTATCCGAATAAGTTAAACTGAGTTATTCGTATTTTTGCGATTACGACATCTAGTTAAAGATAGCCTAGGTAGGTAAGTCCCCTGCTTTCTGTATATAGTTTCCTTCGATGGGAAATATATGTTTGAATAGTCCTAAATGTATCTCTTATAGATGGAAACACCATTTCGTTGGTTCTTGTTGTACAGATTTGCTACAGGTAATGTCAACGAGAGATTTGTTTATTCAGCTCACTAACCCAGCTGATGAAGCCCGATAAGCAGGAACAGCGCTATCTTGGTATGTGAGTTGAATAAATAAAATATCTAATTGCTATCTGTTTTTAATGTTCATTACCTTCAAAAATACTTCTGTAAAATCGATAGATGGATAGATACAGATACGGATCAAATATTTGTAAAAGTAAGAGAAATATACTGACCACCTTATTTAGTAAGACGAGAAGATAGAATATAGCATTTAATGGAAAAATCGAAACAAAACAAAAAAAAGAGAATTCTAGGAAACGTCCTTCCACGGGGAGGAAATAAATAAAGGGGAGGAATGGCATATGTATTATGCATAAATAGAGCAGAATTACCTTGAACCTGGTTTCATTGGCAGCCGGTGTACTTTAACAATTATTTATAAAACAAAAAAAATTATTTTCCTTAAAAGCTAAATAAACTAACATGAATAATATGTAAATTGAAAATTGCTCTAATTAATTTAAACGATACGATTTATAGAAAAACTTGAATTACAAGTTATAATCCGATGAATGAAATATTTATTTAATGTTATTTATTTTTATTCGATATCGAACCTTTCAAATGTACATTAAAACAAAATGCTATTTACATTAAACACTAATTGAATGTATGCACAGATATAGTTTTTTTATTCAGTTATTTATTGAAAACAGTAATGGAGTAAAACTTTTTAATCTATACGGGGTTAGAAAATATAGAAAAAATACTAAACAAATTTAAGAGCAAACCGAACCCCTTGAAAAATTTTAAAATCATTCTAAGCCGTTAGTTTTAGTCTGATTTTTGCGAAATTTTCAGGAAATACTAATAATTACAAAACTTAGGGTGGAGACCACTTGATTTTTTTGTAAACCTTCGAAAATTATTTATTTTGTTAATTTTAAATGCAAAATCACAAGAAGAAGGGTCAGCGCCATTCTGTAATAAAACTATGACAATTTGCTCCCATTTGTTTTAATAAATATGAAGTCGTTTTTAAATAATATGCTTTCCCATTCTTTTATTAAATATCTTTGCATAGTGCTGCCTCATCGTTTCAGAAATTTAAAGCTGTCGAGAAACATTTCATCGCCAAGTGTTCCCAGTGGCGCGCATATAAATACAATTTTATATTAGAAAATCCTCATAAAATAGATGTGAAAAGTGCTTTTCACAAGAGCTCCGGATTGCTCTTAAATGGGTTATTAGTTTTTTATTATTTTCTTCTCTCGAATGGTATTATAATTCCCCAAAAATCAAACAAACTTCCTTCGATTTGCAAGAATGTAGTATCTCTATGTAAGTTCGAATCATATGGAAGACTTTTTCATTATTAATTTTTCTAAAAAAAGTCATTCCTCATAAAAACTTCTGCTCAAGAATAAAGTACCTTTATTTTTAACAATTTCGAAAACTGTTATTAAGAAAAGTTGATCAGAATTTAAAGGTACATTCAGATACGCAATTACATCCATTTGCGTTGGCCTGCCAGATCTCCTTACTTAACCCTCTTGGCTATTTTTTATGGGGTTTCTTAGCAGGTTTACCAGCGAGGCACCTTTACGGAATGTTTTACGGGAGTTTGGCAAAAGAACGATTAAATGTTTAGAAAGAGGGAGAGGATATGTTGAGGCATTAGTGGAATGATTGAAAATTTTCAATGTATTAATGTTATCTTTGTTTACAACTTATTATTTATATGGATTTCCCTATTTGTAAAATAAATAATTGTTATGCTTTTATGACGTATTTAAATTGAGAAATTGTTAGCAAATATTAAGAAACGGAAAGGTCATTCATCATCTTTTTAACGGATAAAATAGATAAATGTTCAGTATTTAAAATAAAATTAAAAGTAATTTAAATGCTTTTCAATCGAATCAATGTGTAGAGAAAATTGTATAAAATAACAAAACCTTATTTTGACACACTTTATAAATAGGGAAACGATTATAAAAATGTCTTAAAAATTGTGAATTTGGGAACAAATCATATAAAAATCAAGATTTGTACCTTTTAGTTCTTAATTTATACAATTTTGAGGATTTTCACTTAACAACATTTCGATATATTGAGGTTTTGTTCAATTTCATTAGTATTCATACTAAATTTTGCTCAAGAGTAAAGTACCTTTATTTTTGACAATATCTAAAATTGTTATTAAGAGCAAACCGAACCCCTTGAAAAATTTTAATAACCTTTTAAGCCTTTAGTTTTAGTCTGATTTTTGTCAAATTTTCAGGAAATACTAATAATTACAAAACTTAGGGTTGAGATTTCTTGATTTTTTTGTAAACCTTCGAAAAGTATTCATTTTATTAACTTTAAATGGAAAATTACAAAAATTTGCTCCTATTTGTTTTAATAAATATCAAGTAGTTTTTAAATAATATGGTTTCTCATTTTTTTCTTAAATATCTTTGTAAAGTGCTGCCACATCGTTACATACATTTAAAGCTGTCGAGAAATATTCCATCGCCAAGTGTTCTCTGTGGCGCCCATATAAATACAATTTTATGTTAGAAAATCCTCACAAAATAGAAGTGAAATTTGCTTCTCACAAGAACTCCTGTTGCCACTTAAGAAAAGTTGTTCAGAATTGAAAGGTAGATAAGCAATTACATTTTTACAATGTTATATAGGTTTTGGATCATGCAGAACTTTTTATGAAGAATACCTTTTTTTCCTAAAATTAACAAAAAAAAGTTTTTATATGATGCCAACTTACGTAGACACATTTTATATAAACAGCTTTACCGACTATTATATTATAACAAAAGAATGCTTACAGTTAGTAAGATTTAAAAACTGTAAGTTTGACTTGCATTTATGAGTCACCTTGTAGGATTCAAATCATTTTAAGGTTATGGAGCGTACTAGTAACTTTAAACTTTTTTCTCCATATTGATGCCCTAATAGATCACCTTGTATATAAATATATATATATATATATATATATATATATATATATATATATATATATATATATATCAGCAATAATAATTTATTACATTTAAAAATAAAAATATGAACGCTAGATTGATTTTCAGATTAAGTAAGAAAATAACTTTCTTTTTGTGTGTAGTCGTAAATTCCTAAAATATTGTTTAATACTTAGAAAAAATCTTGGAAAGTTTTCATTGCAAGGTTAAATTTTCATTTTTATGTCTTATTAGTAAATACCTAATAAGTGTTTTCACAAATTCTAAATTTCAATGTAATTGTGTATGTCTTCATTTTTTAAGGCATTGGAATTTCTCATTTTCTTTCCGGTGGATTGCTATTATTAAAAATAAGCAGTTATGAAGAATGGTTTTCAACTATTTGAGTAATTAACATCAATCAATTTTTTTCTGTGTACATATTTAATGTTTTTAAAAAATTTTTTAAATTAACGTTGACTCATTAAAACCATAAAACGTGCATATTAGTTTGCCAAAGCCACTTGTGATATCGCTGAAACTAGACTCTTAGGAACTTTAAAGGGTTTAAAAAACGACAAAAAATCTTTGCTGCTCTAAAGTGTATGCTAAGTTCACAATTTCGAAAACAAAATAGAAAATTTGGTTTTTTTCTCGAAAAAAAAAAGAAATTTTTATCATCTTCTACCTAAGAACCTAGTTTCAGCGATATCACATTTTATAAGAGGTCAAAGTCTCTGACAGCTTGGCTATTTATTATTTTTTATCAGCGATAAGTGCCACAACTCATTAACTTTTTGATAAGAAATTCATCTTAAAAACTGGGGAAATTTTCTTAATTTGTGAATTTATAGTTAAAATTCCCAAAAGTTCACTATAATTAGTTATATATGTCTAAAATTTCTTACATGGTAATCGACGTATTCTTCATGATGTCCTCCTCCGTGACCAATTTCGTTGGCAATTAAACCACCATGAGAATAACTGGTAGCTTCTTCACCTCCGTAATGGTCACCGCCACCATAATCACCATCCTCAATACCAGCCAATTCCAAGTGCTCGTATCCGCCACCTGGTCGGGCATTGGCTACCGCGACTATTGCGGCGGCGTACACCTGTCAAAAATATGTCAAGTTATGTTTTGTTATTTAATTCAGATCAGCGGACAAATTAAGAATACTCCATAAGGTGCGTCCAGACATTCGACCGAACGCAAGCGAAGGGACATGTGAACATATCAAGGGTACATTTAAAGCGTCCAGATATTCGACCGAACGCACCTATATAAAAACGAGACAAAAGAGCTGGCAAAGAAACAATGTCAATATCGGTACGAGTAAGCAGTAGGCTTCGTTTCGTAATGGCAATTTTGAAATATGTCTAGTTAAATGAAAGTTTCAAATTATCGCAGTCTTTTTTAATGTAACCGGAAAAAAATACCAGCGTGGCTCAAACAGAACTGGCTGGTATCTCAATTGCCACGAAAGAACTAACCAGAAAAACATAATAATCTCCACTGACAGCAGACAAGCTCTACTAGCCTTGAATAGACATCATGTTACATCAGGGCTAGTATTATAGTGCCATCAAGCTTTAGCTAACGCCTCGGTAGATAACAATATTATACAGAGGTGGGTTAAAGGGCACGACAGGAGTAAAGGTAACCGCATTGCTGATTTCTTAGCCAGGGAAGCGGCTGCACTAAGACTTTTAGGCCCCAGCGACACCGGCTTGACGACTTCGGCAATTGCGGAACTAGCTAAACGTTACACCCATGCTCAATCTCTAAGGGGATGGGATGAAATCAAGGGATGCAGTTTTGCCAGTGTCACCCTGGTCGATCCTGAGAAGATTGCGTCGAAGAAATACTTGGCGGTGACCAGTAAAATCCTACGTCTAGCAGTAGGATTTCTGACTGGCCACTGTCGACTAAGGAAACTCCTCCATACAATGGGGCTAGTGGACACACCTCTATGCAGAATGTGTGAACAGGAAGACGAAATGGTCAATGAAAGAGTGCGTGTTCGGTGAGTCTTGGCCTACACCTCTCGAAATAAAGGAGATGTCTCCCAGTGACTTGTCCACTTTCCTGGAAAGGACAGGATGGACGATGAACTAGGAGAACAACTCCTCGGGAGGATATACAATGGGTCAAATGTGGCCTAAGTGCTGTGGGACTAACTCACCCTCCCTACTCTACAGATACAGAATGTAACCGCTTTCATTTTTTGTTCATAGAAAAGTTCCATTGAAAACTATATTTCAATAACACATAATGTAAACGAATGTATTGTAATTTTTTATATGCAATCGAATATTTTCTTGAACAAATATAAAAAGCAATTGTACCTATTCCAAAAAAAAAACTAATCCTTCAATAATTAATGAACTAAGTTTGCTTCCTATTTACCAATTCTTAAAATCAAATGAATGACATTAATATATTTATCCTAACCATGCCACATAACCTAGCTGCTACCTTTGAACGGGGTATTACTTATAAAGCAGTAAAAAACTATAGATTTAATAATTAAGTCCAAATTTTGAGATGATCGAGTAGCGCCCCAGGTTGCATAATCAGAACAGATAGAGAGTAGAGATTAAAAATTTGTTTTGAAATGAAATGGATCATTTCAACCCAGCGACTTAAGGTTAAATAACTACATATCGGAAGGGTCTAGATTTCCTCCAACGCACAACAAATGCTTGTGTAAGTTTTCATTCGCGGTAGGATTCGAACCTACTCTTTGAACAGTGACCCAGCGATTAAGGCTGGTGCCCTAACCAACTGAGCCACGGTGTCCGATCATCCAAGTATTTTCGTGACCAACAAATATCCAAATTAAGTAATAAAAATCCTGACTAAAATTGAATTTGTAAAAGTAGTATTCGTAAGTAAAATATAAAGTTTTAGGCATACAAAAGTAGAAAAAAATCTTTCTTTTAATGTATTTTTATTAAAAATAGAAAAGTATTTGTTAATACTCACAATATAAGGAGGATTAAAAAATTTGGAACGCTACTCGATATCTCCGATTAATCTATAAGGGTAAATTTATTTAATTATAATTAATATATAATCTTTTACAAAATAAATTACACAAATATCTGTTATGGAATTTTAGTGATGGATAACAATATGCTATAAATTTAATTCGTATAAACACTATATCTCAAAATTGTAAATTTTGTCGCTTATTGTCTTTTAACTTATGTCGATAGGATAATGCTTGAATAAATTTATTTTGAATTTGGTCTAGCAGAGATTTAGTCGACGAAAACACGATCATAAAATATACCGAGAAAAGTGGTTTGAAGTTTGGGATTAATGATTAGTTGCATTTACCGAAATGAACTATAAAAACTAAATTTTCTTGTGGAGCTCTAATAATTCGAAAAGAAAAATTATTTTTCCCATTTCCGGATCCGACAACAATGCAACGGTATCAAATACTTAATATTTCAATTGTATTATTGTATCATATATTATACAAATTACTTATAACTACTTGACATTTTTTATTTTAATTTTAATAAAAGTCAAGCATATTTAAATATCTCTATCCTGATAAAATAAAACATAATAGTATATTATTCAATGAGTTTGGGTGGGTTATTTTATAATTTTATTACACGCGGATTACTCGCTCGCAAGCTCGCTCGTGCTGCATCAAATCAATTTTACAAACACACTATTGAATAATGAGGGGCAAATTCCGATTTGATTTTTGGTTTATTATTTGACATCAGAAATAACTTAAGTGAAATTAACTTTATAACAGTATAACTACTTTGTTTATCACGCAAACGTACTTTCATCTTTTGCATATTTCTATATCCTACGAAATAGATTTTTCAACGAAAGAGATCAAAAGCACATTTTTCTTTTTCTAAGTGTCATTTTACCACAAAAAGTTGACAGATGTTTCCATGACAACGGCTAGTACTAATACAATAAACGGATCAGCTGTCAAATGTGCAAATAATTTATTTTTTCTTCAACTAACGTAATGAATATCCTAAGAATAAATAGACATTATGCAAAATTTAAATAAAATAAGTTTTTGTAAAACCGGCCAGAAATTAGTACTTTCCGGTTTATTTTTAAGTCAGAAAATCTCATTTTGTCGGACCGAGCCAGAAAATTATTGTGATAGTCCGGTAAAAGCTTTTACCGGACTCATTTTTATTTACTTTCCGGCCTATCTTTAATGAAAAAAATAATAATATAGTTAGTCTAACATAGCGGTCAATTGGTTTCTATAGTAACCGAGTTTTGTATTATTTAAAACTATAAAATAACTTGACATATTTTGACGTTTAGTTGAAAACGTGACATTTATTATAAAATGGATATTCAAAATGATGCATTTGATTGTGAATTAATGGAAGATGAAATTATACCAGATGAAATTGTTAAGGCGGCCACCCAAGCAACGTTTGATTTATTACCGTCGAAGTCCTGGACACGATATGAACAAACATACCAAATTTTTGAAAAGTGGTGCCTGATGTTTATAGTACAACACTGCACGTTTTAAAAAAAATATTGTACGTAATACGTCCCAAAAGTGCTGTTACTTGACTCGCAGGCTTGCCCTGCAATTTGCCCACTCGTCCAGTAAAAGACCACTTTCGGGACTTGTTACGTAAAGTACTATTACTAAGAATCAAAACCCTAATTTCTATATTCTTTATTCCAGAATTCATAGTTTTAAACATATATTTTAATAATTATTTCTTATTCGATAATATCGTGAAACAAAATACGAAAAAACTATAGTGTCAAGTCCAGAAAAGGACTCGAAATAACCCTGTACAATATTTCAATTTTTATTTTCCTTTTTTTAAATCGCATTAACTTTTATAATCAATTACAGCTTTTGATATAAACTCAAGAGTTTTCACTAATTCTTTAAAAATATTTAGGTAACTTTGGTTTGAAATGATCAACAAAGATTTGAAAGCGTCCTTGATTAAAATTTTTCAGGTGGGAATTGACGGATAAGGGAAAAATTTACTGCCGACGTTTTGTCAATTTTACAATATGAACTTTGTTGCTTATATGTATATCTTTACAATCGTAAAATTATATATTGGTAAAGAATGAGCCAGTCGGTGATATTTAATTATCTTAAATATTTAAAACTATGTAAAAATCGAATTTAAAAATATAAATGTTGAATACACACTACAGTATGAATAGGACAAAAAACATTTAATGAATATTCACTTATAATACCACTTAGCCCAATCGAGTTAGAATTTGACCCGGACAAAATTGAAAACGGCAATTTTTCTTCGGGAATTGTTAGGGGGGGTCACTGGCAGTCTAAATTTCGATTTGTGTATGTTCAAGTCCATTGCGTCAGCCGCCATATTGAATTTAAGGGTGCATATTTATTTATTCAATAACTCGTTCATTTGCAATTTTACATGAAAAATGGTAATGACCAAAGTTGTCTGGAATTAAATTTCCTACAATTTTGGTCATTATCACTTTTTCGCAAGGATCGATATTTTTCGACTAAGAGCCGAAAGAGGGGGTGAAATTTGAGAAAGAGATAAATTAAGAGAGAAAGATAGAATAAATTGATGAAAATGAAGAAACAAAACCAAAAAATAAAAATTCAAAGATAGAAACCAAAAATGAAAAATGAAAAACGAAAAACGAAAAAAAAAAAAAAAATCGAAGAATGGAAAACGAACAATGAAAAATGAAAAATGAAAAATGAAAAACGAAAAATGAAAAACCAAAAACGAAAAATGAAAAATGAAAAATGATAAATGAAAAATGAAAAATGAAAAACGAAAAATGAAAAACCAAAAACCAAAAATGAAAAATGAAAAACGTAAAATGAAAAATGAAAAATGAAAAACGAAAAATGAAAAACCAAAAACCAAAAATGAAAAATGAAAAACGTAAAATGAGAAACGA
Organism: Crepidodera aurea; assembly: GCA_949320105.2. Lineage (NCBI taxonomy): Eukaryota > Metazoa > Arthropoda > Insecta > Coleoptera > Chrysomelidae > Crepidodera > Crepidodera aurea. Next base: position 58,623,155 of record OX439474.1, on the reverse strand, counting down.
AAAATGGAAAATGAAAATCGAAAAATGAAAAACGAAAAACGAAAAATGAAAAACGAAAAACGATGATCAGGGAAAAGGAGGTGTAAATTAACCATTTCTCGAACTGGTTAATTTACACCTCCTTTTCCCTGATCATCGTTTTTCGTTTTTCATTTTTCGTTTTTCGTTTTTCATTTTTCGATTTTCATTTTCCATTTTTCGTTTCTCATTTTACGTTTTTCATTTTTCATTTTTGGTTTTTGGTTTTTCATTTTTCGTTTTTCATTTTTCATTTTTCATTTTACGTTTTTCATTTTTCATTTTTGGTTTTTGGTTTTTCATTTTTCGTTTTTCATTTTTCATTTTTCATTTTTCATTTATCATTTTTCATTTTTCATTTTTCGTTTTTGGTTTTTCATTTTTCGTTTTTCATTTTTCATTTTTCATTTTTCATTGTTCGTTTTCCATTCTTCGATTTTTTTTTTTTTTTTCGTTTTTCGTTTTTCATTTTTCATTTTTGGTTTCTATCTTTGAATTTTTATTTTTTGGTTTTGTTTCTTCATTTTCATCAATTTATTCTATCTTTCTCTCTTAATTTATCTCTTTCTCAAATTTCACCCCCTCTTTCGGCTCTTAGTCGAAAAATATCGATCCTTGCGAAAAAGTGATAACGACCAAAATTGTAGGAAATTTAATTCCAGACAACTTTGGTCATTACCATTTTTCATGTAAAATTGCAAATGAACGAGTTATTGAATAAATAAATATGCACCCTTAAATTCAATATGGCGGCTGACGCAATGGACTTGAACATACACAAATCGAAATTTAGACTGCCAGTGACCCCCCCTAACGATTCCCGAAGAAAAATTGCCGTTTTCAATTTTGTCCGGGTTAGCCCCTTTTTTGATCTAACTCGAGTGGGCTAACTATAGAGCTTCAATTATTACTGGAAATTTTTTCGAGGACACGAATTTTCTAAAAAATATTCGTGTTTGAGAAAAAATTTTCTGTTTTTAATTGAAGCTAGAGTGGTATTCGGTAAGAAAATTTCACACAGAAATATTATTAAAAAAATACTAGGATAATGACGGTTTTTGATGGATTTGAAATTTAAATAGTAGGCTTTTGTATGTTAATTCAAAAGGATTCGACATACTTAGTCTGAAGTTAAATGTAAATGTCACTTTACCTATAAACGTCAAAAAATTTCCAGTGTAATTTCATGTTCCTTCCCCTAAGGAGAAGACAAAAATTTCCGGAAATTTTTTTAGTTACTATGGTAACGATAAAAATAAAGGCTTTTAATTGGTCGAAAATGTTAGGTGTGAAATTTTTAATGTAATTTTGTTTAAAAATTATCATAGAATAAAAACGAATTTAAGATGTGTCTAAAAATAACACTTAAATACAGAACTGGTTAATTAAAAATAATTAAAAATTCCATAAGTTAAAAGTTTATCAGAAAAAGAACTCGAGAGACCAACCAGAGTTCTATGCAACCAAAACATTTGAATATATTTACAATGTACTTGAAGATAAAATAGAAGATAATCATAAAAGAAATGCGGTATTTCAAAATAAAGTTATCGACAAGATTTTAATTGATTTATATATTTATACCGTAAAATTAAAATTGTAATTATCAAATTTGACTTAATATTTATGACCCTGATGAAGTTTATTTATATAATAAACAAGCTAATTATTTTGTTATCCAAAAATTATTACCGATAAAATTAGCAAAATCGTTTAAGCGGGATTCTAGAATAAATAATAACGGTTTGTACCATTTACTTGCCGGACACCAGAGCAATATTTGTTAATTTTTAATTTATTATTAGGCACTCGAGAAAATTACAAAATTTTTATTTGGTTGTTTAGGCACACGTGTGCGAAAAGTACTTGTACCTGTCACAAATAAAACCATCACATTTCACAATATTTGGTAAAATTATAGCGTGGTCGTAGGAAAAATAGTGTACATAACTTGTGCGAAAGTGATTTTGCACAATTTTTGCTCGCATTCGGTTTACGCCTCATGCGACAATATTTCCCACTCGTGTGAAAAGTGTCACTTTCCGCACTCGTTTTGTAATATACTATACTTTGTTTGAAAAATAAGGTGAAGTAAATTCTCGTAACAAACTGGTTTTTTTATATAGAATTTAAGTCGCCTTATTTTTCAAATAAACTATATATTCATCGGGACAAAAAATTATAAATATGCTGAAAGATATTTTTTAAGAATACAACTAAATACTTTTTCCTGGCCGAAACTATGTTGTTTTTAAAAGGGTCCGGAAATGGACGTTTTACAAAACTCGGTCAGTTAAAATTGGAACTTTTGATGTAAATGTTAAAGCGAAACCTCAAATTGGCTCTTTGCATATTTCCTTTTCGACAGTAATTACTTAAAACGTCAAATTCATGAAAAGGCATTAATTTAAATATCTTTATTAAAAAATGTCTGATATTGGTAAATCTTGATGTAAATGAAGCAGAAAATATTGATAATTTAGATTTATTTCCAGTAAAATCAAAAAGTATACGAACACTGAAAACTGATGTCACTAAAAGAATAGAAAATGAAGATATCGTTGTCTGAAAAATCAAATACCTTAAAAAACTACTCATTGTAAAAAGCAATACAACTGAAACAACAAAAAATTCTAAAGTAATCGCAAAAATCTGATGGCCATCAGTCCCATGACTATAAGAAGCTTTGAGTTCAGAGGAATATAAATATATTGCTTGAAAAATTCTTACAAAATAAAAATTATCTAACGAAGATGTTGATGATCAAAATACGAAAAATAAAGAATATATTTTTAAATGTCCCTAAAATTATGTCAATTCTGTCCTCTTAACTTATACCATGTTGATGAATAAATTGATGCCAAAATGTCAAATATGATTCAAAATAATTTTGAAAAATTTAAATAAATTCACAAAATAATGTAGAGGTCAATTTGTAATTTTTTTCTGTGTTTTTTATAAATTATTGTCATAAATTGTTGCCTAAACTTATTGCCCGTTTCAATAAAAATTAATTATTAAAATATCTTGAAAATTGTAAAACTAAAAGTATAAAAAAATCGATGTGCCCCATTTATATCCTAATAATTTTTGTTAGTACTCATAAATTTTCTTTTATAACAGAAAATGAAAATTCCTTGTTTTGCTATAAATCACAATTATTTCAAAATTATGTCACCATTTGATCCAAAAAAATACACTTCACCACTCTCACAAAATTGTCACAACATATATCACACTCCCTACTTACTATGAAAATTTGCATGGCTGTGACTTTTCAAGAATAATGTCAGCTACGGAGGATTTATGGCGAACTAAATTATTAGAGAATAGAGAGAGATTTTATAGGATGTATTGTGTGAAAGGACCCCCTTGAGTTATCAAAATCCCACTTTGGTAGTAAAGAAGTGCACCTCCCCTAGTCTCCGCTGCAATATACTTTCCCTTGATCTTGAATCCACGCGCGAAGAGTTCAATGCGGTCTGAATTGAATTTGTTTTGCTGAAATTACAACGATATATCCGAATTGGCCCAGATAGTTTGCTAGACATTGTTTCTTAGTAAATGTGGGTAAATAAATGATTTCATAAAAAATAGGAAATGTGTAAAAGATCAAATTAGTAAAAAAATTTCATTTCGAAAATACTGCGGTAATTTTTTGACATGTAAGTCATTCAGCCAACCACGATTTGTGTATAAGGGAGGAACCTATAAATCTAACTACCAGAAAATTAATACTCACATGAATTTATTTTAAATAAAATAAGACTTCCTCAACTTTAAACTACTTGTAAAAAGCCTTCTTAACTAAATTATTTTTGTTCTATTCTACAAATTGTAAATATCAGAGGATTGTAATATTTTTTTCCATTAAAGCATATTTGCTTATATAGCGCCTCCTCCCTATTACTTTTGAACAGAACGACACAGTGCCGGATTTAGGGGGGCGGGGGGCAAAGGGGCAATTGCCACGGGCGGCAAAATAGGATTAAAAAAAAATGATACTTTTTTATAATTTCATAGTAGCATAAAAAAACGGGGCAGCATGAAGCTGACTTGCCCCCCCTGAGAAATTTCCAGGAGAGAATTAGATCCGATACTGGAACGACATAAATAAACAAAACAGGGTAGCGTACATAAATGAAAATCACTTGGTTACACGAACACCACTGGTGTAAGTGAAAAAATTTGGCTAGCAAAATTTGAACGGGTTTTTGAGATAATTAAAAAACGTTATAAATTTTTTTTTCAACGTCCTGTATCTTCAAGAGGAAACCTTTGCGGACCTTCATTTATATAACAATTTTATCTTAAAAATGTCTCAAGCATCTCCCAGTGAAACATCGGTATTCAATTAGAAAACACCCTGTATTTGATAAATTTGATAATAAACTACTTTTTTAAATACATAAAATCCTTATAGACCATTTCAAAGATTTATTTTTTAGTAAGCCTTATAAATAACTAATTATCTAAATTATAAATCAAATGCTGTAAATCATTCCAATTATGTTTATTTAAATAATATTTTCACCAAATGTCACAATTAAATTAAATTAACAGAAAAATGAATTTTTTAATGCAACAATTATGCATATGATGTCAGATAAACATATTTATCTCATCAAGCCGCGCCATAATAAGAACTAAACAATTTTTGCTTTAGAAACTGAGATATCGAAGATTTTTCGAGCGCGAGAGATTGAAGACGAACGATTCAACTAAAGAGCGGTTCTGTCGGCACGCTCGCCGCTCGTACGCTTCGCTTTAACACTCGATTTTCAATTGTAAAAGTCAATGAAACAATCTGTTGTATTTTTTTATCGAAAATATAGGTATTTAAATGTAATTACCCCAAAGGCTAACGCTGTGATATGTCAATTGCGTCGTCAGGAATTTATTTAAAAAAATATATCTCTGCACACACTGCACCAACGTCTGGACTTCAAACAACTACTCCTTGGGCTATATGCCAAAATAGGTATTGAATTACAGAAGTCCAGACCCGGTTTTGTATCCAAAATATTTCATTTCTTCATACGATACAGTTCTCTATTTAATTGCAAACTTTGATTTTGTTATTAAAGTGAAGATGGCGTTGGGCTCTCCTCCACTGGATCCAATGCAGTCTTCAGGCATCGTTTAGAGATGCGATGTCGAGCTGGTCTACTTCTTACTGATGAGGAACAATAATGCCGAAACCGGTCTAAGAACGACAGGCTCCTTTAGTAACAAAATCAAAGTTGTTGGGTTAAGTCCAGAAACGATTCGGGTTCCAACCGCGTCTGAACTTCTGTAATTCAATACCTGTTGGGGCATATAGTCCAAGGAGTAGTTGTTTGAAGTCCAGACGTTGGTCACACTGCACATTTTCTAATGTTGTAATTCTTGGGAGCCCTGATTTTAACTTATTTCACATCATTTGTGCAGTTTGATTACTCCTAGTAAAATATTTTGGTATCCAAAATATTTCATTTCTTCATAAAATACCAATTGATTGGACTGTACCTAAAAACGTGCGATCAACTATAAGAAAAACTGCCAAGAAGAGATATTTGACAACTTAGGGAAGAAAATCCCAATTTACATTGAGGGTTGCAAAATTTTTGTGTGTGACTCTGCTTTTCGTGTCCCTTCAATTTTTGATTTTGTTAAGTTGTCAAAAGTCTCTTCTGGTCTTTATTTATCAGTTGCGTATAGTTAACTATATTCCATATTATGTGTAGGTATTAGACATTTTTAAAAACATGTTTACCTTAATTGTTTTTCATACTTTTTAATGTAAAATTATTAGGTAAAATTAATAAATCCATAGCAGACACACCCTCTATAGGTGGTGTAAATTACGTATGGGTCATTAAAGTTATTTATTGAGTTTTTAACTTTGTTAATTTATTTTTTGTAAAATTTATTTTGCATGACAATAATTATTACTTGAACAGACTGCAACTGTTTCTTTCCCAATTTACTGGTGGGAAACAGTTTCGCAGATGTTACAAAAATAAAAAATGGTCGTTAAACAAAATGTATAAATTAAATTACCTATAGTCCAATGCGTATTTAGAACGAGTAGACAATAAGCACTTAAAATACGCCACATTAATTTGTTGTGACATACCTACTTATTAAGTCATATGATTTCCTGACAAGATGAAATTAATCTAATTTAAACAACAACACATTTTGTCGCGTATATAAATACCAGGACCTGCGGTACCATTAATTTTAATATCTAAAAGCAGTTACCATGACATGCCATGCTTCAAATTTTTGGTGATTAAAACTTTAGCCGACTCAATCTTGTAAATTTTCATATGGTCACAATAAAAAAACGGATTTAAAAAAGAAGAACAGATATCAATCAATTCCTACTCTTGCATCCATTCCAGAAAATGACGCTTTAAATAAAAATAAAATTTGTTTTTTTTTGCAAGAAAATATTCATCAACACTTTATTTCTTAAGTGTAAATAAACTCATTCATCTCATGAAACATTTCTTTACGCATCTGCCCAATAATTACAAAACGTAATTTTCGTCTACCAATGCGAAGACATTATTAAGCCATAAAAAAAGTTTCGACAAGTTCATACTTCTTGAAATCAGATTGAATCTTAACATCTTCTAAATTGCTTTACCTAATTTACTTTTTCAAAAATAAATATTTCACGAAGTAAAGTAAAAGTTATCAATTTAAATTCATCAATACAAATGAAATGTAAAAAATGTCCTCATATTTAATAAGAGTTTGTATAATGGTTAAGTAATTAAGTAACGAAAATGTGAGGTGTAAAATTTTAACAAGAAATGTAAACTTTTCTTTGCGATGCTTGTATGTTGTTCTTGAGTGGAATTTATTCCAGATCCCTGAAGCTTAATATAAAATGGGCAATGGGTTCAAATGCCAGTGTAGCTCAAACAGAGCTCACAGCTATCTCCTTCGCCGCAAAAGAGACTACCAGAAGAAACATTATTGGTAATAATATTTACATCCTTACGGATAACAGACAGGCACTGCTAGCTCTGAATAGACCACGCATTACATCACGTCTAGTACTAGAATGTCACCAGGCCCTGATCGAAGCTTGCAACAACAACGTGGTCACTTTAGCTTGGATCATCAAAAGGCAACCGTATAGCTGACTCGTTAGCTAAGAAAGCAGCCTCCCAAAAACTCTTTTACCTGGCACTTTCATAGGCTTATCGGCATCAGCTGTGGCGGACCTACTAAAGGAGCACTCCCTTGAAAAGTTTAAGGGTAGTTGGGATGACGAAATAAGCTGCAAAGTTAGCCAAGGAACTTCTACAGTATCCGAACAGCGAAACAGCCAAAAAATACATGACTATGAACAGACAGAACCTGCGCACAGCCACTGGTATCCTGACTGGCCACTGTCATCTACGAAAATACCACAGGATTGGGTTATCTGACACTCTACTGTGTAGAGGATATGAACAGGAAGACGAGACTGTCGAACACATTCTTTGCGAATGCCCGACACTCTCACAATTAAGACATTTTCTTTTCGGCGAGCAGGAGTTAACACATGCCAACATGAGGGAGCTACCTTCAAGCAACGTCATCACTTACTTTAAACAAGTAGGCTGGCTGACGAGCTAGAAGGAAGGCTCAACCTCAGAAGGAGGCACAATTGGCCAAATGTGGCCTACGTGCTGTCTACTGACCCACCCTTCTAGCTTTACAGATACAGAGAGATATTGTTCTTGATAGATTAGTAACTAAGATTTTGAAGTACGTATTATAAATTACTGCCCATGCGTTGCGTTGTCATACTAAAGGCATGAGAGAATTGTCGAAAATTCGGTTTTTTTATTATTTTTGTCGTAGCATTTCCGTGTTAAAGCAAGTGTTCCGTGAATATAATTGTTTAGTTAATGGCAAACATGTGTAGTATGGATAATGGTGAGTATAAAGAGTACTTGAATATGTAATTTTTGGATTATTTGTCGAAGAGATAGCGTTTCGATAGCGTTTCGTAACCTACAAATTCTCAAATTTGTGTAATTTCAAATCATAAGTGAAATGCAAATAAAAATTTACAATTACTTACTCTAAACCACCTAGCGGATTCGAAAATGTAAACCATTATTTACAAGTTTACCCATGCGCTTTATGCGCCTATATATAAATTTATTTAGTCAATACAAACTAATCTATAATCATACAATAAACTTATACAACTTATACCATGCAATCACACTAAATTATTAAAATAAATACCTATACCTCTAAGTTACATTATAACACCCATTTATCAATTTATATATCTCTTATAATTGTTTAACGATGTTGAATTTTTAATATACTCTGGTAAATTATTGTATTCTTGTAGTCCCTCAAAAAAAATTGAGTTCTGCGCCCTAACTTTATTCACTGGTTTGATATAAAAATGGTTTCTTAATCTTGTGTTATAGTTGTGTACTATACGAACGAAAGTTAACTTACTGGTAAGATAATTTGGAGCATGTCCAGATTTAATTTTATATATCAAAATTAAGGCATTAAAGAGAAAAAAGTATTTTATACGCAACCAATTGAATGTACCCAACATCCCTACAATAGGAGTATCTCTAGGGCAGGACAAAATTATTCCCATAGCCCGATTTTGAAGCTTGTGAAACCGGTTCCTTTCATTCTGAATTAATAAATATAGTACAGTTGAGCAGTATGTAAAATGAGGAAGAATCAGAGTATTAAAAAGTATTGACTGACAAAAATCTGGAACATCTAAAGAGGTAATTGAGCTTAAACGAAATTAGTTTTATTATATAATTAGCATGTTGTTTGAATTTAATCTCCCCATCGATTATAATGCCAAGATATTTTACCTCATTAGTTTTAGAAATCGGGGAATTTCCAATTTTTATTTCAAAATTGCCTTCATGAAATAGTCTAAAATGATGGTCGTTGCAAATTAGCATGTATTTGGTTTTATTAAAATTGACTTTCAACAAATTGGAACAACACCACCAGTAGATAATCTCCAAACTGTTATTAATAACATTCACTATGTGCTGTATGTTTGCAGTGGAAAAATAAATAAGTAAATCATCAGCAAAAAGATGCTTGTAGCAGCCACATTGGATTTGAGCAACATCATTGATATAAATAGTTTTTTAAATCACTTCATTACAATCCCACCAAACCCAAACATTTCTAATTAACGTAGTAGTCTACTTCTAGCCACGGTCTCAAAGGCTCTCTGTAAATATATTGAAAAGTTATGCGAAAATGAAAAATCACCATCAACCTGATCATAAAAGTAATATATTTTTCAAATTCGACAATATTTCCTGAGTGTTGGTGATAACAAAACAAAATGGCAATGATTTTTTAAAAAAAACTTTACGATTTTGGGTAAAATTCAGTATGGGGTGTTTTTGAGGTTGCTGGTTATGAATTTCATGTTAATGAGAATAAAACGTCGAATTTAAGATTGCGGATGGTCATGAGTGTATCTAATTTTTAAAAACACAAACCTAATAAGTTCTTTTAAAAAATTCCCGCCATTTTGTGATTTAATCTGACTTCCACTACACCGAGTTTGACGCAAATCTAGTAAGTGCAAAATGTCCGCCATTTTGTTTTTTGAAAACATGATTTCACATTCGTAATCAGCGATACCGACAACTCCCCTACACCAAGTTTGGCGCAAATGTAACAAGCCCCATACTCTTTAAAATAGCGTGTGTTGATTTTCGGTGAAACGTAGAATAGCAAACTTGAAAGATTTTTTTAATGACTTGGAATGGAAGTGTTTCTTTTTATTTACGCTCTTCGTTTCTTAATGATAACAAAATGGCCCCGTAAAGTTATTACGCAGCAGGATAACTATAAAAAAATGATAAAAATTAAACAGTGGAAAAATATATGTTGTGTGTTATATGTATAATTAGTCTATTTATATTAGTTGTTTATTGAGATCTTCTTGATAACTGATGTGATGCGATGTGTGAATTAGAATTTTAAATTTTTATTGCACTTTTCTCTCAACAATACAGCTGTCGACTATGCCAAGCACATCAACCGTGTCCTCAAACAGATATCACTGTCAGTTTTCACTTTCCAACTTTGCATAGGAAATGAATTACATGTCGTGAAAATATATATCAGTATATATGTGATTTTCTTTTTTTTTTCTTAATTAAATTTATTAACGAATTATCCAAGATTCAGGTCAGATATTAAACACTTAGGTAAAGATCTCAATGTTTACAAAGTTGAGGGTAATAAGCAATAAAGCATAAATGCCAGATAAGTAAATACATGATACCGCAGTGAATGGTGTTAAGTTAATTTGTTTATTAATGAAATCTCATACACTCCGTTGTTGTTAATCATTTTTACTCTTTGAACAATACAATTTGTCGCAAATATAAGTATATTGTGCAGGGTGATCTGCCATATATACCTGGTCACTGAATAAGTTCGTAGAATGATATATAAATGGTGCCACTACTGGCAAATCCATTTTATTTTTAGAAATAATTAAATTTCATGACAAGATACTGTTTTAAGAACCACTGCACATTTATTAATAAATCCACTTAGGTAGGTAATCTTCTTTGAATCTTATAAAAACAGTCTGGCCGTATTTCCGTCATTACTGGTTCCATTTTCACCAGGTCTTGGTAGGTTTACTTTTGATCCCATCTGTGCTTGGAATCTTTTTTAAATTTCTATTTACTTTTTTGGTTCTCGTTTTATCCATCCCTTCTGTAGCTGTATCTGTATCTGTAGAGTAGGGAGGGTGAGTTAGTCCCACATTTGACCCATTGTACATCCTCTCGAGGAGTTGTCCTCCAAGGTAATCGTCCATCCTGTTCTTTCCTGGAAAGTGGACAAGTCACTAGGAGACATCTCCTTTATATCGGCAGGTGTAGGCCAAGACTCACCGAACACGCACGCACGATAACTCCGGGCAATCGCGTAGGACATGATTCACACATCCTGCATAGAGGTGTGTCCTCTAGCCCCATTGTATGGATGTGTTTCCTTGTGCTTGTAGAACCTTCGATCCCCATGCAATGGCTTCGTATGTTAACATGGGTCTTATGATTGCAGTGTAGATCCAGGTGACCACTCGGGGTGAAAGGCCCCACGTACGTCCCACTGTTCTCCGAAATTGCTCATAAGCCACATATGCTCTTTTTGCTCTGCTTTGTAGGTGAGAGTTCCATGTTAGCTTCCGGTCGAGGGCAATACCAAGGTATTTCACCTCTTCAGTGAAGTTTAATTTGCTTTTGAAGATTTCAGGGAGTTTTAAGCCCGATATTCTTCTTTTCCTGGTGAAAAGGACCATCTCAGTCTTGTTGGGATTGATAGTCAGTGAGTGTTTCTTACACCATGTTTCTATTAATTTGAGCCCATTCTGCGCTCTATCGCATCGTATGTTCTCAAATTTTCGGGTCTGCAAGACAACTATGTCATCTGCGCATGCAATTGTGTAGAATCCATTATTGTTGAGGTGATTAATCAGGGTATCCATCGCTTTCGGAGTTGCTTTGCAAACATAACATGTCTGTCTCTAACATGCACCATTTTTTTTGTTTACTTGCTCTAATTTTAAGTTTTTGCTCCCGCGGTTACTTTCTCTTCTTTAGAGTCCCATGCTAGTATAGAAAGGGTTAAGTAAATAATAATTTAAGACTTGGGGAGGCCAGAGCCCCCGGGGCCTTCCTCTGGAGGCTAGAAGTATTTGTAAATTTGTTCATCAATTACGGTCAACTGCAGATTATGCAAGTACTTCTCTAGAATTTAAGTTTTTGTTGCATTCAATTTAAGCATCCTAATGGCTAGTGTATTCCTCTTTTTCGTGTCTTCTTGTACATTTGAAGACATTCTTCAAAAAACGATGTAATTATCCTAAATGTATAGGCATATACGAACTTAGTTAAGTTGGGCTTTTACCAGCCTTCCGGTCTACATTATTTCCATTGATGGGGAGAATGTCTAAGTTACTTTAATATTTTCGCGCCAAAATCAAAAATGGTTGTTATCTTTTTCTTCTATTAGGTAATTCAATTTTGGATACAGTTTTTTCACTTAAAATTAGGCACAAAAACTGGTAAATTGTAATATTACAAATAAGATTTTAAATCAGGTGAAGATTTCCAGAGAATGCTGTCCGATTTTTTCGCCAAAAGCAGATCCGGATTGTTTTCAAATATGTAGGTATTCTTAACATTTATTTAAGGATATTTTAATGTATCAAGCAATTATTTTATTGGTTTTTTAATCACGAATTAAGAGATGTTTAGAAACAATCGGAATTTCAAATTCGTAATTTTTAAGAGGTCAAATCGATCACCCGTTATATATTCTAGGCAATTTAATGGTGTATGAATGATTGGCTATAAAAAAATTAAAGGAATGTTATATGCTGACCAAAGAGGAAAAGATAAAATAATCAAGATCAACTCGAATTTTTCTCTATAAATAATAATAAACGCAATTGTAAAAATTAAAAAAAATATATATATGTCTGAAAACTGAAATAATTATTTATTTCTTCTAATTATCTCTCTCTAATTTTATAATACTAACAAATATTTCTTGGATTTTATATTTTGTTAGAAAAGATAACAACTAATAAGTTACAGATTTCCGCAGATTTACAACGTAATAAGTGAAATAATCAAAGAAAGTTAAAAAATAAAAATCTGTACACACTTGCATATAATATGATGTTGTTGAAAAATTTGAAACCGAAGCCTCTCAACCATGAATGCTTAACTCATTTAATGGTGTGCAAATTAAGATTATGCAGCTCATTTTAATCTATAAACAGCAAATTGGAAATGTAAATTAACTGATTATATTATTCCTGACTTATTACAATTATGTAAGATATTATACAAAAAAATATTACAGGGTAGTTGTAACATTGCTTGTAACTATGTAAATTTTAGTTACGTTTTGTTATGCTATCAACACGCATTTTTACCTGGATTACCAAATTACAATTAGTGTGACTGATTATCATATATCGGAATTTGGTGAGGTAAAATGTTCGACCTTAGGAATTTGAAATGTGGTAACTATTGTAGATGTTACTAATTAAACAATATATTATGAAACTACACAAATTTCTTCCAAAATAAATAATAAAGTAAAACAAATTAGTGTATAACAGTAATTTTTATTCATGTTTAAATGTAAAAATTCCCAGAAAATTCGCTTTGAACCAAACGCAGTGAAAGAATATTCTTTTAGGTAGGTATATCTAGTGAACCTAATCTAAAAAATAGAATTTTTTTTATTTTTTTTTATTTTGTCAGCAAATTTAGAACCAAATTTTTAAATTCCAAAGGAATATCTTGAAACTACGAGTTTTTATTATTATTTTGGCGTTTAATTTGAGTTTTTAAAGAAGAAACTGAAAAATTGAATACAATAAATGGTCATAAATCAAAAACTATGTGCCCTGGGAGACACCAACTTTTTTTTTTCGTAGCAAAACACTCTGTGGGAATGTTTTCTATAATTACAATCTGATCATGAAGATCAATAAGCAATTTTGTTCTAACCTAACTTAACTAGAATTCTTAAAGACTAAGGTCTACTCACTAGTGTACCTTAGTAACACTACCGGTAACGTGTAACACAAAATCCGCACAATACTCTGTTTCTAACTAGCACAGTCACTGAACTAATTCAAAAGGCTTGGTCCTCTTGAGTCTTCTTACTAAATTGGTATTATCGAGGAGCTGGATGACCTCAACGTTCCCATGTTGGAGCAGCCATTGTTCGTGGCTGCTGACTTAATACGCCATTTTTTAGTCCAGGTGTTAATCTGGTCTACAGATGTTTGTAATTTTCGGTTAGCTTCTTCATGGTCTTTTCCAGCCAGAATGGCAGTATCATCAGCAAATGTTGCAATAGTATCGTGCTCAAGGTTAGGAATATCACTGGTATACAGTAAGTAGAGTACTGGACCTAGTACACTACCTTGGGGTACTCCTGCCTTAATTTCTCTTAGATCAGAATATACATCTTTCTGTTTTATTCTGAAATATCTGGTTGATAAATAGGATTTTAAGACTTCTGAATACTGACGTGGTAGTAACAAATTTAACTTGTGATTAAAGCCCTCATGCCAAACTTTATCAAAAGCCTGGGCCACGTCTAGGAAGACGGTGGAACAGACTTTCTTTCCTCTAAAGACTTTTCAATTATGTCTGTGATTCTATGCACCTGGTCGATCGTTGAATGTTTTTCTCTAAAACTAAATTGATGGGAGGGAATCAGACACTAACTTTAATGTAAATTTATAAGTTACGAATTACCCACTATCCAAAACATGTGGTATGAAGGCCTCAGAGATATAACCAAAAAAAGGTCAAAAATGCAAATTTTCGGAAAACGCCTAAATTTAAACAAATATTGGTTAGTTTCATTTAATTATAAAATTATTAGAAAAAAATTAAATATGTGAACTTTACGCAAAAAGTACCAAATTGTGTTAGGTGTACAAATGTGTTTCTACCGCTTTTTTTTTTTTTTGAAATTCGAGCCATAAGACCGGAAATGCTGGTCAGACAGTCTGCCATTGATCGAAACTAGCGATAATAAAATGGATCAAAGTCTGTAGAATACGGACGGGAACAACTTTACCAAATTTGTCTTGGCAACTTTCGCAACATGAGGTCGAGAATTGTCATGATGCAAAATCATATTGTGTCTCTCGTTGTATAGCGGCCCTTTGTCTTTCAATGATCGGGTCAAACGCATTAATTGTCATCATTTATTACGATTTCCAATTCACTATTTGCAAATAAACCTGTAAGAATACCTGCTAGTCGACTATTTTTTCTTTGTACCTTTCGTGGAACGAATAGTATACAATGGCTGCGAGAGAAAAAATGAAAATGCTAAGTTCTCAATTTCGTTCGGGAAAAAACTGAATTATCTTTGCCTAAAATGTACGCAAAGAAAAAACAAAAAAAAATATTTTAAAGATGAGACTAAGCTTTTTCAGGAAGTCATTAGTTTTTTGTTTTCTCATAGACTAGAAGTTATAATTTCTAAAATTAGCACTGATTTTTATAAAACTTTTTTATCGTTTTCTATACCCAAAATGATACTGTCGCTCCGTAAAGGCTCATGTATGGCTTGGACTTTATTAGGAACTGCCACGAGTTATTCTCGGTTAAAGATATTCCTTCGTGGGATTATGTAATCCGCTTTGAATGCCGGCTAACCACAGTGAAGTGGGATGTGGATTGATATATGTTGTTAATTAAAAAGAAAAATGGGCGCCAGGAGATTGTTTTACCATCATCCAAAATACAGTCAAGTTAGTCACTCAACCTCCAGAATGGATCTAAATTGAGCCCACTAAAAAAAAATAAACTACGTCGCAACAAAAATTTGCTTACCTTAGTTCGGGCCAAGATTATTTGTGACTATTAGTAAATGAAAGAAAAGTAACTAATTACTAAATAACTATTTAATGTTTTCACTTAATTAGGGTTACACAGGTCAAAAGAAAATAAAAAGAAAAAGGAATCCAAGGGATCCCACTAAAATTGCGCTAGTTAAAAAAAATGATTAAATTAATTAATTAATTAATTAAATGACGAACAATAGGGGCGTTACACCGTCCGCGAGAGCTCTCAAGGTCGTTGGAATTGGGCGTAAAAAAAATACCACTCGCCCCTATAAGTCGCTTACAAAATTCAAAAAAAATTAGAGAAAATATATGAAAATATTAATTTACAGACCTTTAAAAATCACTATTTATCAATAATGTATATGAACAAATATAAAAAAAAATGAAAAACTTGCGGTTGTTTCTAAATTAAATAGCGGCAACTTGCAGCTACTAACTCGTCAGGTCAGGTCAGCTCAATACGAAAATCTGGTTAACACTCTGCCCAACACGAGAAGGTGGTTAACACTCCGCCCAACACGAGAAGCTGGTAGTCATCCGCCCAATACGAGAAGGTGGTTAACACTCCGCCCAACACGAGAACCCTAAAATAAAATACATTAAACCCCTAATCGAATACCCCTCGGCCCAGAAAGAATTTTACAAACTCTAACAGTTTATACAATAAAACATTTAGATATCTCAACATACCCTTTTATACAGTGAAGGGGAATTCTCGGCAAATCAGGAACTTCCCTGACAGATGCTTCCGTGGAAGGTGAATCCTCGGAGAATCAAATCGTTTCCCGTGGAGGTACTATCCCTATAATATTAATAGGCCTTACACACTTGACAAATAACAAAACTCGACTCTCATGAAAAACGCCTTACCTGACAAAAATGGCGTCGTTACGAACGTGGCTTGGTTCGGTACAAAATATCAATTCCAAGAGAATCAGACCAGGGTAAACACACCAAATCAAATAGGCACCCTGCAAGTCTAACAATACGGGAATCGGCTGAGCCACAGTCGATTTGGAGTGAACTATTATGGACCTTTATTTTATAATGTATTGCCTAGAAATGTGCAAATTTTAGACAACAAAAACTTCTTTATAACTATTAAAAATCACCTACTCAGATATGCATTCTATAATACTAATGAATATTTAAATACTACATTTCATATGAGTGAGACAGAAATTTTATAAAAATTTGTGTGATGTTTAAAAAATTAGACCACGGTACTTATATGTAAGTACATATTTTAATAAATTGTCTATTTTAGTGCGTTTTGTGTAAATGTTTTTAAAATTATTTTTTTTAAATACATGCCTACAATATAAATCAATTTTGACTTGTGAAAACAAATGTATTTTTGTAAATCATGTAATATATATTCTATTCTATTCTATTCCGTCTATACCAATCAATGGTACGAAATAATCTTCATAAAACACCGGGCGATCCCTCAAAATTTTGTCTAAACCACGTTACACTTATCACCCAACAAGAAAGAAAAGACCCAGCCGGTCCGAAATTTCCTTCGAAATCATTCTAGAACGAATTCAACCACGCAAGTCCAGAAAGAGATTCACCTATTAACCGCCACGGGTTACTAAAAACGACTTGACCAATCATATAACATAACTGGCCAAACTCTGCGATTTGACCAATCATATAACAGGTGACTGGCTAACACAGCCGTACAGTACTTCAAATTTAATAGAAGAAATGACCGAAACGACAGATCGAAACATGACATCGATAAAATTAGACGTAAACAATAAACTATTTTGATAGATATACTTTATACGAAACTAAATAACTCGTTCAAATGAATATAAAGTGAGTAAAAAAACTTGAGGCTATCTTATGTGATATATGGTTCCTAAATAATATAATCCGATCCCGACAGTGGCTCACATCTACAAGGTATGGAAAACTAATTAATGTAGTAAGGTCTTAATACCGAATTTAAACGTTACAGAACAATTTGCAAAGAACCCGTTAATTTTTTATTGACTATGTGGACCAGTCAAATCTTCCAAAACTCTAAAACCTTGAATTAAATAATATTATCGGACAGGCTGAAAAATCCTTTATTATAGCTGAACCCAGATACTATGATCTGCTATGATCTTGTTCCTGTTGTAAAGTGGCCCACGCTAGTTACTATAAGCTCCTATACTATCATAGATCAAATATTTGTTAGTTAAAACCTTGAATTAAATAATAGTATATTATCTGACAGGCTGAAAAATCCTTTATTATAGCTGAACCCAGATACTATGATCTGCTATGATCTTGTTCCTGTTGTAAAGTGGCCCACGCTAGTTACTATAAGCTCCTGTACTATCATAGATCAAATATTTGTTAGTTCAGCTGAAAAAAATGCTACCTGTTGTATTCTTGATAACGAAATATCTGATCACCGATCAGTTTTATTCGAAACAAGTCTATTTGAATTAAATAAACAATCAGAAGAAAATTCTTTAAAAAGATATTTTAGCGAAGAGAATATTTCTGCTTTTAAATATTCACTTTTAAATGAAGATTGGTCATCTCTATATCATATAGAAGATTTAGACCAAGCATTTGATTACCTCTATAACAAATTCTTAAATTATTTTAATTCCTGTTTTCCCAAACGGAAGTCATATTTTAAAAATAATAATAAAAATGGATAGATTCTGAAGTTGTGCCATCTAGTATAAAATTAAAAGATCTCTTTGTTTTACAAAAGATAAATTCAAATTTTAAGGAATTTTATAAAGAGTATAAGAAAATTCATTCAAATTTATTGATCTCAAAAAAGAAGCAATATTATCAAGATCGTATTATCAACTCAGACAATACTGTCAAGACGTCGTGGAACGTTGTATCGGAAATGACAAATAAGTAAAGGTCAGAAAAAAATATTTATTATTAAAAAAGATGGTAGGTAAACTGATAGATAACCCGTTTGACATAGCGACAGACTTTAATGATTTTTTTATTAACGCATCATTAAAATTAGTTGATCAAATAGACCAATTAAAATAAATAAATAAAGGAACCGTTTCGAATATAAAATCTAAGATTAAACGACTTACCTGTAAGGAAGTTCAATCGAGATTATATGAAGAACCACTTCCGCATAGACCACAATGTAGTTACGCCTCTGAGCGGAACCGACCACTAGATAAAACCAATACAATACAAAAAAACCTCTCTTATCGCCAAATACCTGAATATACTAGTCATTATGATTTCTAGTGCTCCCTGATTTTAGATCTCTAGGGGAACACAGTTTCTCATTTGGGAACGGGCGGGTTGGTCTATGCGGAAGTGGTTCTTCATATAATCTCGATTGAACTTCCTTACAGGTAAGTCGTTTAATCTTAGATTATATTTCAGAACCACTTCCTTATAGACCACAATGTAGATGTTCAAAGCTGACAAGGATCTAAAATCCATTATATGTATATTAAATGGTTAGATTTGTTAAAATAAAACTTCCTACCATTTTTAGTTAAATCTTGTATTAACAAGAATCATCTAACAATATAACGAAGAAAAAAAATTAACAATTAAATTGTATAGAACAAAAGGTTTTTAACATTAACATACTGTAAACCAAATTACAACAATAATTAACAAGTATTCTTTTTTATTTTATACTTTATCTATAATAATAGATTCTGCAAATGAACAACTGTCCAAAAGTGGTTTGTTATAAAATTTAGCAAATACCTTAGAATTGTTTGACCACCCAGCAGCTTTTCTAATTGTATCTATATTTGTACCCTTTCTTTTAGCTGCTGAGGTCGAGGCATGGCGAGTAGAGTGTGCAGAAAATTGTTTTATGTCAATACCACTTTTGGACAAAGTGGTTTTGATCCACCTCGAGATGCTTTGTGTCGAGGCGGCTCGATGTGGTTTTTTGTGAGTTAGAATTACGCTTGTTATGGCGCCTCGAATTAGCTCGGTTCTATGTAAATATTCGTCCAAACATTTAGCTACACATAATTCTGGTTTTTCAGAGAAATATGGTACTATTATTAATGGTTGAGATCTACCAGGGGCCGAAGTTTTGATTAACTCTGTTATTTTAATCTCTATTTTATTCTCATATCTTTTTATGTTAGGAACTTCAATTTTGGACAATGTTTGGACTCGTTGCGCAGAAATTAACGCTAAAAGCGTGACTAACTTATAGGTTAAGTCTTCTAGGGATAATTTATTCAAGGGGTATAAACTAGCTAGGAATTTTAGAACTTGTGCGGGATCCCATGTGGCAGAATATTTGGAGAAAACTGGTCTTTTTCTGTAAACCCCTTTCAAAAAACGGTTAATTAATTGTTCATCATCTATATGCAAAATTAACCTAAGGGCAGACCGATGAGTATTCAAAGTATTATAGCTAGCACCATTCTCAAACTGAGCCTGAAGAAATTTTAGTACCTCCCAAGATGAATTATTGTAACAGCCAAAATCATTTGATTTACAGAATATCCACCATTTTTTAAATGAACTATTGTACTGTTTGATGGAACTAGAACTTAACGAATTAATTAAAGTAGGTATAATAGATTGCGGAACTCCTTTCCTCAAATACGACTCCCTGATAAGCGAGCAGCAACCAGGGTAATCTTGTGCCATATTGGGTGAGCTTCCCTAAAAGGACTTAATATTAAATCATGTTTAGGATGAAAATAAATGGGTTTACTACAAGTCAATTTTGTGAATATTGGGTACCAGGGTTGCGTACACCAGTCAGGTACAACTAAGATACCTTCCGCCTTATCGGATATAATTTTATGTAATGTCCTTAATATTAATGGAAAAGGAGGAAAGGCGTAAAAAAACAAATTTGTCCAAGCTATCGTAAAGGAATCAACATGTAAGGCATCAGGGTCTTTCTTCCAAGATACATACTTTTTACACTTAGCATTGAACTGAGAAGCAAACAAATCGATGGATGGTTGTCCCAGAGTTTTTGTTATGATGCTAAAGACTCTGTCATTTAAGGAATATTCAGTTTCTATATCAAGAGAACGTGATTCTGCATCAGCCTGAAAATTATTTTGTGAACTAATATAAGATGCATAAATCCATATGTTTCTAAATTCACACCACTGCCAGATATTTTTAGTGATCTTATGGAGCTTAGGATATTTAACACCTCCCATTCTATTTATGTAACTAATAGCAGTGGTATTGTCTATTCGTAATAAAATATTACAGAAGGATTCATTTTTTGCGAAACATTTTAAAGCATCAAAACTTGCCAATAACTCTAAGTAATTTATATGCAGTAACCTTTCTTCCTCTGACCAGAACCCATGAGTTTTTTCTCCGTTACATATAGCGCCCCATCCTGAAGTAGAAGAATCTGAATAAATCTCTAATTTAAATCTTTTATCTTCTAGACTTCTACCAGCAGAAGGAATGTTTTTTATCCACCAATGAATATCTTCCTTAATTTTTTCATTAATAATAATAGTTACATCATAATTTCCTAAATTATTTTTTAACCCTAAATATTTTTCTCTTTCTAATTGTTTAGTGTACAACCATCCATAATTTACTGCTGGGCACAAAGAAACTAAATAACCTAACAATTTAGCTAGTTCTCTGACTGTACAGAGTTTTTTATTTATTAGCTCCTGAGCCTTTATGATTGCTGATGATTTCTTCTCACTAGGCAACTGGATACACATTAGTTGACTGTTAAAATTAAATCCCAAGAACTTACATGTCTGTCTTGGTATGACTACACTTTTTTCAAAATTTATTAAAAATCCCAATCTAATCAGAACGTCCCGTATTTACACTTTCCAAACATTCAGCAATTGATTTTCCTATTATTAATAAATCATCTAGGTAGCATACTAATAAGACTCCTTGGTTTCTTAAAAAACCTAATACCGGCTTCAATAATTTCGTGAATACAAAAGGAGCTGTACTTAGACCAAACGGCATACATGTAAATTCATAAAAAGACCCTTGAAATAAAAATCTTAGATATTTTCTATCATTTTTTCTAATCGGGATCAAAAAATAAGCATCTTTTAAATCTAGGGTGCACATGTAGCAACCAGGAAAAATGAGAGATTTTACAGATTTTACGTTTTCCATTTTAAAATGAACTGTTTCCAAAAATGTATTTAAATTCTTTAAATTTAATACGAAACGATAATCACCATTAGGTTTAGGAATTAAAAAATAAGATGAAATAAATTGGTGTTTACTATATGGGCATTTTACAATTGCTCCTATTTTATTTAATTTCCTTATACTTTCTTCTAATCTGAGTTTTTCTAAATGACTCATTTTCTTTACTAATTGAAAACTTTTTTGTTTAGGTTTTTTCACTAGAGGTAGAGTATAACCATTAACCCAACTTAGGACCCTAAGGTCATTACATATTTTTTGCCAGTTAGAATAGAACAAGCTAATTCTACCCGCATAAACAGTAAATACCTGATTTAAAATCTCTTGTTGTGTAACTTCTGGTAATATATCTTCCGTGTCCCTTGATTGTTCCTGTAATCCTGCTGTTTTCGCTTGTACCTGTACTCTGGACTCTCTTTCATCTTGTGTTTCTGGTAAGGGCGCTTCCAGTTTAAAAAATTTGAAGTATTAAACTTATTTTTATTAGTAATTTTGGAGGGAGTCTTTGCCTTGTAATCCTTTAGCACATTCTGTACTGTCTGAGCTGATTTACATTTTTCATTGAAGTCTGAACCAAACAAAAAACTATCGGGTACCGATTCTTCAGCCATTTTCCTTGCCGTCTCGTTCATAGCTGGCATAATTTCATATCTTCTATGACGAGAAATTAAAAAGTGAGACTCGCAAATTAATTTTGCGGAGTCAACAATGGCGGGCAAAATTTTTTCCTTTAGGTTAACATTGCCTGAATTCTGCTTCTTTATTATGAAATCTAAAGCAAACCCTAAGGCGCTTAAACCTTTTCCCATCTTATCTTGCACTGCAGAGAGAAAATTATCTTTACGCAAATCTGTCGAAGAATATAATCCAAGAATTTCGTTATTTACTTTGGGGGCGCAAAGAAGAGGGCAGTTTTCAGGAATAAGCCATTTTTCTGCAAGAGATTCTCTTAATTCTTTCTCTAAACCTTTACTTAAATAAGCAGACCATCTAGATACAATATCATTACTTATCGTATTTCCAAAAACTGAATTAAGCGACGGTTCTTCCCCTAACAATTGGGATATTACCTCCGCCTCTTTTGACTGATGAACTTCATCAGTAACATCAACCGGATTTTGACTATATTCCTCATCGTCACTAGAACTACTCGACAAGCGACGAACAGGTTGTCTTCGATGTGTGGTAAATTCTGGACTATTGGACTCAGCGTCATCTGATTCATCATCTGGAATCAAAATTCACCTTGAAGTGTGTTGGAGACCCAATATAACCAAACTAACAAAGAGATTTGGTTATAATTAGGTAAAATTAATCGCCAAGAAATATTGAACGATTAATATCACAATTTAGTCAACAAAGGACATAAATTGGAAAAAAAAAACACTTCTATTAATATACCAATCCCAAAAAACTGGCGATGATAATCTACAAAAAAAATTTTTAATATATTATTTAAAACTGCTTACTTGATTCACATAATCCTTCCATCCACTTTTCAAATTTTCTAATTTTATTTTTAATTTTACACATATTTTCACTCAACTTTCGTCGTTTATCCGACATTTTTATTTTAATGTGGTCGAATTCGCACTAGAAAGCATAATGACTAGTATATTCAGGTATTTGGCGATAAGAGAGGTTTTTTTGTATTGTATTGGTTTTATCTAGTGGTCGGTTCCGCTCAGAGGCGTAACTACATTGTGGTCTATAAGGAAGTGGTTCTGAAATATAATGAATGTTTTTAACCATTTGCAGAACTTGAATTATTAAATTTATTAAATAAAAAAATAAAAAATAAAAAATCCTCAGGTGCAGACGAGGTGCCCAGTTTTATTATAAAAAAAATCACTCGAGGATATCCTAACTCCGCTGACATATTTAGTAAACATGTCATTCGAATGCGGTACATTTCCTTCCAAACTACTTATAGGCAAAGTGTTGCCATTATTTAAAAAAAATGATTCGATGTCATTGGAAAATTACAGGCCTGTGACGGTCCCCTGTGGATTTTCTAAGATATTCGAATATGTATTTCTAGATCGCCTTTTATCATTTTTAAAACGATATCAAATTATCACAAAAAATCAACATGGATTTTGCGCAGAAAAATCAACAGCAAATTATTGAACATATTGAAGCAGCCGAGTGCCCTGTGGTAATATTCTGTGACTTAAGCAGGGCATTCGACTGCGCTAATCATGAATTGTTATTGTCTGTACTGGAGACATACTTTTTCAATTTAATTCAACAAACTTGCTCATAAGGTTAAACTGTGAAACAATGATGTTACCAGCATAAGGCGACTCAGTGGGTTAGTCAATGTATTTGCACTGGAATGTGATAGATGGAGTCACCTTGACAATGTAAATTAAACGGACTGTCCTAATTGTACATGGAATATAAAATTAAGAAACTTTTACGCGTGCGTGATATGATAGATATAACAGGATATGGATGATAGTTTACAAGATAACGTTGTTTATTTCGAGGATTAGTCTAAAATATGTTTTGATACTTACTAGATATGATAAAAAATATCAACCCATTAGTTCTCATCATTTATCTTGTTTTAAACAAATTGCTATATATTTATCGACACTTAGATATATCAACAGGCATAACTAAGTGGTACTTTTATTTATATTTTTTATTGTATATTCCAATTTTTTTCATTGTTATTTAAATCACAATTCATTTGAAATGATATTTCCTTCATGTATTTTTGTCTTAATGGTATCGGTTTTACATTACAGTAAAATTATTTAATATTATATTACATATGAGAAATTAAGACGACTGCTAATCATTTTGTAATTTGACGATATATATTTTTAATCTGTTACGTAAGGGTAGATTAAGGTAATCTATTAAAGTATAGGTAGTAAAGGTATAGATAAATTTAGAAAAATTCTTGAATACTTTATTTATTATCATTTTATTATTTGTAAAAACAAAAAACATCTTGAATACGATCATCACAACTTCCCAAAACACGTTTGTAGGAAATGTATCAGCTACAGATTTCAGCCCATGTACAATATTAATATAAAAAAGTTTGGAATTAAACAACAAAGAAAAATTAAATTCGCAAACATCTACTTTAGACACTTTCTTCTACATCATTCGTTGCTTCCTTTTTGGTGCTTTTTTCTTCGCACACTTACATTGTTTTATATAATTCTTCGACTGTTTCTTTCTAATCGAACAATCGCTAATTTATAGTCGAATAATGGATGGGCTACGCGACCAAATTATTTCACGCTGCCGTCAACTTATCTGTGTGCTATTCGCTATTAGCCACAGACTGCGGACTCAACATTATCTTATCACAGCGCTTCATTTGAATATCCAACAGGATTTTTCGGGTCATCGTGTACTCATACTTTTAGATTTCAGTGAAGTTGCTTTCAAAAATACAAAGGATGCCGCTTATGCTTAAAGGGTATCTCCTGTTAGTTCTTGTTACATCGCCTCTGGTCGATCATATGTTACGCTAATCAGAGTTCGCTCAATATATGCGCTGACGATTCATGAATTAGACTACTTTAAACTATTAGAGCAAATACCAAGCGAGATCGATGCTTTAATGGAAATGGATAAAAGGAGAAACATCACTGAACATGTTAATATTCAAAATAAATAACATACCTACAATATTAATAGCCACATAGGTACATATGAACTAGCAAGATAAAAAACTTAATTAAAATGTGAAATTTCGACTGGCGTATTAAAATAACTTTTGCTTATTTAAAGTACGCCCTATCAAGTTTAAACCAACATTTAACAACGCGCATCTTTTAAAATTACCATGGCAACATCAACAACCCGAGAAACGTGAAGTCTAAATGTCAACTATATAATTGTTGATCTGACAGGAGTACCTTGTAACGTCAAATAAAATATAACTAACAAATGTGTCAAAAGTGTTATTCAAATTTACTATTTAAGTAGGAAATCAATGTTAGAACTCATTTTTAAGCAATATACAACCAGTAACAACTGAGGTGATAACAATTAATGTTATGTGACAGATTGCAAATTAATTTTTGTTTTTCTAATTTCCATGACAACGAAAGGTACTGATGTCACAATACGAATTCAACCATTTTACATTATTAATTCTTATTTCCATTTTTTGTACCAGTATTTATGGTCTAAAAATGTACCAATTAAAAAAATAGCGTAAACTATTCGTGGATAACTCGCTCTATATCAAGCACTCCGGCTACTCCGTCGGGCTCGAAAAATATCCTCATACTTTAGTATATTATATTATCAACAATTTTTAACATAGTCATAGTTGCCACCATTGTTTTTTTAACTTTCAAGGTTAACTAGAGGGTCATTCCATGGACAAAGCATATCAGATGTCACTTGAACCTCCGCAATCGCCCTTCTTTTTCTGTTACCATAATCTTACTATGGAAATAAGTGGCTTCCCAAATTTTCAGCCTAACAAACTATAAGGAAAATTTGCAACATTTGGGAAGCCACTTATTTCCATAGTAAGATTATGGTAACAGAAAAAGGAGGGCGATTGCGGAGGTTTAAGTGGCATGCTTTGTCCATCGAATGACCCTAGATATACCGGGTGACAATGAAACTAGGGACATGCCTATATCTCGTTCATTTTTCAACCGATTTGAATAAAATTTGGACAATAGATATTTTTTCTAATTGACATCAGTAATTCATAGTAATAGACTTTTCATCGATGTGATCAATAACAAATCCTACAGCGGGAATTTAAATTTTCTAAATTCATTTTTAACGAATAAATCCTGTTTTTCAAATGGTACCTACCGAGGGTCATCTTGTCATTCGATAGAGAATGTAATTCCCAGTTCAACGATATACATTATGTACCACTTCCTTTTTATTCAAACCTAAACATGATCGTTTATTGAATTTGTGCAATACCAATTTCGTACCATGCCGTCAAATTCCAATCCGTTAAGGTTTGATGAAATTAAAGATAGCCATGGAATAACAATACGTCAAAAGTTAAATACCAATTTGTTAATAAGTTTTTTTCGAAATGAAAAATAATAAACGTTACTCGCGAAACGAACAAATCGTTCTGATATTGATTTACAGAAAATCTCAGAAGAACGCTATACATTATGTACCACGTCCGTTTTGTTCAAACCTAAATATGATCATTTATTGAATTTGTACAATATATTGTGCAATGTCCAGGAAAAGTAGAAATAAATATAATTGAACTATTTGAATAAATCTAACAACTGAAATATCAACAATTTGAAAACGAGATAAGTAAAATTGGTATTTGACTTTTGACGTGATATTAAACACGTATTGTTATTCCATGGCTATCTTTAATTTCATTAAACCTTAAGTGGCAACCGGAGTTCTTGTGAGAAGCAAATTTCACTTCTATTTTATGAGGATTTTTTAATATAAAATTGTATTTATATGCGCGCCACTGGAAACACTTGGCCATGGAATATTTCTCGAGAGCTTTAAATGTAAGTAACGATATGGCAGCACTTCACAAAGACATTTAAGAAAAAATGGGAAACCATATTATTTAAAAAGTACTTGATATTTTTTAAAACAAATAGGAGCAAATTTTCATAGATTTAATGCAGAATGGCACGGATATTTCTTTTTGTGATTTTCCATTTAAAATTAACAAAATAAATACTTTTCGAAGGTTTACAACAAAATCAAGATTTCTCCACCCTAAGTTTTGGAATTATTAGTATTTCCTGAAAATTTCACAAAAATCAGACAAAACTAAAGGCTTAAAAGGTTATTAAAATTTTTGAAGGGGTTCGGTTTGCTCTTAACGGATTGGAATTCTACGGCATGGTACGAAAGTGGTACATAATGTATATGGTTGAATTGGTAATTAAATTCTCTATCGAATGACAGACTTAGATTTTATTTATTTATTAAATAGGAACCTCTACTATACATATAAGATATAAATTACAGTATATAAAATAAAAAATGCAATAAACAGTTTGTTAAAATTATTCTACAACTATTTATTAAAATAGGAATAAAAAAGATTTTTACATATAACACAATAAAACTATTGAATTGACTACACTAAAGTTATTACATATTAAAAATATAATACAATCCAAAAAACAAAACTATTACCATTGGACAATTTTATCTGATACTCATAAATTAATTAAGATGGTTAAAGTCTGAGAAAATTTTAAAAAACAATGAATTCATTGTACTTTTATGACAAGTTCGCGAAATATATATGTTATTAATATTGTTGTGTGAATGAACATCGTTGCTAAGAATAATATATTGATGCAAATATTCCGGAGCCATCTGATTTACAATTTTATAAACCAAAATCATGGAAAAATAAAATAACCTATCGTTTACTGAAAACCATTTTAGAGAACATAACATATTCCTTATGGGAGTATAACGATTAGTTCTTAGGATTATTCTCATTCCACGGTTTTGAAGTTTTTGAAGTATGTTCAGCTTATTGAGTTTAAGTAAGTATAAAATGGATGCACAATAATCAAAGTGAGGTTGAATAATCGTATTATAAATAGTGATTCTTGTATTAACTGATAAATTTTGAGCTATTCTACTAAAAAAATAAAGTTTTTTTAATATTTTTTTGGAAATATAATCAAAGTGGCCTTCAAAGGTCAAGAAATTATCTTCAGGCTCTCCTCGTTCGTGATATGCGTGCTCTAACGCAAACACTTTTGTCAAGAACGAGGCGAGTCGAATTCATTTTCAGACATCCTTTAGAGATAGGATATCGAGCTAGCCTGCTTCTTACTGATGAGGTACAATAATACCGAAACCGGTCTAAGAATGGCAAGCTCATTTAATAACAAAATCGAAGTTTTTGGTTTAAAGCTCCGACTTGGTCGGGCACCAAACCACGTCTGGACTTTCGTAATTCAATACTTGGTGGGGCATATAGCCCAAGGAGTAGTTGTTGAAGTCCAGACGGTGGTGCAGTGTGGGACATTTTTAATGTCCTTGTTCTTTGGGAACAAGTGTGATTTTATTTCACATCCTTAGGCAGTTATGTCATTTGTTGATTCGTATTACCAACCGTATAACACAAAAAGTTGCGTACTCTAATGAAACATTAGAGTTCTCAAATGCGTATCATAATGTAAAATATTATAGATGCAAAATATAAAAATGTATATTATTTGTATTCAATGAGTTATATTTGTATTTAGTTGTAACATTTAGTCTTAATTTATTATTGTGTAAATATTTACTCAGAGTTTTTATGATATTATTCATTTTCTTGAATGGCCTTTTCTGAATTTAAGTTAGTGCATGCAATAAAAGTATTCTTTAAAAATGAATTTAGAAAATTTAAATTCCCCTTGTAGGATTTGTTCTTGATCATATCGATGAAAAGTCTATTACTATGAATTACTGATGTCAATTAGAATAGATTTTGACCAGATAAAGGCTAAAAAAAAATTGGGAATTTGAATTTATTTTTAAATTTGGCAACGTTGTCGTTTCTAATTTGAGCCATAGAATCTGAAAAATATCAAATATAAAGGGTGTTCCATTTAAAAAATCGAAGTTGGTGACATTTCTGGCGAAACCTGAAGTCCGCCATTTTATTTTTATGCGACTGTCAATCCAAAATTTTGTCTCCTATCTATTTTCCAAATTTTATTCAAATCGGTTGAAAAATGAACGAGATATAGGCATGGCCCTAGTCTCATTGTCACCCGGTATACATGCAAATTTGATTCTTATTCATACAAATTGAGAAAGACAACCCGTTGTAAATATTTTATTAAAGAACAAATCACCTATTACAAAAACATTAAAAATACAATCAGAAAGAATAAATATTCGAAAGTATAAAATAAGTACATAACCTTTGCGACTATAATAAATTAAAAACTTTAGTAAAGTTTAACCATACAGCATAGGATTTAATTTTTTATTTTATTTGTTTAAAAAATTAAACAAATACATAATTTACTGATAATACTTCCAAGGGAAAATTATGGATTTCTTGTTAAATATTTCTAAGAATTTTCAGTAAACATAAAAAAAATTCAAGACGATTGTAGTGTTATTAACTACCCTAAAAATTGGAAAAAATATCATTAAAAAATAATAGTTTTTTCGAGAATATTGGTAATTTACCTTCATTTAAAGAAAGAAGAAGTTGTTTTATAAAATTTAAAATGCTGATGGACCATCCATTCCCATATAATAGTCCGGAACGTCTATAAAACTTTGTGGTACATCCGGAGGAAGTGGTCCAGCTGTACGTAGCCCTTGGAACCTAAATACTGAAGGAGCTTCTTCTGGTTGACCTGTACCTTCCTGAGAAGCATTTTCCTTTATATGCTTTTCTTCATCTGTTTTTCCACCATCTACAGTGTCTTGTTCAGGTTTTGGTTCTTCGTCTTTATTTTCACTAGCTTCGTTTTCTTTGGTTTCTTCTGAATCTAGACTGGTTTCACCATAATCTTGTCTACCGTCACTGTTATCTTCCAAATTATTATTATTATTATTTCCATCCGTATCGTCTCTAATATTTATATTATTGATCTTTTCTGTCACATTGTCTACATTTGCCATTTTAATTTACAATTTTTTATGTCTGAAACTTTACAAGTCGATGTTTCTCTAATACAAATGATACTTTAAGATTATGATTAGGTTTGGGTTATCTAGTTGGTTTTTTATCTTTTGCAAGCTTATCATATCAGCAAGATTAAAAATACCAATTATTAAAATAATTTTTGTTGATTTTATACTAAGACAAAAAAATTTGTTTTTGTAAAAAATTATTAGGTTATTATTCAACAAAATCTACTACTACAAGGTTCCACTGCATATTTATTATATTACCTCTTGTATCTTATTTAAAATGAAATTAAATTCATTTCATGATTTTTGAAATTATGGACAACTAAAAAAATATAATTTATACTTAATATTATTTATATTAAAATATTTTTAAATCGGTTCGTTTTCAAAAAATTGACATGACAAAAATGTAATAATAATTTACTATAGAAACAGATGGGACAAAAAATTGATTTTGAGATTTAAGATGTCAAAATCTGTTATCAACATATTTTTTGTGGAAACAATTTTAAAAGGATATCGTCAATATTGAGGTTTTATCATAATAGTACGGCATATCGTAACCAAAATGGCCTGTTATCGCCAACAAACTTTTTTCAAGCATAAATCGATAGATTTACACAAATACAGTTACACGGTGGTCCTCTAAACGATTTTCCGTTTGTAAAAAAAGTGGTCTAATTTTGTTATCGCCACACGTCCTTTCTCGATTTATTATTATTAAATACGTAAAAACATGCATGAATTCACGGAGAACGGACATTTTATACCGCCCGCAACTGCAACGACGTGTGGCGATAACAAAATTAGACCACTTTTTTTTACATATTCAAAGATCAATTCCAACCTTCCGGGTGGCTAAAAAAATCCGTCACCCTGAACATTTTTTCTCAATTTTCCGAGAACTATTGAAAAATACTTGAAAATCCTGTGTGGCGATAAGTCGAACATTCTGGTTACGGTATGCCGTACAATAAGAAAAAACCTAGAGAAAAAACTCAAGATACTATCCCGATATAGAGGATTTTTGAAATATCTGTCTGTTGCTATTTAAGAATATCAGTGCAGCTTCTTTAACTTTGCGTTTATAAATGCTAGGTTTTTAAAATAGGGATAATTTTTTTTCTTATTGTATTATCATTATGAAAACTTCAATTATGAAGAAGTATAAATTTTTCATAATATGCAAATGCGCTATCCATTTAAAATCGTTCCTAGAAACGTCACAAAAAATATGTTGTGACATCTTAAATTTCAAAATTGATTTTTTTATCACATCTATTTATATAGTAAATTATTATTATATTTTTTGTCATGTCAATTTTTGATAACGACTTTAGTTGTAACGTCAAAAATTAAAAATATTTTAATATTAAAAGCGGTCTAAAAAGAAGAGTATTTGAAAGTACTAACCAGTATGAATTACTTACAGAAATGAATTAATTATATAAGATTTTCCCCATACCTAAATTGCATATTTTTATTATACTTACCTGTTCTCTTACTTTATAAATTACTCAATTTATTCAAGATTAGTATTTTATACAGGGTGTTTCACAGTTAAACCGACATACGTTAACTGTAAATAGAGGGTACTTAGGTGATTCCAAATAACCTTGGTTACTGGGTCTAACGCCTTTAATAACCGAGATATGGGGTGTTTCATTCATTTCGGTCAATATTTTAATAAGCCGTAACTTTAGAACCACCCTGTAGATTTTTCTCATACTTGGTACATGTATAGTGTGTAATAGCCCAATCCTACAGTGTAAGAACTACAATTAATATCCAGATCCGGATTAAGAAGAATTTGTAAAATTTGAAAATCTCCAAAACAACACCCTGTATATCAGATTTTTTTAAATTGGATCAGACTTTCGAAACGAATGGAAAAAACTGACATATTTTTATAAATGCACATCTTATTCTACATATTACTAAACTTTCAAGCTAAAATTCAATTAATGCAATACTTATTGTCATTTTCATACGCCATAACTTTGGAAACACCCTGTACATTTCTTTCATATTTAGTACAGGTAGATTGTTTAAATAGCCCAATTATACAATACAAGAACTAAAGTTAAAGTTCAGATCCGGATTAAGAAGAATTTGTAAAAGTTGGTAGTCTCTAAAATAGCATCCTGTATATCAGATTTTTTTAAATGTAATCGGATACCTATTTAAAAAAAGAGAAAAAAAAGAAAAAGATGTGTTATAATGTGTTGAAATATTTTAATAACTACAGAAGAACGTTCTACAAAAAAAAATACAGATTTAATTTTTCGGATTAATTCTTGATACAAAACTCATTAAACTAACAAGTAGGTTTTGACAATAACTCATCTTTTTTCTTTTTTTTTTCTTTTTTAAAATACGTATACGATTATATTTTAAAGAATCTGATATACAGGGTGCTATTTTAGGTATTATCAACTTTTACAAATTTTTCTTAATTGATTTAACTGGATTTCGTGTATTGTACGATTGGGCTATTTAAACAATCTATCTGTACCAAATATGAAAGAAATCTACAGGGTATTTAAAAAGTTATTGCTTATGAAAATGACAAGTATTGCATTAATTGAATTTTAACTTTAAAGTTTAGTAATATGTAGAACAAGATGTGCATTTATAAGAATATCTCAGTTTTTTCCATTCGTTTCGAATGTCTGATCCAATTTAAAAAAATTTGTTGTACAGCGTGTTGCTTTGGGGATTTTCAAATTTTACAAATTTTTCTTAATCCGTATCTGGATTTTAACTGTATTTTAGTCCTTACATTATACGATTGGGCTACTAAAAAATGATTCCTGTACCAAATATGAAAGAAATCTACCAGGTATTTCGAAAGTTACTGCTCGTGAAAATGAAACTCCAGTAGTAGAATGGACACTTAAAAAAAATAGACTTTAACTTACTTTTTCCGTTCTTTTCAAATATCCATCCCAATTTTAAAAAAATCTGATACACAGGGTGTTGTTTTGGGGATTTTCAAATTTTACAAATTCTTCTTAATCCGGATCTGGATTTTAATTGTAGTTCTTACACTATAGATTTGGTCTATTAACACACTATACCTGTACCAAGTATGAGAGAAATTTGCAGGATTGTTCTAAAGTTACGGTTTATTAAAATATTGGTCGAAATGGATAAAATACCCCGTATCTCGGTTATTAAAAGCGTTAGACCCAGTAACCAAGGTTATTTGTAATCACCTAAGTACCCTCTATTTACAGTTAACGTATGTCGGTTTAACTATGAAACACCCAGTATATACTTATGTATTTTTAAAAATGTATATTTTATACATTCTATGGTTGTAAAAAAATATATTCCTACGCCCATGGGTAAACATGTGTGCCTCGTACAATGAATGAATAAATTGTTAATTACATTGTGTTATTATGCAAATAAATGAATTTTATTATATTATAATTTACTACATACAGAAGTAATAGCTGTTAATGTACCCAAACGACCAATTTAATTTTTTTCATGTTTTGGCCAATAGAAACTTTCAATATCAGTCATTTAGGTAACATGGTACCAATCAAGACAATTGTAAAAATTAATCAATAACATCTTAGTGCATAGTCACTCAATGAAATTAGTACTAAAATTAACGAAAATGCATGCTAGAATACCATGATAAGTAACATGTTGATTTAGAAACAATTTTAATCGTTTTACCAAGAAAGGGGCTACAGCTTGGAAGACAATACACCAACAGCAAAACTAGCCGACATTTTAAAAGACTATGGATTTCAATATAAATGAATACCATGACAAATTTAACAGTAGGTTCCACCCTTTCAAAACTCAAAACGTAAATTACCAAAGGAAAAACCTAAAATTTTGAGTAAAGAAGAAATAATAAAAAACTGCGACATCGCTTTCTACGAATTAGCCTGGCGTGGCGGAGATGGATCTCAATTTTGGTGCATTATTCTCCAAAAAACATTGCAAGATGTTTGTTGTGTTCGATTGCTTAATAAATTACTAGGCGGAGTGTAAATATCAAAAATGACAGTGAACATAGCTTGAGATAAAATATGCAGATTACGATAAACATAATGTTGAAGTGTGTGGAGCAGTCTGCAGAGATACTGTGTAATAAAAATATACAATTACGGTACATTCCACATGATCAACTGCAGTGTCTGACCTTATCAAAGCAGATAATCATAAGCAGGAAAATAAAAATTACAGGTCAGTTGGACAATGAAGATCATTCGAATTTAATCAACAATCTAAGAGAAAATGAGGAAGCAATAACTTCTATCGCAATAGAGTAAAACAATATTGCAAAAAAATAGTTATTTCTATCACTAGGTCGGAAAATGACGTTTTGCGAGTGCGAGTGAAATTGTGAAACAACACGGGTACTCGCAAATTTTATTCTTTGTGACATGAAATTTCTGGTGTTTAAATTGATATCTCATGCACGATTAAAAGAATTAGTAATGAATGATTCTCATAATCGAATTGTAACCACTAAATTATTAGTAACTAATATGTAATGCCAGATAAAAGAGCACGCCAAAGATTATTATTATATAATATTGAAAATAAATATTAATATTAACAATAAACCTCTTAATTTTAAATAAAAATTGCAAAAATACAATCGAGATTAGTCAGTTTACTTTTTATTTACACAAAAATGAAAGCTATGGATACTCCATCACATATAACTGAGGCTGCCGAACATGCACTTAGTTGTTTAATACCAAAAAAGTCAGATATTGGAAAGGATATGATATATTTATGAAATGGTGTACTCAGAATAATGTGGAAAATAACTATAGTGCGAATGTCTTATTAGCCTACTTTGATATGAAAACAAAAAGCTTAAAATATTTAAGAATATGTAATTAAAATCATACTTAAGTTTAATAAAAGTTACTAGTTTATTATATATGCAGTTTTCAAATAAATGTAATTTAAATTTATTAATAATCGACTAAGCGTTGAACAAAAATGCAAAGTGTCAACCATATGTCATCGGATTGGTACTGGTTAGTGTAATCACAGTTTGTAGGTTTTTTGCCAACCCAGTTAATAAATGGGGCTGTTTCCGGACGATTTTAAAGTGTGCAATATTATTTTTTCTGGACGTAGGCCTCCAGATTTCTCCAAACTTCTCGATCTTATGCAGTTGCAACCCAATTATTGGAAATTCTCTTTAGATCATCTGTCTATCGAGTGGGTGAACTTCCTCGATTACGTTTATCAGCTCTTGGTCTCCATTTCACAATATTTTTTGTCCATCTACCATCTCTTCTTCTTGCAACATGACCAGCCCACCTTTACTTCAACCTAGGTATTCTACTCCTGTTCATCTACGTATTTCCTCATTTTTTGATACGTAGTTTTTTCGTTGATGTTTTCGTTGAAGCTTTCCTTTTTAGGCTCATAGGCGTCGTCGTCTTTAAATATATCTTTGTTTCTCATATGCTGCCCATCCTAAGGTGATTCGTCTTACTAATTCACACGTTTTCGTGTCCTAAATATGTACAGGGTGATTTATAACTATTGGGACATAGGCTAAGGTAAGTTATTTGGACCAAAATATGGCGATAGGACCAAATATACCTTAATAAAATATTGGTGTAGAATAAGATACAGGGCGTTAAAGTTGAATTTTTTTTTTCGTTTTTTCTGATAATGTCCCTGTATATTTATCAATTTTTATCAAAATCGGCACAGAGACATTACTTTGGACAAGGAAAATTATTTTATGTATTATCTCACATTTTGTTATAGGAGGCGCCACGAGAATGATTCCTGATGATGAAATTAACTGGTATCTTTTTTGACGATACTTTTTAATAATTTTGATTAGAAAATATGACGTAAACATTATTTCGATGTAATATTGATACTCTTGTTTAAATAGATAATTTCACCCGTTTTCGAGAAAAACGCAATTAAACAGTACAGAGCCCTAGAATGGGATTTCAAATAACAGACAATAAAAAACTTGTAACGTAAGGCTTATATTTCAACGGTAAAACGGAATTAAAAACAATTTAATAGAAAAAGAGCAAACTTAAATTAAATGTTCTATGTGGCCTCCTTCGATTTCTATGCCTTTTCTAATCCTTTTAATAAAGGACTTTCGGATGTTAAGAAAAACATTAGTCGGTCCCCTTATAAAATTAGCCGCATTTTGTACTTTCCTCCAGAGTTCGTCTCGTGGGCATAAACTAAAGACTTCAAACATAAAAATCAAGAGGGTCATAGTCAGGACTTCTTGGTGGCCATTCAAAATCACTTCCTCTGCCAATCCATCGTTGAGGAAATATGCTACTTAGATAATTTCTAACAACCAACGGGAACTGAGGTGGAGCTCCATCCTGCATAAACCACATTTTCCTTCTTACTTATAGTGACTTATCATCCAAAATATCACTAAAAATATTTTGCAGAAAAAATAAATAAGAATTTCCATTTAAATTTGGATGAAGAACATATGACCCTAGTAGTTGGTCGCCTATAATGCCACACCAAATATTCAATTTAAACTCGTACTGAAAATGTCTTTCTTTAACAGCATGCGCGTTTTCTTCTTCTCAGTAATGAATGTTTCGAAATGTAAAATCCCTTGTCTGGTAAAAGTTGCTTCATCGGTGAACATAATATTTTTAATAAAATACGTTCATCATTATGCTTGTTGAGAATACGTTGGCAGAACTGTAACCGTCGTGGGGGATCTCTTGGAAGCAAATTTTGAACAGGAGTGAAGTGATAAGGGTGGAACTTTTTTTTTTTTAGAATTCTAATAATAAACCACTGACTTACTCCTGTTGTTGCTGCTGGTTGACGTGAACTTACTTCAGGATTTTCAGGATTTTCATCTACTCCAACCAAAATTTCATTTTCTTCATTAGATGTGATTTGTTTAGGACGACCACTCAGATTTTTACTATGAGATGAGCCGGTTTCACCCAAACGACGAAATAAATTTGCAAAAGTTTTGTGATTTGGCTGCAATCCGAGCCTAAAAATTTTCTTGTACAGAGAAAAATGAAAATTTATATTCATGAAAAGCTTTGTACTCGGAAGATTATACTTCTTTAAAGTAAAGCACAGTTTGCGCCAAATATTATTTCTCGATACAATAAGAGAATAAATGTTGAATCAAATATAGGTTTAATCTTGTATTTTAAGATTAAAAATTATTAATCTGAAACTAAATTATTTCATCCAAATATAGAAATGTTAACAAATCCAAGAATGCTTTTAAGTTTGTTGTAAGTATAATTTGCTCTTAAAACTGACCAATGCGTACTTCATCTAATGTTTTAGGACTCAATTCAATTTTATAATGGTATTAAATTCAACTGGAACTAATAATTATCTTAAGCATTAAAATTTCAGAGCAAGAATTAAAAATTCGAATTAAAAGCTTATGTACTTCACATAAGACTAGTCAGAACAAAACATTGCCAGCTTGAACTTTTTTAAAACATAACCTTAGCACTGGTGCACACTGCACACGTATATTATGTACTAGTGGAAGCCAGAGTTTATATTATTTAAAGCACACCTACAGACAATCTGGCAAATGAGCTAATCAGCATCACGTGTTCATGTCCCAATAAGATCCAGTTCGCGAAGCCATTTTTTGTTCTTTCTTGTTAGTGATTTAGTACTTGGGAGTTGGGTGACCTAGTACCGATATTTAAATGTAAGTAAATTGAGTTCACTTATTTGTAGGTAAGTAAATACAATTATTATAAGAACACACGAGGCAAAATACAAAATGTGAAAGATAAGAGCTAATGCCGACAAATATGTACCTACCTAATATGCTTATTGCTGTTATTTCTGTAGTAAAATTGTGAAAAATGATTTTCTGTAAATTAATGCTTAAGAACTATCTTTTGGTATTTTTAAATAGGTATAGTACAGGACAGGATGTTTTTTCTTAAGGAATGTCCCACATTTTATAGAATTTATAGATGATTGTATGTAAAAAACAAGTATTTTTTATTCCACTTGTGGTCTTAAATTATTACTTTTGGAATCAAAGACCTTTAAAAACGAGGTTTTTAACATTTACTCTTATTATTTTTTAAGCACATGAAATAAATCTTCAAAACATCTGTAAACTGGATGAGGAGTTGATAAAAGAACTAATACCAATTATAGGCCAGAGAATGAAATTTTTAAAAAAATAGAAAGAATTTAAAAACTTATCAAGCTTACCAGTGGTAATATATAAATATATTAATGGAAAAACAAAAACTACTAGAAATTATCGTTCAATTCTAAATTACTTAGGTACTGCAGTTTCAAAAGGGATTATCTATATACCAAAGAGATTGTAAATACCACAATATAGGCAAATTATTAATTTTTCTTTAATATTTAAGTTTGGTTATTTTTTTTAATTTTTAATAACGTGTTTTGTTTTTAATTCTTTAGTTAATATCTTAATTTTTATAATATATTGTGTTGTATTTATTGTATTATTTAAAAATAAAAATTGTTACCAATTTAAATGTTTTTTTACCCAACTTTGAAGCGTTCTATCGACATACATCATATATTCTCGAAAAACTAGGCAAGCTTAAAATTGGAAAAAATTGTATGTGTTAGTTTACGGTGATTGGTCGTATATATTCAGTCTAAAAGAGTCTTTCTAAATAAATTATTATTAATTTTTGGCTAATGTTGAAATTTGGGCAGACTGTTTTTGGCTGAATCTATACGACTGTAAACTAACACTTGCAAATTATTCTATTTTAAGCTTTGCTTTCGAGAACATCTACTAATTTTGATTCAATAGTAAGACTTAAATAAAGGCAAGAACAGTCTGTTCTTATCTCAAGACAAACAATTTCTTTTTGAATTAAACTATTTTATCATTCAACCAAAATCAATATATTTTATAGCTAGTATTAATATTTTTTGAAACAAACTTAGCTGTACTAGATTTAAGAACAACGTAAACTTGAACCATTCAAATATATCTTGTTATAAGAAAATAGTTTTTTGAATGAAAATAAAGTATATTTAAAGAACGTTTAAGTGTATTTCATTTAAGATTAGAATATACTGCAATTGGATGTCAGATAGTCTTAAATTAAATGGACATATTTTATTAAGACAAGTTGATTTTAATCTTGAAGCAAAATTAATTCGCTTTTGTTGAACAAGCATTACTATAATCTTAAATCGAGACTAGTACTACTTGCGGCCATTTAAACACAACAAACCATTGAAATAAGACCATTAATCTTGAATATAGTACACCTTTTTCTCTGTGGTGCGTATACACAAACCATATCCCGCATTTCTTCATTTGTAAACTGTTTGTGACGAGGCATTTTAATCGAAAAGGATTTAAAAATACAACAATAGACTATAATTTCACAGCAAAAATAACTTACTGCTTTCTGGATAAAAAAGTTGTTTTATTATCCAGAAAGAAGAACGTTTAAAAGAACAAACCACTATGAACTATAGAAATGAATTATAATTAACATGTTTTTTATTAACAAAAAAAAAAGTATTTAAGGTAAAGTTTTAAAATAATTAAAAAGTGACAATAACAAAAAATATAATAATAATAATTTACAATAGAAACAGATCGCTGGATAATTTCATAAGATATGATAACAACATGGAACAGGGGAGTGTGTGACTCAGCGGTAGAGCACTGGACTCATAACCCCAGGGGTTGTGGGTTCGAATGCCACAGACGGAAGGAATCATTTTCTGATTTTTATCTAATTAAAAATTTAGAAATTGATTTTCACATACCAGATGTGATTCACTGTTGGGTTCTAAGTCACAGTGCTGTTCCTAAAGTGGCGCTGGTAAACAGTAACAAAGTAAAAAAAACATGGGACAAAGAAATAGATTTTCAAATTTAAGATGTCAAACTTTGTTGTCATCATTTGTGGCCTTTCTGGGAACGATTTTAAAAGGATATCGCATTTAAGAAAGAAGAATATTTAAAAGATTATACCACTATGAACTACAAAAATGAATTACGTTTTTCATTGATAAACTTATAAGTGACATTTCTCTTTTTAGGTTTTTTAATAAAACTCCATCATCGATTCAGTTAGATTATGCTTATTTGCGAATAGATTTTTTTTAAATACACCTATTTAATAGAAAATTTATCATTTTTAATTTTTTATTTTTACAAAAAACTAAACCAGGTATAGGTTTGTAGTTCTTTAATTTTTGAACTAACATAATTTTTTAAGAACTAATAACAATTTCAAAGTTATAATTTAAATCAAAACCAATTTAGTTTTGCATTTTTTTCTTTGTATATCTATAAAACAATTTTACTATTCTGATAAATATAATTAAGTCATAGTTTCAAACTGACTTTAAAATTAATTATTTTACATATACGCACAGTTTATACGGTATTTTTCTTTGAGTTTTGAAAAAATAATAAATTTTGCAGAATGAGAGAATTTAGGCTGCAATCAAACTTTTCTCGTATGGTATCTGGGAGATGGTAATACCTTTCGATGATTGGTTTATCTTTAGTTGGAATTTTCGATCATTCAATTTATATATTCCAAAAATAATTACGCAAAAGTGATGGTAAATAAAATACATTTATGTTTGTATTAATTTTATTTAGAGAAAAATTTTAATTTTTTTTTAATTTTATTAACGTTGCAGTTTATCCATATTAATTTGTGCCTAAATGGCATCCTTAAGAGAAATAATTTTAAATTACACACAACTTTTTTAAAGAAATTAGTTACTGTTTCAGAATCTAAATTAAGTGATTCAATTAATATTATACATAATCATATAGTAATTAATTTTAACTCTTTTTATTTATTTAGTTATTTTATCTTTAGTTTCGATTTCTAGGTTAATTTTACATTTTATTTACCCTCTAAATTTATATTTATTTAGTAGTTTTAATGACAACATGTACTTAATCAATGTAAGTATTATCTTACAGATTAATTAGTATGCTGTGTTACAAAGCAACCTACTGATAGTAGGCATCACTACTTTTAATAAAGTTGTTTCTCTCTCTCTCTTTAGGTTTTTACCTGTTGAAATTAAGGTTATGTAAAAACTTTTTGTTGCTGGTGTAATATTTAATAAATAAAGCATAAATTAACCAGTTGAGAATGCTCTTCTAGCATTGCCGTAGACCTTCAGAATGAAAGTATTAATAAAATTTTAGATTGACAGTTCTTATTCCAATCAACACAGCCACAGTCTACTCACTTTTATCAAAATCGTCATTCACAATTTTCATATTTTAGACCCCATTTTGAAGGTGTTCTTGAAGAGGTACGGAGGGGCACATCAAGAATTTTAAAATTCATAAACACAAAAAAGCTACACACACTCACACACAGATCGAATTCATATACCGAACAATTTGTTCGGTGAAACTAACGAATAAAATTCTAAGCATTTATTTAGAGGTATTATTATTTATTTAATATCATGGCTACTACTACACATGTTATATTTTTAATATATTTATAAAAAATTCCAAAATGTAAATACCATTTTATTAAAACAAACATTTTGAAATATCATTAACGTTTAAAAAACTATTTCTAAATTAGTTATTCCATTTAAATTTTTAAATTTTTCTGTTATCGAATTCACGACAGATAAAGTTATGAACTCAATGACAAATATTTATTATTTTTAGATGACATTCCTTTTTAAGCATTTTTGTAGACATTTACGTACTTAAGTTGTTTTTAAAATATTAATCATCGAACTATAATAAAACTATAAAAAATGTCGAGTTCAATATTTCCTCCAAACTAATTACGAAAGTATTCCATAAATTCGTTTTCAAACATAATGAAAACTGGGAATTTTAAAATGAAATACGAAATTTTTCGATTCTAAGAAAAGGTTTTGTATATTCTTTTCATTGATGTATTATAAATTATTTAAAAAAGATAGTAATTTGTTAAACATTTGATAATAATATAATAAAGAAATTATTCTTCCCTAACTTATGTCTTATTTGTAATATTTTCAAATAATAAAATAACGTTAATTAGTTCTCTAATAACACCATGTTTTTTAGGAAATTATTATAAAACAACAATAAATAAATTAATTTATTAAACACATACAAAAAGCGAAAAATTATTTTAAAATTTCATTTGTAACAAATAAAAAAATATATTTCTTTGAGTAAGTAATTATTCGCCATAATTAAGTGAATTCTTCTTGCCTTTTTCCATTAATTCAATCGTTTGTTCTTGATGGAGCATCAACAACTGTTTTGAGTTTTTCGTCCTCTTCGACACCGGTGACCTCTAGCGGTTCGCTATCCACTTTCACTTCAGGAATGTCACTTTGTTTACTTTCAGGTATATTTGAAATAACCGATTTTTGAGATTTGTTCGGGGTAGTCTCCAAACTGTAGCTTTTTTTCTGCGTGTTACCCATTGCGATCGACTTCACTCATTAATCTACAGTTCGGTATTAATCTATGTGGTTCAACTACATCTTTATACCGTGTGATAACTTATATGACTCAGTGTGTCACTAATTATAACATTGATAAGATACGATGATCAAACAGGCAGAACCTTATACAAATATTGTTGCTAAATTTTAGTGTTAAATTCCACGTACCGTTTAAATATACGCGTAGTGTGGTATTGCACGATATGAATTTCTAGAGTTGTTTCTTCTGTTATAAATTCTTAATCCTATATACAGGGTGGCCCACCTATCCTCGCTCGGACCATAGCTGCTAGGCTGATGAAGATCGAGAAAAAAATCTTATTGTATGTTATTGGAGGCTCGATGTGCTACTTCTTAAAATTATTTTCGAGTATACAGGGTGAAACATGAATCCGGGGGAAAACTTGACAACGTTGCATGTAATCCTCAAAAACAAAAGGTGTATGTAAAGACCACATGACAGATATTCTAAAAATGAAAAAATATATAGGATGATCCTTTTAAAACAAAGACCGAATGTTTTCGCTCGGATTCATGTTTCACTCTGTATACTCGAAAATAATTTTAAGAAGTAGCACATCGAGCCTCCAATAATATACAATAAAATTTTTTTTCTCAATCTTCATCAGCCTAGCAGCTATGGTCCGAGCGAGGATACGTGGGCCACCCTGTATCTACAGGTTTAAGTATAACTAAAGATTATATATGTGGTTTTATTAGTTCAGGCCCGTTCGCAAGGGGGGGATTGGCAATTGGAAAACTACTTAAAAAATTTTTT
Organism: Crepidodera aurea; assembly: GCA_949320105.2. Classification (NCBI taxonomy): domain Eukaryota; kingdom Metazoa; phylum Arthropoda; class Insecta; order Coleoptera; family Chrysomelidae; genus Crepidodera; species Crepidodera aurea. The sequence continues at coordinate 58,579,752 of OX439474.1, read as the reverse complement.
CCAGAAATGTATATAACTGATATTCTAGAAATTTGAATATGGCATACATCATACTTTACTTTGTGTACGTCCGTTTTAGATAGTTTTCTTTATATACAGGGTGGCGCAAATTTAATTGAACACTATTGGGAATTCGGAAACCATTATAGATTCAAAATTGGTTAAATAGGAAAAAAGATGCGTATTTTCAATACAAATTGATTGGTTTTTTTCAAAATTAAAATATCAGGTTCGTTTTCAGAGATATTTGGGGAAAACCGAAATTGACGATTTTCGTTTTATTTAATTTTGAAAACTAGAAAAAAATTTATTAAGCTTCTTTATTGTACTTGGAAGATTATACTTCTTTAAAGTAAAGCACAGTTTCTCGATACAATAAGAAAATAAATGTTGAATCAAATGTAGTTTTAATCATCCAAATGTAGAATTGTTAACAAATCCAAGAATGTTTTTAAATTTGGTGTAAGTATAATTTGCTTTTAAAACTGACCAATGCGTACTTGATCCAATTTTATTAGGATTCAATTAAATTTTATAATGGTATTAAATTCAAATGGAACTTATATTATCTTAAGCATTAAAATTTCAGAGCAAGAATTAAAAATTCGAATCAAAAACCTATGTACTTCACATAAGACTAGTGAGAACAAACTCATCAGCATCACGCGTTCATGTCCCAACAAGATCCAGTTCGAGACCGTTCTTTGTTCTTTCTTATTAGTTCAGCTTTCATTGTATTTTTGTGAGAAATTAGTGAAATTGAAATGGAAGAATTATTAATTTCTTGGGACCTGGGTGAGCTAATACCGATATTGAAATTTAAGTAAATTGGGTTCACTTACTTGTAGATAGGTAAATACATTTATTATAAGAACACACGAGGCAAAATACAAAATGTGATAGAAAAGAGCTAATGCCGACAAATATGTACCTAATATGCTTGCTGTTATTTCTGTAGAAAAAACTATTACGCTGTTTGTTATGCAGGGTGTGATACGCCAAAGGAATTTCATGTATGTAATAATAAAATTGTGAAAAATGTTTTTCTGTGAATTAATGCTATCTTTTGGTATTTTTAAATAGGTGTACTACTGGACATGATAATTTTTCTTAAGAAATGCCCCACATTTTATAGAATTGTATGTAAAAAACAAGTATTTTTTATTACACTTATGGTCTTAAATTATTACTTTTGGAACCAAAAATCTTTAAAAACGAGGTTTTTAACTTTACCTACTTACTTAGTTCAAAATTTGAGAAAACAACTTACTTATTTTTCTATTTTAACTTGTTGGTTATACATACCTAATGCTTTCCAATAAATAAAATTGTCTTATTTTTTAAGCACATGAAATAAATCTTGAGAAAATCTTCAAACTGGATGAGGTGTTAATAAAGAAACTATCCCAATTATAGGCAAGAGGATTAAATTTTTACAACAGTGGAAAGAATTAAAAGAGTTATCAAGCTTACCAAAATCAATATATTTTATAGCTATTAGTTTCTTGAATGAAAACAAAGTTTATTTAAAGAACGTTTAAGTGTATTTAAGGTTAGAATATACTGCAATTAGATGTCAGATAGTCTTAAATTAAATGGAGATATTTTAGTTAAGGCAACTTGATTTTAATCTTGAAGCAAAATTAATTCGCTATTGTTGAACAAGCATTACTATAATCGTAAATTGAGACTAGTACTACTTGCGGCTATTTAAACACAACAAACCATTGAAATAAGACCATTCATCTTGAATATTGTACACCTTTCTTCTGTGTACAACTTAACATAGCGTATACAATTTTAAGTTTTGTCTTTGAAGTACCACCCTCAACTATTTTTTTAAATACGGACCTATGCATTTTATTTCATTTTTGAAATCCCCAAATAAAAACTACAGGTCCGTATTTAAAAAAATAGTTGAGGCTAGCCCTTCAAAGACGAAACGTTGTTTTATAAAATGTTAAGCGATATTTGGCCTTCAATAAAAGGTTTTATAAACTTTTTTCTATCTTTAAAAAACATAAGGATTTAATTAAATAAAACGAAAATCGTCAATTTCGGTTTTTCACAAATATTTTAATTTTGAAAAAACCAATAAATTCGTTTGGTTTAAACAACTTTATATCTATAAGGTTTACGAAATCCCAATAGTCTTCAATTAAATTTGCGCCAGCCTGTATAGTTCAAATCGGCAAACCGTGCCCAAAGTCTGTTTACATTACTTTTCTTTACAATTGACAAACTACAGTTCGTTTTTTTATGAACCCCCCTCCTCCTCGACCATATTCTGCGCACGGGCCTGTATTAGTCAAAGTGCAGACGAGAAGTAAATTTACTGGACAGTAAATTTTACGAGCTGTCCGTTATATTCATCGGACTTTGCCTAAGCAGTAAATTTACTGGACAGTAAATATTGCGTTCGAACGGACGTCACTGAATTGTATTTAATCAAATGTAGACGTGCATATGGATGACGGACAGTAAAAATACTGTACGTTTAGGAACCGACCGTATTTGTGTCGTTGGTGAATCTCTACAACGGCCGTTAAAATTTACGTTGGACGCTGTAGATAAACACTAATGCCAATTGATAAGTGCAGACGGACGGTTGACGTTAAATTTACTGTTTTACGAGATGGATGTGGATATTTTAATTGGAGAGTTGTAAAAGCGTCGTCTTATTTGGGACACTTCAATAAGGATAGGACAAAAAAAATGAAGCATGGCGAGAAGTTTGTGAAGCATTGTATGAAGGTTTTAATATGTTTTTCGCCCTTTTTTTTCGAATTACTTTTGCACACAAGTATACAAACGGTACAATTTCAGCGTCGTCCATGGTGCACAGGTAATAACAGTATCGTTGTATAAACACCCGTGTGCACTGCTGGTGTCGTCCGATAAATATAACGGACAGCTCGTAAAATTTACTGTCCAGTAGTAGCTTTAGTCAAATTTTCTAAAACGTTGGTATGTTGTAGAACTGACAAGTGTCCAATGACCCAAACCGATTCTATGGCTAGTTTTCGAAGTACAGGGTGCTTGTTGTAGAAAACATGAATTATAGATTATTTACCATTAATATTTTATAAAAAATCACCGTGAAATTTGGTTATTTACAGGGTGGTTCGAAAATAAATAATATGGTTTTTGGAAGAAATCATTTTTTTATAACAGCTTTAAAAATACAAGCAAATGTCATTTCATTATGAATATACAGTTTGTGTAATTACTTCTTGATAATGAACCATATTTTATACAGGGTGACTCATATATATGGTTACAGAAGGGCATATAGTGTTTTTAACTTTAACAAGTCATCCCGTATAAACGATGTGTCATACAGGGTGTTAAACCGATTGTAAAAACTTAAAAAATTAGAAAAGATGTGTTTTATAAATTAATACATTTTCAAATTAACAAAAGTTCAGTATTTAACTAAGCAAAATTTTGTTGTAATCCTATGACCAGGTTTCCTAAAATGTGTTAAAAATTGTAAACATCTTTCGAAATATGGGTACAAAAATCGCAAGCAAAAAATTATCCATTTTTTATTTTGCGCGCCAAGCGCGCATTTGTGAAAAGTGCTGTCTTTTAGCAGTTGAAAAAGTGAACAATTTGAGCCCTGGCTGATTCAATTAGTAAGGAAGTTACAAGCATTTCAATAATATTTGTTTCCCCCCATATCTCCCCCTACTCCGGCACATAAAAGTACTCGTTATTACCCTTTTATTCACAAAAAATTGGGGCATCATCTCCACTGCCTCTCGAGAAATAATTATTTTTTTTCATTTTTACAATTTCAAATCACTAGATTTCGGGAACTAATTGAGTTATCGGGTTCAGGTTGGAAGAAGATTACGTGTTTTGTCAAGCTCTTCAAGTTTTGTAAGAATATTTTTTGTGGGATCAAACTTATGCACACAAAATTACGCGTCATCAGTGAGTATTTGCTAATTTTATTAGTATATCGTCTTGGCACTCTGATTGGGTAAGAAATAACTTCGAATAATAATCAAATCAGTAATTAAAAAACTCATAAAACAAAATCCCCTAAAAAATGTTAAACTAGTTCGTGAAACATAAATAAAAATTTTAATAAGTATGTCACAATTTTTATGAAGCACCACATAAGTATATTTCAAAATAATTTTTATGCATGAACTTAATTTATTTTGTAAAATCCGATACATGGAAAATATCAATCGGGTATATCATTATTTAGGCTTTTCAATCATTATTATTTCGTGTTTTATGTTTTGTAGACTCTGTTTAATCGTTATTTTAAAAAGTGTCATATTTTCTGTAGATTTCTACACATTAAACAAATTTAAATAATACGGTACTCACAATAAATAATTTTATTACGTTAATAAATACTATACAATAAATAATCCATCCATATTCACATCACAAACACACAAATTATTCGAGACGTCGCCGTCGTTGTCGCTTCTAAAACGGTTCCTGCTCTTTTCCGTCAGGGCCAACATTAATCCTTTGAGGAGGTTCCTGAATATCCCGTTTGTATCTGTATGTAGATCGTTTCGTCTTATCTTCTTCACTGTTAGTTTTAACACAGTTCACACCGTAATATTTTTTATCACCTTTATTGATATTGGACGAATCCATTTTGTAATAATTGTTGACACAATTGTATAATTTTATTTTAAGGATTTTGCAAATATTAAATATGTCGGTGGTAATTTATGGTTAATGTTCAAAGTAACAATTTTGAATGATGGTTTTATATTTTCAATGAAACTTAAATATAGTCCCTCTTGTTTGAAATAGGCGGTCTATCCGTTTAGTTGTAAAGTTTATATTGAGGTGTTAATGGATTTTCAAGGAATAAATTGCTTAATACAGAAATAATAAGTAAATGTATTTTCAGAGCAGTAAATTTTTTTTGCTGTTCTTTTATTATCGTGTTTATAACTAGGAACAAACATTGAACTGCATTTTTGTTTACGTTGGCTCAGTTTAAGATAATACGAGGGCGCATTGATATGCTCCATTGATATACTCCATTTTGATACAATTTTTAATCGTTGTCAGAGACTTAATTTTATAAATCATCCTGGGCTTACAATCATATATCATATGTTTTTTATCCATTTTATGATGTCGATTAATGTCTAAGTCGCGACAGTGATTTGTTTCCATTCTTTTATATGTCTGTACTTTGTTTACCAGTCCAATTCTTCTAATACTTCTTCCATGTCGTCTTTCTCCATCTTCTCTTCTATTATTCTTCTAATTATTTCTGGTGGTGATTTATCCCTTCCGATTACTTTGCTCTTATTTATGTATGTATGTTTTCTCCATATAAATATATTTCTATTTCTAGGTTTCTTTTTGCCCTTAGTTATATTTGGTCCAACTATCGTTCTTTATATTATTTTATTTTCTCTTCATTATGGTTTTCTCCATTATGTATATTAACGATAGTTGAGAATCACGCCGGACGATAGCAAATTGTCATATTTCCTGCTTATATAAAAATAATCTATAAATGCATTAAAATATAGGGTCTTCCATAAGAAATAATTTAACTTTGATACGCCACACTTTTTTGGGGCAACCTGTATAATTCAAAATAATTTTAAAATGTAGCCTTTATCAACCCACATATCCATGAATAAACAAAATTTTTAAAATATTAATCGTTCACCCGTGACTCACCCTGTAGAACAATGAAGAAAAATATTAACTTAAAATTGCGATTTTTTTAGTTGTTTGGAAAAGCCCGGATTAAATAGAATTTATTTATCCTGAATCCTGATATACAAATAGATTTACAACGAAATTTGCGTAAAAATAGGTACGTACAAGAAACAATCCTGTTAGAAGGCGAGCTGCGTCAGCATTAAATCGGAAAAACCATTTTTTATTTTAGTTTATTTCGAAATTGATTACCTATATATCAGGATGTTTGCGAACTAATCAACGACGAAGCGGCTGATTTGAACATTCAGTATACTAATTTTTATTATCAATATTAGACGATACAGTCATAGAGTGAAAATAATATTGTACATAGTACAAAAGTACAAGAGGCGTATACAATACATTTTGTACACAGTTTAAGCATAAATGTAATAAAGAAAATTGGAATGGTTGACTGCCCAAGTATCTATCTATCTATCTGTTGATGGGGGTGTCGATGCGCTGCGACCTATAAGATCTATTGTGCCCCCTTCTGCTGCCCATTTGCTAATGATGTCTCAACGATTAGAGCAGTTCCTCCAGTCCTATTGCTTTCAAAAAGTTCAGGATGTCGGTAGGCTTCAGGTTAGGTAGATCTCCCTCTTCTATTTGATATTCTCCAAGGTATCGTATCGTACCCTTGGATTTTGCAGGGTTATGCATTCTGAGAGAATGTGGACAGAGGTTCTCTCCTCTTTCTCGCAAAATCTGCATTCTTCTTCCTCTACTAATCCGAGTCTCTTTAGGTGGCCTCTCAACCAGCAGTGCCCTGTTAGGATACCCGTTAGTATTCTGAGCTTGTTTTTACTTTTGTTGATGCAGTTGTCTGATCTCTTCTGGTTATAATTTCCCAGTAGTGTCTTGGCCTGCCTCATTCCTTGTAATCCTATCAAGTATTGGGATTTTTTATTATTTACTTGTTTTCCATGTTCATCAAGTATTGTACTGGTGCTTATTCCGCAGAAGGGTTCAGGTCTCAGAAATGGTGTTTCAACCCCTTTTTTGCGAGTACGTCTGCTATTTCATTATCCTCCACTCCAGTGTGTCCCGGAACCCATAGGAGGGTAACAGTTTAGATTCTCTAGGCACCCCCCCAAACCATCTTGGAGTTGATCGTGGGAGTTCAAAGCATTAATTAATAATGGCTATCTGACATGATGATGATCTCTTGTCTTCGAAAATTTCTTTCTATGTTGAACTGGGCACATTTTCCGAAGGCGTAGATTTCAGCTTGGAAAATGCTCGAAGATTCGCCTAGACTTTCGGAATATTTGGTTCCACTGCCCAAGTAACACAAGTAAATAATGATAGACCGAAGCATTAACTGCGAAAAAAAAGGGAGTTCCAGCATATTTTGAGCATTTTATTTAAGCATTGAAGCCCTTAAATCTCTTTTACTGCTAAATACAATAAGCAATAATGACTAACACGCCAAAAAATGTCGCCAAAAAGGGAGCATAAATGCTGTTCTTATTTTGGCATTAATTTAGATTTTAAATGGATATAATAACCAAAAATTTTACTGAATATCGGTAACGCCAATAAACATAAACAGGTTGTTTCCTAATTGAATGCCGATATATCACCGGAGATTCTTGGGACATTTTTAAGGTTTCCTCTTGAAGATACAAGACTGAAAAAAAAAATGTATAACGTTTTTTTAATTATCTCAAATATTTAACCGAATTTCGTACACAGGACGAAATTCAGTTCACTAACATAACCGCCTGAGTGTGGGTGAATGAATTATACGTTAATTTTTAGTTTTTTATAGTTAGACATAATGAAAATATAAATAAAAAAAAATCTTTTAGTTTAATTTATTTTTTAGTTCCCGGAATTTTTTGTGTGACCCGCGTATTTCACGCTATTAATCTAATAAAATAAGAGTAGTATTACTTTATCAAATTTTAATTTATGTATATTGACTCATTATTTAAAAGTGTAAAATAAAGATTCTAATCGCAAATTCTGCATGTATGGTTGCATACTCTACCCAAAACGGTGCAATTTATAATTTAGAGATGTTCTTGTTTAAGTAGTGTTTTCTTCTTTTACTATTTGCATCCATAAAGTTATGGTGCAAATGACTTAATAAATAATCTGATAGAAGATAGAATTTACTGACATGACCCGAATACAATAAAAAACTAAAACTTTAAAATGTGAATTTCGATTTTTTTCATAATTAATAGATGAGGTAAAAAGAATATGAAAAAAATATATATTAAAAACCGTTAAATACAGAAAGCAACTGTGGATTTTATATTTCGTTTAAAATTTTAGATTTGATAGAAAAATAAGTTTTGACACAAAAGAAAAATGGAAAAATAGTTTTAGAATAGATGTGAATGAATGCCTCGTGGGGATATAAGAAATAATTTACCTTGCAATAATCAGAAACGAGAAAATTAAGTAAAATTGCAATAACGCGTAAATAAAAAATTGTGAATTACTTCGCTAAACTTTACAAGTGCATTAACCTTTAAATAAATATATTTCTCCATAATTTCTGTATGAAGATTCACAGAATTTTACACCGTCATTCTATGTATTTTATTGACGGTGACAAAATTGCGATTACTGGAAAAAAACACGGAGACTCAAAAACGGAATGAATTTATCTGCCACAACTAAACAAAAAAAAATTTTAATTACATCAATGCTATTTAAAACTGGTGATGCAGAAAATTTTTTAATTTGTAGGGTATAAAATTTTTTTTATACCTAATCGTTATTGATTACACATCATTTTATTATGAGGATATTGGAAATGTACGGTGGAAAAAATATGTATAAAATTACTTATACGAATATAATAATTTTAAACTTAATATTATTGAGTACTATGATACTATATTATTTTACGTACGGGTTTAAGTACGGGTACGAGTTGGGCATGCGGATTATAGAGACCCTTACACTTTTACCTTTTAAAGGATTACTGGGCTTTTTGGGTAGTTGCCATTAAGGACAAATTATTATTATTATTACTTGCTCAAATCTGTTAAAAATAACAATCATATCGTTCTCATTAAATGTCTCCATGAGCTCGATAAAAAATAATGAAAGGATTTTGAGATACCGGCCGCCGAAGGTGGAGATTTTTTAAACGCCAAAAATCTTATTTTAGTGACGTGTGTGTGTCGGAAGGACCAAAATTTACCAGGATCGAGAGTACCTCCCCCCCCCCCCCCGTTTTCGAGGATGAAGGTATCAGAGTTTCTCTTTTCGCCAGTAGAACCCACTAGAACGGCCAAAAACTACCCCCTAAAAGGGTTAAACGTCTTTCCACCCGTTTTCGAGGATGCTGAGTACGGTGGTAATGTTGAAGATTACTTCCGACCCTCACCAACCCCTCCACAGGCCAAAACTCACCGTCACTCACTCTCAAAATCCTTTAACTATTTTTTATCACGCCCATGGAGACATTTAATGAGAACGATATGACTGATACTTTTTCAACAGGTTTGAGCGAGATTGAGTGAAACCCAATTCCACTTTAAAAACTGCGGGGTCCTTTATATGCATTGATAATTTGTCTAAACTATTTTCTTGATTTTATTTGTTCTTTTGCCTATATAGAGTAAATTTTCCATTTGCATATGAGATCCAACAATACTTAAAAATAATTATATCATTTTTTGGTTTATCTGGTTTCGAGTTTTTCAAAATATTTTTAATAATTGTTGTATTTTCTTCATTATAACTGGGGCTCATGAAATGACCTCGCATTATAACCGAGTTATTTTTTGAAAAATATAGGAAGAACATGACTATCCTGTTTAATTTATTTGGGATTAAATTTAAAATGATTTTACAAATTGGCCGACATACAGAATTGCACATTCTGTATTTATTCTTTTTTTTTAAATAAACTGGTAATTTTAATCTAAAAATGTTGAGGCTTTTAGAAAATTGTTTGTTTATGATAAATTCAAGTTGATTGTTAGTTTGCTCGACTTTGGTCTAATGGATCTGCTAGAAACGTTAAAAATACATTAAAATCATATTAGATTTACTTTCGTAATCAATTAAAGTTAATGTTTCTATAATACCGCACGCGTATATTGACATATAACGTTCTAAAACCATGTTATCCATTTGTTTTAGGAAACCTATAAATAAATATTTTAACGACTATTGAAACTTGGAAGTATCAAAATTTTTAAAGTAAAAGCTTTTCACCGAACAAATTTGTTCGGTCTATGGCAATGCTAGAAGAGCATTCTCAACTGGTTTATATTTATAAATTTTGAGCTGTGTACGGTGGATGAATAGTGGCAGCTTCATCTTCATCGACAGATACTCCGTTTTATTCTCATATTATGATCATTTAATCTTTAGACCACTGTTACCTTCAAGCATTACAGTTACAATAGGTACATAGTTGAGAATTGAGATCTATGATTTACATATCAGCCATCTCGTTGTCCTCCACTCCTCGCCTCTTGGCACTCAAATAAAAATTATTATACCGTTTTGTTCGTATTCCAAAAATGTTAAGCTTTGTATCTATTTGGTTGAAGCTAGTGGTTAGGTAGACAAAATCAGAAATTGCGATCTCTGTATTAATGTTAATCAATTAAATTTCAAAAAACTTTGGTTCAATCAAGAATAGTTTCTTAAAATTACAAAAAAAAATCCTTTTTATATATTACCTATTGCAGATAAAAAAGGCAAGAAAGTCGTAAATTTTATTCTTTTTTACTGAATCAAAACATAGTTTTTAGACTTTCTTTGATTAAAGTACTTTATCCTGTATCTGCAAGAAACAAAATATCGGTAGGAATGCTTTTATACTTGTTGCTTATATTTTTGTCTTCAGTGAATAGGAGCAAATCAATAGGGTATAAATATTTAAAAAATGTATTTATCTTTTTATTTGATTATAAAATTAAAGACCAAATTCATATCAAGACCGTAACAAAAATAAGCATACTATCATACAAAATTTTTTGTACAAATCAGATTTAAACTTTTAATATTCTTAATACATTTTAAACTGAACGTACTCAATAAACAATAAATTTATTACAAATATGGTTAATATATTTGGTATTTCTACGCTTTCCGTTTTTTGATCTCATCAAAATTCTTCTATTTGTTCGCCATCTGGTCCAATGTTATTAGGACATGGTACATCAATGATTGATCTTTTTCCCCTTCTGTGGGATTGCTGGCTTTCGTCAGGAGCGTCAGGTGTATCTTGTGGGGGTTCTGCGTTATCTTGCGGAGGAGTTTGTCCTTGTTGGTCACTCATTTTCTTACTTCTGTAAACAAAAAAATAACTAAATTGGTAAATAAAAAATGAACATTGATCTACAGTCGATAAAAGTTATCTACATAATAAGTATGACATCAATTTATAAATAAAAAAGATTTTAGTGGGGCTGGTTGTAGAATTGAACCAATGGGTTTCGTGATGAGATGTGGGGACCTTGAAATAATTATTAAGAACGAGTTAGGAATTCAGTTCATTCGATTCGACACCCTAAGACTAAACCGACAAAGCCGAAAGGCAGAAACCAGTCTTAGGATGTGGAATGAGTCGAATTGAATAAATGAATTTCCTAAGACCAGTTTCTGCCTTGTACATTCGTCAGTTAGGCTTTCGAATGAAATAAATCAAATTCCAAACACGCGTATACTCGACACGGAGATCGGTTAGAAAATGTACTTCAAAACAATAGAGCATATTTATGTAAAATGGCAACGTCGTAAAATTGCTTCGGCATATTTTTCATCATATTTTATGCCAACTTTTAGAATTAGATGACGACGAAAAACAGACAATAACACTAACTATTCCAATTTTTAGATTAATTAAGAAACCCAATCAACCTTATTTATACAAGGTGTTTGGTGGGTGGATGCAAACCTTTAAGTAGCTGATAGAAGACATCATTTTGAACCTATTTAGGTAAATTTACCTTAGTACGAAGTTTGATGGATTATGAAATATTCGCCATTTTGTAATTTTCTGCAAATCCACTACACAATCTTTGTTATTCAGTATTAGCATAAAAATTGAATGTGGAGGCTGTATGTATTTAGTCCAGTAACTGAAGGGACAAACCTGGGAATAAGTCTGGCATGAGTTCCCACATAGCGCATTTTGTAGGTCACCGCAGGTGTATTAACATGAGAAAATCCTTAACGCGTTGTGGTCAAGGGGAGGGGCTGAAAATGGGCCCCAAAACCTGGAAAATGGGTTTCCCGCTAATATCTGGCTATATGCCAATTAGAGAATTTTTGTTCAGACAAAAAATGGAGACCAGCTCATTCTCTACAAAAATGACCCTTATCATTTTCTTAGAAAATTCAATAGTTTTCGAGATAATGGCACTCAAAAGTTCCCTCATTTCAGCTGCTGCTCTACCTTCAGGAATTCCGCTTTCTATGAATTAACGCGTAACCGGGCGGACGAATTGTTCAATATCTCGGGAAAAAATTAATAGTTTTCGATGATTCAAAGTTCATCGGAATGGGAAAACCCATAGCTACAATTCCATGTAACTTGAAGTCAGTTCGTATTTACCAAAAATATTTAAAAAAGCGGCCAAAGTTTTTTTCAACAATATTTAGAGGCTGCTTCATTAATTTATTCATATTTTCTTTAAAAATAGTCATTTATTCTAATTTTGCCTTGATAATGGGACCTTAGGGGGTCTTGAATGACCTCAGAAATTTTTTTGCAATACTTTTCTGGCGTTCTAATATACAATTGATTTGTTTATTTGCATATTTTAGCCGATTTCGGGGTTCCAGAGAATCTTCGGAACAAGCGCGAATTATAATCTTATGATCCGTTATATTGATTTCCAATACACATCATTTCAAAGCTTAGATGGTCTACTTTTCGAATATATTTTTTTATTTTTAATAGAGTCTAATAATTTTCGACAAATGAGGAAAATTGGTCACACGAGTCAAAACCGGCCTTTTTTTGTTTATCCATTTCTTGTTCCCCGCTCTTTATTTCTTGAGGATTAATAATTAGATGAAAGTAAATTTCTGAGGTCATTCAAGACCCCCTAAGGTTCCATTATCAAGGCAAAATTAGAATAAATGACTATTTTTAAAGAAAATATGAATAAATTAATGAAGCAGCCTCTAAATATTGTTGAAAAAAACGAACGAACGAACTGACTTCAAGTCACATGGAATTGTAGCTACAGGGGTTTTCCCATTCCGATGAACTTTGAATCATCGAAAAATATTAATTTTTTCCCGAGATATTGAACAATTCGTCCGCCCGGTTACGCGTTAATTCATAGAAAGCGGAATTCCTGAAGGTAGAGCAGCAGCTAAAATGAGGGGACTTTTGAGTGCCATTATCTCGAAAACTATTGAATTTTCGAAGAAAATGATAAGAGCCATTTTTGTAGAGAATGAGCTGATCTCAATTTTTTGTCTGAACAAAAATTCTCTAATTGGCATATTTAGCCAGATATTAGCGGGAAACCCATTTTCCAGGTTTTAGGGCCCATTTTCAGCCCCTTCCCTTGATCACAACGCGTTAAGGATTTTCTCATGTTAAAACACCTGCGATGACCTACAAATTGCACTATGTGGGAACTCATGCCCGACTTATTCCCAGCTTTCGATCTTTTCAGTCCTTCATTTACTGGACTAATTTGACTTTTTATGATTATGTAAGTATGTACTGATATTGCAAAAATGTTTACACTTATCGATAGATACGCTAAATGATAATTGTTGAATGTTGAATTTACAAATACCATGTTTTGATTCAATGATTTCAAATTTTCATGGAAGTTCATGAAGCAATGGCGATAACTTTATGGCTTAAAATACTTGTGAAAAATACTAGATCGTACGCTCTTTCTCAAAGGACATATCATACAAGCAAGTAGGTATTGCCAGTTCGTAAAGTTACGGTTCAATAAAGCAGTGCAAGTCAGTATGACTGAAAGTGATCAATAAAAAAATCATCAAATTTGGTACTTTATTATCAAATTTTCAACAGTAAATAAGTAAAAAATAAAAACTAATTACAATATGTATTTCAATACACGCGCACGCCTCACTTTCAAGAACATTTCAATTCTCATTTGGTCGAATGATACATGTATATTTTGAATCAGATATTCCCTTGATTGGATTTCTTCGTTGTAAACCAATTCTTTCGTACGTACCCAAACATGAAAGTCCATAGAAGTGATATCTGACAATCGTTTTGTAAGTGAATGTCTTAATATCTTCCCCAATAGCTGGATAGGCAGAGCTGGACCCATAGCATGGCCTGCTAGATTTCCAGATATAACAACTGCAGTAAGACGCAGAGCGCGGCTGCATTAAACGCGGGTTCACATTTTGAATACGTGTTGTAATTAGTTTTTATTTCTTACTTATTTGCTGTTTAAAATTTGATAATCAAGTACCAAATTTGATGATTTTTTTTATTGATCACTTTCAGTCGTACTGACTTGCACTGCTTTATTGGACTGTAACTTTACAAACTGGCAACTTAGGTACTTGCTTATATGATATGTCGTTTGAAAGAGCATACAATCTAGTAGTTTTCACAAGTATTTTAAGTGATAAAGTTATCGCCATTGCTTCATGAATTTCCATGAAAATTCGAAATCATTGAATCAAAACATGGTATTTGTAAATTCAACATTCGCTTATTATCATTTAACGTATCTATCGATAAGTGTATACATTTTTGCAACATCAATTCCAGAATCATTAAAAGTCTAATACATACAGCCTCCACATTCAAAATTTTTATGCTAATACTGAATAATAAAGATAGTATAGTGGATTTGCAGAAAATTACAAAATGGCGAATATTTCATAATCCATCAAACTTCGTACTAAGGTAAGTTTACCTAAATAGGTTCAAAATGATTTCTTCTATGAGCTACTCAAAGGTTTGCATCCACCCACCAAACACCCTGTATATTTAAATACTAAAAATAAAAGGTCTAATTTGACACTAATAAATATTTTTTTAATAGACCTAGTACTTTTACATTTTGCGTGTTTAGATATTTTGAAATTGCAACAAAAATCCTCATTTTGACAGTTTAAAAACGTTAAACTAAACAAAAATTATAATATCACATATCATAAAATAAAGAAAACAAATACGTACGACGAAGTTCCCATTATCCTTGTAGATAAACGTTTTGCAATTTTAAGATTTTTCACAATATACAACTTATATTATAGTGCTAGACATAACTGAACGGTATATTTATAAATAAACAAAAATGTTAAAATTTTACAACAATCTTGTATAATTTGTAAGGTGACCATGAAAGTTGACGATGGTTTTTCAACTGTACACGGCGTCTAACAAGAAAACGTATTATTGATCATTAATATTAATATTTAGGTGGGATTTTTGTAGCGCAGGTGTCAAATTTGACCTTAAGTTTATTTACAAATATTCAGTTTATTTATATATTTATTTAGAATATTTGGGATATCAACAGACAAAAATCCACTAGAGTATCCAGACAATTACATTAATATTAATTTATATCTAACTTATAAACGTGAAACAAATAAGAGTAAATAATGAGCTGCAGAGTTCACTATATATACAAAGTGCATAAAATACAGAATAATTACAGTTAAATGAAATTACAATAAAGTTTACTAATAATTATTAAGTGTACCTAAATTATAAGTTCTAAAAATAAAGTTTTTAATATAGATAATAAAAATAAGGGACCTAGATGGGACCCCTGTGGGACTCGAGATGGTGTTGGATAAGGTTATATTCTTTACAATGATTCAATTCATCTTAACAGAACGTCGCTTACATGACTAATTTTGTCAAAAGCCTTACTGAAGTCTGTATAAATCGCGTCAACGTGAGTTTTTTTATCCAGGTTGTCATGTAAAAATTTAGAGTAACAAAACAGCAACAACATTTGTATCAATATTGTATGAATTAACCCTATAACTGCTGTAAAAAATTGGGTCTCCCCTCTTCATATTTGTGTTATGATTCTTTTCACAAGGAATTTACCTTTTATTTATGAACTAAATAAATAAAAAACACTATATTTTGTTGAGACGTTTATTGGCATATACGTCGTGATTGCTATAGCTCAAACCTAGACACACGTTATTTAGAAAATAGTTCGTTTTTATTTATTTATTTTTATTTATTTGATTCGGTTCCGCTCATGATTCTCATACAATATGACCATGAAATGCTTTCCGAAATATTACAATAGAAATCAGGTCCGGATTTATCATAATTGCCGGTTATCAACCTTTTTCTTTAATTAACATTGTTTAGAATCTTTCTAGAACCTTTGTGAGTCATATCATATCGATACTCATCATATCATAAAATATGGACTTTATAATCGAAAATGTGTTTTGTATTTGTTAAAATCTTGTAACTGTCGTTTATCATGTCTTTTTAAGTTTCATTGTTATTGGCTGATTTTTATGTATTTCCGCACAAACATTTTAACTTTGTTGAAACAAATTCTATGAAAAGATTAACGATTAACGATTTAAAATAACTGTTTTTATAGTTAATAAACAAAATTGATTCGATAACTTACGTTTTTGGACAATTATTAATCCCACAACTAACACTTTTTATATTAAATCAGAAACCCACTTGAACTTGTAACTTGTTGATAACTGAATCAGCATTTTACATTTTATTTGAAACTATTTTTTAATAGCACACACCGTAACAACTGTTAAACATTGAGGCCACGCGTTAGATCGAAACACATTTGATACATTTTTCGTTCTGTCAATTTAAATTAAAATTAAGCGGAGAGCTTAAAGCGTTATAAATATATTTGACCCTGATGATAGTTGGGTAACTAAAACGTTTTATGAACTATTTTAATACTAAAAACATTTAACAAATTTAAAAAAAAACTAATTACGTTATAAATATATTTGACACTGATGATAGTTGGGTAACTAAAACATTTTATGAACTATTTTAATACTAAAAACATTTAACAAATTTAAAAAAAACTAATTACCTTCTTGGTTTTCAATTCCTAACTACATAAAGTGCTGATAAATTTTTGGGTAACTAAAACATTTTATGAACTATTTTAATACTAAAAACATTTAACAAATTTAAAAAAAACTAATTACCTTCTTGTGTAGCAACGGAACTAATAATAATGCATATAACACGCCCCAAACCGATAAAAAATATTATTTACGTTTTTAGAATACAAAATATAACTTTATTACCTTAAATAAAATTTATACCTATATTCTGAAATCCTTTATAAAATCTTGTTTATTTAATGATAAGAAGATTCGTCATAGTTAGACATAAAAGGAAATATTGTGTTAATACAAATATTAAGATTTAAAAATGAGATAAGACAATGCATGTTATAAACACCAATCTTTTGAAATACCTTGTAACAAAACAACAAATCGTAAAATAGAGATTGCATAGATATTTAAGTAAAATCTTAATTAATCGATTTCCGTATCCATAATACTAATTATAGTATTCATTTATGAATGAATGAAGTAATATACCTGGTGTATCAACAATGCGTGGGTGAGATAGGAAAAAATGTCTCAAATAAAAGTTGTTGAGGGCAATGAAAGCTATGTTCCAAAAATAACTACCAACATACAGGGTGTCCGGTAAATGTGTGACTCATCAAAGTTACTTTTTTTTAAATGAAACACATTACATATACATCAACTACTGAGGGGTAAACCGCAAGATTCATTTTGGTGTACAGACCTCGTTCATTAGTAGCCATTACTAGCCAATAGTGAGCCATTACTAGCCATTATTACTAGCCATTAGTGGCCATTTTTATGACAAAAATCCATTGGTGTACAAAGATTTAACTCGCGGTTTACCCCTCGTCAACTACCGTTACGATGACAAAGAGCGATGACACAACAGACAGATTTTATTTGCTGGGCTCTGGATTACTTGCATTTTGAATTGACCGAAATCATTTGATCGAATGTTTGGTAATGAATCGCAAATGACATATGATCAAAAACATTTGTAATGAATGGATGTGACAAAAGATTATATTAATTAATTGAAAACTATTTACCCCAAAAAAATTGATTATTCGAAAAGTATTTTATTTCAATTTATTTACACGAAGGTGGAATTTTTTGTACCTTAAAAATTCCAAAACAGTACCTTGGGAGTGACAAAACTGCACAAATGATGTGAAATGAAATCACGCAAGCTCCCAAGAAAAAGGACATTAAAAATGTCCTACACTGCACCAGCGTCTGGACTTCAACAACTGCTTCTTGGGCTATATGCCCTACCAGGTATTGAATTACGAAAGTCCATACGTGGTTTGGTGCCCGACCCAGTCGGGGCTTTAACCCAAAAACTTCGATTTTGCTTGCCAGTCTTAGACCGGTTTCGGCATTAGTAAGAAGCAGACAAGCTCGACATCCTATCTTTAAAGGGTGTCTGAAAATGAATTCGACTCGCCTCGTTCTTGATAAAAGTGGTTGCGTTATAGCAAGTGTATCACGAACGAGGAGAGCCCAACGCCATCTTCACTTTAATAACAAAATCAAAGTTTGCAAAAATATAGACAACTACACGAAGGTGGAATTTTTTGTACCTTAAAAATGTTGGAATATTGTATTCATTTTCAGACATCCTTTAAAGATAGGATGTCGAGCTTGTCTGCTTCTTACTGATCAGGCACTATAATGCCGAAACCGGTCTAAGAATGACAAAATCGAAGTTTTTGGGTTAAAGCCCCGACTTGGTCGGGCACCAAACCACGTCTGGACTTTTGTAATTCAATACTTGGTGGGGCATATAGTCCAAGGCGTAGTTGTTGAAGTCCAGACGGTGGTGCAGTGTGGGACATTTTTAATGTCCTTGTTCTTTGGGAACAAGTGTGATTTTATTTCACATATGCCCCAGCCCAAGGAGTTGTTGTTGAAGTCCAGACGCTGGTGCAGTGTAGGATATTTTTAATGTCCTTGTTCTTGGAAGCTTGTGTGATTACATTTCACATCATTTGTGCTGTCGATTTATTTAAAAAATATTTAAATACAAAATATAATAATTGAAAATCACGATTATGATATACGTAAATTTATATGAATTTTTTATATCAAATTTTTTGCTACAATTTAAAGTTCAGTTAACAATGAAAACTTACATATATGCCTATTTTTCATTCGTGTTTTAGTTTACCCAAAATACAGAATTTGCGCTCTTCAGTGCTTGAATTATTTCAGAAAATTTATTTCGAAGTCTCAAATTTTGTCTAATTTCATTTTTACTTGTTTTGAGACAAGTGTTTCCAACCAACAAATTTGTATACTTATTTACAAATTTGTTATCTTTTATCAACAATTTTAAGTCACGTACCTAATGACTATGGCTCGTTTATTTTCGTAAAATAAATTATTTTTATTGAATTTTAATGCTTAAAAAAACCCAATTTTTTCTTAAAAATATAAAAATAAAAAACTAGCTAAACCAGTAAAAAAACAATTTATCCTCACAGTAATTTAACACAACTTGACTTTTGTTGTTTCATTTTTAAATACCTTAAAATCATAATACATGAGATTTACCAAAAATATTAGGTACAAAAAAATAAAATTGATTGATTGAAAAATAATAAACAATAAAAATAAAATAAGTTTTCCGCCTAAATTCCTATCTAAAGAGCTCTTAAATATTTAGAAAACTGGTAAAACCACTACAACAAAAAAATCTCTCTTAACAAATGTTTCGCTAACAACGTCAGCATTATCACGAGTTGATTATAATTCTACTATTAGTACGGCATACCGTACCCAGAATTTTCGACTTATTACCACACAGGTAAATTATAAGTAAATTAAGAAAAATCAAGACCACTGAGTAAAAATTCCGCAAGGGAGGTGGGGGTAGCGAAATATACGTTTTTGAGGGTTGGATATTGGTTTTTTAAGATTTGTGGCTGAAAGGTGCATCCTATCGAAAAAAGTTTAATACCAAAGGTGTAGATAATTACAAAATCTAAATCTTTTATATTAATCATTTTTCAACATAACCTCAAAATTATCGAGAAAAACGTAAAAAACTGTCTTTTTCTTTTTAATTTTTATCTCTCGCAATAGTTATTTGTGTAACTAGTGCAAAAAGTGTATATTTGTTGCACGATGCATGAAGTTTGCAGCTCGAGACAAAGTCGAGAGCTGCAATCATGCTTAGTGCAACATATATGCTTTTTGCACGTGTAGCACACAACATTTTTTCTACTATCGAAAATAAAATTTAACTTTAAACTAACGATAATTTTATTAAACTAGTTATTTACTTTTTTCGAATTAATTTCAGCCTTCACCATTGAATATTCTGACTATAAGGTCGATGGCTTTAGTATCTCCGATTTTTCTTTCACTAATGTTCTTAACACGCTTTGTGTCACACCAGATTTTCGGGTAATAAATCTGCTGTGACTTCATTTGCTGTTTGAATTAAATCTGGAGGAGTACAAATATATTCATTCTTCTTCACTATTCGAATCAGACATTTTTAACAGCTAGCAAAATATTAAAATTTTAAATTGACAACTTGAGATGAATTACGTAAACTGCCACTGTCAGACGCCATCCATAGCTAACTATGAATATGCTTTCGTTAGTAACAAGATTTGGATTAATCAAAACTACAGTAAAAAATGTTTCTTTTTAATATCAAACAATAATGTTTTGAATAATATTTAATGGTACCTAAGTACCTACAGTTACCACGTTTATAAGTATACTCATCAAAAATTATTTGTATGTTCTTCCGAGTCACAGAATGCAGCTGAATTGACTGCAAAGATGTGACACTATCTGTAATTACGTATAGCTGCGTGCGGTAAAAAATGTCAGTTCGATATTTTTAATTAATATTTATGATATTCTTTATAATTTAAAAAATGTTTCAATCATGTAGCTGCAACTTTTTTAGACATTTTCCTGTAACTTTAATATCTTTTGTTACAATTATGTGTTGGGTAAAACATCAGTTCTCCTTGAATTAATGCCTGTTTTTACATATTTAATAATAAATCAACAACTGACGTGTGGGACTAAACAAAAACTTAAATTTTTGCCATGGCAAAATCTTATTGTATTTGTTTATTTTGGTTACGGTGTGTCGTACTTATAGGTTTTCAATTCCTAACTACATAAAGTGCTGATAAATTTTTGGTTTTTTTGATCCAGAAAATGCAATCTAAATTTAGAATACTGTGAATGGCTTTCTGAGCCAAAAAAACTTTTTAGTAATGAAATAGTATAAACGGTAAGTCTACAAGTTAATAAAATAGTTATTTACGTGTCAAGCTCGGAAAGTGATACATGCATGCAAGTTTTAGGGCGACCCCGAAGGCGGAGCCCTGAAAGCATGCGAGCCCTGTAAATACACTTTCCGAGTGTGGCGCGTACAATATTTTTTGTGCAGCCACCAATAATTTGACAATAATATAGGAACAGAATATTTATTGCTCAAAATTTATAACAAAACTTAACTCATAGGCTTTTTCATACCTTTCCTTGGATTTTGTTGGTAATAATGCATTAGTGGCGGCAGCTGCCGCTTCTTTAATTTCGAAATTTCTACGTCACTTTCATCACTACTCATCTTTAAACGGTTTAGAAACTTTTAATAATACACAAAGTGCATCAAAACGTCAAAAACATCTACTGACTGATGGCTACGGAATTATCATGGCAACTGTGATATTTAACGTACCCTTCGAAAATTCTCTCTGGCTAGACGCTGGTATTTTGTCTTTAATGAAAATTTTGACATAAGAGCTCGGGAAAGTAGGTACTTTGCCGAGCAATTATGTAACTTTACCTAGCAGTTATGTCAATTTTCCGATCTAGACCGGCAACGACGCACTTTCCGAGCTAAAAAATGATCGGAAAAACGCATTTTCTAAAGTGGCGGCACAAAAATAATATTTATTTTGTTGTTTTGGTTTATTAATAAAAGTTATTTAAGTTTTACATTTATTCAATGTTATTCATTCATTTTAGTCATTCCAACCCACATTTTACCAAAAAGACATCCGATCCACAAAGTCGTAATAAATAAAATAGAATTTTAACATAATTCCAATTATGTTTTCACATTTATTAAAATTTTGTGATACAAAAAGGACCAATTGAAAAACTTCCAGTTCAGAATCTATAGTTCTCATTTATGGATTAGGCTTAACAATAATAAATAATGCTACCCAAAGTTAAACAAGCTCTCTGGCCATAACATTTTGCGTTCTAATTTTAAACGATACAAAGATAGAACACTACAGTTAAAAGTAATACTCACGGTAATGAACTTGACCCTCAGACTTAAGATTCCACTTTACTACTGACTGACGGAATTCAGCGAGGTAGGCGGGTTTCTGTTCTAGTTTAACGATTCAACGTTTGCCCTTACACAGGTAGGTTTAAATACGTTGTTGTGACTAATGGACTAATAGCTTATCAATCAATCCTGATGTACACATAGATATAAATCTGAAAAAGTAAATATAGGAAAAATAATCATAATTATTTGTTAGTGTTTGTATTGTGCAATAGCCGGAGTTCGCATGTGCATTGTTATTTTTAGCAAATCGATAAATTTGTCGGGTGCACACCTAGACTACTTCAAAAATTACAAGTGGCTAGTTTTTATTTTATAATAAACTCGCTGTTGCCCGCGACTTTATACGCGTAGGGTTATGAATCTAGGTAGACTCGTAGTCATCTGAAAATATATCCGCAAATACAAATTGAAGGGGAAATTTTGTAAGGGAAGTTGACTTCCATGAGAATTGAAAATCGTTGTGGCAAAACTAACAACATGAAATACAAATGCAATTAGCATTTGAATGGGGTAGTTAGAGAGCCCAGAACAACTTTTATGTACCCACATCAAACATGAGTCACACCTCACACTTGGCTGAATGATATCAATGCAAAAGCATTTTTTCTTTTTTTCAAACAGTAGAAATACAGATTCATCAAAAAAAAATCTATTATTTTAATATCAACTTCTTTTTCATAAATCGTACAATTCATGAGTTCACAACTTTTAGGTAAATCGCTAGACTGAACTTTGTAGTTATGAAATAAAATTTCAACCACCAATTCATGACTGTTAAAAATTGCAAGCAATTTTTTTGGCCTTGAAACTAATGTCTGGTTAAAAATCCAGTTTTATTTTTTCTCTTCTTTAAACCAACAGCTGGTTCTTCTGCGCCTTTAGGCCTGTCCCTTATTTTAAATTTCAATAGTAACTTAATAATTGATAAATCTACATTTTTTGATAGAAGATAGAACATCTTCTATCACTTGAGATTGAGCATTTTGAATTTGAATATCCTTATCACTCATCTATGTATTAAAAATTATATTTCTGTTTTCCCTGTATTCATCAGAAAATGTTGCATTTACTGAAGTAGAAAAGGATGATATACATCACATATTCACATAGGTTATTAGCTAATCAGGGTCAGCAAATTGCCCCTTCAATTTGTATTTGCGGACCCGCATTAATTAGTAATAGGGGTACGCAATTTGCAGACTCCGAGAGATACAAACAGTTTTAAATACAGATAATTCGAACCTTTCTAAGTAATTCAGGTTATAATCTAAAAATAGAAGTTAGAGTGACAAGGGAAGAAGAATATATTACGTCACCGTGCGGAAAGAACGATTTACGTTGTTGATATCAGTTGCCATAGTTAAGTCCAGTTACAGGGACGTCGCTAGGAAAGGTGTAATTTCAAATTAATAAAGGACCCCTGCACCATTTAAATGTAAAAACCATCCCGGTCAAATATTATGAAACGTTGGTATGTTATAAAACTCGATAAACGAAACCGCTCTTTTGGAAGGTGGAGGTCCCTCTTTCACGTAATCACTATATGGTGGCTATCGGGGTGTGGAGGGGGTGATGTAGAGGGGAGGGGGTGGAAATTAACATGTAAAGTTATAATGAAGGGCTGGCGAATACGCATAAACTAAATTTTGATCCGTGTAAATCGGTCAAGCCGTTCTCGTGATATTGCGATTTGAAGGTACAAAAACTGTATACGGAATTTCGGCGCGGCGAGAACGCACCGAAAGCCCTGTTCGCGTTCTTTGCGGAATCGAAAGTGATTTTTTTTCCTTCGATAGATAGTCATGACCCAAGTACTGTGTCCAAATTTCAAGTCGCTATCGGATGATATGAGCCTCACAAGAACCCATTATTCGTTTACACCCAGTATAAATAAAATATACAAACATACATTATTAGTAGGCTGAACGATTCTGCCTCATTAACTTTCAATTGAAAGCAAACATTGTAGTTACATGACACTTCCTTTGGTGAAAACATAAATATTACGTTTAAGGAGAAGATATTATAAATATATAAGTAACTATTTTTATATCCGGTCTAGAAGTAGAATAAAGAAAACAAATAATAACATCGATCCTTAATTTTCAATATGGATCAATTTTTTCTCAATCCGGTCTAACCAAACTTGAAGGTATTATACCCCTTTTCGTCCTTGAATGCCATTTTTGAGAGCTCCCTTTATCATTTGACGCTGATTCTAAATAAAAAAGGAAAAGCCACTAAGGCTGATGTCTTAGTAGCTTTTCCTTTTTTGTCACACGTAATCTTGCTTTTTCTAAAACAAACAAAATATTAAAAAGAGTGACGTTTAACAATTAACCACAAACTTAAAATTAAAAGTCTCACTCAATGACGCTTCTAGCACAAGTATGGTTTTCTAAAAAATTAAAATTGATAAAAAGGTATCAATTATTTAGTTTTTTCAGATATGGGATAGAAAGTATTTAATTTACTGTTTATACAGGGTGTTTCATTGGGAAATGCGCATACAGTAAGTGTAGATGAAGGACACCGAGGTGCTTCTAAATAACCCATATTTTATGGGTCTATCGTTCTTTATAACCAAGATTTATTAATTTTCCCCATTTTTTCAATTAATCTTATGAAAACTTATGAACCACCCAATACATTTTTATAATATTTGGTTCGTATGTCTTATTCCAGGTCCGGCCTTAAAAAAAGTATAAGAATAAGTAGGTTTCGAGTCGAAACAACACCTTGTATATCAATATTTTAAAATTTTATTCACAAATTTGGAAACGGCACAAAAAAATAAGTAAGACATGTATTTGGTGTTTCCGCATACAACTTTTTTACTTATTAACTTGAGTCAAATCTAGATGTTTCGATAATGAGGTGGCACATAATTTAAAAAAAAAATTTCTTCCCCAAATGGTACAGGGTTATTCATTGTAAATTACCCACCCCTTATTATCGTTATTATTGCCTATAGAAAAAAAGTTTCAAATAACAGTTGAGTGGTTATAACTGTTTTTTGTTAAAATGCTATCAAATGTGCAGTAGCGTGCAGATTTCAGGTGATATTTTTTTACATTTTTATAATCCTCTCGACGAGCTGATTTCAACGATGTATCATACTTGATGTCTCATCTGGATAATAAGGATCTACAGCCACCTGCAAATGTGTCTTTTCGTTTAATTTAATACAATTTGTTGCATCGTTATTTTCGTTTAAAATAAAGTTATGTATGTGTTAATAAGTAAAAAAGTTATATGCGGAAAGACCAAATACATTTAGTACTTATTTTTTCTGCTATTTACAAATTTGTAAATAAAATTTTAAAATATTGATATACAAGGTGTTGTTTCGACTCGAAACCTACCTACTTATTCATTTTTTTAAGGCCGGACCTGGAATAAGACTTGTTTTTATCATGTTAATCGACGCCTCTGTGGACAAAAGACATACGAACCAAATATTATAAAAATGTATATGGTGGTTCATAAGTTAAGATTAATTGAAAAAATGGGGAAAATTAATAAATCATCCTGTATCTTGGTTATAAAGAACGATAGACCCATAAAATATAGGTTATTTAGAAGCACCTCGGCGTCCTCCATCTACCCTTACTGTATGCGCATTTCCCAATGAAACACCCTGTATAATAAATATAATAATAAAAAGAAAAAATTTTATATAAAACGCCAAAACAGCAAAAGGAACGTCTCTGTATTTATATTTGTTGTATTGATCACAAAGAATATTTACTGTTCCCTAAAATTTTATTATATTTAAAGATTTTTGTTTCATGTGCTGTAAAGTGGTACTTTACATTCCCTAAATGTATTTATAAAATACAGTTTACGGTCAAGCATAAATTTTTTTTATTATGTTATGTATTTAATATTTGTTGGGCGTGTTAGTATGTGAATATTTACCAATAATTTGTTTTTTATTATCACGTTCTCTAGCTAAACGCTTTACTAATCGTAAAGTAAGACAATATTTTTAAATAAATGAATCATCTTCATTTTTAACTGTAATTAATACGTAAAAATAAAGATTGACTTACCGCAACCAAGTACGAATACAACAAATAAAAAAATTTATTTTGGTACTAGTAAATTATTGAAGGTTGTTACGATGTTACGTTACTATTGCGGCAGAGTTAGTAAGTAATATACACACCTATATCGGCATATGATTTATAGTTTACTAACAATATAAAATCAATAAAATGCAAATCCCTATTGCTGTACTTTTAAACAGTTTGTTTAACTTTTAACATTGGGAATTGACATAATTTCTAAAAATTTCATTTTCACAATTTTTTATGGTGCCGTACGAAGGACAATGACTGCAATGTATCTACCACATTTGTGTAAATGTTAGACAATCCTTTTAAAAATAATTTTTTGTTTTAATTGAGATGTTTCTATTAATTTCTTCCCATCTACCAAAAATATTTTTAATAAAAACTTTATATTTATATTATTATTAAAAAAATACGTATTTGAATTCGACCAACTAATTTATTTATCCAGGTGGTTAACCAGCCATAACAGCCTCCCTTTTCTCGCTATGATTATTAAGCTATGCAAATATTTCTGAAAGTATTTTAAATTTTATTATCACAATTCAACGATACAGTAATTTCGCATGTATGTATTAGCATAATGAGAGAAAATATGCTGCAAAAGATTGCCCAACGAGGTTGGCTATTTAAACAGAATGACACTAATGACAACCTTTCAAAAACCTACTCTAGATCTCAATGTGATCTTTTGCAATTGGCCTCTGAGCGGTCATTTTTTGCTAGTTTAATATTCTAGTCTTGCTTAAACACTTCCTGCGTTTCTTTTTCCACACGGGGTGTTGTTAAAATTTCTTGCTACTATTTTTACTTTCCTGTTACATATCTTATTTACTATAATATACAGGGTGTTTTCAAATGACACTTACAACGTCTGCCTGTTGATATCTCTCGTAAAATTCGGCAAAATGATATAAGGAATGAGGGGTCCAACCTGATTTCTTTTCCAAATTAAAAGTTAAAAAAAAATGTTTTTATTTAAAAACTTTAAAACAGATTAATATATTAATTTGAAATTTAGCAGGTCGTTTTTAAATGTAAAAAGACATATTTTAGTAAAATATCATGTATCATTTCTAGATCCAGTCGTGTGCAGTTAGAAGAGTATGTCCCTTTTTCCCCATCATTTTCTACTCCCATGGTATTTGAATCAAATAAATATATTATTAGAATTATTAGTATTATTATTTTGTATAGAATTATGCACTGTCTCAGCATTAAGCTAGATAAGATTTACCCACACAGTATCAAAAGGCTAGTCCTACCCAGATTTATTCTTTCCTTGAACAGGACGATATTAATTAATAATCTTGATCAGACATTCGTGAAGAGTATATGGAATAAGGCCTTGTGACTTTTTTTCGTTGAATTTCTAAACTCTATGCTTAGCTTTCTTTTCCTGGTATTTTCCCTGACTTTTTCTTTATTTTGAGCAGAGCAGAATCAAGTAGTACAGAATCCGCATCCTTTACTACCACCACAGTACCTGGCCTGTTATTCCTCACTAAACTTTCAGTAATAATAGACCGATCTAAGAAGTAATTTTCTAGTATAGTCGAACTCAATCCTTTATGAGAATGAAAAAATAGCAAAGGATTACCGCCAATAGAACAAATGCTCATGAATCTGGACATTTTTGAGCACTTTAAAGTCGAAAACACCGTACACTGTCCATATATATATATATATATATATAAAAATAAAATAATATTTTGGCTATTAGGACCACTGTGCAAAGATTCAATAACCAAATTAGCTGGATATCGTTATAGGGGAGAATGGCGTATAATTATTAATTATGAGTTTAATATGAATTTACATTTTAATTTCTATAACACATATTAGATTTGAATTACTAATTAAAATTTTGTCTTAAATTAATTTAACTAAACTGTGGGGTGTGAGGTTACACTCATAAGAGGCGACAATGGAAGTGTGGTTATAGTTTTTACATTTTCAATTGCAGAAACAAAATTCTCAGATGTGCAGACAGGTTACTTTGGCGGCTTGTAGATGTACCGACAAGTGGCTTTGTCGGTATTAGCGGCATGTAGATGTGCCGACAAGTGTCTTTGTCGGTATTAGCGGCATGTAGATGTGCCGACAAGTGGCTTTGTCGGTATTAGCGGCATGTAGATGTGCCGACAAGTGGCTTTGTCGGTATTAGCGACTTGTATAAAGCGGGATCATTTTGTTCTGCAATTAAAGTAGGAAGTAGGAAGTTAGACAAATATTGTCTTCAGTAGTGAGGGCTAGGAAATTATTCATACAGTGATAAACTGTGCTTGTGTTCGCACTTGATTTTTGATTTAGTGAATAGTAGGTGGTAGGTGATTCGTGGCGTTAGTTTATTTCAATTAATATTATTCTTGGCTTCCGTGTATATACATACTTTTTTTTATTTTGAAACAGTGTTACAGTTTACTTCTTATTTATTTATTCGGTGTCAATTTCAATATGTTTCGTCCTAGGGAAAATACAGTTTCTTTAAGTGGATCTAAAGAATCGGAACAATCACTAAATGATATTCCAATGGATTGTGTGGTATCAGGTTGTAGTCCCAAAGATTCCTGGCATCAAAAAGGGGCCACGAGGTATTGCGCGTTCCGCCCTATTTTTGTGTATTTAACCCCATAGAATTAATTTGGGGACAACTTAAAAAAAGAATAAGGCGTCATAACGTGTTTCCCAAATTTGATGGGTTGATAGCAAACTGGTAAAAGAAGAAATTAACAAAATTTCAGCTGATGATTGGCAGAAAAAAATCAAACATGTCATCAAAGAAGAAAATTCTTATATAACGAGTCCAACCAAATTTATTATCAATGTTGATGATAGTGATTCCGATGGTGAGGGTTGAGATAGGGTAGGTAAGCTTAATTAATTTATAATATTTATGACTTTATTCACCGTGTTTTTAATTTTAGAATTAAAATTTGAGACAAAACTTTAATTAGCAACGTTTCTGAATCTCACAAGAGATCAGAAAATGAAGCTATAGGCCAGGTGGAGTGCTCAACCTCTATTCAAATCTAATATGCGTTATAGAAATTAAAATGTAAATTCATATTAACGAAAGTTAATCAATATAGAAATTTTACGCAAATTACCCCTAACGATCTCCAGTAACTTGGTTATTGAATCTTTGCACAGTGGTCCTAATAGACAAAATATCATTTTATTTTTATGTATATGGACAGTGTACGGTGTTTTCGACATTAAAATACTCAAAAATGTCCAGATTAATCAGTATTTCTTATATTGGCGGTATCCTTTGCTGTTTTTATAGCGTTTTTTCTTTCTCATAAAGCGGTGGGTTCTACTATATAGTTCGTGTAATACATATAGTAGCCCCAATTTAACAGCTTTCAAGCGGCGCCTTTGTTGCTACCAAAAAAACTTCAACCTCGCCGGCCCTCGACAATATAAGCGGCATCCTTTGAGACAGTCAACGTGGACTGTCGATAAGTCATTGGTTGAATATTGAAACGAAGCGCTGTCATTAGATCTGTGGGTAATAGCGAATAGGACGCTAAGACTAGTTAAACTATGATTTGGTCGGGTGGCCGAGCCATTAGTCGCTTCGATTACATCTTAGCGAATGCATGTTTCTATTTTATCAACTCGAGAAATATTCTCTGGCTCCCGAGCTATATTAAAGTAGAACACTCGACATCGACTTTAAAGAAATTGCAGATATTTGTAGTAGATTGTATAGTTACTGAGTATCCCATATTTGTTGTCCAACTTTTAATGAAGGATATTGCAGATTATGTCTCTGCAGATAATCGGTGTTGGCTAAGTACCTACGTGAAGCTTGAGGTTATATGCAGAATTGTCTCTAATTTCTGATGTCACTTTATTGTATTGTATTGCATTTTGTAGTTGTTATTGTTGCTTAACACTTTCCGTTTCTAATAAGCCATCTATTTAACGCTTCTTTATGTTTGTGTGACTGATTAAGAGCATGGTGATGTCGGCCATGGAACTGTTCTGTGAAGTACAGAGATCTTGACCTTTATTATTATTATTTATTGGTAGGGTAAAAAAAAAATTTTAATTTTCTTTTACCCTTTAAAATAAAATTCATTTATTGTACAAAAAATTATACTTAATTAACTTTAGGGATTTATTATATATTTTTACAATAAAGACAATAAAATTAAATTAATTATTAATATTTTGCATATGCAAACGAATTTACAGACCATTAATTTTAACTTTACCAAAAAATATTTTAAATTTTAAATAAAGGTCACATGTAAACATATGAAGTTTCTTTAAAAATAGACCTAAAATGATATAATAATTCAGATTATAAGTCGAGATTTTTCTTTATTATTGGACCCCTGATTGATTTCTTTAATGGAGTATGCATTTCTTTTACGTTCGGATACAGATTGGTATTTAGACCAAAAATGTCTGGATACAAATATCCTGATAGTAGTAAAAAAATGTGACAAGTGGCAACACTGCTGAAAACGCTAATAAATAAGTAAATCGAAAAATACAAAAACTGTTTACTTACACTACTATTAATGGCTTGAACGCACCATCATATAAAAAATGTTACATTTTTCCAAAAGAATGTTTTAAGTGACCTTCATTTCCTCGTAAATATATATTTATACGAGAATTCCAATTATTATTAATAGAATAATTATTTAAATTATTCGATACATACAACCTTGGTAGCAAAAAATTACGATCTCGCAATTCATTTTCAGTTTCGATTTCATTCCGGCTATCATACTTTAGAGAGAAATAGTCTAAAAAAAGATATAATCCAAAACGTTGATCATTTGCGATCTAGGTGGGCATTCTCTCTCTCTCTCTCTCTCTCTGTATCTGTAAATCTAGAAGGGTGGGTCACCCCACAGCACGTAGGCCACATTTGGCCCATTGTGTGTCCTTCTGAGGTTGAGCCTTCCTTCTAGCTCGTCAGCCAGCCTACTTGTTTAAAGTAGGCGATGACGTCGCCTGAAGGTAGCTCCCTCATGTTGGCATGTGTTAGCCACCGCTCGCCGCTGTTCACATCCTCTACACAGTGGAGTGTCAGATAACCCCATCCTGTAGAGGTGTTTTCGTAGATGACAGTGGCCAGTCAGGATACCTGTGGCTGTGCGCAGGTTCTGTCTGTTCAAAGTCATAATTTTTTGGCTGTTTCGCTGTTCGGATACTGTAATAGTTCCTTGGCTAGCTTGCAACCTGTTTCGTCGTCCCATCTACTCTTAAACTTGTCAAGAGAGTGTTTCTTCAGTAGGTCAGCCACAGCTGATGCCGATAAGCTTATGAAATTGCCAGGTCCCAAAAGTTTTTGGGAGGCGTGACCACGTTGTTGTTGCAAGCTTCGATCAGGGCCTGGTGACATTCTAGTACTAGAGCTGATGTAATGCGTGGTCTACCCAGAGCTAGTAGTGCCTGTCTGCTGTCCGTGAGGATGTAAATATTATTACCAGTAATGTTTCTACTGGTAGTCTCTTTTGCGGCGATTGAGATAGCAGTGAGCTCTGTTTGAGCTACACTGGCATTAGAACCCATTGCCCATTTTATATTGAGATTCAGGGATCTGGAATAAATTCCACAGCCTGACCCCTCATTTGTTTTAGACCCATCGGTGTAGATGCACAAGGCACCTGCTGCCAATGTAGCCTCTTGTACGTTTTTTGTTATTACCCTGTAGGGCCTGTGAAAGGCATATCTTGGTGCAATCAAATCTGTGTTGGCTTGTAGCAGTGGGACCTCTCCAAGGACCTCGTGCCACAAGTTACACCTCGACTGACCAGATCCTACGTCAGGTTGTATACCTGTAGAGCGTAGCCGTGTCATGGTCATCACCACAGCCTCCTTATTAAATATATCAAGGGGGGTGAGACCAAGGATCACCTCCATTGCTCTAGTTGGTGTGGTTCTCATGCCCCCCGTTATGTTGAGGCATGCTATTCTTTGGATTTGATCCAATTGACTCCCCAGGCAATCGCACCGTACGTTAGCATAGGTCTTATGATTGCAGTGTAGATCCAGGCCGTAACCTTAGGGATATTCCCCAGGTGCGGCCAATGGTTCTACGGCACTGTTCATAAGAAATGTATGCTCTTTTGACTCTGTTTTCTAGGTGAGAGTTCCATGTTAACTTGCTGTCAAAGGTGACCCCCAAATATTTCATCTCTGCAGAAAAGTTCAATTTAGTATTTAGGAGCTTTGGGGCCTCGATGTTTGCAAGCTTCCTTTTATTCGTGAAAAGAACCATCTCTGTCTTTTTTGGGTTTATTGACAGTGAGTGGTCTTTTCACCACTGTTCTATGATATTAAGGGCCTCTTGCATTCTAGCACAGAGTATTCCTTCAAATCTTCCTGTTTGCAGAATCACTAGGTCGTCTGCATAAGCTATAGTGTAGAAACTGTCATCGTTGATTGACTAAGGTGTCTAGGACCATGTTACAGTAGTGGTAAGAGCACCCCTCCCTGTGGACAACCTTTTACAACCATGCCTCTTTTGGTAACATTATCTACACTGATTTTTATTGCTCTCTTTGAGAGCATGTTATATATCCATCCATTTATTGTGTTGGGGATATTTTTATTAGCTAAGGCATTTGCTATTTTGGGAAAAGTCATTTTGTCGATCTAGCCGGCCACAAGGTGGAGGGCTGAATCAGTAGACTTTCCTGGGGTGTACGCATGTTGATTCGGATGTAGTGGGTTCTGTATTATCGCTACATTTCTTATATACCTTTCACAATAATTATTTAAATTATTCGATACATACAACGTTGGTAGCAAAAAATTACGATCTCGCAATTCATTTTCAGTTTCGATTTCATTCCGGCTATCATACTTTAGAGAGAAATGGTCTAAAAAAAGATATAATCCAAAACGTTGAACATTTGCGATCTAGGTGGACATTAATGTGCATTCTATCTAATTAAGACAGAAATACGAAGTGTCAAGGAAATCTTAGATATCTCTGGTAAAATTGAAATTAAACTTAAAATACTACAAAATTTTTTGATTCTACCATGCATTTATTATAACGATAAGAAACATTTACATTTTTCATTTAAAAAAAGTCACGATGTTTTTCGCCCGAAAATTTATTAAATTTAACAAACCGAGTTTCAATATTGAAGTCTAGCATAGACATACGAATATTTAACTCAGAAAAAGATGATTAAAACCAAAACTATTACACATATTTTTAGCAAATTTTGACAAGTGTCCATTTTAACAGTGTTACTCAACTTTCCATTAAATATTTACCTAAATCCATGATTTCTGAAATTGAATTGGCAACGTTGTATTTTCAACTTTGAATGAGATGGCTGTCATTTGACAAGCAAATTATTTATGTCCGTCAAATGAACATTTTTTCCTTTTTTAATACTTTTCAGGCTTATTCTGGTTATAAATTGCTACTTGGGCATTTGTAGAAAAGTTATGTACCTAAGCGTTTGTATTGGAAAAATAATCGTTTCAACGCACTGAATTTGTTTGTCTTGGGAGTAAGTATGCCAATATATATTTCTTTTTAAAAAAATGTGAAAAATATATTTCCGCGCAAAAATTTCTATATTGAATTTATCATGTTTTATAGCATCTGTGAAAATTTCATGAAAATCCCAGTCGGTCCCATATTCTTAACGTTTACCCAGAGATGTGCGTGTCAGTATAATCAGATCACTACAATTAACTCACATCAGTCAGATCTTTCCCCAGTTTTGCTATATATATGATTTTAGTATTGACATGAAATAATTCAATAAAATTTATATAATCATTCGAATGTCATAAATCTTTATTTATATTGGATTCCACCCAATTTAATTCAAACACAAAAAAGTGAAAACTCAAATTTTATTCTTCGTAAATCACCTTAAAAATTGTTATTTAGGAAATAGGCGACATGTTAGTCTATCCTTAATCAAAACAGTGTTTACACACACACGCAGATCTATTAAAAACTCCATAATCCTGCACCTAAACGCTCCAATATTTACAGATATATTTTACGTCAATTAGTACACAGGTAAAACTGTTTGTCTTGTTAGTAATTCATTCCGAACCATATTGGTACAACATTACTGTTACTGATAAGTATATGTGCCCAACGACCATGTAATTTAGCGACGTTTACAGGTAACTTTTACTTTCTCGTTAAATGATGTGTCTGGAGTAAAACGACCAGTGTATAAATAGCAATTTATGTGTGTGGCATGACGGAAGCAAAATTTTCGAAGATATATCTCACAAATTTTACAAAAGGACCAATTCAATTCAATCAAATTATAACACAAGATGTCGCACAGTGGTTTTAAAAGGCAATATATCGAAAATCGCCCACCATTTTTATAGGGAATTTGCTTTTTCCCGCGTCTTCGTATGCTTGATTAGTTTTTTGTTAAAACACCATGTGTTTTGTTGTTTTTTGGTGAACTTGTTTCTTTTGTGAAATATCAAACATTGTCTGAAAAATTCGAAAAATATATCCTGGGCAAATTGATCTGTTCAATTTATTCTGTAAATAGATAAATAATTTTTTTTCCAAAATTTTATTTTTTTTTTCAAAAAGACTTCTTATCCCAAATAAAAGACTAGTGCTAAAAGTGACGTTAATTTGGACTTTTAATGGTGTTTGTAGAAAAAATAGTGTATGATATACGTGCTAAAAGTGATTTTATTTTGTTTGAAGGGATGGAACACTCCGCCTTCGGCGTCGTGTTCCAAACTTCCCTTCTCACAAAATAAAATATCACTTTTAGCACTTATATCATAAATAACTATTTGGGCACGCAAAATTTACTTTTGGCACGGAAATTGACACTGTAGATCCCCAAAAAAATGTGACGTTTAAGTCGCAGAATCAATTGATTTATTAAATAATTAAAATTTAGAATAATGAGTTTCAACTCTATGATGATACCGGAGACTGATGAGAGTTCTGAGGATGAATCTGTACCACCTGAAATTTAACACTGTCTCTGAAGAATCGATAGGCAATAAAAAACGAATCGGCCAGCAAATTGCGACCGCTATTTTGGACAGACTATCTACGAGTACATCACGTGAAAATCAACCCAAATATCAAGATAAGACAAAGAAAATATTGACTTGAATACGATTTCCTGGACAGGCATCAACTCTGCACTTTATTACCCTCAGGTAAACTATTGGATATATCAATTCAGCACTTAATGACTTAATACTTATCCCTTTAATTCTTGTTAATTTGAATTTATAAGTAATGTCTGTAAAAGGAAAGCAGACAATGATATTTGCGAACGGCCATCAAAAATTCTTCATACGGAAAATTCGACAGCACAATTTAAAAGAAAATTTAACACCGACAGATTTGAAGTATATTCGAACCTGCAACAGATTAAAGATGAATGCAACCGCAATACCAAAAAGCTTGCAAGAAGTACATGAAGCTATAAATAAAATGGATTTGTTACAAATTGATTACTGAAACGTATGTTTCTCTTTTTAGACATTTATTGATATTGTCAAACAACTTAAATATTTATTTAAATCCACAAAAGATTGTAATAGATTTTGAAAAAGCCATACATAACGCTGTTAACGTTGATAGCCCGAAAACTAAATAAATAAAAAAAATAATTATTTTTTAAATAGTTTTGAAACATATTCAGTATGAAGGTTGTAGATTATGAAAAAATCTTCAACTTTTGAAAGGTCACCTTTTAACATAACCTCAAAACTGTCGAGAAAAATTCGAAAAATTTTATTTTTATTTTTATTTCCAAGAAAATAATGTATACTTTTGATCAAAATTAAAAAAAGTATGTCTTTCTGTATCAAAATTCTATAGTGAAAAATCATCTTGCAGTTTAAACGATTGATTAAAGGAATAGAAACTATATTGATGTTGCATAATGAAGTTTCATAAAAATATCAAAAAAAATTATTGTTCCATTTTTTTATCATAGAACAGTCACGTGTACTTTTTGGTTTTAAGCAGGATTAATTGCTGGATAATGATTTTTAAAGTGAAATTATTTTAAATTCAGAATTTTGTTTTCAAAAGCATTCTATAGGTATTTTCCAAGGAATATTTACAGATTTACCAGTAACTAGAAAAGTTAATAATATTACTTCAATTTAGGTCTTTTTCGCATATTTTCTTGGTCTTCTTCGTCGTCCGATTCTTGATAAGATGACCTTTCTTCTTCATCTTTCTGAAAAGTGTCTTTAAGATCACTGGATTCTTCAGTTGCATCTTCATTTCAGAGTTCAAGTTAAGACTCGGCTGCTCGATTTCAGTGTCCTGCAATTCGCTCAAATCTTGCACAATTTTTTTTTAGTGCATAAATCTGTACCGTGCTTCCGAAATCCGCATCTATTACTTTCACAACCGGATTCGCAGTTGCAAGAAATCGTTTTCAACAAATCTTCAGGAATAATTGAAGCGTCTGTAAAGCAAGGCATACGTAATTTTGAATTACTCTTTCCAGCCCCACTTTGTTGCAGTCAATTTGTTTCCAAGCCACGTTTGAATTTGAAAATACTCTATAAGAATATTGGATGGCTTTTGTTAATTTTCATCTAAAGTACATTATTTTCTCGGAAATAAAAAGACAAAAATACTATTTTTCTCGACAGTTTTGAGGTTATGTTAAAAGGTGACCTTTCAAAAAATGAAGATTTTTTCATAATCTACAACTTTCATACTAAATATTTTTCAAAACTATTTAAAAAATAATTATTTTTTATATTGATCTGCAATGAAACACAGTTTCTTTTGTATTTTTTTTCTATAGAATTCAATGGAGTAATCCGTTTTTTAACTTTATTAAAAATTTAAACAAATTATCAATAATTACTAAAAAATTCGTTATTGCAAAAATCATTTTTTGAGTTTTTTCAATTTTTGAGCATGTTTTTAAATGGGGACTATTATTTTTTTATTGTATCAAAGAGTTCACGTAAAAACAAAAAAAATAAGCACCTAAAGAACCATGTACGGTGATATTTTGCAAACCAATTTTATTTAAAAAAAAATGTTTTTAACCTAAAAACTTCAATATCTTGAAAACCGTTAGATTTTTTAATCTGAAAAAATTTGTGGTTATTTGAGTCCTAAAACGGTATACTTCCACAAAATTTCATCAACATTAAATTATTTTTGCGGAAATTAAAAATAAAAAATTAAAAAAAAAATTAATAATTTTTTTCATTTTAGATCATAGATCTACAACTCTGCCATTGGATATTTTTTGATAAGACATCAAGTTTGCGGACAACTGCAAAATACCATTTTGCCCCCCCCCCCCCTACCCCCCTCAAATAAACCCTTTAGCACCCCTCCTGTTGGACGAATTTCTTCCAATCATAAAAACCCTGCAGAAAATTATTTGACTGGTCTAAATCACAAAAAATCAATTTTCTTTTATTGAAGAAAACGTTTTAAAACCTTGATTTGTTATTTCAATTCTCGATTATATTCGAGCGTGAATTTTACGGTAGCATAAACTACGACGCCGCTCGAAATAAAGTCGATGATATGATGCTATCTCATTTAAAAAGTTAATTATAGCAGAAGATCTTGTGATAGATAGTAGTTTGAACTTTATAATTAATTTTATATTAATTAATTCCACTCCCATTTATTGTATACAATCTTCTTAGCTTCTAACCAAGTTTTTCTTTTTAAAACTGAGTTGTAACATGTTTCCTTTATCCTTCTTATTAAAATCGGGTAATTGTTTTATCTTCTCTAATCTTTCTAACCAGTTTAGTACCTTCTTTTATTTGATCTATTTAACC
This sequence comes from Crepidodera aurea, assembly GCA_949320105.2. Lineage (NCBI taxonomy): Eukaryota > Metazoa > Arthropoda > Insecta > Coleoptera > Chrysomelidae > Crepidodera > Crepidodera aurea. The sequence continues at coordinate 58,541,832 of OX439474.1, read as the reverse complement.
ATCTTTCATTTGTAGCAACTTCCTTTAGTCTTCTTAAATATCTTATTTAAGAAGCCTTATTTAAGTTTCCTGTTTTTCTTAAATCACCTAATTTTCACTTGTTGGAATTTTACTTCCATATTTATAGTTTGTATGGATAAAAAAGATCATTGATCTTCAAATGCAATATAATTAATGTCCATTTTCATTTTATACCGTTTATTGTTCAAAAAACCAATTAGCGGTTGATAATGAAAATTTACATTTTGGCTAAGTAATTAATTGACAAATGTGCTACTATTTATCAGTAATTAATGATTCAGTTTCATGCTGTTTTTGTTCCGATGAATAAAAGGCAATTTCAAAATATTATTGTGAAAGTATTATTCACATGTGATTAAAAATTAATTTTATTTAGTTATTCAAAATGATTTCATTAATTAATATTTTTATATAAAAAAAAATATGTAAAACTTTTCATAACAGGCAGAGGACATGGTTTCAAAAATTGGTTATAATTAATTTAGTATCAAATATTTAACCTAAAAACCATGAATGGATATTAAGAAAGTGAAAATAGTTTTGAATAAGAAAGTGTTAAAATTTTTAAACTAAACAATTAAAGAATGCACACTTGTCCGTTATAATTTTTGAGGAGTCTTCCTTGTCTCAACAAAGAACTGACCACCACTCCTACCAATTTTTGTACATAAGACTATGTACAGTATGAGGACCAGAATGTTTTCTTTGCGTTGTTTGTAAATTTTATTCTGAATCTTATCAGCATTTGTGCCGAAATCATGATGCGAATAACACATACACAGGAAATCTTCATAGTCTCTGCTATATGTTTCAGCTTACGATGCCTTAAAATTAAAAATTATGTACAGTATCAATATTTGCTGAAGTAAACATCTGATCTTCACAATAATCAACCAATAGGTCTGTTTCTTTCAATGTTTGGTGTAACACCATACAAAGAAACGTGGTGGTGTAGAAAGGGTTGTTTACTATTACCCAAAATGCTCGATTTTTCCCACCAAAAAATTATTTTTCTTTAATTTTGACACTGCGTATCGTGTATTCTACCTCGATTAACCCTCTGTGATAACTTTCAACAATCTTAACATTTTTGTTACAGATTTTATTTATTTTATATAGAATTTATCGAAAATCGTTAAAAATATTATCTAGAGAAATTTTGTGGAAAAAAATTTGTGAAAAAGATTCTCTAAAAATTTGTCTATCTAAACAACTTCGCAGTGCGCATGTCTGGTGTAAGAATCACACAGTCTGAAAAGGGTGGAGAAAACGAGCACCGGTGTATCATCGGTGCAGCATGAAATATTCAAAGAAACACGTTAGTGCTGTACTAATTGGACAAAGAAACAGACAGTTGCAGCAGTTTAGCCTTGGTGCAGCACTTTTAGGGCAAAGAAACAGACCTAATATATACATCATATCTGCGTAAATGTTCCAATCCTTTATCACCACTCTATTTAATATAAACTGAGATCTTTACCGAGCATGTTTCCTTCAAAATTTCACAAAATAGCCGCTTTGGATGTTGTCTATCCATATTTTACTGTCCTGGCAGCCTGTTAAATTATTTCCCAGTTTATTGTACTGTTCTCTGGCTTCTCCTAAGATTTTCTGGATTTTTTTCTCTGCCCTCGCGATTCATACTCTTTTTGTTTTTATTTTCTCTTCTTCTTCTTCTGTCGTTCGACATGTCCATGCTATCTTATTGTCATTGGTTATCTTGTCTCTTTCAGTTTTATTTTCTGTACGCCTGAAGAACTCCATATCGATTACCTGTAGGCAACATATTTTCGTATTTGTACTCTACCAAAAAAAGCAACTTGGCAACATGGTAGCGAGTAAGAGAGACATGTGTGAAAATGCAATCAACCAGTACAGCGTATAATGGATAATCAAGTACCACTGTCACCCTTTGTAGTGTTGCGATAATTTATTCAGCTAGAATCCCAAATTAATGAGTAATCTTAAAACTATTTGCAAATATTTTCCAATTTATGGTCAAATTGCGGAAAAAAAACAAAACAATTGAATAAAAAAATGTTCCGTTGAAATCTCTTGCATCGCGTAAAAAATTAGTCGTTGTTATAACTGCAATTTGCAGAACTTTTGCAGTTGGCAGTTGTAAAAATGCAAACAAATAATATTATTAAAAAAATTAAGGTTCCGTTTTCCGCTTGGGGTTGCAAAATTACATATCCATTGGGATCGATATTCTCTTTATTTGCAACCACGATAAAAAAACTTTTGTAATTATTTCAATGCTTGTGTGTATTGAAAATGGCAGCGTCGAGAAAAAAGATTTGATAAATAAATGATGTGTTTTTCAGAAATGGTTGCAAATGTACCAGTAAAACATTATTACTAGCGGTATTCCTAGTTTGCAGAACTTTTGCAATTTTTAATGTAAAAATAAAAAAGTAAAATGTTTTTTGCAATTTAAACAATGTTCCGTTCATCGCAGACTTCTGCAAAATTTTATGGTTTGTTTTCATTAATGCACTAACATACCATCACCGTTTCAAAACTTTTGAAATTAATGTTAATTGCTTGTCTATATAGAAATATAACATCGACCTAGCGGTCATTGCCTGCAATGCTAGATCAGCAAGCCAGCAAACCAGAGACCTGAGTTTATAAATATGAGTGAAAAGTGTTAATGAATCTACTTTTTTATTTTAATCATCATTGAATAAACATTATTTTGTATTACGTAGTTATTCAAATTTGAAAGTTCCATTTTTGTATTTTAAATAAATAAAGTTTGGTTTTTTTTGGAAATTAAAAGTGTTGTGAATTTTACTATATCTACTGGCCTATAAGTGGTTTTAATATCCAAAAAGAAGAGTATTTAAAGTACCAAGCCAATGAAAACAATGTTTTACAAATAATTTAGAATGTCTTCTAGTTTACGAAAACATTTTTTCTCTTTAATTTTTACCGATAAAAAAGATGGAAGTACCACAATAAAACGAGAAAAATACCTACAATAATATATATTTTCGCAATAAAACAAGTCAACGTATAACAAATTATCTACACGAATAACATACACGGTTTAACAAAATATATAACAAATCAACAGCAGTTCTTTAATTGTGTTTCTTGTAGGATACTTTGGCGATAAAACCAAGTTTCTTGTCCGAAACGTAATCTACAACCCTGATGGTCTTGTGATCTGGTTCCAATAAGCTGTAAGATCCTTTTACTTTGTAACCGTCTCTGGTTTCGTGTTTGCTCTTGTAATCTTTGTGCTTGTGGTCAGCTACATGGTAGTCGTAGTGGTACTCTGGTTTCGCCTGGAAATAAAGGAACATTATGTAGTGGTTTATACATATATTGTTTTAAAGAAAAAGATTGGATTCTTTTTATATGTGTTCAATGCCTCGACTGATGACACTAAAGTGTAGCAACAGTGCTATCCCGAGTTTAGAATTACATCCATTTATTTTTTACTTATGGGCTTATTGTTATGGCGATTTAAACTATGACTCTAGAACTCTAAAAATGCAACAGGATAGTTTATTTGAAAGATATCCTCAGAGGAATATAAATAACTGGGAGTAAAAATTTCTGACGACGGTATACTTAATGCTGCAGGGAAATTTTCTATCCAGAAAAGCGGCTGCCCTACTAAACTTTCTCATAAAAACATAACATTACAAAACAAAATAATACAATAACATAAAAACGCCAAGAGTGATAGAAATAGATTTTTGAAAGGTCCAGAAGAGAAGGAATGTAAAACGAACAGTTACGTCAAATCATAGAAGGCGTACACAGGTACAAATGATTTCAGGAACGAGAAGTTAATCTGGTTCGGACATGTTCAAAGAATGAATGAACAAAAAATCCCTAAGCAACTCCCAAAGTGACAACCCAAAGGCATAAGAAGGCCGAGTCAACCCAAAAATAGCTGGAGACCAATAGAATAATCGAGAAAGATGGACTTTGGAAATCGGTAACAGATGTCATTTTATTTTTTTATAAAGCTATGAATTGCGAACATAATTAAAAATAATGTTTATTAAATAAATAGATAGGGATACCATATAAAAAGTTTAAAGTGGGAAAACCAAATTAGGAAAATACAGCACGGTGATCAGGGCATCATACACAAATGCAACAAATGTACGACTGCTACAAATAATGAAAAGAAAGTTTGGAAAGGAAAAAATTTTGGAGCAGTAAATGATGTAAATGGTATTTGGAGACGTCGAACAAATATAGAAATCATCAACTCTGTATAAGTCCAATTGTAAAACATATGTTATAATTATATCGGTGGTAATAGAGGAATAAATAGAAGGATGGGCTTCCAAAGGAAGTGGTTAAAGGGAGAGCTGTCGAAGATTTAACAAACCTATGCATCAATGACTGGCATAAAAATATAAATGGCAGCAATGTTTGGAAATAGGTCGTAAATAATATTAAAAAGGGGGCAAATAATAGAGATACAAAATTCTATCCGTCTGTCTTTTTTAACAGCTTTAATACCAACTTGAAGTGGATGGGTTAATAGCCTTTAATATTATTTAAAAATATTATTTTTTATGATTAACAAAGGAGTTATACAAGTAACTGATTTTTAATGTTAAATCGTTATCTTCAAGATTTCTTCCATGTTGCAAATACAAAAACGATTAACGTAAAGTTTTGCAGTTATTAAACAATCGATAATATTTTATAAATATTTAATACTAATAAAATCGTTGCTGTAGGCAATAGGTTAAAACATAGTAATCAATTCATACTATCTACGGATTTTATTGCTAATGCACCAATAATTGAATAATGTAATTATAACTTATTTGTAAAAAGTAACGCACCAGTGCGGGTGAGTGAAAGTATTGATTTTAAAGAAAAATTATGGCATTATCGAATAAGTACTTGTGATCATTTATTTAATTGTTTACGTGGAATTGGTATGGTGAAATCGTGTTAATTGTTGCAATTAAAAATTAACTTATGCTTTGGTTAAAATTCCGATCTAAACATGCACTATCAAGATTGCGATAAAAAGGAAATCGATTTATTTTATTTATTTCAAAAACACTCAATGAAATAATAATTTAAAAAGACGTTAACTTTATCTACCCAACTATCTACTGTTATACGTTTATGTGCCATCACTAACAATCTCGCTTAAGCAAGTATTAAATACGTACTTGATTATTAGATTATTTACCATAGTTGAATTTCTATAAGACACAATATTTTATTACAAGGCGCGGTGATAATATGTTATTATTTTTTGTTTTGTTTATTAAAAATTTTTTATGTGGCAGGAACGATCATCGACAAAATGACAATGTTTTACTTCTTTAAATAATTTTCCCATCAATACATACTTACACTTTTTACTTTACTGATATTTAATATCGAAAAGCAAGACCAAAATAATGTGAAGGTGCTCGATTATGTTTTTATTTTTGTGTACAACATTAAATCATCAGAAAAAACTATTCATTGGTTAAATTGCTCTTAATAAATATACCAAACATTTACCTTTAGTTTAATCTCCTTTTCGTGATGTACATCTACAGGAGTTTTGAAATCTGATCCTGTAAACCCTATGGAATCGTCATGTTTATGCGATTCTTCCTTATGCTCTTCATGACCTCCAAGTTCGATGTGCCCGTAACCCCCTTCGTCTTCTTCTTCATGTTCGTCACCACCACTTATACCAATGATTTGATGGTCAAGAGGTTGGTGATGGCCTAATAGTCCTCCTGCTGAACTACCACCATATTGTGGTGCCGCGGAGGCTAAAATACCCATAGAGCAGAGGATCTGAAAGTATAAAAATGAGATTTTTATTTATGTAGCAAAATCATTTGTAAATTCAGTGTTTTTACCGTGATAATACTAAAATAAATATTTATATTAGTGGAACATTGACAAAGGCAAACAAGCGAGTAGCTGGAAAACTAGTTTGAAACTAAAACTTTTATTGATACTGAACATGACATGATTTTGAAGCATCAACGAATTGAACTCATACCTTTCCTATGAATGTACCATATTGCAAATCCCTGAATAAAAACAACTCTGAGTAAAAACATTTCTGTAATTTTTTACTACGGACGAAACATGGATCCCTAATTATGATCCGGAAACAAAATTATCATAAAAGAAGTGAAAACTTTGATTTGATTAACCACTCTCCTTCAGATTTATCATTTCCGAAACTAAAATGAGTAATAGATGCCGTGTAATAGATGCCGTAAGAAATGGTCACGGTGGATGAATAAAAATTTCTTTCAAAATACAGTATGTAAACATGACCCTTTGGCCTGTCTCATTCCTGGCGCCTTGTTGCTCCCAGGCTAAAGACAGTCTGTCTTGACTTTCCAACTCTTGTAGGATTTTTAAGCAATCCCATAAAAGTTTGGAGTTAACTTGCATTGAGCTAATTGGTTTTATATTCCCTTGGCTGTCAAAGTATACGGCAATGGTCTTCTCACTAACTCTTCTTCACAGTGATGTATTGCTGCAACTTCTGCCTGGAATATCGTCACGTGTTTTCCTAAACTCCGTGAGACTTTTGTCTTTAGCTTGGCTATATAAATTCTTACTACTACACGTTCTTCGGTTTTTGAGCCGTCTTTGTAGCAGGCCATTTCAGCATTTATTGGAGATCCATTACTCTCTGCTGGTTAAGACTGTTTTGAAGTTTTTTCAGAAGCTATACTTAGGCAGCTGAGAGTGATAACAGTACTCATGACTGGTCACGCTCCACTAAAAGAGTTCCTAAACAAAATAGGACTGTACACTGGAGAATGCACCCAGCAAAAGAAGTGTACAAATTAGTGCAGGGTACAAAAATACTGAACTGGGTAGAGTAACAAAATGGGCAGTAAAAAAATATTAACTAGAGTCTAAAATGTCATTTGTTTTCAAATAATTTTTCCTCATGCTGTTTATTCAAATAATCTTGCTCGTTGGAACAGATGAAATAAATTAAAATGTAAATAATCCATACTTACAAGAATGGTGTTCATGATGGCAAATGTTTTCCGTTGGTCGACTAGTTAGCAACTGACAAATATGCATTGACAACCCTGCCAATATATACTAATAATGTTGTGAAAGGGCCTTAGTTATTTGTAAAAATTATTAACATAAATACATTTATACAAATATAGTAAATATATTACTTGAATTTTAATAATGTTGACATTTATGATTTCTCCGCCTCATGTCTTCGGAATTAGACCAGCTTATAGTCGTACCTAATGACAATTACATACACAAATCGTTTAATAAATATTCAAATAATTAACTATTAAGCAAATTGTAATATAACAGTTTAAACTCAATTACCCTCGTTGTGCATCTAGATTGAAATAAATAGCCTAACCTTAATTAATTTGTCAGTTGCAATATTTCATATTATGCAGCTACTATTTTTATAGATTGTATTTGTTTACGCGAATATTGAAATATTTATTAGATTTACTAATTGTTTCTTCACTTCAGTTCTCTGAGTTAAAAAACAAATTCACAAACTCGTGATTAATACTTCAAGGTTTAAATTAAAGACCTGGTCCTAGAAACATGAAATTCGGATTATATCAAATTAGTCGTGCTGAGAAAAAGCACGTTCTGTCGGCTTTTGCGGGTTGTTTCTAAGGGAGCAACCAGGATGAAGGTAAAAGATATTTTTTTAAATTTTTTCGCTATTCCTGCCTATCATCTGAATATCCCATCGACTTCAAGACAATGAGTTGCCTTCAGATTTACTTTTCAATTAACAAGTCTTAGAGAGTCACAAAAATTGGTGGGGGTCGGTTTGCGGAAAGACTGTCTAAAGGCGCAATTCCACTGACGCGTGATACACACAATCTTTCCACTGAAGCAACAAGAAACAAGTCTCCTTGATTGTTGTACTGTATAGAGCTTCTGTATTGATTAAGTTATTAATACCGACTGGCATAAATTGGAACAAGTGAGTTATAACGTCCAAATATATGATTAACACATCAAGGGACTGTTCTTAGACTTGATATAATTACTAATTATTCCAGAGTTCGAAAAAATCAAGACTTTCTTGTCGTGAAGTAATATTAGTAATATTAAAGGACCTTGTCATTTCTAGACCGGTTTCGGGCATCGTTGTGCCTCATCAGAAAAAAAATAGACAGCTCAACATGGAGTTTTAAGTAATTGTTAGAAAATGACGGTGTCTCTTGGCAAGTTGGAGTACCCAGTAAATTTGGGAACATTAAACTGCTCAATTGCAGAATTCTGCTTTCTCCCAAATTTTGAAATTTGTGGGGATACAGCTGTGTTATAATGAAACTTTTTTTACTTTTGTGAAAGCTTTCGAAATTAATTTATTTCTTCTTCAGTCACTCTGAAAAACATGTAACTAATAATGAACAATTTTTTTTAATACTTACAGTATATGAGTCGGAAGTGATATTATAACCGATTATTTCTCTTAGTATATATGAATGTTCACTTAATATAATAAAAATAATTCAAGGTTTTTTCAATTAACAAATATCATTGTTTTAATTCGTGCGTAATTTGTTACCATTAATTATAATAATGGGGAACAGAATGGTTGCAAGAGCCCCAATTATCTGTTTGGAAATATTTTGCCCGTTAAAATATCAGACAATAAATTTAATATCAACATTAATGACATTATTGTTCAGAAGTTATTGCGGAATTGAATTTCATGCTTTCTTGCAATTTAACAAAGATCGTGAATATGTAACAGCATAATAGTTACAGAAATTGTTTTTCTTCATTTCCTTTAGTGGTCGACTTTGTTTTTAATGTGATGTCATGGGTATGAATTTTTATATTAAATTAACAACCAATTAGATGCTCAATTTCAATATTTTTTCGTTCATAAATGAAGATGAGCAATAATTTAATACAGAAGTTTTTATTCTCTTAGATATCAGAACATATCAGTAATTAAGATGAGATATATATTATACAATGTGTTCCACCTAATATTGAATATCCTGGGGAAAATGCAAAGAGGGTTAAATAGAATAAAAGTTTCATAAAAACGAAGGATATCCTGGCAAGCATAAAGTTTCTTCTAGATAGAAGTATAAGGATTTCGTTCTTTCCATATTCATATCGATGACCTTATACTTGCGAGTATATTCTTCAAGCACAAGAGAAGGTTCATTATTATCATGGTTTTCTTCATCTTCTTCTGGTGCCTCTTCAGCTGGTTCGAAATCCGTATCGCCTAAAGTTTTTGCAACTATATGGAGAACACAGGCAACTATTATTTTTGGTACCTTTTCCAATTTCACGCGACAAACGTACTGTATGATAGGAAACCACTGTACAGTTTCTTCTTCAAAACGGTATAACGTTTTAAAATCACGAACAAGTGTAGGGGGAAGCGGGGATTGTAATGTTTAACATCCCTCACACCCGCAACATCTGCCATCAGTGGCGTAGCCAAGGCCCCCCCCTCCCCCCGAAACTTCTATAAGTTTATAAGAAGATGTGTTAACTATATAAATCATAATTATTTTTTGAACCAGCGATTAAGTTATATTCAGATGATTTACAAACAATATTCTCCGCAGTGAATATTTGGACAGTGACAAAAGTAGATTCCTGTCTTCCTCAAAGTGCAGTCGATACTTTAACCCTTTGAAGTTGGATTTTTTTATCAAATTGGTTAAGATGTTTTTATATTCTTTGTGGTTAGTAGGGATAGTATTGGGGAAAAAAACAAATAAACCGCCATTTAGAATAGGACATATTATATGTCCCAGTTAGACATTTATGATTGGACAGAATTTGAAATATTCTGTACAAAATGGGTCCAATTTGAACCAGCAGCAGTTTAGAAATTTGTGTGGGATATATATGTCCTGATAGACTTCAAAGAGGTAAAGGTAGCAGATCCTTGTTTGTTTCCGAACATTTTTACGAGATGCGAATAAAATTGAAAAGGCAAAAAATTTGTGTTTTCAATTGTTTAATCCAGGAAAAGTAACGAACATACAAAAAACAGTGGCGTACAATGATTTGTCCTAATATCAATTAGATTACCTTGTGGGACGTCACTGGAATGAATAATTTAATTCTAATGATATTAAAAGAAGCCCCTTGGTACCGAAAATAAGCATGCCAAGTTTTATCAAAATTAGCTTACTTGTTTTTGAGCAGTTCATAAAAAACTCTTTTGTTCTAAAAACGAAGCAAGTTGAGGACACATGATTATGAGAATAAAAAATCTTATTTTTTCCTGAAAAACTAATCCTGAATGTTTGACGGTTTAACCCCATCCCTGCTGAAAAGACTATTGTATATGTAGTATTTATAGTAAGTATCTACGAGAAATTATGGGCCCTCTCCGAAAAAAAATACTGGGTACGCCACTGTCTGCCAATATACTGTAAATCGGACAAAACAACCTGTCATTACAGAGCTGAGTCTGCTACTGACCATACTCAATATTTTTAGAGGATATGCTTGTTATTCCAAATAGAAGGTCAAGATTTACTTTCATATGCTTGTACTCTAGAAGAATAAGGTTCTACTTGAAATTATTATGAATACAACCAGTAAGTATAAAGCTGGCAACTTCTGACACAAATACTTGAAACATTGTCCATTCTTGTCAAGAGTTTTTACATACTGCTTCATCAGACCAAGTTTGATGTATAACGGGGGCAACAAAATCAAGTTCCAATATCGAGCTAGGCAATCCCATTCGCAGATGTTATATGGAAATTTAGTAAATCCTGATTGCTGTCCATAAAAATATTATTTACTGTTTTCTATTGAGCCAATTGTGTTCTGGGTATTTTATTCTATTTAAAAGAATCTTCAAATTATCATACGTTTTTAGACCAATTGAGCATTACTGGAAAATTGGCGAGTAACTTTCCTGGCAAGCAACTTTTCTGGTGAGCAATTCTGAGCGAGCTACTGTGGGCGAGCAACTGTGTGCGAGCAATTGTTGGCGAGCAATTTTCCGTACACGCCAAATGAGCAATAGGAACAGAGGTCCAAGTTATTATGTTATAAAAACGTTTTAGACTTCTTTTACTGGAGTCAATAAAAAGTAATCAACATTTCCTAAGTTTCTAAATAATTCTGGGATATTTTTTTCTAGCCTAGAACCTAATAGTTTTATAATTGTATTATAAATTATATTCAACAAAAACTGGATATTACAAATGTTTCTCGTTTGTTACAGAACGCTCTAGATAACTACACCTTCCTGCCGTTCAGCGTCTTCCTAGCCATTTTCTGGATATTCACGTACAAAAAAGTTCCAGAAACGAAAAATAAAACTTTTGAAGAAATAGCAGCCTTATTTAGGCAAGGAAATGGAAGGTAAGAATTCAAGTATTACGGATAAAACTATTTATATTAGATGACGATTTGACGATCTGAAATAAATAATACTTTTTAAAAATTGTTGAATTTACGTTTTTAAAACATTAGTATAGTTTTCTTGAATTCAACAATATATACGAATACATAAATATTTAAATAAAAAAAATGTGCCGTATTTATTTATTTTTTACAAAAGGCTTGATAATTTCTAAATATTTTTCTTTCTATTATTTTTCGAACTATTTAACTTTTATTTAATACCCTTGATTCACATCCTTACGTTATGGTCTATTTTTATGTATGAGAAAGTAATAAAACAGCATTTCTAATGCAAAACTTAGTACGGTCATTTTAAATATTTTTACGGAATAATCTAAATATTTCCTAAAATTGTCATAAATGTACCTGAGCTAATACAAGTTTTGGGTGTTTTATTGGTCTTTTATAACCATAAGCTGTACAGAACAATAGAAAAAGGTTTGGACAGGCCAAAAGCCCTGTGTATTAAAGATAACATAGCCGTATCTTAAGATTATTTTCAATAAGTACCTATTTGCCAATTTTGTTTTATTTTAATTCCAAGAATTTCTTACAGTAATCGAATTATAAGTAGATAAATCCCTTACCAACAAATTTCACCGAAAATGCGATTGTAGGTTTTCCATTTAGTAAGGAGGTCCAGTTGTGTATTCTTGACAGCTTACTAAATGTCGTTTATTTGCAACATGCAAGGTGCAGTGTGCAGTCTATTGTGAATTCTAGTGTGATCATGGAAAATTTGGAAGTACCGCGTAAACGACAAAAAATCGGTCCTTTAACAGTTAATGAAAAAACATTAATATTTAATTGTTTTAAATCATTTACAGACAAACATTTATGTAAAAGTGTTGATGACACAGTGGAATTAGTTAGTAGTACGCTTGGTGTTGCGAAATCTACGATTTACAGAGTTGTTAAAGAAGAGAAATGTGGCGAGTTTCAAACAGCACGTAAAGCTCCAGGAAAACCAAAATTTCAAATAGAAAATCATTTGAAAGAAAGACTTCGAAGGAAAGTGCATGCGTTCTTCTTTAGAAAAGAATTTCCGACAGTAGACAAAGTTCTTGCCACGGTTCGAGATGATAAGGATTACCCTGAAATGAGTCGAAGCACACTATGGAAACTTTTAAAAGAAATAGGTTTTCTATGGAAAAAAGAAGCGATATTGTAGTATGGAGAAGAAATTACCTAAGGACTATAAAAGAAATGAGAAACCAAAGAAGAAATATATTTTATTTAGATGAAACATGGATCAACGAGGGACATACACCAAATAAATTTTGGCAAGATGAAACTGTTACAAGTCGAAGACAGGCTTTTTTAAATAATTTATCTACTGGTTTAAATCCACCATCAGGAAAGGGGCGCAGACTGATAATAGTACACATCGGTAGTTCAAACGGTTTTGTTAAAGGTGGTTTATTGACTTTTGAATCTACTCGTACCGGTGACTACCATGAGGACATGAATGCTGATGTCTTTAAAGAGTGGTTCGAACAAATGATAGATCTTCCTCAGAACTGTATAATAGTAATGGATAATGCAAGTTATCACTCGAGACTTACAGAAAAAATGCCCACAACCAAGTGGTTAAAAAAAGATTTACAGAATTGGCTAAATTCAAAGAATATTATCCATCCCGGTTCTGTGAGAAAAGAACTGTATCATTTGTGTTCCCTTCATAAAGAGAAATTAAAAAAATATGAAATTGATGAAATTGCATAAAATCGTGGGATGACGGTGGTTAGATCACCACCATATCATTGCGAAGTAAACCCGATTGAACTGATATGGGTACAGATAAAGGGAGAAGTTTCAAGAAAAAATAATTCTTTTAAAATGAGTGATGTTAAACAGTTGTTTTTGGAGGCTGTAAATAATGTGAAGCCTGAAAACTGGGAAAAGGCAGTAAATCATACGATTAAAAAAGAAGAGAAAATGTGGAAGTTGGACAATATTACTGATGAAATGCCACTCATTGTAAATATTGGTTGCGACAGTTCATCTTCTGATTTCGATTCTGAATTGGATTTGTAGGTAAGAAGTAGTTTTTATATTAAAATTATTATTTATGAACGTAACGTTGTTTAAAAGTCAAAGTTTAAACCCTTATACCTACATAACCCGTTTGACACAATGTTCTTAACATACCTTGTGGAAAAATAAAATATTTTAGAAAAAATTGCACTTTTTTACCTTCAGCTGTTTAGAAGTTATAAGCAGGTTAATTAGGTGAAAATATAAGTGTACACCCGATATATTATTATTTATACAAAGGTTATTTCATACGAAAATACTCGAGGTATAACTTCACAAAATATTTTAACTGTCTACTAAAAGAAGTGGTACGCCTATGGATTACGAACGCTTTATTATTTTAATACTCTCTCATACATAAAAATAGACTATAACATTGGCCTATAAATTAAGTTGGAGACCATAATTTTTATTTTATTGCCTCGGATTTTTTTATATTTATTGAATAGTATAATTTCATTGTTTTTTCTATTATTTTTGATTATGAGCACGATTGCTCTTCAGTTTTAGTTTGGATAATAAACTCATATTTTAGCTATTTTAATAGGTAATCTGGACTAAAATGATTAATAAGTTCAGATATAAAAGCAATAAATATTTTAATGCAAATGCAATTCTGCAATAAAAGTTTGGATTGAGCAATAAAGCTAATCTGAACTTTTTGAGTTTCGCTACAGATTTCTCACTTTTATTACAAGATGTGGATTAGAATAGTGTCCTACATAGAAATCGTTTGAAATTCTAATGATAAGAAATTGGACCTCGCAGTTTTTAAAGGGAAATTGGGTTTCACTCAATCTCGCTCAAACCTGTTGAAAAGTATCAGTCATATCGTTCTCATTAAATGTCTCCATGGGCGCGATAAAAAATAATGAATGGATTTTAAGATACCGGCCGCCGAAGGTGGAGATTTTTTTAAACGTCGAAAATCTTTGGCCTATATTAGTGCATTCTGTGAGTCGGAGAAATATACAAATATTTTAAGCACCATCTCTCCCCCCTGTTTTCGAGGATGCTGAACACGATGGCGGTGGCTAAAATTCTTTTGGAGGTAACCCAACTCCCCAAACGGCCAAAAATCACCCCCAAAATGGAGGGAATCGCGTATTCCGCATATTCCATCGGTAAAATATTCCCTACCCCCGTTTTAGAGGATACTGAATACGATCGCGTTATCCAAAATTATTTTTGACTTGACCCCACCCCTCAAACGGCTAAAAACCACCCCCAATATGGGAGAATCGTGGATGCCGCATCTTCCACCGGCAAAATTTATCTTTCCCCTCGTTTTCGAGGATGCTGAACGCGATGGCGGTATCCAAAATTAGTTTACACTTACCTCCACCCCTCAAACGGACAAAAATCACCTTCTACAGGGTGAAAAATCGCGGGTTTTCATGTTTGCTCGAAAATAATTTTAAATACCGCTGTCGAGTTCAGCACCCCCGAAAACGGGGGGAGAGATATATTTTGCCGGTGGAAGACTCGGAACCCGCGATTCCCCCAGTTTGGGGGTAGTTTTTGGCCGTTTGAGGGGTGGGGTCAAGTCAAAAATAATTTTGGATATCGCCATCGTGTTCAGCATCCTCCAAAACGTTGGGGAGAAACGGTTTGGTTGCTGCTTAAAATATTTGTATATTTTTCGGACTCACAGAAGGCCAAATAAGATTTTCGACGTTTAAAAAATCTGCGGCCGGTATCTCAAAATCCTTTCATTATTTTTTATCGCTCCCATGAAGACATTTAATGAGAACGATATGACTGATACTTTTCAACATGTTTGATCGAGATTGAGTGAAACCCAATTCCCCTTTAAGAACTGCGAGGTCCTTCGCTCTTGAAGTCAGGACAACTTCTCAAATATTTTCTAACTGCAATAAATGAAATATATATTTTAAAATGTTTATTACTTCTCCATTCTCCTTCTTCTGAGAGACACCTACTTCCTTAAACTTTTTCCATTTTAATTTAGAAATTGAATATATTGATTACTCGCCCATTATTTGAAAAGTTGATATATTCTTATTAACCACAATGTACATAAATTGAACGATTCAAGAATAGAGCAAGATACGTTATGTTAAGTGGTGGTACTCGCCACTCTCCCACTGTTAAACATTTTCAAATGCCCATAACTCGGAAAATATGCATTTTCCAAAAAAAAATCAATTTTTTAAATTTTCCTAATTTTCAGTCCATGGCGATTGTATTAAGTAAATAACATAATTATTCTACAATATATTTATTATTATAATCAAAAATTACATCATTATTATACGCAAGAACAGGTCAAATTTCAAAAATTTAAAAGCAACAGAATCATTTTTTTCAGTTATTGTTGTTTACTTATTGTTATTAAAATTTAATAAAAATGAAAAATTGGCTAGAATTCGTGCCTAGATAAGTCTACTGTTAATATAATTATTTGTTATTGTTACACATAATAAGAAAAGTCACAGCGTCTCATGCTGTAATTTTAGGTTCACTTGTATAATTAATTATTGTATAAGCAGTGGCTTAGAAAATTGATAATTGCAGTAGATACGCCGTGAAAAGAATGAAAAATGAATGAAAAATATGAGGAAGTAAAATTAGGTGGAGCGAACGTCGATCATATCTAAAACGGTTTAGAAAAGTATTTAATTGAAAGAAATTATTACTTTTTTAAAAATGTGTTATTTCACTACATTTAGAAGATCTAAAGAGATAAAAGAATCCTATACAGTTACACAGGCACTTAAAAAGTCTACATATCTAATGGTTTGAAAATTACACACAAAATGTACTCATAGTGTTGTTAATATTGCTATTCAATTTTTGTATGCATTATCCAGCAATCGAAGAAGTTTTGCGATTTCATGATTATCAAGCCAGACTTTGTGTTTACCAGCAAAACTTTTAGTTTAATCCTTAAGCATTGATATGACAAAGTCACTCCTGAGTTTGTACCATGTTGCATTTACCTACACCTTGTTTTGTAATCTGAATAGATTTAAATGGCTACATTTAGTATTATACGATTCAAGATATTTGAGACTGGCTGCTGGCCTTTTACTTGGGAATTTTATCTAATCCTATTAACTTATCAGTTGTAGGTAATAGTAAACAAGCACATCATGGTTGTACTATAGAAATTAATTATTTTGTTTTACTAGTCCTTTTTTTATGGTGGTAAGGAAATCCTTTATAGGAATCGGGTACAAGTTCCTCCCTTCCCCTGTAGTGTGTGACTCCACCTTGCAGTCTGCACACTAAAACCTCACCATGACTGAGCATACTTTCGGAACCGCCGTAAGGCACCCCTTCATAAGTATCTCCATGCTCTACCGCCTGCCTTGTCTTCTCCTTTCTTCCTCGTCCTTCTTACTCATGATACTCCTAATCCCATGGATCTCCCTCCACTTCTCCACTGATCCTATCATGACGCTTATTAAGTTATTCGGCTCCAGGATGGTGTTCGCTTTCAGTGATCCAATTTATAAAGTGAGGTATCGTCCCATTCTGGACAGTAAATGCATCTAGGACTGTCTTCTTTGCCGATTCGATGTGTGAATACCCGGAAGCTGCCGTGTCCCATTAGCTTCAGATAATAGTCCATGGCTCTGTGGTTACAATCTAGCCACGAATCTATATTGGGAATGATTTTTTGATCCATGTAACCAGCTCCCTACCAGTCTCCCATCTCTCCTGCCACTTCACCCTTGTCGGCGCTTTCGCCCTAACCTTCTACTCTCTGTGGGGTTCCCTCATTATCCGTATAGCACCATTACCTCTCATCTGCGAGAACGTCCAGTGGTCCAGTTCCGGCGATCAACTGCTTCCGCTGATACCGTCTTATAGGCCGAGGTAACTCCTAGTAGTCTTCTTCTTCGTGATCTGTTCTTCATGTCACTAAATCTGCCGACTCGTAAAATGCCCTCCCATATAGGGGAACCGTACAGTAGGACAGATTCCGCGGCCGCTCATAACTTTGCGCTTACAGGCACCCTATATTGGCTAACACCCTGGACAGTGTCGCAATGCTCTTTTAGACCTTTTCGATGCTGCTAGAATATCACCTTTTCGTCTATCCATACACCCAGATACTTTAAGTTCTTTTTTGAGATGAATTCTATTCCCCTACTGGCTCCGCCTTGTGGTGTGCGAGCCTCAAATTGTTATCGGTCATCCACTCATCTATCATCCGAAGTGCTAAATTGGCTTGGTTGATTAGCTCTTCCTTATCATCCGCTTCAACAATTAACATCAAATCATCGACGTAAGCGTAAGCATTTTGATGGTAGTCTTAATCTCAGTACAGAGTCGTATATTACATTATATAGGTTTGGATCGACGCCCGATCCCTGTGGTAACCCTGCGGTCGTTCCCTAGTCTAAGGCCGGAAAAAGTGTGACGTCAAGTTTTAGTTTCTTTATGAATGTAAAAAAACCTAAATATTTTCATACGAAAGTAGAAATATACACCACAAATTTTAACCAACTAAATAACTGCTCAAAATTCTATTAGTACAGCCCTGTGGTTTTGGAAATCACGTAATAATTTATGCAAATCCTTAGCAACCGTGATAAGAACTAGTCGAGGTCGTCTAAAATACCTTGAATCGTATAATACAACTCCAGAGTTGGACTCCGAAAAGCCTCAAGATTTTCTGCAGTTCTGCAACTGAGTTTTAATCTATAAAAACCCTGAATACGGATATGAAAATCGAAAGAAAGAGTGTTAATCTTTTTCTACCAATGCTGAGATAATGAGCATAGCGAGTATTTAAATTTAAATAAAATATTGTTACAACAGTTTTCGTTCTTCTTAAAACTAATTTGGTTAATAGGTAAAACAGTGTTTCTAGTATTCATTGTATTCATTAGCCGACGACCCTCATTATTACTTATTGTTCGAGATGTAGTAAAGCAATAAAATTATATAATCTTATAAAATAGTTAGGAATTTCATATACATATAGAAGAGAGTAGAGTAGGTAGGTCTCTGCGTAGACCGCCTGCTGATAACTCAAGTGGTATTTCTGGTTTTACTTTACCAATATTATGTTTTGTAATTTAGTGGTAAATAAAAGATCCTTATTTAAATTAAGAAAGTATTATTCGGAATGGGTTTTTGGAAATGTTATGAGCTTTAGCTCGTTGAGAATCCAGTTTTTCAGATTATTTCTTTCTTAAAAAGAACTTTTGAAAAACTCTTGAAAAACTCCAGAATCAATAGTTAAATCAGCCAATAGATAAATTTATAAAATATTGCACCAAGAAGATTGTGACACTGAAACTGTCAAAAACCTTGCTCTTAGGCATTTACGGTTTGTTTGGTTATCAAAACTGTTTTCATTTATCAGTTTTTCCACAAGATGGTAGCATATTTGCATGTTTATCTTTTGACTGATTTAGCTCTTGACCTTGCGCCTGTTTGGAATTTGATTTATAGATTTGAATGCCCAAATGACGAAGCCGAAAGGCAGAAACCGGTCTTGGAATCTCGAATCAAACAGATTAAGTTTCAAACTTGATTCCTTAATGATAAAATATGGGACAATTTAGTAAATCCTTTTTATAGATCTGTGCTACAAACATTAACTTTTTATTAACAAAGATTGCCATTTATACCATTTATTTGCTGCACACTGAAGCAATAATTCTTAAGTGAAAATATTTTATTGTTAAAAAATAAGTTTTGAGTTTTGGGATAATAATAATAATAATGTGATTTTTTTACATAGGGTTAGTTTTCGAGACAGTCGACTGTACGGGTGAGTTTACCGCATGAATTTGTTGTAAAAATGCATGAAGCACGATCTTCGATCTAATTTCTTCATTCTTCGTCTCGTTCTCTCATTAATTTTTCTCCTACACATCGACACACATACCATATACACGAGATTTATTCGCAATTTTATTTTGATATCATTTTAGAACATTCACGGTTTCTTACGTAACCTCACTTTCGATTATGTACCTAGAGAAATTAGAGTTAATTATTATTAAATAATGTAAATTCTGCACAAATATGTTGCAAGTTTACGAGGGTTTTATAATATTTAGAAATGTATTTTAAACGCTTTTTTTACGTCAATGCAGGTAAACATTACAGTGGGTCAGATTGAGTTTCTGATCTTTCAATTAAAGGAAGTTAAAAAGTACAACAATAAATTGTTAACGTTGTAAAGTAGTTTATTTATAATTAGTGAGTCAGCCAAAAGGTATTCAGTTTGGAGGTGGTTTATAATAAAAAAACACAAAGAGAAATTTAGACAAACAATTTCTTAATTATAATTTTAACCACATGCCTATCAAACCTAAATTCATATCAGAGAAGTTATGACAAGATCTCATACATAAGATTTGCAAAAAGGGTGGCCCTGATGCGGCCTATTTCCACTGCGACCTTTGCATATTTATTATAGTTCCCTTGATAGTTATATGACTTACTCGAGCTTCGACAATGCCTCTTAAACGTAGCTTTCTGCCTCTGAGTATTCCGTTCCCTTCTGTGAGAACCTTGCAATCCCCTCGCATTCGCATAGGATAAGGATGGAGGTTTCTTCTACTGTCTGGCAAAACCTGCACATGGTTTCTTCTGCCAGACCCCAGACCTATGTTTTTCATGTGTTTGTTGAGTTTACAGTGTCCTGCAAGCCTGCCTACTATTGGTTTTACGGATCTTCTGTGCTTGCTCAGTAGGTTGATTGCTTTCTTAACTGTTACTTTTGCTATGCCGCAGAAGTGTTCCGGGCCATAGAATGCAATTGACGAGACTTGTCTAGCCAGTTCGTCAGCCTTTTCATTCCCTTGGAGTCCTTTGTGTCCTGGAAACCATGTCATGGTCACTTTCTTGCGGTTTTGCTAGTTCATTTATGGCACAGACATAGTCGCACACAACTTTTCTCCCTGTAAAACTGTTTGGGTCGGATAATAAGGTCATTACTTTTTTATTTATTTATTTATTTATTTATTTTGGGTTAATATTGTTACACTAGATTTCTCAGATATGAGTAGATAATGTTGAATAATTCAGCGAAAGATCAATATTGCTAATTTGGGATTGTTTCTCGTATGTTTTCTATCCGACTCAAAACTTTTATTCTTCGCCACCTGTAGGAAACCTGTTCAACTTCGTTATTTTACTTAAAGAATATAGACTTTGATTTGTGATGGATGTGGAGCACAAAATAAAATGCTGATAAAAGGACGCCTGCCACCACAAGTTCCTCTTCTACATTATGAAATATTAAGTAATTGAATAAATAAGTAATAGGAAACATGAACCAAAAGTGAATTACTACAATTTAACACTTAATTATAACATTATAACATAAATGTACAAACAATTGTATAAAGTACATCATAAAGTGCAAGACAAGAATAGGATAATAAATCCAGTTTTTACCAGATGTAGCAACTGTGGGCAGGATATATCGCCATTTAATACTTTGAACAGTACTACAAGGTCATATTTTTTCCTGTTTAATTCCAGAGAGCACAAATTCAACCTGTTGAAGGTCTGCATATTCGTATAGGGTCCATAGTGCAGACCTATTTTAAAAGCAACAAATCTCAGAAACGCTCGATGTTGTTTGTATGAATTTGATAAAATTGATTCCAAACTGGTAAAGCATACTGTAAATTTGGTTATACGAGAGATAAGTACACAGATCTCAGGTGGCATTTCTCAGGAGAAAACCTAGCATTTGGGAAGCTTTGCTTATAACTATGATCAGTGAAGGATAATTTAATACCAAATAGCACCCCGAGATCACGAACTGAATTCAGTCTGGATAATTAATTTCCCGTCATCACGTATCCTCTCTTGTCCACTGCAGGACATAGGCCTCCCTCAACGATTTCCATCTGGAACGGTCTTGCGCTTCATTTATCCAGTTGTTTGATACTCGCTTAATATCATCGGTCCACCGGGTTGGAGGACGTTCTCTGTTTCTATAAACATCCTGTCTAGGTCGCCATTCAATAATTTTCTTTGTCCATCTGTCATCTCCCTGTCTTGCCACGTGGCCCGCCCAACTCCATTTGAGATTTGTAATTCTTCCTATTAGATATATGACTTTAGTTCTTTGTCGAATTACATTGTTCGTTACCCTGTCTCTCAAGGTCAAACCTAGCATAGAGCGCTCCATAGCGCGTTCAGCAATTCGAAGTCTCTCAGTTGATTTTTTGGTGAGAGTAAGGGTTTCTGCGCCATAAGTCATGACAGGGAGTACACATTGATTAAACAATTTTCTTTTAAGGCAGGTTGGAATGTCTGATTTAAATACGTAACGCTGTTTTCCATATGCGGCCCACGCTAAGGTAATTCGTCGGGTAATCTCACATGTTTGGTTGTCGCGACCAATTCTTATCTCATGTCCTAGGTATTTGTAGGATGTTACTTGTTCGATGGAAACATCTACTTGTTGTTTTGGTAAGTTACCAGGTTTGTCATAAATTGGGTTTTAATCTTTAATCCAGCCTGGGCATATGGTAATTGTAAACGATAGGGTTTTTAGATCTGGAAGAGCTCATACAGTAGCATTTGTCTAAATTAAGCGACATTTCGATTTTTATAGACCAAGAATGTAGTGAAGTGAGATCAGCTTGAAGCTTCTAACAGTTATTTGTATTGCTAATCTCAATGAATTTGCAATGCTGAAAAACAAGACCAGTATCGTTGATATATAGATCAAAAAAAAGAGGACCATGGTGGGAACCATGCGGGACTCCAGAGGTTTCAGTTAGTCAACTTGGCGACGATTGGTAAATTTTTTAAACAAAAACAACACTGATGAAACATTTTAAGAATCTGCAAAACATGAAAAAAATACAATTGTTGTAAAGTGGAATGTCAAGAAAACTGGAACGGTCATCATGACGTCAAAGTTACCGATTTGCAAAACACTACAATACGTTTCGAAGAGAATGTAAACTATTCATCAATTTACTAGAAAGATGTCAAGGATGAAATCAATGTGAATCTGAATAAACTTCCTCTGGATCTCGGTATAAGTGACAAGAAAAAGAAAGATGTAAAATCTTGGGTATCATGTTTGGGTCCGAATTGGAAACTATACCAGGGGATCAGTTTGGTTGGCAAGAATATAAAACGTTTTGAAAGTTTGCTCTTTATGTGTTTTGACCGAAAATTTCATCACATTTGCAGATTATTGTGAAATTCTTACTGTTAAAATCGTCTGATAAACTTTCAAGAGTAATTTTTTTGTACAGAACAATTTCGCTGCTGGTCAAAATATTTTAAATGGGGATATTTATAAGGACTATGGATTTTATCTTTTGATTTTATTTCAGGATATTGGTATTTGCCCAATTTAGCACTTATAGTAAAAGATAATGACTCATCTGAGGTAGGTTTTCGCTACTTATCAGAAGTCTTTCTATATTTTTATTTTTTTATTTTCAATTAGAATTTTGTACGTAACTTCGATCGCTCTGAATTTTGTAATTTCCATTCCAACTTTTCTCTTATTTTTTGAATAGAAAACGGTTTTCCCGTTCATACTGGATGATAGATCTGCTTCTACTTGGTCCTTAAAATTAAAATTTAATTATTTAAAAAGTATCCATACTGCAAAAACAAATTTATTACAAAAATAGCATAATTTCATCTCCAAAACTATAAACGAGATTTTGTCGTAAATCCTAAAAAATTTGATATCATAAACCCAAAAAATTAAACGTTCTGTTTCGCATAAACTAAAAATATTTTGTTTAAACCAGTTTTTATGTATACCATTCTTAAAGACTCACCTTGTAAATCATACAACTAAAAATTAGTTTATTTAAATGGTTGTATAGAATGTACTTGTTTCTAAATAATTGACAACCCTCGTAGACCCCATCTCGTGCACATAATCAGCATTAAGAAACTTTGTTACATATTAACATATTAACTAACACCAATTCACGCATGATCTCTTTTTCCCTGTTTTCTTAATTGCGGGTTTCCAATCAAAAGCCCCTGCAGCTTTTACAAACAAGAAAACTCTAAAAACAAACAAATCCAGATCAGTTAACAAGACTTTCAAAACCGCTAAAAATAATTATATACACTTTATTTTATTACTGTTATAAATTAAAAATCTTTATTGCACTTCTCTTTTATGCTGTTTTTGCAAAAATTAATTATCTACAATTAATTTAGTCTCAGGCTATCGAGAATTTATTTTGCTTATTGAACAGTGTCATTTTTGGTAATGAAATGTCTTTTTTCGTCTTATATTTTTAGTAAAGATTACAATTTTCTCAGAAATTTTTAAAGGCATTTTTATTTCAAAATGAATTATTTATTTGTATTTAAAGTGGCAATTGTCTGTGTTCAAGCAAGAAATGTCGAAAAACATTAACTTTCTTGTTTTCAGGTTAGGCTTCAGCAATTTAAATTGGGTTTATTCACTTATTTAATATTTGTTACCCTGTAGTCCGTAAATATTTAAAAATGTACATGGTTGTAAGAAGAAATAAAAATAAATAAATGAAAGAAATACGTTGATATTAAAAAAAATTAGAGGTGATGTTACTACTTGACAAGTTGATTTTATATATGACAATTATGTCAAAATATGGAAATTTAGAAATAAACATCGACCTGCCTCAGAATTTTCGCAAAAGACATTCCGGAACCAATATACTTATCAGCGTCCTATAACAATTGCTCACATAAGGTGATTTTTAGCCCTTTGATAACTTTCCATTTTTTTGGTGTATACCGTGTGACAATGAGACTAGGGCCATGCCTATATCTCCTTAATTTTTCAACCGATTTGAATAAAATTTGGAACATAGATACGAGACATAATTTTGGATTGACTGTCGTATAAAAACAAAATGGCGGACTTCCGGTATCGCCATAAATGTCACCAACTTCGATTTTTTAAATGTAACACCCTGTATATTTGATGTTTTTCAGATTCTATGGCTCAAATTACATACGACAGTGTTGCTAACTTTTTTATTTTTTAATAAAATAATTCAAATTTCCAAAAAATGTTTAGCATAGGAGGCCTTTATCTGGTCAAAATATATTCTAATTGACATCAGTAATTCATAGTAATAGATTTGTTCGTTTCGCGAGTAACGATTATTTTCCATTTCGAAAAAACTTATTAACAAAACGAGATGACAAGTAAAATTGGTATTTGACTTTTGACGTGATATTAAACACGTATTGTTATTCCATGGCTATCTTTAATTTCATCAAACCTTAACGGATTGGAATTCGACGGCATGGTACGAAATAGGTATTGTACAAATTCAATAAACGATCATGTTTAGGTCTGAACAAAAAGGAAGTGGTACATAATGTATATCGTTGAATTGGTAATTAAATTCTCCATCGAATGACAAGATGGCCCTCGGTAGGTACCATTTGAAAAAAACGAGTTATTCGTTAAAAATGAATTTAGAAAATTTCAATTCCCGCTGTAGAATTTCTTATTGAAAAAAACTGGCAACACTGTCGTATGTGATTTGAGCCATAGAATCTGAAAAACATCAAATATACAGGGTGTTCCATTTAAAAAGTCGAAGTTGGTGACATTTCTGCCGAAAACGGAAGTCCGCCATTTTGTTTTTATACGACTGCCAATCCAAAATTGTGTCTCATATCTATGTTCCAAATTTTATTCAAATTAGTTGAAAAATGAACGAGATATAGACATGGCCCTAGTCTCATTGTCACCCAGTAGGTGTGTATGCGTTAGATGAGGTTTATTTGCTGTTGCTAAAACAATTAACTTGCACTTAAATTTTTGTAGAAGAAATTGTACTCTGCTGATTTTTGAAGGAGTCCTGAAAATATTTCGAGATCTGTAAAGATAGAAGGGTGGGTCACCCCACAGCACGTAGGCCACATTTGGCCCATTGTGCATCCTTCTGAGGTTGAGCCTTCCTTGCAGCTCGTCAACCATCCTACTTGTTTAAAGTAGGTGATGACGTCGTCATGTTGGCATGTGTTAACCTCTGCTCGCCGAAAAGAAAATGTCTTGTTTGTGAGAGTGTCGGCCATTCGCAAAGAATATGTTCGACAGTCTCGTCTTCCTGTTCACATCCTCTACACAGTGGAGTGTCAGATGGAGGTGTTTTAGTAGATGACAGTGGCCAATCATGATACCTGTGGCAGTGCGCAGGTTCTGTCTGTTCATTGTCATATATTTTTTGGCTGTTTCGCTGTTCGGATACTCTAATAGTTCCTTGGCTAGCTTGCAGCCTGTTTCGTCATCCCAGCTACCCTTAAACTTGTCAAGGGAGTGCTCGTTTAGTAGGTCCGCCACAGCTGATGCCGATAAGCCTATGAAAGTGCTTCCCAGAAGTTTTTGGGAGGCTGCTTTCTTAGCTAACGAGTCATCTATACACTAAAGTGACCATGTTGTTGTTGCAAGCTTCGATCAGGATCTGGTGACATTCTAGTGATGTAATGCGTGGTCTATTCAGAGCTAGTAGTGCCTATCTGCTATCCGTAAGGATGTAAATATTATTACCAGTAATGTTTCTTCTGGTAGTTTCTTTTGCGGCCATGGAGATAGAAGCGAGCTCTGTTTGAGCTACACTAGCATTAGAACCCATTGCCCATTTTATATTGAGATTCAGGGATCTGGAATTGATTCCATTCCATTCATTTGTTTTAGTCCCATCGGTGTAGCTGCACAAGGCACCTGCTGCCAATGTAGCCTCTTTTATTATTACCCTGTAGGGCCTGTGAAAGGCATATCTTGGTTCAATCGAATCCGTGTTGTGGGACCTCCCCAAGGACCTCATGCCACAAGCCACACCTCGACTTACCGGATCCTACGTCACGTTGTATACCAGTAGAGCCTAGCCGTGTCATTGGCATCACAATAACCTCCTTAATAAATATGTCAAGGAAGGTGAGACCAAGGATCCCCTCCATTGCTCTAGTTGGTGTGGTTCTGATGCCCCCTGTTATGTTGAGGCATACTATTCTTTGCATTTGATCCAATTTGCGTACGACTGTCTACTGGCCAGTTTTGACTCCCCAGGCAATCGCACCGTATGATAGCAGTGTAGATCCAAGCCGTAACCTTAGGAGACATTTCCCAGATGCGGCCAATTGTTCTTCGGCACTCTTCATAAGATATGTATGCTCTTTTGGCTCTGTTTTCTAGATGAGAGTTCCATGTTAACTTGCTGTCAAAGGTGACCCCCAAATATTTCACCTCTGCAGAAAAGTTTAATTTAGTTTTTAGGAGCTTTGGGGCCTCGATGTTTGCAAGCTTCCTTTTGTTCGTGAAAAGAACCATCTCTGTCTTTTTTGGATTTATTAACAGTGAGTGGTCTTTGCACCACTGTTCTATGATGTTAAGGGCCTCTTGCATTATATTTCGAGATAATTTTTATATATAAATAGTACAAAAAATTGCCCTATTAGTATAGAATTTTGAAATATGTTAAATGCAGATACCGAAAAGGCCTCTTCCCAATTTTGTCAATTTTTTAAAAATATTGAATCATCTTCCAGGACCAGCTTCTCATCTCAAATAATACGAACGAGTGCTTTGGATTATGTAAAAGTAATTTTGTCATTCTCGTTTTAAGAGTAATGCGATGTCTGACAGTTCTAGTGATTACACCATAGGAAAGCTTCTCGATCGCTATAGCTTCGGCTTTGAAACCTAAGCGCATATACGGTAGTGGTTGGAACAAAAAATGCTATAATTTGTTTTTGATCTCAATGTTAGAGTCCTGTTAGTTATCCATTTGTTTTCTACTCTGAGAATATTGAAAAATTGTATAATATTATAAAGGAGAAAAATCTTTTATTTCAAAGAAAAAATAATAACTGTACCAACCATAACACTGTTAATTTTAATCAAAGAGATTATCTGAAAACGCACACATGTATTGTAATCAAAAAACTCTTTTAAATAGGAGTTGTGATCTTGAAAAGCTGCAGGGCAAATTTTTATTTTTATATGATTCAAATTCACTTGGGATTTTATTAAAAAAGTGAATTTGAGTTGATTTCGACTTTGGAACTCGCTGAGTATCCGCCGGGCCGGGTTCAGCGTACAATGTTTTTCTCTAAAAAGTAGCTGTGCATGATCTACTTCAAAGAAAATATCCATGAATGAGGTGAAATTTGATAATTAATCGGTTTAGACTAAATAAAAATTAACGTCTCTTAATACATCCAATGCAAAAAACTGCATATACGGACGATAATATAAATATGAAAAATATAAATATGAAAAAACGAACCTATTTACTATTTTTATGCAGGAAAGGTGCTATAAAACAATTGCTTTGGTTGGCAAGAATCACCTTTTACTATGTTTGGCATAGTAGGTAGCACTAATAGATATAAGAGAGCGGATCAAAAGAACGAACAGATACACACCTATAGTCCATGCGCTTACAACTAGATTATTAACTGCTTTATTATTCTTCAAAGTACGTTCTATCTTTTATTGTGACAAAAAAAAAATTTAAAATAAAACTACAACTATAAAAAAAATGTATAAACAAAGCCTCAAGCCCTGTTCAGTGAGAAACACATTCTTAGTCTCTCCGACTAATACTTAACTGTCTATCTAACCTGCTCTTAAGGTTATCTTGTTTAAAATATAGCTCTCAGCTCTTAGTACCGGTTTAGCTTAGGAATAACTGTAAGGGATAATATGTAACTATTACATTATATTAATTGCCCTGTTATATTTTGATCATTTTTGAACCCGATGTAACTAGAGACTAGAGATTCACGAGTTTGATTTGATTTTAAGAATTTTTTTAATTTAAAGAAAGATTACAAGAGGCCGAGGGGTCCTCTTCAACCCTTCGAAGATAGATGGAGTGGATGACAACAACCAAGAGACTTTATAGCACTAGCACTGCTAAACATTCACAGAGGAATTGCGGACAAAGTTGATGCAAAAAAAGTCGTTGATAGGTTTGCTAAAATGAAGAGAAGGAAACTTTGTTGTTTAGACCAAAACGTGTTTTCGTCACCTCAAACCTACAAAATTGTCCAAATATCAGTTTCAGTTTCATTACATATAGTCCAGTAACTGAAGGGTCAAACCTGGGAATAAGTCTGGCATGAGTTCTCACATAGCGCATTTTGTAGGTCACCACAGGTGTTTTAACATGAGAAAATCCTTAACTTGTTGTGGTCAAGGGGTGGGGCTGAAAATGGGTCCCAAAACCTGGAAAATGGGTTTCCCGCTAATATCTGGCTAAATATGCCAATTAGAGAATTTTTGTTCAGACAAAAAATGGAGATCAGCTCATTCTCTACAAAAATGGCCCTTATCATTTTCTTCGAAAATTCAATAGTTTTCGAGATAATGGCACTCAAAGGTCCCCTCATTTCAGCTGCTGCTCTATCTTCAGAAATTCCGCTTTCTATGAATTAACGCGTAACCGGGCGGACGAATTGTTCAATATCTCGGAAAAAAATTAATATTTTTCGATGATTCAAAGTTCATCGGAATGGGAAAACCCGTAGCTACAATTCCATGTGACTTGAAGTCAGTTCGTATTTACCAAAAATATTTAAAAAAGCGGCCAAAGTTTTTTTCAACAATATTTAGAGGCTGCTTCATTAATTTATTCATATTTTCTTTAAAAATAGTCATTTATTCTAATTTTGCCTTAATAATGGGAGGTCTTGAATGACCTCAGAAATTTTTTTGCAATACTTTTCTGGCGTTCTAATATACAATTAATTTGTTTATTTGCAAATTTTAGCCGATTTCGGAGTTCCAGAGAATCTTCGGAACAAGCGCGAATTATAATCTTATGATCCGTTATATATATTTTTTTATTTTTAATAGAGTCTAATAATTTTCAAGAAATGAGGAAAATTGGTCACACGAGTCAAAACCGGCCTTTTTTTGTTTATCCATTTCTTGTTCCTCGCTCTTTATTTATTGTGGATTAATAATTAGATGAGAGTAAATTTCTGAGGTCATTCAAGACCCCCTAAGGTTCCATTATCAAGGCAAAATTAGAATAAATGACTATTTTTAAAGAAAATATGAATAAATTAATGAAGCAGCCTCTAAATATTGTTGAAAAAAACTTTGACCGCTTTTGAAATATTTTTGGTAAATACGAACTGACTTCAAGTCACATGGAATTGTAGCTACGGGTTTTCCCATTCCGATGAACTTTGAATCATCGAAAAATATTAATTTTTTTCCGAGATATTGAACAATTCGTCTGAACAAAAATTCTCTAATTGGCATATTTAGCCAGATATTAGCGGGAAACCCATTTTCCAGGTTTTGGGGCCCATTTTCAGCCCCTCCCCTTGACCACAACGCGTTAAGGATTTTCTCATGTTAAAACACCTGCGATGACCTACAAATTGCGCTATGTGGGAACTCATGCCCGACTTATTCCCAGCTTTCGATCTTTTCAGTCCTTCACTAATAACTAATAACAACATTACGAAAAATGTACGATCGTGTATATATTTTTGTTTAATTACTTTATTGATTTTTTTCTATTTATATTGTTTCGCGTGCCATTTATGTTGAATTTTCAACATATTGTTTTCATGTCACATTGGAAGAGAATGTCAATTTCTTGGCTTAAAATAATATTTGAAGGTGCTTTTGAGAAACTTAAAATAGCCTATAAAGAAGTTTTGGAGTACTGTATATTTAAAAAAATTTCTGGGAAAGGCCCCTAGGTCCCTCTCCTGAGCAAGCGATATTCCATAACCTCCCGACCGACACTCACCCCCGGGTGGAAGGTAGCCAACACCCTTGAAAATCGGCGGGATCCGCCCATGATTTGATTTGATGCATCTCTAGATGTATCTTTTGAACTAATCAAGATAATGCGATTTTTATTAGTCTTTCTCTAGTTTTTTGTTTGTATTTTTTGGGCCACAATTTTGTGATTTCACTCTGTACATTTTTAATACTTTTCTTTTTAAAAGTCATATACTTGTCATGATTTTCATACAGAGTGATGGTTTTATACTCTTAAAATGAAAACTAGAGGCTCAATTTTCCAGAGGGTTGGTTCTTAGAGACTTAACCACTGTCTAAAAGTACTCCTGTAACTTTGGCCATATCCTACTGACATCCTTTTACAGTGTAGCGAACTAGATAGTGCTGTCATCTGTCACTTATGGTACCGTTACCCTAAAAGTGGGGCGCTGTAAAACCGCCATCTTGAATTATAAACCACTTAGTCACAATTACTTATCTACTTACTTCTATGATGTATTATTGCTCGCTCTGTTTAAAATGTGGACCTAAAAGTTGTATTACCTTTCTTGCCAGTTTATTGAAGATTCAGAACATTTATATAAAAGCGTGATGTGCATGTCACTTAAGCCACGTATCAATAAGCGTGTTGTATTTTGTGATCAGCGACGATTTCTATTAATTACTTTAAGTGAAATAGAAACTCCGGTTAGCCCATTTTTTTTAAATAATTTATACAGAAAATAATTGAATTTAAACGATTTCAACATTTTTTATTAAATTTTATACATGTGTTTCGACTAATTAAGATGTCATCGGAAAGTCTGAACGCACAAACACTGCTTAAACATTAGAAACTAATTGTTTTGCTAGGGACGAGGTATTTTAAGAAAAAATCCCTCATTCATGGATATATAGATGTGTTCGCTGACCGTTGCTCCAAGACAGTCTTCGGGCCAGCCTGTCGCGTCATCAACGTGACGCGACGTGACACGAGTATGCCGTAACGTAATACGTAAAAAATTAAAACACGTAAAGCAACGCGGTCGCGTGTGTGTCGTAGACGGGGGCAAAGTGGCAAGCAACCAGAGTCGTCGCAACGAGGTGGTCAAGGAGGAGGGTGGAAGCGATCGTCACCCTCCTCGCAGGAACACTCTCATCCCCCGGCTCCCCTCACCGCGCTCTCCTGGACCTGGCCCTCGGCGGAATCGGAGCCCCGACCTTGACGGTGGGTTTTCATAGTTATTTCGTAACTTGATTATTTTGTTATTAAATGTTATAACTATGTAATGTTGATTAAAGGTAAAACTAGCAAGTCTAGTTTAACTTTATTTTAGTGTTCGCCAAAGTTTTATCTTTTGTAAAAATATGTATGTTTTACTTACTCAAATAAATACGATTATAAATACAGTCACAAAACGACGGATTATGGTAAAAAATTTGAGTTATTCTTGGAACATCTTGATGAAGGAAGGGATTAATTTCCCATTACCCCTACTTGCTCATTCACTTGTATTTTAGCTATTCACAATCTTTATGCAGAAAAAGTGTAGTTTAAAACTTGCGTTTTTGTTTAAATTTACAACGAAGCCATTTCAATTTCACGACTTTATAAGATGCTCTTTCTGTTTGATCAGTTTGTACAATTCATTATTTGTAATCCTCTTCTTAACTGGGCCCTCCATCAGAGCACCCAAGTAAATATGGGACATTTGTCCAATTCTTTCGAACCAACACTTACTTTCTAATAAAGCTAATGAAGGAGATAGGCCTCGTGCATACTACTAAGTGGGAATAACACTGTGGAACACCAGCGAAACAGGTGGCGTATTTTGAAAACTTTTGAGGCCGCTCTCCATTAACTTAACATAAGGTTTTACGTGAAATTTGTAATTAAATGAATTTAGAATAACGATGGACTGTTAAAATATCTATATCAAATAGTAAATTATCAAATAATTATTTGTCTAAAAATACAACTGAAATGAGGTTATGTTATTAAAAACTAAAAATTACGAAAATATTATGATGTAAACTTACTACTTCACTTCACTTCACTTCAAAATATAAAAAAGCGGCTTCAAAAAATGCGATGCGCGCGCATCTGCACGAGGCCTATATATAGTTAGCCACACAGTTACTAAAACTGTCGTTCTGTGGTAGACTCACGTCATTGTTATTTGTTCCCCAAGTGACAACTCTTTCACTCACATTGGTAATTCATCGACGAACTGAAAATCCATTCTTGTAGGTTCATCAAGGTTCGTCGAGGTTCACGAATGGAATGAGAAAAGTGTTGTCCGGCTTTTCTTAGTCCAAATGTTCGTGCATGTTATTCAGTAAATTGTCAATTGTAAAGTATTGTGCCAAATTAGTCGAAATATATAATTTAGATAACTCAGTTTCACCGCTTTTGCCAACAATGTTTTTAAAACAGGCCACTCACTATTCAAACATTCTCGGCAAGCAAAATGGTTACCGACCACAAATTCGCCGGTGTTTGAGCAGGTTGTCGAATATGCTTCCAAGTTTCAGGCTAGCAAGTTCAGCGCATCCGCACAACATAAGCTTATGATCCTATTGTTCCTGCTTCGTCTTTGGCATTGTTTACCAGTTAGAATTCGTTTAAAGTGTAAACATAAACTCAATGTGCATTAAGAAACTGTTGCTTTTAGTGATTATATTTCTTATTAAGTTAAATTGTTTCATCACCACCTTTTCTGCCTGAAGATTGTGAATAGGAAATACAATGTCAATACCATCAACTACGAATGTGTGTGTAGCAAACTGTTAACAGCCAGACAGGGTTTCAACAATCCCTTAAGGCGGCTACTCACACGCCTGCCGCAGGGGCAATCTAGGGACCAAGCCGGTAGGGTAAATCTACGTTCACCGCCGCACTGAACGGCAGGTACGTGTGTAGAGGTGCCTCCTAGATTGCCCCTACCGGCTTGCTTCCTAGATTGCCCCTGCGGCAGGCGTGTGAGTAGCCACCTTTATAATCAGTTTCTAGAAAAAACTAACCGAATCATAAAGTATAATTTAAATAAAAGTAGTTAAGAAAATGTTTCACTAATTCATGAATTCCCATGAAATTGCCTGTGTAGAGATTTTTGTTAAAAACACCATTTTTTTAATGCGTAGATATATCTACTGTAAAACCTTCAAAATACTATTCTATTAAAGTATGCATTAAAGTTTGTAGAACCGCACAGCCTAGCACTTTTAACAAAATTCCAACGCTGATTATTTAGATTGTTATTTGAGACAAGTAACGTAGGTTATAGCACACATGTGGGTTAGAAATTGTAACACACACGTAGTTTATGAGTCATAACACACACGTAAGTTATGAGTTATATAACTAGTTGATTTTTAGATGTGCTACCATCTATGGTTAGAAGATAGTATTGACAATAAATTTTGACTGAATCTAGTCAAGATGTCACTCTCTTCTTTTTAACCCTTTTAAGAGATTAGTAC
This sequence comes from Crepidodera aurea, assembly GCA_949320105.2. NCBI lineage: Eukaryota > Metazoa > Arthropoda > Insecta > Coleoptera > Chrysomelidae > Crepidodera > Crepidodera aurea. The sequence goes on along the minus strand of OX439474.1, from coordinate 58,508,228 downwards.
AAGGTTAGTAAACCAGTAAGGAATTTTAATTATTAGATTCGACATCCTAATACCGGTTTCTGCCTTTCGGCCACTGGTTTACTAACTAGTTTATGTTTACAGCCGGTAAGCCCCCGATTCCGTACACCCAGATTCCTTACAGCTAAAAAACCTACCAGATTCCGTACAGCTTTAAAAAAAAATCATCCCAGATTCCGTACAACTTTTTTATTGCGGTGGGCTCACTGGATTATACCTTCTAGCAATCTGGGATTAACTTTTTAATTAACTGTTGATAGAATTAGCTGGGAATAATTTCTTAATTAATTATTGATTGATTGATATAAGAAGTCATGCTGACTATCAGAAACCAGAAGATGTAGTGGAAGGCTGGGGATATCATGGGTAAAATCACGCTTAATCCAGAATTAATTACAATATAGAATTGTTATGGTATGCGACTTAGAACAAATAATGCAGCAGAAGTTAAAAATAACAGCATCAGAGGGTCAATCACGAGATACTATCCAAAATTCAAAGTTTTGCAAACTGTAGCTGAAAAAGCAAAGACAAAGCTGACTGGAACTTGATTTAGAAGGTGCGAAAACAAAAAAAAATATGAATAAAAAAAAATTAAATTAAAATAATGAATTAAGAGGGGCCTTGCCACTGCCGACCTCGTTTTCAGTTGGCAATACTGAATATGCATAAAAATTTGACGATTTTTTGGAGAGTTAATCTCGAGAACGGAATTTTTGTTTGTGGAAATATTTATACCCGTTATAGCTTATACCTTGGAATAGGACATCTCCTTTTTTGAGTCAATTTTAAGGATTAATAAAAAAGATATCAGCCATTTAGTGGAGGTGTGTTTTTGACAGTTTTGACAATTTGTGATCACCAATTTTAACGTGAAAAGGAGATGTCCTAAATGAAGGATACAGAATTAATTTCCGAGAATACCAATTCGCAAAACTTTATAATTTTTGAGATTAACTCTCCAGAAAAAAAATTTTTATGTAAGTTGCCTATATCCCAGTAAGATTTTCTCTTTCCATAGTTCAGGCGTTTTCCGCCTGACACTTTGAGACGGTGGCGCTTTTTGGTTTTATTTTGAACGATGTATGCAACCAGTTTTACGAATACGAAGAAAGTTTAGATGTTTAGAACTGACATTTTAGGTTATGTTGGCTAATTTATTCGTTTTGCAATTTTTTTTAATGAGTAAATTAGTATTAACTAAAACCAGTTCTTCAGTTTAAAGTATTTCAATTAATGGAGATGTCCTATTCCAAGGTGTAAGCTATAACGGGTAAAAATATTTCCACGAACAAAAATTCCATTCTCGAGAGGCTGTTCAAAAAATCTTCAATTTTTATGCATATTCAATGTGAAAAATTAGTGATTAGTAATATGGAGAATGTGCAATTCAACAGTTTTTTGTGATTTTTATTCGTGCATTCAAAATAGTGTCTGCATAGTTGGGAATCACAGACATTTGCAGAAATTAATATTTACAGTATGTCTCACATATTAACCCATCCATGGGACTCTTGATATAGGTTTGTTACACATTTTATTTGCTATTATGTCTTTTGTCCATTGCTAAAAAGCAATGCAGTTTTTTCATAGTGTATTGTTTTGTTTTTGTTTTAGTGAATAACTGTAATTAGGTACTTTTAAATAAAGAAATAATTATTAATTATTCAATTTATTTTCTTACAAAAATGATTTTATAATATTTAATGATTTACAATAAAGTTAACATTAAAGAAATGAGTTTACGATTAATACATGCAAGTATATTAGAACTAAAAATCTGAAATAAATTTATGATTAATAAATGCAAGTACTAGCACTTATTTATTTATTTATCGTATCACTGCATATGGTTGGATGGTTGGATTAAATGTCGCGTCAGGCATCATGTGCTTTAGCCGGGAGATCAAAAGATTGTCCGGCTGCCAAGTTTGTTAGCTCTTTAGCGTTACCCAGGGTGCACCACGTGGAGGCGAGCTAACTTTACACACCCCTGAATCTGAAATAAATTTATGATTAATAAATGCAAGTACTAGAAATAAGAATCTGAAATAAATTTATGATTAATAAATGCAAGTAGTCGAACTGAAAATCTGAAATAAATTTATGATTAATAAATGCAAGTAGTCGAACTGAAAATCTGAAATAAATTTATGATTAATAAATGCAAGTACTAGAACTAAGAATCTGAAATAAATTTATGATTAATAAATGCAAGTACTAGAACTAAGAATCTGAAATAAATTTATGATTAATAAATGCAAGTACTTTACACCATGCATCTCTTGGCTAGAGTTAAATCCTTCGACAACCATGTCAGATTCCATGGCAGGAGCCGATTGATCCCAATTTTTGTAGCAATTGTGATTTTTAGCAACAATATTGTGCTTAGCAGCTCTAGCGCAGATAGCACAAAATTTATTTCTAATTGCAATAAATAATACGTGGCCAGTATGTTTTCCTATTATTGCAACCATGCCAGATAGTGAATTGAAGTTTGTACCATATGACCGTTTACTCCATGATCCATCAACATAAACCGTTATCCAAGGAGTACCATCCATACAAAACTGCTTCTTTTGAATTGCAATCTCTTTTTCGGTTTCTCCAGCTCTTTTCATTGACCTGAGAAGAGAAGATTCCCATTCCTAAAATATGTATCATTTCATAAATATTTGTTAATTCTGTAAGTTACAACTATTTACCTGTCCTAATTCATTTTCAATCTTATAGAACATGTTCGAACTCATGGTGGGTATATCCATGGATGAAAGCAGTTCACTAGTATGTGAATATGTGCTTCCAGATGCAATAGTTCCCCACACTGCACCAATATTAGCAACGGATTTTATTTTATTTGGATTTTCAGTTTCATATTGATATTCTCTTTCACAGACAGAACATTTGTATACTATTGTACTAGTCAACCCCTTGCCCTTTCGGCGTTCTTCTTTAACACTTAGTTTTCCGAGAGTACATATTTTGGAATGATCGTATTGTAGATTAGTAGCCCAATCCAGTACATACCCAAGTTCTACAATTCTCATACCTGTTATCGGGTTCTCAGGTTTCGGTACTCTCTCATATTCTAGCTCATGTTTGTTTATGCTAGAAAATTAATGAAATATTAAATTATACAGGGTGTATCATAAGGAATGGTCAATATTTTAATCATAGGTTCAGGACCTCGAAATATTAATATTTTACTAAATAACTCTGGGTCAAATGTTATCTACTACTAAGATACAGGGTGTTGAAGATAAAATGTATTTTTCGTTTTTTTGCAATAATTTCTTTATTATTTAATATATTGACTTGAAATTTGGTATGGTTATATTTTTAAGAAATTATTGCAAAAAACGAAAAATACATTTTATCTTCAACACCCTGTATCCAGGCCAGGATTCAGAGCCGTGATTTGGGGGGGGGGACCTTCCGGGGGGTCCAGAAAATTTTTGAAATAATGTATTTATTACCTTTTAGTTATTTATTTGTATATGTGATTTTTTGCGTTTGACGGGGCGGTCGCCCCCATCGCCCCCCTTGTATCCGGGCCTGCCTGTATCTTAGTAGTAGATAACATTTGAGTTATTTAGTAAAATATTAATATTTCGAGGTCCTGAACCAATTATTAAAATATTGACCATTCCTTATGATACACCATGTAGATAGCTAGCTGGCCAAGAATTTTCATTATGGTTTATAAGTCTAAAGATAGATATAATGTACCCATGCATTAAAAATATTAATTCACCTAATTAGAATGCCTTGGTCAATACTGTCAACAAAACGGACACAAGAATTTCCTTGTTGTTATCTAGTTAAATTCTTGGTATGTAAAAACTCTATTTATGCAAATATTCTAATATTTCTTACCTGTCATATTCATCTGAAGAAATTATTCCAGGTTCTGAATTATTATATGATTTTAAATTTATTTCTTCTTGGCTCAGGAAATCCTCTTCTAAATTTTCTTGTGTGAAATCCTCTTCAATATCTTCTGTATTTCCTTCTCGTGGAAAGTCATTGAGTTGGATGACCTCTTCTAAAATATCGTCTTGCAGAAAACTCTCCTCTTGATTGTCGGCTTCTTTCTTTCTTTCTGTAATTCTTTCTTGTGGGAATCCCTCTTTTTGGATGTTCTCTTCTGGGACACTTTCTTCATTAAACCTAAGAAAATGTACATAATCAAAAAATTGAAATAAAAAGCTTAATAACTTATAAAAAATATGGCTAAAATATGACTTTAGAAAACTTACGATTCTTCTAATATTTCTGTGGAAATGTCCCTGTTTTCTCTATTTCCCCAATTCAATCGCGAAGCTGCAGTGCGTTTGTTCTTCTTTCTAGTTTTACGCGAACTTCGAGGCATCTTTTGGATATATATAAAAAATAATAAAAAAAAAAATTGTGTCTTTTTTCACAAAAATGAAAATGGTGTCCTTTTTCACCGAGGAGGGTAAACAATCAGAATCTAAAACCTAAAACCTAAAAATACTGTTGTGTCCGTTTCACACCACTTTTGTACCGTAATAATATAGCTCTAATGGAGATAAAAGCAAAAATGCAATATGCGTTAGCGTGACCTACTCAATCAGAGACCAACCAAATCACGACTAATAACTAATCACGTCACAAAACGGATGGAAAAACCGCCAAAATCACAAAACATTAGTTGCAAACATTTTCAAAGAATCCCCGCTCGAAGACACAATAAGAACTGCTGCCGCTCTTTGTCTAATCATTAAAATTAGTAGTGTTATCTTATTTTATTTCAGAATTAGAGAGCGGATAGAGCGAAAACAAAGACAAACAGGCAAAAAACTAACAACTGTAATGAAAAAACACACCAATGTTGCCGTAATGCCCGCACCTCTAAATTATCAATGACTAAAAAGCTTTTTTAAAATAAATGTACATATTATATTTTCCATTTAAAATATTTTGGAATGTAATATAAAAACGCTTTTCATATAAATTCATATCGTATATTGATAATAAAGAAATATCTAGGTAGGTATTTTCGACACTGTTCTGATGCTGCGGTAAATAAATAAAGTATAAAGTTTAGAATGGATACTAAATACGTGTCACTGGTTTTTTGGGTAAAATTTTAAAGTAGGTTTATTGTTGTATATTATTCTTATATGAAAAATCACACTGAATACAATGGTGACATTAAAAAATTTATAAATAGCCGTCTTCATTGTTAAAAGCGATCGTTTGTGAGCATTTTAATTTTTCAACCCTATTTTTTGGACTTTTTAACGAAAATGGTGACACGGACAAAAAAAATTTCAAGGGATGAAACATGAACAATTTATCATAACCCATGGTTTAAGACTTGCAGCGATTTTTTATCTGTAACCGTTCAATTGTTATATACAAATTAATGCTCCAACATTAACAATTTTTTTTTATAAAAGGACTTGCAGATAATTTATTGTGGTTACAATGTTGCATTTTGTTCATAGAACGCAGTTTTTTGTGTCGATAACTCATGTATTCTGCAATTGTTTAAACAAATAGATATTGATAAAAACATTTTGCGTTTGGGGCCGCCAATTATTTATTAATTCATTTTTTAAAAAAATTCTTGCTTCACCTTAAAGATTATACATTTATATAATTCTCAATTTTCGTATGAATCCATTGATGTTTAAATATTTTTTTTATGTTAGAAATATTATTTTCCGAGCTCCATTCCTATCTGATGTATTTAGAGAGATTAGTCGCGTGGCAGCGCTATTCATATTAAAATAAACGGATTTATTCGAAAATAATTGAAAATTAATTAAATTATAAAATATAAACTCTATTTTGATGCTAGAAAAAAAATAGTAAACAAAAAAAATGACATTTCCTAAAAATAAAAAATAATATTTCTGTCGTGGCTGAAGCCGGTATCGAACTCATGACAAATGGATTATTAGCGCTCTCTGCGATAAAACCAATCGTGAAAATAAAGAAAATTTATTCTCTCAGATTCCTTAGATATCCCAAATAATATATTATATTTTAATACTAGCAGCGCCACCTAGGATACAGGAGATTCACTGAAGTCTTAAGATATCTATCTCTCTTCATTATTGCAGAAAGACAGTGATAAAAGATAAAGATAAAAATGGGGATTTTTGGTGTTTGTAGTTTGGCATACCTGTCGCGACGCCCCTCTTAACAAGTTAAATTTAATGACGAAAAATTTACAATATTGGCCAGACCCTAATTTTTTTATTTATAACCGCAGGTATAAAAATAAAATTTTATTCAGTACTGAGGGTGCTGCAACTGCTGACTAGGCAGTAATTCTATTTCTTAGCAGGTGTAAATCCAGTGATCCTTCAGCAATAAAAAAATGTACGAAATCTGGGTGTATTGAATCTAGAGACAATCTCTCAGCCACCTTCAATGTATTGTTGATCGATTCAAGATAATTTTCTGCTAAAAAACTTCGCAGATAATGGCCAGCTTACTGCTCTGGATTTTCAAAATCTAATTTTATCATAATACATATATTTTTTTATGATTTTCTCTAATAGGGAGACTTTATCCAGGTGTTTTTTAATGGTAATCGAAAAATTAAAAGCCACATGTTTCTAAACAAAATGTTTTTATATATGCCTAGGCTTTGTGTAGGGTTTATTTTCAAAGATTACATGGATCTTAAGGATGTTAATCTTTTAAGCCATGTTTACGCTAAAGAATACTTAATCTCTCTCAAATAATAATTAGAAAACTTTATACAAAAGTGCTTTTGAAAAAATACGCAATAAAAAATGTGGATGTTGTACAAAAAAAAATTACACAGGTTTAATTACTTAAAAATTAACGTTTCGTGTCGGTTTTATGAAAATTTTGTGTTTTAACACCTTTTTTTGTTGTATATTTATTTATTTTTTCTTAATTTTATTCTATTTTTAGCAGTTTCCCATAATATTCTTCCCCGCTTACTAATATTATTAATTCTGTTTATTTTAATTATTTTTTTATTTTTTATTATTTTATTTTTTTAATTCTTATTTTAGTGCTACCAACGAACTCGCCACAAAAGAGGACACAGAAACCCCACAAAAAGCATAACACTTAGAAGAAAAGTTATTTCAGAATATATTTCCGCAAATATGTTTAACTTTGTTTTGTTGATACAGATATAAAAACATACACATACATTCCCTATCATAGATTATATAACTATATTTTATACAATTTTTTTTTCATAAAAGCCTATTGTATATAAATAAACATTTATTCTAAATTAGTTTGTTTTCTTAAAAAATGTGACTGAGATTGTAATTCACCAACACAGTTGTTGCACAGTAATTTTTGGTTAAATTCTACTAAATAAATAATTAAATGTAAGTTAACGTAATTGTCTGCAGCTAATGTATTGATGATAATTTAAAACAAGTATCTGAAAAACTGTATGAAACCCGTCTTGCCTTGCTCTGCAAACTATTCATCCATTTAAACAAAAAGTCTTGCTTTTAAATTGTTTTCTTAGTTCAGCTAATAAATGACAATCTGAAGATGCTAAATTTGGACAAAAAGGACATAAATTGTTTTCCTTTATAATTTTTTTTACTTACTAATATTGAATAATACTAACAGTATTTAAAAGTTGGTGGTTTAAATCGCAATCTGTAGTATAAAATACACGTCTATATTAAATGCTCAAAGAATCCAGTTCGTCTATGATCCAAAATATTGTCACGTACAGTATCAAAAGTTTCTCGACTGGATTTAAAAACGATACTTACGACGTCTGTTCCTACTTTACCTACTAAATCCTGCTACCTGATTTTTCTAAACTACAAAACATTTAACTTTGTATGGAAGAAAAATGATGTTTAATGATAAATATAAAAGGCAAAGAAGAAAACAATAACCGACCAACAGAAGATACTGCAAAAACAAAACCATTTCTTATACCTTAGCACAACCAGTTAGCTCACTAAGAATTCCTTGGATATAATTCAGTGTGTGGGGGGGGGGGGGGAGAATTACCTCGGAACTAGTCCATTAGCCACAGAATTTATAATTCAGTGACCAACCCATAAAGATTGGTCTAAACAGATTGAATCACTACAAATAATGTTCCTTATAAAGGTGCCTTAGGTGCCTTGTTTAGTAATAACTCAATTACGAATGAGGCTTCATAGAAATAGATAAAATCGATCTAAACATCACTTGAAGGTGCAGACTTTGTGATAAGCGATGAGCATTCCATTTACATCCTTTGTCATTGTCCATACCCCGATATAAAGAGGTATATAATCAGGGTGCTGCTTTCTTCACACCTCATGAAACTGGTTTGTTTTGAACCTTAATCAGCGCATGCACAATGGGTCGTAATTATAGAAAGAGTAGGGAAACTATGCAAGTGGATGTAAGAACGAGAAAAGGTGGAAAACTTCTATGTTACAGAATGAAAAATGCAGCAAACAACTAACCAGTAGCACATCGCGACTTTCGGAAAGAGCGTGAAAGGTCTTCTAACTTTTCTCTCCTTGGGTAAACGGAATGGTCTTTTGGTTGTTTCCCCTACCATACAAGACTTGACAAAAGAAGAAGTATGAAATATTTGGAATAGAGTTGAACTAAAAAATTATTAAAGGGATAATAAAATTTAAAAAGATGTCAAATGAATGAAACATACGAATAATTCAGCCAAATTGAAAAAATAGAGATGAAGTAAAATGCAAAAACTAGAGAGTTAACGAGCAAAAATATGTCTAGAAGTAATTAGGGAAGACAAAAAACTATTAAAAAAGATATAGCAAATATTGGAGATTCAGAAGAATTTTCAACAGAAAGAGGAGTTAAACTAGAATGTTTTGATCCCTCTTTTATGCTCTGCTGCTATTGACGATAAAAGAGCATCAGAAAATAATGATACTGGAAGATAAATTAGACAGAGATAACGGAATTGATGCTTGCTGAAAATGAGAAACTAAACATTCTAATAAAAAAACTACAGAAATTCAACAGGAAAATAAAAATTAGTAGCTCAAAAAGTATGAAGTAGTAGCAGAGGATCAAAAAATAGAAATAATATACAAATAGTTAAAGTCGATTTTGTTGAAACAAGAAATATATAAGAACATAAAATCCATTGATTTAAGCTTCCTATAATGACAAAATGTTGTACAGGAGTCTTCGCTTGGGAACTCGATCAGAAGCTTTGGAGAAATCCAAATATACTATGTCTATGGGTTCTCGATTATTCAAGAACGATGTCCAGTCACTAACGCAATGAAGTAAGTTGGTAAGTGTTGACCGTTCTGGAATAAATCCATGTTACATGTTACATGGCAGCAAAACATGAACGATCACAGGAATGCACAAGTCAAGAATATACGCCAAAATCGAGATTTTTAAGAAAAATGGAAAATAAAACAATACAGATAGAACAAGAAAATTACACAAGAAATGAATATAAAATCGCAGAAGGACGGCTAAGGTTATTCATTTATGTCTGTCGTATGACAGTTGATGGATTGACAATAATAATATAAGTAGCTGGAAAAAATACAAAAAGGGAACCTAAAATCAAATAAGAGGAAGTAAGGAAGAGGCATCAATTAAAGATACTCTTGAGTATAAGTAAGTAAAGTATTCAGACTTTTAAGCTGGCATACAAAGAACAATGATTCTTCGGTTTATTCTCATTATCTTGATAAATTTCATTGTCTCGCAAGGATATTTTATGTTCAGTTACTTTGTTAACGATTGATACTAAATTTTATCAAAATTAAGACCTAAACCCAACACGGTTTCTCTAGACAATATACGCCAACCCGACATCTCCCGACGCGACATCTGGAGGTCAGTGTCGACAACAATTGCCAGTCAGATTTAATACGCATAAGTTTGATTGAAAAACACGCTTATTTATTGTTATTAACTGTCCACAATGTCGGTTATGCTGAGATTTAACAATTATCCGACAGAAAGGCCTCACTAAAGTCAAAAAACCCGTCGAAAGCTATTATGAATATTAGCGGATCGTCTAAGATCGAAGTGACTGGTACACAGGGCCGCATTAAGAGTGTTATATAAAAATAAGTAATCGTTTTCATAAAAAATATATTTTTTGATAATACTTTAAATTCTATTTTCATTGTAGTACGTATTATATTATGTACAGCGTGTTTACTTAAATTGTGACGAGTTAGATTTTTAAAGAATGACAAGCTATTTCTTATGAACAAAATCAACCAGTGGCGGCTGGAAGCTATTTTACAAAAAATTTAATATCCAGTATAATTTTCAATATATCGAAAATCTACGTTTATAAAGAGTTTAAGGTAAAAATTTATAGTGACCGATTGAACATGCTTTTTTGAGAAAATGCACCCCCGATTAAGTTATTTCTAAATCAATTATCAGTTACTCAAAAAAAAGTTCCTAAACTTAGCTAATATTTTTGGGATTTCACTGTGACTTAACTATGTAAAAACTTTGATTTACCTCAACTCATTAAATGCATTAGCTCAGCGCACCAGAGTTTCTGATCAAACAAAAATTACGTTAACTAACATCGTAAATCTGACAATTAGACTTATTTTTCAGGAGTATGTTGAACTGCGTTAACGCTTTTGAACAACACCTGCCAGTTACCGAACAAGCCGGATTGGTTGTGGCAGAGGAAAAAACGCAACACGACTCATGTAAGGGTTAATTAATACAGTAAAGTGTATCAGAATTGTTAAAAGTTAAATTTTTGGAATGTGAATGTGTATTGTGTGTTGCTCTTTTTGCATTTTTAGAAATTTTTGAAAAATAGATGAAGGAGCAAATTAAGAGACCAAAGTCGGAAGGCTACATTTGGAAAGCCCTTTCGATTTCAAATCATTCAAGTCCTTTTTCTAAATTAAACTGTAGAAATCGATTATTTATCAAAGAAGGTGAACGATACAAAATCAATACCTCCAGTTTTTATTATTATTTTTTTCTTAAATGTTTAAATAATAAGACATAAGATGTGGCAACTGGTTTCGGTAAGAACGACTTAACCTACGTCATATTAAGTCTGATTTCTCTCGAGACACAATTTAATCTGCAGGATTGCAGGGTCAAGAAATCTATGGTATAGAAGTTTCTGATACTTATATACGTCCAAAATGCAATAAATGGGACTTCGGTATTCAAGAATTAGCAGAATGAGAAATTAATACGCCAAATCAAACAATCGATTTCTCGTATGGGAAAACAGAGAGCGTAATATTTTCAGTTTTGTGGAGAAAAATTACTTTGTGGTCAAAAACCTGTTTTTCATACAGGTTAGGATATCTCAAAAACCTGAGGCGATGGAACAAAATTGTAATGATTGATTCGGATTAAGCCCAACAAATACCTTTAAGGAAAGTATAGCCTGGTTTATAGTTTAGTCAGTCTGTCAAATTGTAGTCGGCCTGTTTAAATAATGAACTCAATTACTTATTAAATAAACTTCCAAACGATATATCTTAAAACTACAATTTGAAAACAAAAGTTACTACAAGGCTGTAGAGCTGACGAAACCTTCTAAAATAGCTTTAAAAAAATGATGATTGTGTACCTAAAAAACGAATTGTTATGACGACAATTGTTGTTCAAATATTTTATAACAAAATTATATGTGAAAAACGAAAATAAATCTTTTCGGATTTTGTCGAAGATCTCTGAATATGAAATTAAAATCCAATCCGCATGTATATGGATTAAAAAAGTCAAAATATGTACTTAAGAAGAAGTCAAAATATCAATTGTTTCTTTGAATTGTTTAAAGACCATCCAAAACGATGCGTTTTCTAAACTTTTAATAAAATTAAAAAATTACGTGTTGTGTAGTTACAAGAAGTCAAAAAATTTGATAGGAAGACAATTAAAAAATTGGCAAAATTCTGTCTATTGGCTCGATATATTTTCCTTCATGTATTATCTTTAATTTTTAAAATAAAGAATGCTGTTTAGTTTCGTCTTGACTATTCCTTGAATACTTTTGTCTTGTTTTGAACTATATAAACTTAAGTTCTAAAACCTTTTTGTTCAATTCAAAACAAGACCTAGTACCTCTGTTAGATTTAGAGAAATACTGTCGAAACACCAATTAATGGAATATTATTGGCAATTTTATTTGCAGCTACTTATTTTATATCAAAATGTTAATTTTTAACACCGGTAATAAAGCACATGATTTGTTTCCTAGTTATTGATTTTTAAAGTAACTAAAAGTAAATATATAATAATTTACCAAGGTAATTTAATCAACAATCTTTAACTGTAGCTTATGACGACCAACAGTACTGCAAACCTTATTGTTCCTTGGAAAATCCCAGCGTACCAACACTACTATTTAAAACTAGATTTCATTACAGTTTTAAAATAGAAAGAATAATATTTACGATAATATTTTTACTTGTATTTTTCTTCTCATTATGTCTCTCTCTCTCTCTCTCTCTGTGTGTGATAATTTGCTTAAAGGAAATCTTTCCTTACAATTTTATGTACTAGTATTTTTATTTCGTTATTTCACCATTGTCTTATTTTCTCCCATAGATTTGTACTGTTTTAGTAATTTCTATAACATCGTCCAGGGTCCACTGCAGTTTTTCCATTTCTAATTAATCTTTTGTTCTTTCCTTGTAGTTTTCTTTACTTTCCTTTTTATTTAACTTGTATCTGCTAATCTACTATGTTCTATGATTTTTTCCACCTCTAATCTCTGATTTGATCCTATTACTGTTTCTGTCAATGTACTCATTTCTTGGATTCTTTCTGAGATTTTGAGTTTGTATGTATGTCGACTTCTGACGTTTCTTTCTCTCTGCTATAAATGTTTAGAGTTTGCGTTTTCAATTATTAGATCATTTTCGTTAACAAAAGTCTATCAAAAAGTTAACATTTTATATCAAATTAACTAATCTCTTTACACCATTTAAATATATTGTCTCACTACCAGGTCCCTACCAAAGTAAATAATATTACGTATTAGATATATTAGTTATTAGTAAAATCATTACTTGTATAGTTTATCCGCTTTCGATTGCAGAAATATAAAAACAAAATTCCCAGATGTGCCAACAAATTGCTTTGATGTTGATGTGTCGACATGTTGCTTTGATCGACATTGGCATTTGTTCTGCAATTGAAAATAGATAAACTGTATGTTTGCAAATTCCTACAAGCTCCCAAAAATGTTTTGAAACTCAATGTACGAAGCTACACTTAAAAGTGCATATAAACGCACTATAGTTTCTCCCTATTTTTTACAATAAAAATAGACCACGATTTCTTTGTATTTCTAAAGAAAATACAAAATTAAATTCAATTTTTTATGGTAAATGTGCTGTAAAATTTTTGCTAGTTAAAAATGATGCATGTGTTTTGATCTAAAAAGATATATTCTCTCAGAAGACTGTTTGAGCAAAACTATACAATAATTGGTTTTCAAATTTCAAAAAAATTGTGTTCCAGTTTTAAAACAAAAACTTTAGTGTTTAGAAAAACACGGTAACTTTCAAAATGAAGCAACATTTAGAAAACGGTTGTTTTAAAAAATATGTAAGTTACGATAGCTTTCAATATACATTAATGTCTTCTAAGAAACAATATCTTAAATAATTGGGAGCCTTGGAATAAAAAATATCATAGAATCTAAAATTTGTATGTATTTAATAAAACTTTAAATTTAAATATATTGAAACAGCATCTACAGCCCTTTTATTCCATGGTCCCCACTTAAGTTTAAAAAAAATTATATTTGTATGTACAATAGTTTCAAAATGAATTATAGTAACTCAATAAATATTTTCATCAAGACTTTAATATTATAGGTTCCTAAATAATTTATTTTATATGAGCACATCTTTAAATTTATTTATTATTTTAATAGTTCCGAACCCATTCGAGAGACCAATGTTCCAAACAACATATAACTTTAGAAGACATTCAGCATACGCCACAGTACCAGGTATACAATCTTAACGAATCATTTGTACATCCAGGCACATTAGACACTGTAAATACCAGGTGCACCACAAAAATAACCGAAATTACAATTCAAAACCTGCACTGATGCCTCCACATTTAGCACTTCGCTAATCACACAAATTACAACCTGATACTGAATAAATATTTTTAACAACAAACCACTATAATCCACAAATATTTTTTGCCAAATCCTCTCAAATTAGAAAACCTAATTTTAATAGTTATTTTTTATAATTAGACATTCTCTAATGAATGAAGGTAAGATGCATGAATACAACTACATATGAAAATAGAAAGAGGTTATGTACAGAAAGTTATTCATTTATTTTATATAGTATTTATAATCGCGCTGCTTATTTTTGCACACATAAACTGATGTTCATATGCATCTGGGAAATAGATCTGGAGAGTAAGATTAAAAACCAATACATTAATTACTTTTTCAAATTATATAAAATGTGTACCTACAGTGTACAAAATACAGCAGTTTATCCAGGAAGCTTTGGGTAAAATTCCAAACACACGCAAGGTCAGTAGCTATATCACATGTTCATAATAATAAAACAAGTTTAAAATTCAATTATTTGTTCGATTTGCATTGGTAGTTACAAAATTTTTAAACCTTAGAGGGTAAATACAAAGTAAGAAAACTTTATAACACCAAATGCAAAGTTTTTGCTTTGGTAAGTTGTCAACCTCTCTTCTAGACTTTATTTACCAGTCTTGCTGATAGATAATAGCGTGGTGGCGTAGTTTTTAGTAATCTTGTACATGTACATGTTCGTTTGGACCAACTAAGGATCACGCGATTGTCTAATTTTTGTGGTTATTGCAGTGGTGGGCCTTATTCTTATTTTTTGCCCATTACTCCTGCATTCTCCCACTGTGTGTTAACTTCCGTTCGTCAGACAACTTGATTGTGCTATTCCCATTGGGGCACTTGGCTGTTAGGGACTGTGGAAGACTGTTTTACTGATGGTATCCCTTATCTATTCTCTTTGGTATATAGTCTCTAGAAGAATTAATAGCTCCCAGTAAGTCTCAGAGTGGCGTGTTATCACCTCTGCTGTGGTTACTGGCAATGGACAAAATTCTCAAAAAACTCCAAAGGGACGGCATTAAAGCAGTTGCGTATGCGGACGACCTAGCAATATTAGTCTCCGGAAAGTATCTTCACATAATTAGCGAAATTATGGGTAGGGCCCTAGGCGTGGTTGGCAAATAGGCCAAAGACTGTGGTCTAAGTGCTAACCCGGCAAAGACGGAGCTACTGTTGTTTACGAAGAGTGCATGCGTGTGTATAACGGGGGTGCTGAGATCAACGCCACGGGATGCTCTAGACGTTCTCCTCTTTCTCCTCCCAACCTCCCGACCTTCACATTAAATACATAACGACTTGTAGCGCGGTCGGGCTCAGAGAAAATGGGCACTGGCCAGCTAAACCCTATGGAAACAGCAATATTCTCAGATCGGCGGTGAGGAAGATGCTGCCCATGTCCACTGATTACACCATTCCCAAGCTGGGTCTTGGCAAGAATTTCAAAGTTAAGATACCTGCTAGGGGTTAGTGGAAGAACAACAATCTATTGAGTGGGGTAGACACGGTGATCTACACTGACGGTTCAAAGATGAACTGTGGTGTAGGTGCAGGTATCTACTCGGAATCACTCCAAATTAGCCAATCGTTTAGACTACCGGATAAATCTAGCGTATTTCAAGCAGAGATGCTAGCGATCTGGAGTGCATGCCAAGCAGTGAGACATGATCCGTCTCCGAAACGCAACGTGGTGATAGCTACGGACAGCCAAGCCGCCATCTTGGCCCTCAATGCTGCTACCATATCATCGAAATTAGCTAGCAAATGCTCAGAGGAGCTTGCGTTAATTAGTAACCTATACAGCGTGACGTTACTCTGCGCTGCTGAATTAGCAAGGAGAGGTGCAGCCATGGACGTAGCAATGTCTGAACGGGTTGAACCCTCAATTAATACGGTTAAGAGAGATATTTATCTACACTTCCTAGCCTTAGCCGACGCTAGGTGGAAAGCCTTAACAACGTGCAAGACGACCAGGCAAACATGGCCCTCGTACGTCAAAAGTAAAACGGATAACCTTCTGAAGCTTTCGAGGAAGGACATAGCTAGGGCTACGGCTGTTTACATGGGATACTGGCCAATTGGAGAGCATGGTTCTCGGCTTGGTATTCCGTTTAATCAGTCATGTCGTAGCTGTATAGATCCTAGCGAAAAGAGACAATTACGCACTTCATTTGCAAGTGCTCAGCGCTGGTCAGGGCCAGAAATTGCTCTCTCGGGAATTACCTTCTTAATAAACTCACCGATCTCTCTAGTAAGTGGCCTACGGAAAAAGTACATTTCCTGAACACCACGAGATGGATCTAAAACAACCAAATAAAGCTCGGGTTCGCGCGATCGTGGTAACAAAACTGTGCTAAAGCACTAATTGGGGCTCGGGGCAGTCGTCCGGAGCTCGCCACTTGAACCAACCAACCAACCGAGCAAATAAAAAGGCTTCTACATATTGGCAGCCATTAATTTCATAAATCCTCTATTTGAATATTTGAATACCAACGGTGGACCTGCAATAATGTTTAATAGGCACTGAAAATTATTTGAGAGAAGTTATACACTAAGAAAATGATCTATCATCTATCTAATCTATCTAATGAAGTGCCAGTCTCTTCTTGGTGTCCCTTGGAGAGGAAACAAAGTAAAGAAATTGTCGGGGAATATACGAGATTTATGAAACGGCTTCTAATCCTTGCCTATTCCCTTAAGGTTTGACTATAGGCTAGTCGGTGCAAAAATGGACTGTATAATTGGTAGCTGGCTGGTTTCCTCACGTTGCAGAATTGGATGTAGTTTGTTTTCTTATATTAAACAAATAATACTTAATATAGTAACAATTTGCAACATTCAAAAATTACATAAATAATAAATAAACGTATATTATGAAATTGCTCAAAAAATACTAACTTGAATTTGGTTTGATTGATCGTGGACTAACGATTTGTTTTGTACAATAAAAATTTGTTTCGCGTGCTAAGGTGCTGGAGTTTTGAAAGCAATAGAACTGGAGGAACAGCTCTAATCATTGAGACATCCTTAACGACTGGGCAGCAGTAGGGGGCACAATAGATATTATAGGTCGCAGTGTATCGACACCCACATCACAGATAGATAGATAGATAGATAGATAGATAGATAGATAGATAGATAAGGTGCTGGAGTCCGACTCTAATAAGTCCTTAATTGCAACTGATTTGTGATTTGTTTCGAATGTACATGTCAACTTTCGATCCTACTATACTGTCTCCTGTGGTCTTTACGCAGCTTAGTCAAAGGAAACATATTATTCGAGAATCTGACCAATAATAATTCGGAAGTGACCAATTAAATGCGCCTGATTTATCGTGGGCGGTAACATTTGGTGACAGGCATGTATCAAGTCAACGTGGACTGCATACAGGGAACGGTCAAAACAAATTTCAGTCGTAACACTGCGTGATGCACTAAATTGATCGCACCTCGTATTCCTTGCCGTTCACACTGACTTCGTATAGACTTTAACTTCACAGTTTAGATTAGATTAGTATGGGGCGTATGTGCTTATAGTAGCCAGACCTTCGCAGTAGCACAGAATGTGTACAAAGGTTTCCTCTTCTTCTTGGCAGAACCTACATATGGTTGT
Source organism: Crepidodera aurea (assembly GCA_949320105.2). Lineage (NCBI taxonomy): Eukaryota > Metazoa > Arthropoda > Insecta > Coleoptera > Chrysomelidae > Crepidodera > Crepidodera aurea. Next base: position 58,490,526 of record OX439474.1, on the reverse strand, counting down.
ATCTGCCAGTCCGATGTTATTCATGTGTTTGTTGAGTCTACAGTGCCCTGTCAGGAGACCAACGAAGATTCTGGTTGATCGCCTATTCTGGCTTAGTAGGTACTCCGTAAATTTTGGCGATGGTTCTTTAATGAACTCTTTGGCCTGTCTCATTCCCGGCGCCTTGTACCACCATTCTCGAAACTGGTTTTTTCATCCAGGTACTGTTATATGTTTTCCTCAGTGCTTTCGCTATACCACAGAAAGGTTCTGGGCCAATCGGGGAACATCTTACCCCTTTTCAGGCTAGTGAGTCAGCCTCTTCATTGCCCTTGTAACCCGTTTGGCCAGGTACCCAGGCTAAAGACAGTCTGTTTTCACTGCCCAACTCTTGTAGGGTTTTTAGGCAATCCCATACAAGTTTGGAAATAACTTGCATGGAGCTGATTGCTTTTATAGCCGCTTGGCTATGGTCTTTTCTTTAAACTCTTGCCTTGCTAACTCTTCTGCAATATCATCACTTGTTTTCCTAAGCTCAGTGAGACTCTTGTCTTTGTCTTGGCTATGTAGTTAGTTTTTAATTAAATGAATTTTATGTTGGATGTTTTCCAAGAGAAATGATTTTGAGACTCATCCGATATACCAAAATCCAGAGACCAAAATCAAAATTGTTAAGATGGCCCCAAAGGAAGTAGATTTAAATCAGGAGGCACAGGATATTCTCGTTGAATCCTTTGCTTACAATACTCCTGATTTAAGTAATTTGTACTTTCACCATGAATATGTAGGTATACGCATACGCAATATTCTTTAAAAGTTTATCCATCGCTGCATTACTTAAAGAGTACATTCTTTTCATAAAATCCTCTAGTTTCTGACCCATTTTAACTACAAATATCTCGGATCTCAGAAATGATAGAGAGGTGCGGTTTTCACTGAACAATTTCTTTTTATATAAAGTTTTTTTCAGTATAAACTCAAATGCAAATATCCTTGATTTTCTTAGTGAAACCCTATATATTCTCTATCTGAAAGGTGAACTCTTTCCCTTTCCGAAAATGTATAATTTGTTGAAGTTTAGATGAAAAATAAGTGAGTTATTTGCTTTTTAATGATGATTGTTTATTAGATAGAAATGTCTAACTTATGTTGATTTTTAGTAAGTTTTAAAGAAGAGAAAATTACAATGTTTATACCAGATGTTTTGAAAGAAGAAACATTAAAAATCCGATAACTAACTATTTGTAGAAAATAACAAAAGAAACTTGAAAGATGTATACCAAATTTTATTAAAAATTAACGTATAAATTATATAATTTAAGATGTTCCAAGTGTTGTCCATTATAAGTAGAACATTGGGAACTTCTCTATATAAATCTAGTAATGTCTCCGAAAAAAAAATTCTTTTTTGAAATCTCTTACATACATTTTTTGGAGTATCTGAATTTTATAAGGAGTTAACTTTAATATCTTGATACATCTCTGAACTTCTGGTTTTGAAATTCCAGTTGTACATGATATTTTGCGGAGAGATATTCGATTATTATGTTCTTCTAATGTTTCCTGAATACGTAGAAGTATATTTAAAAAATTATCAGCATCACGTGTTTGATATTTCTTCCTTTCCAATGATCCACTTTGCAGAAATGAAGCATACGACATTTTTATACTGTTTTTTGAAGGTGGATTTTTCCTAAATACTTCATGAAATCTTCTCTGGGTATTAACAATCGATTCATACTTAGCATACAATAACACAGTTTTTGATTTTTCAGGTAAGCTAAATCGAACCATTATTGAAAACCAATTAACAACAGTCAGCTATTCAATTATTCAAATAGGAATTAATTACTTTGACAGTTCGTTGTGTCATTTTACTGAGATTATTTTTTTCATCCGTAAAAACAGATTTTGTGGTTTCAGCCAATAACAGCTCAGGATCATAACCAATCATTGTGTTTTATATCAAACCGCTTCTTCGTAATTGTTTTTTGATTAAACTGTGTCTACCTTTTTTGAAATGTCAAATATAAACATTTAACAACTTTTATTTAGCATTATCAATTATTATTATACTAAAATGTATTGCAAATCTATGTTAATATACAAATTTCAAAATTTATTTCTCAACTAACCTGTTTATTCGTTTATTCACACACACAACATCAGTTTTTGAATACCCAAATACTTAAAAATCCATAAATCTCTTTAAAACTGACAAATGTCAAACTCTATATCCGAATTAAGCCAAACTCAATCACGTATGCCTTGGTGGCCCTGTATTTAAAATTATAACAGCTCAATATTTTTTGATGTTTCAATTTAATTTGATAAAGAACATAATGAACATTTGTATGTAAAGTGGCTTTTGCATAAATGACTATATTCTCTGTTTTTAACACAAAATGATTCAAAAAATAATTCTTCCAAATAATACAACACGTCCTCTCAAATTTTATAGATTAAATTTTTGGTCTCCATACTCAAACGCCTTTATTTCAGGCAAAACCACTCAAACTGATTTGAGATAAAATCAGTTTGTTTTCGGGGTTTTTCCAAATAGCACACTACCTAACCCATAGTTGCCTACATAACTGCCTATCCTTAAAAATCAAATAACTCGCTTATTTTTTATCTAAACTTCAATAAATTATACATTTTCGGGAAGGGAAAGAGTTCACCTTTCTGAATAATAATATATAGAGTATTTCATTAAAAAAATCGAGGATATTTGCATTTGAAACAGGCCGTTTTTTTAAAACACCCTATATAAGATTTTGCTAAATAAACATTTATACTGAAAAAAACTTTATATAAAAAGAAATTATTCAGTGAAAATCGCACCTCCCTATCGTTTTTGAGTTCCGAGATATTTGAATTAGAAACTTCTGGGACACCCGGTATTGCACTGACAAAAAAATTAGGAAAAATCACCTGGCTTCCTGGACAAATGCCATATTTTTTAATTTATAGTAAGCATTAAACAATATACCGGGTTATTCGTTAAGGCTGGCGACCTAATAATAAAATTGGCTTTTAGGTCGTACGGTTTCCGAAATATTGCCAGTCGCCACCCTTAATGAATCACCCTGAACACTTTCAACGGTGAATAACTTCTAAGCTAGGCCACTTAAGTAAAAAATGTATGTGTTTTTAGTCTTATTGTCATCCATACGCTCGAGATATTTCTTTGTAAAATCGCGTAATATTTTGAAATCGCATATTTATACAGAACCTCTTGATATTAGGTTTTGCTCAAAAGTAACTCCTATTTTAACGTATTTAAACTATCCCAACAGCAGGTTCCGACCACTCGTCCCGTGCCGGTGAGAATACGGGTAGCCGCCCCCCTCCTCCACTGCCGCCCCCGAGGTTTCCTAACAGTGCCGTTTGACAATGGGACAGTTTCAACATCGCCACCACCTTTAGCCTGCCGATGACGCCCCTTCTAGTTCTCGAAGACCATTTAGTGGAGATAATAGCGCAAAGAAGCAGAGCCTGTGCAACTTTTCTCCGTCACAGCTTCAAGAGGCCCCACCGACGCTAGCGCCATCACTGCCCGAGTGACAAATTAGTGTGACGTGTCCGGTTCATAAATATACTAAATCTGGAAATAAAAAAAATTCGCACATAGAATCTCGGAAATTATTGACTTATCCCCGTAACTTAAATTATTAAATCTTTTGAATTTGAGGTATTTTGGTTAATATTACGGTGACGAATAACCAGTTGAAGATTTGTCAATTAAATTTAAATATAAGAGTTTACCATTTTTGGTTTTTATGTTAAAAAAATGTATGGATTCGGTTAATTTCAATTAGAAGTTACAGGGGTTAGTCTAAGTTCTTTAAATAAAAGTGCGCCTACAGTTCTGTGAACAAAAACTTTATCTTTCAAGGTTTAAAGATGGCCTTAAAATGCTCAGTTATCCGATTAAAATTGAAGTGAATTGCCGCCAGTGCCGTCAAAAATTTCTTGCAGACTATTTTCTAAAAAATAAAGGTGGCCCGAAGATTATGCTTACTTCAGCCGAGAGAAAATTATTTTATAACTAGATTCTAAAAATTTAATATTAAGTAGCAAAAACTGTACGGACTAAAACCAATTGACTTTTCGTTATCCCTTTTCTCTCGACTGGAATCTCGTTTATAAAACTTTTAAAGCAAGTTGAAAAACGCCCCTTCCCCTAAAGTACGATACACTCTTCTATTCGTTAGAAGAAAATTGCACATAAATTTGATGATTGAATATACAGCTTTTACAGAAGGCATGCACCTACAACATATTTTCTTTTCTTTTTTTCGTAGATTTTGTAGATTTTCTTGACATGTTTTTATGTAGTTGGATATTTTTAACTTATATTTTATAAAAAAAACTGCATGTAATTTAATTGGTAAGAGGAGATTGTTCGTTATCTCCAAATCATCAGTATTCAAAAAAAAGTTTTGTAAAGTAATATTTCTCTGATTTATACCAAATATATTTAGACCTCAAATTAGCACATCACGTTAAATTCTTTATATCTTTTGTATCAGAAAATGCAAATCATATAAACATCTTTAAAATGTATAAAAAATTTTAGCTATTAATGGTGGTTATATCAAGATACTGAATGTGACTTTAGGATTTGAGGTAATAAATTGCATAACTATTTTAAATAATTGATATTACAGTTACTTGATGTAAATAATTAATTGATTTAAATGTTTGTTACTGATGAAAAGCAAGAACATTAAATATTGATTGAAAATTACAGGCTTAAACTATGTAAAAATCTTTATTATTATTTACAAAACTTACAAAACAGTGCGTTGGTTGTAGGTGCATATATGGAATGATAACATTAAAGTACGTTGTTTCAAAAATAATGTGCCGTGATCGTGTAAATATTTTTTAGAAGCACGCTCTCGCAATACTACACGCAATTCATTGTTTAAAATATTTTTAAACAATGTTGTTATATGATAAATAATTGTCAAATCAGTTTTGAAGTAAATACATTTTTCGTATTTCTCTATTAGTTCAAACTCCCACGATAGAAAAGTTAATTAATGAATTTAACAGAAAATTTAATGAAAAACATCAAATCTGTTACAGACCAAGACGATTTTTTTTATATTTTTAATAAATTAATTAGTAGGATATCTTGTTAGTATTCAACTAAACTCGATTATAGAAAAATATCTATTATTTACATCGTTAAAATTTTCATCAATGGACTGTTTTAATATGGATTAATCAAAGGAGAATTGTTGCAAAATCTTTTTTATCTCCGGTTTTATTTATTGTGCCAATATTCCCAATTCCCCGTCTTCTGGTATATTTTAAAATAAGTAAATTGTCTTTTGTACGATGTATTACAACAAATGGGTTATAATTACGATAATAAAATGAATTAATTAATTAAAAACTCCAAATCTATCTCACACAATTATATTAATGATAATGACGTCGGTCGTCTAGTTTCTGTTATATAACCATCTTCAGGCCTATTCATTTCTATTGTAGACTAAATATTAGTTTTTCTATTCTTACCACTACTATATCTTTTTCTTACACTAAAACCATCCACCCGAACTTTTTAACTGTATATGTCATTGTGACAACCACAAATTTACATCATTGCTATTGATTGTTTCAAGTCGAAGCCTGGCAATTTCTATTTGTGTGAAATCTGTCATATATGCCAAAAAATGAGACAGGCATTTTGATCTGACATGGGGGAGTGGCCTATCCAAGATTAGGGTGATGATTTGAATGTGACATGAGTGTGGTTGCGTATTAAATATAAAAATGAGTCTCATGATTGACCAAATTTCCGAATGGGCTACAACAGACCATGGAAAACTAAATTTTAAACACAAGCTGAACGCATTTTATACGTTGTATAAAATTGTAAAATTTAATGAAGGTGACAGTGACTGTGTGGACGTAGTGGCTTTCTGTTTATCAACGTCGAATTTGCGAGGTCATCCCCATCAAATTGCAGGAGATGGAGAAGCGATGAGTGTTGTTTGTTCCTGCAAGGCTTCTATGTCAATAATGGGCTGATTGTCCTTAAATTCTGATGATTCTGTTAGTACTTCTTCCTTGCTTTGCTCACTGGTTTGATTTTGTTTGTTTCAATTTTTTCTCGCACTCCGAAATGTGTGTGTACAAAACGTTTATCCGGCTCCAGAAAATAATGAAATACAACGTCCATACATTTATTAGAGTTCTTGCGCAGTACACTCGCTGAATTAATAGGTAGAGTTGAATTCTTTACAACATCCACCAATGAATTCAGTAAAAATTAGAAAAAATCTAATTAGGATGTTCATTATATTTTTTGTTAAATTCACTATAAAATGTCAGTTGTTCACAACACTTTTGTTTCGAGAAGCACAAACAAATTATGGAATTTTACGGATAATTTGAAAAATTAGAATGAATCTAAATAAATTAGTCGAAGGCACATTTCTGAGATTTCTATTTTTGTCAAATATTATTAACTAAAAATATTGATCATTTTAATGTAATAAGCGACAATTGACGAAGTTGGGCAAAATTAATATAAAATAATTGAAATATCGATACAAAACAATATTGTGATATTAAAACTATTACATTATTCCGGATACTTTAGTATAATCACTCCGCCAGATTTTCTAATCTCAAAAATGATAAAAATACGTTAATATTGCAGATCTTGTAAACTTATCATGAAGCAAATGACTCATAGAAAAATTGATCATTGAATACAAAGCCTACAGCAGATATCTTTAAATGTCATAACCTTGATAAATATATAAAAAGCAACACAATCGAATATTTTGTGAAATATATCGATTAAGTAGATTTTTGGATAACTCCTTTTCTATGTTTAAAGACACCATATTAATCGCTAACCTCAAAATACAAGAACCAAAGAAACCTTGCCCCACAGATAGGTTAACCCTAAAACACCATACAGACCACAAACAAGTCAACCTGAAGCCCCTCTTACTTTGTCGAATAGATATCAATCTTTGTTGACCGATATTTTTAACCATGTCGTCGACTTGTTCTCACTAATTTTGACTTTGTAGTTACGTAGGAAGATCGACAACTTTTTAAAAACTTATTCAGGCAGCTCTTATTATACTGAAAATGTTCATTTTGTAAATGCTTCTCAGAACCGTATAAGGAACTGGTGGGAATTAGTCGCTATTATCAACCAAAGAAATTTTTTTTATTTACATTGCAAATTTACGATCTACTCAAACAAAGGTTTATAGAGTAATAAGTAAATGGGTTGATCCTTTTGGTAAGTGGCTTGATTTGGGCTCCATCCATTGATGGGTCTCCAAGTTTTATTCCAGTAGGTCTTCTGGCCAGCGTCTTTTTAATCTGTTCTCAATTGCATTGTGATATAGATTAGCGACTAATGCGTTTGAGTGATTTTCATTGCGGTCTCTGTTTTTTGGCTAAAGTCTGAATCACATGAACCATGGGGCATTTGCTATTGTTCGCAGCGTTTTTGATTGATATGTTTGCAAAAGAAAAATTATGAAATTCTTTTCAGGACTCGATGCCTTGTTACTTCTTATTTATTTGTGGGCATCCCTGTTTTTCATTCGCAATCATTAACTTGCTTTCATGTTTTTAAATTTCTTCGGTCAAATAATATTTTTTCCATTCAAAACTGAGTTGACGATATATTTCATATTTGCCCGTATGTCGTGGTTTATATTCTAAATTTTCCCACTGCCAACCCGAGCATCCGTGCGAGCAAATATGAAACAACTTCAATTAAAAAATTATAAAATCGACTTAATTATTACATTTTGTATAGAAAGCATATGTGATTTTTACGTTTATAAAAACTGAGAATGTATTCTTTTGATCAAATAGCAATTTTCTAACCATCGCGTTGATGTAATTGTTTAAGTAAAAACAGGACTTTTACCAAAAAAATATCGCTGAATTAAAAGGTCTCAAAGTCTAAAAGAAATTCAATCTAATCTTAACAGAATCCGATAATTTTTAGGAAGAATACCTCGAGGGATTTTTAATGTTACTAAGGTCGGCCGCACACTGAATCCTCCGAAACTAGCAGACAGAAATGCTTGTCAGAAGCTGTCGAAAGACAAGTTTGTCGCGAGACAAAATGTCGCCCGACAATTGTCGCAAGACGTATCTAGCACACCACGGAACAAAAAACATTTGTTTGCAATACGGAACGCATTGATCTTGCTTTATGTTTTCACTTGTTTTTATTAGAAGAAAAAACCAAAGATATTGATGGATTCATCCAATTAATACGTGGATAAATATTATTTCATTCCTTGCAGAATTAAAACAAGAATGTTCTTTCATATTTGTGATTATATATTGCTGGATAATCTTGAACAACACTGACAAACTTATCCACGTATATACTAGAATCAAAAATGATTGAGAATTTTATTGGCCCTTGTTATATTGAAGGCAGTGGCGTGCTTATTAATTTTTGAAAGGGTTAAAGACTAACCTAAATAAATGGTTAATTAAACTAAGTAAGTTATCCATAATCCTCAAATGTGGCCAATGTTTTATTAAATAAAACTCATCAATGTCAGTGCCACAAGTTTATAAACTACATTGATGAGTTTTATTTAATAAATGGTTAATTATTTTTACAATAAACTAAAAACTTTATTTTGATTTTATATTTTTTTGTGTCTTTATACATACCTTTCGTCTAATCTTCCACCTCAGATTCGTCAGATGCACTGTCGCTACCGCTATCTTCAGCAAAGTTGATAATGACTGGTTCAATATTTTGGTCAATCCGTTGGTCTATGTTCCACATTTTTTGTTCCTCTTTCAGAATGTGCTTGATGCATTTCTTCCAGTTTTCTGCAGTGACGCTTTGAATGGATTCTTTAAGGTAATTTTATACATACGCCATTTTAAATGTTCTGTTTTCTCGTGCTATTTGTCCTTTTACTTGTGCCCAAATCAATTCTATAGGATTAAATTCGCAGTGTTAAGGAGGTAACCTTAAAACTGTCATTCCACGACTTAACGCCATTTCATCAACTGCGAATTTTTTCTATTTATACAAACAAATAGTTTTGTAATCTGTAGTAATTCCGCCTTTAGACTACCTTTGTTATAATGGATGTTTTTAGCATTATTGAATTTCAGCTTTTTTCCATGATTGTTTCGGAAAAGGTTCTAAATGCCGACTATGATAAGGGGCATTATCACCGTTTGGTAGAAATCCGCTGCCGCTCCCTATATGTGTAACTATCAGGCGGCTACCTTTTCCAGACTGTTGTTTTAACCCAGTTGACAACCCTTCAATAAAGGCTTGTCGTGAACTGGTTATTTTTCCATTCTACTTGTTTGACCTTATGTCCCTAGTTGGTCAATTTTTCTAAGATAATTTCTTCTCCATACTATTATTTCTGGACGTTCAATGAGAATGCTTTTCCTATCGACTTTTCCATACTTAAATTTCATTTCATGTAATATTTTCCTCAAACTTTCTTTACTCATTTGTGGGATGAGTTCATGATCCCTAACAACCTCCATAACTTTTAGCAAAGTGGGCAGCTCATTTCTGAAAAAAAACTGAATACTTCTGCGTAAGGCGGTTTTGGCATTTTAATCAACGGTTGTTTTTCTTCGTCCGCTGCTGATTTTTGGCTCTTGCACTTCCCCATGAATTTCGTAGTCAGTTTTTTCAATTCCAGCTTGTAGTGTCCTGAGAAAGGATACATTTTTTTAAACAGCTGCCATTAGAACGGAAAGTGTTGTTGGGGCAGCAATTTCCCATGATAAACTTTTAGAAAGCCAGATCTCAATGTAGAATAAAGACGAATAATCATCGATAGGATCAGATATTGAACGGTTCGATAGGAATGGTTATACATATGTTTAAGAGAGAAGAAGTTTGAAATATTTTGTCAAAAACTGCGAAGCGTGTCTGAATGAATCTTTTCCAAATTTAGTATTTGCAAAATCAAAATTAATTTGGCAAAATATTTTTTATTAAAAGCCCTGCGTTTAGTTAAAGTGTTACGACGATTAATATATAGAAAATGGTGTATTGAAGAAAAGAAAATGTTCCAATTTTAGGGATTGTGTAATTAGGAAATGATCGAATAGATTTTTCTATTTTGGTTTAAAAATTTTGTGACTGGTGAACAGGTGCTCAATTTTTAAATAGTGCGGCCACCATTTTATTATTCATTATAAGATTTCTAATATATCAGGACTGTAATACGCAATATAATATGTAAGATTTTTCACTATAACAATGTTAATTATTTTTAATTTATATAATGAAATACAGAGGTTGTAAAGACGAGAGATAAAACGTTAAATACTTCAGTTGGATTGTTTGTATTTTTTTTACTTAATATATTAATAAATGTTGGAAACTTTTCAAAGTAAATTTAATGCAAATAAATATATGGTTTTTTCAAAATTGTTGTAAAAGTAAGATATTTCTTAAACATTACTTTTAATATTATTAAAACGATAAGAACTCGTTTTGTATAAAGATAAAATCCTTTTATTATAAGAATTTAAAATATGCCAAAAATATTATTAGAGTCTATACACAATTAGTATTAAATATTTGCAAAAACACATTTTTTGAAAGATTTCCTCATCCTTAGTTAATGCCACATATATTTATTATTGCTCTCGATTACAATCTGTGTATTTTTTCTGTTACAAAAAAAACCTTCCACTATAATATAAAATAAGTGTAATTTTTCGCTAATTTTCACAGTTCTGATGCCGGAAGTGACGTCAGAGAAAAATGGAAGTTCCCACCGCGAGAGACATCCTAGTGGACTCTTTGATAGTGTTAACAAATAAAATCAAACGAACTGTTCAATAAATCGAAATATAATTAAATGCGAATATAGTAAATTTATAAATATTTTGCTTTAAAGTTGTTCGTAATATTCACAAATGGACAAGATTTGCAAAGTTATGGAAAAAGTTTTATAGTTGCAAATGTTTTCAGTTAGTTGAGTTTAATGTGTATATGACTCAGCATGATTAAATATGTAGAAAAAAGTACAGAAGTTAAAACGTCATACGTAATTGAGTACAACGTTGAACAACCCATAACAAAATTATTTTATGGAATGAAACATTTTTATTCATTTATCAAAGCACCTGATGGTAGAACTCGAACACAATGAAAATATCACACCGCGTCATAGGCCAAGTTGAACCTCCTCTTAGCAACGGCGTAGCTGCCTTAACAATCGCACGTTTTTCGACATGCATAGGCGGGCGCGTTCACTCTGTTTTGTATTATTGAATTCACTTGTGAGTATTATTTCAACGAATTCGTCTATGTATTAGTAAATATAATTATTATTTTATCAAATATTCTAGGAAATAAGTTCCAACTATGGTTGATTTTAAAATAAAAAGTGTTTGTGAAAATCGACCTTAGTTGGATCTTATTTCATCGAATAATTATAGATTTTCATCAAGTAAAGGCCGAAATAATCAAGCATTGTAAACATGCCTATTACTTAACACATAGCTAGGAGTTAGTGGGTTGGAAATAACAAAAGATAGGTGGTTTTAAAATTCCTTTTTATTAAATCTTACGAATTTTTTGGAGGTACGAGGTTTATGTGATAGGTGTAGAGCATTTTCACAAACAGTTTGGTATAATAATCTCGTAACTGATTTTCGTGGAGTAAATCCTTTCTCGACATCTTTTTGAATACTTCTTCACCATGTATCGACAGATCTCTTCTTTCTTCTGAGTAGGTTTTCTATGTTAATTGAAATGATCTTAATTTAAAAGAAAGCAAGGGACTTTTAATCCCTTTATTTCGACATAAATATTTTCTTTAAAAACTTTTAACATTCTGAATGGATTTTTGCTAGGATTTATTATTAATTTTGGTTTAGTTGTTATATTATCTTAGTGACCAAATTTTGTTTAGAGCTTTCAATGTTTATCTTGTTGATCTATCAGTTTCTCATTCGATATTTAGGAAGTTTCAATAAAAGCATAATTGTCATACTTTCTAGAATAAAAAAAATCCAATTTAAAATGAATTGTATTGCCTCAAAATGGAAAACGAAAACTATGTTTAACTTTTAACTTGCGGACTTATTTTCTACATACAATTATTAAGCAGAGTCTTTGTAAATATAAAATTTAAGAATTCACTGCCATGAAGCTCATCAAATTAAACGTGAAAGGTAAATTAAAAGTATAAAACGCGACTATAGCAGGTTGCAATTTTGTGTGATAGTTTTTGAGAATCTTCTTCAACTTTGAATCAAAAATTTTTAAATATAGTTTAAAATTCAAGTTTAAAGGTGAACAATTTGATGTTTCCAAGACTTACTTCATCTAGGATTGGGCGCTTTCACACTTGGCGACACGACACCGACACGACATGGTGGTGGGGATGAATTTACATTGAAATCGATGGAATGGCTCCATGACGCCAAGTGTGAAAGCGCCCATGGGTGAGACATTGACTTAACTGGGAAAATAAAGACGAAAGTTCTGTACAAAATGTCGCTGTCGTATTAGTGGTGTTATACCAAGTGTTTGACTCGACCAGTTTGAATTAAAGACGCAATATATGTATAACAACAACTATTTCAAAATAAACGTGAATTTTGCAAACCATAATTTTTGTAAAGTGAAAGAATATTCTTAAAAACATTGATGTATTATAAAAGTAATGTCAAGAAATTTATCATCTTTTTTGCTACTCACTGAATTTGAGAATACACTGCCTAAAATTAAATACGCATTTAGAGTAGAAGTATTTAAACATTACCACAATCATAATCAGTATGAACAAATATTGTATTGATTCATACCAAATTTACAAAATATCTCTCTAATAATGATCATTAACGTTCTATCCTGTTCGTAAAAATTCAGCTATAAATTAAAACAATTCTAAAAAAGGCATTTTTAGGAGGATGTTACAGCAACTTTTATTTTCCCATTGTGCTTGGCATCAACACAATAAATAAAATAAATCTGATGCCATTTGTTGCATATTTACGTTTAGTCAAGCAGCAGTTCTCAAACTGTGGTACATGTACCACTGGTGGTACATTACAATATTTTTGGTGGTACAATTTTTACAGAAAAAAAAATAAATGAATGTAAAATTGCGCCCCCTTTAATATTTTCTTTTAATCTTTATTATTCATACATTTTTCAAGTTTTTGACTTTAACGGCTCTAGCTGTAATGTTGAAATGACGACTTTTCCAAGAGCTTCAACACATTGGTTTTTAATGGCGAAATGCCTTTATGGTGGTACTCATATTTTTGTTTCATATTTATGTGGTACAAAATTTGAAAAGTTTGAGAACCGCTGCGTGAAAGAATTACAGTAGTTCATCCATATATGCATTTATAAAATTTCTATCTGCAACAGAAATTGCTATAAAATTAAGTCCCCTAATATTGATTTAAAACAAATTCAATATAGGTATTCTTTGTGATATTAGAATAACTTTGCAAAATCTTTAAAAGCCACGATTAATTCTAAAATTTATGGGTACAATTGTTTGTTTTTTATATAGCGATGTTTAACAAAAATTTAGCTCAAAGTATTTTGGGTGATGACGTCTCTACAATTAATTCTAACACATATTTTGTAATAATAAATGTAAATAACACAATGCGTCTATTGCTTAGTACATTTTGAATTTTATTTTTTAAATAAAAAATTTCATTTGTAACCACTAAAAATCACTTCGATATATACAATTTGGAAGGTATAATTGTTAAATTACTAGGTATACCTTTGTTTTAATACTAAAAATTGTTTTATAAATTATTTATTTCAGGTTTATTTACTATTTTCTTTAATAAATAGTCTCTTCAGATACCAATTGAAGTTACATAGGTTTTCTGTATATTCTACTTAGATAATTGTTACTAATATTTCCATATACCAAGAACGCCCGAGAATAAACAAACGAAAACCTAGTAACCTAATTTTTTTGACTTATTAAAATTGAAATTAAAATGGAAGTTAAGATGTCAGTATTGCAATAATATTGTGATAGTGTTATATTGCTAAAAATAAAAAGTTTTGTGGGAATAGATCTAAAATAGATCCGGCAGTTCTCTACCTATAACAAACAATTGGCATAAACTTTAAATTTTCTAAAATCATTGTTATTAGTAATAAATCACTACTTCAAATGACAAATTTTGACAGTTAATAATAGTTGATCTGACAGTGACCGTTTTCCCAAATAATTTATGGTCCTATTATTCAGATCTCTCTTTTTCCATGAATATACCATGTGATTTAGTAATATATTTTGGAAATATTTAAATTCAGAGGTTTCTTTAACAGAAGAAATCCATTAATAGAAGAAATCCGTAGCATTTTACATATAAGAAACAAATAAATCCGACTCTAGCTGACTTGGGTACCTAATAAAAAGTAATTGTATATCAAAGTTGTAAAACGTTGTCATTTGAATATAAATAGTAAGGCTGTAACAAAACGATTAGAACTGTGTCTTTAAAACTACCACTAAAGTAGAAGTCTTCCAGTATGTTTGAAATTAAATTAGTATCAGTATCAGCACAGTTTTTCCATTTTGAATTGCAGAAATATAAAAACAAAATTCCCAAATGCCGACAAGTTGCTTTGATGTACCGACAAGCTGCTTTGATGTGCCGACAAGTTACTTTGTCGGCATTGGCGGCTTGTATAAAGCGGGATCTGCAATTGAAAATAGATAAACTATACACTGATTTTTTAAACTATAAATTTGGCATAACTGAAGTTAGCTACGTCACTTAGAGCTGACTTAATTGTTCAACGGCAGGATTTTCATATTTCGTTCAGGACAATGATGGCTTGGATTTGTATACAATTGAACCTAAAACTTCAGTGTTATCTGAAGACAAAATTGATTAGGCTTGAAATTATTATGTTATATTTTTGTTAGGTACTTGTTCTATCACAACTAAATTAATATACATTGAAATACGATTGATCACGATATAATTTTGTCCTAAAGGACATCCAGACAACGAAAAAAAATTTAAGAATTATGCCTTCTTTATTACCTACTCAAATTCTATATAGTTTCAATCTAGCCAAATACCTATTCAGTTGAATTATCGGTATGATATTAAAATAATGAAAAAAACCATCTAGTTTTTAGTGATTCAACATAGATCTGAGTAGATAGATTATACGTTGACTCATACGATATCTAATTATAAAAAAATAATCAGTATATCGAAAAAGAACTTGCAGAAATGTATTATATACTAAGGAGGCTCCATGGCATAAGTGGATTTGTTAGTAATGAATTATAAAAATGCAGTTTGTAATCATTATGTTTTATTTTTACTAGATTAAAATATGTCGACTGCAAAAGTAGGATGTTTTCTAGAACCTAAAAAAAGCATATAGACCAGAACAATGAGCCAGGACAGTCAATAGTACAAAGTACAAAGTACAACGTTCTAATTCTGGAGACATTTTTTAATTACGTGGGTGGAAAAAAGCCGTCACTTACTTTATAATTTTTACGATTGGTTGTCCTAGGTCAGTTTTTACTCTCGAAAGAAACCAGTTAAACTCAAAAAAGTTATGTGATTTGGCATGCTTATATTGTTATAATTACTGAACCAGTTCATTGTGATGCACGTTGTGCTGGAGAATATGCAATATGGTTTATACATTACATGTTCTTATTTTCCGTGTAGAGTTACTAAATTCCTAAAAAATATTTTAAAAAAATATTATATTTTTGTATAAAACGTTCGAATAATTTTAATCGTTATTTCCTTGCTTAAGTAAGGACTAATGTTTGTTGACGAAGAGCATCACTCCCAAAGAGCTCCTTATTCAAGTGATTCTGAGATGAATGATAATTAATTTGGCTTACTTTCTTAGACCTCTGGGATATGCAGAAAATGAATGATATTTCGATAAAATTGCTATACCTACGTTTTTACACCATTAAAATGTAACAAAAATTTAGTGGTTTCGGGAAATATACTATTTTAAATCTGTTGTATAGCACCAAAATCAAAATATACCGGGTCACCAAAACCACCCTTATAACTGAAACTTATAAACGGATTTTTTTCAAAATTGCTACAGTTATCTGGAGATAAAAATGGAAAAAGTTAACTCTTTCTTTCATTTTTATATTTAGATTCTAAGTCAAAAACTGGAAATAATCGAATTTGGAGTGACTAAAATCACTAATTTGTTAATTTAAAGAGTAGCACTTCTAAATTAGAATAAAAAAGTACCCTTTTCATTAAATTCTTAAAAATAACCAAATAAACAAAAGTGAGTTTTGACAACTGTACAAAGCAAAAATTCCCAAGCCCAGACTTACTTCAAATTTTATTTGTTTTGAAAATTAATATACCATCAGAAGTTTATGACCCATTTCAACTGCAAAGATTTCTTTTTATATAAAGCTTTTTTCAGTATAAATGTTTATTTAGTAAAATCTTATATAGGGTGTTTTAAACAATAGGTCTTTTTCAAATGGCAAATATCGTCAATTTTTTTAACAAAACACCCTATATAATTTTATTCTATCTGAAAGGTGAACTCTTTCCCTTTCCGAAAATGTATAATTTGTTGAAGTTTAGATGAAATATAAGCGAGTTATTTGGTTATTAATAATGATTGTTGTATTTGATAGAGATGTCTGGCCTTTCAGATAGAATAAAAATATATAGGGCGTTTCGTAAAAAAAATCGACGATATTTACATTTGAAAAATACAGTTTTTTTAAACACACTAAGTATATAAGATTTTACTAAATTAAAATTTATACTGAAAAAAACTTTATATAAAAAGAAATTATTCAGTGAATACCTCACCTCTCTATACTTTCTGAGTTCCGAGATATTTGCAGTTAAAATGAGTCAGAGAATCGCTTTCCATTTTGGATCGATCTAACCTAATAAAACTGTACCAAATTTAAAAAAAAAACAATTAAGCATTCTCAAATTATTGGTTGGTTTTTAAAGAGTAAAAAATTCTAGAAAACATCTCACTAAATTCTTCTATCTACAAACATATTTTACATTTCTTGAAAAAATAAAATAAAAATGTTTTAAACCTACTTAAATAATAAATTTAAAACCTTAATAAGTACTTACAATCAAAAAACAACTGCTCTTTAATCCTTATTTTACTTAATCTTCAACATAAACGCAAATGCACTAAAATAAGTAAGGTAGATTTGCAGCACCACTGGAAAGCTATTTGCCCAATATGTCCGTACTTATAGTCAATTAGAAATAGCACCACAAATTGGAGCTGCAATTCAAA